>HG995253.1:10005000-11416983 GCA_905332985.1 Mimas tiliae | reverse complement strand
AGAGACACATAAATTCATAAAATTTAACGTGGGAGAAAATGAGATAGGAAGCATTATACAGTTGTGCGCGCATGCGTAGTACAAAGATTGAGAAAAGGCATCACAACAACCGTGGTGTTTTGTATATTTGTAGGCAGTAAAAAGCGACAGACACATAAATTCATAAGATTGAACGTGAGAGAAAATGAGATTTGCATTTTTTTTTCTTTTCATTGACCAGGTAGGTACAAATATAAACATAACATATGCTCAAACCTATCTTCGAAGGGCTATATGTTATAAATGTGAAAGTTGGAGTTTGTGAATTTGGATATTTGTTAGTTAATCATCGCTTACCGGATGATCAGATTAGCCTGGATTAGGACATACGCTGTTTTCATCCTGGAAATGGCCGTGCACACGGGCGGAGCCGTGAACAGAAGCTAGTATAATATAATCTAGTCTACTATTATTATACTAGTTACATACATTATAAAGCTAAAACACAGTGTAGCGCGACGGGCGAGTAACTTTGAGTATGCTTTGAAGGCGCTGTTTTTTGAAGCCGATGACTTTATGTGAGTTCCGAAAAAGTTTATTTCGAGTGCGGTCTGTTGGCGACCAACGTTACCTTGTAATTCATGACAAGACAAATGCCATTGTTCAGGTGTAGGTCAAGATTATGGTGTGACTGTACATAGTTTAATTTACTCATTACAAGTGCCTTTATGATAAATAAGAATTGATTACTTCCCATGCGTACTACGCGTTACAATTAAACGATTTTTTCCCTTTTGAATACCTCCGTTCATTGTTTGCTAATGCCTCGGGCGTTATTATCAGGAAAAATATTGCAAATATGCCGTCCAATCAAATTATGCACGTAACAACAAAGTTATTATATTTTATTGCTGAATTAAGTATACCTACGGTGTAAGAAATATTAATATTTATTTACATACATACGCACTCACGCCTTTAATCCCCGAAGGGGTAGGCAGAGGTGTAACCAGTACACCCATCTCTGTCCCATGATGTGATAGGGAGCGAGCCTATCGCCATACCGGGCACAAATTCCAGACTCCGGGCTGATACTGAGCATTTCGCAATAGAAATAATATTAATAGAATATTAATATTTATGTGTTACGTTTTTTTATAGTATAAGCCGGCAAACGAGCTAGTGGGTCAACTGATATCAACTGATACTGGTCATAATACCAGAAGAATTATGGAAGTGTGGCCGCCCTTAAAGGAAAAATATATTTATCGAATTGGTAAGAGGTAGGAGATTTAGGCTTCCGGATATCTCACTCACCGTACGAAACGTAACAGCAAGCTGCTACCTCACGTCGGTTTTCTGTAAGGCAGTGGCAACAACCCGGTCGAACCGGCCCGTTTATAGTATAGACAAGATTGTCTAAAGCGTGGCTCTACCACTTATAACAGCACTATAGACAGGGTTCCGGTTTGAATGACCTAGTAAAATTACTAGGTAATATGAGACTTAACACCTCATCTTCTGGTATGATGAACATTGCACATGGCGCTTACCATTCTTGTTTTAATCTATGGTACGAGAAGGCGGACCCTGGCACTGACATGAAGAAAGTAAGAAAAGTTTCAAGCAAATCTGAAAAGGCAAAGCAATCTAAAGGATCGAGAAAAACAGAACAAAACATTAGTAATTCTTATTAATAGAGTGGTTATCTTCTTCTTCTACCTGTCTTTATGCTTTGTAATATATGTAACAGAATACTTTGACGATCTGACGTCAACCCCTCTGGGGAGAAAACACCCAGACCCGAAACAAATATTTGTGGACCACACAAACATTTTGTCTCGGTGCGGGTATCGAACCTGCGGCCTCTCGCTTCACAACCTACTCGCCAACTGCGCTACAGAGACTGTCGAAGAAAATGACTTCGCTATGAACTCACCAATTTGCAATTGCAGTAAATTTTGCAAGGTCAACTAAAGAATGTTAGTTTCACCTTCACGCAGTTCATCTTTCGAAAATAAAGAATATTTAATCATAAATACTAAAATAAAAAAAATAAGAAAAAACACTACAAAATACAAATCTTTTGCAATGAAGTCATTCTGAGTCATCATAGTTTTGATAGTTCAAACGTTTCGTGCAATATGGCTCAGAACTTAGACTCACATCCGGTTTCTGAAAGGCTGATCAAATCAACATTCAACTAACAGAACTTTGATTTTGACATCGCTGTCAAATCAATTCGAGTTGATGAAACGTTATTTAGTGAAAAAAAATATTGATGTCTCTTTACTAGCGTTTGACATACGAATTTTCATATTAATTTGAAAGTTATGTTAACTTACATTGGCCCACGCTTCTAGCAATCAAATTTCGACTTGACATGATATTTGTTCATTAGATTAGTTAATTTTACATTGATCAGCCTTTCAGAAACCGGGGGTAGGTCAACGTTTGCTTTATAGATCTTGGCCTCAGAGGCTCAGAGGTCTACGAAGCTAGGTAGTACGTGTGTGGCCAAAAAATGGTACGACTATGTGTGCCCAAAAAATGGTACCAACATGTGTGGTCTAAAAATAGTACGATTAAGTGTGCCCAAAAAATGGTGCGGCGAAGTTGGTTACCACATTCATCCACAGTAACATAAAGTTTTAAAAACTTGTTATAAGACATAAATTTTTATTACTAGATTCTTATACTTCCTACAATTGTTAAAAGCATTTCCGCTTAATTGTCTGCGCTTTTAATTGACATAGATGCAATTAAATAGCTGAACCTTATAAGTGGTAGAGTCACGCTGTAAACAGTTTTGTCTACAGCACGAATGGGCCGGCTCGACCGGGTCGTTACTGTCTCACAGAAAACCGTCCTAAAGTAGCAGCTTGCGGCTGCGTTGGGTACGATGAGTGAAATGTCCGGAGGCCAAAATCCCTTCCCCTTCCCTTAATTATCGCTTTCCTTTAAAGTTGGCAACGCATCCATGATTCCTCAGGTATTGTGGATACTCATGGACGGTGGAGATCACTTGTTCGTGTGCAGACCTTTGCCGTAAAAAGCAATTTGAAACAAATATAAATAGGTATAGATTGATATAATAAGTAAAAATATGATTTTTGTGTACTATTTTATGTTTTTAATTCCAAATAGTATTTCCGTCCTACTGAGCAGGTCAAGGGCAATCTATTTTATAACTAAGCCCTTAATTACATCCTGAAATATTGATAAAATAACTATTTCCGTGTATCGTAAATGTTCAACGTATACCTAATTGCAAAGTGTTAATTTATTAAAACACTATTTCAATTTGAAGCATTAATTCCAATTTAATGACCGCAGCAAGTTCTTAATTAAATATTGGAATTAAGTATCTCTCTGCTCTAAGTGATTAACATGAACTGTAACTTTACAACCATCTTAAAATAATAAATTTAAAGATAAAAATAAAATTAAGCAATTTCGAGTAGGTGCTATTGCATGTAATACTTCTGCCATAGGTACCATTGCAATAACACCGACTCAAAATAGTTTTTTAAATATTTTTAACGTCTTAGTTGTTTTTGAATCGATTTTATTTTTGTTAAAAAGTTTTTATTTCATTACTTTTAGTGATATAATTGTAAATCGAAGTTTGAACCTTTCATCCCCGATTTCACCCCCTTAGGAGTACAATTTCTTCTTGAAATTTAAATGTAAAGGTAATGGTAGTTTTTTTTGAGTGGATAATTTTTTTGTTAAATAGTTTTTATTTCACTATTTTTAGTGAATGAATTATCAAAATCGGTGCATAAATGATGAAGTGTGACGAAGTTGCCGCCAAAAGTTGTACAATTCTCAAATCATTGTGTTCTTAGTGTTCTGATGGAGAAGTTCGCACATCTGTAGCCAGCTTTAATCAATCACTCTTCTTCACTATTCCTGCACGACAACCTGCGAACCCATACTGCATAACAGAAGATTTCCAAGCTATAAGAGGTGGTGTTGGAAGTTCTCCGTTATCCGTCGTACTTACCAGACCTTGCGCCTACAGACTTCTACTTTTTCCATAGTTTGGATAAATTTTGGCGGTGAAAAAAAAATAATATCCGAGAAGAAGTACAAAATGCCTTTGAAGAGTTTGTTGCCGCCCGTGCAGACGATTTTTTCAAGAAGGACATCGATAAATTGCCACTGCGCTGGCAAAGATGCATTGATAGCATGGGTGGTTACTTTGAATAATAGAAATAAAAAAGATGGAAAAAATAACTTTTTTCGTACAGGACGGCAAATTCATGAGTAAAGACCTAATATATGTTATTTATATATTTTTAGTGAATGTAGGTTAGCAAAAACAAGCAAGAGAGATTAATTAGGATCTTAATTGCAATAATCAGGGTCGAATTTCGTTTAGTCGAATATAACTATCGAATAGTTACACGTGTAAGTGCAAGGTTGCAAGAAAAGTACATGCAGAACCTTGTATGAGTTTCTTATTAACATAATATTTGCGTAAACACATTACACCATTCTAATGAATTCGTCTACTTAGATTTTGCAAGTCTGTTTCTACTTTGTAATAATTGCCAACATTTATCTTTCGCATTTGTTGTTAAAACTGATAGTGTTGGCGGTTTCAATGATTTGTATCTTTTTGATATTTGTATCCTTCTAGTGCTAAAAATTTTACGTTTGGAATAATATATTTTATATATTTTTGAGTGGTAGAGCCACGCTGAAGTTGGTTTTGTCTATAGCACGAATGGGCCGGCTTGTTACCACTCTGTAACAGAAAACCGGCGTGAAGTAGCAGCTTGCTGCTGTGTTTCGTACGATGAGTCAGATAACCGGAGGCACAAATCCCCTCCCCTTCTCAATCCCTTTCCTTTACTTTCTTGTCCTTGCGTTCCTTTCGGCAACGCGCCCATGATTCTTTTGGTATTGTGTGCGTACATGGACTCAGTGGAGATCATTTACCATCAGGTGACTTTCTCGTTTGCTGGCCTATGCTATAAAAAACCTGACCTCTACAATAGGCCACGGGAACCAAGTTTCGCCATTGCCTCATCCGTTAATCAGTTATATTATCAATGTATTTCAGCCCAAACTCTCGTGTAAACGGGGCCAATATAATTATGTAGATATACAGAGGTGTCGATAACGGTAGCGATTTTTCCCATGTAAAAAAATGCCCACCGCGCCTAAAGAAGTTTGAAAAATAATATACCTACATAAAACAGCCGTGTGTGTCACTATTATTTTCTCAAACTTTCAGAATATACGTTGAATGGTTTAAGTTAGCGTGTATTATTATTACCTGTTGCCCGCATTTCCGCCCGCGTGAATATCTTGTTCTGGAGTTAAAAAAAGTAACATATAAAGTTCAACTCTTCCTTTTAAATGTAAACTTTTAAAAACTCTTTCTTAACAAGCCTCTACATTACACAAGCTATTATCTATTTCATGTTTCTATCTTTAGTAGTTTTAGAGATATTCTGATTAATCAGTGATTGAGTAAGTGAGTGGTATTTCCCTTTTATATATATAGATAGATAGATGTAGAAAATATACACTAGATTTGGCTAGTATATGGCTATCAGAATTTCTGGTCATACGATATCTGAAAGTAGGTATCTATTGAAAAACAAATATTTAAAGTTGCATAACTTTAAGATTGTTCTAGCATCTAACGCATAACGATATAGACTTTAAAATTCTGCTATTACTAAAACCTGAACTACCTATAAACTAAAATACACCTAATCAGTAAAATATCCATCCATCATTCAGTCCATTCGAGTTTAATGATTCAAGTAGAATAAGAATATACATTTCTACTTATAATGATTATGAGTGCAATAGCTAATTACATCTATATTTATCTACTAGCTTCGCCCGCGTGAATGCCTTTTTACTGGATAAAATTTCTAAGTGGAATTTTCTTACATAGGCGGCAGCGGTATATGCGGCGCGGCGCGGGGGTGATCGCTTCAAGTGAGTCCCGTCATCGGGGTGAGAAACGCGCTTGAATTTATATTAGTATTTTTGTTTATACAAAATAAAAATAAAAATTAAAGCGAGCGATAATTAACAATGGATATTGACAGCCTCCGTGACACAGTAGGCGAGTAGCCGGCTGCGAAGCGTGAAGCCGTGGGTTCGATTACCACACCGAGACAATTGTTTGTGTTATCCACAAATAATTGTTTCAGGTCAGGGTGTTATGGGACCGCAAGTCCCTCGTATTGACTGATACCCACGATACAGGTTAACCTAGTGTGGGGTCACGACTATGTGTGTGACTGTTGGGTTTATTTATTTATAAAAGAATACCTACACTCATAACTTCGAAAAGTCAAACGTGGGACCCTGGGGCTGGTTTAGAACTCACCCTTCCGTCTTGACTATGATATTACCACTATCCGCTAAACCATCACCGCTCATGAACAAACAGTAGGCAATCTTTTTTTTTTCATTATAGGTCATGGGCAACGACACATTGGCCTGTCAGCACCAGTCAAGGAAGTAAATAATAGTGATCGCTTTGACGTATTGATTAATTTACATTGCGGTTTGTTTTAAAAATACATGCATTTATTAATTTGTTAGTTATGACTTTGTCTCTTTGCCACCAGTAGCAGTGTGGAAGCACCGCTATATTCCGGTTTGAAAGACATTAAAGGCAGTGAAGTTATTGTTTATAGCTTTTATTAGTTAATGATCCGCCTTTTCCGGGGAAAAAGTAGACCAACCATGTTCTATCTGTGTGCCAAATTTCATCCAAAATCCTTTAGCCTTTAAGACGTGATTGAGTAACAAACATCCAAACTGTCACATTTATAATAGTAGTAGGATTATGAGACAACCTATGTCTCGCAGTGCCTCGGTAGCGCAGTTGTAATGCGTACGCGTTACGACTGCGCCAACGCTGAGGTCTCGGGTTCGATCCCCAGGTCGGGTAAAGTGGTATTGGGTTTTTCTATTACGAAACGCGCAGTATCAGCCCGGAGTCTGGAATTTGTGCCCGGTATAGCGATAGGCTTGCCCCCTATTATATAAGGGACGGAGATACGCTCGGCGAAATGTGGGTGTACTGGTTTACCTCTGCCCAGCCCTTCGGGGATTACAGGCGTGAGTGCGTATGTATGTATGTATGTCTCGCAGTGACGAGAGCCGTGGTGTGCAATGCTGTACTTTGTAATTGTGTTGCTATTGTTTAAGCTCAGGCTAGCGTTTCCTATCACGTTTTCACGTTTCATTCGCGTCATTTATATTGATTTGTATATTGAATAAGATTTGCTATAAAGATAAATGCTTTATATAAAACAGCAAAAATGAAAACAAAACAGAAACACAATCATATTTAATACATACATACCTATATGTATACGTACAATAAAATTACATAATAAAAAGTAGTCAATTAAACCATCAACATAAAAGTAGATACTTTATTATAATATTATCTTACTAACTTTTTTCGTTTAATTCAATAATAATTTATTCGCAGAAACGAATAAATTATGCGCTATAATAAGAAGGTATATTAATTGATTGGGTCTTCTTTATAAAGTCACCTTAAAAGGGTGAAATAATTTTAAGTATGATTATCGGTCCTCTAATATGAACATAGTCACTTTCGTTGAATTAAAAAGTTCACTGTTGACTAAAGAGGAATAATTTCATCTTCATAGTTCTTATTAACTATGTTTTATTATGTCTTTTAATTTAGCATAGCAACGTGGCAGTTGATTTTGTTATTCTGTTCTGTCTAAAGTGGTCAAGAGTTTTATGACATTATGTGCCTCGCCTTTAATCATACTAATTTTGTTTTTATCTCAAATGGATACTTGGGAATTTAGCCAGACTTGTCAAGTTTGCAACATTTAAATATTTAAGTCGCATATAGCGCAGCATTCAAACAAAAAAAACGCATATAAATCCGTCCATTCGCTTAGGTGCTATGGTGCCACGGACAGTTTTTTTACATAAGCTGGCAAACGAGCTAGTGGGTCACCTGATGGTAAGTGATCTCCACCGCCCATGTATGCCCATAATACCAGAAGAATCATCGGCGCGTTGCCCACTTGCTCACACTTGCTCGTTTGCCGGCCTATGCAATATTTTTTGTCGGGGGTAAATACATACGCACTCACGCCTGTAATCCCGGAAGGGGTAGGCAGAGGTGTAACCAGTACACCCACATTTCGCCGAGGGTATCTCCGTCCTTTATGTGATAGGGGGCGAGCCTATCGCCATACCGGGCACAAATTCCAGACTCCGGGCTGATACTAAGCATTTCGTAATAGAAAAACCCAATACCACTTCACCCGATCGGTCGGCCTCAATTCTAACCCGTACGCATTACAACTGCGCCACCGAGGCAGACAGTTTTTTTTTTCTGGGGTAAATAGTCTACTATTAGTACTGTGATCGTGAGTAGGTTAAAATATCATTGCCAGGCATATACTGTTATGCTTGTTACTGTAATTGATATCACGAGTACGACACGTTCTATTAAATCACGTTTAAATGTCGTATTACACGTTTAAATGGCAGCGATAGCTCGGTGGGAGTGGTATGGACTGTTGAGACGAAAGTCGCAGGTTCGAAACCAGTCACAAGAGCATACACCTCTTACTGTTTAAGTTATGTGTGTATTCATAGTTTATTATCAATTGTTTTAACGGCGAAGGCAATATCAAGGGGAAACCTGCATACCTGTTTTTCATAAGAATTTCGAAGGTATGTGTAGTCTATCAACCCGCATTAGGCCAACGTGGTGGACTAAGGCCTAACCCCTCTCATTCAGTAGAGGAGGTCCGTGCCCAGCTGTGGGACATGTATAATATAGGGCTTCAATACAAGTATATTGAAATTGAAACGGCAGGCAGAATTATATTATTTTAATGGAGCTATATACTTTCTTGAATATCATGATAATATGTTTCAGGGTTTCGCACCTGAAGGGTTCCAATAAGCATACGCCGCGCTGCACACCACCACCCTATTTCTCTGACCTACCTTATAACAGCTTTATTTTTTTAAGTTTACAAGGTGGTAGGTCCCTGGTATTCACTCCATTAAACAGTACATTAAACAGTCCATTAAAGTTCGGTGAATATGGCACTGAGTTAGTTATGTCATTGATCTCTGGTTTTGCCGATCGTAGCCTCCGAAGCGTGAATGACAACTCCTTTCAAACGCTTCTTTTGTTTTTAGGGTCCCGGTCCCAAAGGATGCCAACGGAATCTTATTAACAATTTTTCGTAGTATGTATGTCATCTGTCTGTCGGTTTGTCGGTCTGTCGGTCTGTCGGTCTGTCGGTCTGTCGGTCTGTCGGTCTGTCGGTCTGTCGGTCTGTCGGTCTGTCGGTCTGTCGGTCTGTCGGTCTGTCGGTCTGTCGGTCTGTCGGTCTGTCGGTCTGTCGGTCTGTCGGTCTGTCGGTCTGTCGGTCTGTCGGTCAGTCGGTCAGTCGGTCTGTCGGTCTGTCGGTCTGTCGGTCTGTCGGTCTGTCGGTCTGTCGGTCTGTCGGTCTGTCGGTCTGTCGGTCTGTCGGTCTGTCGGTCTGTCGGTCTGTCGGTCTGTCGGTCTGTCGGTCTGTCGGTCTGTCGGTCTGTCGTTCTGTCTATCTGTAAATCTGTCGTTCTGCCGATCTGTCGGTCTGTAGGTCTGCCGATAATAGATAGCCAGCTGATGTTTTCATAGAGTATGTTTTATTATGCCGGATGAACTAGAAAATATTAAAAACAAAAAATATTAATCTAAGGAGGGCGATACGGAACTGTAGGTGCGCGTGTCCGACTTAAACTTGGCTGGTTTTTATAGTAATGACCTCCCGTCGTGAAAGGTTTCGTATATCGGGTTTGCCTTTTATTGTGATACAATAATGAACACAATGTCCGATTCATTAATTATACTCGCTTATACATACTATTGTTCTCACTATGCCACATACGTCTCACATTTAATTTTGTGTAATCCAATTATATATATTATGTTCCAGACCGCCATCCACATAAATAATTAATAGTCATAATTAAATGTATATACAAGATGAAATTATGAAAAATATATCTACATGAAGGTATTATACCTACTGCAGTTCTCCGTTTCAGTTGCCAAGTCATTTAGAACTCAATAAATCAATGTTTACCAAAGTGATGAGTGAAGCTGCCTCGGTGGCGCAGTTGTAATGCGTACGCGTTATGACTGAGGCTGACGCTGAGATCTCGGGTGCTATCCCCGGGTCGGGTAAAAGTTATATTAGGTTTTGCTAATACGAAAAGCTCAGTATCAGCCCAGAGTCTGGAGTTTGTGCCCGGTATGGCGATAGGCTCGCCCCCTATATCATGGAACGGAGATACGGTCGGCGAAATTGGGTGTACTGCAGGTTACACGTCTGCCTACCCCTTCGGGGGTTACAGGCGTGAGTGCGTATGTATGTACCAAAGCGATTATTGAATTGTAATATTAAGCACGTCTAATATAGTGATAATATGCTTTTTTATTCTGGCAAAGTGACCAAATATAATGTCGACCGTCAAAATATGTTGTGTTCCTTGATATTCGCCAGATTATGAAGGCCTGAAGTAGCTAGATGTACACTAAATGACTCCGAAACACGACTCGGAACAGTGGCTCGTTAACCCGCTATAATGATAGCCGGTTTACTAACAAGTAGTAAAGCCAAGCTGTAGACAATCTTGTCTTCACCATGTATGGGTCGGCTCGACTGGGTTGTTACCACTGTCTCACAGAAAACCGAAATACGGTAATGGCTTGCTCCTTCGTTTTGTACGGTGAGTGATATATCTGGAGGCCCAAATCCCCCTCCGTTTTCCAATCCTTTTACTTTAAGGTCGGCAACGCACCCATGATCATTTTAGTTTTGTAGGCGTACATGGGCGGTGGAGATCACTTACCATCAGGTGACTCACTTGCTCGTTTACCGGCCTATGATATAAAAAAAATAACGGCTTGCTGCTTCATTGCGTACGGTAAGATGTCCGGAGGTTCATATTTACCACCACCCCATCCCAATCCCATTATTATCCCTTTCCCACGGTAATTGCTATTCAGTCAGATACAAAACTGTACCAGGTCCACTCCCACCAGCTAGTGAAGTCCAATTTGATAATCATGATTGGGTAAACAGACCTTGAGTTTTGTCGGTACTTGCAAAGTTGTCTTGTACATTTTTTTTTAAATATTTTTAGTTATCTTATATACATATAAACAACTATAATTATATTGATTAATCCATTATGTAGTGATAAGTTGTTGACCTACAACATTAGCCGTAACATACATATCGTATTCACGCCTGTACTCCCCGAAGGGGTGGGCAGAAGTGTAACTAGTACACCCACATTTCGCCGAGCTTATTTCCGTCTCATGATAGGGGGCGAGCATGTCGCCATATAGGGCTCAGTCACAGACTCCGAGTTGATAGTAAGCATTTCATGAGCCATAAGATGTCATTGTTTTAAGAATTTCCTGTGAGGATGAAGCAATCGCTTAAAAATAACACTTATGTAAATTAAATTAGAATTTTATATCCTTGTAGACAACCTATATACAAACATTATTTGATAAATAAAGAATAAATACGCGATGGATAAAATAAATTCATTAATGATACCTATAATGTAGTTGTAGGTGGAAAATAATGGCTCATCAGCTAATATTACTTGATAAAAATAATAATTATACTAGCCCTGTATTATATACTGCTGGGCACGGGCCTCCGCTACTGAATGAGAGGGGTTAGGCCTTAGTCCACCACGCTGGCCTAATACGGGTTGGCAGACTTCCCATACCTTCGAATTTTTTATGAAGATCTTCTCAGGTATGTAGGTTTCCTCACGATGTTTCCTTCACCGTTCAAACAAGTAATCAGTAACAATTAATACACACGTAACTTTAGAGAAGTAGGTATATTCTTGGGGCTGGTTTCGAACCTGCGGCTTTCGTCTCGGCAGTCCATACCACTCCCCGCTGAGCTACTTGATAGATGGGTGTTAAATTTAAGGCTGACCGCACAGTGGCGCCTGTCGTCTTTTAAATACTTTATTTGATATTGTATTAGCTCTACCTTAAATCTTAAACGAGCCTATTTTAACAGCCACCTTTAATAAATTGCAAGTTCAAGAGCAAGTGAGTCACCTAATGGTAAGTGATCTCCACCGCCCATGTACACCCACAATACCAAAAGAATCATCGGCGCGTTGCCGACCTTAAAGGAAAGGAATAATTAAGGGATTGGGAAGGGGAGAGGGATTTGGGCCTCCGGATATCTCACTCACCACACGAAACGCAGTAGCAAGCTGCTACTTCACGTCGGTATTCTGTGAGACAGTGGTAACGATCCAGACGAGCCGGCCCATTCATGCTGTAGACAAAAGTGTCTACAGCGTGGCTGTACCACTCAAAATCATATTTAATCGTAGTTGTTCTTCAAATATATTTCAAAGCTATTTCAGGAAGAACCGCCTAAATTTCAAGAATTTAAAACAACTTTAAATATACAAAGTAATATACAATATGTAACAAAAACCATGTTGTTCCTTTTAACCACGTTATCAGAATCGTTATTCAAATGTAAAGAAATATCTCAATTAAGAAAATTCTACCATAAAAGTAACGATTGGCGATCACCCGGTGGTTTATCAAAAGTGGTAGTTATTCGGTACGGCACCTTTTTACTATTACAGCGAGTCGCCGCGCCGCTTGACTAATACGCACGTAAAACACATAAAATTATAATTTTAGTAGGATTTCATTTAAAATACCACTTTTATTGAGATGCTGGCCCATCTGACCTATTTTTATGTTAGATTTTTCTCATTAGAGTTATTTCCTTATGTTTCAATATCGATTCTCATAACACAGCTAAAAGGACCAACAGGGTTTTTGTTACATGTTGTATACAACGTGTTACAGAAAGGTGTGGTCATATTTTAGGGTCATTTCACACTCCTTATAGTAAGTACCTATGTACCGGATCATTTCAAACCAAGACATCCTAAAATTTCACGTTAATCTTAATCACTCGTTTATTAAGATCGATAAGATTGATGACATCACTATTCATTATAATAAATGACACTCACTTTTTAATAAACTTGAATAAGATTTACGTAATTCTACGGACATACGTACGTAACTTGTAATTTAAACACAAAATACCTGAAAGAGACTGTTTGCTGAAGACGATATAGGTACCATCCTCTGAAGTATTTTAAGGATTTCATTGTCGGGTCATCCATCTATAAATTTGGCTTAATACAGTCGACGAGCGTCTTATAAGCTATTATCAGTTGCACCAACACAAAATACCAATACATAATACTTGTTTTTAGTCAAATACTACATATTTTTTTAACTCGTAATCATACGTCATAAAATCAGAAATTGCCGAACTGACTGCGTCAAATAAATATTGACATTTGACATTTGTTTAATGATTTTTTAATTATAAAATAATTAAATAAAAGGAGGTCTATAGTATAATTGTTTATCATTTAGTGTTGTCCAAAGTTGAAAGTCGATATCGACATGTTACTCATTCGATAAAAAAGAAAATTCTATAATTATTGTCCAAGCAATGCAATCGGATTTGTTACTATGGGAGATAAAATACTAATACCCTACACTATACATTGCTTAAATTTGCCCGCCCCTTTCTATAACACGTTGTATATAACAAAGCTTTAAAATTTATGTTGCTTTTATTTTATGATTTGATTTGCAAGTCCAAAAAAGTGCGAGCAATCTACCAACCTTGGCGATACACGTGTCTAGATTTTTATAATTACGACCTTACAATAATATGGAGCAATGACCTGCGAAATTTTATAAAATTTATTTGTTGCACTAATTGACGTCAAGAAATCTCGGCCATTCTGAATTATTCTCTCGTTATAACTAAACGGAAAATCCGTTGACAGATCTAGAATGATATGGAATAAATCTAGAATAAATTTGGATGAAACTGGAATTATGAATCTACAGTTAATTGCAAAATAACGCTAATTTTAATTCAAGTGTAGTGATAGCTGAGTGGGATGAATGGAGATAAAAGTCGCAGGTTCGAAACCAGCCCCAAAAGTATGACAGGAAACCTGCATACCTGAGGAGTTTTCTATAAGAATTTCGAAGATTTTATTGTAACATTGTATATTGATTTTTGTGTAATGTTAATCAGTACTTGGTATATCCCACTTGCACATTTTGTAAAACAACTTTATTGTGAACAGCTGTTTGGTGTCCCGGGATATAGGTTCGCCTAGTGCGGGAACCGTTGTCTATTTCTATTATTTGGATAAGATACATACATACATAAATACGTACTCACGTCTGTAATCCCGAAATTGTAGGCAGAGTTGTAACCAGTACACCCAAATTTCGCCCTGCAATAATGTGATAGGGGGCGAGCTTATCGCCATACCGGGCACAATTCCAGACTCCGGGCTAATACTAAGCATTTCGTATTAGAAATACCCAATATCACTTTTACCCGACCCGGAGATCGAACCCAAGACCTCAGCGTCAGCCTCAATCGTAACGCGTACGCATTATAACTGCGCCACCGAGGCTGTTGGATAAGATGTGTTTTTGTTTTTGAATAATAAATGATAATTAATAAATGATGATCTCCCAACCATTACGCAGCGTGATGAACTAAGGCCTAATCGTAAAAAAAATCCCGAAGTCAATTAGAGAAACATCTGTAACTTTTAAATGGCTGACCACATTCAAATCGATACAGATACACAGAAAAATGGGTTAAACTTATAACATCCTTCTTTTTTCGCAGGTTTAATATGTGCATTTTGTCAATTATAACAATATACGACGTTACCACACTATTTAAATTCGAGATAACTACGCCGTTACTAATCAAAAATGCTGCGGAACAAAAAACCGATGGAAAAAATACCAGGAAGACAAAATAAATGTTCTGTAACGCTAATTTGAAGCTGGTTGTATTTTATTTTCGTATTCTAAACTTGTTAACATGAGAACTTTTGTTTTGGTTCTTACTATTAAATTTTCACTATCTATCGGTCGCTATATAGAGGCACTACCTAATTATTTTAACATAATAATAAATGTTAGGCTACATATTGTACATAATAAATGTTGTTATATTGTTTAGGTAATATAAAATGTTCTATTGTTTACAGATACAACTAAGTTATTCATCCATGCTGATCCAATCTAAAAAACTATAGGTTGCCTTAGTTTTTCTTCAATACATGATGCCAAAAATAAAGTTGATAATCACACTTGAGAATATTACTATTATAACCGGTGTGTAATAATATTTTTATATTATATATAATTCTACTGTACGTGTGTATGTGACTGAACACCTCCTAAACGGCTGGACCGATTTGAATGTTTTTTTGTATGCGTTTGGGTGGCGCCCTGGATGGTTTAGATTCACAATTGAACCCGATAGGTGGTGCTGCTGTAGTTGCGGGTGAAACCACACGGGACATCTAGTAGTATTATAAAAATACATACATTATTTAATCTTTTAATTGTAATCAGTCTGAGTATGTCATGCGCGCTCTAATTTCGCATGCGGCGGCGTCGTGTGTCGGGTTGGTCACTTCCCTGTAACATGGTTGAATGGGCCGATGGCGTGCACATGCGTCATACTCGTGAACGGGGGTCGCTTGTGTGGACTGGTCAACTCGGCCTGTTATTTATGGTTTAAAGTCTTTTGGCCGAAGATACCACCTCTATGATTGCTTAATAACAATTAATTACTCTATTTCCAATTAAATATTGTAAATAATTGCAATGCTAAAGTTTCATGCGTGTTCTTCTTTAACTTCAAACTCGCAGTAGAGTTTAGAAGGAATCTGTCGTGCGTTCGATTCCCACACCGAGACTTGATTTCATTCAAAATATTTATCGGATCCTTAAAATGTTATACATTATTTTTAAATAATAATAATAAATACACTCAACAGTCACACACACATAGTCCTCACCCCGCACTAGGTTAAGCTTTATCGTAGGTATGAGGAACTACGAGGGATTTGCAGTCCCACAACACCCAGACCCGATACAAATATTTGTGGATCACACAAACTTTTGTCTCGGTGCGGGAATCGAACCCACGGCCTCTCGCTTCGCAGCCGGCTACTCGCCACTTACGTGTGGTTTATTTAATTTATAAATTTACAATGGAATTTATGTATGTATGTACAATGGAATTTTCTAGTTCATTTAATGTAGCATTCAAATAAAACAATAACTTCCACACTCACTTTTTAAGTGGTAGAGCCACGCTGTAGACAGTTTTAGCTCGACCGGATTGTTACCATTGTCTCACAAAAAGCTGATGTAACAGCTTGCTGTTGCGGTTCGTACGGTTCTGCCATCCTCTTCATAATTATCCCTTTCCTTTCAGGCCGGCAACGTGCCCATGATTCTTCTGGTATTATGGGCCGTTCATGGGCGGTGGAAGTCACTTATCAACAGGTAACCCACTTGTTCGTTTTCCGCCTTCTGCTATTTAAAAAAACTCAGAAACGTCAACTACCTTTAATCGTCATTTTTATTTCTTGAATTATCCTTAATTCAAAACCTTATGCTCCGTTTCTGAGTAAATAAAATACTTTATACTCAGTTACCGAGTACATTTTTTTAAGGCACTCACCGGCAAACGAGCAAGTGGGTCACTTGATGGTAAGTGATCGCCACCGCTCATGTACACCCACAATAGCAAAAGAATCATGGGTGCGTTGCCGACCTTAATGGAAAGGGATAATTCAGGGATTGGGAAAGGGAGGGGGTTTGGGCCTGCGGATATCTCACTCACCGGACGAAACGCAGCAGCGAGCTGCTACTTTACGCCGGTTTTCTGTGAGACAGTGGTAATGATCCGGACCAGCCGGCTCATACATGCTGTAGACAAGTGTCTACAGCGTGGTTCTGCCACTCATAAACATCAATTATTTTCATTGCAGATCTCTGACAATTAATCGAATCCTTAGAAATTCGTTATGAACACTTCAACTTCGGCAGTAATAATAACGTCCTTGACATTAAAATAAGAGCAGTGTTTGTTGAATATAACCTAATGTTCAAGTACAGAATATAGTCTAAAAAAGGTTCTAAAAATAAGCATGTGTTACAAAATAGCATGTGTTGCTTTAAATAGCAAGTAATAAATTAAGCGTTTATTACTAGCAATGATTCAAGTTATTACAGTTTTTTAGCACTAACTACGTAAAAAAATATTAGATTGCGTGAACCATTGCCGCTTATGAATGCTATAACTATTACTTCTTTCTTTCTGTCTGGCGTTATCCCGGCTTAATGCCAGGGTTCGCTTTCTCGTACACTATTTACCCCCGTATTCATAAACGTTAGCGTGAACACATAGTGATGATTTCTCTAAACGTCATTGGTTAGTTTTTGGCGCTAAATCAAAACAGACCAATCATGTACACAGAATTGGACACTTGGGGAAGAGTTTCATTTCTTGTTTGTGAATACAGGCCTTAGATTTGACAGTAAGTATTTGTATTATATTTGTAGGGCGACCCGTAGTCTGAACCCCACAATCTGCAACAGGAACCAAGTTTTGCCATTTCCTCGTCCGTTAATCAGCAGTGTACGGCGTACCACGTGCAGTTGAGGTTGCTTTACGGCCTAAGATCTGGCCCACTTATATTCGCAATGCTATAACAGACTTTAGCTGTTAATGATGTTTTGAAACAATACATCCGTCTGAAATTCCTGATTTTATACCCCTTAGGGATAAAATATTATCTTCAAATCCGACATACTTAGAAGTATACTTATCAACTAAAATAATCATCATAATCCTTTAAATAAAATAGTAAATTAAATAACAGTACAATTTTATTTGACCGGCAGCGATACAGGCACCGACTCTAAAGAGACCAATAGAAATTGTTATTTTTGACTTTTCAGTGTTTTTATTTTGAAATCGGTTTTTAAGTTTTGTTTAACATTATTTTATTTTATAATTTTTAGTGGTAGTTACAGCAATAGTATGTAAATTCAAATACAATATCACTTTACCCGACCCGGGGATCGAATCCGAGACCACAGCACAGCAGTCGTACCGCGTACGCATTACAACTACGCCACTGGGGCAGTCTTGAAGACTCAGTCTTGAGACTTGAAAGTCACGTAACATAATAGATATTTCAATTCATCTTTGCACGTCTTGCAATGTATATGCAAAAAGGTGCATCTTATGTAGGTAGGTAATTGTTAAATTAGGTACGGCTTTATACGCTTGAGGTGGCGACATCACTTCAAAAGTTAAAGTTTCGTGTCCTGTATGATGGGATCGAACCTGCGACATTTGTCCCGCTAATATTTTGCCAATAAACCTTCCATAATAAGATATGTAAGTGCTTAGAATACGTTATTCAGATAAGTGAATACGCAACAGTAAAAAAAATCAGATAAAGCTGCGCCTATTACTTTTGATTCGGCAAAATAGCAGCTCATACATTTTTTAAGTAGATAAGGAATAAGGAATGTGAAGAAATTTTGGACTAGACTAGGTTATTTCTTTTTATTTATTTATTTAAATCTATAGTGTACACCAGAACATACACAGTAAATAAAAAAATATATAAATAGGCACAATTGGCGGTCTTATCGCTCAAGGCAATCTCTTACAGACAACCATGGGATGCAGAAAAGAGAAAAAGGAAGTCTAAGGCGTACAATCAATAAACTTAATAAATACATATGAAATAAATACAAATATAATAATAGTAGTTAGTATAAAATAAATAGTGATAAAGAATGTACCTTCATACCATCATAAATATACACTATATACATCTACACTAATATTATAAAGAGGAAAGATTTGTATTTTTCTATTTTTGTATGTAACGAATAAACTTAGAAACTACTGGACCGATTTCATAAATTCTTTTGCCGTTAGAAAGCTACATTATCACTGAGTAACATAGGCTAATTTTTATCCCGGAAAAGGCCGTTCACGCGGGCGGAGCCGCGAGCAAAGGCTAGTATAAAATATATTAAGTATAGGTATATACGTTAATAATTTATTAGGATATTAAAATAAACAATGTCACTCTGGCAGGCCTAACCCCTCTCATTCAGTAGAGGAGGCCCGTGCCCAGCAGTGGGACGTATATAATACAGGGATAGTATTAGTAGTCACTCTATTGTCAATTTCTAAATCGCATGCAATTTGAATAGGTTTGATGCATGTATTTTTTTAATGATTTTAATCAATAGCTTACATTGCCCATATTTCAAATGAAAAAAAGTATTTCAGTTCAGTTTCAGTTAAGATGGGCCATTAAATTCTGGTGGAGGGCATGACTGTCGAATGACAATAAAAAGATGCGCGCCATATACGATGACGTCAACCTATACGATGGTCATAACGCAGCGCACGCCTGCGAGGGAAATAGCGAGATGGTGGGACTACTCCATAATTTTATTTCACACGCGTTTCAATCAATATTTGAAATATTAATGATAGTCTCATTTTTAGACCATTTTTTTTTCGTAGGGGTTTTTGTTGTATTACTTATTTTCTAGAAAAAGAAGAGAAAGAACAAGAAGAATATATGAATGTTCGAATTCAAGTCATCAAATCTAAATATATTTTCAATGGACAAAACTCATTTGAACCCAATAATTACTGACTGATAATTTCAATATGTATGTGTGCGTTTAGCTACTATTGGAAGCTAAATAGATATCACATATTGACTTATGAACTTTAGTTATGCCTCTATTGAAACTAGCTTAAATATATAGATCTATCTCGGTGACGCAGTTGTAATGCGTACGCGGTACGACTGCTGTGCTGAGGACTCCGGTTTGTTCCCAGGTTGGGTAAAAGTGATATTGGGTTTTGCTATTTCGAAATGCACAGTATGAGCCCACAGTCTGGAATTGTGCTCGGTATGGCGATAGACTCTCCCCCTATCACATCATAGGACGGAAGGGTGTACTGGTTACACTTCTGCCTACTACTTCGAGGATTGCAGGCGTGAGTGCGTATATGTATCTACATTATTAAATAGAAATAGGGACCTAACTACATAATATGGATTTATACTTCATACATACGCACTCACGCCTGTAATCCGCGAAGGGGTAGGCAGAGGTGTAACCAGTACACCCACATTTCGCCGAGCGTATCTCCGTCCCATAATGTGATAGGGGGCAAGCCTATCGCCATACCGGGCACAAATTCCAGACTCCGGGCTGATAGTGAGTATTTCGTAATAGAAAAACCCAAAACCACTTTACCCGACCCGGGGATCGAACCTGAGACCTCAGCGTTAGCGTAATCGTAACGCGTACGCATTACAACTGCGCCACCGAGGCAGTCATATAATAATAACTTCATATAACAATAACTCACACAATTATTAATATACTTCATATAATAATAATTGTGGACCGTAACACAATAAATACTTAAGTACTAAGAATTGTAATTATAATACGCAGCTGTTTTAAAACGAGGGTACATACAAGTCCACTGTTTACATTATTCAAAGCCAAATTACCTGTATACTATAAATATTTTTTTGTATAAAGAGAAAATTCGTGCGAACCGTTTCTTTTACCTATAGGTAATGTAAGGATTCGTTATGAAAATAAGCACTTAAAAAAGTAGGGATATTAGATTCATCTAATAAACAATCATTATTAAAAATTAGACCAGCAGTATTATTTAAGGAAATAATTCCAAATAAATCATAAGACATTAGTCAATTTTCAAATCAATCAATAATTCAAATTGATATGAAATGAAACAATCCTTATGAAAAGTAAAAAGCACTTACCGAAAAACTGGAGAATATTTCGAATTTGAAAAATGTTTTCGGAGTGTCGATACAAATCGTTCGAAACGTGTCGAGGTGTCAGTCGAGTCGGTCCCTCCGCGCCGCCGCGCCGCGCTGATGGGAGCACCGCACTGTGCGATGAATCTGAATGATTATAGGATGATAGGATGTGACCAGACGGTTTGTTTACAGCCCCCTAGCGTATTATGTAGGTGCACGTTCTGTATACTTCCTCCGTTCCTATAGGGGCTTTTTTTTCTTCGAATGGATTTGTGCTGTTAGCCTATATTGCTTTTACAGCTTCATCTGAAAATAAAGCCGGCGCTTATGGCGCTCTAGCCAGAAATATGTATACTTAGTGTATTTAGTATAAGCGATTAAGCACAGAGGCGCCTTTTAGAAGGCTCAGACCTCAGCTTGAGCAATCGCTGGGGAGTATAGTTTAGGGCCGCCTCTGCACGATCCTCGAACTCGCAGGCGTGTCCTATGTCAGGGTCGCGTATTATTATTGCGATTCGGGTTGGGCAAGGAAAGTGCTGCTTCGATAGCGACTGTGATGGGAGTCGTTGGGATCTGCCAAAACATGTTTGGGACGTAGACGGAGGATTACTTCGCCTACTGGGATGTAGTCGGCAGCTGCCACTGAGAGGATTTTGATGACGCGTTGCTGTATCAAAGTGCTGTTGGGCACAGTTCTTCATGTGTCTGGTGCCCATAGGGGCTGATGAGTGATGCTCCTATAGGTTCCTACCAACTTATATGTTTAACCAGGCTTACAAGGTGGTAGATCCCTCGTATGCTAGAGACCGTCTGTGTTGGTACCACCGCTTTGTCTATTTATTTCGCCAAGCAGCCGTGTGTAAGCACAGTTGGCAGTTTGAAGGACATTGAAGCCAGTGAAATTACCGGGTAATATGAGACTTAACATCTAATATCTCGGGGTGACGAGCGCAGTTCAGTGCCATGCAGTGTTCTGTAATCCAGAGTTCTGTGTCACGTTGCTTCTGTTTATAGGCAGGCGTGACGTTTAATATCAGGCGAGCGACCTGCTCGAAACCGAATAATGTAAGCACTGTATTTTATACGTTGGGACGTACACCGCTAGACACGGGCCCGAATGAGAGTGCTAGATATTAATCCACTACACTGGTAGACTTCACATACCAACCTACGAAAAATCGGTACCTACTGGTCTGCAACTCCAGCTTATCTCCAGAAAAAAAATATCCTCAGACATACAAACACATTTACATAATGCTTACATTATTATATTTTGCATTGTTCAACTATGCATGTAAACAGTACCTACTAAGTAATAAGTTGATATTACATATGTACCTACTTACAATCGGGTGATAAGACACGCATCTATTCAATAATTTTCCATGTAAGTAGTAAGTAGGTGCAACAAAATGTTATAATAGGTCTTTACCTATAAAACTGCCGTTCTGTACGAAAAAGTAAATAATTTTTCCATACTTTATAATTCTATTCAATCAAAGTAACCACCTATGCTATCGATGCATGTTTGCCAGCGCAGTGGCAATTTATCGATGCCCTTCTTGAAGAAATCGGTGAGACGGGCAACAAACTCTTCAAAGGTATTTTGTACAGCCTCTCGGGTATTGATTTCTTTCCCGCCAAAATTTTGTCCAAATTCTGGAAAAAGTCTGTAGGCGCAAGGTCTGGTGAGTACGGCGGATGACAGAGAAATTCCAAATCCTATTCATAGCTATTGTAGCTTGGAGATCATCGGTTGTGCAGCATAGGTTCGCGCGTTGTCATGCAATAGCCACGGGGACGAGCGATTGACCAAAGCTGACTGAAGATGTGTGAGCGTCTTATCAAAACACAATAATCTACTTTTATATTTTAATGACTTTTTCGTACAGAACGGCAATTTCATAGACTAGGTATCAAACCTATCATTGTCATATATCTGCTAAGCTGTAAGCTGTTTAAAGACAAATAAATTTGCGTTATTTTGTCTAAATATCACTATCGATTTTTCAATCCACAAATTAGCATAATTAGAAAATTAAGATTGCGGATTGTACAAGTTTCGAAACAATAACATTATGCTACTTAATAAGGCGGGATATAAGTAGACATAATTGAATTTTATTATAATGTAACATAATATTTGAACTTGCATGGTTTGTGTGTAGGTAGGTATACGTATACGCACTCACGCCTGTACGATACTCATGTTTCACAAATAAAAAATCTTGTGAGAGCAATCAGGATCATCATCAAAGCATGGTGTCAATGGTGCCTTTAGTCAGCTTTTTTTTAATTTTTTTATAGATTAGTTCACAAAACTGGTTGCAGCACTAAAATAAATAATTGTAAGGCATAGAGGTACAAACAATGTGAACAACCTGCTCGATGTGAACACAGCATGCATTGTATAAAAAAGATAGAAGCTTTTGTGGGACGTTGGCAGACGAAGACGTCATTGAAGCTCGACAGTTTTGCCTGCAGCATGAATGAGCCGGCTCGACTGAGTTGCTACCGCTGTCTCACAAAAAACCGCAGTAAAGTAGCGGTTTGCAGCTGCATTTTGTACAGTGAGTGAGATATCCGGAAGCCCAAATGCCCTATTCCAATTCCTTATGTTTTTCTTTCCTTTAAGGTCGACACTACGTCAATGATTCGCCTGGTATTATGGGCGTTCATGGAGACTACTCACTTACCGTCGGGTGACCCACTTGTTCGTTTGCCGGCTTATGTTATAAAAAAGTGGCCAACGAAGTCTCTTTGGGGACGTTACTCCACGACCGAAGTTATGCATTCAGCTAGAAGTACAAAAAGTATTCTGTTCCCGAAATATCGTCCACGCGACAATTGGGCCGAATTACTGAGCAACCTTGATCCTAACTTCCTCTTCAATTTTCGGGCCTTGATTGTGTAATATATGGAATTGGCTGGAGGTTCAATTTATTTGTAGTCTCGGGAGTTGATTCTTCTTGAACTATTTTTTTTAAACAAAAGATTAGTTCTATTAATATGTTAGTACATTACCTGCTGCAAATTGTCGGGTATTTGACTAGATTAGTTTTATTATTTTAGGCCCACACACACCAGACCGACGGTCCTAAATAGAGTTTAAACTACTTAAAACAGTTTAAGAAACGTCAAATTAACATTTAGTCAATGCTTTTCGCCAACCTACTCCACACATAAAAAAATAAACAATTATTCCCCTTTTATGATCCATCAATTAATTGCCCTTTCCTTTAAAGTCAGCAACGCGCCCAAGATTCTTCTGGTATCATAGGCGATAAAGATCACTTACCATCGTAGTTCGAAGTTCTGGATGGTGTAGTTTTTGTTTATGGGCAGGCGTGACCCTTACCATCACTGCTCGTCTTGTCATCTAAAGCTAATAAAAAAAGGTGACCCACTTGCTCGTTTGCCGGCCTATACTATAAAATTCTACGCGTCGAATTAAGAAACTCCTCCGTTCTATCGTCGTTTAATTAAACACCAAAATTCATTGCACATCTATTTACAAAACATTTTCAATACATTATACTGGATATCTCCATTTCGCCGGCACATCATTATGGTAGAAGTTGCACTCGAGTTTGTTGACGCAGTTCTTGCCGTAACGGCACGGCTTCGGATGGTAATAGTGGCACGATGGGTTCGCACATCCAGGGTAGTATTTACACATCCCTGGCACGCTCACTGACGAAATCGTCTTGTAGTTCGCTGCCGGTACTACATGTGATGCTGTGGAATATAATAATGTTGAGTTATTGCTCTGCGACACGCCGGGTCGGGTCAGTGCGTCATTTGGTTGTGTTGCGGTAATATATAAATCTTAGCGTATGAATTCTCGGCGTGATTTTCAACCGCGTCTGCCTGTGTATAGAATGTCGAAATGTGGGTAAAAGATAGGAGTTCATTCATGAAGCAATTGTTTGCGACTTCCGCTGCACCGATAGCTAACTTATAGTATTGTATGAGCCATGGTCGCCATTTTCAATGCGGTATTCGCACGCGCGTTCCGTGGTCGGATCGCGGGCAATAGATCGTGTGAAAAAACGGCCGTCCGCCCGCTATCTTTTGCGGTTGTTCCCGCAACCGCAGCCGTTACAAAATCACATAAAACTCCGATCTTGTTTTTAAAATAATAATTGTCCCGCTACCGCAGCAGACGCGGTTGCAAATCACACCGTGGATCCTCAATCATTTATCATGGGGTGGTTGATCATCTGCTTAACTTTTAAGAATTGTGATATTACGCCTCGCCTGAGTAGCTACTACTTTCGAATTGGTGAAGATACTGCAGTTGTGAACGTTCTATCGTTGATTTTGTCGAATCTGTTATTTTACAGCGCAGGTAACTACATACCCAGCACAGGCGACACACACGCTTGTGTCGCTGCGGGCGCGTTGTGTGCGTGCGAGTACACGCACGAGCGACGCGTGCACGCCGCCAGGAACTTGCAGCGCGGGTGAGCGAATGCGCACGCGGCACCGTACCGGCACAGAGGAAATGAGCGACACCACACCAACTTGCGCTCCGCTTGGGACACTGTATAGAAAGACACTACTGTCAATATTTGTAATGCACGTCATGGTGCATTGCGGGTTTTCTACATCTATCCTATTATATAAAGAGGAAATATTTGTTTGTATATAATCTTTGGAACCCCTAACCGATTTTAAAAATTATTTTACTATTACAAAGCTGTGCTATCTCTGAGTAACATAGGATGTTTTTTACTGTGATTTGATACCGATTGTGTAGTCAGTCGACATTAAAATTGTATGCTACGGATAATTATTTTCATCTGGGACGCCCCGTACTCAAAAATGGTAAAACTGATAAAAATGGCCGCCATTTTGTTTTTCTTTGTTTTAAGGCTGATTCGACTTCAAAATCGATATCTGGGACGTTCCGTTGTTAAAATCGGTAGATCCTATGTTAGAATTGAAAAAAAACCCCATTGTGTTTTAAAACCAACTGATTTAAAATTGATATCTGGGACGCCCGAATAATAAACACCCCTTTCACAAATGATAGATCTAATGTTAGAATCGAAAAAAGTTGCCACATAAAATAATGTTTTTCGTCGAACCAATGCTGCTACGCGGGCGGAGTCGCAGGCAAAATCTAGTAATTTATAAATTTATCTGACGCATATGGCGATCGACGAAAAATAATTATAAATCATAAACACGTTACCCATCACCGTCCGAGTTTGCTTGCTTTGGAGATGTTTCAGAGCTTTAAATAATTTTCGCTACTACTCCAATTTCCAGAAACTACTATCAAAAGTAAAATAAAATCTAAATATTAAACTTGACAAAATTATGATTATGATTTTATATAGGTATTACCGTGGGAATAGACCCAGAGATTTCTCCCGAGATTGTAAAGACTATAAGCCAAAATTTTCTGCAACGCGCCCACTGGACTGCGTGAGGTATAAGGGCAGATGGAAGAGGAAACCATGACAAAGAAAATTTAGCCCATAAAGCCTTCTCCGCCACAAAAAAAGCTTATTTCCTCCCTCTGATTTCTAGCCTTTATTGTATATAGGAGGCATTGAAAAATGGGAAAACAATATACATTTTCAGAGTTAATTATGTTTTTTTTTATATATTACAATACTTACCATAATCAACATTATTACAGATCTAAAAAGTGGCCGCCATTTTATTTTTGTTTCTGGCCTATTGACTTCAAAATTAAAATGTGGGGTGCTCACTGGTCACAAATTACCGATCGAATGTTGTAGTTGAAAAAAGTGCCCGTTGCACTTACTACTGCTTGCATTTACTTTGTGCTTACTAGGTGGTAGGACACTCGTCTGCGAGAGGCCGTCTGGGCAGGTACCACAGCTTTATCACACAAAAAGCACTGTTGTGTTTCGAGACATGAGGTTTGAAGGACATTGAAGTCCGTAAAATGCCTTTTGACACTTAACATCTTATGTCTCGGGGTGACGAGCGCAGTGCAGTATTATGCAGTAAATTCTGATTGGTGTAACTTGTTTATGGGCAAGCGTGACCTACTATTACCTACCATCAGGCGAGCGACCTGCTCATTTTATTTCCGTGGTCACAAATCATAAATATAATAATAACTATGAAAAAGTAATTTTGTTCTTTTTTTGTTTTAAGGCCGATTGATGTGATATTGCCAAAACCTAAACAAGTATTTCGAATATTTGTATGATTCCTACATAATATAATATTAGAAGGTTAACTTACATACTTTACTTTTCATGCAACAGGTACACCCACAAGAACTGACTCGCAAGCCATGAGGTAATATTTTAACACACATACCCTAAATGGGGTCAATCGAAAGGTATAAGTAAAAGAAAGAACCAAAAACCGGAGTGAATAGGCATTATACATATCCAATCCTATGTAGGCAGCAGGGGTGAATAGTGATGAAATTTACTATTGAGATTATTTGTTACACAAATGGATCAACTAACCTGTTTACTTCATACAAATTTATTCCCTTTAAACTGTTTATTTTATATGTATAATAAACTAAATAAATCAGTTTTATTCCTACTCACCCTGTTTAATCATAAAAATCGTACTTACATGGTGGCACAGTATCATATTTGTGAGTGTTCGTAGTAGTAGTCACTGTAACATGGTTATCGCTACTAGCACTCTCAGTTCTAACTCTCTCTCGTTCCGGCTCTTTCTCTTTCTTTCCCACGTCGAACACAATCGGCGATCCCTTCCTTTTCTTTCCTTGAGCCTCTTCTTTTATCTTTTCTTCTGTTGTCTTAGGTGTTGCTACTTTATCATCTTCTTTTTTTATTATCACTTGCGTGTCACTTTCTTCACTTTCATTACTGAGACGTTTCTTCTGAATGTTACTGGTTTCTGGTAATACTTGAGTAGTATCTTTTTTCTCTTGTGGTTTGTCAATGGTTACTTCCTTTCTTTTATCATTTGCCTCTTTTGGTTTATTTCCCTCTTCTTCTTCTTCATTCAAAAGACCTTCGTTTTGTAGCTTTTTAGTGAGGAATACATTGGGATCGTATCCATCCATTGTTACTATGAATTGTGTGTTTCTGTCTTTGTCTACTGTGGGGTTGTGAATGTTGCTATAAAGAGAAAGAAATTATCGTCCATGAAAGTTCAAGGGGGAAGAGGCGAAGTGGCTGTTAAAGACTGTGGAAGTATTATTATATATTAATGTACTTCTGTACATCTGTGTGGTGTTGCTACTGTATATGAGTAGGTTAATGAGCCGCGTCACATAAGGTTAAAATAACTATACCTAATACACATACATATGCTCTACAACAAACAATATACAGATTTTGTTGATTCAAGTAAGTCGATCCAACTAAACTCGAACCATATGAACCCGCTATAATTGTCGTTGAGTGGCAGTGATCATTAACTATCGGACGACATACTCATTTGCCCCTTTTAATAAATAAAACTTACATAGTTTCAATGATGAGTGTATCGTCTTTCCTGCTAGAAGTCCTGCCTTCGTTACGCCGTGACGGTACATACTCAGTGTTGGTAATCTTCTTAGTTATAGACGCTGGTATGTATTCCTCTTTCTCTGTATCACTTGGTCCCCTAAAAGGCAATGTTTATTCATTTAATAGATTATCAAAATATTGTTTCTTTTTTATTATTGCATAGGCCGACAAACGAGCGATTGACTGACCTGATGGTAAGTGATCACCACCGCCCATGTACGCCCACAATACCAAAAGTCATGGGCGCGTTGCCGACCGACCGCGTTAAAGGAAAGAGATAATTAAGGGAATGGGAAGGGGAGGAGATTTGGACCTCTGAATATCTCACTCACCATACGATACGAGACATTGGTTACGAACCGGACGAGCCGGCCCATTCGTGCTCTAGAAAATATTGAGTACAGCGCGGCTCTACCACTTCGTCCTGCCATAAGTTTTAATTGTTAATGGGTAGATTTTTTATGTCTATTTTTGACCTCTGTCTGCAGTGGAATCGTAGTGCCAAAACGAAAACGATGTGAAAGCAGTTTGTTATACGCTATTTTTTTCAATATCTTATTAATATCAAGGGGTTTTATCGGTTATACCGTAACCGTAATGTAAGACTATTCTTGTGAACTAATCTTGAAGATTATTTATTACTAGAGGCATCCAAATACAGAGGATATAGATAGGGCTGTCCGATCTGTTGCACACATATACATCAATCTAAATAAACATTGCAAAGATTTTAATCTGCATAAAGCACACAAGTCACATTTTCAGTAGGTACCTACTGTAACTGTAGACATGGACGGTGGTGATCGCTTACCATCAGGTGACCCACTTGCTCGTATGCCGCCTTTTAATATGCTATAAAAAAAGCAACTAAGGGACGAGAAACACTTGAAAACACAGCTAGTTACAAATAATTTTCTCTGAGAATTTCAGTTTATAATATAGATGCCCTTAAAGTAAACTTGAGCTTTGTAATGGGGTTCCTTCGGTATCTTACGGGTATGGAACCCTAATACAGATTGTCACTTACTTATTGAAAGTACTTCTCTATTTAATTAACTACTTACTTGAAGCTCTTATCGTCATCACTATCCATTTCTCCCAAGCTGATGGTATCGCCGTGCCTGTCCGCGTCCGCGTCTGCATCCGTATCCGCGTGTGCGTGTGCGTGTGAGCTGCGTGGTACTTGTATGACGATCTTCTGCGGTTCCACAGTCCGCCGCATTGGCAGCACCAGCGCACGTTTCACTTTATGCGATTCCAGTTCCGGCTTTGGTGGTATCTGTGTGTAAGTGTAGTAAAAATAGCAAATTAAAAAAACTGTATATATTTCACAACCACTATTAAGACTTATATGTATATTTTATGCGCTGACGTCAAGTTACTAAGGTAAGGTTGTAAGTCCTTACACGTATTGTAGTCCTACAATCAGTGTAAATAACTTCGCCAGGTTGCAATTAGTCACTTCGAGCAAACTAGATTTCCGGAGGATTCCAACCCATTACATATATACTTAGGCCTGTAATCCTCGAAGTGGTAGGCAGATGTGTAACTCACATTTCGCCGATCTTATTTTCATCCCATAATGTGGTAGGCGACGAGCCTATCATCATACCAGACATAAACCCTTTAACAATTTCAATTCCTTTCCTTTAAGATCGGCAACGCATGCATGATTCTGTCCATATTGTAGGTGTTCATGAGCGCTTGAGGACTCTCACAATCAGATGATATTTGTCGGCCTGTGTTATATGAAAACTAATGATACAATTTTTTTTAATTGACCGAGTTGAAGAAACGAGTAAGTAGCGAAACGCCTGCCTATAAACAGAAACAACCCCACACAGAACTTTGAATTACAAAGTACCGCATGGCATTGGACTGTGTTCATCAGCCCAAGGCATAAGTTGTTAAGTCTCATAATTCCCAATAATTTCACTTACTTCAATGTCCTTCAAACAGAAACACAACAGAAATAGACATCGCGATGGCACCTACCCAGACGGCCTCTCGATTACGAGGGCCTAGTAGTGAATTTAATTAATACATACGTTCAACAAGCTCTTATGAGCTTCAGCAACGGCCTTCAGTAGTAGACTGGATGCGGGCGCGCCCACCCTCGGCCTCGGTCTCACGCGCACTACGCTAGCACATGTCACCCGGGATGGCCTGCCGTCTAATACTGACACCCTGACAAATAGTCAAGATGAATCTTTAATAAAAATATTAACAAACCCAATGCGAAAACAAAACTGTCAAGTATCAGGTACTTTTTCCCGATTCCAACATAATATCTATTTATTTTCTCCAGAGGGATTGACGCTAGGCAGGCGGCCGGTCGTAAAAACTACAAGCAAAAGTCTTTCTAAAACATGTTGCGCCAACCCCATCGCAAGTGGGATAAGGGCAGGTGGAAGGGAACATAGAACTATGATTTGTAACCAAGAGGTTCCCACATATCGATTATTAATTAAAAACGCTATAAAATCAGGTATATAGTTTCATTACAGAATTTTCTGTCGAAGTAGAATTTTTGTAACACTCAACTCAAAAAAAAAATTAAGTACTGCTATTTTGCAATCTTAAATGTAAAATTACTAGTGTATAGACTTATCGATCTACATGAATTCTAAACCAATGTAATTGAATAAAAAAACGCGGCATATTCCTTTGACATAAACAAAACCTTAAAAACGGTTTCACCCGCGCCATGCTATATAGTGGGAACCTCCACTTCAGTAGTTTTTTTATGGCGTAAATTATCAAGGTCATTGGTGCAACCTTAAAACCCTTGGTCCGCCGAACAGTTATTCTGGCATCCTTATAACCCTTGGTCCGGCGAACGGTTATTCTAGCATCCTCATTTTTCTCAGGAAAAGGGCATAAAAAATAATTAAACCCCTAAGCATTTTTAATGTATATCTTGCAAAGTCTCATGTTAATAACACTAACCTGGATGTTAGTTTCCTAGAGCTACTTTCACATTTATCAGGAACATTGTCATCTGATATGGAAGTTTTCCTCAGTTTATCATGCATTTCTATACGATTCTTTACTGATTTCAGATAAGGTCTTGACTCCGGTTGTCGCTCTGGTGTGAACCTAAAATGATTTGTACAGTATTTCAAACTCGATATAGGAACCTCATGCGGGCTGGTGACAAGTATTTTTTTGTTAAGTTATGAATCGACTTTTATATTAATGTTGTAATCTGAGCAGTTGACTGTTTTTTCTTGCTATATCTTTACACTTATAACGAGGTACAGACTAAATTAAATTTAGTAAATTTGTTTGTTGAAGCTTATCCTCGGATCACTATGGATTTCGTAGGTATACTGCCTTCAGGTGCATAATCTATGCGCACCGTGATGACAATGTCCGTGTACGAAAAATAAGTAAAAATTGGCATGCTTGAGATCTGTACAGACCAACATGTTACAGAAAAGTGTGGTTATATTTAGAGGTCGTTACTTAAGCCTGACACCTTAAAATTTCACACTAATATTAATCATTCGTTAATTACGATCGATAAGATCGATCATATCCCTACAAATTAAGTGAAGTGCGTGAGCAAGAATCACAATGCTGGAGTGAGAATAGAGCACAACTGTTTATTATTATTTATTTTATCATTTGGTGTTGACCAAAGTTGCAAGTTGAATATCGATATAGTCGCTTACCATGCAAGTTAAATTGGCTTAGTTTTCAGGAGAGAACATATATCTGAATATTTTTTAAGAAAAACATGTGTGATATAACCAATGAATTATGCGGTGACAAAACTATTTGAATATCGTGCTTTGTATGGATAATTAAATTTTTTGTGTAATTTTATTGGATACGCTCCAAAAACAATTTATCCAATGACAATACCACATGGCCAATTTTCGACTTACGCCGTATTGTTAGCTAAGCGACGAGATGTTACTCATTCTATGAAAGAGGAAATGCTTTATTTATGTCCTAGCAATGCAAACGGATTTGGTACTAGTAGAGTGATACTTATAGTTTGCTTAAATTTGACCACACCTTTCCGTAACACGTTGTATATCAATATCTAGATATTTTTTTTAATTATCATTTACTTATCAAGTAATCTCTTGAATTACTGGTTCGATCCTGAAAATTCTTTCATAAATAGGAAGGTACATTATCTCTGAGTGCTATCGCATATTTATTTTCTTTTTTGATAAAAGTGGGTTTTCAGTAACAAATCTTAATATTAGATTATAAAATAACATAATATGTGAAAAGCCTCACGCGGGCGGAGCCACGAGCAAAAGCTAATCTGATATAAAATGTTACTCAATATAACAAATCAAAATACTGTTGATGGATTTCATAGTTATTCCACATTTTACTCACATCTATAGGAATTAAATGAGTCTGAATTTAAATGATCTAATGACTGCCTGAGCCAGATCATACTAGGGGTTAATCAATAAAATTGGCAATTACTACAATACAATATGGTTACATTAATTATTTTTTCTTACTACCTCAAACGACTATGTAACTCAACCTTTCAGGGCTCTCTATCCGTTTGTCTGTTTCCATGGGTTTCGGTTCTTGAGCCTTCTTTGTTTCATCCCGCGTCCCCAATCTCTCCCTCATTGTCCTTTTGGGGAGTTTGAGCTCAATTTGTGGTAAAGTCTCAACTGTGTCTTTTGGTGGTTCTACGGGAGTTGTAGGCTTAGTTTGTGGTTGTGGAGTGGGTGATTTTGGTTTTAAAGGGGGCGTGGCCGCTATTGGGGCTTGTACTGGGGGTTGTGATACCTCCTGAAATTAAAATACAATATATTTTTAAGTAATGACATTCTATAATGTTGATTTAAATTTTTACTTGTTCATTTTTATTTTATTAGGAGACTGGTATGGCCCACTGCATGATAAACACTTCTCTTCCTTGTTTCCACTCATTCTTATTGAGAAATTTATTGTACCAGTATTTCTTGTGGGGGTCTAATACATGTATTTTTTGATGTTATTATATTTATGATGCTAGGTGATTTCCTCTTTCCATGAATACCCACAATACCATAAGAATCATGGGTCCATTGACGACAGCAAGCTGCTATTTCACGATGGTATTTGGTGCGACAGTCGTAACAACCGTGTCGAGCGAGACCATTCATTATATGCTTAAAACTAACCTGGAAAACATCCTCAGCAAAATCATTCATCAGTTCATCAGCCTCAGTCCTGATATTCAAAAAATCCTCATCCTCATCAGACATTGCCTCCAACTGCTCAGCCAATTTCTGTTTCAAACCTTCCATTTTATCTTCAATCATATTCATTTCTTTCAAATGCTGTTCTCTGCTTAATGAGGACAGACTGGGAACCACTGTTGGTGTTTCTACCACTTTGTTACTCTCCTCTTCTTGACTCGGATCAGATTGAGATGGGATGGTTGCAGGGTCTATTATAGGCAGTATAGGCCTCTTAACTTCTTTAACTATAGGCTTTGTATCAACCTCTTTCTGTTCTTTTGGTTCATCCAGAATAATTCCATGGTTCTTCAGTATCTGTCCAGCGAAAACATCAGTTATAGATGGTTCAGCATCTTTCTCCATGTTCATAAGTAGTGGAGGTATGTTTGGACGTATCATTTCATGATGTTTGCTTTTCTTCTTGCTTTTATGAGCTTTCTTGTCTATTTTCTTGTGCAACTTAATCTTCTCTTTCTTTTTGGCCTTTTTAGTATCACCTCTCTTTGACTTGTCTTTAGCTTTCTTTTCTTTCGTTTTCTGTTCTTTTGACTGAGATCTTTCTTTTATTTCTTCAGTGTCTGCAGATTCTGGAATATTACATTTGATTTGGCTCATAATATATCTATATAGTAAAATGGTTGTTTTACATACAGTACTGCAATACAATACTTACTGATGGGTGCTGTAACTGTCACTTCCTGAAGTTTCTTTAGAACCTGATGCAGCCAGTTCACAAACAGCTCCGTATTATCCCCAAGGAACAGCTGCAGATCATCTTCCATCTGACTCCGTGTACGCTTGTTTGCCACCATGACCATAACATAATCGGGTAGCTCATCATCTGTATATATAATAAAATCGTAAACAAATATTATTTACGAATGGCCGCTCCACTGTGGCTGCATGGATGTTAATGTAGGTTTTTAATAGCAAAGGTCAGCAAACATACAAGTGGGACATTTGATGGTACAAGTGGTAGAGCCACGCTGTAGACAATTTTGTCTACAGTATGAATGGGCCGGCTCGTCCGGGGTCGTTACCGCTGTCTCACAGAAAACCGACGTAAAGTAGCAGCTTGCTGCTGCGTTTCGTACGATGAGTGGGATATCCAGAGGCCTAAATCCCCTCCCCTTCCCAATCCCTTAATTATCCATTTCCTTTAAGGTCAGCAACGATTGAATTGCCCATGATTCTTTTGGTATTGTGGGCGTACATGGGTGGTGGTGTTCACTTATCATCAGGTGACCCACTTGCTTGTTTGTCGGCCTATACAATAAAGAATAATAATGATCATCACCGCCCAATATCTATGCCAGCCATAATACCAGAAGAATCATAGATGCTTTTCTCTATACAAACTTACATCCCCTATTTTATCCCTTTAGGGGATACATTTTTAAAAATTGCTCTTCTTATTGCTCACTTATGTCATTAAAAGAACCTTTGAAAAAATTCAAATTCGTAGCCCCAGCAGTTTAGGCTCTGCATTAATGAATCAGTCAGTCAGGATAAGTATTATCTTTATATATATAATTCTACTGTAAGTGTGTATGTGACTGAACTCCTCCTAAACGGTTGGACCGATTTTAATGTTTTTTTTGTATGTGTTTGGGTGGCGTCCTGGATGGTTTAGATTCACAATTGGACCCGGTAGGTGGCGCTGCTGTAGTTGCGGGTGAAACCGCACGGGACAGCTAGTATAATATAGATAGCATAGTTTTACTACATTCTCACCTGATGATATTAATGGCATAATAATGAAGTTATATACTAGGAAAGCTATCTTATGTCCATTGGGAACAAACTATAGTACAACAACATGAATAATGCAGATTGGCAATGTTTGGTTTTTATGAATTTGCACAAACATCCCAACCCAATCCAAGAATGCCCAGCCATCTTGTTCAGGTCACTAACTCAAGAGAAAAATAAGTTCATAAGGTAATGTTGTTACAGGTTTATATCATTAAGTCATCATCACCATATGACCATTATTTTAAAATAATAATAATAATAAATAGTATATACAAGGATATCCGTCGGGCGGTGTCACATCACCTTATTAAATTAAAATTGTCTAACAGGCCTCTACGTGTTGGTTTCGGCCCCACGCACACCTTCCAAAGGCCCAGGACTCTGTAGTCCCGAGATTATGGTATGACATACATAATAATAATAATTTATTTCATATAAAATTGGACAAACACTAAATAGTACTTAAATATAGAATTCATAACATTTTATACAAATAAGTGCTGTTGAACTCTGGTGTCCAAATTAAGATTTAACTTGTGTTATGGACACCACAACACACTTATATAAGATTGTGAAGTGCATCATTTTAGTCATAGTACTGAATTGGTTATTGGAATCCACTTTCCATGGCAGATAGTTTGTTAGAAATGCACCAGACTAGAGATTGTATACACAAACAATATACATAACAGCAAATATTATTACTTATCATATTTGATAAAATATTTCAACACACATTTTATTGTGTTGAAGAATGCTTGGTTATGAATAAGCTGTATCATCCCTATGACTTTCCACACACTATGAGACTTCATTGGGAGATTTTCTAGTGGGTCCATCCACATTTTTGTGTAGAGTATAGCGACTTTAAGACTACTAAGACTAAGGGACTCATCTCTGGTTACTTTTGTGTGAGATATAAAGGTTGATCATTTCATGTCAGTACTTTGAAAACATACTTACCAACATAACAGCCTAGCTCGGTGAGTTTAGCCTTGATGGCTGACTAAAACAAAAACATAAGTAAATCAATATTCACGCGTCAAGAAGAGACCGGTTGACAAGGACATTCGCCATTACACTTATTATATGAAATTATTGCAAATTAACATAGTGATTGGTATGAAATGCGTCTTTAATATGTTTATTGGTATTCTTAAATTCGTTACATGTCGAAATAGTATTGACAAGTGGAATATTCACCCGCATTTTTTGGCCAATCTCGCTACCGACCACATCCATTTTGGTTTATTTAAACACCACTTTATCCTAAAAATAAATCAATTATTGCTAATGCAATAAACGCGAACCTCTTCTAATTGCGATACATTCTTATATCTATAGAAATAATTTAGGAAAAATCACAATCTATTCAGCATTCGCCTTGTTTTTCATTTGACAGTTGACTGACATAAAGCTTATGGCGTTCCATTTTTCACAAAAAGCTAAATAGGTACATACATTGGTACATACCTACATAGCACCATAAGTTGTCCAAAATCCTTCCGAAAATGGAATCAAATTTTAAATAAAAACAATTTTAAAAAAATAAGACCGCCTCGAAAAAAAAACAGCTATAAATAAAACTTATAAATTTTGCGTCGGTGTTATCAATCATTGATTATAGATGGACAAGATCGTGCGCGAACGTCCTGCGGGGTACAAGACGTTGGGGGGGGGGGGGGGACGAGGTCTCTAGATGTTAGCGGGGGCGGTTAAATTTGTTTCCCTTCCCCGCTGCACAAACCTATATTTAAACTATTTCTTTTAATCAAGGCGTAGCGTCCTAACTTTGTTCTTCTTGGCTCATTTCTCGGTTCGATCGGGAGATTTAGATTTTAGATTGTTTATTCAAATCGGTAGACAGTAGTTAGGGTTACGCAAGTACCTACATACCGTCTACATACTAAACAGAGGTGACACAGTTTAACGTAGTAGCCAGTTAGCTTAGGGTTGGAGTGCCTAATTAGGGTTGGAGTGCCTAAAGCATTCGCCCGAAAGTCCGATGTCACTGACTAAAGCCGACTCTCGTCAGGCTATCAGCAAGCGTCCATCCAAAAAAAAAAAGAAAAAGCCAGTTAGCTTAGGTTGTAGGTTTTTCTTATGCGAGAGGTCATCTGGTTGGATAGCATCCTTTTGTCTATTTTTTTAATATCATAGGCTGGTAAACGAGCATGTGCAGGGTCACCTAATGGTAAGTGATCTTCACCGCCCATGTACGCCCACAATACTAAAAGGATCATGTGTGCGTTGCCGACCTTAAAGGAAAGGGATTGGGAAGGGGAGGGGATTTGGTCCTCCGGATATCTCACTCACCACACGAAACGCAGCAGCAAGCTGCTACTTTACGCCGGTTTCCTGTGAGACAGTGGTAACGATCCGGACGAGCCGGCCCATTCATGCTGTAAACAAAAGTGTTTACAGCGTGGCTCTACCACTCAAAAAGCTAGATTTTAGTTTAGTTCGTGACTGGAAAAATTGACACCAATGGGTACTTTTTGTTTGGGACAAGATTTGATTTGGGGATGTTGAAACACGAGCTGATTGTTTAAATTAGATTTATTGTTGCTCCCAAATAGATTACAGCGACTTTCACTTACGCCATATTTATATAAAAGTGTTGTAAGCACAAAAATATGTTTTTATTCTAGAGATACAATATAAAATTGTTGGTGCTGCCAAAATGCTGGGGAGGCACTACAAAAGCTAAAAAGTAACACATGTTACCTTGCTGACACTTAATTGAAAATAAAATTGGTAACAATGCAAAAACAAAGAGATACATTGTTGCCCTTAGCATTGATTATTAAACAAAGCTGACATAAAATTAACAGAGTTTTGTTTTAATTCTCACCTTTATGAAACTATTTTAACATAAGTTAAGTAAATGTTCTTTATAGTAACATTACATACAATGAAATATGTGACAGGTAAGTACCTACATAGTTACACACTAAGTCAAACAACAGATCATTTCTGCATACTGATAATAATAATTAATCTTAACAATAAGACTTAAATTTTATTTGCTTATTTCTGTTATGAAATTTAAACTATTATTATTCTAGTGGTAGAATAGCTACTCCACACAAGGAGCGTCTGTAAACCTTTTTATTTTGAGCCATGACATCCACCACACGCACTTTCTCATCTTTACCAGGGTATACTTTTACAATTCTAGCCACATGCCATGAAAGGGGTGGTAGGTTAGGCTCTTTTAGAAGTACTAACATACCTACTTTTACATTAGGTAAGGCATCACGCCACTTAGAGCGACACTGCGACATGTATTCAAATAATGTTTATGCCAAATGTTCCAAAAATCTTGTTTGATACGATTATAAATTGACCAAAATTTCAATCTGTTAGAAGGAATACTGACAGTGTCCTCTTCTGGGAATGATGTCAGGACTGCACCAATTAAAAAATGGCCAGGTGTAATATAACTAAAATCGAGGCCTTGAATTTAGTATAGCTTCAAATTGTATTTAACTGTTCATAATTTAAAACATACTTTTGTACAATGCGTTTTAAATAGTATTTCGTTAACTTTACATTGGCTTCTGCTAATCCGTTAAATACAGGCGAATAACTAGGTACAAAGTGAAAATGTATACCTTGTTTAGCACTAAAATCTTGGACCAATGTTTGGTGCTCCTGAGATTTATGTAAATTATACAGTTTTACAAGTTCGTTCTTTGCCCCCTTAAAGCAGCCTCCATTATCACAAAAAATGTCTGTAGGTAACCCTCTACGTGCTATAAAGCGTCTTAAACAAGCCAAGAAGTCTTGTGTACTTAAATTGGAACAAAGCTCAAGATGAATGGCCTTGGTGACAAAGCAAACAAATACACATATGTATCCTTTCGTTTGTATGGCTCGCCGTATACGTGAATTTTTTATAGGTATTGGCCCAGCCATATCTATTTCTACATTTTGAAAAGGTCTACAGGCTGTAACTCTTTGAGATGGCAAAGATCCCATAAGCTGTTTGGCAGTTTCTGCCTTCAATCTGAAACAGACTAAACATTTGTGTACAATTTTCTTAACATGTCTTATTCCGTTTAATATCCAGTATGTTTGGTTTAAACTTGATAATAACAACTTAGGACTAGCATGTAGTAATCTTAAATGTTCGTGATGTTTAAGAAGTTCAGTTATATGAGAATGCTTTGGTAAAATTATTGGATGTTTTTGAGAAAATGAACCTTTAGCATTTTCTAACCTACCTCCTACTCTTAAAATACCTTGTTTATCGACTAAGGGATGCAAAGGTTTTAACGACCCTTTTATGCTTTTATTTTTTTATGCATTTCAATTCTTCCTTGAAATGAATTATTTGCTCTTGACTTATGATCCAAAGCAATGCTTGTTGCAACTCTTGTACAGAAAGAGCTACAGTTTTTATCTTATTATCTTTATTTTTTAAGTTGTGACAAAATCTACGCATATAAGCCCCAACCCTAGTTAATTTGTTCAAGTCTGAATACTTAGTAAGGTATTTATATAAAAGTGTTGTAAGCACAAAAATATGTTTTTATTCTAGAGATACAAAATATAACTTTGTTGGTGTTGCCAACACTTTTTATCCGGAAAATCACCGTTTTCCAGGGCGGAATCGCATATAAATGTAGTATTCAATATTCTTTTGAATTCTGTTACAAAGCTTTCCACTACAAAGGATTTCACGTAGATTTGAATGGGCCATTCATGCTGTAGACAAAACTGAGTCATACGATTCCTTATTCCAACTGTATGACGCGACTTCTCACCTTGTCTGTCATATTCTTATCTGTATTATACGATAAACTCTCTTCATCTAAATGCGAATTAGTTATGATTAATTATTATCTATTATCAGTAGATAGAAAATATATCACCAATTCCAATAAAACAACATTATTTTTTGAATATGCATTTTATTTCATACAAAGTTTATCGGATAAAATAATAAATAACACGCTGACAAATTATTTACAAATAATTTATTACGATTTATTATGGCTTATATTAATTAAGCTTAAAATTATTATGGCATGTTGATACATTGAAATCAATTTCATTGATCGGCTTAAAAAAAGTTAAAATACTGTTTATTTATACATGTGAAATACGTGAACGTAAAACTAAAAATATCTTTGGCCAAATTATATTGAAATTGATAACACCACGGTGGAATGTTAAAGTATAAAATAATTGTAGTAGGTACGTATATGAGCTTACATACTTATGTTGATTGAAATACAGGCATGTGGAGTAAAAATTATAGGTACCTAGTTGAAACATTTCTAATGAATCTGAATCATTAATAAGAAGAAAATAAAGGGCATGCCCTTTATTTATAATAAGTTGTATAAATAAGTTGGTACCTGAGCCCCAACTTACTTATTCGTTCAATATTTAGGGCTGTATCTAAGGCTAATTCGTAAAAATGACGTTGGTTTACAAGACAAATCTGAGAATCCTGCTGAACTAATCGCTGTAAGTACAACATAATATTTATGTAAGTAATAAGTTTTACTAATTGAATTACTGGTATTTTACGCTTTGACGTAAAATTTCTAGTGAATCGTCATATCGATTCAAATTAAACCTTAACCAAAATAATTATTGTGATAGTATAAAAAAACGCTACGTACGTATTACTTTTACAACATTCTGAACAAAAAGTTAAAATATCAAATTAAAATCCTGGTAGATGTTTGTATAGCGCAAATCGTCAAGGGCATTGGCGTTGGGTATAAAGTCTTAATTATAATTGATAACAGTACCAGGAACAGTTTCTGTAAATACCTATTCAGGTATGAACATAGGTTATTAAGATTACGTAAGTATAGTTACCGGCACGAATCATGAGCACAGATGGCCAATAGTGGGAGCAGTTAAGAGTCCAATAGACGACAAGCATCGCTTAGCAAACCAATCGCGTGAAGCGTTGACTCCCCGCATTCCTTTCTTCCACCAATCAGAATTATAAATGGACCACTGCAGGTGAAGTTTGTGCTCACGACGCGTGCCGGTACTAATTAACGAATTCTAGATCCCTGATTTTTTACGCCTCTAGGCATTGTTTAATATTTTTACCCCTTTTAGACGTTATAATATTGAAAGTATAGTACCTACAATAACTGTAATTTTATGTTACTTACTATTCATATGGAATGTTTACGTATGAGTTTTAAAACTGATTATACCTAATACCATCTTTCACACATCACTGACAATAAAAAATAATTCTTGGAAGACGCGAACATTGCCTACAAAACAATCATAATAAATATTAATGTCTTAATTTAAAAGGCACCTGTATTTATTTACATTTTAAAATAAGCTTACTGTCGCTCGCTTTTAGGACGGACTTAAGTTTTTGATTGTTTTACTTATGTACTTAAAATAATAATAAAACAGCACCTTTTATAACCATACACAATTATATTCATTTATAATTTAATAAGTCTTAACATAAAATATTTGGTATAAAGCACAGACCATGGATAATATAATGGACCTCGTGAATAATTCGACCTGTATGGAAAGAAAGCGTGCCTTTTATTGCAGTGCGACAATTATAAGTGGGCGATTATATGGCAGTGCTGTCAAGCGCTCATTGCTCGATCTTCAATTTTGGCATAATATTCAATTAGTTCTAAAACTTGCCACCGCCAACATATAATTGTCGCATTCTATGTATGCTGTCGTTATCATCGCGGGCATATACTATGTATTGCGCGTTAGCGTATTGCACAAGATGTTGGCACCAGACCAGAAGTAGTTTATCATACGACGTCTATTATATCTTGGGTCTGTGGTATAAAGTCTTTAATCTTTGGTACGTCTTATAAGCGAACGACAGGAGCTAAACATTTGTTTGTTTGTCATTTTTATGCCCGTAACTAACTATATGGAACCTGGTAACTTTAGGTGGTCCGCTTTTCTCCTCCCTGATGCTTTGTAATGACCCTGTTTTGAAACCTTCTTGAGCGAGCCTCTGACCCGTGGTTTGTGAGGGTCCTTCGGTTCGGAGGTCTATGTCTATCTTCCTCCATTGCCTGCTGGGAGCTGAGAGGCCTGATGGTCGGCTCTCGACTCCCCCAGTGACACTTGGCTGAGCGCCGTTCGTGTGTTGCTGTAGCTGTAGCCGTGACGCTCGTTCCATTTCTCTAAAAAGAATGAACGACTAGTTAATTGTCATTAAATTTCTTATCGACTCGAGGAAACATGAATCTTATATGGCAGGGTATTTTTACCGAAGATTTTTTTTATTATTAGCATGAATGACGAGACGAGCAGGTCGCTCGCTAGGTGGTAAGCGCCACGCCTATCCATAAACAGAATCAACACCACACAAAACTTTGAATAAAAAGGCTTTGCATGACACTTGACTGCGGTCGTCACCGTGACATAATTTGTTAAGTCTCATCCATCAGTCTCAATGCCCAGGAATTTCACTGGCTTCAAAGTCCATCAAACCGGTTTGGCACCTGGAGCGGACACTCCGTTCATGACATGATTTTTGAGTGGTAGAACCACGCTGTAGACAGTTTTGTCTACAGCATGAATGGGCCGGCACGTCCGGGTCGTTACCACTGTCTCACAGAAAACCGGCGTAAAGTAGCAGCTTGCTGCTGGTGAGATATCCGGAGGCCCAAATCCCCTCCCCTTCCCAAACTCTTACTTATGCCTTACCTTTAAGGTCGGCAACGCGCCCATGATTATTTTAGTATTGTGGGCGTTGGAGATCACTTACCATCAGGTGACCCATTTGCTCGTTTGCCAGCCTATGCATTAAAAAAATATATGGTCGACCCTACCACTCTTCCCATACCCCATTCCTTTCCTTAGAAATAAACAACGCAACCACGATTCTCCTGGCATTGTGTAAGAAAATAAAGAACTTTATCTTTGTTGATCACAGGTGCTTACTTATTTCAAGCAACGATCATGCCACTTATCAAAAATAAAACATCGTAAATTACAATTATTACAAAAAACAGGCAGTTAACATATGGTTAAACTAGCGATTAGTCTTGAGATGTTAGTAAGCATGTGCAAATGGTTCGAGTTACAATTAATGGTCATTAAAATGAAATGTTCCGCGCTGCATAGTACCTAGAATTTGACAAGATAGTTTTTTTTTAAATAGTAGGTACTTTATGCATGCAATATTTCACATGTGCGAGCAAATTCATTCAGTTTTCGATTTTGAGATAACAGGGATGGAATATTTTTAACAAAAGAAATGACGATGACTTTTTCTAGAACAGTATAAGAACTTTTCATACGAGTGATAAATGTCCGAAATGTGGCAATATTCGAATTTGAAAATTTTCTAAGATAAAAAAAGTAGAGACACTTTTTAGAAGAAGTTTTGTACCTACTTTCCACAATAAAATATAACGTCTTCGGTTTTAAACTCAGGAGAATAAATAAATACATCCGACAGTCACTCTTGGAGTCCTGATCTTATATTTTGATACGATATTTATATTGAGGGTATTAGAGACTACTAAGAGCTTTCAGTCCCAAAACACTTAGTCTCGAAATAATATTTGTGGTTTACACAAACATTTATCTCGATGCGGAGATCAAACTCACTGCCGCTCGTTTTACAGCCGGCTCAACCGTAAAAGCTGTCGAATGGAAGGACGAGATTTAAATAAAAAAGAAGCCAAAATGTGAAAGCACCACCCCTATGCAGCGCGTATGAACTCAAGCAATGATGATACCTTCACGGTCTGATATAGGAGGCGAATGCCGACGTACGCTCGGACTTCCTGATGGCTTGTTGGCATGCGATCGGTGAGGATGGATACGCACCGCTCGTGAGACCCGACAGCCGCGCAAGGGGGCAGCACAGCGCGGCTGCGTACGCGGCGCGATACTGCGCGTTCATTATTACGTAGATTATTGGGTTTACACACGCGCTCGCGTATAACAGGAGGTAGCCGGCGACGTGGAATACTGGAAAACAAACAAGATTATATTATTAAATAATAAAATCCAACCTAAATTTGGACCCACTAACATCCAATGGGACCAGCGTCGAATGACTTCACCTCATTTTAGTACTTAGTTGAAGATGTAATTGGAGTTAAAAAAACCACTAACACCAATAATTCTCCACCGATTACATCCAATGCTTTCTGCGACCTTTAGGTACGAGATTCAATCATATTTACTAAGACTAAAAGCCAAATAGACACACAAAAAATAGTTATAGGGCAATTCTTAACAGTGAGAATGATGGAGAACGTAATCGATCAAATAAATGATCTTCTTCGAAAAGGGCACATCATGAGTCAACCGGCGAAAATGTAGAAGAGGCCAAATAAGTGTGTCAGGGTCATATCTTATGACACTCAATAGACTCTGTCTACCCCCATGGGACATAAGCGTGACTGTGTATGATAACCATTTCGATAGTGTGACAATAAATCAGTAAGCTAACTTGAAGTATAACAGCTTCGCTGTTTCAATTCGCCTGAACACTGAGATTGCCGAAGGGCCCTAAGATAAATACCCTCTCTTCTTCTTAAATATCGGTAACGCACTCATGATGGCCTTTGGTATTATGGTTGTCTATGAGCGGTGATGACCGGTTTGCTAGTTTGATGACCTGTATTTTTTTTCTTTTATCTGGGGTCCGTCTTTCCATCATGACGATGGACTTCGTATTATGTAGGGCGACCCGCCGCCTGACCCCTGCAACCGGCAACGGGAACCAAATTTCGTCATTGCCTCGTCTGTTGATCAGCAGAGTCTACCCAGCGCAGATGAGGTTGGCTTTAGGGCTAAGATGTTGATGGGTGTTACACTCCATTATTTGATGACATGTAGCATAAAGTAATATCTTTTGCATTAACTTACCCGGATAATGCACATGATTATCAGCGACTTTGGCGATGGTGATGGGCAGGTAGCAAACTAAAAACGAAAGGAAGATAGCCAGCACCATCTTTGTAATCCTCCATTCGTTGCGTCGTGCCTTCGTCTCCCTGTTATCTTTGATAGTGGAACGTTTGTCAGCGGTGCTATTGTTCAATGTTCTGGGATTGTTGTGTTGTGATTTTTGGTGCTCACGCATTCTTTGTTCTGATCTGGAACGCATGGAGATGGCATTTAGTTATTACGTAATCAACAGATGCATTACATTCCAAAAAAAAATCTTTGTGTTTGTAACTTTTATTATGATTACTGCAGTCGACTCCATGATAGCACGTTGCTCTAGCACGTTGATTACTTTTTCTTTATTGTCCAAAGACAGACGAGCAAGCGACCCGCCTGATGGTAAGCGGTTACTGCCGTTCATGGACTTCAGCAATGCCAGTGCACAGCCAAGGCGCTGCCCACCGTAAACTTTACCTAAGCCTAAATTATCAGAGGCAAATCGAAAATTTTAATTTCAGATGTCCAATTCACAAATCACAATTAAATAATAGGCTAGGTTGATCTATTGCTTTATATCAAAACCAATTTTGAAATAAAACATAATAAAGACCTCTTCTTTATTGTCTTTATTCGTCTTTTATTTTTATTTCGGACGATACATTACGTTACTCATGTCGTCGAAATATGGAGTTAATTATGCTTTTACGAATTGTGAACGGATGTTCATGCGACACGTTTATGAATACGTTAATGGTCAATTAAATTTAAGACGCTCCAGTTATAATAAGGAAGAATCTAATTTGGGAATATCATGACTTTTTCTGGTAACGTATGTCGTCATGTGTGGTGAAGATTACTTAATATCAAGTGACCCACTTGCTCGTATGCCGTCATTGCCATTAAATACTAACTTGTGTACGACCCAGAAGATTCTAGCGTAGCATATGAAGATAAGCAGAGCTGGCACGATGAACGCAATGACGAACAGCGCTGTTTTGGCAGAATTACCAAATTCATCGGGAACTATCGAGCATGTGCCCAACTCTGGATCATAGTCAAATTTACCTGCAATACAAAAATATTTAAATCAATCAACAAGCAGTGATAGCTCAGCGGGGAGCGGTATGGACTGTAGAGATGAAAGTCGCAGGTCCGAAACCAGCCGCAAGAGCATACACCTCTGACTTTTCTAAGTCACGTGTGTATTAATTGTTAATTATCACTTGATTAACGATGAAGGACACATCGTTAGGAAACCTGTATACCTGAAGAGTTCTCCATATGAATTTCGAAGGTATGTGATGTCTGCCAACCCGCATTAGGCCAGCGTGGTGGACTAAGGCCTAACCCCTTTCATGCAGTAGAGGAGGCTTGTGTCCAGCAGTAGGATATATATAATACAGGGCTAGTATTATTATTATTTAATATAACCGTTTGTACTTTCGTTTCAGCTGAAAATTGAGTTCAGAGAAAACTGTTATGAGCATCGATGATAAGAAGTATAACTCGTATGCGGTATGACATAAGAGTAGGTACGTATCTTTTGATTACTATTATTAATTGCCTCTGTGATGCAGTCGGCGAGTAGTCGACTGTGAAACGTGAGGCCGCGAGTTCAATCCCCGCACCGAGACAAATATTCGTCTAATCCACAAATATTTGTTTCAAGTATGGATGTTGTAAGACCGTAAATCTCTCGTAGTTCCTGATACCCATGACACAAGACTCGTATCTTACTGTGGGGTCAAGGATAATTAAGTGACTATTGGGTGTTATTTATTATTATTGTAGTCTTGTTATTCAATACTCTTTATTTAATATGGTGTTTTATAATAATGCATTTAGATTGTTTATGGTTCCGATCGCAAAATATAAAAACATGTGCGCCATGTTGAACGCTTTGTATGAAATACGTGCATTTGGTGTTTCAAATAGGGAAGACAAATTGGGAACCATAATTAGGACACCAAACGTCAGCGGCCGAGAAATTTTCAGGAACAATTTTGAACTATAACATTTTATGGCTTTGTTTCTTAGTATAGTGAATATCATTAACGTCATCATCGTCAACTTACCCCATACTTCAATAAGCGTCGGTATCTGCATTCCATATGAGAACATCCACGAGAACACAATCATCAGCGCAATGTTGTGCTTTCTGTATACGCGGCCGTAGCAACTGTGATGTGCTATCATTATATACCTGTGGGAAAATAAAATAATATACATTACATGATTGATGTCGATTAGATATTAAATATATAGATCAATAAACGAATGCAGGGAAAAGACGAGGCAATGGTGAAACTTGGTTCCCGTTGCGGGTTGTGGGGGTCAGACGGTGGGTCGCTCCACATAATACCAATTACCGTCAAATCTATGGTACGAGAAGGCGGACCCTGGCAGGAAGCAATATGTCATTGTTAATTTTTTTGAATGCAATATACACACGAAGAATAAATCTATACAAATTATCTTTTATAGGTCCTTACTTATTATAGTAAAAAAATGCTCACGAAATTGAAAAGAAACCAAATTGTAAATTTCTTTTACTTATTAAATTAAGGCAAAACGAATTACTTGTTATGATTCTCTTCCAAGTAAATATTATATTAATATACTTATTTCTAAACAGTGACATAACAAGTTGGTAATATGTTATTGGAATTGATTGTACGTGTGTATAAAAACAACTTTTACAGAAGGGAAAGCGTTTTCCAATAAATCTATGAAAGAAACCCAACCCAAAAAATTGTTGAACCCAAATTATTTGATTTTACCACACGTGCCCGTAGAAACACGTTGAATTGCTTCAAAGAAAATTCTACGATAGCGTATATATTTGTAAAATTTTCCATAACAGTGTGAGTGAATATAAATTTTACGGAGTTTCTCAATGATTAATTTACATACTTGTAATATAATTTTTTGTGCTAGTTATGTATGATAATAGTTATATTTAATAACCACACATAAGGAAGGATATTTCATTATTTTGTGGCAATGGATGTAGCTATTATTTTTCCTTGTTTTAGGTTGGTATAATTCACATTAGAAATTGTTCAATAGGTTCTAAGTAGGTACTGTGTTTTGATCTAGTTATTCATTAGATTAGACAATTTCTTTTACCAATTTTCATGGTAATCATTATGCGCACACTCGCATAGCTCAAAATAAAACTAGCATAAAATCACTCGAATCAATAATGTTGAATGACTTATTAAAGTTGGTATGATAATAATTTTATATTTATGACGTAAAATTTTGTAAGTTTGTTCTGTGTAATTGTTTGTAAGATGTAATCTCTGAAACTGCTGATCAGATTCTGAAATTATTTCACCAATAGCAAGCTACACAATTTATTTTAGTGCTAAGTATACATTGGGCTTTTCATTGTGATAAATGTGAGTTTACAAATTATAGCAAGAAAAAACCGTTCATACTTGCGGTTGCAAGCAAAAGCCTAGTACACATCATATAATATACAGCTCGTCTTTTTTTGTTTGAACTTGAAGACGAGTAGGTCGCTCGCCTGAAAATGGACAATGCGGTAGTAACCACACGGCCTCTTGCATACGAAGGATCTAGTAAAATCGCGTAATTACTACCTAATCAAAGAGTCCCACCAAGTCCATTATATTATACTTTCCAATTCAATATCAAAACCGTTCCTAAATACACTCACCTGTTCAAAGTTATCAGGGCGATGCTCAACAATGAAACACCAACGTTACCGTACCGCAAGAACGGTACCAGTTTACACAAAGCACCCCCATGGGACCAGGTTCTGGTCCAGAATCCAGATATGGCAAACGGGAGCACAATGGCGCAGAATAAGAAATCCGCTATGCATAAACTGAAATAAAAATAAAATGATTACAAAGCTTATGATAAATAAAATTCCTTAAAAACAAAAGAAATGATAGCAATATTTAATTTAGATAAATTGGAGAAAAAAAGAGTTTAGTCCTCAATGTCTTTTTCATAAATTCACTAACAAAGTTTCTTTTGCAATCCGAAGCAGGTAACAAAACCTTTTAGACAGCATATTTAATTTTAATTATTGGCAACACAAAATTCGCATGGCTTTCTTCTTCTTTTCGGTTTGCATCTTCGCTAGTACTTTAATACTACAATTTTCCTTTAGTGAAGTATATTATTATTAATGTGATGAAAGTAACTTCAGTGGAAAGATGACTACAATAAAATACTCATTAAAAGTTATAAGCAAGTAATTCACTACTTCGCAAGTCAGAAAACTTTAATCACAGCATGTCTGTCTGCTTTCAAACTTTTGCATAATGCGAAAAAAAATCTAGACCAGCAAATTCAAGTAAGGAAAAGTTTAAACGTATTCCACTTATTTTATCGTAAGTCATACTTTAAAGATACCTAGATAGCAGTATCAAAGTATTGGAAAATGCTAGATAATTAAACTGGGTAACGGAGACATTCATGAACTACAATAAGGTACTTAAGTAATATGTCAAAGAAAATTTGGAGAGAATATTTTGCTTTATCATGATTACGCATTACAATAACCACATTGATCTACCGTTTTCTGGGCATATTGAGTAATGGCCGTTCCCTATGCTCTATTTACAGATAGATATGATTACTATCAATACAGACTACTACTATTTGACAGATTTTCCATACGAAAGATGTCAAAAATTTACTGCTAGTAAGCAAATCTTTCGGTAAACAGAATATTGGAAACGGTCATAAGACACCATGCTTTTGTATGTCTCTGAATTGGCGGAAAACCAATTATTATTTCATTGTTATTATTTCCGATTTAAACATTGAAATTTGATGAATAACCTTTATTTTTTTGGGGTTTAGGGGGAACTCAAACATATATGATCGTTTAGCGGTTAATTTCAATAAACGATATTAGTTTGATCCTCCAGATCGATTCCACAAATGAGTTAATCAGAATACAGTTTGAATATCACGCGTATAAATTATTTGGTTTGATTGATTGATTTCCGAGATCTATCCGGAATATCAAACTCCTTTTTCCTCCACCTAACCTTATCCCACTGGCAGTGGGGTTAGCACAACATGCTTTTTATCACATTTTACGGAAAGATTCGGTTTGTAGTTTTACGACCGGCCGTTAAAGACTTTGGTATATACTAAGTTTTTGCCGGCCGCCTGCTTGAAGACAACCCCTTTGCCTACGCGCTCACTGCGCCGCGGAGGCTGTTGGCTGGACAGAGAATCAAACTAACATTCGTTTATTGATATCGACCCTAAATCGAAATTGTCCTTTTTATTTAAGGAACAAGGATATTCATATAGGTTTTGGTAATATTATATCCCTTTGAAATTCTAAACACGGCTCTGTCATGCCAAATTTAATATTGGCTGTAATCACGGTAGGGTCTTGACATGATATTAATACGTTTCATGGAGTAATAGGATTTATTAGCTTCTGAATATTCAGTAGGCATTACATTCGGTCACGGTAATGAAGCTTTTGTTTATCAATTTTGAAACGGAACAAAAGGTGTGATTACATCACTTGTCGAAACATTTGTCGATGCTATATTACCAGTTGTTTTGTATTAGCAATGCTATGCAAGCACTAGCAATAATAGTTGGGACGTTCATTCAAAATCACATTTGGTTACAATGATTCTAAATTATGATGAAACAACGTACGTTGTGTTCAATTTAAATAAATAACAGAGTGATATTATTATGTAATATTGTATATTGTGTTCAAAGCATTCTGATAACAATTTACATACATACATACGCAGTCACACCTGTAATCCTCGAAGGCGTAGGCAGAGGTGTAACTAGTACACACATTACGCCGACCTTATTTCCGTCCCATGATGTCATGGGGCGATAGGGCCATAACGGGCACAATTTCAGACTCCGGGCTAATACTGAGCATTTCGTAATAGAAAAATTCACCTCAGCACAGCAGTCGTAACGCGTACATTACAACTACGCCACCAAGATAGTCGATGTTAGATATTGTTACAGTAAAACTAAGTGCCAGTGTAAGCTGTATATAATCTAGCAATTAAAATGGGCATGAAATATTGAAATTGTAGGTTTTTTTTGTATGTGTATGAAGAAAATAAATCATTTGAATGGACTAGATAGCTTTTGTTTCATGCATTTTTCACAGCATTAAACTACTATACTATATAACTCTAGACTACTATCCTACTCGTTGCTACTTTACTTCCTCAACTCATTGTATATTTACCTGATAATAAATGCTGCTGCAACGTTTCTTACTTTAGGACATTTGAGGAGAGCTACCACTGTAAGAAGGTTTCCGAATAGTCCTACTAACATAATGATGCCTGTCACCACGGCTGCAAATGTTAGCAGGGCTGGAGAGAACCTGGGAAATAAAACAGAAATGTTATCTTTATATTTTAATAGCTTGAATGTCGAAACGAATAGCTCGCTTGCCTGATGGTAAGTACCTCGCCTCCCCATAAACCAACAACACAGAAATTTGAATTAAAACACACTCCATGTTTTTGGATTCTGTTTAATTTCACTAGCCTGTCCCTAAACACTGTCACTCCTAAACGATTGACACCTAAACGTGAAAAAGATAAAAACTTACACAATTTTTTCAATCAAAAGTAAATTAAGCCGGGTGTCCTGCTCTTGTTTCCATGTTAGTATACACTACACTATAACCCATATACAAAATATGTTCTCTTAATTTTTTGCGGTCATATTCGCTAATTGAGAACCTCCTTATTTTTGAAGTAGGTGAAAAATCATACATTTGTTTGTCGGATATTTATTACTTTTTCATTCTTGGGGAGACAATGCGATATCTGTCCCGGGTGCCACCCATGTTAGCTACGCCACTACTTGTAATAGAAAAGCTAATAATTATAGGTACGTACGTCATCCTTCCGCGGAAGAGTACAATAGCGTCCCAGCAGCCCGACCGAACAAGCGCACCCGGAGGAACACCGTTTGGTTTTAGTCCGTGGGAGTCGGACATAACCGCCCCGACTGACCACGCGGTGGGGCGGTACCCATAAAGGGTTTCCCAAAGATAAAAAAGGTACGTGATCCTGTTTCTAATTAATCAAAGTATAAATTAGCAGTGACTTGTTTATCAACTATTGTTCCTGCATTAAATAAAATGATATGACATTTACCAATAACTTGTATGAACTCATTTCCATATGAAGTGACCTTCCTACGTGTTCCTTGTAATGTTAAACTGTGGGTGGTTTTGGCAGGATGCCTTTTATACATGAGTACTTTTGACTATTCCAGTTAGATGTATTCATTGGTGCGGAAACGATGTGCTTCATTAACAATATACGATGCTTTAGAAATGTGTTATCGTAAATTAATAGAAATTCCTATAATTAAAAGGTTGGATATTAGGTCCCGCGCTATGCTAAGACAGAACGAAACGAACAGATATTGCCGATGTTTTTAAAATTAAATTTACCCATAAAATTTTTCTAAGATAAATCTATCTATTGTTGTATATAAAAACAAAATACCACTCATTCACTTACTGACTGATTAATCACTAAGGCCCGCTTGCACGGCAATCATAAATCGAGTTTAACCTATTAAATCAGAGGCAGAGGTGTAACTAGTACACCCACATTTCGCCGAGCTTATTTCGTTCCCATGTGATGTGATAGGGGGCATGATAGCATGCAATGTGTTGCAACGAGACATAATAGCATGCAATGTTTCTGATGACGATGTCATGGATAGGGCGAAGTGGAGGAATAATGTAGAGAAGGCTGACCACCATCACCATGTGGGATAAATAGTCGCGCAGAGAGAGAGAGAAAGAGAGAGAGAGAGAGAAAGAGAGAGAGAGAGAGAGAGATGTGATAGGGGGCGAGCCTGATAGAAAAACCCAATATCACTTTACACGACCCAGGGATCGAACCCGAGAACAGCGCCACCAAGGTAGTCCTTTTATTTCGTTTCAGGCATTTAATTTCTTTTTTTCGTTAAATACACCATACATTTTGTGGCTACAAATACAATAAAGTGTTTCATTTTCTCACAAGTATCGCGTGGTGTTTAATTCATTAAGATTTGAATGGTTTCGGCACAAAAACCTCCCGTTTTGCTCTTTCTAAAGAACTTCCGGAAGGCGCTTGAAAGGTTTTCCGACGCGTTATTTCCAAAGACTATTGTGCGTTGTACCTTTGTTAATGATTAATTCTATTCATTAAACTTTAGTAAAATATTTTATTGCTTAACGTCGCGCCTGTGGTTTCTTTATGCAAATCTTCCCTCGGTAGTTTAAGATTTAGTACATGTATAATAACAAAAATAAGACCGATAAAAAAAAGCTTCAAATATAATAATAATAGTTTTGGATTGCTAAATAGCACCAACTACAAATTGATTAACTTTTTTCTGCTTTTTTGTCGTGTTATTTATGAAATGGTCATCAAAATTCATGCATAATTGGCCAAGTTTTAGTTTTTCATACATACATAAGTTCACACCTTTAACAAAACAAACTCACTCTCGCATTTATAATATTAGTTAGGATGCCAAATTTTCATACAATTTGACATTTCTTAAACTGGTTTAGTGGGTTAAACTCGATTTAGAATCGTCGTCCAAGTGGGCCTTGAGGATTGAATTTCTTATTGCATTTTAATCATAACAATATTAATATAAACCGTGGAATAAATTTAGTGAAGCTAATATCCATTCGGAGTTTTGAAATAAAGAAAATTGTTTTATAAAAATTGTGGTGAAATTACTCCTTTTTTAGGTTTATATACTCGTACATCTCATAAGGAAGTCTTATTTTTTCTTTTCCCATAAAATCTACCACGCACGGATACAATTTTACCGCGAGTTTATGTGGTTTTCCCTTTTACTACTGCAGTAAATCTCAGATAGAACAGCAAAAGTATATGAAAGGACTGTAGCACTGATTGCGTGTCTAACTAACAGCATTTGTACCATCTGCCTTTGTTTTGTTTATCTACGCCCTCACGCCTGTAATCCCCGAAGGGGTAGGCAGAGGTGTAACCAGGGGGTGTAGGGGGCGAGCCTATCGCCATACCGGGCACAAATTCCAGACTCCGGGCTGATACTGAGCATATCGTAATAGAAAAACCCAATACGTCTTTATTATATATTATGTATTACGTCTTTACAACTGCCTCGGTGGCGCAGTTGTAATGGGAACACGTTACGTTTGAGGCGAGCGCTGAGGTCTCGGGTTCGATTCCCGGGTCGGATAAAGTTGTAGTGGGTTTTACTATTATGAAATGCTCAGTATCAGCCCGGAGTTTAGAATTTGTGCCCGGTATGCCGATAGGCTCGCCCCCTATCACATAAGGAACGGAGATACGCTCGGCGAAATGTGGGTGTATTGGTTACACTTCTGCCTACCCCTTCGGGGACTACAGGCGTGTGTGCGTATGTATGAGTGCGTATACGTCTTTTATCTGAAGTGTAAGTGGGCCACCAACACCTTAGGCCCAAAGCCAACCTCATCTGCACGTGGCAATGGCGAAACTTGGTTCCCATTGCAGATTGGAGGTCAGCCGGCGGGTTGTCCCATATAATAACAATAATAATACACCCAACAGTCACACATAAACACTGACCCCATTTGTATGGGTTAACCTTTATCTATTTCTGCCGCCAAGCAACAGTGTGTAAAAACTGTTGTGTTTCGGTTTGACGACGTTTTCAGGGTGATGAGCTCAGTCAAAAATCAAATCAGTTGAAATAGTCGTAATGACAATATTAGTGAGTTTCATTGTATTTGGATAAAAGCACTTAAAGAAAAAAATCACTACAGAAAGCTCTATTTCCAATTTCTTATAATAATAATAATAATAATACACCCAACAGTCACACACATAGTCCTGACCCCACACTAGGTAAACCTGTGTCGTGGGTATCAGGAACTACGAGGAACTTGCGGTCCCACAACACCCAGACCCGAGACCAATATTTGTGGTACACACAAACATTTGTCTCGGTGTGGGAATCGAACCCACGGCCTCTCGCTTCGCAGCCAACTACTCGCCCGCTGCGCCACGGAGCTGAAACTATAGATTTTTTTATACCAAAATTATGAACCAAAGTTTCTTATATTCGCACAATATTTGATCAAATTCAGCTCATCAGATTTTATGCATTAAGACTTTTATGATATAGTAGAAACTAGGGCAGTCCCGGGTTTTCGTTCCCGGGAAATCCCAGGAATTTGAAAGTACAGCTTCCTGTTGGGAAATTCCGGGAAGTATACAAACTAAGTAGAAAATCTAATAACGTGTAAATGTTTAATAGATAATGATAATCAGAGTTACTAGCGTGTTATAAATATTATAAATGAGTATAACATGGGAATTTACATAATTTAGATATCTTACAAAGATCTTCAATATCCCCAAGAATCGGACATTTTCGGAATCCTGATTTTATTTTCTCGGCTCGCGGGTACGAAAAAGCCGGGATAATTAAAACCCTAGCAGGCTTATTTTCATGGATACTTACTTGGATAGTTCGCTAGGTCCAAGGCTGGAGGTGACTCCGTCTGTGAAGTTAGTGCCGTCGTCAGACATTGTGATATACCTGTAAAAAAATATTTAGTATAAAAAGTGGATCTTTCAATAAAAGATTCTTGGGCTTGATTTGTTTGAGGGAAACATCAATTATGGAAATCTTCGATCATAAATACTCTGTATCGATGATGGCAATGTTATGGGGCTCATTTCTTGTATCACTCCGAAGATGATAAAACGTACAACGGCCTTATTCTCTTTGATTGTGTGGATTCGTAACGTGCCCGCGTCAACTTAACGCGACCACGTTGACTTCGTGGAATTGGCATTGAGTGGTGTTCTCTAAGCCTATGTCAAATTTTAAAAATGCATTGAAGTAGGACACGTTACGTGCTTGTTATGAACATTTAGAACGCCATTGGGTGCTGATGACACGAAGTTTTTTATTATTGTAAAAATATAACGCCATGGCGTAACGCAGCCGTGTTATAAGGTTATACAGCCATGGGGAATAAGTATGAGTACTACCCAGTACTACGATTTAGGATAAGCGCTTCGGTAATTTGTTAATTTCTGAAATACGAACGCGTGATTATGATGATCTATTGGGAGGTACAATACTCAATTATTTACTTTTATACAAGTATAACCTTTTTCTCTTAATTGCTATTGTATAGGTGTACACGTGAGCCGTCGTTTAACGGGAAGTGACTGACCAGGCTTGAATTGAAATTCCTCAGAAACTCATTAACCACATCCACGATTTCATTAGCTAGTTTTTGGTACCCGAGACCGGTAGATATGTTATGGTCTGGCCTACCCCAGAAAAGAATGTCCTTGGTTCCTTATGCATATCTGTGTGTTGATTGTCTAATATAGAATATACCTCAATCAAATTACAATTGGCTACAATAGGTTCCATGTATATTCAAATAATTTATAGTTGTAAAAGTAAAGCTATCTTCTCGATTACGTGATTTTTCATTCGCATTTAAAACATGTCTGGTAATGAAATTATAATATCTAAGGGAAGACTACATTAATCCTCATTAATGTAGTCTTCTTATAATATATCAATACTCAAAGCATACTAAAAGAAGAGATCAAGAAGTTGATTCATTATGCATCGTCTCTAGAGGTTACGGGGTCGTTCACAGTGACCTCAGAAATTATAGGTTAACTCGCAGTACCGTCGCTAGTGACTCACAATTAAGTAGTTCTACAAAAAAATTACTGATGAATGTAAGTGAATAAATTATTTCAAGAATTGCGACTGACGTTTTGTGGCAAAGGCACGTAGAAAAGTCGCAGGTAAATCAGTCAATTTTCATATTACAAGTTTTGTGGTCGTTATAACCACGCTCACGCGTGAAGAGGTAGGCGGATGTGTTACTAGTGCTACACCCATTCGCCAAGCTTATTTGTATCACATGATGTTATAGGGAACGAGCCTATCGCCATACTGGGTACACATTTAAATTATGGGCAACTCATATGTGATTTTTCGAATCGTACTTGGGATTTGAAGCCAAGACCTTACGATTTCTTAGCGTAAGTAGGCTGTCACTAGACTAATGAGGCGGTTTGTTTATTGGCTGTTGTCATACACCTTACATGCAAAAAAACATGATTCTAAACAAAATCCAAATCGGAATCTGCAGTCTCTTTTTACAACTGGCTACTCGGGAACTCAACCTCGGATGGTTGTATTTTAGATCTGTACTACAGATTAAATCGAAAGTTTTATGTATATTGTATATGCTTTCTAAAACGAAACAAATGTCCTCACTGATTTTCTTATCGCTGAATAAATTGCTCTACATATCTTTTTCAAAACTAATAAACCATTATAAATCAAGATAAGTGTTCTCGTGGTTTTATCCGTATTATAGGGATGAAATGTATCGTATTTTTTGGATCGGGTCGAACCAATCTGTTGTAAGATTTATCGTTTCATATTATTCAACTTGACCGTAGTATTTACTAATTTAGCAAAACGGCGAAATGTATTTATCTTTTTATACTCTTCATATCATATAACTTTTGTCTTGTAGACACATGATGATCTTGAGGTTGTCTGGTAGAGGTCGCTATTAGCAATAACAAAGAGGAAATCTGCATTTTTTTTTATTAACTTGAACGAGACGTGCAGGTTGTTCGCCTGATCGTAAGCGCCACGCCTGCCCATAAACAGAAGCAACGCCACACAGAAATTTTAATTACAAAGCAATGCAGGACACTGGGCTGCACTCGTCACCCCGAGACATAAGTTGTTAAGTCTCATAATGCCCAGTGATTCCACTGGCTTCAGTGTCCTTCAAACCCGAACATAACAGTGCTTACACACATTTGCTTAGCGGTAGATATAGTCCAAGCGGTGGTACCAACCCAAAATCGCATTCGAGGGACCTACCATCTTGTATCTGCATATCTGAGATTTTTCCATAAGTACTTATTTTCTTGGGACGGAGATACGCTCGGCGAAATGTGGGTGTACTGGTTGCACTTCTGCCTACTCCTGCGGGGATTACGCGCGTGAGTGCGTATGTATGTATGTACTTCTAAGGTATGTGAAGTCTACCGACCCGCAATAGCCCAGCGTTGTGGGTTTAGGCCTAAACTATGTCATTAGTAGAGGTCGTAGTATAATACAGGGCTGATATTAATAATAATAATAATAATTCTAGTCCTGTATTATACACGTCCCACTGCTGGGCACGGCCCTCCTCTATTGAATGAGAGTATTAAGGCCTTAGACGCATACCTGATGCGGGCTGCCAGACTTCGAAATTCTCATGGAAAACTTCTCAGGTAAGTAGGATTCCTTACGATGTTTCGTTCACCGTTAAAGTAACCGATTAACAATTAATTAACACGTCACGAAAAATCAGAAGTGCATGCTCTTAAAGCTGGTTTCGAACCTGCGACTTTCGTCTCAATATTCGGTACCACTCCCCCTTGAGCTATCGCTGCTTTATTTATAGGCTGATATTATTTATTATTATTTGCCAGTATATGAATTATCATTAAGACCAGAGGGTATAGAGCCACCATAAACAAAGACATTTTATAGTCTAAAGTGAATGACGAGATTATAAGTTATATATCCGGGATGTCATTGATACCAATGGGACCGTTCCCCTTCTCACTGAGCTCCCATGTGAACACAAGTTTGTTTGAATGATGTCCTGCTTCAGACAGAGACGAACATTTAGTATAGTATATATAACAGTCACACAATAAATAAAAATTAAAAATGTAACTTGTAATAAAAAAAATCTTCAATTTAAACAAGGCATAAAAGGAAACCCTTGCTGTCTATGGATCTTAATGTAAGAGAAGGCCTAAATAGCTCAATATTGAAAATTGTATACTTTCCTATATTCATTTTCAACCATGCGCATAAATGATCTGTTAGTTACTATGTCAGAGTACAAGTTCTGTGGTTAGTTTTATTCTCGATATTTCGACGCTACAATTTCATTCATTACTCTCCTGAGAAGCTAAAAATACGGAGCAACTCATTAACTCTGTCCGCGCATGTGCGGTGCAATTGTTTAAATTGCTTAAAACGCCAATTTAGATCACTTAACACAAGCCACGCAGAAGATAAAGCGTTCACTGAATCATTTTTGAACGTGCTTTAGACCAAATATTTTAGCGTTTATGTATTTTACTTATCTAAAAACGAAAATTAAAAATGCCATAAAGATTATACAAAAGATTAATTTTCATTTTTTGCCGCGATAGCAATTATTTTAAATTTATTGTTTCCTATGGTGCACAGGAGTCGTCTTTAATACTTACGTATTTGGCCAACCAGATCTAATTGCAGCTATTTGTATAATTTAAAGGCGATGGTTAAATAAAACAATTAGTAGTGTCAATGTTGCAATAGTTAAAAACTATTCCCAATCGAGCCCCAGCAAAGCACACTGACGCCTGTAATACCCGAAGGGGTAGGCAAAGGTGTAACCAGAACACCCACATTTCGCCGAGCTGATTTCTATTCCATGATGTGATAGGGGGCGAGCCTATCGCCATACTGGACACAATTCCAGACTGGGCTGATACTAATCACTTCGTAATAGAAAAACTCTATATCACTTTTACCTGTCCCGGGGGTCGAACCTGAGACCTCAGCACAACTGCGCCACCGAGGAAATCAAATCCTAACTAATATTATAATATAAATGTGAAAGATAGTTTGTTGGTTTGTTACGCTTTCACGCCTAAATCGCTGAACCGATTTTGATGATTTTTGGTACAGAGATAGATGATGACCATGGAGATGGTTATAGGCCACTTTTTATCCCGGAAAAGGCTATTCAAAAGGCGAGCAAAAACTAGTGTAAATATAATGCCTAAATACAGCCTAAATGTAATTAGTATCCAGCAAAATTACTAGAATCATTGAGAACACAGTGGATTTTAATTTAGTACGGTTCGTCAACAATAAATATAGGTATCTTTAATATCTTAATTTATTTATTTATAAACTCTTTATCACAAGAAAATTAAAAAAGAGATACAAAAGAAACTTAAAAATTATAAGCGAAGTACAAATGGCTGTCTTATTGCTAATTGCGATTTCTTCCAAACAACTTTTACCTTATTTCCTCTATGTGTCTGAGGTATCAGACACATACAAATCTGAAATTAGATTTTTTTTTTATTTTTTCTTACCATGTATAATGTCAAAAACCATACAGTATTTCAGAGTTTAAAAAGTTAATTGCTGTGTCGTATTGTATTTCCTAGTATTATATTTCCTAGTATTTAATGTTCAGTTCTGTGAAAGTCAATGCTGTAATATGTTTACATCCTTGTGAGGTATATTTAAATTACTGTGTAGTATCAGCAGTAGCAAACTAAGGGGAGGGCAGGGTGTCAGTCCACCCTGGTCCCCATAACTTCAGAATTTAGAAACACTATTCAAGCATTTAAGATAGTTTTAAACATGTTGAGGCCCTCTTAGCTGTCAAAATACGCACTCACGCCTGTAATCCCCGAAGGGGTAGGCAGAGGTGTAACCAGTACACCCACATTTCGCCGTTAAAATAATATGAAAATAAGTAGCCGTTAATCGTCAGATAGTTAAATAGCGTTTCAGTATTCGGACGTAAGTCCAGAATACGAAATGTCGTTTGTCAGGACTAAACCTAATTTAAGTGAGTTTTGGTCTAGTTCCACAAAATCGACATCAATATCTGTAATTTTTTATCTCCAAAGAATAACAGAGGTGTGTCAGAATCTACGATTGTGGCACCCATTAGTCTCTGCCTCGTGGGATATAAGCGTGAGTCTATGTATGTATAACAGAAAAGGTAAGTAAAAACATTCAACGAGGTCGCTTACCTGCCCTGGGGAACTATTATGGGCAGAAGAACTAATTTTAGTAACACTACCGCCTCCAAGTTTAGAAACTATCTTCGCTAATGGATAACAATGAGATGTTATTTACGTTACTTCTGTAGCAAATGTCACTTTTTTCGAATAAATTGTCACTTTTATATCACTTAAGTATAAGTTTGATTATACCGCATGTGTTGTGGGACCGCAAGTCCTTCGTAGTTCCTGATAACCGCGATACAGGCCTTGTGTGTGTATATAAAAAATACAGCTCCAATATATTTTTATATTGATTTCTCACTGAGCATATTATAATAACAGGTAACATGTTCATAGTGAGTAAAGCGTTCGAGATATTTTCGCGGTAAAGAAATGTCTAAAATTATGTGTGATAATCGTGTGACATTGTGCTTCATAGTAGGTACCGTTTAAAGGAAACTGAACGATGTTTTGGGACTACTCGGTCCCTGAACAATATGTGCGATTGACTTAGACATTCTTTGAAGTCCGACTTTTACTGTCCATTTGGAAACAAACTTGGGATGGTTACGTCCAAATTTTTCGGTAAATTCCATGCAAGTTTTAAATGGGCAGTTTTGAAGTTTTACAGTATAAAGTTTTTATGTAATGTTCATATCAATGGAAATCTATGTAACGTAAATTATAACTGATTAGTAGTATAATGACCTTAAACATACTAGATTCTTTTATAGCATAGGGATATGAGCAAGTGGTACACCTGATGGTAAGTGATCTTCGCCGCCCATGTACTCCCACACCACCAGAAGTATCAAGGGCGCATTGCCGACCTTGAAGGAAAGAAATAATTAAGGGAAGGGGTTTAGGCCTCCGAAAATCGCACTCACCGTACGAAACGCAGCCGCAAGCTGCTACATTACGCTGGTTTTCTGTGAGACAATGGTAACGACCCAGACGAGCCGGCCCCATTCATGCTGTAGACAAAAATGTCTACAGCATGTGGTAGTTTAGAACATCATTGATAAAACTAAACATATGCAACCAATAATATTCCTTATCGAAAGATCCCGAAGGAACAAAAAGGAAGAAATGGCTTTCAATAGTTATGATATAATACGTTAAAACTTTGCCAAGTTGAATCAAAATTAACTCGTCAAACATTCCTGTAGTCTTTACTTAAAAAAATCTCCAAAACGATACTTGAAAACATATTTTTGACGAATTGGGAAACCGAAATCCGAGGCTCATTGAAATGCAAAACGATATTGCGACCTAATAAATTCTGGTAGATAAAAAATATAAAACGTGCTTAATCTACTGTTATGCATAAAACAGGTTGGATAATTATTTTTAGGACATCACAAACAAACGTTTTAAGTAATATGTTTCAAAATAGATAAATAAGGATTGGGAAATTAAATAGGGTTAAAAGCTAATAATAAATAAATACACCCAACAGTCACACACATAGTCCTGACCTCACACAAGGTTAACCTATCGTGATTATCAGAAACTATGAAGGGCTTGCAGTCCCACAACACCCAGACCTGAAACAAATATTTGTGGACCACACAAACATTTATATCGGTGCGGGAATCGAACCCACAGCCTCTAGCTTCGCAGTCGGCTACTCACCCACTGCGCCTCCCAATACACCGATTATTTGCAAACCAAAAGGCTTTTTGTAATTATATATTTTTTTTATATTATTTACAATAACATAAAGATAGAAAAATAATGTATTAACAATTATCTTATCAAAATAGTCAGAAAATTGAGCATAAAATATGTAAACATGAATTTATTATGTAAAGGAGCTAATAGTATTCGTATCCCTCAAAACAAAACTGAATTTGCGTCAGTTTTCAATGCCATTGTTAGTATTTTTATTTAAATACATACATACGCACTCACGCCTGTAATCCCCGGAGAGGTAGGCAGAGGTGTAACCAGTACACCCACATTTCGCCGAGCGTATCTCCGTCCCATGATGTGATAGGGGGCGAGCCTATCGCCATACCGGGCACAAATTCCAAACTCCGGGCTGATACTGAGCTTTTCGTAATAGAAAAACCCAATACCACTTTTACCCGACCCGGGGATCGAACCCGAGACCTCAGCATCAAGCCTCAGTCGTAACGTTTACGCATTACAACTGCGCCACCGAGGCAGTCGGCATTTTATTCAAATGTTTTTTTAATACACTTAAGCCGATGATCGAGTATGTGTGTTACTTGATGGTAAGTGATTTCCACCGCCCATGTACGCCCACTATATCAGAAGAATCATGGGCGCGTTATCTACCATAAAGGAAAGGGATAATTCAGGGATTAGGAATGGGAGCGGGATTTGGGCTTCCGGATATCTTACTGCAACGAAACACAGCAGCAAGCCGCTACTTTTCGCCGGTTTTCTGTGAACCAGTGGTAGCGACCGGGTCGCTTTGGCCTATCCTTGCTTTAAACAAAACTGTGTTTACAGCGTGGTACGTTTACGCTTTAAAAAAAAATCCGCATCGATTCCATAGGTTTCAAATAAAATACCTAGAAGGATAATGCCCTGTACAATAATATACGATACATACTTAATATAGTTAATGCGACAGTTCAAACTATTACGTGGGCGTTTATGAAAGCCACAAATTGTCTGAATCAAATCCAGTATGATGTAGTATCTATATACGTTACTATTAACGTGGCACTAATTCTTAATCATATGCGACATTTCGTTATTAGAGATGTCCCCACGTCGCGTCGCGTCGTCTGCCATGTGTTACAGATTAGACAGAACCTTATCGTTATACTATATATCGTTTTAGTTATTTATTTATTTTTGTTAAAAAATAAAAGCGGTAGTTCAGCGGAGAGTGGTACGGACTGCCGAGACGAAAGTCGCAGGTTTGAAACATGCCCGAAGAGCATACACCTCTGACTTTTCCAAGTTACGTGTGTGGACTTAGGCTTAACCTGTCTCATTAGTAGAGAAGGCAAGTGCCCAGCAATGGGTCGTGTATAGTACAGGGCTAGTATTATTATATTATTTATTAATACTTTATGGTACACTGGCTTTTACTTGTGACTTCGCCCGCGTGAAGTAAATAAGAATATGGTTTCCCATATAAATTTCTCAATCCTCTTTCTGCCCTACGGCTTGATTTTGGAGAAATCCCTTCGTAAAATAACAGTACATTGTGAGATCTTCGAGATTTCTCCAGAGACAGTAGCTAGGAGATCTAAGCAATTGTTATGTAGATTTTAATAATTTGCGATAGAAAACTAAAAATACTGTTTATGCTATGGAGACAAATTTTAAGATATAAACATATATTAAATTAGATTGGTTAAACGATAAACGTTCATTTAAATAACCATAAAAGAATAAAAACTCTATCTTAGCAACAACTAAGCTCTTTAACAATATTTATATTAAACTACTCTACAAAGTAGAAAAAAATAAGTCAGAAGTTACGAGAATAGTATACCGCAGTGGGAAGATGCATTGACAATTAACCAATTTAACACCGCAGTGGATGAAGCTCGTTGTCTTAAATAGAGGAAGCACCCACGTATTGTCGCTCCTTGATAGAGCTTTCATTTTATAAGGAAACCAATGTTTGTCCTGGGTTTGGGTTTGGTTGTAACCATACGCTTCTTAAACTTTCGACTATAGTTATGCATAATATTACATTCCTAGGATTCATAAAGATCTTATGAAAATCAATTTGTATGCCATTAAATCACGAGACTTTTTTTATTTATGTTTTGATTTTTGTCTCTGAAACTATTATCATCAGGCGAACGACCTCTTTGAAATCGGTTGAAAATCAATATTGTACATTCAAACTGCTTTGTGGTAGATGCTCAAGAAATTCAATATAAAATTTCGAAGCCTTGTCAGTCACAACCAAAATCCTTGTTAAAAATAACAATAGAAAACGTTTAGATCCACTACGGGAACTCTTGATAATGACAATGTGTTGAACCAATTTGTCGGTCGTTGACTGTGGCCCATCCTACACAGATAATTGTTGCTTTCTGTTATCATACATTGTGGGCATATTCAATCTCCTTGTATTGTGCTGTCAGGACTGTTTACCATGACGCGTACCATGCATGGTTGCAGCCATGAGGCGACGAGATTAACGGTTAAAGAAATTTATTTCTCCAAAGAACAAAATATTCACTTATAAGAGAAACACTGGTTATCTTAAATCTATGTATATGCCACGAGCAAACACCAGCACAATACTTGTCGAACAGATAGCGATAATACAATTTATTAAATAATGACGGTAGTAATATCATAAATCACCAATACTGTACGCGCGAGTAATAAACATTGGTCATAGCAATGCCTTTATTACGTTTCATCGATGTCATGATTTTATTATAATATTATTATTTGTTTTAAATCTAGTCTCTCTTCACTTTTATCTTTACTATATAGGTTAGGATTTAACTTTTCTTTTTTATTTTAATATTATATACATTTTTATAATATTACAAGCCCATACATGATACAACATCTACAATAAGTAATGTATTTTTCTTAGGTTTTATTTTTAACAATATGATATTTTAATCTTCTTTTGAATAAATAAAAGGATCTGGTCTCTTTAATATCATTAGGTAAATTGTTATATAGCTGAGCTCCTTCGTATTTAATGTTTTTTATTCCATAGTTGGTTCGTGGTGCTCTCAGACATATATTATTTGCGTTTCTCATAATGCGTTGTTGGATTTGCGACTTTTTTGTGAATATAATTTTTGTGTGTATAGATTTTTCCAAAATTTTTCTTACTAATATACAAGTATTATATTTGTAAAGTTGTGTTATTGTCATTAAGTTAGTCTTATTGTAAACTATATTTGTTCTTGTTAGGTAGTCTAAGTGAAATAATAATTTTATAATTTTGTTTTGAGTGGATTGCAATTTTTTTAAATTTGTTTTCGTGGCAGATCCCCATAACTCAATAAGGTAGTTGAGATGTGATTTGACAAAAGAATTGTAGATAATGTAGCGGACCGATTTTGGAAAACAACCGACGGTACCTCGTATTATTCCCATGAATGCAGACAGCTTAGATTGGAGTTTATTTATATGTGGCTTCCATGTTAATTGGCTATCGAGGATAAGTCCAAGATACTTTTCAGATTCAACTTTAACAATAGGTACATTATTAATACAAAGCGGAGTATGTTCTGACACTAGTTTATTTTTTGCTCTGAAGATCATATAGTTTGTTTTAGCTATGTTAATAGTCAATAAATTGTATTGGAGCCACTCATTTAAAGCGTTCAGGTCAACTTGTGCTTGTTCGAATAGAATTTTAATATCGGAGCCAAAGTAAAAGAGACAAGTATCGTCGGCATACAATGTGATGTCTCCTTTTAAACCAAGATCTTTAATATTATTAATATAGATAAGGAATAATAGAGGTCCAAGTATAGATCCTTGAGGGACACCGAATGTTATGAGTTCTGAATTACTTTGCACGTTGTTAATTTTTACTATTTGTTGCCTGTTTGAAAGATATGATTTAATCATGTTAAGAGCGGTACCTTTTATACCCATAGAGAGTAGTTTTTGAAGTAGTATGCTATGGCTTATTGTATCAAATGCTTTCTTTAAATCTATGAATATCCCAAGAGCGATTTGTTTTTTATCTATAGTACATTTTAGGTTTGTTACGAGGTCTATACATGCAGAAAGAGTGTTAGTTTTAGAGCGAAAGCCGTATTGCTTATCAAAAATAAAATTAATGGAATTGAGATAAGCATCGAGACGATTGTGTATGATTTTTTCAAAGATTTTCGAAATTGTAGGTAATACTGAGATGGGCCTATAGTTATTCGGATCTAATTTAATTCCCGACTTGAAAATTGGGGTTACTTTAGCTAATTTTAGTGTGTCAGGGAAATAGCCAAATTTGAGGCAGTTGTTAATGGAATTAGTTAATTTCTCTATTATCAAGTTTTTTATGGATTTTATAGCTTTGCAGGAGATTCCATCAAGTCCAACACTAGTATTTACATCTAGTTTATCTATTATTTTGGCAACTTCTTCAGTTGTGGCAGAATTAAAATGTGTTAATTCTGTTACTGTAGTGTCTGTGTGTCTGATATATAAATTGTGATAAGAGTTGCTGTCGTGATATTTTCTGGGAATTTTATTTGACAGTATTGATCCAATGTTTGCAAAAAAAGAATTGAAACAGTTGCATATATCGCTTAGCTCGGTGATAGTACCTGACGGTGACTGAAGTTTGCTCGGTGCATTACTGGTTTCCATGCTATTGTTATGTAGGGAATTAATAAGTTTCCACATCTTAATAGGCTTTTTTTGACAGTTTTTGAATGCCTTGTGATAGTATTCTATTTTGGCTTTTCGTACTTTATCCCGAACTTCCTTCCTCGCTGATAATAACTCTTCCTCTGTAATTTTATTTGGTGTTGTCTTTAAGTAAGTACTCCATAATCTATTCCTTTTGTCAATTGTTGCAATTATGTCTTTGTTGATCCAATCTGTTTTAGGTGGATTTTGTACTTTAGTTTTAGTAAAATTACTACATTTAATGCATTCAGCCAATTTGTTCTCCAGTTCTTCGTATTTTACTTCCCAGTTAAAAGATAAGTTTTCTTCAATAAGTGCGTGTAATTTAGCATAATTAGTTGCTTTGTATGTAATCCATTTGTTCTTTGCAGGTTTATGCTTGTGGATCTCTAAATAAATGTGATTGTGGTCGGACATGGCCGATTCCACTACTGCTAGATGAAATTTATTATTTTTTAGGTTAGTACTGACGTGATCAAGTATTGTTTTGGAATGGGGCGTCGCTCTGGTGCAGTATTTTGGGTCTATTTTGTTTAGAATATGAAAGCCATGTTCTTGTAACATTCTTTTGTAGTTGGTTGTGGTTTGGTTTGTTTTAAGTAGGTTATAATTATAGTCTCCAAGCACGATTGCTCTTTTGCGATTCTGTAACTGCAGTGAATAGGTTTCTAAGAAATCGGTATCGTTTGTTCTTTCTGGTTTATAGATAACTCCGACATCGATTGAAAATCTCCTGAGTTGAACCCATAGATAGTGATTGTCATCTTTACATAGTTCCTCAATAAATTCGTGATGCAAATTATTAAGAACATAGATCGAGACTCCTCCTCCCCTTCCATCAACTCTAAAGTTGTGGTAAGATTTGTAATTAGGAATTGTTAGGTTTGATGCTTCATATGTTGACTTTATCCAGGTTTCAGTGAGAACTATTAGGTGTACTGTGCTTGGTATAGAGGTTATTATGGATTTCAGTTCGTCCAATTTGCCTGATCTCACTATACTGCGTACATTTGCATATAAGACTTTAAGAGAAGTTTTGTCATTAATCACGTTGGCGTGAGTATTTGTTAATTGATAGGTTATGTAATTATGCTTAGAATCACCTTTTTCAACGTCTAACTTTGATAGTTTTTTGAGATGATTGGAACAATCCTGGGAACGCTTTTGATGTATTTAATTGTAAGATCTTTCTCTCCTTCATCAATACGACGTTTTAATTCAGCTCGTGTTTCTAGAAGTATTTTTTTTGATGCGGCGTTTGGTCAGAGTAACATTTAATTTCACTCGATTCATTTAATATGTTAGACTTGTTTCGCAATATTGCCTTTACAATGTCGGCTGAGGCGAAACAAACTTTTACAGGTCTAGATTTATCACGACTATATTTACCTAGACGTATAATTTTCACGGGATGAGCACATTTATGATCAATTTTTTCCAGTAGTTGTATTACTTCGTTTCTGTCATGGCTTATTCGAAGCGCGGGATCTCTGGAGTTTATTTCCGATATGCCACTGATTATGATATTTTTCTCTCTTTGATACCGCTCGTTGATCTCTGTTATCATATTTTCATAAGTGAAAGTTGGTGGTTCTTTGAGGCTAGCGATGATGGCAGGTTTTGCAATCTCGATTTTAACGTTTCGGATTTCACTTGTAAGGTTTTCAAACTTTTGTTCAAAGTCCGCTTTAAAAATGGCTATATTTGCAACTTCTTGCTTGAGCTTATCCTGTTCCGTTACGAGTTTGTCGGTAATTGTTTTGACTTGAGATATATGGTCCGTTATCACGGATACTTCGTGAGATATTTTTCCTAATTTCTCATTTTGCGTTTCAGCCATTGTTGTGAGAATCGTCATTATCCTGTTTTCAAATTGATCAAATTTGTCCCATATATCTTCATTCGGTTGCTTTCTCTTTCGGCAGGTAGTTTTCTGAGGATCCAATTCATATGATTGTAATTGTCTTAAATCTGGTTGTGAATGGCTATCAACACACGTAATGGGTTTACGGGTCGGCGAGCGGCTAACTGACATTTTGTTGACAGTTTAAGGACAAGTGAGATGAATTACACAGTTGTCTCTTTTCTTTGGTGGGGAGTGGGGAACACTGCACAAAACTCACCGACTTTCTTGAATTCTATGTGTCTTATATGCCACTGATGTTGCAATTTAAATAAGTACTTGTATTCTGGTGATTAAGTTCAGATTACAATAACTAGTGATTTAAATTTTATTAAATATTTCGTCGACACGTCTACTCCCGAGTGATTGCGATTATGTATGTATAAACTTAAATAAGTATTACTTTTGAATGTGGCTAAATGTACCCCATTCGGAATATAGCTTATCCTAATATTATAAATACGAAAGTGAGTTTGTATATTAAGCATTCACGTCTAAATCACTGAGTCGATTTTGATGAATTTTGATACAGAGATGGAGACGGTTATAGACTTCATTTAGATTTAAGAGTTTTATTCTCATGAAAACTTACAGTTCACTTAAAATGAGATATAAACAAATATAATCTTATTAATATTATTTTTACATCCAAACAGTTGGATAGTGCAATATAGTTACAATGTACAAATATATTTATTAAGTTTACTTTTAAATATTTTAATATTATCACATTCTTTAATTTCATTAGGTAATTTATTGTACAGCTGTACTCCTTCAAACAAAATCGTTTTCTTTCCATAGTTAGTTCGTACATTAATAAGTTTAATTTTATGTTTATTTCTTAAATTGTAGTTATGTCGTTTTGTAGCCAGCTGTATATTGGATTGAATGTAGTTCATGTTAATATTTTTAATTAAAATTCAAGTGCTGTACGTGTAAAGTTGTTTAAGATGTAATAATTTAGTTTTTTTCATATATCCGAGTTGTTGGTGTACGGTAGTGATAGTTATATAATACTTTAATGATTTTATTTAGAGTCCTTTGCAATGGATTTAGGTTAGTTGAAGCAGCCGCTCCCCATATTTCAACGAGATATTCAAGATGTGATTTAAAGAATTGTATATGATAGTACGGGCTTTATTTGGTATACAATTACATACATTCCGTAAAGCTCCCATTACGGAGATGAGTTTGTTTCTGATATGATCTTTTATGTCGATTATAGGCTTCTTTTTATTCCGGTAAAGGCTGTTCACGTGGGGAGCGCCGCGAGCAAAAGCTAGTGTAAATATAATGCCTAAATGTAATTAGTACCTATCCAGTAGGATCTCTAAAATAATTAAAGATACAGATAGAGTCTACAATATACATAACAATCTTCTACTTCCACCTGCCCTTATCCCACTCGCAGTGGGGTCGGCGCAACATGCTTTTTAAACACATGCTACACATAGATTTGGCTTGTAGTTTTTATGACTGGCCGTCTGCCTGACGACAACTCCTCTGGGGAGACAATATATATAACATTATTTTAAGAAAATCTGTTTAACCGTTCAAAGTTACAGATGTTTTTCTAATTTAAGTCAGGGGTTTGACGGTTAGGTTATTTAAGGTACGTTTTGAGATTCGCAACTGAGACAAGAGACTGCGACGTGAGACAACAGCGGCACTTCCTATTTGTATGCAATTGTACATGTACCAGGTATACGACTAAGACAGGAGCGACCATTTCTGTATAATTTCATGCAAAGGAGGAGGGTTGCTAGACTTGTGTCACTAGGAACGGTATTTTTACCAGTTAAATTACCAAATCCGTAACGTTATGTTGTATTAAATTGGTAACATTAAAAATATCGATAATCACAATCGATTTAACGTTAAATAGCCGTAAGTAAATTAACGTTATTAGATAAAGTACCGATACTTTTCACGTTAATTCGCGACAGTGGCACCGCGTCGCCAGACTTAAAATATCTTTATAAATATCATTATTTTTATCGATACTTACTTTCGTATCAATAACGTTAATTTACTTACGGGTTATATTATAACTATACCCTAATAACTTATATATTGTTTTATCGTGTATATGGCGATGGGCTTGATCCTTATCACATCATGGGACGGAGATACGCTCGGCGAAATGTGGCTGTACTGGTTACACCTCTGCCTACCCCTTCGGGGATTACAGGCATGAGTGCGTATGTCTGTATGTATTTTTTATTTTTACCATAATGGATATTAGTAACGTTACAAAAGAAATACCGGTAATTCAGTTCCAGCGCGTCACGCGATGCAATGTCCTGCCTCAGTCGCGAATCCCAAAACGTACCTTTAGGTTATTTAATTGTGCTATATAACATTCAAGTCTTGGCACTAGACTGGCTATTAATCATGAATGAGCCCATCACGTCAAGAGAATGTTTAAATCCGCGTATCGTATCGTATCATCAGCGTATTATTGATATATACGCTGATAATAAGCGTGGCCTATAATACTAGGCCTATATGTATATGATTATACATATAGGCCTAGTACACGTTTTAATAGTTTTCCTAAACGATGAAAGTTTTCGTTTTATTTCCATACGTCAAATATTAGTAGCTACTAGTGGGAACTATGATGAATTAATATTGGTTTAAATGGTTGATTTTATTTCATATAAGTCGACTAAGAAATTTATTTTCAAGTGATTCTTTCCTTTATTACCGTATGAATTACTAGTTTAACACTTTGACGGTAGTAATTTTATACGAATTCAAAAACTGTAAACGTATTTGTAGTAACTCGTACTAGGCATACAGAAGAGCGACTAAGGCGTCATGAGTTCATGACCCAGACGGCCTCTCTTAAACGATGGTACTTTTAAAGTTGTTGTAGTAGCACCTGTGTGTACTCCTTCGGGGAATATAAGCGTAAGTTTAAATGTTTATGTGTATCGATCAATCTTATTGGTCATTCGGCGTCCTTCACTCTATTTACTCGTTTCATCCATCATTCGACATACACAATACTTGTAGAATAATAATGTATCATTGTCAATGGCTTTTTATGCCGTTCAAAGAGACCGAGTCATCGAAATGCTTTATGACGAACCGCAAATGATTCACAGTTTGAGCAAGAAGTTTTAAAGGTTTTTTTGCTTTCAATAAATAGCGAAACTTGGCGCCGATTAGTCATGATTGGAAACGATTTCATTTATTGGTAAAACAATCACACAAGGTTATATGATTTATTTTTTTATAACGGAGCGACAAACTAGCAAGTTGTGACCCACCACCAGTGGTGGTGGTGTGGTGGTGGTGTCAGGTGACCCTGATGCTAAGTGACTTCCCCCGCTCATGACCGCCCCAATACCAGAATAATAATCATGAACGCGTTGCCGATCTCAAAGGTAAGGGATAATTAAGAGATTGGGATTTCGGCCTCCGGATATCGCACTCACCGTATGCAACGCAGCAGTACTCTGCTACTTTACGCCGGTTTTCTTTGAGACAGTGGTAACGACCCGGACGAGCCGGCCCATTCATGCTGTAGACAAAAAGTGTCAACAGCGTGGCTCTACCACTCATAGTGTCAAAGTTTCAAGGCGCGACCTGACCTGGGCTCTGACTTGGCTCAAAGACTGCTATCAGTTGATAACAGCCGGGACCGACTTTTTACGTGTCTTCCGAAGCACGGAGATGCTCAGTTGAAATAACACTAAGCGGCCACCAATCCATAGACTGTCCACCATGGGTTGTTTAACTCGCTAATCGTTTACCGATCAGTGAGTGCAACTGGCTATGAGCTCCCCGAAATTTATAGGTATATACTATATTATAAGATATTTTCACTGGCGAAAAGTAGATATCAGCTACAAGTCTGTTGTCCTCAGGGCATACATTTTTTACAAAACGTAAAAAGACAATTTCCCAATCAATTCCTTTGAGAGTTCAATGACAGTGATATGTCTTTAGCATTTGTTGCGAAATTCAATTTCATTTAGTTTGATCAAACTTTAAATTCATGTCAATACGTCGTATAAAATATGTACCAAGTTCAGTTAACTTAAATTGAAGAATGTCTCTCTGTTCGCTCCAGTATTGGCATTTTACGAATAATCATTATGAGGGATATTTCGGTTTTTATTTTTTATGGCATAGGTCGGTAACGCGCAACTGGTTCACCTGATGGTAAGTGATCTCCACCGCCCATATACGCCCACAACTCCATAAAATCATGGGCACGTTGCCGACCTTAAAGGAAAGGGATAAAAAAGAGATTGGGAAGGGGAGGGGGATTTGGGCCTCCGGATATCTCACCAACTATACGAAACGCAGCAGCAAGCTGTTAGTTTACGTCGGTTTTCTGTGAGACAGTGGTAACGACTTTCAGAATACCAAATGAAATATACCTTCAACGTCAGCATCGTATTTTTTTAAAAAACGTCTGGATATTATTATTCTAATTATTACTTATTGATTGGCAATAGATTAAAATCCTTCCGCCTCATTATTGGACATTTGGACTATAAACGCAAACATTGGATTATTGGCCGGTCATAATTGTAAAAACACTCATACCTTTGTAGAAAAAGAACAGTTGTTAATGACTCACCGACTACCTGAGAGTTGAGACGTGTGTAGAGAATGCGTGGCTGAGTCAGCGTTATGACTCACAGTTATGAATTATGCAATTATTATCGGATTTCCTCGTAGAATCTGATCGAGCCAACTTGTACCAAATGTGTTAAGTTTTGACGGATACTAACGAGCATGAGTCTGCTAGTTTCATGCAAGCGATATGATGAAGTTGGTAGTGGACTTATGAATTATAATACCGTGGTCTGAAATACGTTGATTTAACGCGCTGTATAATTATCGTCACAGATAACAGCTTTCGTAGCGCAGTGTGGTAGGTCCCTCGTATGCGAGAGGCAATCTGGGTTGGTACCACCGCTTTTTTCCAGTGATTCACCATCAAGTTTTGTCACAAGCATGATGCTTATTGGGATATTTACGTAGGTATTTTAGGACGTGAGGTCCCTGTTCAAATCTCAAATCAAAAGGTTCAAATCTCTGGTCGGGTTAGGTATGTTTTTCATGATGACAATATAAACCTTTCTATCTTCTATCGCGTCTTAGGACAAAAACAAAATCGAGGTATCGTGGATTTCCTAGTTTTGCAACTCTACATACATATATACATACTCACTCACGCATGTAATCCCCGAAGGAGTAGGCAGAGGTGTAACCACTACAACCCAACTAACAAATAATATGAGCTTATGTTGATCAGGATCCAAAAAATCATAAACTTTTTTGCATAAAATAAAGCCCATTTTCGTGTTTATCACATGAGAAAATAAGTGTTGTAATTTTCGAATAACTAGTATAATAAATCTATACGATTCTAGAAAAAAACACTTAAGGTCCATTGAAACTAGAACATTTAAGACATTCGTTTTCTTCCATTATTTTATATGATAAGTCACGTTCACATTGAACGATGAATTGGCTCAACTCTACTGAAACGGGTAACCATTAGCAATATTAAAACCTTTTGCCTTTATCTGACATTATACAGGGTGTTTTTTTTTTGCTTATATTCCAATAAAAAGGAATGGGCATTGTGGCGAGAAGATACGAGTACGCTGCACTTAAAATAATTCGTAAAGACCCTTGTGTGTTATACATTGTAATACTGTATTGACGTTGTAGCAGACAATCTAAAGATACTTTTTTAATAGCTTGAGTGACAAAACGAGCGGGTCGCCCGAGACATTCCTATGTCTCATAGTCTGTCTATTCATATGTCTGCTAAGTCTCATAATGCCCAGTAACTTGCCCTTCACACCGGAACACAAAAGTGGTTACACACTGCTGCTTGGAGAAATAGACAAAGCGGTGGTACCAACCCAGACGGCCTCTCGCATACGAGGGACCTACCACCTTGTAAAATTCTGCCATTATTATACGTTTTCTAACCGAGATGTCTATATCCATGATGATGACTGCCTCGGTGGTGATATTGGGTTTTTCTATTAAGAAATACTCAGTATCGGCCCGGAGTCTAGGATTAGGGCCCGATATAGCGATAGCCTCGCCCCCTATCACATCATGAGACGGTGACACACTCGGCGAAATTTAGGTGTACTGGTTACACCTCTGCCTACCCCTTCGGGGATTACATTGCGTATATATGTATGTCTATATATTCAGACGTTATTAGAGAGACAGATCACTTTAGATATAGTGCTCATAAAAAAGAAATCTTATTTTCGAATAATCTCTTTGTATCCCCAGTGGGACGGTGACTCTTCAGCAACTTTATAAGTGGTTTTTAGCTTGGGGCCAAGTTCTACCGATATTTTATGTCGCCCAAAAACGTTACTTTGAAATGTATGTAGACAGTGTTATTTGATTATGTAGTACTAGCTTTTGCTCGCGGCTCCGCCCGCGTGATTAGACTTTTCCGAAATAAAACATAGCCTATAACTATCTCCAGGGTCCCATCTATCTCTACATCAAAATTCATCAAAATCGGTTTAGTGATCTACGCGAAAAAATATATTTTTTTTTCATAAAAAGCACCTATGTTACTTCTTATACCTCCAAGAATATGTATACAAAGTTTCATGATGATCGGTTAAGCAGTTTTCGCGTGAAAGCGTAACAAACAAACTTACATTCATATTTATAATATTAGTATGATATGAAGGAAAGGGCACGTCACGAGTACCCTCAACCGACGAAAATGTATGAGAAGATGTATGAATGTGGAAGAGGCGAAAGAGGTGTGTCAGGATCATAGCTTGTGGCGGTCAATAGTGTCTGCCTACCCCCATGGAACATAGGCGTGAGTGTGTATGTATATATGTAATATATGAAGAACATCTTATGAGTACCTAGTAGTTATTATTTTATTTATCTTACAATCTAAATCGTGGGCACTCGCTAAAGGATTTATTTAAAGAAATAAATATATTGACTGTCGCCTCTCAGTATATATATGAGAACCTGATGTATGTAAAAAAGAATATTAATACTTTTACAACAAACAGCAACATCCATAAGATAAATACTAGAAATAAGAATAAACTGATATTGCCCATGACCAGACTTCAAAAAATTAGTAACTCCTTCAAGTGTCAAAGTATATGTTTCTACAACAAAATTCCAAGCCATATTCTATTAAGCCTTAATAAATTTAAATGATGTATTAAAGGCTTTGTCAAAAAGGTTATTATAATGTAAAAGATTACTTGGAAGACAAAACAGATTGCAATTGAGCCGCTCACTCCTTACAAAATTGGCTGTACATAGATCTCTTTTTTTTATATATTATATTATTTAATATTGACTGCTCTATTGGCGCAATATTAGTGTGGCATTACTGACATTTAGATTTTTTTATTTTTATATCAAATATTAAATTTTTGTTTTTTTTTTATGTGAATGCGAGTGCCAAGTATGTCTGGTATACTCTTGGCTATATCTTAAAAAGGCCAATCCAGGAATTTCTGTACATTACACTCGCATAGTTCTGCAAAACAATGTCTGGACATTAAAAGAGGCCATAACCCATGAGTTTGTTTCGGCATTTCTTCTCATGGCTAGCTCCGAAATGCCGTCGTAAATGTAATGTAGCATAAAAAATGATTGACATGTAAAAGTGATATTTATGATCCAACTTACAGAATAAATGATTTGAATTTGAATTTTGAATTATTTTACAGACGATTGCTTTTGATTGCATTAAATTAATTTAGAAATATGGCGTTTATTTTATTCATTCTAAATAACGGTTTTTTATTGCATAGGCCGGCAAACGAGCAAATGGGTCACCTGATGGTGAGTGATATCCACCGCTCATGCATGCCCACAATCATACCAAAATCGTGGGCGCGTTACCGACATTAAAGGAAAGGGCTTATTAAGAGATTGCGACGAGGAGGGGGATTTGGGCTTCCGGATATCTCACTCACCGTGTCGAGCTGGCTCATTCGTGCTGTAGACAAAACAGTCTACAGCAAGGCTCGGCCACTACAAAAAGTTTGTTAATTATAAACATCACAGTATCATTGATGGACATATTTATGTCATTATACATATTTATATTATTTGGTTTTTCTATTACGAAATGCTCAGTATCAGCCTTAAGTCTGGAATAGTGCCCGGTATGGCGATATGCTCGTCCTCTATCACATCATAGGATGGAGATACGTTCGGCGAAATGTGGGTGTACTGGTGTAAGTGCGTATGTGCGTATTTTAAAGGTCTTCTAATCGGTCAAAGATAAGGCATGGGTCGATTAACCTGTATTATAAATGGAACGATAAAAAATGTAGGAAATGTAAACTATTGAAGGCGTAGATAATAAATAATCTTGGATGTAATTAATAACAAAATGCAATGTATATATTATTAATAAAAAAAGTAGTTTTCAGTGTGAAGAGAAGCTGGTGCTAGCTAGTTTACACAATGAGGAGTAACATACACAAAAAAGTAGATGAAAAAATTTACTTTTTAAAAATGATGTTGCTGACATGGCTCTTGGCTAGTTAGAATTAGACAGTACTAATAGTTATATGATAGGATAATAATCAAGAACAATATTTTTCGATTATTTTCACTTACATTCTTTAAAAGTAAAGAGAAATATTATCCATTAATTATGTCGTTAATGTTACTAACATCTAAGGCCCAAAGCCAATCTCACCAGCACGTGGTACACTCTGCTCATTAACGGACGAGGCAATGGCGAAACTTGGTTCCCGATGCGGGTTGTGGGGGTCAGACGATGTATCACGCTATATAATATCAAATACTGTCAAATCTATGGTACGAGAAGGCGGAACCAGGCATTAAGCCGGGATGACACCAGGCAGAAAGAAATAAAGAAGTTATAACAATAATAGATGACATTTTTCGTATTAGAAAGTGATATCAACACTTTCTCTTCATAAGCGTGTAATAAGCAAACTCGAATAACTTGATAATATAAGCCATTCTAAACTATCGATAAATAGTACAATGTATTTTTATCGACATCAACATCGATAACTTAAACACGCAATAATTTAACAAATAATTATATTCATTTAATTTTGTCTTAAGCGTCTCTATTTGTATAACCTTAGTGTTCAAATTGGCGTGCCTTAAAACATTATATCCATAAACTCTGTTGTTATATCTTATATCTATATCTTATGTATATATGTTGGTTTTTGAGATTTTGAAGCACTGCCAGATCTGTGATCCCCATTGAGAAGACTGACGATGTTGAGAACTCTCCCCTAAGAATATCTGACTAAGAGAAAGTTTGTTTCTCACTCAGTAATGCTTAACCTCTAGGTACTATAAAAACACCAGCAGGCCTATTCTTGACGTTGATTATATTATTGGTTTAAGAGAATGCCATTTGCAACTTTCTTGACGCTGAGACTAGATCGGAATTATATTTTGAACATTTAATATTACCAGAATTGGCTTCCAGGTTTTGCTCGCGGCTCAGCCCGCGCGAATGTCTTTTTCTGGGATAAAAGGTATACCTATGTTCTAACCTAGGTCATGGTTTGTGTGTGTAAAATTTTATCCAAATGCGTTCAGACGTTAGTTTGTGTGGTTGATCAAAAATCCAAATTCACAAACTCACAAACATTCAATCTCACAGACATCAAAACTTTCACATTTATTGTATAAGTAGAATAGTAAAATGAGGGACATATATAACGAAAATTGTTTATTGTAATGAAACTCGATTCATTACCCTCGAGGCGAGTTTGAGGAAATCACTATAAACAAGATTGCAAGTGCTGCGATATTTATTAATGATACATATACATACGCACTCACGCCTGTAATCCCCGAAGGGGTAGGCAGAGGTGTAACCAGTACAACCAAATTTCACCAAGCGTATCTCCGTCCCTTATGTGATAGGGGGCGAGCCTATCGCCATACCGGGCACAAATTCCAGACTCCAGGCATTTCTTGATACTGAGCATTTCGTAATAGAAAAACCCAATACCACTTCACCCGACCCGGGGATCGAACCCGAGACCTCAGCGTTGGTCTCAGTCGTAAGACGTACGCATTACAGCTACGCCACCGAGGCAGTCATTAATGAGTCATATTAATGAATCATCATAAATTTAAAATTATTATCGAAGCTAATACTGAATGTAATCGAAAGTCAGGAAATGTCTTAGTTTATACAAACGGACTTGTAATTTGCATAACACTTGCATTACGAGTACGCGTCGAAGGTGAATAAATCGTAAGGAAACGTGCATTATTAAACCATTTCCAATGTTATGCATAAGTACTTAATTAACTTCCTAGATACAATAAAGAGAAATATAATATCAGCCCTGCCTCGGTGGCGCAGTTGTAATGCATACGTACGAATTTTGTGCTGAGGTTCGATCCTAGGGTCGGTTAAATATATATATTATATTGGGTTTTCTATTTCGTAATGCTCAGTATCAGCCTGGAGTCTGAAATTGTGCCGGTGTGGCTTGTCCCCTATCACATCATGGGACGGAAATAAGCTCGGCGAAATGGGTATGTACTGGTTACAAATTACATCTCTGCTTACCTCTACGGGGTTACAGGTGTGAGTGCGTGTGTATGTATAATATACCGATCCACTTATGTCTATGGTTAAATGAAGTGAAGCAAACTAAATGAATGAACGACTGGCATCTGACTACAATATTATGCTACTCACACAAGTGAATGAATGAACGCCAATTGAAACCTCAATAAACACAATTCAGTTCGTCGCATATTTTCACGAACAATCAATGGTAAAACGACGTATTTGTCAGATACTCGTGATGCTTTCGATGAATTTAAGTACAATACTACAATGAAAGTAATGCGTTTTGGCAATCTTCGTCTACTTCGGGAATATTTACGCGTGTTGTTACAGATAAAATTAACAAACTTATAAAATCTTTTATGTCGGGGAAGGGAAGCAGGGTGGATACATGACTCCTCTCCCCGCCCCCGCTGACATAATTGTATTTTTTTATCCTGGCAGTGAAGTACACTGAACCTTATGTAAAGTACAGTAAAGTGTAAATATAAAGTCTATGTAGAAATAAGTCTTATACTAAACAGTATACACAAAGTGAGAGCAGACCGTTGACATGTGACGGGAGAGACGATTCGTCACGGACCGATTGTATATAATGTCGTTAAATTATTAGAGCGAGTCAGTCTGGTCGGTTTACCTTAGCCTAGTTATCGGGCATTACCAACATAATACAACTATGTATTGTATAACAGAACAATTTACCTAGATAATTGAATGATGCTGTTAGTTTACAATGAGTTTTAGTTTAGCCTAACGAGTTATGATTTATGTAGTCTTTGATAAAATTTCAGAAAAAAAATCGTCATTACTCGGAGCATATTGTCGGAGAAAATCGCATTGGCTATCTCTATAATCAATTTATGCTAAGACAGAATCGATAACCTATAATGTAACAAGACTATGGGCGACAGCTCAGCTGATTCGTGTTTGTGCCCTAAACACATTTTACGACATTTTTAGTCACTTATCATGTAAACTAATATAGATACACGCCTGTATATTATGTACACATTACGCATTGAGTAAAAAAAATGAAATTTTAACGCATTTATAAACTTCCATGAATTCACATGCAATAGTCGAATAAGGAACTGTAAAACGCTTTATTTCTACTCATTAATAAAATTGCGTGATGGAAACACAACGCATCAAATTTGTTTCAGTAAACGTCACCTGCGCATGAAGAGTAGCAACACTATCCAGAATTTTTAATAACAACTATTGCGCTGGCAAGCCCGAAACATAAGATGTAAAATTGCATAATACACAGTAATTTCACTGGAGTTAAACTGGAACACATTAGAGCTTACATACTGCACCACTGCTTTGCCCAGTAACATCACTGGATTCAAACCGGAATACAGCAGTTCTTACACACTGCACTACTGCTTGGAGGCAGATAAAGACGAAGTGTTGATACAGACGGCCTCTTGCATAAGCAGACTCAAGAATGAGCAACGACAAAAAATAAATAATGCTTAAAATAGGTTAGTAAACGAACTGAGTGCTTATCATATCTGGGTAAATAAGTAAACATTTTTATTCAAAAGTGTATCTATCTAATCGCTGACTGTGCCAAACAGTGAGTTTGTTGTGTTATTCTGGTTAAAGTTTGATAAAAAACACTTTAATATGTTTATATTTGTGTAAATATGTTGTATGTTTAACATAATACGGTACTGTAGAAAAAAAATATGTAATTATAGGTATATATGTTTTCATAGTAGAAGTCCGACAAACACAGTCGCGCAGTGGGTGCGTAGCCGGCTTTGAAGCGAAACGCTGCGGGTTCGCCCGCACAGAGACAAAAATGTTTGTGCGATTTACAAATATTGGTTTCTGGTCTGGGTGTTTTCTCCCCAGAGAGGTTTATGTCAGGCAGGCTGTTGGTCGTAAAAACTGCAAGCTAAATAATGCTGTAACATCTGTTAAAAGCATGTTGCTCTGACCTCGCTACGATTAGGATAAGGGCCTTTCATTAGAAATCCGACAAACCAGAAATTGGGCCACCGACTTGTGATCTCCACCGCGTGTGTATGGCCTTGAAGAAAGGATTAACGGTTGGATCCCGGGAGGGGTATTTTCTGGACCTTCGGAAATCTTACTCATCGTACGAAACGCAACTACTGGCTGCCACTTTAAGTCGGGATAGTGAAATATTGACCCTAGTCATGAAGCAGGCAGCAGCATTTACCAAATATCTTTGTACGGATTGCAGAAAGAAATGTTTTCAGTAAGACCATTGTGAAATTTGAATAAAGAGAGCCGTTTTATGCAGACATCGTTAGACTTCTTGAAAAAGTCTAATCTGTTTGGGTTGAAGACAAAAAAGTTTAGAAATAGAAAGTAGTATGTAATCATTCGCAAATACTGTATAATGGACGCAGCTTTCCACTTCATTAAATTGATGCTTAAAGAGATCTGTTGGCAATAGACGCTGTTTAACTTCATAACTTTCCTAATTGTCTCTTGAAGTTTGAACATAGCACTTTTTGTTGTACCTACCCAGACGATCCTTTGCATACGAGGGTCCTACCATGTAAAAAAGTGAAATTCGAATATATACTTTTTTTATTGAGACTGGCAATTCCTACAATACCAGAAAAAAACATGAAGTGCATTAGCGGCTTTAAAGGAAAAGAAAAATAATGGCGATTATGTGGATTTGGGCCGCCGGAATTCTCACTCGTCTCAACCGCCATAATTCTACCGATCTTCGAGGTACGCAATGTACTTGACATTAGATTAGGGCTGTCACATTGCCGGGAAAAACTTCAAGCAGACCTCATCTGCCCGAAATGCACCTTGGAAATCAATTATTAACAATGAAGAACGACAACAATTTTACTATGTTTAATAATATAACACTAGGTATTGTCAGGACTATATGTGTGACTGGTGAATTCTTTATTATAAGTTCTAGAAATGCTCAATACTCTATGCAGCTCTAGTAAAACAAATATTCTAACGCCATGTAAGCGTAAAGCGTAACGTGTCAGTTCTAGTAACCATTGGAGTTCATGAAAAAGCTCAATTATTTTTAGCATTACACAACAATACATGTACTAGATTTTTTACAGCATAGCTCGGCAAAGAAGACAGTTGGCCACCTTGTGTTAAATGATCTCCACCGCCCATATACGGCTAGAAAACCAGAAGAATCATGTTGCCGACCTTAAAGGATATGGATAATTAAGGGATTGGAAGGGAAGAGATTTGGGCCTCCGGTTATCTCACTTACCGTACGAAACACAGCAGCAAACCGCTAACTTTACGTCGATGTAAGAGTTATGGCTTGAGTCATTTATACCGCGAATGGATTCTTAACATTATTGTCGATTTTAAACTTCCATGAATCGGATACAGACAGGGCTATGACGCATATACATTATAAATGTAAACATAATGAAGTAACTTGATAATGAACTCGGCACAGTTATGCTAAGTTATAATGCTTGTGGTATCAGCGGTTTATAAAAACCACATTATAATCAGGCCAATGACACGACAGTTTTATTTATATAATTGATCTAAGGAATTATGTCAGATCTATTATACAATCAATAGATTAAATAAATATAGCATACAAAACAGTATTGTATAAGCACTGTTGTTTCAGTTTGAAGTACATCGAAGCCAATGAAATTACTGGAATTGTGAGACCTAACATCTTTTCTATCTCGGTGACGAGCGCAGTCCAGTGCCATCCGGTGCTTTGTAATTCAAACTTGTGGTGTTGCTTCTGTTTATGGACAGGGGCTTACGACCAGGAGCGATTTGCTCATCTCGTCATTTAAGCTAATAAAAAAAACATAATTGCTATAGATTTCGTATGTAATGATAAACAATCGACATTAAATGTATCTGATAAACTTACTTTACGTAAATCGTCAATGTGCAAATCAATCCAAATGGCTGTTTCAAAAGTTACTAATTAAGAAATTCCGATAGACTGCCTCTCTTTAACAACAAAGTTGGTGCTTTCGATCTCTCTACATAAATTGGTTTTCAGTTGTCACGCTTCGTCTCCGTTTATATTTCCCTGTACTAATTAATTCAGGGAAGCGGATTTCGCAAATTAATCAAACGTGGACGTATTTGTTAATGTTACATATTACGTCAGGTTAATAACGTAAGCGTTACATGGAAATGCTTTATAGATCCCGTGAAGATTTCTTGTGAAAAAGTATGATGGAAGGAAACACATCGTCTTTGCCTTTCCTAAAAGGTTCCCGCACCTAGACAAATATTTGTGTGATCCCCAAATGTTTGCTTCGAATCTGAGTGTTGTGGGACTAAGTTCCTCGTAGTTCCTGATACCCACGATACAGATTAACCTAGTGTGGGATCAGGACTTTGTGTGTGACTGTTGGTTGTATTTATTTGGAGAGGTGTCACTGGGCTTTATACAACGATCATTTGCTTCCTTAGGGTCCCATCACGTTGCCCACTCACCACTTACGTTTCACATCAACCCTTCGAGCATGAAGCTCTCGCGACTCCACTCTGACCGGCCGGTGAAGGCAAGCCAGAGGTGGGGGACCTGTTCCTCATCAGTGTTCACGCCAGCCGACCAGTGAAGGCGAGCTAGAGATAAAGAACAGGAGCCTCCCCCGGGAGCACTCGGGTACGTAGGGTCGCTACTCCCCAACAGCTGGCCACAAACTGCCCTGCGGGCTTATTATTATTATTGTTACAGAAAGGATTTGGTTTAGTTTTTATGACTGGCTGTCTATCTGATAGCAACCCCCTTTGGGCTATCCAATCCCGGAAAATCATATTAGAAAACTCACATCAAGTATTGACCGAGCTAGGAATTGAATCCAGGGGCTTAACATATGCCCGAGATGATTTTGTCGAGAAAATCCAGTTGAGGTTAACATGGTTGTATAGAATACTCGAGTCATTATGTCAAAGGTAGAAATAAAGTAGAGACAATCGTACTTTCAATCTACGAACTCTAACATGACGACGTAATTTTATCGAATGTTGAAACTTTTACCCGAGATATTTGTCGTCAATAGTCGATATATCGCGTTGCATATGCATATGAACATCCAGGTCCACAGCCCACATATGCTACCACTAACAAGACGTACATTACGTTATTTTACAGGAGGTATTAAATTATATATTAATACATACATACATACATACGCACTAACGCCTGTAATCCCCAAAGGGGTAGGCAGAGGTGTTACCAGTACATGGGGTGCGAAGTCAGGAAACCTCCACGCGGTGCACCCTGGGCAACGACGGTCAAGTTGACCGACGGCCGATATCCTGACAACGGCTGGTTGGCGGTCGTCGCCTGTTGCGGCGGCCGTCGTCTAGTTTGTAGGGCTCGTGTTTGGGCTACCTCCGGGTTCTGTCTCGGGGGTGTCGACGGGCTCGGTGTGCGCTCACCCCGCCACCGAGCGGGCAGTGGGGGGGGGGGGGGCCTTCTCTTCCATTGTCACCGTCGTACATCGTAATCTGGTCATGGAGGTCTGTGGTTATGTCTCGCGCTCCTGATCGGACCGAGGGTCCTGGCTTAGCCGCCCGGACCGCGAGGGAGAAAACCTCTATAAAAAGTTACCCCGAATCCCAAGCGGCGGCGCACCGCGAGGGGATCCATGGCCGATGGGAAGATCGGTCGCTAGTGCGATCCCCCGCCGGAGTCCAGCCGAAACTCCGAGCGGGTTACGTCTAGGCTTACCCAGGTACAGGGGGCACTGCCTGGGTGGACCATTTATTTCCCCCATACTCGTGGGAATTTTATGGATAACACTAACCTTAACCAAAAAATTCTATTGACGAAGTTGCCTGGTCCGGTGCCCGACTCTGGGTCTGGACAGGCGGAGAGTGAAGGGCGCAAGCCCGAAGACAACAATGTTGTATTGGAAGCCGTGGGTGCGACACCCACAGAGGTGTTAGCTGCGGAGTTGCCCGTGACGAACTCGGCTCCCAATTGCGATCCCGGGCACAGTCACGCATCTTCGCGTGCAAAAAAGAGTCGCATGTGGCAGGGTAGTGACACGGATTCTGTCCGCTCCCGGTCCGTGCACTCCAGTGAGTCGGAGTGTGGTGCTGACGCCAAAAGCACACGTGCAACACCTCGAGGTCGGGGACGCCCACCCGGGACAGGAAAAAAGGCGCAACTGGAGCTCAGTGCTCAAAGGCGCGAAGTCGCCCGCCAAAAGGCGGAGGAGGAGGCGGTGGAAAGGTTTCGCTCCTTCCTAAAATCGCCGCCTCCTCCAAAGGACATTCCAATGGAGGAGACTTCAACACTTATGGAGGATAGAGTCATTGTCCTCGACGATCTGACAGAATGCGGGCGTATAATTAAAACGGTGTCTGCAAAGTCCGGAAATTTGAAGGGAACCTACCAGAAATCACTCAACCTGGTATTTGAAACGATCCAGAAATTTGTGGCTCAGCCTGAATCTTCTGTGATGGCTTGCTTACAGGAGGAGGCCAATAAATGGAAGGAGATGTGCACTCGCCACGAGGCGGATAAAAACAAACAAGCGGAAGAAATTGTTTCCCTTCGCCGCCGCCTCGATCAATTGGAGGCGGACAAGGGTGCACATCAAATGATGGAAGCGGTGAAGCAAATTGAGGCGAGGTTAACGGCGAGATTCGAGTCGGCGCTCATAGGGCCTTCCCAGAGACCGCCGTTGGCTCATGACATCAGGGTCAATCAAGAAGAGCCATCTGAGCTTCAGCCCTCTACCACATTACTGTCACATCCTGTGGGAGATAAGGGCAAGGGGAAAGGGAAGGGGAAAGGCAAGAGAAGTGCTTTATCAGCTCCTGTCGTTGCTGCCCCACCTGCTGTCGGACCTGTAGCTGGGCCATCTGCGGCGCCCACGCCAGTCATCCCTGGGCCATCGCAGCCACAGTTGGGGAAGAAAAAAACTAGTAAAGGTAAAAAGTCCGCCCTGTCCACATCCGCAGCTTTGGCGGATAATACTGTGCGGCCCTCTAAGCCCAACAAGGGCAATAAAAAGAAGTCAGTTCAGGATTTGCCCCAAGAGCCTTGCCTGCTGCCGCCGGCCCCTATGGCCATGGAGGAGTCGTGGACCGTTGTGGCGTCCAAAAAAAAGAAAACCAAGGCTATGCCTAATGCGGCACCAGCTGCTAGCCAGCAGCAACAGCCGCGCAGGTCGGAACCTAAACTGCGCCCACCGCGCTCCGCGGCAGTCATTATTTCTTTGTCGCCGGCGGCAGTAGCAAAAGGTTTGAGCTATGCCCAGGTTCTGACGGACGCACAGAAGAAGGTGGATCTCTCGGGCCTAAATATAAACAGGCTTAAACCCAAATTTGCGGCCACGGGTGCCCCAATGTATGAGGTACCCGGGGCCAATAGCGAGGAGAGGGCCGACGCTCTAGCCGCAAGGCTGAGGGCGTGCTTTACGGGGTCGGAGGACGTCCGTGTCTCTCGGCCCATAAAGTGTGCAGAGCTTAGGTTGTCGGGGCTAGATTACACAGCCACCCCCGAAACAGTAGCAACGGCCCTATCTAAGGCTGGCGAGTGTGCCCTAGAGGCAGTTAAAGTTGGGGAGATTCGCGCCGACCGTTCGGGTCTGGGGACTGTTTGGGCGAAAATGCCCACTAAGGCGGCCCAAAAAGTGAAAGGGGGAGGCCGAATTTTAATCGGCTGGGTCGCGGCCAGAGTTTCTGTGCTCGAACCGCGACCGTTGCGGTGCTTCCGCTGCCTGGAAACTGGTCACGTGCGGGAGCACTGCCAATGTAGTATAGACCGCAGTGGCTTGTGTTACCGCTGCGGTCAGCCGGGTCATAAAGCTCGGGGATGTGAAGCCGCGCCAAATTGTATGATATGCGCTGTGGCCGGCAAGCCTGCCGGGCACCAGGTTGGGGGAAAGGCCTGTCCTGCCTCCTCCCGCAAGTTCCGTCGCCCGCTTCGACGAAGACCAGCTGCCGCTGAGGCTACAGTCCAGTCGCAGTCTGAGAGCCCACCGCAGGCCGAGATGGAAGTGGAGGAGATCGCCCAATAATGGCTCTAAAGTTCCTCCAGGCGAACATTAGCCACTGCGCCCGTGCTCAGGATCTCTTAACCCAGAGCCTGGCACAGTGGTCGTTGCAAGTGGCCGTGGTCGCCGAGCCCTATTTTGTTCCTCCCCGTGATAACTGGGTGGGGGATCTCGATGGGTTGGTGGCCATTACTACCCAGGGTGCCGCTGGCTCTCCCCCTTTCGCGCGAATAGCGAAGGGCCGAGGATGTGTCGCGGCTCTGTTGGGAAATATTTGGGTTGTCGGAGTATATTTTTCTCCCAACAGACCCCTTGTTGAATTCGAAACTTTTCTCGTTCAGCTGGGGGCCCTGGTAGTGCAAGGTCAACCTCATCCGGCAATCGTGGCCGGCGACTTCAATGCAAAGTCCGTCGCCTGGGGTTCGTCGGCGGCTAATGCACGTGGTGAGGTCCTGGAGGAATGGGCGATCTCGGCAGGTCTGGCCGTCCTGAATAGGGGGTCGGTGGATACGTGCGTGCGGCATAATGGCGGCTCTATTGTCGATCTTACGTTTGCGAGCCCAGCCGTCGCACGCCGTGTCCAGGGCTGGAGGGTCCTCGCGGGCGTGGAGACGTTATCGGACCATCGTTATATTAGGTTCGACGTCTCCGCGTCCGCCATCGCCCTGCCCGGTAGTGGACCGAGTGTCCCGCATCAGGATGGCCCGCGGTGGGCATTGAAGCGCCTCGATAAGGAGGCCTTAGATCTTGCCGCTCTGGTGATGTCGTGGCTCCCCGTGCCGGATGGACCGGTACGGGTTGATCAGGAGGCGGAGTGGTTCGGGGTGGCAATGTCGGATATATGCGACGCCGCAATGCCCCGGGTCCGACGCCTCCCGCCCCGACGCCAGGTGTATTGGTGGTCGGAGGAGCTGGCACAGTTGCGCATCGCTTGTGTTGCAGCACGCCGTCAGTATGCCAGGCACCGTCGCCGTCGTCTAAGGACGGAGGAACACGAGCACCAGGAGCGGCAGCTCTACGACCTCTACAAAGAGGCGAAGAGAGCGCTGCAGGTGGCCATCAAGAGGGCAAAGGTCGCGGCGAGAAATGAATTTTTGCAGACCCTCGACAGCGACCCGTGGGGGCGCCCTTATCGCTTGGCGATGAATAAGCTACGCCCAGTAGCGCCCCCGCTGTCGCAGGGTCTCCAGCCAGAATTTCTGGCTGAAGTCGTCGCGGCCCTGTTCCCGGCCACCGTGGAGACCACTCCTCCACAGATGGCGCCCCGCGAGTCGGCGCCATCGTCGAGTTCGGCAAGGGATATCCCAGAGGTTTCGCCCGCTGAATTGCGGGCGGCAGTGCTTCGGCTGCGGGGCAAGAACACCGCCCCGGGGCTCGACGGCATCCCCGGCAAAGTTTGGGTGCTAGTAGTCGAGCACCTGGGTTCAAGGCTCCGTGGCCTATTCTCCGCGTGTCTGGAGCAGGGCGTCTTCCCGTCGCACTGGAAAACCGGGAAGCTCGTCCTGCTCAGGAAGGAAGGACGACCCGCAGAGTCGCCGTCGGCCTATCGGCCCATCGTGTTGCTCGACGAGGTCTGCAAGCTCTTCGAGCGTATTATTCACGCTCGCCTCGTCGAGCACCTCGAGGGCGTCGGCCCGGACTTGGCCGATTGCCAGTTCGGTTTCCGGAAGCGCCGATCCACCGTCCACGCGATTCTGCGGGTGAAGGGACAAGCGGAGGAAGCAGTGGCTCAGGGCAGGGTAGTTATTGCGGTATCGTTGGACATCTCAAACGCATTCAATTCCCTGCCCTGGGCCTGCATTCATGAGGCACTGCGGTACCACGAGGTGCCGCCCTATCTTCGGCGTCTGGTGCACTCGTACCTCTCTAATAGGGACGTAGTGTATCCGGGCGCTGATGGGTGGCATCGTAGAGAAATGACCTGCGGTGTTCCACAGGGCTCAGTCTTAGGCCCACTCCTGTGGAACATCGGCTATGATTGGGTTCTCCGTGGTGCCAACCTCTGGGGCGTCGGCGTCACTTGCTACGCCGACGACACGCTAGTGACAGCAAATGGCAGGACTTTCCAAGATGCCGCAATATTGGCGGCGGTCGGCACCGGCCACGTCGTGAGCCGTATCCAGCGGCTGGGTTTGAAGGTGGCCCTTGAGAAAACCGAGGCCATTTGTTTCCATGGGCCTCGGAAGGGGCCACCGGCCGGTGCCCACATTGTTGTGAACGGGGTGCGGATTCCCATCGGCTCCACTATGAAATATTTGGGTTTGATTTTAGATAGCCGGTGGGATTTTCGTGCCCACTTCAAAAGTTTGGGGATAAAATTGTCCCGGGCAGCGGGTGCGCTCTCAAGCCTGCTGCCCAACTTGGAAGGTCCTGGCATCCCTTGCCGAAGGCTGTACGCCGGAGTCGTGCGGTCCATGGCCCTGTATGGAAGTCCCGTTTGGGCCGAGTCCCTGGGCGACCGATGCGTCACTCTGCTGCGCAAACCACAGCGTTTAGTGGCGCAGCGGGCGATCAGGGGCTACCGCACGGTCTCATTCGAGGTGGCATGCGTATTGGCCGGTTTCGTACCGTGGGATCTGGACGCTAAGGCCCTCTCCGCCACCTTTCACTGGCGGGAGGAGGCGTTCAGACGCGGGCAGAGACCGGCACCGAGAGAGGTGGACGCCGTACGCGGCTCCCTCCGCAGAGCCGCCGTGGAGGAGTGGCGTCTCAGGCTGGAGAACCCGTCAGCGGGTCATCGGGCCGTCGCGGCAGTGCGCCCTGTCTTTCACCAATGGCTGGACAGGCGCCACGGCGCGGCGACGTTCCGACTGACACAGGTCCTGACTGGCCACGGTAGTTTCGGCCGGTACCTGTGTCAAATAGTCGGCACAGAGGAGTCGGCCGTGTGTCACCACTGTGACAACTGTCCGCAGGATACGGCCCAACACACATTAGAGGAATGTCCAGCCTGGGACGAAGAGCGCAGCGCTCTCGTTGCAGTCGTCGGAGGTGATCTCTCGCTGCCGGCCGTGGTGTCCGCCATGGTCGACAGTCGGAGGTCCTGGCGTGCGGTGGCCCACTTCTGCGAGGCTGTAATCTTGCAGAAGGAGAGTGCCGAGAGGGATCGGGAACGAGCCGATCCCTCCCGCCGCCAGAGGAGACGTAGGAGGCGCCGGGGTGACGACTGACCGGCGTCTCCCGCCCTGTGGATTGGGGGCGTTTGGAGAATTCCGCCACGGTATCCCCTGCCTGTCGTAAGAGGCGACTAATAGGGGCCATCGGGGGTCGCGGGCGCGCAGCGGGGGGCTGTCGTAGCGCCCTTTGTATCTAACATTCTTGTACGTGCGACCCCGGGATGGACGGCAGCACGGGTGGTTGGCCTCGTTGCTGCCGTTGACGCCGAGAGCGTCCTTCGGTGGCGGGGGCTTCTGAGCCCCCCATATTTGGAGACGGGCTGCAAGGCGGCATCGCGCAGGGACGGTTCCGGCTGAAGCCGGGGCGCTTCTCGCCTCGGGAACCCGGGGCCGTTCCTAATGCGCCGAAGATGGCCACCGCGGGGTTTTTAGTTGGTATGCCGGTATAGGGTGTATATAGTGTTAGGGACTCGACCCAGCGGTCGCCTGGATTTACCATCCCTCCCGGGCGGCTTAACGTTGGGTCGTAAGGCCGGTGAACCCAACATAACCGTTCCGCTTCCCCCCGGGGCGGGGCGGTAGCAATAAGTCGCTTTTCCCCGCGACAACAAAAAAAAAAAAAAAAAAAAAAAAAAAAAAAAAAAAAAAAAAAAAAGTGTTACCAGTACACCCACATTTCGCCGAGCGTATCTCCGTCCCATGAGTAATAGGGGGCGAGCCTATCGCCACACCGGGCACAAATTCCAGAATCCGGGCTGATATTGCGCATTTCGTAATAGAAATACCACGTTTACCCGACCCGGGGATCGAACCCGACACCTTAGCGGTAACTTCAATCGTAACTCGTACGCATTACAACTGCGCCACCGAGGCAGTACATATTAATATGTTACATAAATACATTTATGTAATAATTATGAAATGTCGGAGGATCGAAGTCCCGCTTAGTACCTACTATAGTGTGCAATAAACGTCCTTATTTAAACCATTCACAATATGGGGATTGCCTGACAATGGCTGTACAAGGTCGATCACAAGCCATCAGGCACTGTCACTGCATGAGAATGTACTCATGTACATTATAAATTATTATTCTATTACGAGTACTGCTCGATGTTTACCTTCACGCGGACGTGGTTATTAGTTTATTATTATACACATGTCCGTAGGGGACCGATGAATTCCCATCCATTACGAGTGGTCTATAATCGCCTCCTAGTGACTGTAACAGTTGTGGACGGGGAGGTATGAATTATGATTCTCAGGTCGAGCGATTTATTGTGAGATTTGTCTATTTCATAAATTATCAGGCAATGAATTTGTTAGATGATGAAAGGGTTGATGGTATGAATCCTAACTTATATTATAAATGCGAAATTAGTGTGTTTTTTTTACGCTTTTATGCCGCTGAACCAATTTTGATGAATTTTGGTACCGAGAAATATGGGACGCTGGAGATGGTTATAGGCTACATTTTATCCCGGTTACAGGTTACTTCTTATCGCGGAAAAGGTTTATACCGATTATCGGCTATTTTTTATCCCGGAAAGGATGTTAAAACCGTATCGAATATAAAAAGAATCATTAAAATAGATCCACATTTGGCGGAGATAGCGTGGATTATTACACAAAAAAATGCGTACACAAATTGAGAATCTCCTGCTTTTTGAAGTCGGTTAAAATATGAGTGTTCTTGTTTTATTATAATGTGCCAGTTCATACAAGACGTGTAAGCATTACTAACCACTTTTATAAGGTGAATCATAAAAATGTTAATACCTAACTCGAAGATTTCCTTAAGTTATTTTACAAGGTGGTAGGTAGGTCCCTCGTATTCGAGAGGCCGTCTGGGTTGGTACCACCCATGTCTATTTCCACCGCCAAGCAGCAGTGTGTAAGCACTGTTGTGTTCCGGTTTGAAGGACATTGAAGTCAGTGAAATTACTGGGCATTATGAGACTTAACATCTTATGCCTCGGAGTGACATATGAGCATGAGTATAATTCAAAGTTATGTGTTGTGTTGCTTCGGTTTATGGGCAGGCGTGGCGCTTACCATCAGTAGAGCGACCTTCTCGTTTCGTCACTCAAACTAATAAAAAAAGTAAAATATCTACGTTTCAGTTTACGTGAAACCTCTCTACTTCGAAGAGCGTCTGAACAGTGGTAGAACTATATTAAATTGGAAACTATATTTTATTTCATTTAATATTAAGTCTTATTGGTCTACTTAGTAAGATAAACAATAAACAGAAATCAGACTTTGTTTTAGCTTTCTTATTAACTTTAGATGTTGACTGATATCGCTATACCTCCGCTGTATTTTCGATCACGTAATGAAGCCTAGAAAAATGCCAAGAAATCTTGTATATCCAAGAACATACAACTTTGTAGACTGCCTCGGTGGCTCAGTTGTAATGCGTACGCGTTAAGATTAAGCTAACGCTGAAGTCTCGGGTTCGGTCCCCGGGTCGGGTAAAGTGGTATTGGGTTTTTCTATTACGAAATGCTCAGTATCAGCCCGGAGTCTGGAATTTGTGTCCGGTATGGCGATAGGTTCGCCCCCTATCACTTATGGGACTTATGGGACGGAGATACGCTCGGCGAAATTTGGGTGTACTAGTTACACCTCTGCGTACCCCTTCGGGGATTACAGGCGTGAGTGCGTATGTATGTATGTATACAACTTAGTAAATCATCAGCTTATTAGGATAGTAATATATTCCCAACGGGGCGATGGTTTAAGAATACAAATTTCTGCGATACTATCTCGATTGACTATGGAGGGCGATCATGGGATTCCTTTGGAAAATCTGCTAAGCCTGTGGGTTAAATACAGGAGCGTAGATAAAAACCATTTTCCATAATGCGCTTCCATTGACATCTTAATGGGACTATTTCTATAGTGTTTTCTATTGCGGAGCCGCGAGCAAAATCTAGTTTATAATATTATTATTATAAACTAGATTTTGCTCGCGGCTCCGATCGCGTGAATGGCCTTTTTCCGGGATAAAATTTAGCATATGTCCTAATCCAGGTTGTGGTCTACCTGTGTGATATTATAATTATAATTTCATCCAAAACCATTCAGCCGTTACGGCGTGATGGGCTAACAAACATCTAATTTCACAAACATCCAAACTTTCACCTTTATAGTAGCATAATTTAATATCATGTACTCTTAGACAGCCATCTCTTATTCGTACTCTTATCTCCATCCTATGGTTGCCTGTAAGAGATTGCCTTGAGCGATAAGGCCGCCAATTGTACTATGATTAAAAGTTTAATGTCTTTTTAGTTTTACTAAGTGTTTAATGTACAATAAAGCATTATAAATAAAGATAGTAGGATTATATTAGTAGGATGACTTCATAAGCCAGAACATTTAGCAATTAAATAAGATTTTCATGGTTTATTAAACACCGCGATGGATTATAATGTAGTAGGCCCCTCGTATGCAAGTGGCCGTCTGGGTGCCATGCAGTGCTTTATAGTTAAATGTTCTTTATGACGTTGCTTCTGTTTATGGGCAGACGTGGCGCTTACCATCAGGCGAATAACCTGCTCGTCTCGTCATTCAAGCTAATAAAAAAATCACTAAAGCAATAAATGCCCTTCAAGAATCTAAGGAAAAATAATAGCGCGAAAAAGACAACAGTTGCAATCTTTAGAATTTCTTAAATAAAAAGCTTTAAGAATTTAGATTGACGACACAAGTGTTCCTGATTATGTTCTAGGATATCATAACCTAGAAAAATAAGGTCTCGGTAACATCCTTGCCTTATTGAGCCCACGATGAGTCAACGCGTGTTTATGCATTAAAATTCACGCCGTTATATAAAATCCATGACGGACAAGCTTATTTGAATATCCTGTTATACCATACTACATACATACTGTACCGCTTAAGACCTACTGGTGCGTAGAAAGGTCGGCTAAACAACGTTGCTATATCTATGCGTATATAAAATTAAAGAGGCAACTTTTAATTGTACGTGGCTGTCATGTGAAATAAAATTGAGCAAATAAATTACTAGGTATAAATGAAATATTGAAAAGGAAGTGTTGCAGAAGGTTATAATGAAGCACCAACGGTTGGTAAAGTTAACAAAGTTATTTTAAGAGTTGAAATAATATAAAAATTTTATTGCAAAATGCTTCCTCATTATTTAATTACTAGGTGACCCGTGCGAATTCTTCGCATCGATAGTGTTCGTACGTTACGTAACGTACGTACGTACGTAGTTACGTAATTCAATAAAGTAGAAATAAGAAAATGATAATCATTTTAAAACATTTATCTATTTTAAGTCAGCAAATATAAGCTTTAATGGTGTTTGAATCATTCAATTTTATGAAGAATTATGGAAGTTATGGCGTACCGACAAAAAACACCTTTGAGATTCTACTAAAGCGATGATACTTATTAAATTGTAACCTATTCTATTTTGGTGGTTCAATAAGACATGTAGAAATGTTAATTGCACATATTTAACCTTAACGTGATTTATGAGTTCGTACCTATCATTGATTGATAAGCATTTATCGAAGGATTCTTTTAACGCTTTTGGGTGTTGAAAGTCTTCAAATTAAACTACGAGATCAATACACCCAATATTCACACACATTGTTCTGACCCTACACTAGTTTAACCTGTATCATGGGTATCAGGAACGATGATGAATTTGTGGTCCCACAACAACGAGACCCGATGCAAATATTTGTGGATTACACTAACATCGATCTTACCCATTCGTGTTGTAGATAAAACTACACCACACCGTCACTCTACCACTTTCAAGAGAAAAGTATTAATTATTGCAACGGCATTTGTAACAATACTAGATTTTGCTCGCGGCTGCGCCCGTGTGAACGACTTTTTCCGGGATAAAAGTAGCTTGTGTCCAAATCCAGGTCATGGTCTACCCATGTGCCAAATTTCATTTAAAACCGTTAAGCTGTGATTGACTAACAAACATTCACATATATAATAGTAGTAGGAAGTAGGATATTTTTTTTAAATTTATTTATAATGACACCAATCGTTTGTAGGCTTACTTACAAAATATTGTTAATTGATGCTATGATCTAGATTAGCCTACTGACCAATAATAATAAGTGTGACAGACAGCATTCAATTGATTGATTGATATGAAAATATGATTTATATAAAACTACTAAAACCCAGACGAATTAATCATAAATAAACAATACTTAGTCAATAAATGCAAGACGTTTGATTTAGTTCTTTGGAAGTACACAAAGAGTTCATTTTACTCATTATCTTTAACAACTTCATATTTCGTACTCACGATAAATCGAAGGAAAGCGATCTTACGACAAGTAAAAAACCTGGCTTCATTTCAATATTGGTCTTACAGTGGTAGAGCCATGCTGTAGACAGTTTTGTTTATAGCATGAATGGGGCAGCTCGACCAGGTCGTTATCACTGTCTCACAGAAAATTGACGTAATGTTTTTTTTTATTGGCTTACGAAGGCAGACGAGCAGACGTGCCTACCGTGAAAATATCTTTTTACACCTTAGTAGCAGCTTGCTGTTCCGTTTCGTACGGTGAGTGAGATATCCGGATGCCCAAATCCCCTTCCCCTTCTCAATCCCTTAATTAATCATTCATTTCCTTTAAGGACGGCAATTCGTCCATGATTCTTCAGTTATTATGGATATTCATAGCCAGCAGAAATCACTCAACATCAGTTATAAAACATTGTATAATTATAGTTAGTTACGGTAATATGAGAAATCCTCGCTAATTAAAAGTGAATAATGGTGTAAAATAACCTAACCGTTAAACCCTCCGACATCAATTAGAAAAACATCTGTAATTTCTAAATGGCTGAACAAAACTACTTCAAGCATAATTAAAGAACCATAAAAATAAACTAGGTTTCAAACAAAACCATTCAAAGCTCCATTCGTTTAGCCGCTACGATGCCACAGACACACATGTTCACTACCAAACTTATAACATCTCTCTTATTGTCGGGGGTTAAAAATGTCGTACCAACAGCTGAGACAAATTTCATAAATATCTGTCTCTAGGTAACACAAAAAGATGACCACAAAAAGATACCTGCTATTAAATCCGATGACAACATTCGTGACGTAATCAATGAAATAACGGTATTCATTACAAGCCCACGTTAATCAGAGGCAAGTTTAAATAGCGTTGCCGTACTTGGCACAATGGAGCAACGAACTTTGGACTTCCAATTACAATTGAGAAACAATCTGAGTCTCGAAATGGGAATCTACTTTTTCACGCATCGTGTGTGGAACTAATTGTAAACGATTAGATTTGGCTCATTTCGTTTCAACTATTTTGGATTAGTAGAGCTTTATCGTTGCTTTGAAAGATATGGAAAAGCGCATAAATTGAAGCTAACGATGATATGAAAATTTTATGTGTTATTGATAACACTTGTAACTAAGAAACTTCTTTTACATAATAAAATAAATTGTGCAGGTTTGGATGTTTGTTAATCAATTACAGCTTTACGGCTGAACGGATTTGGATAAAATTTGGAACACAGGGAGACCATGATTTAGATGTCCTAATAAGCTACTTTTCATCCTGGACGAAAAGATATTGGCGTGTATGTTCCTATCCAACAAAACATGAAACGTTCAAGCACAAAAATTACACTCTGCTGACATAAGGATCTATCAGGTATTTTTTAAAACAGCTAGCCCAACAGGTAGCTGGTGGCTAAAACTTTTTGCAACAATGCGGAATAAAACCATAATATATAACATTATTACATGTCTACAATTGCAAAGGACAACAATCTACAAGCTAACAATATTAGGTATGATCAATAAATTTACTATGATTGTTACTATACAATGTAGATCAAAACAATACCAATCAAAGTAATTGGACGACAATACAATGTAACATAAGTTTTTCCTAAGACATAATATTACATAATACCGAAACCACATCACATGCCCTGAGTTACAGTAACTTTTGAGTGTAAATAAATATTATAATGTTCTTTTATCTTATAATGATCTTTAAATTTTTTCAACTGACTTGTAGCAGAAGAACGTGTTTGATTAAGCAGCAAATGACGCCAACGAAGCGTGATTTATAGAAATTTGGGAAAGGACCTCACCTTACAGCTATTGTCATTTCATTTGTTAAAGAATTCATTTAATTAATGGGTGAATAAAGGCATTATAAATTGTAATATTTGCGATCACTCATTTGCGTAAAATCCAATTAATAATATACAACATTTTTGGAGTTTCGACGTCTCTTTTAGCAATTAAATACATAACATAAAACTAAATTTCTGTCGTTGAGCATTTCCTAAGCTTTTGAAGTTTCTTATGTATTAAGAGTAAGTCTTTACAAACTTTGGTAATGCCCGAAATGATGCTGGATTACATACTAATATAGAATACACAGTTAAAAAATATTCCGAAATAAGACGTTTATAAACAAATGCCCATCCAACTCTTAATTAAGTTGCCACATAGGAAAAAAGAAAAGAAAATAAATATTGTTAATGTAAACAGTTTAAGATAGTGCCATTTTTGAGATAGGTGTAGAATAAAAATAAATGGCATCCACAAAGGGATTATACTCGTATGCTACTATCTTGTCAAATAATGCACATATTTACGAATTAAAAACTTCAAAACCAGAATCTCAGTGCGTTTGCTGTTTCCCGTTTTTTCAGATCGGCGTAGAAAAACATATAAATATTAGTAAACAAAGAACTGCGAACCTCAATTTTTAAGTCGGTTTAAAACAAACTTCAAATTGTTAAGACGGTGGTCTGCTAACAACCCTTCAGGGATCAAAGATACACAATGCCAACTGTTCGTTAACTATAGACGCCACGCATGTGGAAAGTTAACCGACAATTAAATCTAATTGGTATCATTTGAGGGACCATCGCAATGCGGGCATTCTGCTTGTGACCGTTGATGATATTGAAAAAGGTTTCCAACCTTTGATATGAGTTAGAGCTTGATATTTATTTATACGCTAACTGCGACAGAAACTAAGTGTCATTGTCACCGACGCAAAAAACCATAGACGTTTTCAATACGTCTATATATATTTTTTATTTTTTATTATATCCACGCATAACTCCGCCATATGTGGACCGATTTGGATGATACGTTTTGTATTCGATATCGTGGTGGACCCATTAAAATTTAAAGAATTAATTTCACCCCTAATGGGTGAAATCAGGGAGGGAAAGACTAAAACTTAACGGTACCGTACGATGGTATTTGGGACGTAAGCGCCGTAATTTTCGTAAATATTGACAACATTGTATGAAAGAAGAATTGTCGTACTTGTCGTACTCGTTGTTGTAGGGACCGTAATATGTAGTAACATTATTTTAAGTTCTGTCAAATGAGAGCGTATGGTGTTACTACTTAAAAAAACTATATAATATTATGTTATTTCAGCTATACAATAGTCTCCCCAGAGGGGGTGACGTCAGGCAAGCGGCCGGTCGTAAAAACTACAAGCCAAATCTTCCTGTAACATGTTTCAAAAGCATGTTGTGCCGAACCTAGTTTCAGCGAGATAAACGCAGGTGGAAGAGAAGAACTAAGCAGTATTTCAATTTCGAGTAAACATCTTTTCTAGTAGAGTTAAAGTTCACCCTACCATTTTTTAAATTACAATGATGTTTACAGTATTACTGAGTTTCATTACCATAAAACTGTACCACATGAGACTAATTCTACTCTTAAATACAGACTGTGTTATCCTCTCATGTTGAAAATCTCAAATGTAGAAACAAACAACAGTTTATTAAGAGGGTTCCTTCCTTCCTTGTTTAAATAATTAATTTCCAGGGACTATGTTTGAAGACGAAGTTAAGTTAATTAATCTTGCTAATGTAACTCTACCAGGGAGTAAACCGAAGGAATTGTCTAAGCACACTATGGTATAAATGAGAGGGTTAAAGCCCCATTAGATGGAGAGAGTTTCGTGTACAACACTCGCGAGATAATAAACAGAAAAGTTATTTAAAAGGCCGCGTCATACGATTCTTTTTTCAAACTATATGACAAGAGTAATATGTTACATTCTGGAGGATTCTGGATTCTGGTCTGTGTCATGCGATAAACTTGCTCTATGGTTTATGCGGGAATTCTAACAGTGCGGTCGGTTACTTCATTTCTTTCATAAACTAGCTTAAAGTTGTTTTTGTAGTTTATAAAAATTATGTGAGTTTGGACAATAAACTTTATCGAAGATGTACAGTGTTACAGTTTCCGAACGGGTCGACTTAGATTGTTCGATCCGGTTGGCGAAAATCGTCTATGTAGAGTCGTATTGAAAGGAATTGACACCAAAACTCCAAGACCTAGAAACCACACCGATGTTTCATCGTTTTTGAGAAGACTTAGTAATATACATACTATACTTGTCATTGGCGAAATAAATTATTATAGAAGATGTATTTTTTTTTCTATTAAACACAACCTGAATGAACCTGAAAAGTAAAAAGGTCTAAATAATTTTGAATCACTACTATCAATAATTGACTTAAAATAAGATCGTCTTTCTTTGATATTTTTGTTTATTTCTGCTGCTAAGCAGCAGTGTATAATCACTGTCGTTTTTAGATAATTATGAAGGACATTGAAGTCACTGAAATTACTGGGCATAATGAAACTTAACAACTTATGTCTCGGGGTGACGAGCGCAGTCCAATGCCATGCAGTACTTAGTAACTCAAAGTTCTGTGTGGTGTTGCTTCTATTTATGGTCAGGCGTGGTGCTTACCATCAGGCGAGCGACCTGCTCGTTTTGTCCTTCAAGATAATAAAAAAAGAAAATATTAGTATAACACTGACTGCCTCGGTGGCGCAGTTGAAATGCGTACGCGTTACGATTAAGCTAACGCTGAGGTCTCGGGTTCGATCCCCGGGTCGGGTAAAGTGGTATTAGGTTTTTCTATTACGAAATGCTCAGTATCAGCCCGGAGTCTGGAATTTGTGCTTGGTATGGCGATAGGCTCGCCCCCTATCACATTATGGGACGGAGATACGCTCGGCGAAATGTGGGTGTACCGATTACACCTCTGCCTACCCCTTCGGGGATTACAGGCGTGAGTGCGTATGTATGTAACACTGACTCAATATCGGTTAGACTTATTATTTTCTGCCTTTCAGGTTTTTTATGTCGGTTCTATTTATTTAATAAATATGCTCCAATGGACCGAATAAGAACTCGTAAAAATATATGTAATGTGACATTCAAAGAAGACATTCTAGGGTTCTATCCGGGCTATGAAATATAATGGTTATTTACAAAGCATTTATAATGCACTGAAGCGAAATCATGATAAATACATTTCTATTTACATAGGAATCGCCTCATTGCTGCATTGGTCTAGTGGCACCGAGCTCAAGTTGAAAAACCATCGAGGTCCGGAGTTCAAATCAATCACAATTTGTGCCCGATAGGCCCACCACCTATCACGTTATGGGGCGCAAATAAGCTAGGCGAATTCCTCCGGGGATACAGGTATGAATTTATGTTATATATAAAAGAAACCATTACCAACAATATTAATATTGTTATTTTTTTATTGCAGAGGCCGAATGCCCCCCATCCAGCTATCACCGGACAACGATACCAGATGAATAGATTCGTTACCGACCTTCAGAGAAGGTAGTAGTAAATTGGAAGGGGAGGAAGATTTGGGCTTCCGGAACTGTCATTTTTTTAATAGGCCATAGGCCAGGAAACGATCAAGTGGGTCACCCAATGGTAAGTGTTCTCCACCGCCCATGTACGCCCATAATACCAAAATAATTATGGGGGCGGTGCCGACCTTAAAGAAAAAGGATAATTAAGGAATTGGGAATCGGAGCGGGATTTGGGCCTCTGGACATCTCACTCACCGTACGAAACGCAGCAGCAAGCTGCTACTTTATGCCGGTTTTCTGTCAGACAATGGTACAACCCCGAACGAGCCGGCCCATTCATGCTGTAGACAAAAGGGTCTACAGCTTGGCTCTACCACTAACAACTATATTGACAGCCTCCTGGCGCAGTGGTAGAGTAGCACTGAAATTAAATGCCGCAGGTCCGACTTCCGATCCAAGATAATGTCTGTATAGTCCACATATATTTGTTTCGGGTCTGGGTGTTGCGAGACCGCAAGTCCTTCGTAGTTCCTGATACCCACAATACAGTTTAACTTATAGTATGAGGACAGGACTATTGCAATTTTACAAAGCATGTCACATTTAATGCGATGAGTTTAGGGTTAACGCACTAAACACACAAAGAATAATAATTGTCATGGATCATCGAACCCTCTAATCGATTGTGTGTATGCAATCGATGTTACTTTAAAGCTATTAGCTTCAAAGCGCTTTAAAGCATATGGTTGCCTACTTTTTGTATAAGATAATGTTTATTAGGGCGAAGAAGGAAATAAAGAGAATTTTGTAAAAAAACATTATTTATTTATTAATTATTTTGAATACATATCTCATAGTGATCCGTGTCCGGGTAGCTGTGAGCACCATGAAGATGAACGTCTATTACGATTTATAGCTTTGGATACCAATGGTCATGAAAACAGTATTGGATAAGAAATAAGTATAAGTTTTTAACTGTTTAATTGGCATTGTTGGCAACCCTAATTGAAAGTAAAGGGGATATGTCGCTTACAGCTACGTTACGATATAATTTAGGGCTGCCGCGCGTTCCAGCTGTTGGAGGCATGTTCCGGTCTAAGACTTCGGTATACCGGGTCGATACCAATATCAATCTCCTCTACTCTGTACAACAAGCCAATTCATTTTGAATGAGGCATGAAGTAACACGAGCTTCAGTTTGTGGATCACGTATTAATATCCTTATTTTCCAAAACGCGTTTGGAGAAAAATATTTATTTTATTTATTATGTTAGTATTTAGTTATTACATCTATATATTACTACGTGATGTGAAAACTTCGGACCCCATTTTTAAGCATATTGCGCGCACGGAAGTGTGAGATTTGGCATACTTAAAGTTTATAAGGAGGAAGAGCGCAGAAAGTTATTTTTAAATAATATCTGTAACAAATATATTAAACATTCATTGTTTACGCTCACACTGACTCGATGTGTACTTAGAAGGGAAAAACCGCATGCCGAACATATCTAGTGCTTTATAAATAAAAAATTAAATAAAAATAATATTAAATATAAATTAAATTATATTTATTTGTTGTTTAAATTTATATGTATTGTAACATTTATAAACATGTTACAATTAAGTGCAATATAAAAATTCTTATGTGTGTTTCTGTTAGTTTAAAAATATTACTTTGAGTTCTTTTTATCCTTATATTCAGAACGTGCTGTTCGAATTCAATTAAACACTTTATTTATTTATTATGTGATTTTTACATATTCCAACCATTGTGACTTATGGTTGTTAAGATTAATTAAGGAAATAAATACATAATAATTACATTTAATGCCTTTATTGGAAAACCACAACATTTCTGACCGGCCACAGTCCATAACTGAATTTACGTAATATATAAGATGTTTTTGTTTGTCCCTTTATTACCGACGTCAAATTCTTTGGTAAACTCCATTTAAATACAACAATAGTAATGATAGTGCTAATATAAAAGGAATATATTTATTATGTGTTTGCACATGAAGTCATAATTTATTATATCCACAGCTGGATGTTATATTTTCAGTTTGTGGTGAAATTCGTTTGTTAGTCAATCACGCGTTAACAGCTGAACAGTTAAGTGAAATGGCACACAAGTAGACCAATCACAATTTTTGTTTGAGTTTTCGATTCGAAAAACCACGCTTGAATTTCCCGGGATTGGACCTTGTGCGGTTATGGGGATAGGCTCGCCCTATCACATTATGGGTCGGAAATAATCTCGGCGAAATGTGGGTGTACTGGTTACACCTCTGCCTACCCCTTCAAGGATTACAAGCGTGAGTGCGTATGCATTATGTATTTCCATAAATAGAAGATTGCAGGGTTCAATCTAAGTATAGACTCAATTGTTTCTATACTTAGTTTCAATATATTGTAGGGTTAATTATTAACCCTATTGCACCGCACACGACGTTCGTATCATACAAGGTGACCAGAGAAATACAAATGCTATTAAAATTTAAAATAAACGGCCGTATATTATGATAATAATGCCTCTGTTTTCCATATCAATGTGCCTCGACAGGCTGCCGTTTGTTTATGAGTATAACATATGATATCCAAGCGATAAAAGACTCTATATTGTTAGATATAGAGTCGAGTATATAGTTAAGGTGCCAGATGTGAAAATTTGCCAGATTATAACGGGGTGTCATCGGTGGTGAAGTTTCAAGTTACGCCCAAATTAATGGCTGATAATAGGTATAATAATTTACTTTAGGTCTGAAAATGTTGTGCATCGTTGATTATCAGTTTTTTGTATTAAGTTTAGCTTTTTCAGTAAATTTCAGTCTAACCAGTATCATGGATGCGTTACTGACTCTAAAGGTAAGGAATGGAGTCTGTGAAGGGGAAGGATTTGGGCCTCCGGAAATCTCTCACGCCTCTTGTCATAAAATGAATGTATGTAACTGTCTGTAGTATAGTACATACATACATACATAAGTTCACGCCTTTATCCAGTAGGGGTAGACAGAGGTGCAACTAGTGCACCTACGTTTCGCCGAGCTTATTTCCACCCTACGATATGATAGGGGTAAGCCTGTCACCATACCTGCACATATTCCAATCCCGGGCAATTCAAGTGTCATTTTACGAATCGAAAACTCAAACACAAATAATGATTGCTCGACCTGGGAACTGAACCTAGGGCGACATAGTTCTTAGCCTTAGTACGCTACTACCAATGAAGCGATGTGATGACGTAATTATATGAGAAAAGTATAACACGTGCCTTAGTCTCAGCATTAAGAATTAAAATTATTCTAAAAATGTAAGTTAAGCGTTTCATTATTATCGTTTGACTATCTGCAAAAAGAGACACATAATCACATAACACGAATTTCTCGTAAAGGTACACTCACGATTAATTTCTAGGGTTCCGTGGCCAAATGCCAAAACGGAACCCTTATAATTTTGTCGTGTCCGTCTGACCGTCACAGCCATTTTGCTCAGAGATTACTAGCAATATTTAGATGAAATTTGGATGGTACTAGGTGTATTTTATGAACCGCTACACAATGGTTTAGTGAAATTGAGAAAAAAATTGGGGTGGCTCTCCATACATGTAACTGAAGGAAGATATATTTCCATAGCACATAGGCATATGTGGTATCATTGAATAGATTCTTCAAAATGATATAGAGGTTGTTAAATGTTTTTTTTATGTAAGTCATTCGTTTTTTAAATTTGCGTGTCCCAAGTCGTGAAAAACCTGATAAAAATAAAGTAATATAACCTAAAAGGTACTTTTTTTTATTGCATACGCCGGCAAACGGGCAAGTGGGTCACCTGATGGTAAGTGATTCCACCGCCCATGTACGCCCGCAATACCAAAAGAGTCATGGGCACGTTGCCGACCTTAAAGGAAAGGGATAATTAAGGGATTAGGAAGGGGAGGGGGATTTATGCCTCCGGGTACCTCACTCCCCGTACGAAATGCAGCAGCAAGCAAACCGACATGAAGTAGCAACATGCTGTTGCGATTCGTACGGTGAGTGAAATATCCGGAAATCCAAATCCCCTTCCTCTTCCCAATCCCTTAATTTTCCTCATCTTTTAAAGTCGGCAACATAGTCATGCTTATTCAGGTATTGTGTATGTTCATGGGATCACTTACCATTAGAAAGAAAGAAAAGAAAGGAAGCATTTATTGACAGGCGTTAGGTGGTTCATTTATGTAGAAAAAACTAGTTTTATAAGTAGTAGGTGGGGGGGAGGTACCTAAATACCCACCCACTGTAGTCGGTATACGTCGCACCACGACCGCGCCAAAAGGAAAGATTCGAATCAGCATATGCCAAACACTAAGTGCTAGGCGCTGGTTTCCACTAGGTGACCCACTTGCTCATTTGCCGGCCTATGATTTAACATAAATAAATAACATTATATTTCAGAGTGTGTCTGATGCCCGACAGGTCCGCTCTAACACATTATCATGGGTCGAATATAGCGGTTCTGAAATGTGCGGTCACTTGAACCCTTAGACCCTTTGGACATATAGGGACGGTGTCCTTGATAAAATTCAATCAATAAGCTTGAGGGTTAGCATAAAAACCGTTCTAAAACTAGCGATAACCCTATCTACATGTCATGAATATTCATTATCGCACACGACGTAAATAAGAAGTCATTTGTCGTAATTACTCACACGACATTATCTCGAAAGGTCGTGGCCTTCATGAGGAATGTGCTTTGTTGCACATTAGTAATTGTTTTATGCAACTAATTGCGATTTACGTTTAGTTGTCAGCAAATGTCATAAGTTATGTAATTTTGGTTATAGTCTGAATGACTAAAAGAGCAGGTCGCTCGCCTTATGGTTAGTTACGTCTGCAATATTATAAACAGAAGCAACACCAAACAGAACTTTGTTTACAAAGCATTGCATTGCACTGAACTGCACTCGTCACCTCGAGACATAAATTAAGTCCCAGTAATTTTACTGGCTTCAATGTCTTACAAACCAAAACACAACAGTATTTAATATACACAATTGCTTGGCGGCCGATATAGATACAGTGCTACAATACTTGCTGGCCTCTCGCATAATAGGTACGAGGGACCTAGTAAATTTATTCTTGTTCATTCATTGTTTAGTGTCATCAATTGTTTTATTGACTTGAGTTGATTTTCATACGGTGTTTAATACCCAGTATGAAGCTAGCCTATACATTTACATGTACTTACTATGTTTTGGACCGGCATAAGTAAAGAGAGCTACTAAGCAGATTAGGTACAATTTGTATAAAAATACAAATAAATAATTAGTAAATAGGTTACAAAAAAAATACAGATTAAACAAGAAGCGTAACTAAAATATATATCACTTGTTCTAAATTGTCTCACGAATTACGCAGTTTTCTTTCTGAACCGACCGCATGTCATACATTTATCATTTTAGAATTAAAAACAATGATAAAAATATCTTTTTAAATGCGGAAATGTTCACATTTGTGTACTACGGCGACTACTGTCCTACTGTAACAGTGTTTTGGTGGACAGGAATTTGGTCAAAAAGTGCAAGATTTTGCGAATTACTTGATAGTTATCACGTCATCCGTATACGAAAATATATATATTTATCGTATACGAATGACGTGTCAGCTAGCGAAAAGTATCGCACTAGAGCACAATTTACTATTCTCGATATCATAAACACGCTTATTTAGGGTAACTTACCTGAGACCGACTTTGTGAAAACATTGTGCTGCGAAGTCCTTGCGTGGTGATTTTTTATTCCAGTAAAAATCACAGCATGGTTTTTATATTCCATACATACATACATACATACATACATACATAAGCTCACGCCTGTAACTCCGAGGGGTAGGTAGAGGTGCAACTGATACATCCACGGTTGGTCTAACCTACCTTGTCGAGCCTATCATCATACGAGCACAAGTTCTACTCACGGGCAAACCATGTGCGATTTTTCTAATCTAAAACACAAATTGTGATTGATCTGACCTAGAATTTAAAACATAGACTACTTTTTATCTCGTAAAAAGACATTCACGCGGGCGAAGACGCAGGCAACAGCTAGTTTTATATAGGTATTAGTCTAATAGGTACGACATTTGTTTTCGTCAATCCTTTTGCTTTTTTACTGTACGAATTACTAAATTGACGCTGTGTCAATAGTAGTTTTATACTCATTAGAAAATTGTATACTATACGTATTGGCAGAGACTATTTATTTTGGTAATTCGTACAAAAGCTACAGCTCTTTAACAGAAAACAGTTTAGGTAAATGTTCATTGGAAAATCGGATAATTCTAACTTCAGTACAAGTTTAATAAACACTAAACTGTAATCAGCTGAAGCCATTGCGCCGCTTTGGGGATTATTTAAGTAACACTTTCATTTGCAGTAAGTGCCGTGTGGAACTAGTTTGCATGACACGTGCAGCTTAAATTAAAATAATGCACAATAAGAAAGTACGCATGGATAGCACACCCTACTAATGTCATACTTAAATGTGAAAATTTTGATGTTTGTGAGTTTGTCGTTTGTGAATTAGATGTTTGTTGATCAGTCACGTCTATGGACTTTAGAGAGTCATCAAAATCGGAAATGTAGTGGGCAGGCAGCGGCTTGGCTGTGCCCCTGGCATTGCTGATGTCTATGGGCGACGGTAACCACTTAGGATCAGGTGGGCCGTCTGCCTTCGTAGGCCAAAAAACCTGAATAAAGTGAAAAAAGAACTAAGAACTTCATTTTTTGAAGTCTGTCAAGACTACCCGCCTTTTTTATTGACTTGAGTGATGAAACGGGCAGGTCGCTCATCTCATGGCAAACGTCACGCCTGTCCATAAACAGAAGCGACACCAATCAATACTATGAATTATGAAGTACTGTATGGCAATGGACTGCGCTCATAATCCCTAGATATAAGGTGTTAAGTCTCATAATGCCCAGTAATTTCATTGGCTTTACTGTCCTTAAAACCGGAACACAACAGTGCTTAAACACTTTTGGCGACATAAAACGACAAAGCGGTGGTACCAATCTAGACGGTCTCTCGCATACGATACGCCACCTAGTTATTCATTCACATAGCATCTGGAGATATTAAGATTTATTAAATTCGGCCCTAGACGGTATCGGCTGAACTCCAAAATGATTTCTCCTACTTTCCATATCTCGATTAATCTTGAACAGTATTATATATGGGTTCTTCTCTGGGTTTGTCTGCAAAGTTTAATCGAGAAAAGGGACAACAAAAGCTATCTGACTATTACTTTTATAAATGTGAAATTTTGGATTTTTGTGAGTTAGTGAATTTGGTTGTTTGTTAGTCAATCAAGCCTTAACAGGTGAATGGTTTTGGATGAAATTTGGCATACAGGTAGACAATAACCTGGATAAGGATATAGGCTACTTTTTATCCTGGAAAAGGCCATTCACGGGCAGAGCCGCATGCAAAAGCTAGTAGTGTACAAGTCGCTTAATATGTAAATAGTATTCATTGACATTCGCTTAAATTAGCTAATGGTTTCAATGATATTAGTTTCGATGACGTCAATGCAGACTAATTGAATCGGTCCAATAAGCGCAAATGAATTATAATGACATGTATTTTTTTGGTAATAAATAGTAGTTTTCTTAGGTTTTAGGGACTAAAATAAAAATTAAACCGCGATAAAATCCGTATAAACTAGTTTTATTTCAACAAATAGTAGTTTTGCCTTGAAAATATTTAAACGTGGTATTACTATTATATTTTTTAAGGCATATAATACTATTAGCTTTTGCTCGGGGATTAGCCTGCATGAATGTCTTTTTCAGGGACAAAGTCTCCTCCCCCAGGATATAACCTATCTCCTTACCAAATTTCATTAAAATCCGTTCAGCCGTTTAGCCGTGAGAACGTAACAGACAGACAGACAAAGTTACTTTCGCATCCTAACTAATATTATAAATGTGAAAGTGAGTTTGTTTGTTTGTTACGCTTTTACGCCTAAATCGTTGAACCGATTTTCATGAATTTTGGTACAGAAATAGAGACGGCTACAGGCTACTTTTTATCCCAGAAAAGGCTAACGCGGGCGGAACCACGAGCAAAAACTAGTTTAATAATATTATTATGAATTTTTCCTTTTGTTTTCAGTAGGTTTATTGAAATGTGAATACTTGGTTTCCTTGTTTGATAGTAATTGGTTTTCTAAACGATGTACAGTAAGTAAGAACAACGTTTAAAATTATGCTCTTCGGTAAAACATTGAAGACGAATAACTATAAAGTTCATATTTCATTCATAATTATTAACTACTGATAATATGTCTTGGTCCACAGGTTGACAATAAGCACACCTCGGTCCTAGAGGCGGCACACGAATGATTTTACAACTGGACAAACACTAAACAAACATTAGCGTATGATTCATGCGCCGGGCTGATTTTCTTTTAAATATTTTATCTATTAACTGTTATCCGATGGATTATAATTATTACAGTTGGATTATAGTTTATTGGTCCATGACTGATGCCACTGATTCAAAATTGATTAAGTTATTTATAGCTTTTTGAGTCAATATAATTGGCAATCGTAAAACCAGATTCTATAAATAGCATGAAAACTCTAATATTTGACAATATGTCAGTTGCCTACTGCTTTAATAGACGAGATTGCAGACCTTGAGTTTTTTTAATTCACTGAATATTTTTAATAAATATTTTCTACTACAATTCTGAAAATTCATTACAATGACTTACTTAAATACTTAGTTCGAGGAGGAGGCGTAAATATTTTTTTTACAGTAAATATAAACTAATCAATGCTCTAACCTCAAACACGTAATTTTTCACAAACGTCCGGCATTTTTAACGACCCGTTAACTGCTGCATTATATATGAATATTTAATTTCTTTTGCTTCAAGGAAACCTTTGAGAACAGGACGTCCTGCTTGGGTTATTGTTTTACACGGAACATTCTAAACTTATATTAATTGGTTTTGTCATAAAACGGTATGTTAATCTTACATCAGATTATGATGAACATTGGTTCATTAGACCATTAGTCATTCATTTTTATTTAATGTTACGCCCTATTTGTTTATTTGTCCATTGAAACCAGTAAAATTACTGGGCATTATGAGATACATCTCATGCCTCGGAGTGGCGAACGCAGCTCAGTGCCATGCAGTGTTTTTTGTTAATGGGCAGGGGTGGCGCTTACCATCACATGATCTGCTGGTTTCGTCATTCAAAGTAATAACAATAATACTTGGACTATAATGCTCCAAATCAATAGACTTCGTGAACTATTGCTTCTTACGAATATTGTTACTATTACAGATTATTAAAACTAAGCACCCCAAGGCATTATTGTTTTAAGTCTAGTTAGGAAATAAGTTGCCAAAGGAAGCGTTTATTGCTCCAATGCCTAATTGTGCATCCATTAATTAGATTATAAAAACGTAGATACTCAGGTTTGTGAATAATCTAGACACAGTTAGGTAAACAAATGTATTTTAAGACTTGCCAGACTGGATAGCGACCATCGTACACATGGTGAAAACCCACCAAAATGGCTCGTTCCGGCGAGTCGCGTTCCGGGGTCTGCCAGTGTTATATCCAGTAACATCAGGCCAGCATAATTCTGGCGACTGTCGAGAAAGGCAACGTCTTTCGACGGTCGCCATTATATTTGGGCTGCACTGTAGCTACCATCAGTAGGCCTAGTACAACTTTAGATAGTTTTCTAGAACGATGACAGTTTCAAAGCCACTGGTGGGAACTATGATGAATTAAAATTGATAATATGGTTAATTTTATTTTATAACGAAATAAGTTTTCGGGCAATTCTTTCCTTTTTTACAGTATGAATTACTAGTTTGACACGCCGACAATGTTAATTTTATATGAATTCGAAAACTGAACGCATTTGTAACTCGTACTAGGCCTCTATGGCCAATGTAGTCACACGTGCCAGTATAAAATAATAAAAAAACTTATATATATAGCTATATTTTTTATAAATGCTACAGTTGGCTACTAGCTCATATAGCATAAAAATTCATCATTCTGAATATATTGTTGTGAATCAAATAATTATGATTTCATTCAATACTTTGTATTAGATGCGTGCATGACGCAGGCTGCAGCCTTACAATTTTGTATTTAAATGTTACCATAACTGGAAATTAGTTGATTTCTGTATGAAAACAAGGAGATAATAATTAAATAGCATATAAATGAAGGATAAAAAAATGGAATTGATTGATCTTTTAGTTGCAATAATGCTAGTTAATCTAGGATTTACCAATTCGATTCCCGCATCGGGACAAGTGCTGTGACGATCCTTCGATTCGGATTTTATTAAATATTTACAAATAAATAATCAATATATGTATAATGAAATAAGCATATTAGAAATAATTTAATTTTTAGGTATTCACGGCAGAATACATTTAGATAGAACGAAAATTTAAGAGAACATGAAAAATTTAATTATTAGTATTCTATACAAAGAAGTTTAAAACATAAATAATATACCAAAATATAAAAATAAGTTTCTCTGAAACATGAATTAAGAGAAAATATTAATTTATAAAACTGAGGGTATTTATAACACTTACCAATTTCCTTGACAATCCAATAAAACCTTCAATCGTACAATTCACTACCAATCAAATAGTTTTTTTAGTTGTTTAATAACGCATAACAAAACGTAATAAAACAATGTCATACACGCAATTCTGACGGCATATTGTGTTTTTGACATTTAGTTATCACTAAAACTCACTGTTCCACAACTTTCATTAGTTAAAACTTTATTTTATCATAGGATAAAATTCCCGCCAAATTTTAAACAGCGCAAGCGTGCGCCCACCTTGCCTGCAAATGTCACACTGACAACTGGAAACATAAACTTGTGCTAGTATTGCGCGCACGCATTGTCAATAAAATTGTATGCTACTATCACACCCGACAAACTATTTTAAACACTATATTAGTAAAAATACGAGTTACATTACCGTACAATAGGCACTAGTTGAGCAAGGGTGTGACTCATTCATTTGTCCACAGCTGGTCGCGTCATTCATAAGCTCACTTCACAACCTGATTTCGACATTATGATGTCACTATAAAGACTATGTTCGCATATATTATGCAGCTACCTGTTTTTCGGAAACACAGATGGTTTGCTCCTTTTTTGGCGTCTAAGTTAAAATTAGTAGACTAATGTATGTATCCGTTTGCTTAAATAAAAATACTGTATAATAACATAGACGAATATATTAATAATGTTCCTGGGATTGGAATGTGTGCCCGGACTGGCGCTAGGCTCGCCCTTATCACATCATGGGACGGAAATAAGCTCGGAGAAATGTGGGTGTACTGGTTACACCTCTGCCTACCCCTTCGGGGATTATAGGAGTGAATCGGTATGTATTTAATCACACACACACAATCTACAATAAATTAATTTAATGTGGAAGAGGAGAAAATGGTGTGCCAGGATTGTAGCTTCTGGCACTCAATAGTCTCTGCCTACCCCCATGAGGGCGTGAGTGTGTATGGAAAAAATAGTCAAAATTCTCGATTCGAAATTCGAAGTATTTATTTTGTTTTTGTATGTAACAAAAAAAAAATATGAACTTGAATAACGAAACGAGCAAGACGCTCACTGATGGTAAGCGAGACGCCTGCTCTTAAACAGAATCAACACAACACGAAATTGAAATAGTAAAAGGGCTGATCTAATTTTCTTGAAATCTAACTAAAAGCCGATTAAAGCAGCTTTCAAATAAAACAAACCGCAACCAGGAGGCCAATTCTCGTAATTTTAAATGTACAAAATATCATTCCAATCTAATCTCAGCGTCAAGAAAGTTGCAAATGGAATTCTCTTAAACCAATAATCAACGTCAAATGCACCTAGCATTAGCAGTAACATTATACCGTTTTGGCTTCAGTCAACTTTTATTCTATCTACATTCAATCTCATTACGATATATGTTCACATTTGATGTTGATTATTGGTTTAAGAGAATGCCATTTGCAACTTTCTTGACACTGAGACTAGATCGTAATGATATTTTGAACATTTAAAATTACGATAATTGGCCTCCAGATCAGTCCACTCGTTTACGATGTCACAGAAGATACAGACACCGTTTCTGTCGTACGAAAAATAAATTCTTCCCATATACTTCTATTCATATAGTATACATCGGCCTAGAACATAGAAATTTTGTAGTGGTGAACGTTGTTAATGTTTTAGGGATTACGTATTAAATAAGGGACCCTTGTAATTAGGTTATGTAATCCCATTTTGTTCAGGTCCCGTGTACCTAATTTAAATAATATTATAAGTAATTTACCTTCTAATTTTCTTCCGACTTCTGGTAACAATGCATGTGTTTTCGACGGTAGGCAGCGACTTTGCTGTGCCCTGGCATTGCAGAAGTCTATGGGCGGCGGTGACTACTTACCATCAGTTGGGCGTTTGCTCGTCTGCCTATAATAATTAGAAGAAAAACTGTAATTTCTAACAAATCTACATCTTCTTTCACCTGTGGGCAAGTAACCGGCTGTGAAGTAAGAATCCGCGGGTTCGATTCTCGCACCGAGACTAAATGTTGTATAATCTACAAATATTTATTATGGGTCTTAGTGTTTTCTCCTCAAATGGGTTATCGTCAGGCAGGTGCCTGGTCGTAAAACTACAATACAAATCTTTCTGCAACATGTGTTAAAAAACATGTTACCCTGGCTCCACTGCGAGTGGCATAAGGGTAGGTGGAAGATATGGTTCAAATACTTCCCTACGTCAATTATTTATTTTTGGGAAAAAATAAGCTCCGATAACCCAAATTTTGTAGTAATCACTCTCACTTTTTTACTTGTCAATAAAAAGCAAACTATGCATTGAAGAGTAGGTACAGATTTCACTTTCAGTAGAAACTCAAGTCCGAGAGTAAAAACTTCGGATTCGTATCAGCGTCCACATTTATCCTTTTTTAATTGTTTTAGATTTCCAATGACTATGTTATTGAAGAATCTACCGATGAAAGTACTTATGTAATTAGCTTACTTTACCTTTTATTGATTTATTTTTTAATTGTTTTAGATTTCCAATCATTATTTTATGGATGAATCTACCGAGAAAAGTACTCGTGTAATTAGCTTACTTTACCTTTTATTTTTTAATTGTTTTAGATTTCCAATCATTATTTTATGGATGAATCTACCGAGAAATGTACTTATTTACTTACTTACTTTACCTTTATTTATTTATTTATTTAATGATTACAGTTACACAACATATTGGACAAAGATAGTATTTAATACAAAGGACAATGTGCACTGCCATTACAGGTGCATTCAACTTTTATATTCAGCATAGACTTTCCTTTAAGGTCGGAAACGCATCCATGACTTTTTATGGCATTGTGAATGTTCATGGGCGATGGAGATCACTTACTATCAGGTGACTGCCTCATTGGTCTAGTGGCGATTTACTAAGGCTGAGAACCATGAGGTCCTAGGTTCAATTCCCAGGTCGAGTAATAACAAATTTGTTTGAATTGTCAGTTCGAAAAATCACACATGAATTGCCCGGTATTAGAATTTGTACTCGGTATAGCAATATCTACCTCTATTACCTCATGGGACGGAATTATATATAAGCTCGGAGAAACGTGGGTTCACTAGTTGCAACTTTGCCTATCTCTTCGAGGATGATGCGTGAACTTATGTTATGTATGTATGTATTGCTCTTGTGCTGGCTTCTGATATTAAAAAATATTTTTGCATAAAAACGTGATAAGTTTTTGACTTGTAGAGCGATGCTGTAGACAGTTTTACAGCACGAATGGGCTGGCTCCACCGAAGTAGCGGCTAGCTGTTGCGTTTCGTACGGTAAGAGATATCCGGAGCCCTTAAAATCCTCCCCTTCTTAAACCCTTAGTTATCTCTTTCCTTTAAGGTCGGCAACGCACTCATGATTGTTCTGGTATTGTGGGCGTACATGGACGGTGGAGATCACTTAGCATCAAGTAACGTACTTGCTCGTTTAAAAACATATGCAAATTATATCGCGTTATGCGTAAATGAGATGTGTAAACCCTCATTACAACTTTAAAGCGGCATTTAATATTTTGTACCACGTGCAGGATTCTCAAGCTCATTAAGGTCCATTTAACGTTTGAATTAGTCCTTAAGATATAATTAGTATGGACATTAGTGTTGAGTTTGGTTTTATTATAGCAATATAACAAGTATTATAAGTGTAATAAGCTATATAACATAATTAGTACACGTTCACTAATCTCTTCGTCGTAATTTAACACCATTATTTTACTACTAAGCGTCCGCGTTTGCTCATGCCAATATTTAAAACAAGAACTGCAGATTTTAATTCTGTTTTCGCAAAAAAAAACTTTTTCTTATTATTGTCCATTGCATATGACAGTCTGAGATCCTCTGTGGCGCAGCGGGCGAATAGCCGGCTGGGAAGCGAGAGGCCGTGATTTCGATTCCCACACCGAGATAAATATTTGTGTGATCCACAAATATTTGTTTCGGATCTGGTCTGTTGAGGGACCGCAAGTCCCTCGTAGTTCCTGATACCCACGATACAGGTTAACTTAGTGTGGGGTTAGGACTATGTGTGACTGTTGGGTGTATTTATTATTATATAAAATAATGTATACAATTAGGCATAGTCTAATTGGTCTGACCAGGTGTCAGAACAGCTGGAGAAACCAGTCAACGTCGCAGTCCATCAAGCCGAAGACCGGAGCAAATGGAAAAAACCATTGCTAGAATTCTTGCACGGAGTCACGATCCTCAACAATGAGGGAACGATATAGGAGAAGGAGGAGGCATAGTCTAATACCCTATTCTGATATTGTTCTGTCAATACACTCTCTTTAATTACATTTTAACTTTTATGTACAGCTAATTGTCTTAGTTCGTGACATTGCCTTTTATGTTCCGTATTCAACCGTGGTTAAATGGTTTAAGAAAGTAAATAAAAAATTATTCATAGCAACACAAATTTTCTAATATAAAAGCAGTGTAATTTGGTTTTAGGACACGATTAGTTTATAATATTGCTTTAATGTTCGGTGTTTAGAATTTTAAACGACTACTAGTACGCAAAATGTCGGCGATTCCAACGAATATAATGTTACAAACCAATTTTAGTAATAGTCAATGTGGCGTATAAATTAGTAAGTTGTTTTTTAAACAACTTAAACACAAGTGCCTACAGCGTGGCTCTACCACTCAAGTTGTAATGTTAAAAAGTTCATGCTCGCTAGTTTTTGATGATTTTTTGTTGAGTTTTGTCTATAGCACGGATGGGCAGGCTCGACTGGGTCGTTACCACTATCTCACAGAAAACCGACGTAAAGTAGCGGTTTTCTGCGTTTAGTACGGTGAGTGAGATATCCGGGGGCCCAAAACCCCTCCCTTTCCCAATCCCTTAATAATCCTTTTCCTTTAAGGTCGGCAACGCGCCCATGATTCTTGTGGTATTGTGGGCGTATATGGGCGGTGGAGATCATTTACCATCAGGTGACCTACTTGCTCGTTTTCCGGCCTTTGCTATAAAAGAGTAAATAAAAAATATTATATCGTTTCCTTGTTAATAATAATAAAAACATACATAAAATTTAACCATTTCGTCTGAATAACGTATCGAGCAGGTCACTTACTGCAACGAATATTAAGATATATATATACAACGTTTTACAGAAAGGTGTAGTCATATTTAAGGGTCGTTACATACACTTGTGAATAAGTGTTTATGTACCGGATCATAATACCGATTATGTATCAAAATCTAGACATCATAAAACTTCACAGTAATTTTAGTCACTCCTTTATCACGATCGATAAAATCGATCACATCACTATAAATTTAGTGAAGTGCATGAATGAAAACAACAATGCTGGAGTGCTCTGAGACAAAAGCTCAGTTGCTTATTGTTGTCCAAACTGGCAAGACGATTAAGGACATGTTACTTGTTCGATAAAAAAGAATATGCTTTATTTATGTCCTAGCAATGCAATCGGATTTAGTACTACGGAGGGTGAAATACTTATATCAACACTATATGTTGCTTAAATTTGATCACGCCGTTCTATAGCACGTTGTATATATTGACTATTTATAGTAGGTTTACTGAATAGAGTAAACTATGAATATTAACTATGATATGTATGACTGCTGAAATCATAGACAGACAATTCAATTTTAGTTTTAAGCATATAAACTATATATTTATACGTATATATATCATAATATAATACAGAATAAATATTATTCTAAACAAATCATCACAAATTGGATTACAATAATAACAAAATGGTAATATATTCCTTTAATATATAATAAATACGTATTTGTGTAACGATGTAGTACACATACACAATAAATAAATATCAAATATTTGCAAAACTTGTTATTTATTGGTAAGAAAATCTTAAATATTATTTCAATCCGACAAGTCTGACAATTTATAACTTTTCGTACAGATTTTTAAACAACTGCCAGACAGCTAACTGGCGCGCATTTTTCTTTATTATAAAAATGATCATTAATTATGCATGAATTTAATCATCCTACTTCCTACTACCTAATATTATAAATGTAAAAGTTTCGATGTTGGAGGTATAGATATACCAATTTACCTTTGAAAGTCTATGTGTGTGTGAGTTTATAATTATTCAGATTTAATTTGTGTGAGACTGCGATGATTCTTGACATTCTATTGAATTCTATGTCTGTCATTTAGACATTAATGACAGTTACACATTGTCAATGGGTTTGGTAGACACCGGTAGACACTCAGATAATCTAACCGTTCATCTGAGACAATCTGAATAATCATCATCTTAAAATGTTACGCCATCATGCTTATTAACAAGTAATGTCAACAGTCAACCTGCCAATGTGTATGTAAACATAAAAGTATTGATGGCAAAAAATATATGCTGGGTTTTTATTTAAGCGTACTCAGAATTGTAATGTGTTTGACCAAATACAAGTACTTATATCGAATTGAAAACCCAGCAGGGTAAGCCAGTGTTGCTAAAGGCTTGATCCAATCTCTTGTATTTTAGATGTTCTTGGGCAATGGAGACCACTAAGTATTAACTGGGCAGTCGGTCTATAAGCAAGCCAGCTAAGCAGATACAAAATTAATCAAATCTAGGACGCTTTAAAGCTGTAATACAGTTACTAGTAGTTACAACGCTTATGGTTATAAATTCGGTGGAGATTTGATGAGGACCTTCGGAGACAGATTAATGAACTTCTCAATGACGAAGACTAGGTACACGTAATGTGATTTGGTTATTGTATTTAAAATAATAATAATAAAACTAGCCCTGTATATACGTCCCACTACTGGGCACGGGCCTCCTCTACTGAATGAGAGGTCCACCACGCTGGCCTAATGCGGGTTGGCAGACTTCACAAACCTTCGAAATTCTTATGGAGAACTTCTCAGGTATGCAGGTTCCTCACGATGTTTCCTTCGCCGTTAAAGCAAGTGATAATTAACAATTAATACACACATAACTTAGAAAAGTCAGAGGTGTATGCACTTGAGGTTGGTTTTGAACCTGCGACTTTCGTCTCGACAGTCCAAACCACTCCCCGCTGAGCTATTACTGCTTATTGTATTGTATTTAAATTCAACGAAAATAACTGGTTAGGTAATAATAATCCGTGGTCAATAATGGGGCAGCTCTAATCACAGTCCAGACGATCATTCCCGTTGTTGTAGCAAACGTGAGCACTCTAGATGAAAATATGAGATTATGTGAGACGCCATGAAAAATGGATTAGCGGACGGCACGATTGCTAGTGCTACATAAGTGTTAATGTTTCTCTACCTACAGAGAATTGTAGGCATATTTATCAGATTATTGGGAATATTGACTAATTGCTGATAGCGTATTTAGTTTGGGAAACGAGAAAGGTTCTGGGTTCAAATCTCAAGTCGTACAATCCATTACTTAATATTTGAGTGTTCGTTTTGAAATGATACAATAGCTACATAGGATTGGAAATTGCGCAAAAGGCGCGCTACCTCACATTACGGGACGGATATAGGCTCAGCGAAGCGTGAGTGAATTAGTTGCACTTCTGCCTAACCCTTGGTGGCAACAGACCATTATCGACTTAAATGTTTAGGATGACGTCTATCTCTTCACTGTAAGGCAAAACAAAATTACATAATGTTGACAAGCTCAGGAACACATGGCAAGACATGCATAGAAAAACCCAATATCACTTTTACCTGACCCGGGGATCGAACCCGAGACCTCAGCACAGCAGTCGTACTGCGTACACATTACAACTGAGCGGATGCAGTCATATAAAGATGAATTGAAATATCTAAGAATGTATTAGATATTGGTAATGTTCATAAACAATAAAAGTTTCAGCAGAGCCGCTGTCATACAATTATAGTCACGTAGTCTTTAGCTGAGTCCTATAAATCTAGGGGTAGAGATTGATTTATTGTTAGTGAGAGCATGTGTTAGCACATACTCCGACACTTGTAAAAGGCATTTTCACTAAAACACTGACTTAGTTAGGCACGTGTTTGTAGCTTTGTTAGTAGCTGAATGTTTCGAAATCCTGTACCGTGTATTATTTTTATGGCGGTAATGCTAACGAGAATATCCATTTAACTATGGTTGAATATGATTTCTAAAATAATCATAATAATCGTTTATTATCATTAACAAAAACCTTTGTATTATAACGCTTGATGGCTGTAGCCTTCTTTGTATTAGGAGACTCCGCTCTTCCATTTCTATTATCATACTTCATACTAATATTATAAATGTTAATGTAAGTTTGTTTGTTACACTTTCACGCGAAAAGTACTTAACCGATCATCCTGAAACTTTGTACACATATTCTTGGAGGTATAAGAAGTAACATACTCGTAGGATACTTTTTATGAAAAAAAAAATATCTATTTATTTATTACGCTTTCACGCCTAAATCACTGAACCGATTTTTTTTTTTTTTTTTTTTTTTTTTATCCTGGCTCGGCAAAGTGACTACGCTACACCTGATGGTAAGTATAGCGCAATCCATGAATACTGTCGACCAACGATAGACACTGAATCTATCGCAGATCGGCAGAATTATGCCGGCCTGCTTAGTTGCTTCTTCACACTCCGTTTAAAGGATCCCAAGTTATAGGAAGGAGGAAACACGTGCGCCGGCAAGCTATTCCACAGCTTTATGGTCCGACAGAAATACGATTTTGAGAACCTCTTGGTCCGAGCCGAGATGGAAGAGACCACGAAGCTATGGTTTCGCAAGCCAGCACGCGTGGTTCTGTTAAGGAAAGGTGAGGAAGGAATAAGGTCAAACAATTCTTCAGAGCATTCACCGTGATACAGACGATAAAAGACGGAAAGCGAGGCAATGTCCCTACGCAGCTGTAGCGGCTCTAAATTTTTTGTGACGTCTGCATCATTCACAATGCGGACAGCCCGTCGCTGCAATCCGTCCAAGGCATCGAGCAAGTACTTTGCGGAACCGTCCCATAGGTGCGAACAGTATTCTGCACCCGGCCGTGCCTGCGCTTTGTATAAGCGGTAAAGCTGGCCGGGTGCAAAAAACCTACGCACCTTGTTCAGGATTCCGACCCTGCGTGATGTGGCTGATATTACGCCCTCGATGTGGTTCCTTGGATTCAGATTGCAGCAAATATCCATGCCTAGGATACTTAGGCTATTCCGCATTGCGAGCGGGATACCCTGAAGATTGGGGAGGGGAGAGAACGGGGATTTTTTGCACGTAAACGCGCACACCTGGGTTTTCTTGGCATTGAACTCAACCAGATTCTTGGTACCCCATTCCGAAATGAGATCCAAGGTCTGGTTAAGCTCAATGACAAGATTCTCTCGCTGCCTCTCAGTGACTTCCCGGCTACCAGGAGGCTTACTGCAGTAACGCCCATGCACAGTGCTGTCATCTGCATAGCAATGAATGTTACCAAGTGATAACATATCATTGATATGCAGAATAAACAAGGTGGGCGAAAGCACAGAGCCTTGTGGGACCCCGGCATTAACTGACATGAGCTGCGAAGCGTGTCCTTCAACAGTGACACGCATTCTACGCTCATGCAGAAAGCCAGAGATCCACTTACACAGGTTGTCGGGAAGCCCATACGCCGGAAGCTTGGAGAGGAGGCCACGGTGCCAGACCCTATCAAAAGCCTTGGCAATGTCGAGACTTACGGCTAGAGCCTCGCCATGCCTGTCAGCCGCCTCCCCCCAGCAATGTAACAAGTACGCTAGAAGATCACCCGTTGATCGTTTAGACCGGAAGCCGTACTGCCGGTCATTGATCAGCGAGTGATCGTCCAGGTAGCGGACCAGCTGCGCGTTAATTATCCGCTCCATTACTTTGCACATCACTGAGGTTATGGCGATTGGACGGTAGTTGCTAGGGTCCGATCGATCACCCTTTTTTGGGATCGGTTGCACGTTGGCTTCTCTCCAAGATTGGGGCACAATACCGGAGAGGAAGGAAGAGCGGTATAGGCGCGTCAGCACAGGAGACAACTCCGCCGCACACTTTTTGAGAACTACCGCTGGGATACCGTCCGGACCACTGCCTTTGCGGACATCGAGCGACTGCAGTTCGCGCCGAACATCACAATGCCTGATTCGGACATCCGACATAGAGTGTCCGCAATCAGGCACCGTGGGTGGCAGTTTATTGCCATCGTCGAGCCGCGAATTAGCCGCAAAGAGATTTGCCAGCAAGGTGGCTTTCTCCTGCAGCCCGTGAGCAAGCGATCCATCCGGATATCTCAGCGGAGGCAGTGAAGGTCGGCAGAAATTAGATTGGATGGCTCTGGCAAGGCTCCAATAAGCTCGGCTACTTGTTGGTTGATCAGCCAAAGCACATCCAATCTTGTTAACGCGCTGTGCATCCGCTCTGACGTAAGCCTTCTTACAGGCCTTGGTGGCTTGGTTATAGGCTGCCTTGAGAGAACTTACATTGGGATCCTTTTTGGCGCGACTCCTGATCCACTCGCGATACGCCGTCTGTTTCACACTAACAGCATCAGCGCATTCGCGATTGAACCAGGAGCGTCCTCGGCCACTTCCGACGACCTCCGAGGAAGGAATGTAGTATTCCATTCCTAATCGGATCTCGTCGGCAATAGCATCGGCACTCGCAGAAGGATCAGTGCCCTCAAAGCAGCGCTGCCGCCAAGGGATGGCTGCAAAATATTCGCGCATACCATCCCAATCTGCTGACGAGTAGTGCCAGATCCTGCGCTTTACCCTCACGGGAGGTGGAGGCAAAGCACGAGGCACCGACGATCCAACCAGGCAATGATCAGAAGTACCCAAGGGGGCACTTACCGTCACATTGTACCCAGCTGAATGACTCGTCAGCAGAAGGTCCAGCAGTGAAGGCGCATGACCTGCCACATCAGGGATCCTGGTGGGCTGATGTACCAGTTGCGACAAGTCATGAGTCAGAGAGAATGCATGGGCAGCACGTCCAGCATGGTCAGTCTTGGAGGAACCCAGCCACAACTCATGGTGTGCGTTGAAGTCCCCCAAGACCACCAGTTCCGCTGTCGGATACTGCTCCTGCGCGTCATCTGCCGCCTGGCTGATGTAGTTAAACAGCCGAGTTGTCTCGTCATCCCCGTCATGGGATCTGTAAAGGCACGCATAGATTCGGCTTTGCGTGCCGAGATCCACGCGTACCCACAGTGTGGAAAGGGAAGGATCCTCCATGCAGCGCAGACGGCGACAGCAGACATCCGACCGGACATACAAACATACCCCAGCCTTTCGCTTGAAGTTCTCTTCCAACGAATAGCCGGGATAATGTAGGTATGCCGTATCGGCCGGACGACAAATCTGCGTCTCCGTCAGGAAAAGCATTGCAGGCCGGGCCGTCTCAAGATGGTGGTGGACGGCGCTTAGGTTCGAGTGGAGTCCACGGATGTTAGTGAACTCCATTGTGAACGCGGTGGTGGGGTTGTGCACCGCTGTAAGACCTGTTCTCTTTAATTGCGCTGTCATGTGAAAAAGGAAAAGAAGGGGGAAGAAGCAAATCGAGTGGCTTGCGACATGGCAGACTAATGACCGTGACGGGTACAGAGTCACATAATAGCCGAAAAGAGGCAGACTGACTCGCCGGACGGAAGGGCCCCCGTACCCTCCCGCGATAGGCCGCCGGGACTCCACATCCGGTCACCAACCGGCACGACGGACCTACCCAAGATTATGCGCGGCATGGTGAGGCAGCCTCTCGAGGTGGTTAACCACGATTGGGCCCCTGTACTATACCGCGGGCGGCCAGCGGAACAACCGTTTATACGGGTCTCCCTGGCCGGCGAGTCAATACACCTCTATCCAACAGTGATCCTATATACTCACCCCAGCCAGCAACCATGTCACGTCGCAAGCCTATCGAGAACCGGATATACACTGGCTGATCCTGGAACGCGATCCACATAATATTATGTGGGTCACTATGGCAGGTTTTACACCATGCGTACGGTGGTCGCTATCCGGGCGGATATGTATATCCTACCACCAGCGGAGCGGTTGTTAGCTCATAGATCCCTCGGTCGCCTCTTACGACCCCCTCGGGAAATGTTAGGGGAAGCGGTTTGTATTCTTACGCCGCCGCTTCACGGACACATTTTGATGAATTTTGATGTAGAGATAGATGGCACCCTGGAGATGGTTATAGTTTTATTTCGGATAAGTCTATTTACGCGGGCGGAGCCGCGAGCAAAAGCTAGTATATTATATATGCTTCGAGATAAAGATAACAACGGATGATAAACTAGAATAAAATAATACATACATACATACGCACTCACGCCTGTAATCCCCGAAGGGGTAGGCAGAGGTGTAGCCAGTACACCCACATTTCGCCGAGCGTATCTCCGTCCCTTATGTGATAGGGGGCGAGCCTATCGCCATACCGGGCACAAATTCCAGACTCCGGGCTAATACTGAGCATTTCGTAATAGAAAAACCCAATACCACTTTACCCAACCTGGGGATCGAACCCGAGACCTCAGCGTTGGCCTCAATCGTAACGCGTACACATTACAACTGAGCCACCGAGGCAGTCAATAAAATAATGTTTAGATATATATTTAAAAAGAAAGCCTTTTCTAGTATGGAATCGTGGGATGACTGAGGGCATTAGCATTTGACTTCCAGGCTATTCAATTAAACGGATCCTTAGGAGTCAAGATATTTTGTAGACCAAGGTATGATGTCTAGACACAAAACATTACTTATGTTTTTGTACACCATGTAATATACAGCCTCCGTGGCGCGATAAGCGAGAGACCGCGGGTTTCTATTCCCGCGCCGAGACAAATGTTTGTGTGATCCACAAATATTTCGAGCCTGGGTTTGTTCTTCCCAGAGGGATTGATGTCAGCCAGCCGGCCAGTCGTAAAAATTACAAATCTTTTTATAACAAGTGTTAAAAAGCATGTTGCGCCGACCCCACTGCGAGTTTGATAGGGGCAGGTGGCAGACACCATATAATATAATAATATCAGTCTTGTATTAGGTACGTCCCATTGCTGGATGACTTCTATTCTACTAATGACAGGAATTAGAATTTATTCGACAAGACTGGCCTAATGCGGGTTGGAAGACTTCTCATAACTTCGAAGTTCTTATCGATATATTATTAGGTAGAAAGGACTCATGATGTCAAACTATTACGTACCGTCGTCATTATGCATCGCTTGACTTAATCTCTAACAAATATTTACTCTAAGATATTAGTCGATTTTTCCATTGTTTTTGGGTATTTTTTCCCATGTTCGCAGGGTACAAATAGCCATTATTCATGCTACCGAACTCAGCGCCGACGTAGCTTGGGTCATTAAAATATAATTTTCTTCCCCCATAAAGGAAACCAGAACAATAATTTCTCGTGACGGGTTATCGTGTCCTTTTACACCGACTTCTGTTGGAAACAAAACCCAAAAAGGTCGATTGTTTGAATACAAAAAAAAACGAAGTGAAATTCTTTGTAGTGGAAAGGCTTTGTGATAGAATTCAAAAGAATATTGAATACTACATTTGTATGCGATTCCGCCCTGGTGAAAAGTATTTTTCGGGATAAAAATTACTCATTGGTGTCAATTTTGCCTGTCAATGTACTAAAATCTAGTTTACATACGCACTCACGCCTGTAATCCCCGCAGGGGTAGGCGGACGTGTAAACAGTACACCCACATTTCGCCGAGCGTATCTCCGACCCACGATGTGATAGGGGGCGAACCTATCGCCATACCGGGCACAAATTCCAGACTTCGGGATGATACTGAGCATTTCGTAATAGAAAATCCCGATATCACTTTACCCGACCCGGGGTTCGAACTCGAGACCTCAGCGTTAGCCTCAATCGTAACGCGTACGCATTATAACTGCGCCACCGAGGCAGTCAAATCTAGTTTACTCCTAATAAATTGGTGGTAAATACCTAAAACGATTGTTTTGGAACTTAACGTCATTTTCACGATTTAGCTTTAGTCACAGCCTTATCCAAACTAAATTATATAGAACAATGAACCCAATATTAACCCTTTCATTAGAACCTCTATTTACATGGAAGTCAAGTGATTCACATCACTATACGCGCAAATTAGATTTAATTTGGATTTAATCTTGTACTCGTAATTAAGAGTTGGTTCTGTAATAACTAATTATAGATCGTAATATATTATTAACAAGTTAAAGGAATGTAGAACAAGGAAATGCGTTTTAGGCCAATCACACATGACAATTAAGTACACGATTTTACTGTTGTTAATTCTCGATTCGTAATGTGCCTTTATTTGTCGGATAGTGTGTTAATTAGGCTTCAATGTCACTCAATATACATACATATTTAAGATCACGCCTCTATCCCATAGGGGTTGGTGGAGCCTAAGGAATTCTACTTTACGCGGTACTGTCATACCACTTTCGCTTCTCATCTAATATCTCATTGGCTTAGAGTACTGTAGGCCTAGTACAAGTTTTAATAGTTTTCCTAAACGATGAAAGTTTTCGTTTTGTATCCAACTAATACAAAACTATGATTTTGAATTATGATTAATTAAAATTAATAATATGGTTTATTTTGTTTCTATTAAATTAGTTTTCAAGCGATTTTTTCCTTTATTACCGTATGAATTACTAGTTTAACACTTCGTCAATAGTAATTTTATACGAATTTGAAAACTGTGAACGTATCTGTAACTCATACTAAGCCTACTTACATTTTTTTTTTTTTAATAGTATAAGCTGGCAAACGAGCAAGTGGGTCACCTGATGGTAAGCGATCTCCACCGCCCATGTACGCCCACAATACAAAAGAATTATGGGCGCGCTGCCGACCTTAAAGGAAAGGGATAATAAGGGATTGGGAAGGGGAGGGGGATTTGGGCCTCCGGATATCTCACTCACCGTACGAAACGCAGCAGCAAGCTGCTACTTTACGCCGGTTTTCTGTGAGACAGTGGTAACGACCCGGACGAGCCGGCCCATTCATGCTGTAGACAAAATTGTCTACCACTCGTAAACACATGTATTTGCTTTACTTAATATGCCACCAATTTGGTTGATAGTTTCGGTGCGGTTGACCTCTACCGACTCTTCTATCCACACTCGCTGTGTTTATACAACGTGCTACATAAAGGTGTGATCAAATTAAAACGACGTATATTGTACAATATAAGCATTTCATTCTCCATAGTGCCAAATCCGATTGCATTGCTAGGACATAAATAAAGCATTTTATTTTTTATTTAATGATTTACATGTCGATACTCGTATTCGACTTGCTACTTTGGACAACACTAAATGAGAAATAACTGATATGAATAAACTCAAATAAGGTTTAGTTACTGTAAATTATTTACAGTGATGTGATCGATCTTATTGATCGTAATAAACGAGTGATTAAAATTAAGCTGCCACTTCACATCGGTTTGCTGTGGAACATTGGTAATAATAACCCGGTCGAGTCGGCCTATTTATTCTGTAGACAAAAGCGTCTATAGCGGGACTCTACCGCATAAAGTTACATATAAGTAAGTAGTAAGTTTTTATTTTACCAGCTTTAATGATGGGACGAGCAGGTCGCTCGTCTTATTGTAAGCGTCACCCCTGCCAATAAACAGAAGCATAGATACATAAACAGAAGCAACACACATTACAACTTCGAATTATGAAGTACTGTATGGCACTGCACTATGCTCGTCACCCCGAGACATAGGTAAGATATTAAATCTCATAATGCTCAGTAATTTCACTAGCAATGTCCTTCACACCAGAACACAACAGTGTTTACACATTGCTGTATGGCAGCAGAAATAGACAAAGCGGTGGTATCTACCCAGACGCCTTTCGACACGAGGGATATACCACCTGGTAAATAATCATAAGTAATACTAATAACTATACATATTAATATGCATTAGAAAATATATTCTTTTAAAATCCTTCAAATTTATGTTTTAATAAAGCTAAAATATCATATTTTATCTAATACCTACGTCAATATTGTATAATAAATAATCTCAATGTTTTTTTCAATGCATTTATAATCTTCACATCATAAATTATAAAACGAAAACATAATAAATCATAATGTTTGCCTCAATTTACGATTTAAAAACGCTGAGTAACGTCTACACGCTGGTGTTTACATATCGTAAAACATATTTCGTTTTTGTATTTCAAACACAAAATGTTGTAAATAATTAAATAAATTTTATACGAGTGGAATAAAAGTTTAGTGTCGAAGATGCATCATAATGCTTTATGCGACCTTAAAACGCTATTAGTCTATGTGAATTTAAATTATTGCCGTCAAGAAAACATTTCAGACGAATTGGTATTTAATATAACGCTCTCTTGATATTTCGTCTAGTGGATATTAAATGTAAAATTTCGGGTTCACAATGGTATATAAAATTACATTTTTGGGTTCTGTATCTTAATTTAATTGGTCTTTCTCAGATTTTTTTATGGGCGTAAGTACATTGATATAAAAGACTGTAAGTGGGCCACTATTTACTCTAGTCTTAGTCTAAGTAATAGGAGTGTATGTATGCCACCAACATTTTAGACCCAAAGCCAACCTAACCTGTACGTGGTACACTCTACTGATTAACGGACGAGGCAATAGCGAAACTTGGTTCCCAATGCGGGCTGTGGAGGTCAGACGGTAACACGCCTTACATACATAGCAGACCCAATCGTCAAAGTATGATGGGAAGGCGGACCCTGGCATAGGTAGACCAAAACCTGGATTATGACAGAAGCTACTTTTTATCCTGGATAAGGCCATTCATGCGAGCGGAGCTGAGAATAAAAGCTAGTGAACACAATATGTGAAAATTTCAGCCAGCTATGGTTCAAAAGATGGCGCCCTTTAAAGGTAACAAACAGATGGCGCAGGCTTTGTGTATGGAACCCTAAAAACTATGCCTAGTATGAGTTTAATCGTATATATTTAAAAGTCACGCCAACGGACTATGTGTGGCACAGAATAACTGAAATGTATACAGAACACTTAACTTGGGAAGAAGACGCGCTTGCCCTGTTTTATCGTTTGTCGGGGCCCGACAATGTTACCACATCAAAAGTTAACGATATCCATTAGATGTGTATAAGATGAAAATAGAATTATAAAAGTTTTATATTTCTTATGACACATAAAATGCTTGCAAACATCACTTCACATTTTGACGAAAAAAGACAAAAACAAATTACAGACTCGAGATAATAGGAGATAATCCATAAGAATTTATGTTATTGTGGTTTGAAAACAGTGGTTAAAATATTCGAGAAAATATAAATAAATACGATGGAAAATACGAGAGAAAAATATAGAGCTCATAAAGATGCATAATATATTTTTACACATTACTAAAGTAACTAAAAAAGCTGATCGATAGGATCATTCGTTTATGAAGTCTATTTAATTTTGTTTAATCTAACCGTTATAACCCCTGATATCAAGTAGACTGTAGAGAAAGATTTGTAAATTTAAAATGGCTTATATTTAAATAAAATTGAAAAGATTTTCTTTATACATAGTTATGAATCATATCGATTAATCATATAACACATAATATTGTATATGTACCACCTTTTTTCCCGCGGGGAAAATCCCACTTACAGATACCTTCTCAACCTAGGGGGTGGATAATAGTTAAAACATTAAATTAGATTCCAAAAAATACCGGCATTCATATCCGACCATTAGTTAAGGCATTAAGGCCACAGGCAGACAATGGGATCAAATTTTGAACACCCCTTTTTGTAGGGGGTTAAAAGTAGCCGACCTGGCAGATTGTTTTAAGCTTTAGAAAATGAGAGTGAATTTTTGAATTACCGGGAAGGTTTTCTCATTCAAGTCAAGCCCCATAGAACAGTTATACAACGGTAGATGTTACACATTTGTTACAATAATTGCTTAAACTAAAATCAGATTTTTTTATGACATAGTTCGGAAACGAATAAGTGGATCACCTGGTAGTAAGTGATCTCCACCGCCCATATACGCTTACAATACCAAACGAAACATGGACGCGTTGCTGACCTTAAAGAAAGGTATAATTAAGGGATTGGGAAGAGGGGGAATTGGGCCTCCGGATATCTCACTCACTGTACGAAACGCAGCAGCAAGCTGCTACTTTACGTCGGTTTTCTGTGAGACAGTGGTAACGACCCGGACGAGCTAGCCCAATGATGCTGTAGACAAAAGTGTCTACAGCGTGTCTCTACCACAAAAGAATTGCCAAGATATTATAATCACTTTGACACTGGAATTCAACCTAAAAGATGATGTTCACATATTTTTAATCACTATCTACGTAAATAAATATCTGTATACAATGTGTTACAGAAAATGTGGTCAAATTTAAGTCACATAATTATAGTGTACAATATAAATTTATCCGATTGGATTGCTAGAACATTAATAAAGAATTTTCTTTTTTATCGAATGAGTAACATATCGTTATTTACCTTTAATTTTGGATCGCACTAAATGATAAACAGCTGAGCTTTTTTCTCACTTCAGCCTTGTTTTTCTTGTTAATGCAGTTCACTAAATTTATAGGGATGTGATCAATCTTATCGATCGTAATACGAGTGATTAAAATTAATGTGAAATTTTAGGATATCTATATTTTGATAAGATCCAATACGTAAATAGTCACTGTCGGGTGTATGTAACGACCCTTAAATATGATCACACCTTTCTGTAACACGGTGTATATCAAGCTGTATTTTTCTTCAACAAAAATTCCTTCAAAATAGGTACATCATTACCTTATTTCATATCTGGCATACAAATCTAGCCGCATGTGTCTTCATTTATATTTTTTTGTTACAGACCAAAAAAACTTCGCAAAAGGAAGATGAATGTTCAGTAACCTCAGTAGGCAGAAATTTTTATGTATACTTCATTTAATTTTTCATAACATTTATAAGTAATATTATTTTTTTAGTTTCATAATATATTGCAGTATGCAGTCGGAATTTATTAAGTAGTAGAGCCACGCTGTATACATTTTCGTCCACGGTATGAATGGGTCGGCTCGACCGGGTTAGTACCACTGTCTCACAGGAAACTGACGTGAAATGGCAACTCGCTGTTTTTATATTTCGTATGGTGAGTGAGATATCCAGAGGCTCAAATCCCCCTCCCTTTCCCAGGCCCTTACTTATTCCTTTCCTATAAGGTCGGCAATGCGTCCATGATTCTTTTGATATTGTGGATGGTTTTGGGCGGTGGAGATCATTTACCATCAGATGACCCACTTGCTAGTTTGATATAAAAAGTTATATATGTGTAATCCCTTACTTATTCCTTTCCTATAAGGTCGGCAATGCGTCCATGATTCTTTTGATATTGTGGATGTTTTTGGGCGGTGGAGATCATTTACCATCAGATGACCCACTTGCTAGTTTGATATAAAAAGTTATATATGTGTAATCCCTTACTTATTCCTTTCCTATAAGGTCGGCAATGCGTCCATGATTCTTTTGATATTGTGGATGTTTTTGGGCGGTGGAGATCATTTACCATCAGATGACCCACTTGCTAGTTTGATATAAAAAAGTGATATATGTTTGAAGCGACAAAAATAAAGAAATTAATTCTTTAGAGTGAGTTTGAAAGGAACATTAGTAGGTAACACTTTATGCGAAGTTGTGTGACTCAATATATAACGGAAAATCAGAAATAAACATACATTAGGACGATAGACGAAAAGAAACACCAAATATTCCGCGAAAATATAGTAGTTATGAAAAATGAAAATGAAAATATTTATTGAATCCATAAAAATGGTATACAAAATTTAGATTCAGTCAAATTTTAACTCTAGTTCCAGTTCAGAATGCTGTTTCGGTAAAGAAGAACAGGAAAGGAAAAAGGAAACGGACAGGAAACTCTAACGTTGCTCTTTTCAAAATTCATTTACAATATTTGCACTACGATAATACAATTAATTTTGAATAGAGTTAGAGCAGCTCAATTTATGCCAGAATGTAGAAAAATACAGAATGTATAAAGTTATTAAAATATAAAAGTTAAAAATAATGGGAAGAATAATGAATACGTTCTTCTAATATTGGAGAGAATTTAATGATTGAAACATGTCTTTAAAGTACTGCAGTCGTGGGTGGATATTACGATTTACGTTTGAAAATGATTGAATGTTTTATGACAACAAGGGGCCATTTAATGTGAAGGGAGGACTTTGCCCTGCTCTGAAACACATGGGCAACTATTATTTTTTTTATTAAGTCATTCTCACGCTTTTTAATATGGCAATTTTATTATTTTTATTGAACATCTAAAATTATAGGAGCCATATTCGTTGAAATATGGTAGGTAAATACTGTGTAGAAATAGTCTTTAATTGTAGATACTAGATAGAAACACTTAACGGAAACATTTAGACGCCTAAATGATCATAAACCTGATTGACTTCAGAATTCAGACTCTGAGCAATACTTGTTTTTAGACTTTCGCGATTTGTATACATTCTATAATAATTATTTAAACGGGTCTTAATCGCTTTGTATTTGAAGGTATATAAATCTGTTTATTTATTTATTTCCCTATGTAATGAAGACGCCACTGAGCTCTCATTCAGTCAACCCGTGACCACGGTCTGATCAATACGTATGAATATGTGGTCTCGTATTGATCAATAATTTCACTGGTTTATATGTTATTCAAATCGGAACACAATAGCTTACACACGGTTTCTTGGCGGTAGAATTAGACAAAGCGTTGGTAATCGACCCAAACAGCCACTCGCATATGAGGGACCTCTAGTTATGACGAGTCGCATAATTATTGTTATCATGCAGCACTCAGCCTCTATTGCGCAATAAGCGAGTGGGCGACTGTGAAGCGAGAGCCACGGGTTCGATTCCAAAGAGATTCAAGACAAATGTTTGCGTGATCCACAAATATAATGTTGCGGGTGTGTTATCTCCCCAGAGAGGTTGACGTCAGGTAGGCGGCCGATCGTAAAAATTATAAATCTTTCTGTAATATCTGTTAAAAAGCATGTTGCGCCGACCCCACTGCGAGTGGGATAAGTGTAGATTGAAGAAGAAAAAGAAATCATGCATCACTCTCACGAACTTTCCGCGAACCACTCAGCTTCCGCAAAAGCTATCACTCACAACTCACAATTACCTACATATAAACTTTATTCGTAATTTGAAACATACTGATGTCAAAGAGTTTGCATCTGTTTACAACTCCGAATTCATATCTGGGTCCCAATCAGTTATGAGAACGAGGGAGCCAACTGTCGACATCCTCATTTCGAACCGAGGGGCTGAGCAAATGGCGTGTAACACATCGTTCCAAGGTGACACGCGTTTCAACCGATCTAACTAGGACACTTCACGTTGTCACTAATGAGATATGCGTGAAATTTTGTATACATACATACGCACTTACGCCTGTAATCCCCGAAGGGGAAGGTAGAGAGAGGTATCACCAGTACATCCACATTTCGCCGAGCGTATCTCCGTCCCATGATACGTCCCGTCGTCCTTACAGCCATACCGGGCACAAATTTTAGACTCTAGGCTGATACTGAGCATTTCGTAATAGAAAAACCCAATATCACTTTTACCCGACCCGGGGATCGAACCCGAAACCTCAGCGTCAGCCTCAGTCGTAACGCATACGCATTACAACTGCGCCACCAGTCAGGCACCAGGCAGTCCATAACTTAGTATGGTCATAAATACATAATACAAAATGGTATTTAAATAATAGTTTGACGACCCATCTCTTTATGATCTGATTCTTAAACTCGACTGACAATAGGGTAGTTTCCTATATTGAATTTTATACATTATTTTATAAGCAACAGAAAATGATACGCAAAAGAAACGATTTTATTAAAACACAATCAAAAATTGTTCAGAAATGTGCCCGCAGTTATGATTTTAAATGTTGGTATGAGGAAAAGTGGGTGCGTAGTAGGGATAACTCACTATCTCGCTTGCACGCGTGCACTATAATGAACATTTTACACAGTGACGTCAAAGGTTGCATCGTCTGTCATTTGACAATTACCCCTTCTACAGGATTTGAATGGCTTCTATCTTATTTATTTTTGGTCCGATTTATAAAATTCTTTCTGCAATAGATTTTGAGTAACATAACTTATTGATTTAAATAATAAAAAAAATCTAGTCAACTACCCTATTACTTTTATATGCTTTTTACATGACAACCAGTAAATTCTGCGCCACGGAGCCTGGTTTAAGTATTTCATACATATTTCTTAAGTAGGTATATCATTCTAAATAGTATATTTCTTAAGAGAATAAAGTTATTTAAACCTAACTGTTTATAGAACTGAACTTCCGATCGTCAAGGCAACAAAGTTTTAAACTTGAAGAAAACAATCAACTGTACCGCAGTACCATAAACTCAGCGAAAGGATCCTCACGCCCATACAAATTCGGGATTTGCGGCTTTTCAAACTAAGTTAATGAATAAAATCACAGAAATTTCGGCATAAAGGTTATTAATAATTAGTCCGATTTGTGTTTAAGTTTTTAATTAGTTTTTAAAACAGCCTCGGTGGCGCAGACTGCTATTCTGAGGTCTCAGATTCGATCCCGGGGTCAGGTAAAAGTGATACTCGGTTTTTCTATTACGAAATGCTCAGTATCAGCCCGAAGTCTGGAATTGTGCCTGGTATGGTCACAGGTTCGTCGCCTACCACAGTATGGAACGGAAATAAGCTCAGCGAAATGTGGGTGTACTGGTTACACCTCTACTTACTCTTTTGGGGATTACAGGCATGAGTGCGTATGTTTTTGATTCGTAAAATGACACTTGAGTTGCCTGAGATTGGAAATTGTGCCTAGAATGGCGACAGGCTCGCCTCTTATCACATCATGGAACGGAAATAAGCTCAGTGAACTATGGGTGCATAAGTTGCACCTTTGCTCAATACTTGAGATCGTGTTTACGAATTTTATTGGAATTAGTAGTTTTAGATAAATTAAGCCCACAACTAGGTTGCCGCTTTTAATAATATTTTAGAACTAAACCCACGGGCAGACTAGAATAAATACGTGTAGAATAATTAAATTGGCCTTAACCAAAACAAGTAATTTAATTACTGAATTTAGATCTCATAATAATTTAAAGTAATTTCATTAGGTGGAAGGTACCTCGTTTGCGAGAAGCCGTAAGGGTTGGTGTAACCACCGCTTTGTCTATTTTTGTCGTAAAAGAGCAGTGTGTAAACAGTATTGTACTTCGGTTTGAAGGAAATTGAAGCCAGTGAAATGAAATGAAACTTGATGTCTTATGTCAAAGAGTGACGAGCACAGTTCAGTGCCATGCATTGCTTTTTAAACGACTTTAAAAAAAAGGAGTAGGACTCAGAATAGATAGAATTTGATATTTTTGACTTTTAGTGTTTTTATTTTGAAGTCGGTTTCTAAGTTTTGTTAACCGTTATTTTATTAATTCAAAGTAATCTGTGTTGCTTCTGTTTATGTGCAGGTGACATCAGGCGAGCGATCTGACGACGAGGCCCAAATTCCCCTCCACCTTACCACCACCACTTCCACCACATATCCCTTCCCTTTTTGAGGTCGGCAACGTGTCCATGAGTTTTTGATATCGTGGGTGTACGGATACGCTACGGTGGGTAGCGGAGTTCACTTAGTATCAGTTTGCCGACCTACACCATAAAAGTACATATTGTTAGCTGACTTTCCATTTTATCGGCTATTTTGAGGGTGGCCGAGAAATCTAATGGCAGGTGTATGGAAATATAAATCATTGAAGGGTATACAAACTGGATAAGTCAGTTTGGTGGGAATGACAGTTGCAGTATATAAAGAGGGCGTCGCCATAGTTGGGGGTTCATTCTCCGCAGTTGTAGTGAACGGCCCGTACGTGTATTATAAATTGCTAATAACGGTCTGTACGTATAATATTAAATTCTAATAATACATACATACGCACAAACGCCTGTAATCCCTGAAGGTATAAACAGAGATGTAACCAGTACACCTACATTTCGCCGAGCTTATTTTCATCCCATGATGTGATAGTCACACCCATGCCCATACCGGGCACAGTTCTAGATTCTGGGCTGATACCAAGCATTACGTGGTAGAAAAACTCAGTATCACTCTTACCCTACCCGGGGATCGAATGCGAAACCTTAGCGTAGCAGTCGTACCGGTTAAGCATTACATGTGCGCCACCGAAATATGCTATAAAAAATAAATTATATTCTCGCCTGTATCATGTGATAAACTATAAGTCAAAATGGTTCTTTATGCAGCTGTAGAGCCTTCTCTCTCTAAACTATAGAGTCTAGACTCTTGAGGATAGCCTGTAATGGTAAGAAGCCCCGCAAACTACAGTCATTAGAGTGACTAACAACAATTTTCTGAGTGGTAAAGCCACGCTGTAGACAGTTTTGTCTACAGCATGAATGGGCCGGCTCATCCGATTCGTTATTACTGTCTCACAGAAAACCGGCGAAAAGTAGCAGCTTGCTGCTGCATTTCGTACGGTGAGTGAGATATCCGGAAGCCCAAATCCCCTCGCCTTCCCAATCCCTTTCCTTTAAGGTCGACAACGCGCTCATGACTCTTTTGGTATTGTAGGCGTACATGGGCGGTGGAGATCACTTACCATCAGGTGACCCACTCGCTCGTTTGCCGGTCTATGCAATAAAAAAAACGCTAATTATATTGTCATACCAACAAAGTTGTGTTACTAAACAAATGTCAAAATGAATGGTCTTAGTGATTTCTTATGTTACACATTGGAATAAAAATAGTTTATACGGATTTTCGTGGCCTTCGTGGTCACGGGAGGTCTCTCGTCGGGAAATTAAACCGCGATAAAATCCGTATAAACTAGTTTTATTTCAATGAATGCTCTTAACAAATAATTCTGATTCAACCCCATTTATATGAGTTTTAGGTTCACGGTGAACTTTTTCTGTATATGCCAATTTCATTCTATTGATTCGTCTGCAAAGTGAGATATTATCAGTCAAATCATACCATTTGTATTCAATTCAGCTTGTAACTTTAATTTAGAGCGAAATGACTTGCTTTGCGAACGGGACGTTCTTTCTAATACGGTCATAAAAGTCGTCTTTACAAGACTTTATTTTATGTTACTTACTGTGAATAAAATATTTACATGTATGTGTCTGCTGACTAAATCAAACGACAAAGACTTATGTGAAACAAAATCAATTGCTATATTTAGTTTTTCTCTATATAATGATATGCTTCTCGCGCTATTTAATCTTATTCTGCCTAAATATATAAATAAATAATAATATAATTTTCTTATATCCGTATAGTGTACCCTAATCCCTTTCCTTTAAGGTCGGCAACGCGCCCATTATTTTTGTACTGTGGGCGTACATCGGCGGTGGTGATCACCTACCATCAGGTGGCCCACTTGCTCGTTTGCCGGCATATGGTATAAAAACATTTTTTTTTAGTCTGAATGAAGAAACGAGCAGCTCTCTCGTCTGATACTAAGCTCCAAGCCTACCCATATACGAAGCAATACCACACAAAGAACCTTGAATTACACATTACTGCTTGGCATTGAAGTGCATGAAACATCAGCTGAGAGAGCTGCTCATTTCGTCATTCAGACTAAAGAAAAAATTTACGAGACTTAACAAAGTCTCGTAATGCCCAGTAATTTTACAATATCTTTTAAAGTAAAACGCAACAGCGCATACGCACTGCTGCTTAGCGGCAGAAATAGACAAAAGCAGTAGTGCCAACCTCGCTCCCTATATCACATCATAGGGGGACGGAAATAAGCTCGCCGAAATGTTGAGTGTACTAGTTACTAATACTACCCCTTCGGAGATTATAGGCGCTAGTTTTATACGAGTATAAAGAAAATAATGTTACTCTATTTTATCTCTCTACTGCCTTTGCCAGTCGGTTTCTAAGTTTTGTTAACCGTTTTTTTCATTTTCAATGTTCAGTGGGAGTTATAGCAATAGCATGTAAATTCCAATACACAACCGTAATGAGTGTACTGTTGTCCGTTGAGGAGTTTTATTTTTTACTCCGTACTCCGTCATCAGATCTTAACCAAATTTATATGGGACCACATCGCAGCTAAACTCTATCGAGTGATTTTTTTTCCAACATAATACACCTTAAGTAATGCAATTAGAACGCTTGCATCATATTGCAATGCAGCAAGTTAGAAATTCTGTCACAGATCGCACCCTTAGCCTTGTCCTTGCGAAACCATAGCTTCGTGGTCTCTTCCATCTCGGCTCGGACCAAGAGGTTCGTAAAATCTTACTTCTGTCGGACCATAAAGCTGTGGAATAGCTTGCCGGCGCACGTGTTTTCTCCTTCCTATAACATAGGATCTTTTAAACGGAGTGTGAAGAAGCAACTAAGCAGGCCGGCATAATTCTGCCGATTTGCGATAGATTCAGTGTCTATCGTTGGTTGACAGTATTCATGGATTGCGCTACACTTGCCATCAGGTGTAGCGTAGTCACTTTGCCGAGCCAGGATAAAGAAAAAAACGTTAAAGAGTTCCATTGATCATCATATAACTTGACCCTACGACTTTACGGTAGGTGACTCAAATATCCGGATAGAATATAAAAGATTCGGCCGCGTATCGTTAATTTGCTCCTAAGAACTGAAGAGTTCCGTTACTTTGTCATGGATCTCATAATCAGAACCTAACAAAACTCTCATCAAACTACCCTTGAAGTACCTACATCCTTTCCAATAAAAAAGGAATCATCGAAATTGGTTGGCGTGATATTGAGTTATTCGTTCATTTGTCGCGCACATACTTAATGCAAATTTATGACTTATATAAATAAATAAATAAATACACCCAACAGTCACACACATAGTCCCGACCCCACACTAGGTTAACCTGTATCGCGGGTATCAGGCACTACGAGGGACTTGCGGTCCCACAACACCCTGACCCAAAACAAATATTTGTGGATCACACAAACATTTGTCTCGGTGTGGGAATCGAACCCACGGCCTCTCGCTTCGGAGTCGGCTACTCGCCCACTGCGCCATGGAGGCTGTCATGGCAACAGAATCTTTCCACTGTCTCAATACTTCGTAACTTTTTAATTAGTCATTAATTGAGAAATCAAATCAAGGACCGTAGTTAAATGAAATACTTCCGATGTTCCAAAATAAATATTCATGCTAATTTGTACCGAAAAATTTGAAAGGAAGGAAAGAATTTGGTTCACTTTATACTAAAAAAATGGATCGACATGATACAGCAATTTGTAAGTTTATTTAAGCGTATCGGTGTTAAAAAGTTGTAAATCACTGAAAATATTGGAATTCTTTCGACTTTGTTAGGTACTAAGATAATCGTAAAAAAATACAGGGCGTGTTACTTTAAACAATTATATTAATAATAAGATAAATTATTTTTCAAATGGTGGTATTTAATGTGTTCAATCCGACTTATTTTAATTCTATAAAAAACTATTTCAGGTAATGTAAGTTGTAAAAAAATAGTACCTAATAAAAAAAAATTCAGTATAATATTTGCTTATAAAAATAAATAGTTAAAACGTAACTATTTCATTAAGGCCCGGAGTATAGTTTCTAAATAAATAAAATAAGCTACGTACGCGCTAGGAGGGTTGAGTTCATAAATGTATATTTCTACAAACTGGGTTTTGGTATTATCTTAAGTTAATAAAGTAGGAACATATATTTTACTTTACTGTATTATTAACTGCCTCGGTGGCGCAGTTGTAATGCGTATGCGTTACGACTGAGGCTGACGCTGAGGTCTCGGGTTCGATCCCCGGGTCGGGTAAAAGTGATATTGGATTTTTCTATTACAAAATGCTAGTCTGGGATTGTGCCCGATATGGTGATAGGCTCGCCCCCTATTACATCATGGGACTGAGATACGCTTGCGAAATGTGGGTGTACTGGTTACACCTCTGCCTACCCCTTCGGGGATTACAGGCGTGAGAGTGCGTATGTATGTATTATTAAGTGACAGTTTCCGTAGCGCAGTGGACGAGTAGCTGGCCGTGAAATGAGAGGTCGTGGGTTCGATTCCAGCACATTATTATTTACATAAACATTTGTCTCGGGTCTGTGTGTTTTCTTACCAGTAGGGTTGACGTCAGAGAGGCGGCCGATCGTAAAAACTACAAACCAAATCTTTCTGTAATATGTGTTAAAAACATGTTGTATGCCCACATATATCGCCCTTATCCCAATAAGTGCAGGTGGAAGAAGAATTTTATTATATAATTAGATGTAAACCTCTTGATGTTTCATGAATGTAAACAAACGAATCTACATGTAAAGTGCTTTACGCCCACACCGACCCATTGAGGCACGGGTTACTTTCCTTTAGGAGTTTTAGGTCGCCCTTTACGTACACCGAATCGCCTACATAAAACAGGCTGCATAAGAATGACGTCAATGTCGTCTATATTGCTGAAAATTGTAACGCATGCCAAGAACTTTGAGCCTTGTGCGCTCATACTAGGGAGCTAACGGATGCTAGGAGATACCGAGGTATTGTCACCGAGATACAGGTAGTAATGTTTTAGTACTTTAATTTCATAATTTAACTTTTTTGGTAACCATGTTGTATAATTAATGGATACGTTGTTTTTTTAGATAATGGCTAAGTGGATTCATGAGCGCAAATTCTGCTTCGATATGGAGTTCCGTAGTGAACTTATTTTATGCACACACATATATATTTAACTACTCTGACTCCGACTGCCTCGGTGGCGTAGTTGTAATGCGTACGCGTTACGACGTAAAGTGGTATTGGGTTTTTCTATTACGAAATGCTCAGTATCAGCCCGGAGTCTGGTATTTGTACCTGGTATGGTGATAGGCTCGCCCCCTATCACATAAGGGACGGAAATACGCTGGTCAAAATGTATGTGTACTGGTTAAACCTCTGCCTACCCCTTCGGGGATTACAGGCGTGAGTGCGTATGTACATATACATTTAAATATGTCGGGAACAGGTCCATTATTCGCATCCCTCTCCGATCGCTAGATATAGTCAGGATGCACTGCATATCATGTTTCGATAATGCAAACCCAGGATCGATACTTCATCGTTTATTATGCTATCCGTTCGGAATGCTGTTTCGCCAGCGAATTCCAGGTAGGAAACCTTGACGTCACTCTTTTAACACGGTTCACACTTTGCATTACGATAACCTAGGCAGAATCACACTTCTTGCTACAAACCGACGTGGATCTACGCTAGCGGGTCACTTTACTAGTAGGATTACTTAGTGGGATTACAACCTTGGTCTACCATAATTCTAGCATTACGTCATTGAGCCGAAATGTACTTCGCTTATTAGGTATTAGCGAAGTGTATGAATTACACTAGGTATAACAATTAAAAACACAATTAGTAAATTAATTTCTGTCAATACCCGAGACATACTTATATGTGTATATATACAGCGATTGAGTCATCATGTTTCTCAGAATTTTCTCGGAACTCCATTCTAGCGCTATCTACTATATTCGTTGTAAAGTACGCGCTACGCGGATGATGTGTATGGGCGTTTATGAACTGCGTAGCATGCTTGTAGCGTGATTGAAAGCTCGTAGCGCGGATTTAGGACAGTTGTAGCGTTTCAATAGGCAATAGTAAAGGATCATAATACACTCACTACGGGTTACCGTTAATGGCCGTTCCCAATATTCTATCTATCGACAGATTTGCTTACTGGCAGTAAAAATTTGACATCTTTTGTATGGAAGATTTATCAAAACAATACTGATAGTAAGCAAATGTGTCGATAGACAGAATATAGGGAACGGCCATTAGTCGTGCTGAGTGGATTTATAGAGACGGTCAGGTTATCTTTGTACAGTTTATGAGCCCGTAGAGCCCAGTTGTAACTTATTCCACATAATTTATAGGACCTCTATGATAGAGCAACGTGTGTTTGAACGTCGCATTGAAGTCGACCACGTTTAGCGGAGAAACCCTTCGAGTCCAGCTTTGTTAATCTGTATTAAACTATGTTGAATATCCCACGAGTGCCTTAAAATTTGATAATAACAAGGCCAAAATAAAAAAGTTATTAAATATATTACAGAAAACAGAGACCAATAGTTTGTGAAAGCTTTAAAAAAAGCACAGCTCTCTAATGGCGTAACTTTTATGATAAACTTAAAATAATGTTTGATACTCACGGTGCTCGCTATTTATTCGTAAAAAATACTAGGTACCTTATATTTTGTATAATATCGTCGAAAATTATCAAGATTTTGGAGAAAAGTTGGAATATTCCAGTCTTGTTACCTCTAGGATAATGGGTTTAAAGCAATTTTCATAAATACCTACAGGAATTTCTACTCCAAATATTTATTGGTTTTAAGAAATTTTAATTCGTTTACAAAACAACAATTGTGTAAATGTTTCATTAAAATAAATCCCCATAGCAAAACCGAATGAACAGTGAATTTCAATTTAAATGAACAAAATTACTTCTCCCGAGATGTGACTTTTGTCTATGGCCAGGTTTTATGAGCCATTTTGGTGTCATTTAATTGGAAACGATGTCGTAGCTCCTTTAAATTCCTTTACCGTTGCGTCTTGCCAGAAACGCGTTCAATTATGCGCCTCCGTGGCGCAGTGGGCGAGTAGCCGGCTGCGAAGCGTGAGGCCGTGGGTTCGATTCCCACACCGAGACAAATGTTTGTCTAATCCACAAATATTTGTTTCGGGTCTGGGTGTTGTGGGACCGCAAGTCCCTCGTAGTTCCCGATGCCCACGATACAGGTTAACCTAGTGTGGGGTCGGGACTATGTGTGTGACTGTTGAGTGTATTTATTATTATTATTATTATTATAAATATATTTTTAACTGACTAAAAAATACGTAGAAGGTTCCCAATTTCGACGGCCTCTGTGGCGCGGCAAGCGAGTAGCCGGCTGTAAAACGAGATGACGCAGGTTCTATTTCAGCATCGAAACAAATTACCACCGGATTGCCTATTTCTGCCACTAAGTGTGTACCGTACCGTTGTGTTTCGGTTTGAAAGACATCTAGTGAAATATTACTGGGCATTATGATATAACATTTTATGTCTCGGGGTGACGTGCGCGGTATAATGTCATGCAGTGCTTTGTAATTCAATAAGCTTTTCGCTAAGAAACTAATTACTTCATAAAATTCGTCATTATTAGAGAAGTGTTCAGAATAAGGTTATAAACCTTAACATTCTCAACTTTCTAGAAAACATTATTTTGTATAAACTAGCAAAGTTTAAACACAAAACAGACTATTGCATACTTAGAATCAACTAATAAATAACACTGAAACTAATGGATCACATTTTGACTAAGAAACTAAATTAAAATAAGCGCCTTGAGTAACGCTCATAGCAACATTAAAACGTACAGATGAGTATTACAATTTAGGTAGCAAATAGGTACGGTAAATGGAGGTCAATCTAAACATAAATCAATGGGATTAGAGTGTCTGTGAGAGAAAAGTATTTTATTTCGATATACCTAAAAGCTTTTTCTTAAGATCACTTGGCTATTTTCAAGTTACCAAAATTCAAACACGCTTTTTCTAAATTCTTGACCGTTTATCCAGGAATCTCTAAAACGGCTTAACCGTTCAAACTGTATCGTGGATGTCAGGAACTACGAAGGACTTCCGGTCCCACAAGATCCAGACTCGAAACAAATATTTGTGGATTTGTCACAGATATTTATACACAGACATTTGTCTCAGCGCTGGAATCGAATCCGCAACATCTGGATTGGACCGATTTGAACGCTTTTTTGTTTAAAGACTAGTTTAATCGCAATTGTTATTAGCTATGTGAAGAAAATCTGTTCAGCCATTCAAATTTTATAGATATTTTTCTTATAAGGCTTATAAAAACGGTAAGCTCAGGCTCAAAATAAAGGTTAGGTAATGAATATCTCAAGCTGAAAATCTACGCCCAGAACTGACAAATTACAGCCAACGTGCGGTGTCACTAGATAAATGAGGTAATTTTTTACGGCACCTATTATCTATCTACAAGCAACTTAGCTATCGTCTATTGGCCTGTTGCGAATACAAATTTTGCTCGAAGCGGATATCCATTCATCAGAATGTTCCGAAAGCTTGAATTATTGCTCATGCCCCGATATTTTACTTACGGTTCGAAAAATCCAGCGCAACGCGTCACAGCCCGACTTTTTCATATATTATAAGGACTATATTCGCCTGTTTGATTTTTAGGGCGTGATGCTTGACGTAACGGCAGTCGGCACCGACAAGATTATTTCGTCTGTCAAATTTGTAGATGCGGTTGTCGATTGAATAAGGCCACCTATTTCTTCACGAAAGCTATTTGCTTTGGACTCGTTTCGCTTAGTTTCTATTGCATCTTAAATTACATTGCGACTTGTCCTACATAGCATTCCTTTATCATGTTTGTTTAACTGAATGTAGACAACGTTATGTTTACAGAATATTGCTTAGTGAATATCATAATAATATATTTATATGGTTGCCTTCCTATGAATGAGAGGGGTTGAAGCCTTAGTCCATTACGCTGGCCTAATGCGGGTTGACAGACTTCACACACCTTCGAAATTCTTATGGAGTATTATCAGGTATGCAGGTTCCTCATATTCCTTTCACCGTTAAAGCAAGTGATAATTAACCAAAAATACACACGTAGCTTAGACAAGTCAGAAGTTGAGGCTGACTTTCAACCTGTGACTTTCGTCTCGACGCCTTGACGTCTCAGCAATCCATACAACTCCCCATTGAGCTATCGCTGCTTCATACTATATTAGTAATCTGTACCACGTCACGTAGCGTAGACCTCGGGCTCCTCTTGCTCATTACCATTACCATCCAGTTCCTTTATGTAAAATAAGTAAAAAATAGCACAAAAGAAATGTATAGGGATGTTTGCAAGTAATTCGTTGTCCTTTTCCTTTTCCTTTAGGATTGCCCTTTTCCTTTAGGAAACAGGCGTAGGTCTGTGTGTATATAACTCTAGTTTCTTGGTAGCGACATATTTTTATTTTAAAACAAACGAGCAGATGGAACACTTACTATGTGCTCGCCACCGCCTATTAATACTTACAATCTCAGAAGAATCATGTGTTCATTGCCTATTTTAATGGAAAGGAGCAGAGATTCGGTAGTGTGGGGGATTAACGCCTCAGGAAATATCACGCAATTGACAGTTGCCACTTCTCGTCGGTTTTTTGTGATATAATGAAACTATCTCGGTCGAGCTAACCCTTTATGATGTAAGAAAATTTGTCTGCGGCGTGGCTTTACCCTTTACTATATAACGTGTTACAGAACGGTGTGGTCATGTATAAGAGTTGTTACATACACTATTTTTATTAGCTTGAATGACGAAACAAGCAGTTCGCTCGCCTGATAGCAAGTGCCACGCCTGCCCATAAACAGAAACAACATAACACAGAACTTTGAATTACAAAGCACAGCATGGCATTGGACTACGCTCGTCACTCCGAGACATAAGATGCTAAGTCTCATTATGCCCAGTAATTTCACTGGCTTCAATGTCCTTCAAACCGGAACACAACAGTGTTCACACAGTGCTGCTTAGCGGCAAAAATACACAAAGCGGTGGCACCAACCCAGACGGCCTCTCGCATACGAGGGACCTATCACCTTGACCTACATCTGATAGTGTTTATTTTCCGGATCATATCAAAATCTAGAGATCCTCTAATTTCATGCATGGTTGCTGTTGAGGCTAATCATTCATTTATTACGATCAATAAGATCGATCACATCCCTATAAACTAAGTGAAGTGCGTGAGCTAGAATTACAATGCTGGAGTGAGACGAAACTAACCTGTTTATAATTTAGTGTTGTCCAAAGTTGCTAGTTTAATATCAACATTTTACTCATTCGACAAAAAAGAAAATGATTAATATGTGGCGGTACGCAGCGCGTAACGCACAATGTAATGTTAACCGATCCTGCATCGCGCTAGCAAAGTTTGCGCGACGGTTACTATATATACAAGTTCCAAACATCAACCATCGGAGGGGCCGCGGCCGGTCAGGTACAACATCCGCCTGACTGAAGATCTCCCCTTCGCTAGAGGAACATTTATCATCCGTTCCTCTACAGTGGTGACCCCAGACGCTGAACAACATCGCAGCGACATCGGAACTACAGTTTGGTCAACCTACATCGTCGCCTAGCAACGCATCGCCATTCGCCACTTCCTTCCAGCCAATCAGCACGTCGCACAGCCAGCCATCACTCACAAGCCTTCAGGGTTACCACACGTATGCAGCAAGACGCAAGCCTGGTACCTACCCTCTGGCACTTCAACAGCGACTTCGGCATCTACATCACGGCACGACTGCGCTACAGCCGGGTCATTTACGAGAACAGCACTCGCCGGTTCTCGCAGTACAGCCACGTGACGCCTCATCGCCGCTACGCTAGCTTCGATTCCGACTCACTGGAATCGAATACATTCAGTTCCAACTCACTGGAGCTGACTACCCGCGCATAGTTCTGACTCAATAGAACTAACTGCGCGCACGGTCCCGACTCACTGGGACGGACACGAGCAATATGACACTGGCAAGCTTATGAAGCAACGACCTCCGGTCTCCGGGGGGGAGTGATGTGGCGGTACGCAGCGCGTAACGCACAATGCAATGTTAACCGATCCTGCATCGCGCTAGCAAAGTTTGCGCGACGGTTACTATATATACAAGTTCCAAACATCAACCATCGGAGGGGCCGCGGCCGGTCAGGTACAACATCTGCCCGACTGAAGATCTCCCCTTCGCCAGAGGAACATTTTACAACCCGTTCCTCTACAAATATATTATTACGGCATAGCAATGTAATCACATTTGCTACTACGGGGATAAAACACTTAAATCGTATACTATACGTTGCTAAATTTGACCACACCCTTCTGTAACACGTTGTAGGTATAGCGAAATACTTTTTTTTTTTTTTTTTTATCCTGGCTCGGCAAAGTGACTACGCTATACCTGATGGTAAGTATAGCGCAATCCATGAATACTGTTATAATAATTATAATATTGTACTTATCGCAACGAAATATCATGTTAGCATATTGATATTTTCAATCAGGTCGGGTCCTTCGCCTTATTCACATCAAATATACTTAACGAATTTAATTTAAATCTTTGAAAGTAACACAATTGGAATCCTAATTCAAACCTTATAGGTAAATTCACAAATCGTAATTCGATTAAACTTTTTATACACGTAAATTAAACTGCTATAATTGATTTGATAAAGTTTAAATTAGTTTATGTCGCGTGACATGGAATCATTTAAGTCACACCTATTGACAGCTGCTAAATTCCCGTTCGAATAGTATCAGGGATTTCCAATTTGAAGTTAGATTTGGGAAAGTTGACACAAATTCTCACGGGACATATATATTTTATTATTCAAGCGCACGCACTCTGTAATCCCAATCACAGAAACTCAATAATCGATTTTAGTTCTTGTGTGGTCCCAACTCCCTAGTATATAAAAATTTGTGTGTTTTTGGCATCTTGGTTTGTGTTAACTTTTTGTGATTTAAGTGAATCGTTGATGACTCGCTACAAAAGGTCAAATTTTGGAATAATTATGAAACTATATTCTACCCCTATCATATCGGTGCTCAGTTCTTTCTAATAATCTTATTAGAAAGAACTGAATCTTTATAACATTGACTTCTTCGGTGGTGCAGTTGTAATGCGTACGCGATACGACTGCTGTGCTGAGGTTTCGAGTTCGATCCCCGGGTCGGATAAAGTGATACTGGGTTTTTCTATCATGAAATGCTTAGTATCAACCCGGCGTCTGGAATTGTGCCCGATATTGTGATAGGCTCGCCCCCTATCACATCATGAAACGTAAATAAGCTCGGCGTGTGGGTTTAATAGTTATTATTTTGCCTTCCCCTTCAAAGGCAGGCAGGCAGTACAGGCGTGAGTGCGTATGTATGAATCTTAATAACAATAAAATAAGAAATGAATCTATGCGCTGTTTCCCCACCTCTTAGTAAATGCTACTTACCAAACAAATTATGAAATATTCAAATGCAAATATTACTCGGAAAGGCTCTTAATAGCAATAACCAAATACCATATAGTTCTATTTATATAGTTCTCTATTGGCATGAAATTAAAAATGTTATTTCCATAAAGTACGAAATAAGTAAGCACTTACTTTAATAATATTGTATAAATGGTATTAATGTATTATATATATTCTTAACAACCAGACGTCCAAGTCTATGGTTCTTAACAAATGGCATTATATTAATATTCTCTGATCGTAAATTGTTACATTTTATTACAACTTCCTTCGAGCGTGGGCCAAGCAATCCACTTTTATTAAGTTACATTTATCTTCCTTATGTATTAATTTACAAGCTAAAATGATAAACCGTCACGTAAATTCAGTGTTAATCTGAATGATTATTTCGTTGAAAATATATTTTTTTCTCCAAATTTATATTTTCTAAGCTGGAGCAAATATTGTACTATTGGTCTAGTGGCAGCCTACTTAGACTAACTGAATCATGAAGACCCAGAACCTCATGGCAAAATCCTAGGTGAGGTATTCACACTTTTTTTGGAGTTTGAAATTCTAAAAATCACACTTTTTTTTATGGTATAGACCGGCAAACGAGCAAGTGGGTCACCTGATGGTAAGTGATTTCCACCGCCCATGTACGCCCACAATACTAAAAGAATCATGGGTGCGTTGCCGACCTTAAAGGACAGGGATAATTAAGGAATTGGGAAGGGGAGGGGGTTTGGGCCTCCGGATATCTCCCTCACCGTACGAAACGCAGCAGCAAGCTGCTACTTTACGCCAGTTTTCTGTGAGACAGTGGTAATGACCCGGACGAGCCGGCCCATACATGCTGTAGACAAAAGTGTCTACAGCGTGGCTCTACCACTCATTAGTTGCCCAGGATTGGATTTTGTGCCCGCTAGGGCGATAGGTATCCCTGATAACTAATTCTCGGAAACTGGACTGAGATCTCCAATTGATTCTCTAATCTGTCTCAATGTATTATTTGAATACCAACTGCTATTGTCATCTGATTTGTATAGATATGTTACAATAGTAGTAATCGTAGTTATGTCATTGTATCCTGATTTCTAATCCATTAACTTTCTCTTACAATTAATGCTATATATATATATTTATGCAATTGTTTTCGACGTACAACGCTGCTTTTCTTTCAAAAGATGTAAAGTTTTCTAGGAAATTCTTAGGCCACACTTTCAAAGGACTATTACGTTTCCAGATTCAATATTTTTTATAACATATAATAACTTTATAGTAATTGTAGAACCTATAAATTATAAACAATATTATTAAACAAATCATGACAACCTTATTAAAATAATTTTGTACAAGCGCCGTAGACGACGAAAGCTGCCAGAGCATAGCCCGTCATTGCCGAAAACTTGCAAATAGAGGCACTAACGTTACTCGGGGGCTCACAAAGTTCGTACCTAAATAATGGGAGGTCATTAATCATTATTTAAACATTGGCTTTAATTAAATTTCCTGGTATAAGTTGGATATTAATGGAACTGACACAGGAAACAGCATGCTCAATTCAAAATTCAGGGTAATGTGGTACGTAATATTACCTTGTGATTTGGAGTCTAGGTTAAGTCTACAAGCCTTCAAGTAAAGCAGAAAACAAAAACATGGATAGCTAAAAAAATGAGTGTTTTATAGCAGAGGCTGGCAGATGAGTAAGTGGATCACATGATAGTAATCCGCATCCACAATACCCGAAGAATCATGGCTGCGTTGTCGACTTTAAAGAAAAGGGGTGCTTAAGGGATTGGGAAGGAGATTTGGACCTCCATATATATCGCTCAACGTACGAAACGCATCAGCAAGCTCAGCCGCTTTCACGTCGGTTTTCTGTGAGACAGTGATAACAACCCAGTCTAGGCGGTTCATTTATGCTGTAGACAAAATTATCCGTATATGTAATTGTACAATCTATGGACAAACCCATGGCACTATCACTTAAAAAATTACTTAATTTCTTTATAGTTTCGGTTCAGTCGGTAACGGCAGAATTTATGCAATTTTTTTCTATCCTGGCATTAAATTCACTGGGCCTGTAGATCGTACAGTGCAGTACAAATATTATAATGTCACGCAACCAATATTCCTGCCAATATGCCTGCGGTGACAAAAGTCAGCAATTTTTTCTACTATAATAATAATTCACATTAGAGAACAAATGCACGAATAACACCTATTATTTTGTAATTGCTTGTACGATAAATGGACACATTAAAGTGTAGATCATGCATTTATATAATTAAATTGAAATAGTAATTAACGTTCGTGAAGAGCAATTGTACAAGTTTTAATAGTTTAACAGAGGCAATGAATAAACTTAAAACGATTGATGCATTTAGCATAATTGTATAATCATATTGTAACTGTGTGTCTTTTTTGTTCGTTGCATAATATTGTGGAAGGTTAGTAGTGTCTCTTTGGTTTACGCGTTGGTTAGTATTTCATTAACGTTAATGAAAAAAAAATGTTGAAAGAAGAGTTTTAACTCTTTAATCTATGAATAAAATAGGAATAAATAAGAAACTTTCTCAAAAGGTAAGCTTACAAAAGTTACTAATTCTGAATATGCATCAAATATCACGGAGATGAACACTAAATGTAAACAATAGCAAAGTGGAAGATCTTATAAAATCTCAACCCGATTTACCCTGCCCTAATTCTAATAACTATATTCTACCTAAGTAATTTTAAGTTTAGTAGGCTGTGTTTTCTTTTCGGTGTTTTTTTTTTATTACATTTCTTGAAGTCCAATTGTTTTTGAGGATCATTACGAGTGACAATTCTGAGTTTATCACTTACTTTGCCGAGTGACCCAAACTCATTTTAAAGCATCCGTGAAATCCTTTAAGATCTTTTAAGAGTCCTCAAGAATAAAAGAGTATTTCTTCGCTGCACAGTATTTAGCAGTTTTTTCCTGGTATTTTATTTTTGCTATGTATCTTCCATCAATAATGTTATTTATATATTTTTTTCATTTGCAGGTTTTGTCATAAAAACTTATTTTGATTATACTAAATGAAGTCACGCTGCAGACTCGCAGGTCTCGGGTTCGATCCCCAATACGGGTAAAAGTGATATTGGGTTTGTCTATTATGAAATGCTCAATATTAGCCCAGAGTGTGAAATTATGCCCAGTATGGCGATGGGCTCGCCCCCTGTTACATTATAGACGGAAATAAGCTCGGCCAAATGTGGGTGTACTGGTTACAACTTTGCCTACCCTTTCGGGGATTACAGGCGTCTGTGCGCATGCATGTATTATTTTCGAGATGCAACCATGCAAGAGTTACTGTGACTGGTGTATAGATGGATTGGTGTATAAATACATGCATTATTTAATTCAGTTCTTGTCTAGGAAAACAAATTTAGACTTAGCAGACGGATATCCATCTACAAAGTTGTATGCTCTTTTGGCATAAGCAATTATTACTAACATATCTTTTTTTCTTATCGTATGAGGAGGCGAGCAGGTCGCTCGCCTGATGGTAAGCGCCACGCCTGCTCACAAACAGAAGCAACGCCACACAGAACTTTAAATTACAAAGCACTGCATAACATTGGACTGCGTTTCTCACCCCGAGACATAAGGTGTTATAAGTCTCATAATTCCCAGTAATTTCACTGGCTTCATTATCCTTCAAACCGAAACACAACAGTGCTTACACACTGTTGCTTAGCGGCAGAAATGGACAAAGCGGTGGTACCAACGCAGTGGCCTCTCGCATACGAGGGACCTACCACCTTGTATCTGGTACATTTACGTGAACGTATTTCTAATATACAAATTATCCTCTACAATTTTATTATATGATAATTATTCATGATGTTAAATATTATTTAGGACGCGTGTAGGTAGGCGTTTGAAAATTAATCCTTTGAATATTTTCTAAAGGCTTATTCGTTTAGCCTCTTTAACATAAAATGTTTACGTCACTTTTTCATTATAATATACACGTGAATACGAAATACTATTTTTTATATCAGTTAGCTTGGTAATGCCAACACCGTTGCTATATATTATGGGTTGCTGGTACTGTGTAAATAATAATTTCATTTGGTTTAGTTTATTTCTATTCGGTTGCTATTTGTATGCTGTAGGAATACGTTTCTACAATATGGTTTTATTAATCCTAATTTGTGTGACTATTTTGTAACTTATATAATATTTGGCCAGATAGCTAAAATACGTTTAATAATAATTTACAGACCGGACTTATATAATAGACACCGCGCATGTGTACGTACTTCGTGTGCAAGGCGAAGTATCGGTAAGCACTCGCTGCTGATTGTCTGCCCTTGATGTTACCGCGATAAATCGTCAGCCGAATATAATACGAGCAATTCTTTGTGCCGTAGTGTATTGTAAAAACTCTTTTGAGGTGTTTCAAGGGTGTATTCATCACTACATTGCTCTTGAGACGTTACAACAGATTATAAATGCATATGCATTGTTTATGGCTTTTTTAATGAATAAATGAGTTCTCTCCTCACCTTACTCACTCACCTTAGACTTTCATTGGCACTAAAAAACGATTCGTTTCATACATACAGATTGAAATACTTACGACGTCTATTTAGATTAATGACTGTGGTTGTAGGTTTGTTCATTGGAATATTTCTTCAGTACAGTTGTGTTTTTTTCTTCTAATTTGTATAGATAGACTAAACTCATTTACATTACTATACTTCGTAGTAAAATGTGACCAGATAGCTTTGTCCTTTAATAATTCACGGGCTCTAGATAAAAGTATATATATCTAATTCCTATTATATTAAAGTACATATGTAATGACGCCTGTAATCCTCTAGGGGTAGGCAGAGATTTAACCAGTGCACCCACATTTCGCCGAGCGTATCTCCGTCCCATCATGTCATAGGGGGCGAGCCTATCGCCATACCGGGCACAAATTCCAGACTCCGGGCTGGTACCCGACCAGGGGATCGAACCCGAGATTTCGGCGTCAGCCTCAGTCGTAACGCGTACGCATTACATCTGCGCTAACGAGGCAGTATATTTAAGTACTTTCTGAATAAACTACTGAATAAAATACCTATAATCTTTCAGAGGGCTTGTAGTACTTGGCGCTGTTAAACAAAATGCAGTGGCTAAAGTTTTAATCGTATAATTATACCAAAATATTCCTTCAGGCTATATTAAGTTAATTACAATACTGCCTTCAATTTGCATATCAACTAGTGTGTAAGAGCAATAAATCATAGTTTAAGTTTGGTAAGAGCGTCGAGCATTTCTGCTTTAAATGCTTTTCGGCATTAGGATATTTGTGTAAAGTTTGAAGAAATTATAACAATCCTCTGAACTCAAGTTTGTGTCGCTTATGTTTTTATTGCTCCTAGTTCTTAAAGTTTAGCACTAAGTAGAATTTCGTTCTGATTTTGATAAATGCAAATATTATGATCTATTTTAGTATCTACAACGTTTAGTTTAATTAGTCATAATTTTAGTTATTAAATCTATCTATAAAACACTACGCCTTTATCAGCAAAAAACTTAAAAACAAGTGAACCAAAAACCATATTTAATAATAATGATAAATACTAAAACCGACTGCCTAGATGGCGCATTTGTAATGCGTACGCGTCACGACTGGGTTGACGCTGAGGTTTCGGGTTCGATCCCTGGATCGAGAAAAGTGATATTGGATTCCTATAACGAAAAGCACAGTATCAGCCCGGAGTCAGGAATCTGTGCCCAGTATGGCGATAGACTCACCCCCTATCACATTATGGGACGGAGATACGCTCAGCGAAATGTGGGTGTACTGGTTACACCTCTGCTTATCCCTTCGAGGATTACAGGCGTGAGTGCGTGTGTATGTATAATTAAAACCATTTGGGCTATATTTTAATAGGCAAACCGGCAGAACCGTATCCATTTATTGATAATTATCTACAACATACATTAAATAAACGGACGTAGAAATCACGCAGTGGTATCTCAGACTATAATCGATTATACCCAACAAATTCCTGGCGCCTGAAATGCTCGATCGCATAAGCATTCTCATACCACAATGTGGGTCTTTGTAAGATATAAAATATATTAGGTGCTTATTCTGGACTACTTTTTTTATTTATGGATATGACTTGCATAATATTTCATTGCTCACTAACTGTTTTGTCGCTTATTTCCGAGTTGGAAAGTTTTTGTAGTACTATAATAGTATGCTACGAAATATATTATATCTGCTATCTTCTTTGACAGCCTATCGCCATACCGGGTAATTTTCAATTCCAATCACAGGCCATTCATGTGTGATTGTATTTTGGATCGAAAACTCAAACACAACCCCAGACGAAAACACCCGAACCCTTGGCCTCTCGCTTCACAGCCAGCTACTCGCCCACTGCGCCACGGGGGCAGTCGCTCGTTTTATCATTTATGCTTGTAAAAATAAAACTTTGTACAAAAATGTAGTAAGAAAACAGATGCTTAGCTAAAGCTCTCAATTTTCAGCACAAAAGGATTACTGCATGTTATTGATGATGCTTCAGATATTGATGGATCTTTAATGACTTGGTCGACGTGAGGTGGAACGGCTGATATTCAAATTGATTTAGACATTACCATCCGAAGACGTTGAGAAAATGTTTTTGTCGGAAAATATTCTTACTTGAGATATTTGAATCATATCGTGAAATGACAAATTATTGTATTAGTGAATGTATTATTGGAAATAAAAGAACTATATTTACTGAATATTGGTATAGTTTGGTTTAAACAATTAGCATGTTGTACACCAATAAAATAATAATAATAATAATAAATAAATAATAGTTTTTTTTTATGGCATAGGCCGGCAAACGAGCAAGTGGGTCACCTGTGGCAAGTGATCTCCGCCGCCCATGTACGCCCACAATACCAAAAGAATCATGGGTGCGTTGCCGACCTTAAAGGAAAGGAATAATTAAGGAATTGGGATGTGATTTGGATATGTTATAACGAGCTCTCTGTGATAATGATAATCCATAATTTAGATACACATAATCGTATTTTAAAATAACTATTTTTATAAAAAAGAATCAAACATCAATCAGTCCATATTTGGCGGAGTTATGCCAAAGACTTTAATGAATACTACTAGAAGGGCTGTTTAGAAGTAAAATTGCGTCATATATCGCGGGATAATATTGAGTTACGGTCAATTGACCGCAACTTAGTAGTACTATTTCTATGTACCGCGCAGCTTGTCTAGTAGTATATATTAAAGTCTTTGAGTTATGCTTAAATATACATTAAAAAATATAGACGACTTGAGAACATCTTTTTCTTGGGACAAAAATACAACGATTCATGTATTTTGGTTTTGTTGTAAGTGTTCAGTAATATTTACTACTGTAAAATTCTCAAATGTATTCTATGCATCGAAATAAATTATTATTCGTAGATTCTATGTCCAAAATAAATGATTGATTGATATTTAGATGCATACAGATTGTCGAAACAAACGTAGACGAAATGAACGCTCATTCATCTGAAAACCACACGCGATAAATGATTAATCACTCTGCAGTAATTTTTAGAAAAAATTATATATATTTTTTGGTTGAGTTTCATATAAAACATTTGAGAATGAAGACATTAAATGATGTTCTAAAATAATCTACGAAACTGACGCTACAGAGCAGGCAGCCGGCCGGTCGCAGAAACTTAACATGTATTCATATTGCTATAACAGAGTAATTAATTTGAATTTGTTTATTATTTAAATCAATAATTTATGTAAGCATCTTTGACGCTTTTACAATGTCATGCAGACTGATGCCTGTGTCACCTTATCTCGTAAACTGAGCAAGCAGAACCAGAACAAGCAGACTTCCGATTGTCACATCACCTTAGTAGCGTCAGTGACGTCTCTGCCTTATAATAAATTGTCACTAATAGCATAATGATGCCTGTGTCACCTTATCTCGTAAACTGAGCAAGCAGAACCAGAACAAGCAGACCTTAGTAGCGTCAGTGACGTCTCTGCCTTAAAATAACTTGTCACTAATTAACAAAAATTAAACCGAATCGAAAAATAAATGAGTCAACTATTCAGGAGTCAATGCTATTCCAGTTCATTAGACCATGATTGGTAGCATCGACTCAAAATTGCACAGGTTAGGTGCTTATTTTATTTTTAGCCATTTAGTTTATTTTTTAATTAATTTATTTTTTATTTTGTATATTCTGTTTTAATTGTTGCATAAATGTTTTAGATTAACATCCAGTTTCTGAAAGGATCGAATCAACATTCATCTAACAGAACTTTGATTTTGTCACCGCTATCAAATCAATTTGAGTTGCTGAAACCTTATTTAGTGAAAAAAATATTAATATCTGAGGGGCTAGCACGGAAACTTGCGAAAAGTTTTTCGAGCTGTCATCGACAACAATTTCTATGAGATTTTAGTACAGCGCCTCTATCGTACGTAAAATAAACTAATATATATGGAATATAGACCAATGATATTTAAGGAATTATCTATCGAGCTCTCGATACCTTTACATTACGATTTCGATAGTTTTCCGTGCTAGCCCCTGATGTCACTCTAATAGCGTTTGACATACCATTTTTCATAATAATTTGAAAGATATGTTTACTAACATGTGTGTTAAAACCAAAGGTGTTGACCACACGCAAACGCATCTAAATTTTGACTTGACATGAGAATTGACACTTGGTTAGTTAATTTAACATTGATCAGCCTTTCAGAAACCGGGAATTAGTCTTTTATCCCCAATTTTATCTTCTTCGGGGTGGAATTTTTTCTAGAGATTTAAATCAAACAAACTAACTCTATATAAAGAATCATAAATATTGGATCATTCTCTGTATATATTTGCTTGGTAAAGAATACAGTACACGCCTCATATTGAGAACCTTCTCCATTTTTATTCCGTCGGTTAAAAATATAAAATATTATTCTCTGGAATTCTTATGTACAACACAACCTGGATTGTCGCGAGATCCCAAGTTTATTCTGCACACTTGATAAGATATTCCATTATTGCTCTCAAAGGCCTGATGTGAGCACATTTCATGATATAAACGAAATTCACCTACAAAATGCCAGGCTATGAAATTTGGAAAAAAAAGATTAAGTGATTTTTTATACATTACGAAATACTGTAACCGTACTTTATTAGTATAAATTTATGTTGCACTTACTAATCGGCAAACCATTAAGCAGAAACTTTGGCGCAGTCTATGGATGGGTGACAGCTTAGTGGTATATCAACTGAGCATTTTCGTGCTTCGTGGCTATTATTATCAACGGACAGCAGTTATTAAGCTAAATCGGAGGCCTTCGGGCGACTTGAAAACTTTGCCACTAGGATGGCCACTAACCATTTTACATAGAATAGAATTTTGAATTATCATATAGTTTAACAACATAATAGATCAATAACTATGTTGTAATAGCTATAATCATGATTCTGCCGTCGCTATTTTCGTCCCCGCAGCCTTAAACATTGCCAGAAGGATAAAAGACGTTTAATATCCTAAAAGGTTACTTAATCATTACGATCGCAATTCGACTGAAATTTGTTATCCAGCATAACTTTATACCGACATAGGTTGTCAGTACGTTAATAATTCATGAAATAGGGCAAAGGTTAATGATGTTAATTGCTTTATTATACAAATGCGGCCTAAATTTGTTCTACATTAAATTTGCTACTGTAAACTGTTCTTAGAGGCGGAACGTATTGTATTCGTAACTTATGCTAGAAGTTACGTGAGACGAGTATTATTTTATTAATACCAAATGACAGTAATCACTTTAACCCATAGTTTATTGGTTACATTTACAATAGTAGGTACTGCTTTATAGACAACAACCTCATGTCAGGATTCTCTATAGACCGTTCTCTAATTATAACTCAAACAACTAGAACCGAATACTAAACCAGCATACTATCGACTGAGCACTGATATGAATGAACTGGAGACTGTCCGACTGACTGCGGGCAAAAGACCTCCAGTTATGGCGACAACCTCTTTTATACCATTTAACTACCCTTCCTAACTATATCGCACCATTATTATTTCAGTGTACCCAACGTTGCGTTCCACCCTCAATATATGGTTAAAGAATTTTATTTCTCAAAGAATTACAAATTCACTTACAGAGAAAATATACTAAAAATTAAACAATATGTGCCATTAGGCATGGCGAGTTTTTATGATTAGTTCACAACAAGTAGTTAACAATCATAATAATTAATAGTAAGATAGGTAGTGGATACGTAATTATAAAGATTAGGTGGGTAGGAAGAAAACTAAGGCCTGTGTCACAGTGCGACACAAGACAACGATTATTTATTGGTATATTATTGAATTGTAGTATTATTTATTTTATTACCTAAGGTTTTATTCTGTTAGAAATATTTGTATGTCTACTTGTGTATGTAAAGAGTTATGGTAACAATAATGTTAAATCTTTTAAAATATGTGTTTTTAATGCTCTTTTATAAGCTTGGAATGATTTAATTTCTTTAATACATAGTTTATTATAAAATTTCGCCCCTTCATACAAAATATTTTTTTGTCCATAAGAAGTCCTAGGTGTTATTAAAGAAATATTGTTACTTTGTCTCGTGTTCTTTTTTTGAGTTTGTATCTTTTTTGTAAATACCAGTTGTGATTGTATTTCATTAGTTACAATTTTTCGAATAAGAATACATGTGTTACATTTATATATTTGAGATATATTCATAAGTTTTGTATTTTTGTAAACTCTTGCGGAAGGTGTTAAGTAGTTAAATCGAAATAGTGTTTTGATAATTTTATTTTGAGCAGTTTGTAGCACTTGTAAGTTTGTTTTGGCAGCGGCTCCCCAAACCTCAATTAAATACTCTATGTGTGATTTAACCATAGAATTATAGACAGTAAATCGCACTTGACTCGGGAGACAACGCACTATGCCACGGAGTGCACCTGTAAGTGAGACGAGCTTGTTTTTTAACATTTCTGTGTGAGGCTTCCAAGTTAGTTGGTTATCAAGTATTAGACCAAGGTATTTTTCTGTGCTTACTTTATTTATTTTTTGTCCATTGATTGTCAAGTCATTGTGTTTACCGATAATTTTATTTTTTGCTGCAAATATTACATAATTTGTTTTAAGTATGTTAATGGTAAGTAAATTTGATTGTAGGCAATGATGTAGGAGATTCAGATCATGTTGGGCTTGCTCGATTATGGAAGATATTGAGGATCCTGTGTAAAATAGGCTGGTATCATCAGCGTACAGTGCGATATCTCCGTTTAGTCCAATTTCATATATATTATTTATGTAAATTAGGAATAGTAATGGGCCTAATATTGACCCCTGAGGTACACCATAGGTTATTAATTGAGGCTCACTCTGGATTCCGTTGATTTTAACAATTTGATATCGATTTGTAAGGTAAGATTTAAACATATTATAGGCGGAGCCAGTGATACCTATATTTTGTAATTTCGTCAGAAGTTTTTTATGACTAACTGTATCGAATGCTTTTTTCAAATCAATGAATATTCCTAATGTAATTTTCTTTTTGTCGATGTTAAGTTTAATTTTTGTTACTAGGTCAATTGTAGCAATAACAGTGTTTGACTTTGGTCGAAAACCGTATTGTTTTTTGTATAAAAAATTGTTGGATGACAGAAATTCACTAAGACGATTGTGCAAAATTCTTTCGAATATTTTAGATAGCAGAGGTAATACAGATATGGGTCTGTAGTTTCCTGCGTCCATAGTATTACCTGATTTAAATATAGGAGTAACCTTAGCAATTTTTAAAGTCTCTGGAAATTTACCTTTTTCAATACATTTATTAATACAATGAGTCAAATTCTCAGCAATTTGTTCTTTAACACATTTGATCGCTTTTGTAGTTATCCCGTCCACTCCTGTGCTTGTGTTAGTATTTAAGTTATTTATTATTTTGAGGACTTCATTAATGGTGGCGGGTTTTAATTGTTTTAATGTATCGTAATTAATTTGTGTGTTATTTAACTGTTGGTTAATATTATCGTGATATGATTTTGGAATTTGATTGGCGAGTTCAGCACCTATGCCTGAGAAAAAATTGTTAAAGTAGTCGCACATTGTTTTTACGTCTGTTATAGTACCTGATGCCGTATTTAGTTTTGTAAGCGTATTCTGTTAATATACCAATATTAACAGAATACGCTTACACTTATTATTACTTAAGTGTTTAAAAAGTCCAACAAAACCATCAAATCAATCATGACGTAATTAAGAATTAATAATAAAAAAATACTCCTGTATTCATTGTCCGTGTCCGGTGGCTCGGGCCTTCTCTACTGATAAGAAGAGTTAGGGCTTAGTTCGAACAAGGATTACCAAATTTATTGATAATTAAATTACAAGAAATCTATAAACATTACATAACATAACCTCTCGGCTGTATCTTCAGACGGGTGGGCAAAGGTGCACTGTACTGAAGTGCACCCATGCGTCGCATCGCCGAGATTGTTGCCGTCCTATGATGTGATAGAACGAAACTATCGAAATTTCAGACTGAAAAATATCGCTCATTGCCCAGGATGGGAATTTTTCCATCCTCGGCAATTTTAAACCGAAAACGAAAAACCATATTTTGAATTTGAACCTAAATTTCGGCAATATCTCTACGTCCAGAGTTCAATTCATTGTGAACTAAATAACTACCTCGATAATTAGTTAGACAGCCTTTCCAGAACTTCTATATAAAATATTATCATTAATTAATTAATTTAATCACCAACATTATTCAGGAAAATTTTACATGAAAATAAGACGATAATCTTGATAAATTCATTTAACGATGAATATTTACCCTGGAACCGTCTGTGATTAATTTTTGCAATTTCCACAGTAATCCGAGGGCCCCTAGACCGTCCTTTTCTCTTCTGTCCCTAATTTATCATGAGTTTAATTGGCGTGATCGATAGGCCGGATAAATTCTACTTAAACCTTAAAAAACTCTTTCTTTTTTGCTTAATTTAGCCAATGAAAAACTATCACTTTCATAAAGTGTCTAAACAAGTTCGAATTAACTCTTGATTGATTAACTAAAGTTTGATAAGATCGAATCGAATTTTACCTCGGAACTTGAATTAGCAATTCTCTTTTGACATAAAAGTAATTAATCAGGGAGGATGTTTCGGTTTTTCATCTATCAATATTTTTATATGAAAAGGCTTTGATACCGCCTCGGTGGCGCAGTTGTAATGCGTACGCGTTAAGATTGAGGCTAACGCTGAGGTCTCGGGTTCGATCCCGGGTCGGGTAAAGTGGTATTGGGTTTTTCTATTATGAAATGCTCAGTATCGGCCCAGAGTCTGGAATTTGTGCCCGGTATGGCGATAGGCTCGCCCCCTATCACATCGTGGGACGGAGATACGCTCGGTGAAATGTGGGTGTACTGGTTATACCTCTGCCTACCCCTTCGGGGATTACAGGCGTGAGTGCGTATGCTTTGATATTTTTACATATTTATATCTGTTTTATAATGCAAGTTAGCCAATTGAACACGGTAAGTGCCGACCAGCAGGACGATCTTAAATCGAGATATACCAGTAAATTTATTTACATAAGTAAAATTTTACGATTTGAAGTTTCTTAAATTGATTAACACCCTGTTTTTGAAAGTCTGATCAAATCAACATTCAACTAACAGAGCTTTGATTTTGACATCGCTTTCAAGTCAATTCGAGTTTCTGAAAAATTGAGTGAATTTTTTTATAATATTTGACTGCGTGGCGCAGTTGTAATGCATACGCGTTACGACTGAGGCTGACGCTGAGGTCTCGGGGTTCAATGCCAGGGTCGGGTAAAATTGATATTGGGGTTTTCTATTACGAAATTCTCAGTATCAGCCTGGAGTTTGGAATTGTGCCCGGTATATAATTTGAAAGTTAGTTAACTAACATGTGTGTCAAAAGTCTTGACCACGCTTCTAGCAACTCAATTTCGACTTGAAATGAGATTTGATATTTGATTATTTAAGTTTTCACTGATCAGCCTTTCAGAAACTAGACTAACGTGTGTTAAACTCGATTTAAATTTTTGAGTTATTTATTTAAACTTTATTTCGGAATGCAATAGCTGAAATTATATTAAAACGATTGAAGTACCTCCCCACGTCAATAAACGTCAGGTTCGATGAAAATACCTTTTCCATACATTTCCCCAAGTTCTACTGAAGTGCATATTGTATTCGAACAAAGCGTATATTCTATACAATTCGATTTATGTTCTACCTATATTACGTTGGGTCGCGATACTGGCGGGGTATTTCGTAACTGGGGTAAGGGGAATGATTACCATACGATACGTTAACGTCATTGCTTAATGGAAGTAATTCAGTTTTTATAAGTGGTAGAGCCACGCTGTATAAGTTTGTCTAGAGCATGAATGGGTCGGTTCTTCCGGGTCGTTACCATGGTCCCACAGAATATCGAAGTGAAGTAGCAGCTTACTGCTGCGTTTCGTACAGTGAGTGAGATATCCGGAGGCCCAAATCCCCCTCCTCTTCCCAATCCCTTAATTATCCCTTTTCTTTAAGGTCGGCAACGCGCACATGATTCTTCTGGTATTGTGTGCGTACATGGGCGGTGGAGATCACTTACCATCAAATGACCAGCTTGCTCGTTTCCCTGGTAGTGCTGCTGGCAGTGTTCAACGTCTCCAGAAATTTCCTCACAAAACTTACTTTACCTCTAAAAAAAACAATAATTAAAACAAACAATACACACTTAACTTTGAAAAGTCGAGAAGGGCATGTTCTTGGGGCTGGTTTCCAACATGGAACTTTCGTCTCGACAGTCCATAACCTTCCTCTCTGAGCTGTCGCTTTTTATTTCTATCTTATAAATTACATAGATAGAAAGACTGTTATTGAAAAATCCGGCAAAATATAACAAGCAATTTAATATATTTTATACTGTCACATAAATCCTCGAGTCTTTACATTTGAATAGTTATGGCAGTTGTCACTAAATCACTTACCGAATCGTTTGTGGCATTAGGCGTATTTTGTATGAAATCACTTTCTGTCACTATAAATCCTAGCTGCCAAACTAACAATCCTCGGGATGATCCCCAGTAAATAACGGGGATTAATCGCAGCTTACACTAAGCGTGGTATATCGTACCTATACTATACGTTGCTTAATATTTGACCATATCTTTCTGTAACACGTTGTACAGTATCGTCTTCTTCGACTTATTTCTTTTTTAAAGCATGAATGGTGAAACGATCATGTTGCTTGTCTGATGGTGAGCGCCACAGCCTCTATCCTTGGCTACATCTTGCTATTGCTTTTGGCATATATCACAGATGATATGTTGAGACTATCTAAAGTGTTCAAAGGCGGTAGAAATTACTTACTTTCCGGTGACCCAATTTCTCGTTTACCAGCCTCAAAATAGTGTCCAAAATGGTTTACTTCTACAACTTTTACCAAAATACAAATACATACGCACTCACACCTGTAATCTCCGAAGAGGTAGGCAGAGGTGTAACCACTACACCCACATTTCGCGGAGCGTATTTCCGTCCCATGATGTGATAGGGGGCGAGCCTATCGCCATACCGGGCACAATTCCAGACTCCGGGCTGATACTGAGCAAGTCGTAATAGAAAAACCCAATATTACTTTTACTCGACCCGGGGATCGAACCCGAGACCTCAGCGTCAGCCTCAGTCGTAACGCGTAGGCATTACAACTGCGCCACCGAAACATTTATATTCCAACATCATAATTACAAGAAACATCCATTAATAACGTAAATGGTACGCAGTCACGATAAATTCATACGTCGATTATTATTAATCATACATAATAATGATTATTATGAATAGACTGTAGTCATTAATTCAACAATAGATTCATATTTCATTCTATCTAACCTGTTTATGCTTCGCTAAAGGAAAATGAAGCTTTGTTTGAGAATATTATCTGCGCAAGTTTCTCGATATTTCATTTATTAGCAGACATCGAATAAGCAGGAGAGAACACGGGGTCGTGTCATAACATTTGAAAATAAGAATCTAATGACGCGTCCTCGTTATTGACTGTTTTCGGTGATATTATCGCATTGTATATGAAAGGTGGTAGGGACCCTCGTATGTATGGTATTATAAAATAAAATAACGTTTAACAAAATTTAGAAACCGACTTCAAAATAAAAACACTGAAAATTAAAAAATAACAAATTCAATCTATTCTATTCTCTTCAGAGTCGGTGCAATTTTATCTGACCGGTAGCGACACAGGCACCCAGGCACCGATTGTACATCACCTGTATTATATGGCATGTTTTCGTGATGACAATAAACGTTTCTTTCTTTCTTTCTTCTTTCAAGTTTATAAAACTCCTTTGAATAAAAATCTTGTAATAAATTAACACAATGTTCAAATTGTTCACAAGCTACTTTTACAACTAAGTTAAAACGTTCCCAAGAGCGTTGTTAGTCGCAATAACACGGGAAAAGAACATGGATTTACTTTATTAAGTAGAATAAATATGAATAAATGAATTTAAAAATCAGTGCCTTACCACCGAAGTCTCATCTTAGGACACGTTTCCATTGAAACGGAGCGAGGAAGAATGAACACGTGATAAACAGGAATAGACCAATCAGACTGTTTGAAATTTACATCTCTCCTCGACTCTACTTCTATGAAAAAACCTGGAGCCGTTAAGACTGCCGAGAGACTTAGGTTCTCTCTGCGTGTTTTATCGTCTGCTCCACGGGAAATGCTTTGAGGAACTGTTTGGGATGATTCCAACTTCATCGTTTTATAATCACTCCATCCGACACTACGGTAGAGTTCACCCATACTACCTGGAAATTACCATGAAGAACTTCTAAGGTAATCAGGTTTTCCTACGATGTTTCCTTCAATATTAAAACAAGCCATATTTAACAATGAATACATATATAACTCAGAAAAGTCAGATGTGTGCTATTGGGACTGGTTTCGTACCTGCGACTATCATCTCGACAGTCCGTACCACTCCCACTGAGAAGCAATATTTAGTAAGGTATTATTACATCTGCCTCGGTGGCGCAGTTGTAATGCGTACGCGTTACGATTGAGGCTGACGCTGAGGCTCGGGTTCGATTCCCGGGTTGGGTAAAAGTGATATTGGGTTTTTCTATTACGAAATGCTCAGTATTAGCCCGGAGGCTGGAATTTTGCCCGGTATTGCGATAGGCCCACCCCCTATCACATCATGGGAAAGAGATACATACGCACGGCGAAATGTGGGTGTAATGGCTACACCTCTGCCTACCCCTTCGGGGATTACAGGCGTGAGTGCGTAGGTATTATTACAACTCAGCTCATCTCATCGCTCTGCGCCGCTTTAGTGGAAAAGCAGTCTTACAAGCTATATTACTCGCGCGATCTGATTTAAATAAGAGCAAGGCTTAAACTGTTTAATTATGCATAAAGCCTGCTGAATTATGTTTTGACTTCCAGTTCTTAATGTTACCACTAATTTAACAGAGAAGTCGTCATTACGCAAATGTTTCTTTATCCAAATGCGTGAATATTCATTTCGGATTTATTCTATACTTGCTCGTTATACTCGTATATTAGGAGTAATTTAGTAGGCTCAAGGGTGGCTAAATAACAAGATTGTGACAAGAAATGTTTATAGAATGGTTAGTTTTTTTTTATTAGCTTGAGTGAGAATACGATCAGGTTGCTCTTCTGATGGTTAGCGTCACGACTGCCCATAAACAGAAGCAACATCACAAAGAACTTTTAATTACAAAGCATTGCATTAGACTGTGATCATCACCCCGAGACATAAGAGAGTTAAGTCTCATAATGCACAGTAATTGCACTGGCTTCAATGTCCTTCAAAACGGAACACAACAGTGCTTACACACTGCTGCGTGGTTTAAAATAGACAAATCGGTGGTACCAACCTAGACGGCCTCTCGCATACGAGGGACCTACCTTGTAAAATAGATACAATGCTTATTTTATATCAACCGAATACAAAAAGAAGGATGTTGTTCGTCTTTATTTTTTACGTTCGTTCTACTCTACTCTCATTATATCCGCCGAGTGTGGATTGATATTTATTATTCTTTTGCGTTCGATAGTGTTTACTACAAGGGTGGCTGTAGTGTTCTTACATCTAATCTTCTTGATTAAGATTATAATCAACTCTTTGTTTTTTATAGCATAGGCCGGCAAACCAGCAAGTGGGTCACCTGATGGTAAGTGATCTCCTAGGCCCATAAACGCCCACAATACTAGAAGTATCATGGGCGCGTTGCCGACCTTAAAGGGATAATTAAGGGATTGGGAAAGGAAGGGGATTTGGGCCTCCATATTTCACTCACCGTACGAAACGCAGCAGCAAGCCACTACTTTACGTCGGTTTTCTGTTAGACAGTGGTAACGACCCGGTCGAGTCCATTCGTGATGTAGATAAAACTGTCTACAGCGTGACTCTACCAATCTATTCACCCAATAAATAAATTCATTTACATATTCACTTTTTATGAACTATTCGACTTCCGAAGTGAAATACTTTTAACGAGCTTTACTTAATTGAAACTTAGCTATAATAATCATAATAAATAATAATAAATACACCCAACAGTCACACACATAGTCCTGACCCCACACTAGGTAAACCTGTATCGCGGGTATCAGGAACTACGACGGACTTGCGGTCCCACAACACCCAGACCCGAGACCAATATTTGTGGTTCACACAAACATTTGTCTCGGTGTGGGAATCGAACCCACGGCCCCTCGCTTTGCAGCCGTCTACTCGCCCGCTGCGCCACGACAACAAAGTTTGCCACTGTTTGTCTTGAAGAGACAAAACTTTGCCTTTTTATATTGATTTTGTAATCTTGTTATCTGCGTATTACGACGGAATTTCTTTATGAAATCCAGTGGAGCGTGCATTAATTATCATATTTATTTGTCATAATACCTTATTTTTTTATAGTAGTATTTAGCATGTGGAGGTCTTGCTGGCAGACTCTTTTGAAATGGTCAAGAAGTCTCCAAAACTCAAAAACCAATTATTATTATTATTGCCTGACCTGGATATTAAACCCAGGACCTCACAATTCTCAGGCTTAGTACGATTCTACTAGACCAATGAGGCGATTTTACATAGGTACATGGTTTGATATATTGTACTTTATTACTTTTTATTAGTATAAATGAAATATGCTCGAATTACTTACTAACTTCATCTACGTCCCAACAGGTCCGAACCCTATAAAGATGAACTCCATTTGAAGAAAAAAATACTGAATGGGTTTCTATCCCTGAATTATTATTCCTGTCAAGCCTTAATGTAATGGAAATCCTGTGATCGAATTTAAACGAATCGAAAAGGGATAAAGTTAATTATTTTACATTCACATAATCAATAAATCGTTGAAATCGGATCCACTGTATCTGATTTCTTTTGAATCTCTTTTTTATTTTAATTTGGGGCTTAAGTTTGATCTAGCATGAAATAAGTGGTAGAGCCACGCTAAAGACAATTTTGTCTACAGCATGAATGGGCCGGCTCGTCTGGGTCTTTACCACTGTTTCGTACGGTGAGTGAGATATCCGGAGGCTCAAATCTCCCTTCCATTCCTAATACTAGATAAAAATCTGGATGTTTGTAAGTTTGTGGGTTTGGGAATTTGGATGTTTGTTAGTCAATCACGGATTAATGACTGAACTGGATTATCACATAGGCTTTATATCCCGGAAAAGGCCGTTCATGCGGGCGGAGCCACGATGAAAAGCTAGAATAAATAATAAACCAAAACAATATGTACAGAACTGTTTGAAGTGTTAGAGTACTTTCAAAAGTACCGTAATAAGTCCGGCGGACGATGGGTGTACTAGTTGCACGTCTGCTTACCCCTCGGTGATACAGACAGATAGAATTAAAAAGTGTAATGGTGATTTTTCTTATTTGCCGGGCCTTCCGGCGTTTTTGCCATACCTATTACTAGAATCAAGTTTAACAGCTCGCGTGAGAGGGCCCAATTAATGCCATCCGTGGTGCTTTACTTCTGGCTTCTCCAGTTGTAAATGTCCTTGTCCCTGAGGTTAATGCCTCCTTAATTTATTATTTTGTCTACTGCTTGGCTATGGAGGGAAGTGGATAATTAATATTTCTAACTCCTTCCTAACTTTCTATTTGATTAGTGCGGGACAAAGACAATTTAGCATTTCCAGAGGCTCGCCGACCTGACTGCTTGGTGTCAATCCTGGTGCACATGAGATACAGTGATGGGTGTGTATTGGCGGGATAGTCTCTAAAAATGACCTTTTGTCAGGAAACTCTAGTATTGCTAAAGAAGTTCATTTTTCTACGGTGGCCATAAAGTATACAAATTCAATTTTTGCTAATACGATTTGTTCTATAGGTCGTCTCATAATTTTTTATTTATAGCTTCAATTTCCTTTGTTTCGTGCTCCCATTAATTTTACTGTTTACTAACCTAATGTTTGAAAAGTCCCTTTACATCATAAATAACGTACAAATGACACTTTATCGAAAACCTGTCAACAGGTGAACAAAATAAAACGAATACAAACACGGCGCAAAGTATAAACTAATTTGACTGGTGGATATCGTGCGGGAGTTTTGGGCACGTACCTCTTAATTGGAACACAAATAAAACAATCAGGGTTTTGGAATTAATTCATTTTATTCATGTGCAAATTTCAACGCCACTGGCACGGTAATCCCCGTACTATTCAAGCGTAATGAATTGATTGGAATCAATCAGCGGTGCATGGTTTTTCGGGGCTATGTTTTATATCCATACTAGCTGTTGCCCGCGGCTCCACCCGCGTGAATGCCTATTTCGAGGATTAAAGTAGCCTAGTGGGCGCCCCCGGTGAGAAACGCGCTTGACAAAAATACTAATTTCGCTATTAAATAATAGGGGTTGATCGCAGAGGGTTGAAAATTTAGGGTTGTATGTACTTTTTAATGCTGTATCATAAAAAAAACTAAAAAGTTTGACTAAAAAATAAATTTAGGGGTGCACCACCCTTAACATTTAGGGGGATGAAAAATAGATGTTGGCCGATTCTCAGACCTACCCGATATGCACACAAAATTTCATACATATCAGTCCAGCCGTTTCGGAGGAGTATGGGAACGAACATTGTGACACGAGAATTTCATATATTAGATTTATAACCTTAAAATAATTTTAGCCTCTGCTGGATATAAACCTCTTCTCCTTTGTGCCACTGATATTTGTTCTGCGCTAACCACGGCCAGGTCTTTCTAGCGATCGCTTGTATGCCGTTCATCCATTGGGCAGCCGATAAAATAAATCCTACTACTCATCATTACCACTGTCTCACATAAACCGACGTAAAGTAGTGGATTGCTGCTGCGTTTCGTACGGTGAGTGAGATATCCGGCGGCTCAAATCCCCCCTCCCATTCCCAATCCCATAATTATACCTTTCCTTTGAGGTCGGCAACGCGCCTATGAATCTTCTGGTATTGAAGGCGTACATGAGCAGTGGATATCACTTACCATCAGGTGACTCGTTTGCTCGGTTGCCGGTCTATGCTATAAAAAACAGGTATATATAGGTAATCCTCTGTATGTAAGACTTAATAAATAGCACCAATTGTCACTCATACAACGGTCTCCCATAGAAGTAAGGACGTGTTCACATACTCGATCATAATAAGGTGCCTAAAATTCTTTCACAACATTAATATAGAGTGAAATATCGAGCACGTAGTAAGCGCGTGATCTCAGTTGTAGGTCACGGCATTCCTGTTACGGATTTTCTGGACATAATGACCATTACTTGGCCCTTTTGAGTAATATTTGTGATGAAATGCGGCATGTCATCACCATTCATGTACTCGGGATTACAAAAAACTGGTTAAGCTCGGGGCGGACTCGCGCACCTATAACGCGAGTATTCCGTACACACACTTTTTTTTTTTTTTTTTATAGTATAGGCCGGCAAACGAGCAAGTGGGTCACCTGATGGTAAGCGATCTCCACCGCCCATGTACGCCCACAATACAAAAGAATTATGGGCGCGTTGCCGACCTTAAAGGAAAGGGATAATAAGGGATTGGGAAGGGGAGGGGGATTTGGGCCTCCGGATATCTCACTCACCGTACGAAACGCAGCAGCAAGCTGCTACTTTACGCCGGTTTTCTGTGAGACAGTGGTAACGACCCGGACGAGCCGGCCCATTCATGCTGTAGACAAAATTGTCTACAGCGTGGCTCTGCCACTCACACACACCCTTAAATTTTTACTTTTTTACATTTTTATTAATTGCGAGGATATTTGGAATTACATATATTCTTTGAAACGTTACCTTTTATATGATAGAGTATTTTAATGGTAGGACAGAGAGAGGGCTTAGGGCCCGCGCCCGCCGACGGCACGCACGGCAATAATATTATGACAAGGAAATTTCAATTTCATTGATGATCATCGTAGGTATAAAGACAAAGCTAATTATGTTGTCAAAGATGATAGGACATTGTCTGTGCTTTATATTTTTATATATTTGGGTGTGTATTTTAATGTGTTAAGTATTTACTTTTTTTTCTTTTTTTTTAGATTAAGTTCAACTGAAATGCATCTTTTCAAAATTCTACTTGTGAAATAACATTTATTCTTCAATACTATTCTAACTCAAACATACCAATCTTCGTTTATCTTCACCCACCACGTGACATTGGCGGAATAGCTACAGTCTACGCTCGTCGCCATTCACCAAGAAAGAAGAAGAAGATAAAGCTAGAAGAATTATGGACGTGTTGTCGATCTTATAGAAAATGCATAATTTAGGAATGAGAAGATTAATGTATTTCGACTTCCAGATATCTCACTCAACATGCGCAACAACAAGTTTATACTTTACGTCGGTGCCTACGCAGAATGCGAATTAAAAGCGTCTAAGTAAGAACATGGACTCTGGCACCAAGCCAGGATAGCGCGGGATAGAAAGAAAGTAAGTGAAAATAGAAAAGTAGCAAATATTATAAAATATAAATACTAAGTTCTACTTAAGGTTGTCTGGTAGAGATAGCTTTTAATATATACGATAAGACCGCCTCTTGTAACATAATTTAGTTGTAAGGTTCTTGATGTATAATTTTTATAGCTCTTGAATTAAATTTTTGGTGTACAATAAAGAGTTATCTATCTATCTATCTCTACTTTAATATTATTCAGTTAAAAATATATTATCATTGTAGAAAAACATTTGTATAAATTGATTTTCGTGACACGTTCGAGTAGGTGGTAACTCAAAATGTGTTGGCCTGCTGAGCGGATCTTTTAATGTTACAGAGAACTTCCATTACGACAGTAGCAAATAAATAACACCTATATATTATAAAAGTCAGTGAGGAAATGAGTGGCACTTCCTCACTGACTTACGAAATCAATAATATTACTAAAGCTACGAGTAGTATTATAAAATTTGGTAAAAATATTTTTTGTAATGTAAATGCCCGCTGAAGGATTTATTTAAATTAACATTTTATGGGGAAAAGGAGGGGTTCTTTTTTTTAGCCAATGGTAAGCGCCACGCCTGCCTATAAATAGTAGCAACACCACACAGAGCTTTGAGTTACAAAGCACTGCATGATATTGGAGTGCGCTCGTTACCACGAGATATAAGCTGTTATGTCTCATAATGCCCAGTAATTTCATGTCCTTCAAACCGGAACACAACAGTACTTTCACACTGTTGCTTGGCGGCAGAAATAGACAAAGCAGTGGTACCAACCCAGACGGCCTCACGCATACGAGGGCCCTACCACCTTGTAAAATGAAACGCTTTAAAAGGGCTGGGGTTGTTCCGGATTAAGACATTCATGCGAGCGGAACCGCGAGTAAAAGCTAGTTTGTAATATATACTGCCCGGTGCGTCACTCTTATCTATCCGGAACTTGGCTGACATAGTGTCGTCTTTTTTTATTGCATAGGTCGGCAAACCAGCCAGCGGGTCACCTGATTGTAAGTGATCTCCACCGCCCATATGCGCCCATAATCCCAAATTAATCATGGGTGCGTTGCCGACCTTAAAGAAAAGGGATAATTAAGGGATTGGGAAGGGGAGGGTGTTTGGGCCTCCGAATATCTTACTCACCGTACAAAACGCAGCAGTAAGCTGCTACTTTACGCCGGTTTTCTGTGAGACAGTGGTAATGACTCAGACGAGCCGACCCATACATGCTGTAGACAAATATATATCGTGTATATAGATCCAATGTTTTGGTGGTATTGCTACTCGATATGTGCAGGCGTGACTCTTTCCATAAGGCGAGCGACCTCTCGTCTCTTAATTAAGGTGATTAAAATAAAATAGGCAATTTAGCATTTAAGCCATGACAAATTGCTTCTATAATCAAACCACGATCGAGCGTTACATGAATATTTAGAAAAAGCAATTTACTCCAACCTTTCGTACAAAATTAATGTAAATCCCTTTTGAAATACACAAATATAAAAAATATATTCAATTAATTTGCTTAAAACTGCACTCGTCTGAAATATTGCAGTTAGTCAATGGAATAGCGGCGCTGGTTTAACCATTCGTATAGCAAGGATTACCATAGCAAAGCGAATTTTTAACCGAAACATAACGGAGGAGTTCTTTATTCGACGCGTATTTTAATATCAACAATAAAAAAGACTCAAAATAAAAATAACCCACTTTGGGTGGTTATTTCTACTAATATTTCAACCTTTAAATTGCAATACCATCGACTCAAAATTGTTTACACTTTTTTAAGTTTTTTTAAAAGTCAGTTATTATTATTGTTGTCAGCCTCCGTGGCGTAGTGAGCGAGTAGCTGAAAGCGTAAGGCCGCGGGCTCGATTCCTGCACTGAGATAAATGTTTGTGTGACCCACAAATATTTGTTTCGGGTCTGGTGTTGTGGGACCATAAGTCCCCCGTAGTTTTTTGATATCCACTATATAGGTTAACCTAGTGTGGGGTCATGAATATAGGTGTGACAGATGAATGTATTTATTTAATATAGCTGCTGCCACTCTACCCAGAATAATTGGCACATTGATTTATGCTAATACTTATATGTATATGCATGTTTTAATAGTATTCTAACACTAACGCCCCAATACTGAAACGCCGTTCAAGCATTTAAGATAATTTTAAACATTATGAGGCCTTCTTAGCTGTCAAAATATTAGTAGTGCTTCTATGCACTTGGTCTCGAAATACTGAACTGAGCTACAGTGCTCACTTATAGTTCTCAAGAAAATAAACATTACTTAATCACCCTTCCACCCTCCCACCCTTATGACATGATGAAAATAGGTTCTGGGGTCTTGACAGATGTTAAAACTTTTTATAAATCTGGTCAAACGATATTTTTCAACTGAAAACATAAATAATGGTACTCCTAAGTCATTACTGACATGGGAAATAAACTACGAACCCTATTCGATGAGGCGACTATACCCACTAATAGAATTATCAATATATCTCTATTTATTACCGATGGGCAAATAGTAATTGAGTTTACTTTTATTGCCCCCATTTGGCAAGTTAGGACTTGGCTTCCGCACAAATACAGCTTCGGGCCATCTGGTGACCTCGGAATATCGCCAACAGACTGACCTGACCCTTTGGACTTCCGCAACCCTAAAAAGTTGGTGAAGTGTTAAACACAATGATGCAGATGTAGGGGATTGTTATACAATTCCTTTATATGAAATGGCCATTCTCGCCAAGTTTCATTATTTACACTGAAGTAACTTTATTTTTTCTAGGGAAGGCCTTCTTTGTGTTTTATTTTTTTATTTTCTCTTCTTTTTGTTATCAATCCAACTTGGTGGACTAATGCCTTATCCCTTTCATTATTAGAAGGATGGTATTATTATTTATCAGCTCTGCTTACTTAAACATATATGCATAAGGGGTTTTTAAAGTTTCGAGTTAATTGAATAGGGAGTTTGTTTATGAATATCGAGTAATGACTGTGATATATATCGGAACACGATTAATTGAGATAGGGAGTAATAAAACTGCTAAATGAAGGATCCATACGCTTTCGTTATTCCATTTATATTATTATTTTATTACATAGTCAGATAAATGAGCAACTGGGTATCCTCATGGTAAGCGATATCCTTCGCCCATGATACTCACAATACCATCCGAATCATGTACGCATTGCCACACTTAAGGGAACCTATTGGGAAGGAGGTATTGGGGATATCCCACTCAACGTACGAAACACAACATCAAATTGCTAGTTCATGCCGGTCTTCTGTGAGATAGTGGTAACAATCCGGACGACCCCATTCATGCTGTAAACAGAGCGACAGTTTAATTAGAAACCACATATTGTTATTGGCATTTGCGTGATGGTTCCTGATATGAAAAATAGGTATACTTATTTATTCTATAGATCACAGACAGGGTACTGATAAACATAATCACATAACCGGAGCTCCGGGTACAAGCTAGCCTCCTAATAAAAAGGGAGTAAAATTCGTATTTCGACCGTCCATTACGGGGTTTCAAAGCGGATTGCTCCGGGGTATTAGGTCATAGAATTTGACAACACATGAGAGTTTTTCATGCTCGTTTGAAACCATCACACTTCTCGGTGCGGCGAAATGTCACAATGTCTATTATCACCAGCAATACCACCGTTGTCGGATGTGTATCCGATACACCCTGTATATATACAACATGTATGATTATACCCACTTCTATATCCATTATTTAGTATTTTTGAAAATATTGAGATTTTATCATCACAATGCGCGCTACTTTTTTGCCGTACCTTATTCATATGGCACCGCTGTCCAGTTATTTATCGATGTGCCCAACGTGCCTTATTCGTCATTTTCAGGATTATGAAACGGGATTCCAAATAGAAAGCAGACGGTTGAAGTGGAACCCATTTTTGAAGGCGATTTCGATGCTCTCTTCAGATGCTATTGTAGATTAGATAATATGTATTACTCCATTATTTTGCACATTGGAGAAGTTCTTTTCCTCTAATCGATTTTCGGTCGATTTCCTATTCTGTATTTTAAAATTACAAATAATGGTAGGATGATTGAATTGATTTTATTTCTGAAATGGCGATCGGCTCATCTGCATGCATACTATACACACTATATGTGAATCACTTATTGCTAAAATGTGCCTTGTTGAACATTTTGTCAAAAAAAAAATTTCTGTTCTGTACGTAATTTGCTATTTTTTACTTGAGTTTATTTTAAAACAATAATTCACGTATTCTTATTGCAAACATCAATAAAAATTGCCCTTACGTAAAAATAATTATTTTTGGTTATGAATACCTTCAAAAATGTATGTCGTTATTGAATATATTTTTTATAGTATACGCCAGCAAACGAGTAAGTGGGTCACCTGATGGTAAGTGATCACTACCGCCCAGGTACGCCCACAATACCAAAAGGATCATGGGCGCGTTGCTGACCTTAAAGGAAAGGGATTGGCAAGGGGAGGGGAGTTTTGACCTCCGGATATTTCACTCACCGTACGAAACACAGCAGCAAGCGGCTACTTTACGCCGGTATTCTATGAGACAGTGGTAACGACCCGGACGAGCCGGCCCATTCATGCTGTAGACAGAACTGTCTACAACGTGGCTCTACCAGTCACAAACATTTACTGAAGTAGACATGTACTCATCTTGCAATTAGTGATTCATGTACCATATACCACCATATCAGTAAGAACAGATGTACCCTTCTCACAATTGCATCTCTGGATTCACAGCCGCAATAATATAAAATATCTTATGCATAAATACGTGCACGATAGTTTGATTAAAGCCGCATGTACACGACGTCATCTTCTTGCCTATTACATATAATGTTATTGTATTAAATGGAGCTTTAGAATATTGAAAAGATGATTGTGATTTTAGTAAATGGTTGTACGTGGCTTGAGCTTATACTGTTTCAATGAAAACTTCTTTACAGATATACGAAGCTTTTTCCTCGTGTCCTGATTTTTTAATGTAAAGAAATATTATTTATAAATGTCCATTTCTTGTCAAACTCTCAGTTGATGACATCACATACTATGAAAGGCTGTAGTTAGTAGTATATAGTACAATATCGTCGTATCTAAGTTAAGCTATATGAAATATAAAGTAAATAAGTTAAAGTATAGCTATAACAAAGTGCGAAATTTAGTTAAATTATTTTATACTGTCTGTGATTGTAAATAATAATATTATGTAGAAGTCAGTCTAACAAAATGATAGAGACTCGTCGTATGGGCCAGCTCGACGGGTGTGATGATGTAAAACACTAACGTAAAGTGGCGCCTAATCTATATTAATACGGATTGTAAGATTGTCAAAATAAGTTTAATGTGGTATACATACAAGACAAGACGTTGCTTGAGGATCACTGGATTATGCCAGCCCGAAGTAACGTGGAACGCGATTCACCGAACCATAATACAGCTATAAAATCATACTATAGAGGTACATAAAAATTTGCATTGCATTATAAAACTATAATTATACAAATTTCCGTGTAGGTGTGAATTTAATTAATGTGATATTTTCTGAAATTCAAAATAGTTGCCTGTTTCAATTCCAGAAGCTTGCACGTGACTCAATGACCTTTGAAGTGGAAACCCTACTTCAAAGGTCATTCATACTTTTATTTACGTAGAGTTTAATGGCATGATATAAAAGTGTGGTTTTGTTTATCAAAAATAACAGATAAGGATAGAATAACTTTTTCTGTCTTCAATAGATATGGCGATCAGAGTTGAGAGGGCGTCCTGGCATTATCGTGGCGTAGACCTACGCTCAAGCAACTATCTGAAACTGCGATGACAAATAGGGTACGAAAATGGCAAGGGGAGAAATGACAGGCGAGCCTCTATCTATGTGGGTACTCGCCTCCGCGCTGACTCGACGCTACTATAGTCCTACAACTATTATACTTATTGATTCTACCAGCATTAATATAAACGTAGTTAAATAAAAAAAAAACCATTTAGCATATTATCATTTGTAACCACCTATTCAATGATACCGCACATGTGCAATAGAAAATGAAATGAAAATATTACCCCTTAGTTACAATATGACGAGCCATACCAAAAAAAAAACTCTACTCTTTTGTGTCGCGGTTCATAGAACACCTGCGAGTAAAATGCCTGTAGCATATGGACGGACAGACGGACATGACGAAGTTAGTTATAAAGTTTCCATTTTTGCCATTTAGCTACGGAACCTTAAAAAGGGTGTGGGTACAGAACCTACGTTACGCGAGTCCGCTTCGCATTTGATCGTTTTAAATTGTTTCTGAGAGGGAACAAGGTAGTAGGTCCCTCGTATGCGAGAGGCCCGTCTGGGTTGGTAACATACATATCTATTTCTGCCGCAGAAGTGTGTAAGCACTGTCGTGTTTCGGTTTGAAGGACATTGAAGCCAGTGAAATTACTGGGTATTATGAGACTTAACAACTTATGTCTCGAGATGACGAGCGCAGTTCAGAACCATGCAGTGTCTGTAATCCAGAGTTCAGTGTCACGTTGCTTCTGTTTAAGGGCAGGCGTCACGTTTAACATCAGGCGACCGACCTCCTCTCGTTATTCAAGCAAATAAAAAAGGACAAACGTAGCGAAACACTTTAAATGCAAATAAAAGACTTGATAAGCAATTTTCCTGTTCTGGTCAAGTGAGGTTATATTCGCACGTCGGAATAAGGTTCATGCCTTGTAACGAGATGCCTCTGAGTTCAGAAATATTTGTTTTAGCCACAGTACAAGCGAAATAAAGATGGTCTATATATCATCATCAGCCACAAGACGTCCACTGCTGAACATAGGCCTCCCCTAATGCCTTCCAGGCCGATCTGTTGGAAGCGGCCTGCATCCATCGGCTTCCTGCAACCCTTGTCAGGTCGTCGGTCCATCTTGTAGGTGGACGTCTTCTGTTGCGCTTGCCCGTACGTGGCCTCCATTCGAGAACTTTTCTGAATAAAAGAAAAGAATAGCTAATTTCATAGCTCGCAGAACTGATAGCCGATGGGGCAGAAAAGTTCTCGAATGGTTTATATATAATCTACTTTATATTACAAATTCAGATAGCTGTAAGTAGTAGAGACACGTGTTAGAGCCAGTTTTGTCTACAACATGAATATACCGGCTCGAGCGGATAGTTACCACTGTCTCACAGAAACCCTGCATGAAGCAGCAGATTGTGTTTTGTACGATGATTGAGATATCCGGAGGCCCAAATCCCCTCCCCTTTCCCAATAATCCTTTTCCTTTAAGGTCGGCAACGCATCCATGGTTCTTCAGGTATTGTGGATATTCAAGGGCGGCGATCACTTGGTCTTTTGGCTCTACGCTTGTGTTGACCCGGCTTGAAATTTGTTGATGATTGGCTCGGCTCCTATCTCATCCGGCAATAAGCTTGATGAATCTAGATGAGTAGATAGTTGGTATTCTATTTTTAACCGACTTCAAAAATGGAGGAGGTTCTAAATTCGGCGCGTTTTTTTATATCTACATACAGGAATATAGGCGTATGAAAAGAAGAATATACATACATACGCACTCATGCCTGTAATTCCCGAAGGGATAGGCAGAGGTGTAACTAGTACACCCACATTTCACCGAGCTTATTTCCGCGCCATGTTGTTAGGAGGCAAGCCTAATTACCGGGAATAATTCCGGACTTCTGGCTGATACTAAACATTTCGTGATAGAAAAACTCAATATTACTTTTACTCGACCCGGAGATCGAACTCGAGAACTTATCATAGTAGTCGTAACGCGTACGCATAACAACTGCGCCACTAAGGCAGACAAAAGAAGAATAGAATATGATAAATCAGCTCTCCTAATATAAGCACCACGAGAAACACTTTTTCATCCTCGTTTTTTTTTGTGAAAGGGACCTACTACTAGGTGATAGGTCTCATTGGTTGATATATTGTTACGGAACGCTGTATTCGATAACAGTCTTTCTGTAAAGCATTATCTTGTGGTTAGGCGGTAGGCCCATGACGTCGACACTGCCCTTTCACAGCCGCGAGGTTTATTTTAGACTTAAGTCGTTCGATTTCAAAAAAGACTTTCAAGTAGGCAAACAATAGGGGAAAGGCCGCGTTCGTTGGCCTAGTGGCTTATTATAATGGAATATTGTACTTTCACCCTCAAATATATAATGGCCTGTTTAAACAACCTATATGGCATTGCTATGGAAGCCGGAGAAGTTGAAGCAATAACTAAGAATAGATTAAAAAGTCTTGTAACGGAATATTTACTAGAGGTGTGCTATGGTCGTAGGAGGTGAAAATACGTTGTCTCTGCCAACCCCTATGGGAAACCGGCTTGAATCGCACTCACGTCTGTACTCCCCGACGGGTTAAGGAAAGGTGTAACTAGTACACCCACATTTCGTCGAGCGTATTTCCGTCGCATTATGTGATACGGGGCGAGCCTATCACCATACCAGGCACAATTACCGACTACAGGCTGATATTAAACATTTCGTGATAGAAAAACCCAATATCACGCTACCGGGCATCCGGGGACCAGGGGATCGAACCCGAGACCTCTGCACAGCAGTCAGACCGCGTACGTATTACAACTGCGCCACCGAGGCAGTCTTGAATCCATGTATGTATGTATATATATTTACTAAATAGGTAGATCACCCCTTTGCGAAAGTCCCTTTCTCAAAATCAACCGATCCTGAATCGCGCTAGCAAAGTTTCCGCGACGGTTACTATATATACAAGTTCCGAACATCAACCAGCGGAGGGGCCGCGGCCGGTCAGGTACAACACCCGCCTGACTGAAGATCTCCCCTTCGCTAGAGGAACATAACCACCCGTTCCTCTACAAATCTTTCACCGCTCACCACCGCTTTGTCTATTGCTGCAGCCATGCGTGAAAAAGTAGAAGTAAGCAGTATGCAAACACCCATGGTGTTTGAGTTTGAAAAGCATTGGAGGCATTGAAATTACTGAGGCATCACGACATAAATCATGAGACTAACGACGAGAATAATTCATCAAATTCTAAATCTCAGATGATGGACAAATTACTTTACATACGCACTCACGCCTGTCATCCCCGAAGGGGTAGGCCGAGGTGTAACCAGTACAACCCACGTTTCGTCGAGCGGATCTCCGTCACATACGTTACTCATTACAACTGCGCCACCGAAGCAGTCACTCGTAGGCACACAAATTACTTTATTATGTAGTTATTTAACTACCAGTCAGAATATCAACGCCTACCATGGTCACTAATAATTGCCAACTGAATCGCCGATGCTAAATGTATCTTGTATGCTGTGGCCCTAATTGAGTCCACGCATAACTATGAAACAAATCCACAATGTAAGTCGTGAGTGAACTTCTATTGTCTGTTCACAATTCGTGCACACAAAGACGTGCAACGTGCGTGAATGACATTCTTACGAACAAAAACAAACACTGACGTAAATAATACTCGTATAGTCATAGCATACGTATATTCATCTATGTACCTACTTAACAATATATTATCTAACTAAGTTTAGTAATTAGTGTATATGTTTTTACTTTACCATGTAGGTAGGTAGGGCCTTCGTATGTGAGAGGCCGCGGCAGTCTGAGACAGTTTGGCAGTCATTTTCAGAATCAGAATCAGAATTGTTTATTTGCTTAGAATGTAGGTACAATAATAAGGTGTTAACATAACATTTAGTTCCGTTACATTCTGCCAGGTGGCGTGAAAAATTAATGGTTTTTTTTTCATGAGCTTACACAAACATCATTATTAGACTTAACATCTTATGTCTCGGGTTGACTAGCACAGTCCAGTGTTCAGTACTTTATGCTAGTAGTACTACTCAGTTCCACTGAGTACCGCGAGGAAACGCAATGTTATAGTCAAATAGTGAAAAATTCGACATCAGTATGTAGAGGACTATTATTATAGAACTATAGGCTCATTCCGGCGAGTCACGTTTCAGGGTTAGCTGTTGTATATCCAGGAAATTTAGGCTGGCCTAATTCTGGCGATCGTCGAGAGACGCCACGTATCTCGATCACTAACATTTATAACACATTTCGATGATTAGGACTGCACCTAGACTTACCAGTAACATATTACATTACATTACAGTGTAAACATTTTGCCGTGGAAAAATAATACAGCGTACAAATTTTCATAATGTTATTGCAAAAAATCATAACAGGCGTTTTACTCATCCAATATTTAGGCTTCTTCTCAGATATGTAGAAAAAACATCATTTTGTTGAATAATATTTGAACATTGATAAATAACGTTTATTCCAATTGTAAATGAACAAATGTTTTCAAAAATATTATAGTACAATGTACATTCTATTCATACAAAGCTGAATTTGATAATAATAATAATAATAATACACCCAACAGTCACACACATAGCTCTGACCCCACACTAGGTAAACCTGTGTCGTGGGTATCAGGAACTACGAGGGACTTGCGGTCCCACAACACCCAGACCCGAGACCAATATTTGTGGTTCACACAAACATTTGTCTCGGTGTGGGAATCGAACCCACGGCCTCTCGCTTCGCAGCCGACTACTCGCCCGCTGCGCCAATAAATATCCTGCAATTATTTTTCGAAACAAATGAATGTAACAGCGGCCAATAATTATTACATTTTGTTTATTCAACTAAATATTTCGCAGGCTGATAAACAAGCTTAGCATAACACTTGTATTTTAAGTCACCGACCGGTTCAAACACAAAATCGCTTAATTCAGCGTCTAAACAAAATACATTCCTCAGTGCCTTCATAATATTATACTAATCATAACTTTTCAGCACTTTATAAGCTGAACGTAATTTATGATAATGTACAAGCAAGAAGAAGCTATATAATATCGCTTTAACAAAACAGCGCAAACATCGCTTCAGTTTTACGGGCCAATGGGTTCTTTCAATAGGTTTGTTGTTGGTTGAATTCATTCGCAACTTCCAACATTAAATATATTAAGGTATCTATAGGTAAGTAATAGGTAGTTAACACCGGCAAAGTTGCTTGATAAACACGTTAAATAAATTGAGAAGTTTGACACTGTGCTATACATTTAAGTCAGTGAAATTACAGGGAATTATGAGATGAGACTTAACATGTTATCATGTCTCGGGGTGACGAGCGCAGTTAATACTATGCAGTACTTATTAATTAGGGTCGCGACCTGTGTACCCACCGTCTTCACCTACCAGTGGGTGGTTAGGGAATTGCTGTTTAACTGTGCACCCACTGCACTATGGCGCGAAATAAAATTTAAAAATTTGATTTGAGTTTTTGCATTCCCCGTCCACCCACTAGGACGAAGCCGGTGGGTACACGGATCGCAATCCCTAAATTCGAATGTCTATTTAGTGGCGTTTATGTCTAGGCGTACTGAGTAGGCATGACGCTTAATATCAGACAAGCGCCCTGCTCGTCTCTACATTAACACTTATAAAAAAAAAACATTGAATCTGAAAATGATTTTATATGGATTTAAACCAGACGTCACAGTCAAATTTTATAGGTCAGACCTAATAAGGTACAGTTAAGCGACGCGTGCTAGTAGAGTACGTAGAGACTTGTCAACATTTCTATGCTTTTGGCAGCGTGCCGCGACGTATACTCGAGTAGGTTGTGCGTCATCCGTACCTCGGCTCTTCTAATATCTTCTTAAATAGCCCATATCCCGCCCACTGCTGACTATATGCCTCTTCCAGTTCACGCCAGGATACTTCCGATCTTGTGCGCGGCACATGCATTTTTGACCCCACCCATTAACGAGTTCGAGCCGCCGACTTACGTACTCTTAAGTGGCTCAGCTCGCAAACATGAATTCGTACCGTAATTGACAACGTACGCGTAGGCGCGCCGAGGAAATTGACTTTATCCCAAATCTAAGAATAAGAATAAAAGCTTGCTGGTACTTCTTGGCGAGAACCAGCTCCTTTGGCCACCACTACTCATGGTACCTCTGAAAACGGCGGTGCTGTGGCGCTGGTATGCGTCGATTAACGTCTTAAACACAGTGGCATCAAGTGTCACATGTCTTTATTTATTTCCTTCAATGACGAGACGCGCAGCTCGCTCGTCTCATGTTAAGCATCACGCCTACCCATAAACAGAAACAACGTCACACAAAACTCTGGATTACAGAGCACACTGCATGGCACTGAACTGCGGTCTTCATCACGAGACATAACAAGTTAAGATTCATAATGCCCAGTAATTTCATTAGCTTCAATGTCCAACAAACCGGAATACAACAGTGATTACATACATTTGATTGGCGGCAGAAATAGACAAAGCGTTGCTACCAACCCAGATGGCCTACTCGCATACGAGAGACTTGCCACCTAGTGAAAAAACACGTTTTTCTTTAAAACAGCACAGGGCGGCAAACAGCAACTATGTCACCTGATGGTAAGTGATGTCCACCATCAATGATCATCCAGAATACCAGAAGAATCATGGACGCGTTACCGACATTAAGTTTAAGGGATAATTAAGGGAATCATCTCTCACCGTACGAAACGCAAAAGTAAACTGTTACGTTATATTGGTTTTCTGTGATACAGTGGTATCAACTCGGTCGAATCGGGCCATTTAAACTGTAAACAAAACTTATTACTGCATTGCTCTACTGGCTGTGATCGTCTACTCTATCACTTCATTTTAACTGACTTCAAAAAAGGAGGAGGTTCTCAATTCCCCTAACTAAGTTTTTCTTAATTAGTTAGATTGCATTTTAAATAAACAAAGCAAAGCATTTCTTAGCATTATTAGAGTCCATAACCGTAAAATTAACTAACAGGAAATTGGAATCTTGTTTCCGAGAAGTTAATGAGATTTTTGTACCCTTAAGTGTAAGCTCGTACATCGATTTTAATTACACGTATAAAAAAATCTGCACCAATCTCGGATTCATTACAAAATTCCTTTTTAAATCCTTTTCAAAAACACTATATCTATAGCGTAATATTAAAATCCGTATGGCAAAAAATGTAATTACTTCATTCGAATGCAGAGAGATTTTCTTTAAACACAGATTTTTTATTATTTTTGAGCCCGGTATGGCGATATCACATCATGGGTCGAATTGGGGGGAATTTTCTTAAGGCGCATATGTTAAGCCGGCCTTGCCTGACTGACTATGACCGTTATAAACGACGTTAAATAAAAACATTTCTAGATTTCAGTTTGAGTTGGTGCAGAGTCAACAGATTAATTAAATTCGAGCAAGTTCTTGTCCAAATATTTGTTCTTCATCGAATAACGAACCAATGGTTAGTTACTAAATAGACTATTTGAATAAAAATATTGAAATAGTTCAGCTTTAATGGAATGCTGTCTGTGAATTATTGTTTAAAGATACTTAAAAAATAACATAAAAACAACATATTATTTATATCGAAGAAGACAGTACCTAAATAAAAAACTTCATTATTTGTGTTGCTCTCTTTAAAAAAACTCGTTACAGTTTTACTTCTACATATGCACTCACGCCTGTAATCCCCGAAGGGGTAGGCAGAGGTGTAACCAGTACACCCACATTTCGCCGAGCGTATCTCCGTCCCACGATGTGATAGAGGGTGAGCCTATCGCCATATCGGGCACAAATTCCAGACTCCGGGCTGATAATGAGCATTTCGTAAATATAAAAACCCAATACCACTTTACCCGTCCCGGGGATCGAACCCGAGACCTCAGAGTTAGCCTCAATCGTAACGCGTACGCATTACAACCGCGCCACCGAGGCAGTCACCAGTTTTACTTCTAGTAATTCATATTTACCTATTTGTAAGGATTGTTTTAGTAAACATTAGGCGTTACTTTCTGAGGAATAAGTAGCATAGAAAAGAGCAAAATAAACTATTTTGGATAATCAATATCGTCTTAATATTTTCCAGTACATAAATACAAATTTTAGATTAGAAATAACTGTGGATTAATACAAAACTATTCTCTTGAACGATACATAAAAGATATAAAAGATAAACTACAAAGCAAATTGCATTACAAATATATACGAACATAACTTCGTTATTTGTATAAATGACGGCATAACAAGCAACATTTGGCAAAACAACACATAATTTATTAGCAAACATCCACTACCTTGTATGGCAAATAGCTACTTTTCTTTGAGTGGTACATTTACTACGATTATTAGAACAAACAATATCAATGTTTCTGTGTCGAGGGCCCCTTGGACTTAGTTTTTCTCTTTGATAGAGGTTAAAAATCTCGAAGAAATTGAGTCCGAATTCGCAGTTCATTGAAATTGGATTTTGCGGATTCTTTTGTTGGTTTAGAAGTTGTGATGAGATCAACAACTTGTACTGGCCTGAATGCATTATGGATTACTGAATGAGTATAGAATCGACGTTGGAATCAACTTCAGTCGTATTTAAAAACTAGGTTACGTTCCCTTTACCATATGGGAGTTCATAAATCATATGTATTTCTTTAAATAATAATAAGCAGCTTGTGGCGAGCAGTTGGGGAGTAGCGACCTTACGTACCCGAGTGCTCCCGGGGGAGGCTCCTGTTCTTCATCTCTGGCTCGCCTTCACTGGCCGGCTGGAGTGAACACTGATGAGGAACAGGTCCCCCACCTCTGGCTTGCCTTTACCGGCCGGTCAGAGTGGAGTCGCGAGAGCTTCATGCTCGAAAGGTGAATGTGAAACGTAAGTGGTGAGTGGGCAACGTGATGGGACCCTAAGGGAGCAAATGATCGTTGTTTAAAGCCCAGTGACACCTCTCCACCTTTTAGCCACTCATCTGGGTGTTGCTCCCTTGTCGCTTTTTCTAGTGACTATTTTGGGGAGCCCATCTACCTGAGTTGGCGAGTCACCACCTGGCAGGTGCCATAGTCCTTCCCATAGACCCGGTTATCCAATCCATCAACACCTCACCTCAATAAAATAGTAGATATTTATTTTTGCCCATCCCTACAATAGTCCTAAACCAACCGGGGGCTGTCCTTGGTTACACTTCTATAGTGTATACAAGGATAGCCGTCGGGCGGTGTCACATCACCTTATTAAATTAAATTTGTCTAACGGGCCTCTACATGTTGGCTTCGGCCCCACGCACGCCTTCCAAAGGTCCGGGACTTTGTAGTCCCGAGATTATGGTATGACATACATAAATAATAATAATAAATACACCCAACAGTCACACACATAGTCCTGACCCCACACTAAGTTAACCTGATTATACATGCATACACGCTCCCGCCTGTAACCCCCGAAGGGGTAGGCAGAGATGTAACAAGTACACCTACTTTTCCCTCAGCTTATTTCTATGTCCCATGATATGATAGACTAATTTCCGGAACGGATGAACTGAAAATTCTTGTATAATATTCTAAACTTTCTAATTTATTAAATCATACACATTTTTGCGATGTCTAAAGCGGCTTTTCTCAATCGGTTATGCTTTTGCTATAGAATTTATTTAAATCACATCTTTTTCTGATTAAATTTATTTTAAACATGCATTTGCTCGTAGCTCCGCCAGCATGATTTTTCAGGGATAAAAATTAGCCTATATTCTTATATAGGTCTACCTATTTATCAAATTTATTCATAATCCGTTCAGCCATTGAGACGTGATTACCATACATCTAAATTCACATAATTAGAAACATTCACGCCCGGTTTCTGCAGGGCTGATCAAATCAACATTCAACTAACAGAACTTTGATTAAACATCGCTGTCAATTCAATTCGAGTTGCTGTGACGTTATTTAGTGAAAAAAATATAATATTTGATCTCTCTGTACTACCGTTTGACATACCTACGATTTTTCATATTAATTGGAAAGTTATGTTAGCTAACATATGTGTCAAATCAAAGGTGTTGATCACGCTTCTAGCAACTCAATTTCGACTTGACATGAGATTTGACATTTGATTAGTTAAATTTAACATTGATCAGCCTTTCAGAAACCGGGCGTTAATCTTTCATAATATTATAATAATGATAAGTAGCATGTGGGTGTACTGGTTACACCTCTGCCTACCCCTTCGGGGATTACAGGCGTGAGTGCGTATATAAGTAGCATAATTGGATATATCACTACCTATTCAGTATTTATAGTAATTCCCCACATCTTTAACGACACCCTATTTTGGTAATTTATCTTCCATCGCCCAGCTTTATAATACCTGTTATTTAAACCAAGTTAAAAGTTTAATAACAAGATGAGACAAGTCGGTATATTCCGAACAGGCAGATGTCTAGATTATTTATGATTTGTAGAAACTTCCTCGAATTGAGACAGCCGTCTACACAGATCTAACTGTTTGGAAACTATTGAATTAATTTATTAGGTTAAGTCAACTTAGTTGTCAAAATTGTCTATCACCGTCTTTGGAGATACAGTACTAGGATTTAAATTAAGCGCTTCAACATCTTTGTCTATGTCTTTGTAAATACTAATATATGATGACAACAAGATGCGCCTTGCTGGCGCAGTTGTAATGCGTACGCGTTACGACTGAGACTGACGCTGTGGTCTCGGGTTCGATTCCCGGGTCGGTTAAAAGTGATACTGGGTTTTTCTATAACGGAAAGCTCAGTATCAGCCTGAAGTCTGGAATCTGTGGCGATCGCATATGGCGATAGGCTCGCCCCCTATCACATCATGGGAGGGAGATACGCTCGGCGAAAGGTGGGTGTACTATTTGAACCTCTGCCTACCCCTGCGGGGATTACAGGCGTGAGTGCGTATTATGATGACAACAAGACCAGCCACAACAATTAATTTATTTACGAGATATAAATTTACGAAGCTATGGGTATGCAACACCTATATTATTAATGTCAGGTTGTATGTTACAACCTAACCATTTGTCATCACGCTTGTATCTGTATGATCATAACTTACATCCTGAACTCCCTTTTCTTTTATTTTTTTAAGAATATTTTTGTCCACTTTAGCATGCCGTGGGAACTTAAAATTAAGACAACATTTTGCATAAGACCTTACCTATTGTACGAAATACTCTTATGATTGTGTTTTGTAAGTTGCTCGAATAAATAAGTAAATAATAAATTTAAGGAACTAACTGCCGGAAGTAGATCGATATACTAATTGCTGAAAAACAAAGTTTGTCGAAAACTATAATTTAATAATGCTGACAAATTAATAAGTAAAATCACACAATGCCATTCCCACATCAACATTGAGGTTTGCATCCAACAGGACTGATTTAAATAAATATAAGCCTTATATTCGGCAGCAGATATTAAAATGTAAATAATAGCGATGATGTTGAAATATTCTATTATATCATTTTTATCAATAAATCTTTTGACTCAAGCCATATTTTATCATTTTCATCTCTACATTTCGTTTTGATTTAATGAAAATAAATTCGTCATATTTAAGTGTACATCTTGCATTTGTATTTAAAGAAATGGAATAACTTATTATAAAGTTAGTTAGGATTAATTAACTTTGTCTCGACATGGTTTTTCAACCAAACATTTTAGAGAAATAAGTTTGACGTCTTATTCGTCTGGTGGAATACTAAGTTCTAAAATGAAGGCTACCAAGGTTTAAACTCACAAATGTGTCACTTCCCCACTTTGGAATAATGGCACATTCATCCATAGGTCTATTATAAGTTACTTCTCCTCTACTTCCACCTGCCCTTATCGCACTCGCAGTGGAGTCAGCGCAACATGCTTTTTATTACATGTTACAGAATGATATGGCTTGTAGTTTTTACGACCGGCCGCCTGCTTGACGTCATTCTCTCTGGGGAGAAAACACCCATATCCGGAACTTATATTTGTGAATCACACAACTTTATTATTATGTCTCGATTCGGGAATCGAACCCACGGCCTGTCGTTTCACAGTCGGCTACTCGCTCACTGCATCACGGAGGCTGTCTAGTATAAGTTACAAATAATAATAATAGTAAAACAAAGTACTCCTGTAAAAAAAAGAATCACAATTACTTATTAGATTACTAAGACATAATGTTCCTCATTCTACCAAATTCAGTTAAACTCCTATAGATATACTATGGATTCCGCTAGTGGTCACTGTGAGAAAATAAAACGAAAGCTGCGTATTCAAAAACTATCAAAATTGGTACTAGATCTACACTTTTTTGTCCTGGCATGGCAAAGTTACTACATTGCACCTGGTGGTACAGTGCAGGCAGTATATGATGTCAACCATTGCGAGACATTGGTTTCTCAACGGAAGGCAAAATTATGCCAGCCGGAAGCTACTGGATATGCATTGGCTAAAACGGGAACGCGACTTGCTGGAACAAGCCACTATGGCGGAATTTTCACTATGTCTACGGTGGTACATGTTTCAGGTACGAGGACATTTCTAACACCAGGTTCGAGAATTCGTGACTGTCCCTGTCATTCATCGTAGTCTTTTTGTTAATAAAAATACAGTCAAATTGAGAACCTCCTCCGTTTTTTAAGGTGGTTAAAAAGGGGTCACCATGTCGTATAATTGTTAAACGTGAGTATATCTAAGTAAATTATTATTTAATGAATAAATTTTTCACATTATGATGCGATGCGCATTTATGATCATTTATTCTTTTCACGCTTTAAAATTCCCTTTAATCTCTACACGAATATAAGAATAGGTAAATAAAAAAGAAAATGAATCGACAATTCATACAATGGTACCCTTCCCTTCTAAATCCTGAGAGAAAGAAAATCTGGAATATTTTTATCTACTTTGCATTTTATGTTGGGTGAAACTAAATAAACTTCATGAAAAAGATGCTCACTTTTTCCCTAAAAAACGGGTTCAATACGAATAGGACTCGCGCCGTGAGCGTTCCGTATCATTGGATGTTTTTGCACATCGTATTTAAGTTATTTGAACGTGTTGAGAGAAATCTTAATTTATTAGTTTTTTTCAAAGGTTTTTTTAGTTATATTTCCATACGGTATTTGAAATTAATGATTTTCGTTTTTTTTCTTCACTTATGCCCTAAGACCTTCCTACGTATCAATTTTAAATACTCAACCGAAAGTACATTTTCGGCTTTAATGAGCGAGTTTGTATCAAAATATGACATATATTTTATTGCTTTGATTTAGAAGCTTGAATTTTACACCTCAAAGAAACAGTCGATCTTAATATGTGACGTTAATTTCACTTACAACTAACTTCATATCTCTACCCGTTCCTGATAAAAAGGTTCTTGACTCTCGACTGACGGACAGGCGGTTCGACGGACAAAAGAGATTTTATAAGAGTTCCGTCTTTTCCCTTAGATCTACAGATCCTGAAATATATCTTTGCTTGGTTTTATGTCTGATGTCTCCAGTGAGTCGGTTTATAATCACCATGCGGTCTGTATTTATTGAAATAGTTATGAAAATCCAGATTTGTTTATCGAAGAATACAGAAAATTAACAGGTATAAAACATAATACACAGGTATTTTATTCATGTATCAATCAATTTGAATTAGACGACCCAGAATTGTAAAACGTTTTTTTTTTATTATTAGATTGAATGACGAGACGAGCAGGTCGCTCGCTTGATGGTAAGCGCCACGCCTGCTCATAAACAGAAGCAACGCCACACAGAACTTAAAATAAAGCACTACATGACACTGGACTGCGCTCGTCACCCCGAGACATAAGGTGTTAAGTCTCATAATGCCCAGTAATTACACTGGCTTCAATGTCCTTCACACCGAAACACAACAGTGCTTACACACTGTTGCTTGGCGGCAGAAATAGACAAAACATCATTATTATAAGCACAATAGTAAAACTGTTTAAATATACTCCGTAAAATGAGCGTTTAAATTAATAATGAAAACATTTAGGCACTTACTTACAGAAAATATTTTCCTACAATAGTATTCGAGCTTTAAATTGAACATCTACTAAATTATGTATTTCATTTCGGGAATATCAAGCTAAGTAAAAGGCTACACTTTATGAGTAATTATTCTCCCAGATATAAGTTACTAGAACTTGTAACAGTCTTTGTTGGTACACGTAAATTTATGACATTTTGCGTATAAGATTTCTTCCTGGACCAAGGAAATAGATAGTCTATGCAAATGTCAAGAGGATTGCATGTTCGGCTCTAGTCATATGTATGTTTCTTACACATCGGAATGCGTGCCGTTGGATTCCACCTTTATTTTGTATCTTTCTTTGGCGTCCGTCTCTCGGATCACCGTGTACTTGCTGCATGTGATTTTAGCTGTCATTTGACCTCTATATTTGTGGCACGTGCACTATTGCTTCATTTACACTGTACGCATGCAGTAGAGGATGAAACAACTTGGAAAATGAAAGCGTATTAGTGCGAACCATAGCTTTACTGCGACATTCTCTTAATACATACATACATACGCACTCACGCTTACCATCAGGCAAGCGACCTGGCTCGTTTAGTCGCTCAAGCTAATAAAAATGTGTAGCAGTACCATATCGTCTGCGTAACTAATATTATTTACACAGATGCCATCTATGTAGCAACCTTCCCTGGTGCCACTGAGGGCCTCAATTAGCCCATTTATATACAAATTAAAAAGCAAAGGGGAGGTCAAACCTCCCTGCCTCACCCCACTTTCCAATCTGTACGTATCAGACAGGCTCCCCGCCCATCTTACATTGTTGACCTGGTTTCTGTACCAAAACTTAATGATGTTTATAAGTTCAGATGGTAATTTAGCGTTCTCCATCTTTTTCCATAGCAAATCATACGAAACCAGATCAAACGCGCGTGAGAAATCGAGAAAAGCTGCATATATCGGTGTCCCCCGATCCGTGTAGTACTTGACCGTTTGCTTAACACACAAAATAGCTGTTTCTGTAGACAAGCCCGCTCTAAACCCAAATTGATTATCATGGGGTGTTATGTAGTTGCATATTTGAGTATTAAGCAACCCGTCAAAAACCTTAGCGATGATGGTCGCAAGCGACATAGAAAAACGATTAGGCGCCTTATACATCGCCAGACTAAGACCAAGTGGCTTGATGCCACGTAAACGGACACTAACACGCGACCTGCTTCCCGAATATTAAACAACAGTTCAATGTACTGACCTGATGGTATCTGTCAAATGAATGGTGTGACGATGGAATATTGTCGAGCAATCGAACGCCTAATGAGTGAGGTTTTTTTTCGTATATTGTATTCGAAGTCAAAGTAAAGACATTTTTTTTATTTTTATAATATAGGCCGGCAATCTAGCAAGTGGGTCACCTGATGGTAAGTGATCTCCACCGCCCACAATACCTAAAGAATCATGGGTGGGTTGCCGACCTTTAAGGAAAGGGATAATTAAGGGATTGGGAAGGGGAGGGGGTTTGGACCTCCGGATATCACTCACCGTACGAAACGGAGCAGCAAGCTGCTACTTTACGCCGGTTTTCCGTGAGACAGTGGTAATGACCCGGACGAGCCGGCCCATACATGCTGTAGATAAATGTCTACAGTGTGGCTGTACCACTCAGAGAAATACAATCAATATAAATCTCTTGACAGAGCTAGAAAAGAGTATAATTTAATTTTTCATTCGCTAAATAGCTTATATAACAAATTAATATTATTTTCGAAAACATTTTTTTGTTGTAGGCACCTTCTTACTTTGGAATCTCTTTATAGGCCTAAATACTTAGTACTTAACTATTTCATACAAAATGTCTCATAAATAAAATAGCACAACAAACTTAATTTAAGGAATGACCTATCAGACAAAAAAATACCACAGTAAAAGTAATATCATTTTCGTACATACGCAATCATTAACAAACAGTGAGAGCGTCCTAGACTGAGTTTTTATAACCATTCCCAGTATAAAAGCTATCAAATTAGAAAAAAAAAACATTTCTCCATTAGATTCAAGAGTAAAAGAAAACATTTTTTTCGCTTCGAAGGAATTCCACTAAATTGAATTAAAAATTTACCTTACAAATTTTTTGGCGGATACTTCCTTATAAACTTTAAAAAAGAAATTGAAGCAGCAAATTCTGACATTACAACTGCCCATTGTTGGCCCTTAATTTGACAGATATATTGCGTAACTGTACAGCGACACCGCGCCGGCGGAATTAAAATTCAAATGATGCGAACGGAACTTATTCCTACAGCTATTCGCAGAGGAAATGTCGTATACAGTTAGCCATGTGCTTAACTATAATACGTAATAACGTATTGCAAATTATTTATAGGAGTTTCATACGTCAATTGATAAAATTAATCCGTTAGTTGGGAAACAATGAGTGTAAACTACACGCTCGAACGTGTCGATAACGTTGGGATGTTTACTTTGCTGATATGGTGGGTATGATTTTATAATGACGAAACCATATGGCATATTGTATGGTGATACTTTATACGGCCTCGGTGGCGCAGTTGTAATGCGTACGCGTTACGATTGAGGCTGACGTTGAAGTCTCAGGTTCGATCCCCGGATTGGGTATAAAGTGATATTGGGTTTTACCAAATACGCAGTATCAACCCGGAGTCTGGAATTTCTGCCCGCCACCTATCACATCATGGGATGGAGATACGCTCGGCGAAATGTGGGTGTACAGGTTTCATGTCTGCCTACCCCTTCGGGGATTACAGGCATGAGTGCGTCTATATGTGATACTGATCCGTTGTCTGTGGCTACCCCTATGGAAAACAGGCGTGAGTCTATGTATGTATGGTATGTATATGTGATACTTTATACAGTAAAAATACCAGCCTTGTATTATGCACGTCTCACTACTGGGCCCGGGCCTCCTCTACTGAATGAGAGGGGTTAGGCCTCGGTCCCCCACGCTGGCCTAATGCGTGTTGGAACACTTCACATATCTTTGAAAGTCTTACGGAGAACTTCTCATGTATGCAGATTTCCTCACGATGTTTCTATTACCATTAAAGGAAGCGATACTTAATAATGAATATACACGTAACTTAGAAAAGTCAGAGATGCTCTTGGGACTAATTTCGAACATGCGACTTTCATCTAGCAAAATATCAAAAGCTCGTCCTTTGCGAGTAATATATTAAGTCACTCCAGCTATGCCAGATTACCAGACAGATTAAATATCGTAAACTAATAAGTTAAGAAAGCCGCCATTTCGATGAAGTGTGTTGTTTCTCGTACGACATAGACGAGAATATATTAATTAATTTATTAAACTCTAGACTTCACGTGTAAAAATTAAAAGACGGCCTAATTACTGAATAAAGGATTTGATTTTAAATATTTTTTTAAACTGTATGATATTTCTGATAGATTATCGTATGTGTTATACTATGGAGATACTCTAAATAGAGTTTTATAGTCCATAGACAATGAAACGGAGCGAGTGTAAGGGGCCCATTAACACCTTGGGCCCAAAACCAACCTCACTTGCACGTGGTACAATATATTATGGTGGACAAGGCAATGGCGAAACTTGGTTCCCGTTGCGGTTTCTTGGGGTCGCCCCGCATAATACCAAATTCACCGTCAAAGTGACCCTTCCTTCATCGTACCACCCCGCTACGCTTGGTGGAAACCTTGGCTTATTAATTGTAATTGTAAAAATGACAGGCTTTAGAAATCTTTGTCTATTTAGGAAATATAAGCGTGATAATTAACTTACACAAACCCGTTACAACATTAGATTATGTATCTTTTTCTGTTCAGTTCTGTGCTGAGGTCGCGGGTTCGATCCCTGGGTCGATAAAGCGATATTGGGCTTTTATATTAGGTGTCTAGAATTGTGCCCGATATGGCGATAGACTCGCCCCCTATCTCATCATGGGATGGCAATAAGCTCGGCGAAATGTAGGTGTACTAGTTACACTTCTGCCTACCCCTTCGGGGAGTACAGGCGTAAGTGTGTATGTATATATTCTTTTGAGTGACTGACCGGGCTGGGACGGCCGAGTATTCATTGCATACCTATTCGTAACTCGTAAAAACGAAGATTGTCAAAGCGCATAATTTAAATTGTAGTAAGTACTACTGAATGTGTTTTCAATATTATATAAAACAGCTTTTGCGTGCACAAGGCGAACATTAAACACCTAATAATATTCTGTACATGCTTTTTCAATTAAAATTGTAATTCGGTGATAACAGTACTTTGTGTCACTTAAACATGCTATTTTAAATACCAATCATATTTATGATTTAGGCCATGAAACTGTGTGATAAACATAGCGTGAGGGATATGGGCTAAATTCTATTGTGAATTAACGAGCTTCATGCAAAATGGGCCAGCCGGCTATAAAGCGCTAGCACATCATGGATTCGACTTCCACTGTCTCACAGAAACCAGACGTAAAGTAGCGGCTTGCTGCTGCGTACGGTGAGTGAGATATCCGGAGGCCCAAATCCCCTTCCCTTTTCCAAACCCTTAATTATCCCTTTCCTTTAGGGTCGGCAATGCACCCGAGATTCTTCTGGTATAGTGAGCGTATATGGGCGTTGGAGATCACTTTTGCCGGCCTATGCTAATGAAAAAGACTATTACGTCGAATGTGTACAACTGATGGCAATAAACTGTTTTCTTATTTTTCTTTCTTTCTTTTGTTCTTTATTTCGAAATCGTACATAGATTTATTCATTTTTTAAAATAATATAAAATAACTTTATTGTTATAATACCGGCTGAAACGGTAATAAAACACTTCCTTATCATAAACAGAAAACACTATTATTTTACTGATTACTTGCCTGCCTCGGTAGTGGTAATGCATACACGTTACGACTGAGCCTGACGCTGAGGTCTCGGGTTCGGGCCACGAGTCGGGTAACAGTCATATTAGGTTTTTCTATATTCCTATAGAAAAACCTAATATGACTGTTACCCGACTCGTGGCCATTACCATGAACATTTCCGTGAACATTTCCATGTTCAGTATCAGCCCGGAGTCTGGAATTGTGCCCGATATGGCGATCGGCTCGCCCCCTTTCACATTATAGGATAGGACGAAGATACGCTCGGCGAAATGTGGGTGTACTGATTACACCTCTGCCTACCCCTTCGGGGATTACAGGCGTGAGTACGTATGTATAATACATGACATTTTGGAAATTTTAGGCTGCAATGTATATAAATAAATACACCCAACAGTCACACACATAGTCCTGACCCCACATTAGGTTAACCTGTATCATGGGTTGATACCCAGGAACTACGAGGAACGATTACACAAACATATTTACTCAGACCTCTGAGTAAATATGTTTCACCACCTGGTGAAACAGGCACTAAAGCTCCAACATTTATGCACCGATTTTGATGATTATTTTACTAAAATTTGTAACATATATTTATTAACAGAAAATAAAACAAGAAAACGCTATAAAGCTAAACATAAAATTAACTGAATTTGATTCGGTAATATATTGATATTTATCAATGACCAATTAACTGCAATATCACCAACTCAAAATAGGTTAATTGTATTTTGAACCAAATTAATTAACTTTTTGGTTTCTTTGAATCGGTTTTATTTTTGTTAATGTTTTTGATGTGAACAGAGCTCATTCGCCATCACTAATTGTTTAATTAAATTCCTTATGCTTTAAGGAGTATAAGGAATTTTCTCGAAGTTTTAAGTAAAAATAAATAATAGCCACAACATCTAGGTAATAATATATAGGTCAGCACCCTAAACAGAGATCAAATCACAATTTTATTTTAAATTCAACGGACGTCTACTTCCCCGAAGCATTCAAGTTTTTTACAAATCTATATTGGGTTAAATTTCTAAGGTTTGTTTGAAAGAAATCTAAATTTATTTTCGGAATTAAATTTTAGACAGGTTTAAAAAGACAAGAATTAACAAGCTTTTTCCTTTCGAGGAAAAGAAAACTTTGTTAATTTTTGTCAACGGACTATTTTCCCTAATCACAATCAAAATCAAAGTATTTATTAAATCGATAAAATATTGTATATATACCTAGATTGTTTATATTCCGCTAATAACTCTACCGCCCGCGCCTATTTGGAAGGCTATTGTGCTAGATAAGAACGGACAAGAAACTCTAACGTTGCTCTATTCAATACTAGTTTATAATTATTATTGAGAACATATGCGGATCAAATAAATGACATTCTCCGAAAAGGGCACGTCACGAGTACCCTCAACCGACGAAAATGTATGAGAAGATGTATGAATGTGGAAGAGGCGAAAGAGGTGTGTCAGGATCGTAGCTTGTGGTACTCAATAGTCTCTGCCTACCCCTATGGGACATAGGCGTGAGTGTGTATGTATGTATGTATGTATAAAGGTATTGGATATAGTAATGATAGCTACGTATTGGATTACCATGCATGACCTCCATATGCACGAGGAACAAATTAAGACTGCCATAAAAGAGTTTAAATAAACAATATGTAATTTTAATTAGTATGTAATTATTCTGTTGGTATGCTAAATAAAATAAAATAAATAAAATATCAGTCCGAGTAGACCAGTCCACACAAGCAGCACCCGTTCACGAGCATGACACATAAAGGGAGGGCGAGGGCGGGCCTATGCGTCTCGTCATTCGTCTCGAATAAAAATTAATGACATTCAATATGCACTGTTTATATATAGCCCCTGCGGAAATCAAATGGTATATTTTATCAATAATTGTTTTTATTTATACGCTGTCACCATTAACGATAAAACGAAGATTTCCTACGGGAGTGTAGCAATTCACACGCGTACAGCGCCAAATTATATTTTTTATTTCCAGTAAGTTGATAAAATGCAATGATTTTGATTGTTCCGAGTACAATCTGCTCGGTGATAGGTATTTTTGTACCTGACTGGATAGCGACCAACCTACACATAGTGAAAAAAGCCCCCATAGTGTAAAAAGTTACGTGAGAAGAGTATTATTTAATTAATACAAAATGACAGTAATCACTTCGACTCATAGTATATTGGTCACTTTTACGATGTTACTGCTTTACAGACCACAACCCTATGTCACGCTTAATTTTATTCTTTAAAGACCGCTCTCTAAATAATTATAACTAAGAAAACTCGGACTGAATAGTAAATCAGCAGATCTACCGCGTAATGAACTTTTAGACTGTCAACTGAGCGCTAGATCTTAGTGAACTGGAGACTGACTGACTGACAACGGGCAAACGGCCTGCAATTATGGCGACGACCTCTTTCATACCATTTAACCACCCTTCCACAACTACATCGCACCATTATTATTTCAATGTACCCAACGTTGTTTTCTCAGACAACCTCAATATACACCAATAAAAAGAGAATACCCTAACAATAGTGGCTCGTTCAGGTGAGTCGCGTTCCGGGGTCAGCCAGTATATGTCCAGTAACTTTAGTCCGACTGTCGAAGGACGCAATATCTCTTGACAGTCGACATTATACTTGGACTGTACTTAACATCAAGTTCAGTGAAGTCACTTTGCTGTCTCAGGATAAAAAAAAACAAGGTTTTTTATGGTATAGGCCGGCAAACGAGCAAGTAGGTCAGCTGATGGTAAGTGATCTCCATCGCCCATGTACGCCCACAATACCAAAAGAATTATAGGTGCGTTGCCGACCTTAAAGGAAATGGATAATTAAGGGATTGGGAAGGGGAGAATGTTTGGGACTCCGGATATCTCACTCACCGTACGAAACGCAGCAGCTAGCTGCTATTTTGCTGCGATTTTCTGTGAGACAGTGGTAATGACCCGGACGAGCCGGCCCATACATGCTGTAGACAAGTGTCTACAGCGTGGCTCTACCACTCAAATAGGTTATAGGTTTAGGTGCTTTATTATTCTAAGGGTTTAGGTATAGGTTTACATTTTTGAAGTATTCACATCCAACATTATTTACAGCGGTAGAGCCGCGCTTTAGACTTTTCTCTACAGCATGATTGGGCCTATCGACTTAGCTTTTTCTGTCCACGTGATTTATAAAGTGCCCAGAAACAGACGAAAACAGTGTTTTAACTAAACAGTGCTTAAAAAGTTTATAGGTAAGGGCCTTGATGTGCTTTTGAAATGAGAGTATCTAAGAAGAACTCATCTTACACACCCGATTATATTTGATTTTTCCGATGTGGAAATTGAACCCAAAACCTTTTTATCCCCTTACTCGCCAGGCTAGAATATTATGTCGTAATAGTAATGACCATTTATATAACTTAATATAATCTCAAGCCTGTATGTCCGAAGGGGTAGGCAGAAATGCAACCTGAACTATACCCATGTATGGTTTATTTCCGTCCCATAAGATGATATGAGCAGTGATCATATCGCCACACCAGGCACAAATACCAATTCCAGCTAACACATGTTGATTTTTCATATTGAAAACTTAAACATTGTGTGTGATTGCCAGAACAAGAATCTGACCCAGAACCTCAGAGATTCTCAGGCTCAAGGCTTCCATTAGACCAATGAGGCAATTAACCTACAGACTAATATTATACTAATTCTTAAGATTCAAACTATTGAGCAGAATGAATATAGACGTGACACTCTATTTGCACTCCATTATTAAATTTCGATAGACTATGAATATTCCCAATCACAAGTAATTATAATCGCTCCCACGTGCTAACTTAATGAATTCTACAGGAAACTAGACGGAGTCCGCGACTCTGCCTGTCTAGAATTAAAAATGTGTTGAGGCGCCGTATAAGTGCCGGTTGCTTTTACTTTGCTAAGTTATATTGCTTTTTTTACAGCATAGGCCGGCAAACGAGCAAGTGGGTCACCTGATGGTTACTCACAATATCAAAATGATCATGGGCGCGTTGCCGACCTTAAAGGAAAGGGATAAGTAAGAGATTGGGAAGGGAAAGGGGATTTGGGCCTCCGGATATCTCCCTCATCGTACGAAACACAGCAGTACGCTGTTACTTTATATCCGATCGTTAATTAATTATAATCGTTGTAATTACAACCTCTTGAAAATAATAATAAGACTAGCCCTGTATTATACATGTCTCACTGCTGGCCACGGGGCCTCCTCTACCGAATGAGAGGGTTCAGGCATTAGTCCACCACGTTGGCCTAATGCGGGTTGGCAGACTTCACTTACCTTCGAATTTCCTATAAAGAACTTCTAAGGTATACAGGTTTTCTCACGATGTTTCCTTCACCGTTAAACCAAGCGATAATTAACAATTAATACACACATAACTTAGAAGAGTTAAGGTACATGCTCTTGGGGCTCGTTTTGAACCTGCGACATTCGTCTTGGCAGTTCGTACCACTCCCCGCTTAGCTATCGCTGTTTATTAACTATATTAGTCCAATTTTAATATTCGGCTACCATTCTGCTTCAATATACTTTCTAGAGGCTCTACATTCTACACTTATATTAAATATCGGTGCATTTATGTCGAAATTTAGTTTTTACTCCCTATTTTACTTAGTCTGGGGTGGAATTTTATCTTTATATTCAAGTGAGACCAACTTTGAGCTATATAATTATATATTCTACTAAAGCAATTAGATATTTTTATTTTTTTATTATACACTAGGGGCGTTGCCCATGTATTTCCACAAAACATAAAATTAAAAAAAACTTAAAGTCCGACGAATATGAGACATATCTTACTTTCTTCTCCACATTATTCTGCATCGATTGGTATCGGTCTCGACCCCATACCCCCAGCGGTTTCGGAGGAGGTAGCGTGACAAGCTTTTGGCAGCGGCGGCGGCGCCACTTACTTTTTTTTAGAATAGAGAGATAATAAAAAAAACAACAATTATACCGATTCATACTTGAATTCGAACTTCCTCCGTTTCTTCCCCTCTGATAATAGTGTTTACGTTTGTGAATTTGATTGTAAAGGGTAATGTCGGGAACTACTAGTTTGATTTTAAAATTCTTTCACAAATAGCAAGCTAGATTGTATCTAAACTCTTTAAACTATTTTTCATTGTAATAAAATTGAGTTTTCAATAAGATAAACGCAATTTCCTGGGACCATGTAATAACTAGCCGGATATTCGTTTCTAGATTTTAGGTTAGTTTAGGTCTTAGATGCCAGTTTAATTTATACGTTTAGTTTAAAGTTTTGATACAAATACATTACATAATTTATAATCTAAATAGGCTATCAAAAAGTAATTACTTGACATTTAGGAAACTTGTGACTTTCAGGAAAATTTTAATTAATAAGGTCGAGTTAGTAATTAGGTACCTGATTTCAACGTAGTAACTGCTAAAGATAAAGACCCCACTATTGGTACGCCGGTAGGTAGTAGGTCTCTTGTGTGTGTTTAAAGGATATTGAAGATATGATAAGATATAGGATATATATATAAGATATATAGATATATATATATAAGATATATATAGATATATGTATATCTATGATATATGTTTTTTATTATTATTAGTTTTTATGGTATAAACGAGCAATTGGCTCACTTGATTGTAAGTAATCTCCACCGCCCATGTATGCCCACAATACCAAAAGAATCATGGGTACCTTGCCGACCTTAAAGGAAAGGGATAATTAAGGGATTTGGGTTTGGGCAGTGGGGAAAAGCAGTGTAGTAGTAGTAGCAGTACTTTACGCCAGTTTTCTGTGAGACAGTGGTAATGACCCGGACGAGCCGGCTCATACATGCTGTAGACAAGTGTCCACAGCGTGGCTCTACCACTGAAAAGCATTTATCTGGCAGACAGTCAAAATAACCAACATGTGTCTGTATTTGATTGATCTGTAGATTGACTATATATAAAATTGCTAGGCATTTACAAAGACTAATGCACTACTAGACAGGCTGTCTAGAAGTAAAATTGCGTCACCTAACGCGGGAGTTTAACAACTTAAAGACAAAGAGCGCAATAGTTGTTCTGGTTGAGAGTAGCCGAGATGGTAATATTGAGTTACGGTCAATTGGCCGTAACTTAGTGGTGCAATTTCTATGTACCGCGCAGCTTGCCTAGTAGTATACATTAAATGATTATGAGACTTCACTTCTTACGTCTTAGTATGATGAGCGCAGTGCAATGCCATACAATACTTATACATTTACATCCATTGAAGAAGCATAAAAAAGAACTAAAAAGCTTCTTCGGTTTATGAAATAATACACTAGACATTTTAAATACAATGTTACCTTAATTAAATCAGCAGCGTTGAACTGACAAGCCTCTGAACAAAATATAGTCATATTTGATAAAGTTTAATACAGCATGTTAGCGCTAGCTTTACTTAATTTCATAACTGGGTCAAAATCTTATAGAATATTATCATCGACGAACCTTATACACAATTTATTAACTTTATGTTATAAATCATGTCAGTAAACAATGTTATTAGATTTCAAGACTATTGTTTGAATTAAGTGAGCCAACATGCTTATGGGTTAGGTTAGCTTAGTCTCGTTCGTTTTTAGAAAAAAATAGTGATGGTTTCAAAATACATGGGCCGCCATGTATCTTTTTTGAATTTTTTTTATTAGCTTGAATGACGAGACGTGCAGGTCGCTCGCCTGATGGTAAGCGCCACGCCTGCTCATAAACAGAATTAACGCCACACATAACTTTAAATAACAAAGCACTGCATGACACTGGACTGCGCTCGTCACCCCGAGACATAAGGTGTTAAGTCTCATAATGCCCAGTAATTTCACTGGCTGCAATGTCCATCAAACCGGAACACAACAGTGCTTACACACTGTTGCTTGGCGGCAGAAATAGACAAAGTGGTGGTACCAACCCAGCCGGCCTCTCATCATCTCAGATCCTTGCGATACAAGCTTAGCTTATTGCAAGGGCCACCGTCCTATTGAATACGTTTTAACAGTATTTTGTTAAGTAACTAGGAGCGTCTAGTATCACTATAGCAGTGATAGCTTAGTGGGGAGTGGTATGGACTGTCGAGACGAAAGTGGCAGGTTCGAAACCAGCCCCAAGAGCATACACCTCTGACTTTTCTAATTTACGTGTATATTAATTGCTAATTATCACTTGCTTTAACGGTGAAGGAAACATCGTGAGGAAACCTATATACCTGAGAAGTTCTCCATAAGAATTTCGAAGGTATGTGAAGTCTACCAATCCGCATTAGGCCAGCGTGGTTGACTAAAGCCTAAGCCCTCTCATTCAGTAGAGGAGGCCCGTGCCCAGCAGTGGGACATGTATAATACAGGGCTAGTATTATTATATATTATAACTAGGGGCGTTGCCCATGTTTTTCCACTAAACATAAAATAAAAACTTAAAGTCCAACGAATATGAGACATATCTTACTTTCTTCCCCACATTATTCTGCATCGATTGGTATCGGTCTCGACCCAATACCCCCAGCAGTTTCGGAGAAGATAGCGTTACAAGCTTTTGGCAGCGGCAGCGGCGGCTGCGCCAGTTGCGTTTTTATTGGATTGAAAAGGTAAATAAAAATAATTATTATATATCTGCGGCATTGTAGCGTTTAAATAAATGGACCGATCTGAATACGGTTTCAAAGCTGGATTGCTCAAGCTGGTTCTTAGATGTTTGAAGAATAGGTGGTAGGTGCCTCATATGCGAATGGCCGTCCGGGTGGGTCCAACCCTTTCATCTATTTATAGTTTCAAGTAGTATTGTGTAAGCAGTATTGTGTTTCGGTTTGAAGCACATTGAAGCCAGTGAAATTATTATATTATGAGACTTAACATCTTATATCTCGGTGTGACGAGAGCAGTCCAATGCCTTGCAGTGCTTGGGAATCCAAGGTTATATGGTGTTGCTTCTGTTTATGGGTAGACGTGGCGCTTACCGTCAGACGAGCAAACTGCTCGTTTCGCCAATGAAAAACCGTGTTTGAAGTAAATATGTTTAGCGGTTTAAAAGTTAGACGTTTTAATAAATAATTAATTGAAATAAAACTAGTTTATACGGATTTTATCGCGGTTTAATTTTTTATCTTAGTGCCGACGTTTCGAAAGCTTTTCAGCCTTCGTGGTCACGGGAGAAGTTAATGTTACATTGGCTACCTTCATTTTAAAATTATACATTCATTTTTTAATTATTTGAAAAACTTAGTTAACACTCTGATCAATTAAACCGCGATAAAATCCGTATAAACTAGTTTTATTTCAATGTGTAATATTCGCGTAAACCTAAGAAATCACTATAAATAATTAATGTTTTTGAACTTTCGCGATTTGTATACATATTAGGTAAATGTTTTTACAATAAACTTGTTTGTCTGTGTGCTTGTTTGGTCCTTCTTAACTACTGGATTTTACATACGGTTTTCAACAACATTTACCAAATTACTTTTAGTTATGGCGATAGGCTCGCCCCCTATCACATAAGGGACGGAAATAAGCTCGACGAAATGTGGGTGTACTGGTTACACCTCTGCCTACCCCTTCGGGGATTACAGGCGTGAGTGCGTATGTATGAGTGCGTATGTACTTTTAGTATACATGGGTATCCAGCTATACATGGGGTTTTATTTTAATAATATTTCGTATATTTTTATAGATAATGTTAGGCCGTGGTAAATAATACACTATGATGATGTGTATAATAACAAGTTATATATTCAGGGAATATAGTTACAATCAACGACGTCTTACACAGGAGTCTTTTACATATCGAATGGTAACTAGGCACATTGACAATAAACATAATTCTTTCTAAAACAATATACTAACATTTACCAATGAGTTCGTTTTATCAACAGATAAATTGAAAATGTATTTTTCTGTCGTTTATGTGAGCGGAAATAAATTTATATCTTTCTTCTTTCTTTTAGTATATTATAATACATTTAAAGTCAGAGCGAATTACTAGTACTTTAATGTTTAATAAAGCTTAACTTTCCTTTTAATTTAACCTTTTCCAATTTCAATTTCTCTGATAAATACACTTAACCCGTCACTTTACCTTAATATATTAACAAAATATAATCTAAAGTTTTGACGTTTAGTTACTGTAAAGTAATAACTTGACATATCTATTTTAAAGATTCGAATGAATCACTTTAAATATTATCAATTTATAGTATAGTTTATAAAAGATGTAATAAGTACATAACGAGTTACGATATAAGCCTGTCGGCAATACTTAGTTTCGAGTAAATGATAATGATACCAGCACGTCACTTGCAATACCTGCACATAAACAATAGCAACACCACTCAGAAATTTGAATAACAAAGTATTGCAGTGCACTGTACCGTACCCTTCATCCCGCGATATAAGATAACTAAGTCTCCTCACTGGTTTCAATGTCCTTGAAATATTCATACAACATACTGCTGCATAATAGTAGAAACAGACATGGTAGGTATATAGTATCTCCCCAACAGACCTAGCAACGAGTACGAACTACGAGTAAATAAAACTTATTTTTTACTAGCATATATTATACATATCCCACTGCTGGGCACGGGCCTCCTTTACTGAATGAGAGGGATCAGGCCTAAGTCCACTACGCTGGCCTAATGCGGGTTGGCAGACTTCACATTCCTTCGAAATTCTTATGAAGAACTTCTCCGGTATGCAGGTTTCCTTCACCGTCAGATAACCCAAGCAATAATTGACAATTAATACATAAAATGCATATTATAATTTATTGCATAATTCAAAAACGAAGAGAAGAAGAAGAATAAACGCTGTTATGTCGTCCAAAAAAGTAATAAGACTATCTAGTCTTATTACTTTAACTCTATCTAGAGTTGTTTGGAAGAAGTTACACACACCACCTGTAAGAGAAAAACCAATTGAAGGTACTAGGAAAATTCCTAGGTCCGACGTACTTTCTATTTGATTATTTGCAATTGACAATTGATAAGCCCTTTTTCATTTTCAAAACTCGTCCACAATACAATAATCTTCAATAATTGTTGTGTTAACAGTTTCAATTACAATGGAACCTATAATTTGGTGCGATCCCTTTTTGGTAGAGCGTGACAAGAGCTCTCGGTCTATCCCTCTAAGTTGATTGACCCCGCGGGGAGGCTGCGTTTTATAAAACCGAAGGCCGAACAGCCATGTGCTTGTATTTTCAGTCAGACTGAAGGGGAACGCCAGTCGGCGTCGGGACGTCGTTTGGGCGGCACGCGTGTTCATGCAGCTCTCGACACTCTTCGCGTAAATAACATCGACTATAACTTCGAAATATTTTCATTTCTGAAGTAAAGACTTCTCATGCAATTAATTGCATATTAACTGTAAAAACAGTGATTAGTGAATGTATTTAGAACTGTTACGAACTTAGTTGGATATAAATAAACACTTTAAAAGTTAAGTTGATGCGACTAAAAAAATTTAATGTTAGGAGAAATAGTGATAATTTAGTTCAAACACGATACTGACGATAAACCTTTTCGGAAAGTAAACGTTATGGGGACATAATGAATGTTTGGTTTAAACAGTTCGGTAACAATTGTTCGATGCATAGCTGTGATTTATGCTTTGACTGGCGGCTTCCTGTGGACGGTGAGCGGAAACGGCTCGAACTCTGAGTCGAAAGCAAGAAATAGAATCCCGAACGGTAACTTAAGTTTATTTTACTGCACGTTTGTTACAATTACATTAACATTTTTACAAAGGAGTTTCCATTCAAGATGATACGTTGAAAATAAAGATAGTTTCTTATTGGTGTTCGGGAGTCGTTTTGTTAATCTCAGTTATGGCCGGTCCCAATATTCTGCTTATCGACAAATTTGATTACCACAAATAGTATTTTGACAGATCTTCCAAACAAAATGTGTCAAAATAATACTGCTAGTAAGCAAAACTGACGACAAACAGAATATTGGGAACGGCCATAATCGCATCTGCCATGTTTATGACAAGGATTTAAATGTGAAAACATGTAATTGATTTGAAAAGTGTGTTCTAAGTACTATTTTCTTGAGTACTCTACTTAATCGAGTTTACTTGAATAGAGTTGGTAATAGAGAGTTTATCAACACCATCGATCTTTTAGTTTTATTTATTTTTCACGACAAATTAGTAATTTATTGCGATCAAAGCTTTTATTTGGATTTACTGTTTTGGTTTTATTTTTGTATTACCAATATTATCATCCTAAAATATTGTGTTGAAATGTACAGTTTACCATTACTTTAGCCATAAATTACACGTCAGTAATGGTCGTAACACGCGAGTTTTCTCACGAGGTCTTCATTCATCATTGTGTCAATATTTTAGAAACCTCGGGCCTCGGTTTGTATAAATAAAACAATGTTTTCGTTTTTACATACGTACGCGTTTTAATTTGAAATTGTTTAGGTTGGTGTATAATTTAATTACGACATTTTACATCATTGAATAAAAAACATAATAAATGAAAATTAGAATTAACTGCGTTACCAATATAAAATTATTTAGTTCTTATACCTTATTGTTATGAAATGTATTATTTACAATTTATTTTGTTACTAAAGTGTTCCCGTTTATTCTAGATTCTCACCTTTCTATATTATGCCAAATTACCTTTAAATTTTTAGTTCTATTAAAAAATCACAATATAACATTACGGAAATTTAAATAAAAATTGTCTTAGTTAAATTAGTTCCAAAGGAAAGTATTTATAATATTTCTAGTAATCAATACTAACTTTTAAACAAAAATGAAATCGACTCAAAAAAGGTCAATACAAAATTGGCCAATTATCAGTCGGTGTTACTGCAATTTTCCGGTCATAGATATTGATAGAACCAAATCAAAATTAGTTAATTATGTTTTTAGCATTTTAGATTTGTTGATGAGTTGGTCGTATTTAAAAGCAAATATATGCATCCTCCGTTTTTTCGTCTGTTAAGAATATCAGTAGTGCAAGAAGCGCACGTCACACCGCCATTCTCGAAGGTATTACGATACACGTCAAACGTGCGTGAATTGTTAAAGAGTGACGGGAACAGCTCGTATTCATACTGCCGATAAACAATTCAAATATAACTTTATATTTCGTACATAAAAACTCGATTGTTGACATCCTGTATAGTTAGCAAAAAGAATTCTGATTGGAAATTATAGTGCTTAGTGTTTACTATAGTGATTTTGCTCGCGGCTCCACCTGCAATGGCCTGTTCCGGGATAAAAAGTAGTCCATGGGCCAAATTTCATCCAAAACTATTTAGCCATTTAGAAACGATTGACTCACAAACATCCCAATTCACAAACTCACAAATATCCAAACTTTCACATTTATAATACATACGCAGTCACGCCTATAATCCCCGAAGGGGTAGGCAGAGGTGTAACCAGTACACCCACATTTCGCCGAGCGTATCTCCGTCCCACGATGTGTTAGGGGGCGAGCCTATCGCCATACCGGGCACAAATTCCAGACTCCGGGCTGATACTGAGCAATTCGTAATAGAAAAACCCAATACCACTTTACCCGACCCGGGGATCGAACCCGAGACCTCAGCGTTAGCCTCAATCGTAACGCGTACGCATTACAACTGCGCCACCGAGGCAATCTCAGTCGGCACATTTATAATAATAGTAGTAGGAAATTTCGATGAGTAGGAAGTAGGATTACGTACAAACAACTTTATTTTCTTTTTATATTCTAATGTCTGAATTACACAAGAAGAGTTCCTCGGTCGACAGTGGCGAGATGTATTCGAATAAGGCGGTAGGTCCCTCGTATGCGAGACGCCGTCGGGGTTGGTACCACCACTTTGTCTATATCTACCACCTAGCAGCAGTGTGTAAGCACTGTTGTGTTTTAGTATGAAGGACATTGAATCCAGTGCAATTACTGGGCATTATGACACTTAACATCTTATACAGGGTGACGATGTCCTGTTTATGGGCAGGAGTGGCGCTTACCATCAGACCTGCTCGCTTCTTCGTTCAGGTTAGTAAAATAATGCAGTTAAATAACAAGAATCTTATGACGGTGTAGTAAACGAGACTTTTCTGTTATGTTCTCAGCTCTCTTGTGCGATAAACTTTCTCCGTGTAAATGGGGGCTTAAATCAAGCTTAAAGTATTGCTATAAAATGTTAATGAGCTGTGTAAAACGTGAAGACATAGATGTTATTAAATTTTGTATCAGGAGAATTATTATAAACACCTATAAAAACAGCTATGGCTCATCGGGGAGTGGTACAGGATCGTATCGCAGGTTCGAAACCAGCCCCAAGAGCATGCACCTATGACTTTTCTAAATTACAAGTGTATTAATTATAAATTATCGCTTGATTTAATGGTGAAGGAAATATCGTAAGGAAACCTGCACATCTTAGAAGTTCTCCATAAGAATTTCGAAGGTATGTGAAGTCTGTAACCCGTATTAGGCCAGCGTGGTTGACTAATGCCTAGTCCCTGTCCATCACAGAGAAGGCCCAGCAGTGGGACACCTATAATCCAGGGGGAGTATTATTATATTACTGGCTTTTCCTCGCAGCTCAGCTCGCGTAAACAGTCTTTTCTGGGATAAAAAGTACTATAACCGTCTCCAGGGTCCCACATATCTCTGTATTCATCAAAACCTGTTCAGCAATTTAGGCGTGAAAGCGTAACAAATAAAATAAATACAAACAGAAAATGTTCAGTGCTAACAAGTATGTCTATAAATAATGATAGGTGAACACGAACACATAAAAAAACACTGCCTCGGTGGCGTAGTTGTAATGTATATGCGGTACGACCGCTGTGCTGAAGTCTTAGTTCAATCCCCGGGTCGGGTAAAAGCGATATTGGCTTTCTATCGCGAAATACTTAGTATTGGAGTCTGGGATTGTGCCCGGTATGGATGGCGATAGGATCGCCCCTATCACATCAGAATGGAAATGTGGTTAGACCTCTGCCTACACCTTCGGGGATTACAGGCGTGAGTGCGTATGTACTCGTATGTATTAAAAAACATTTAGGATCCATTTCCACTGGCCCACTTTGTTCACGGATATGATCAATCACAACATTTATTGCTTATTCCAATAATGCGTGGGTTTCCTCAGGATGTTTTCTACCTATTGTAAAAACATCTTACAAAATAATTGAGGTTTCCTCAATGTTTGTATTTACACGTTATTACATATGGAATTTTAAAAACAAGGATAAAATTAATCTTGATGATTAAATAAATTATATAATTATAATAAATACACCCAACAGTAACATGTCCTGATCCCACACTATGTTAACCTGTATCGTGGGTGTCAGGATCCACGAGGGACTTGCGGTCTTACAACACTCAGACCCGAAACAATATTTGTATCGGTGCGGGAATCGAACCCACGGCCTTTCGCTTCGCAGTCGGCTACTCGCCCACCGCGCATTTGTCACATACACATGACTAGACACTAAATAAAATTTAAAATGAATTTGCATTTGAGGAATAAGATATAACTAGAACGCGTGAACAGCCTTTCTGGGATAAAAGTATCCTATACCCAAATCCAGATCATGGTCTACCTGTGTGCCAAATTTTATTCAAAACCGTTTAACTGTTAAGGCGTGATAGTCAAAACATCCAAACTTTCACATTTATAATAGTGGTAGGAAGTAGAATAGGTTTACGTCTTAAATTATGTACTTTATTTTCTTTATGCATGGTTTTGTCCCAGCTCAGGGTCCGCCTGCCTGCAATCCAGGTATACCAGGATCCCCAGGAACCACTCCACTATCACCGAAGGAGGCCATTGCGGGGTTTTTAGTCGGTATACTGGCGTAGGAATTGGTTAGGGTCCCGATCTAGCAGTCACTCAGCAGTGAACTAGGTCGGAAGGCTGGTGAGCCCGACATAACCATCCCTCCACCCCCGGGATGGGAGGGTATCCGTAAGATGGATTTTCCCCGCGGCAAAAAAGGGGTCCGCCTGCCTACTAAGACGCCTGCACTTTACCCATTCTCTCATCCTCCATAGTGAGACCATCATTTCTCCCTCTTATACTTCAAGCTAACGCTTTTTGGGCAGTCCGCGGGACCGTAACCCTGGTACGAACTGGGTCAGATTAATAGTTTGAAGCTAATTTAGTCGTATTTTTTTTGTAGTGGTCGTCTGGTGTTTTACACAAATATAAATATATCCTTTTCTCCCATGACCATTCGCGTATTTAAAATACAGGATTAATCATAGTTTAGGAACTAGTGATTAGTAAAAGGTATAACATACATTTTAGCGAAAAGAATAAATTAACAGTACATTGTTAACGATATCTAAATAATTCACAAAACCATTTCACTTTTAGAATTAACTACTTATAAACTATCTATTAATATTGAAACTAAAATATTTAACTAAAACATGGTTCATGAAACAACAGATACAAGCGCTTGAAATACCGGCAGAATTCTCGATTAAACTTTTATCGCATGTGAGCAAAGGAATTTATAAATAAACTGCCTCAACACACTTGCTTTTCGGTTTACACAAAAATAATATTTATTTATTAAATTAATCCACTTCATAATAATTATATATCAACTTTTTATTTTGATATAACAATATTTAATGAGTTTTTAATCGCAATAATTGTTTACTTTATTGATACGAACGACTTATTTAATACTAGCTTTTGCTCGCGGCTCCGCCCGCGTGAATAGACTTTTCCGAAATGAATCGTAGCCTATAACCGTCTCCAGGGTCTTATCTATCTCTACATCAAAATTCATCAATATCGGTTCAGTGATTTAGGCGTGAAAGCGTAACAAATAGATAAAAAAAAACATAAAAAGTATCCTATGTTTCTTCTTATACCTCCAAGAATATGAGTGCAAAGTTTCATGATGATCGGTTAAGTAGTTTTTGCGTGAAAGCGTAACAAACAAACTTACATTCACAATTATAATATTAGTATGATTTGCTTAGTCAATAGACTGAAGTTAGGTAATAGTATGTGTAATGTGCGGGCATATCGTTAAAATTATTTACGTAAATACACGTTTTGCGAGTTTATTCATTGGACGTACGCACGTTACGACTGTAGTAAATTCATACTCGTCTGGGAATTGTACAGTGGATAAGTATAAGTATAATAAGTATGTATTTATCTCAACAAACCTCAGAGGCGATATTTATTTAATTATAGTACATGACGTAACCATGTATGTAGTGTAAATCTGGAAATTACGAGTGTTAGACCCACGCTGTAGACAATTTTGTCTACAGCATCACTGGGTCGGCTCGTCCGGGTCGTTACAACTGTCTCACAGAAAACCGGCGTAAAGTAGCAGCTTGCTGCTGCGTTTCGTACCGTGAGTGAGATATCCGGAGGCCCAAATCCCCTTTCCTTACCAATCCCTTAACTATCCCTTCTCTTTAAGGTCGGTGTGGTGTAATGTTCTCTTGACTCTTTTGGTATTGTGGGTGTACATGGGCGGTGGTGATCACTTATCATCAGGTGACCCACTTGCTCGTTTGCCGGTCTCTGCTATAAAAAACTAGTGTTAGTAAGGTGTCATTATGTATGTACCTACCTTTTGTATAAAGAAAATATATCATTGAAAGTTCGCGTCAATTTATGTTTGTGTAATATTAGATTTTTGGAGCATTTTTTTTTTAATTTAATACACAAACCATTTCAACTAAATAAATGAATAAAGAATTCATTCAAAAGATTTCAGATAATATGAAATGTACCGACGCGTCGCCACCGGTCAAATATGTGAAATTAAGAAGTCTCCTTATTCCACCTGCCCTACTCAGAGTGGGGTCGGCGCCACATACTTTTTAACGTATGTCACCCGTAAGGTGATTAGAATGATTTAGCTTGTAATTTTGACGACGGGCCGCCTGCCTAACGTCAACCCCTCTGGGGAGAAAACATCCAAACCAGAAAAATGATATTTGTGTATCACACAGACATTTGTCTCTGTGCGAGAATCGAACTCGCAGCCTTTCTCTTCACAGCCGGTTACTCACCTACTGCGCCACGGTCGCTATCGATTACGTAACTGCGAAACGTAAACAAGTACAAATAATCGGGTAGCTTTACCAAAGTCAAGGACGAAGGGAATCTTGGAATTCTATAGAACGTTGACCGTTTCTACAAGCTTAATGTTAGGAAACCTTACTAAAGTTAGGTAATCGTGTGTATGGCCTTTCAAGTACGAAATAGGAGAGGTCGAAGATATAAAGTTCCTGGCACTTAGGCATATATGGCTTTTGAAGTATTCTATCTTTGAATAATTAGTAGCTCTTACACTAACCTCCGCCCGCGTAACCCTTTGTGGTACCCTTCGTGGTCTTTTCCGCTAAGTCTACATACTAACCCAGGTAAAGGTCTACCTGTGTGCCAATTTCCACCCAAAATCGTTCATTTGTTTGTTCAATTCAACTAACAGAACTTTAATTTGACATCGCTGTCAAATCAATCCGAGTTGCTGAAACGTATTTAGTGAAAAAAATAATAATATATGATCTCTCTTTACTACCGTTTGACATACGATTATTCATATTAATTTGAATGTTATGTATTTGACACACATATTAGCTATAACATGTGTGTCAAATCAAAAGTGTTGATCACGCTTCTAGCAACTCAATTTAACTTGACATTTGATTAGTTAATTTAACATTGATCAACTTTCAGAAACCGGGCGTTAGTATTCCGTAATTCTCCTTTGTTTTTACTTATAGCTCTTATAAATTTCATCACTCAAATGGATCATCGTAAATTATTTTTGTTTATATAAAACTGAAAGAAAATACCTGGATAATCTAATTGGAATATTCAACAAAATCATCTATTTCTATAGCATATGCCGGCGAACGAACAAGTGGGTCACCTGATAATAAGCAATCTCCACCGCCTATATACACGCATAATACCAAAAGAATCATGGGCGCATTGCCGGCTCGTCCGGGTCGTTACCACTGTCTCACAGAAAACCGGCTTAAAGTAGCAGCTAGCTGCTGCGTTTCGTACGGTGAGTGAGATATTCGGAGGCCCAAACCCCCTCACCTTCCCAATCCCTTAATTATCCCTCTCCTTAAAGGTCAGCAACGCACCCATGATTGTTTTGGTATTATGCATGTACATGGGCGGTGGAGATCACTTACCATTAGGGGACCCACTTGATCGTTTGCCGGCCTATGCCATAAAAACAAATAGGTTAACTACGAATCTATAATTCTTCTTGTACCTTGACTGTTCATAGCCGGTGGAAATCATTTAAGATCAGGTGACCCACTCGTATGACGACTCCTGCTACAAAAAGGAACTCCGCATACTTATGAAGTATCTTGATAGTCGATTCGGAACAGAAAACATAAAACACCCAGTATTATTTACCAACTTAGTGAAGCAAAAATGAAAGTAAAGAAATATTTACTCGCAAAAGCTTTGAACATATTTTCTTTGGAAATATATTAAAGTAGGTATTATTTGGTCGGAAAATACACTGACATAATTATCATTATGTCATAATATATACATTTATCTAGTAAAGAATATCTTAATTTCATCTTTGCACTCTCAAATCTTATGTTAAAATATTGTATTTATAAATGTAATATGCTGTTACAATTGTGTCATCCTGCTGTAAAGCCACCAAGAAAGACGTATGATAAAATACATGAAAGAAAGGCGCCACGTCATGTAAATGTGTTTTAGATATATTAAACAAACTTCGGCACGACAAAGTTACTGCTTAGCATCTGTTTCCAAATAAATACAGTCTAAATAATTATGACGTAGACTGTATAGTAAGTTAATAATATAATCCGAATAAATCCATAAATATTACTTTAGAAAATACACTGAAACCCGAAGTACATAATTACAGTCAAGCAATTATCGTAAAAAAAATGTACAGTAAAAGAAAACTTTTTAAGAATAAATACAAAGACAATAAAACATTATTTTATGTCATTTAGTGTAATGGTTACAATAAATTCGGCCGGTTCAAAGCTACGCATCGAGTTTTGTAATTTCATTTTCTCATTCCATTAGGCAGTGGCAAAGTTGATTTAATTTTGTCAAATCCCGAAATGAATATGTTTTAAATAGGTCAGGCAGCACCCAGCGGGATTCGTGTATTTGATTTACTTTAGTGGCGAAATTAATCTGTTTAGCGAAGTCCGTGGACCTTAGTCTCTGACAATGAAGACGAAACTTGAGGTGATCCCTATAAAGATTATTCAAGATATATTTCTCTCTATGTTCCTCAAAGTACGAAAATATGAACACTGAAGCAAAAAATAAGGGAATAAAGGACCAAAAAACGAACCTGATTGACTAGGGCACCTACCTAATTTAGGTAAACAAGATTATTATATTTTTAGGGTACATGTTAACCTTTATAATGACATGTTACAGCACATGCAACTACCTACAGTCATAGATACATATGCTTTTCTAATGTGTCTATGCTACAGTTCGCTGTAAGCAAATCTTGATCAATCAACTAAGTTACATAATGTTACAGATTAGAATTATAAATAAATTTTAGAGAGAGTATAATTTCAAAGATCTCATAAATCTCGAGTGGTGGGCATTAGTATGGTCATAATATTATTTGATTCGAATCTGTCAATAAAGCGATGGTTGAATATTGATTAACGTTCCAGACTTGTAACTGGACTGACACCCAGTCTCTCAAAGGTTGATCAAATGAACATCCATCTAACAGAACTTTGATTTTAACAACGCTATCAAATCAATTCGAGTTTCTAAAACGTAATTAAGTGAAAAATTTAATATTTTTTTTCTAACAGCGTTTGACGTACTATATATTGAAACTATGTTAACTAACAGGTATGTCAAATTAAAGGTGCTGACCACATCCTAGCAACTCAATTTCGACTTGACATAAGATTTGACAATTGGTTAGTTAATTTTTACGTTGATCAGCCTTTCAAAAACCGGCCGCGAATGTCCTAGGCGGTGATTTGATTTATTGTTAGAATTTTGCCGAAATGTAGCTATATAATTTATTGAGGAAATAAAAAAGTTTTGAACAGCCAATAAAATACGTGTACCTATAACATTTAACTGTCGTCATAACTTTACCTTGAACGTTTGAGATTGACAAATTAATTAACAGTTTTTGTGTAATATTTATGCGCTGATTTACTTGGAAGATGATTTACCGTTGGAAATGTCGTGCCCAGTTTGTTAGTACGAAGCGTGATAAAGTAGTGGCTTGGAATACCGAATAGAAAGCGTGCCTGATAAGCAAATATTAAATCTTAATCTGTTCAGCACTTCTTTTTTTTATATACGTAATAGGCTCGCGATTGGCCAATATCACGCCTGATGGTAAGCGATTACTTGGAAATGTATGTACATACAGCCCTCAGGGCCAATTATTTTACTGACAATATTGAACATATAATTTATGTCAGTCAGATACACAACGGTTAATCCTGACTACAGATTCACAAGGTAATCCAAATTTCTGAGTTGTGTTGCTTGAACGACGAGCGCAGTTCAGCGCCATGCTCTGTAATCAAGAGTTATATGTGAGGGTGCTTCTGTTTATGGGCAGGCTTGGTGCTTACCATTACGCGAGCAACCTGCTCGTTTCGTCACTCAAGCTAATAAAAGAAAACAGACTAGCAATAAGAAGTTCATGAAAAGGCTGATCATGAAGTTACTAAAAGAGTAAAATGATTATTTATTACTTTCTTATCTTCAAAGGGAATAAAATTACAAACTTTACGATTCAGATGTCGTATTCTATCTAACCTTTAATATTAGTCTCTTGCACCCGATATCTTCACAATTCTACCAGCTGTTGCTTTATGATGTAGAATTATTAAGTGGGTTCAGATATCAGACGGTGAGTGATATATGACGTGTAAAGTTTTTTAAATTGTGCCTTACAAATGATAATGCAGTCTAAATATCGGATCTCGACCTTTCAACCTTAATAACTCACTTTTTTTTACTAGCCCTGTATTATACATGTCCAACTGCGAGTCCCGTGCCTCCTCTACTGAATGAGAGGGGTAAGGCCTTAGTCCACCACGCTGGCCTAATGCGGGTTGGCAGACTTAACAAACCTTTGAAATTCTTATGGAAAACTTCTCAGGTATGCAGGTTTCCTCACGATGTTTCCTTCGCCGTTAACGCAAGTGATAATACACACATAACTTAGAAAAGTCAGAGGTGTGTGCTCTTGGGACTGGTTTCGAACCTGCGACTTTCGTCTCGACAGTCCGTACCACTCCCCTGAGCTGACTATCGAAGCTGACTGAGCTATCGAATAATATAATAACTAATAATTTAATAACTCACTTATGCGATTGAAATCCTGTTTTACGATTATTATATTTTGGTTAATATTATTAATTTTAGCACTAGTTGGTAAATATGAAATATAAACTAATATCTTACCAATAAATTCAAAATTACTTCTTTTAGGCTAGAGGAACTGAGTGACATTATAATTAAATTTTGTTCAAAATGTTAACACAGTCAAGAAAATTCATTTTATTCTCAGGGATCAGAGAATCCCATTGTTAAGTAATTTCTGCTCAGTTAAACATCATAATCCAAAATACAAAAGCCGTCGTCCGACATTCAGTTTGATAAACTGTTATTTTTAATAAAAAGGGTAAGCTAACTTCCGCCTATCATTTTTCTTACAAAATTTAAACGTTCATTATCAAACGAAGTGTTCCTAATTACAAAAGTAATTCTTTTTTGTTGTTAAAAACCTTTTAATGGTTTGCTAAAAAAAATATATTTTGTGATAAAGGTATTTCAGTTTCAGGCCAAATTTTGGTCGTCTGTTGCTAGTACCCTATTAGTAAGTATAAAATACTGATAGGCTATTCATTTGAAAAATATTAACATCTCGCAATACATATATATTTAAATTTTTTTATTGCATAGGCCGGCAAACCAGCAAGTTGGTCACCTTGATCTCCACCGCCCATGTACGCTCATATAACCAAAAGAGTCATGGGCGCGTTGCCGACCTCAACAGAAAGGGATAAGTAATTAAAGGATTGGGAAGGTGAGGGAATTTGGGCCTACGGATATCTCACTCACCGTACAAAACGCAGCAGTAAGCTGCTACTTTACGTCGGCTTTCTGTGAAACAGTGTTAACGACCCGGACGAGCCGGCCCATTCATGCTGTAGACAAAGCAGTCTACAGCGTGGTTCTACCACTCGGAAATATACGTATATATAATTATGAACCATCGTGTGTTTATATTGCAGAAAAAGTTTGAATTCACAATGATATTGAAAATAATACAGAGTACGATTCCGTTAAAGGCAAAGGGAAAATACGTCAATTTCTTGCCTTTATTTTCAAAAGCAAATTTCTGAATCATTGTCGTCTCATTTTTACTTAATTTTATTACTCGTTTCAACTTAAACTGCTGGACATTTTGTATGAAATTGCTTGCAAATAGTTGCACTGTTCTAGATATTTTCTCGGTCGGCCAATGTAGACTTCCTGTTTCTCAGAACTTCTCAGAGCCAGCCTTTAGAAACACAATACATGTAGCATCAAAGCATTGTCTATGCCCGAGTTATTACGTTCCAGGACGCGACTTGTTTTTCTTTAGAAGCGCTTTGTTATAAGTATGGTGCCGTGCTATAATGTTGTTAATGTAAACATGATTTCCGATTTCTTTGGTGTTTAAAATTATGTAATGTTTAAATTATGGATCGACGTAGTAGATGGCTATTTAGGTTTATATTTAAAATTGTTTTTAATGTAAATATTTTTTGACTCTGCATCTTAGAATAATGTTATCCTAGTTCATTATTTTTTAGCTCTAGTATCCTTTATTTTCTGGTATAAAAATGTTCTATTATCTCGGCACTTACTCTGTAGTACTAAAAAAATCACTGCTACTGCTTTCTCAGTATATTTTTCTTAAACACACATGGATGGTATTTTAGATTGAATGCCTCGGTGGCGCAGTTGTAATGCGTATGCGTAACGTCTGAGGCTGACACTGAGGTCTCGGATTCGATCCCCGGGTCGGGTAAAAGTGATATTGGGTTTTTCTATTACGAAATGCTTGGTATCAACCCGGAGTCTGGAATTGTGCCCGATATGGCGATAGGCTTGCCCCCTATCACATCATGGGACGGAGATACGCTCGGCGAAATGTGGGTGTACTGGTTACACTACTGTCTACCCCTTCGGAGATTACAGGCGTGAGTACGTACGTACGTAAAATTGAGCTACATAAACATAATATTTCCAAATATGCCAATATTTCATAAACTAAAATACCCAAACAGTAGAAGAAGCATTATACAAAGATGAAAGAGGCAATGACCAGAAATAAGCACCCGTCGACATATTTAGGACTGAGAAGTGGGAACACATGAAATGACTTACCCAATCTTTTTAACTGTTTAATTTACTTTGTTACTGTCGATTTATGCTGTCGTCAACGAGTTTGAGTCAATTTTAACAAAAAATAACTAATAAAGAAATTGTTGCTCAGTCTTCAAAAGTAAATAAAAAACTTGTATTTCTGATTTACATTAGGAAAGTCCGTAAACCGAATTAAAAAAGAGTTATAGAAAAGTCTTACTTGTATTTAGAAAGTTTATACAAATGATTATACTTTTGTTGGAAATCTTCAAATAATTAAGTACTAACAATACCGAACCATCAACGAATCTCTTCGATATCCTATTAAAAGTCTGCAAAGTACAGAAGAACTACCTACACACAAAACTTTTACGATTGCAATCTTCTGCGAATCGTCTTTGTCTATTAAGCGAATTGTATGTTCAATTAGAAATAAGATTTTCACACAAATAAAGTTCCTTAAAAATACAACTACTATGTGAGTAGTTAGTAACATACATTTTAGGATTCCGTAGCCAAATGGCAAAAATGGAACCCTTATAATTTCGTCATGTCCGTCTCTCTAACACGATATGAATGGAATTTGGATGGTAGATGTATTCTATAAACCGTTACACAAAGGTGTAGAGAAATTATGAAAAAAATTGGTGTTGCTCCTCAATACATGTAACTGTGTGGTATCATTGTATCGGAACCCTTCACTATGCGTGGTTCAAAATGCAATTCTCCGGCTTCTTTATTCGCCTGAATGATGAGACGAGGAGGTTATCCGTCTGCTGAAAAGCGTTACGCTTTCTCATAAACAGCAGCAATACCACTCAGAACTTTGAATGTAGCTGGCAGACCGTATAACGTCTGACACTCTTGCCACATATCTGACAGAAATCTTCGTCTCCTTCTTCGTCCCACCCTTATCCCTCTCGCAGTGGGGTCATGCTTTTTAAGTCAGGTTACAGAAAAATTGCCTTGTAGGTTTAACGACCGGCTGCCTGCCTGACTGACGTCAACCCCTTTGGGGAGAAAACACCCGTATCCGAAACAAATATTTGTGGTTCACACATTTTTATCTCGATGCGGGTATCGTACTCGCGGTCTTTCCCTTCATACCCCGCTACTCGTCCACTGCGTCACGGAGGCTGCCCGACAGGAATGCTATAAGCAAAATAAAGCTGTTTTGTCTTTACATGCCAATGTCCTTTGTTTCCCAAGCAGAAAAGTTAATCCCCCAAAAAATAAAATAACGATATCAAAGTCATAATCTCATCTTCATACGGCTAAGCAAATAAAACCATCGCAACTTTCCGCAAATAAACTAACAAATGAGGGTTCAGACCATACCGCTTTTATCAACTTTGCAACTTCGTTCATCTACATCGTGTAATCCAAGCAGTGCTTTGTCGATCCAAGTTCACAATTTATGTTCATAGTCAATACGTTTAACTCCAACTTAGTGAACACTCCATCGGTTTTCCAACAATCCATTGGTTAGCTGATAAAATTGTTCAAATTTGATAGAGTTTAGGTTGTTAACCATCGCATTTAAATCCATTTCTTATTTCATTTATATCGCATTATTATTCGAAAAATCTTCACTGTTTACATTCTTCTTTCAATCCCCAAGTAAACGTTATTTATAGTATATATAATACTAATCCTGTATTATACACGTCCCACTGCTGGACACAGGCCTTCTCTACTGAATAAGAGAAGTTAGGCCTTAGTCCACCACCCTGGCCTAATGCGGGTTAGCAGACTTCACATACCTTCGAAATTCTTGTGGAGAACTTCTTAGGTATGCAGGCTTCCTCACAAGATGTTTACTTCACTGTTAAAGCAAGCGATAATTAACGATTAATACACACGTAACTTAAGAAAGTCAAAGTGCATGCTCTTGCGGTATCTGGTAGTTAAAATAATTGAAAATTGACAAATCGGCGCGAAGAATGTAAAAAAACAAATATCATGAGATAAAAATGAGTAGAATATAGCAGCTATCTACTACCATGGACAATTGTGCAAGTAGTAGAATACTCTTTTACCCGGGGGACATAAGAATACATTTGTCATGTTATAAATTAAAAAATAACAGTTAAAAGTAATACTTTTGTTGTCTTCCCACGCATTCATTAATTCCAACATCCATTCTACTTTGAATCATATTAAAGACGTTGAACCCAGTAATTACATCCCCAATGTTACAATCCGTAATTGGTAACTCGCGTTTGCAAGCTCAAGTACGTCTTACAATGAATGTCACATAGTCCAATCACTAATTTGTAAAAAAATCAATACATTTGTCTGACACCAGTAGTTAGGTTATTCCCCCGACAGGTAAAGGCTTTACTACTAAGTCGTATTTCCCAGTCGTAATTCACGAGTACTAATAAAAGTATTCTTCTCCAAGATGAGTATAATCAAGCACAAATGAGACTATTTTATTTGGAGAGAAAAATCACCGTACATTTCTAAATACTGTAATCAGATCTATATACATAAAGGATTATCTTGAAGTCACGTATGTAGGTGGAAGGAATTACATGGCTATAATTATTATCAATAACGAAAACCTAAGCTCGGGATTTCTTTCGGTCTTTCTTATTCACGACGTCATTCCTTAGGTAGCTAAAGATTGGTTAATTTTTTTTTTTTTTTTAATTTATTGGTTTATCAGCAGTTGTTACAATATTACATGCTTATTATATATTATGCTAGTTTTATATAATACGTATATTATTTTATCTAATTGTACAAATTATTTAAGATAAACACAACTTGTTGCTTGTTATCTACGCTAGGACACATAAAGTTCACCAGTGAAGACCACGGCGCGTTTTTACACACCTTTCCAACTTCCAGCTTTCTCTCAATTCCGTTAGTTCCTTTCAGTCTTTCAATATATCCTTTTCCTAGCGACTACCTATAATTACTACTTTTGTTTTGGCTTGTCATAAGCGCCTTTTATATGCTTGCATGATAAATAAAGATTTTTATTCCTATTTCATTTGATGGACCTACAAGATTATGGCGTTCGTGATATCTAGCTTACATATTTGTGGCTTGCGATTGTCTTTGGATTGCTTATTAATTAAAGAATGCCTCGATGGCGCAGTCGTATGCGTACGCAGTACGACTGCTGTGCTGAGGTCTCGGGTTCGATCCAGGTACGGGTAAAAGTGATATTGGGTATTTCTATTTTGAAACTCTGCGTATCAGCCCGGAGTCTTTAGGCCAGCTCCCTATTACATCATGGGACGGAAATAAGATCGGCGAAATGTAGGTGCACTGGATACAACTCTGCCTACCCCTTCCGGGATTACAGGCATGTGTATAATATATGAAACAATATAAAAATTGGTAAGGAAGGAGGATGCATATGAGTGTGAAGATATTTATTGTGCTTTACTGCTAGCTATTCCAAACGAATTCAACAATAATAATGGACGTTAGGAGTTTACGACGTACCAGAGTTGTAAAATCAACGTCTAAGACATATTCTTAACTTAATTTGGCAACTTTCATTGGACATTTATTTAATCAGACTTGTGAAAGACTTATTTTCAATTTATGACTCCGAAAGATTTGGAAGGGTTTATGGCTTTTATTGAAAAGTCATAAATTCGCTCCCTTCCAAAATTGTATAAACGAAACAATTATTTCAGCAGTACTTTTTTGTACTTAAATACTTTTTTTTAGTACATCAATGCACCGACTCAACCGAGGTTGTTCCACTATCTCATAGAATACTTGAACTTCTTCGTGAAATCCCTTCCTTCCTCCTTCGCGATCTCCATTACTTCCCTTTAAGGATAAGGCATTCATGATTCATCTGGTTTGTGGATGCGCATAGACAATGATGATCACTTACCATCAGGTGACCCGCATGCTCGTTTGCAGGGTTTTTCTATAGAAGAAACAGTAATAACATCCATATATTAACAAAATTCCCAACTTTTAATACACAACATTACAAATCAATCAATGATCCTAGTGAAAAAACTCTTCAAAGCTAAGAAAGTAGCTACAAGAAATGTATGAAACAACTTCGAAAGTAGCTCAGATAATTGATATTCGGCCAAGGTATAAATAATAGAGTTAGTGTAGATTTTTCTTTGTAACATTTCCTCGTAATATCTATCGGATAATGTAATTACGCGAGTTTGGGGGAAAAGTTGTCTGCAACGTAATTGAGTAAAAGCGGGTCATTCGTTCCGGCCAGGTGATAGTCGGGTGGTAAAAATTAATTATATTTGTACATTGTTCCACTCTTGGTATCTTTTTGAGAATATAGATTGACCAGGTCAAAATAATGCTACCGAATGTAATTGCAGATTCTGATTCCTAATCTGGTCAAATATTTGTTCGATGCTGTTACAATCCTGGTCCAATTATCCTGTTTTATAGCTTATTCCTTCCCTCCAACACTTAAATGACAAAAATTATCTTCTTTTTCGCCGTGATATGCATCTATTAATGTTCCTCCAGGAGTTCAACCGATATTATATGAACTAGGGTATTGCGTTGTAATGATATTGCTGTTGAAATCTACCACTTACCTTATGACTTATGGGTCCGAATCGTGAATACGTCACTGGGTTCTGACCATCGGACCACCACGTAGCGACCGCCTGAGGTTCACCAGCACACTTCAACTGGTTTCAAGTTTATCTCTTACCGAGTACTATCACTATAATCAACATCCAAGCAAGTGTCTACAAGGCACCACAAACCGAAAATCGCGTGTGATTAGCACCGCTGCTTTACACGACCGAGAACGATGATGTAGTGTTTATCAAGTGTAAGATCTGTCGAACGCTCGCCTCGGTCCGGTTAAAAGTTAACAATCATGAGGGTAACCGATTACAATTGAAATAATGAGTACCGCCCAATAATTAAGAAATTCTGCCTGTGTAGCTACCGTTTAAATAAAATTGCACCGACTCTAAAGCGACCTATAGAACTTGTCATTTTTGACTTTACAGTGTTTTTATTTTGAAGTAGGTAGTAGTAGTGTGTTTTGTTAAACGTTATTTTATTTTTGTTCATATGCACCATATGACGTCATTTTGAATACTAGTAATAGAAATGTATTTAAGTTCCTAAAAAGCACATTACCCCTCAACTTTATGTTACAATCACAGCTTTCGTCTTGAGGAACGTGGTTTTCGAGTCTAGCATATCTGATTTGAATATCGTCATCACAAAATTCAAAATAACTTAGCCTTTAATGTATGTTAGCTCCAAAGACTTTAATGTATACTACTAGACAAACTGTGCGGTAGATAGAAATTGTACCACTAAGTTGCGGTCAATTGACCGTATCTCAATAATACCATCTCGCTTACTCTCAACTATCGCGCTCCCTGTTTGTGAGCTGTCAAACTCCCGCGTTATGTCACGCAATTTTACTTCTAAACAGCCCGTCTAGAAGTAGTATACATTAGTCTTTGGTTAGCTCCCCAAATTTTATCACGAATTCTACCATGGCAAGGCACAGTTTTAACACGAAATTCCTTGGTTAACATTTTAAAATAAAGTTAGTGGAGCAATTTCTTCTAGCATTCCCGTTCCGTTCCTAACAAGAATACATTCACGGTCACAGCGCCTGTATAATGAGTTTACTCTCTGGAGGATGCGCCTTTTGTTCTACCTTCATATGTTACTACTCACATAGTTATTAACTTATTATACTTGTCTTAATTAGCGGACTTTTTATTGTGTCAATAGAAGGAGAAAACACAACGCTGTTTGTTATATAAGTTTGGATGTATGACGACAAACCATGTTATGATGAAATCGTGTAGAGTTGCTTTGGTCGTTTTTAAAGAACACAAAGATTATAGACACAAATGCCATTGTCAGTTCGTAACAAAAGGATAATTACGCGACAGCCCAGAAAGTGTTGGCTCGATGTCATAGAGGATAATATGAGTGCCAATGGTCTGACTACAGAGGAAGTGTTTTCGCACCTATCCTCTGGTATACGTAGGTGGCCTACCTACTCTCGCCTCAACGGAAAAAAGCAAACAGTATAAAAGATGTCGCATTGAACGGACCCCTGTCCGTTCTCTCAGTGTTTATTTGTAGTTGTGACAGTATAGTAGCTGAGTTTGGTGTGAATTATTGGCATAAGCTAACATCAGAAGTGCGAAAAGTAACCAACACCCACAAATGTGAAATATGGTAACTGCAAAAAAAAATTGGAGTATCAAGGATAGGCGACTGGTGCGTACGGTGTCTTCTCTGGTGCTGGAATTGGCGGGTGAGATATTGAAGTGCGAGAGTGTCCTGATCATTGGGCCAAGTTGGATCATAACATACACAGCGTAACTGGTAATTGAATGTCTTCATGGATGTCACGAAAAATCTGGTGAGTTTGTTCCATTTTTTTGGGTTTCCATACGAAAAGTAAAGTTTTTGTGCGGATGAATATGAAAGAAAAATCATGGGTTTAATTTCATAGGCGACGGCCCATCGCTATGGCGATCGCCTACTTGGAATAAAACAGTTTTCTGTCAAAGTGATATTGTGCATTTTCCGCACACTATCGTGCAGGGAATCAGTTGTTTTGTGTATTTTACATAAATCAAGGGAGGATTATAATTATGGTGATAATGTAGATGTGAACGATAATTTGTTTTTATTTGCAACAATGTTTCGTAGGATAAAGGTTCTTGACATTAAAGGAAGGACGATTGAACAAAGTAGGAAACACATGATTCGGTCACAATAAGATTAGTTTTGGCAATCCGACATTAGAATCCTAATTAAGATGTGTGGTCGCGTACCCTGTGTTGCGACAATGTGGAAACGCAACAGCTTGGGAAAACTACTTATCTTAATTTAATCGACTGTTAACGATACTGATTAATGTTTAACTAATAGTGATACTAATTCATACTGCCACCAAAGCAGGTAATTTCAAATATTGATGATCTTTACCTTTTTGTCAAGTACATTAGCTGCAAATTCGAGATGATATATGAAGTAGGTAATCGGTATCTGGGCGGTTTGATCATGAAAACAAAGTCCTACCACGGTTTCGGGTCCTAAATTAAGATGTGTGGTCGCGTACCCTGTGTTGCGACAATGTGGAAGCGCAACAGCTTGGGAAAACTACTTATCTTAATTCGACTGTTAACGATACTGATTAATATTTAACTAATAGGGTGATACCATATATTTGAGAAATGGAAGCTAAATCCCAGGTGATGTCGTGCGGCTGGATCCCAAGCGGGTGAGGTCGTGCGGCTGGATCCCAAGCGGGTGAGGTCGTGCGGCTGGATCCAAGACGGGAGAGGCTATCCACATACTTTGGAAAGCTAGATTCCAGGCTATCCAAATAATTATTTAGAAGGATAATTCACTGTAACTTAGTGCGCAATTTCTATGTACCGGACAGCCGATTTAGTAGTATACATTAAAGTCTTTGGATTTTGATATTATGTTACTAAAAACTAGTAAAATAAAAACTTTTTCATTCAGCCTAACCTTATCCCATTTAATTTGGGAGTCAGCTCTCTGTGTCAATTTTCTCCAGGTAATACGATTCTGGACCGGCGACCTAGACTTTCTTCAGGTCGTTGTTAACTACGGACATCAAAGTTTGGAAGGGTTTTCCTCGTTTCTTTGGGCCTGTGTCGATGTTCAGAACCAGCATTGTCATGTGATTTTCTGTTCTATTCAGCACGTGTAAAAATAAAAAAAAACAATTTATGAGTATCGACTCATAAATTGTTTTTTGTTTTATCGAATCATAAATTGATACCATCGGGTATCGTATATATGATGGTATATATTTTTAGATTCTTATTAATCGGGTTTTTATTATTGTTAAATAGTATTCAAGATATAAGTATATTATAATATAAGTAAACATATTCAAGATATAATATCCAAAGTATACTCAGATCGCTCGGAATTAGTTAAGAATAGCGGTACGATAAACGTTGAACAGTATATAATAAGTTATGGCTCCCATAAATAGAGTACGGGAATAGAATCATGGGTGCCAGACTTAAGTGCTTACGTTATTAATACGATGAAATTTAATGATGTTAATAAACGCTCCGTTCGTGCCAAAAATTACTTTATTGAAGAGTTGTAAGAGCGTACGTTACACATTACTGAATGAGTTTAGTTGATTTTTTTTGTTAAGTACGGGTTGAATTTATAATGTATAATTTACATCCTTCGTGGCGCAGTGGGTGAGTAGCCGACTGCAAAGCGAGAGGCCGTAGGTTCGATTCCCGCACGTAGGCAAATGTTTGTGTGATCCACAAATATTTGTTTCGGGTCTGGGTGTGTGAGACCGCAACTCCGGATATCTTACTCACCGTATGAAACGCAACAGCTAGCTGCTTGACGTCGGTTTTCTGTGAGACAGTGGTAACAACCCAGTCGACCCGGTCCATTAATACAATAGACAAAACTATCTCCAGCGTGGCCTACCACTTCGAAAGTCATACATTTGCTTAGCACTGCATGGCACTGGACTGCGTTCGTCACCCCGAGACATGAGTTGTTAAGTCTCATAAAACCCAGTAAATGCATTGGCTTTAATGTCCTTTAAACCGAATCCCAATAATGCTTGCAAGCAGAAACCTGGCGGCAAAAGTAAACAAAGCGGTGGTACCTACCTAGACGCCTACTCGCTTACGAGAGACCAGCCTCCTACGTTCGTTCCCAAAATTTCCAATACTACTCGTACTAGTCGGTTTTTCAGCCCGATCAGTAACACAGATGGATAGGTAATTAAATTTTATTACTGTTCTGATGTAAATGTCGATTAAAAATATATCTCACGTAAACAAACCTAAGAGCGACCCCCGCGTCCTCGCCCAGACGGAGTTATGTCATTTAACGTCTGAAACTTCGTGATGGATCGAAATAAATTCTTTAACTTTTGAAAAGTTTGGAACTCAACTCCTATTGGTCGTTGTTTGTTACCTGCATTTATCATCATATTATGATGAAACTTTTTTGTGACGTTAAAAATAATACATCGACATATCGGGCAACCCATGTCTTTGGAGTCACAAATGGATTTAGATTCGTTTTTTAGTTTAGAGCAAGTAGTCACTGATGGTAAGTAATCTCCACCGCCCATGTACGCCTGCAATGCCAGAAGAATAATGGGCGTGTTGCCGACCTCAAAGGAAAGGGATAATTAAGGGATTGGAAAAAAGAGCGGGATTTGGGCCTCCGGGTATCTCACTCACCGTACGAAACGCAGCAGCAAGCCGCTACTATTAACCGAGAAATTACAAATATTATTGAAATAAATTCAACATCGTTGCTAACATCAACAATCGACTGCCTCGGTGGCGCAGTTGGAATGCGTACGCGTTACGATTGAGGCCGACGTTGAGGTCTCGGGTTCGATCCCCGGGTCAGGTAAAGTTGTATTGGGTTTTTCTATTACGAAATGCTCAGTATCAGCCCGGAGTCTGGAATTTGTGCCCGGTATGGCGATAGGCTCGCCCCCTATCACATAAGGGACGGAGATACGCTCGGCGAAATGTGGGTGTACTGGTTACACCTCTGCCTACCCCTTCGGGGATTATAGGCGTGAGTGCGTATGTAAGTCTAACATATTTCAAAATATATAAATGCCTAAAATAATTGTATGGTCTCTTCATAATGAAACATCTAATCTCATGTAATAAGCGTTGCTTATTCATTGAAATTCAATATTATATGGTAAATTCAATTCTTAGAATGAAGAAACAAGGTTTCTTCGCCTTGTAATTAATTAACGTTATATATTTCAAGACTTCAATTCTTAAGACAGGTCTCAAGACCAGCTAGTCTAATTAGCCTCATTTATACGAAGAGAGTCTACCTACCTCATTTTCTCACATGACATGATTATGGTAGAAAACTCTTGATTACGAGGTCGCCTCACGCATTTTGTCACCGAAACTTATGATGCGGCCTCGTAAGCCAGAATTTTTCTGTTATATTATCGGCTATGCTGGATGAGAAATTCTCTCTTTGTAATTGGTGCTTTAGAGTAATGCTTACAAATATTAAATACCTACCACATATCTTATTCACTAGATGTTTTTCTATTACGAAATATTCTGTATCAACTCGGAGTCTGGAATTGTGCCCGATATGGCGATAGCCTCGCCCCTACTACCACGTTATAGAATGGAAATACGCTCAGCAAAATGTGGATGTACTAGTTACACCTTTGCCTGCCACTTCAGGGATTACAGGCGTGAGTGCGTATGAATGTATGTATAATATTTATTTATTAAAAAAAGATAAATTGACTCGCGTTTTAGTTTCTCGCTTACTTGTATGCCTTTTATATAATCACGTAGTACATAAACCTACATTGAGTTAAACATGCCTCACATCTCACCGGACACCGCCTTCGTTTAATAACCTATAATAATTTTACGGTTATTTCGGCAACATTAACGTATTTTTTATTGTTCGTGCTCTTATTTTTGTGTTATCGATTCTGTGTAATCAAAGCATCTTCCTTCTTCCTGATTCAATAACACGAATAAAATATGTCAGTAGAAAATTTTAGATAGGTAGATTCATTAGGTAAAAAATAACAAGACATTTACCAGCATTTTTTTTAAGAAAATCACTTCGGTTATAACTCTGTCTGAAAATGAAATACCTCTTTATTTCCACACATTCATATGAAGTCTGGTTTTTATTTTTAATCCTGTATGAAGTATACTTGCTTTTGCTCGTCAGTACTTCAAGAGATATTAAATGCTGTTCATTTTCATATTTATTCAAAACAATACATACATACATACGCACTCACGCCTGTAATCCCCGAAGGGGTAGGCAGAGGTGTAACTAGTACACCCACATTTCGCCGAGCGTATCTCCGTCCCACGATGTGATAGGGGGCGAGCCTATCGCCATACCGGGCACAAATTCCAGACTCCGGGCTGATACTGAGAATTTCGAAATAGAAAAACCCAATACCACTTTACCCGACCTGGGGATCGAACCCGAGACCTCAGAGTTAGCCTCAATTGTAACGCGTACGCATTACAACTGCGCCACCGAGGCATTCAAAACAATATATCCAACAATTACCAAAATCTTTCAAAAACAATGCCGTAGACTAAATGACTAGAGACTATAATAGCTGATGACTAGAGGTAAATTATTATATTATATGTAAATACATTTAAATAATTCCATCTTTGTTTAAAGCTGAAAGGTTTCTGACAACAAGAGCAGTTTCAACTGCAGAAATGTTGAAGACTTATTCGAATTTATAATAGTTAACTGACGAGACCACCTATTTCGCTTGGTTGTGCCTGAATTTTTATATGAAATATCTAATAATATGGCCAACTTTGAATTTATTTCCATTTTCTAATGGAAAACTGAGCTGACAGTTATTATAAACACAGTATCATAGATTATTAAAAAATCTATCGAAACGAAAGTTTGCGTATATTTATTTATGGCGCCTGAACCATTACACTTTTGATAAATTATACTTTTGATAATCCTTTTGTTAAATTACTTAGTGGTAGGCTCCATGTATGCGTCAAGTCGTCTGGACCGCTTTGTCTATTTCTACGGCCACGCAGCAGTGCTTAAGCACTGTTGGGTACCGGTTTGAAGCAAATTGGAGCCAGTGAGTTTACTGGACATTACGAGCGCAGACCAGTGACATGCAATACTTCATAATGCGAAGTTCTGATTAATGTTGCTTCTTTTTTGGGCAGGCGTGACACTTACTATCAAGCCAGCGACCTGCTCGTGTCGTCATCTAAAGCTAATAAAACATAATAACGCCATCTATAGACTATTTTGTAAAAGAAAATATATTGTTAGCCGACTTTCCTTTTTATCGGCTATTTTGAGGGTGGGCGAAAAATTTTATGTCGGGTGTATGGAAATATAAATCATTGAAGGGTAGACAGACTGGATAAATCAGTTTGGTGGGAATGACAGTTGCAGTATATAAAGAGGTCGTCGCCATAGTTGGTGGCAGTTCACTCTCCGCAGTTGTAGTGAACGGTCCGTACGTGTATTATTAATTGCTAATAACGGTCTGTACGTATGATATTAATTTCTAATAAATTATAATATAAAGTACCGCTATGTACAGTGGGTGCCTGGTTACTAGTTGCTCTACCTTCAGTATTACAGGCGTAAACTTATAAACTGTCTACACAACACTTGCCGGCCTCAGCTATATAAAAAAACACATTAGTATTCCAGTTAAGTGTTAACAATAAACCTCTGCAATCGACTGCATTGGTTTAACATTAACGTTAATCCTATATCTGTCGATCGTAAAGCCCCTTGTTAAAATGCAAACAACCACTCTACATATTAAATACCGTCTGTCATTAAAATAGAAATTGCATTGATTGATTTACGATCATTTATAATGGCTTGATAGCTATCAAAGGAATACTCATTGAGTAGATACATTGGCTCCACCCGCGTGAACAGCTTATAACCGGGATAAAAATCTAGATTGACGGTTGCCTCGGTGGCGCCATTGTAATGCGTACGCTTTATGACTGAGGCTGAAGCTGAGGTCTGGTTTTTTCTATTACGAAATGCTCAGTATCGGCTCGGAGTCTTGAATTGTGCCCGGTATGGCAAAAGGCTCGCCCCCTATCACATCATGGATCGGAGACACGCTTGACGAAATGTGGGTGTACTGGTTACACCTCTGCTTACCCCTTCGGGGATTGCAGGCTTGGGCCTCCGGATATCTCACTCACTGTACCAAACGCAACATCATACTTTTACTTCACGTTAGTTTATTTGTAAAACATGGTGATATTGATCTTGGATATCTTGGAATTCTCCAAATGAATATAGGTGGAAGAGATGCAGATCATTCTTCTCTCGATTATGATCAAGATCGGGAAATAACAGTGTGAAATCCTTGAAATCCAACAATTTATACTATGTTTTTAGTCGCCGGCGGATACAAAAAATGTCCAACACAGGAGTAATAAAAGACAATGACGTCCGGCCGAGGATGATCGAATCTCCGATATATATCTATATTGTACGTCCGTTATTCTTATGAATAGCCCGGCTTATGTCATAGTTTCGTCAAAATTGTATTTTTAACAGACAAAAAAACAACTGGCTTGTAGCGCAGTTGTAATGCGTACGTGTTACGACTGAGGCTGACGCTGAGGTCTGGGATTCGATCCCGGGAGGGGTTAAAGTGATATTGGGTTTTTCTATTTCGAAATGCTCAATATCAGCCCCGTAGTCTGGAATTTGTGCCCGGTATGGTGATAGGCTCGCCCGCGATCACGTTATGGAACGGAAATAAGCTCGCTGAAATGTGGATTTTTACACGTCTGCCTACCTCTTCGGGGATTACAGGCGTGAGTGCGTATGTATGTAAAATAAGAAAAGAACCGCACTGTCAGAATTCTCGCCAAAACTCCTACACAATATCATAAGTGCCTATATATTTATTTACTCAGTGTGTAAAGAGGTTTCAATATTCTCTTTACGGTGCCTTTGGCCATACATGGCCACGTGGGTGGAAAATGCCGTGAAAGTAAACACACGCCAATAAAAACTTTACCCTCCGGTTGTTTTAAATAATTTGGAATGTTCGCAGTCGACATGTTTAGTCAAACGTTTAAGCAATGGGTCATTTATATTTTACGTTTTTTCGCGAGGGAGTTTCACGTACACATACATTTTAGACTGCATGGCATTATCCTGGATTAATGCAAGCGTCTTCTCGTACCATAGATTTGTCGATGTTTAGTATACGGGGCGACATGCCATTGACCCCCACAACCCGCAACGGGAACCAAGTTTCGCCATTACCTCGTCCATTAATCAGCAGAGTGTACCACGTGCAGATGAGGTTGGCTTTGAGTCTAAGATGTTGGTGGCTCACTTCTTCATTTTAGTCTATTGCTTACTATAACATATTTAACCTCCGACAAAAGAGAGGTGTTATGGCCGGACCATTCATGCTGTAGGCAATATTATATACATAGTTATCCAGCTCGGCCAGCTTACCAAAATCTCACAGAAACCCGAGGAGACTCAGCTTGCTATTGCGTTTCATACAGTAAATGAGACATCCGGAGGCCCAAATCCTCCCTCCCCTTCCCAATCCCCATTCCTTTAACATCAGCAGCGCATGCATGATTCTTCTAGTATTTTAGATGTTCATGGGCGGAGATCACTTATAAGGTGAAACACTTGCTCGTTTCCCGGCCGGATTCAAAAAAAATAAAGAATCAAATAAAGTTTTTATAATATGTAAAGACGCAATTTGTTTACGCTGTTGAACGTGAACGCTTTATATTTCATTAATAAGCATTCTCCCGACGGAATATACTTATTGAATATAAATCGGATGATTACAAAAAATTATGTGCTTACTAGTTACCACACACGAGCTAACAACATCGGCTTCCTTTTAGTAAATGTGGAACAGAGTATATGCTACTGGTCTTTTTATAAAGTACAAAAAATGGAGGAGATTTTCCATTCAACGCGTATATTTGATTTTTTGCACAAACACGTATTATATGATGTGCATTTTACTAGCTTATTTACATTTGTTCAATGACGTAAAACAATCCTTTTTAAGTCGGTTATGAATAGTAGAGCCACATTTTAGACAGTTTTGTCTCCAGCCCAAATGGGCCGGCTCGACCGGGTCGTTAACACTGTCTCACGAAAAAACTGACGTAAAGTAGCAGCTTACAGCTGCGTTTCGTACGATGAGTGAGATATCCTGAGGCTCAAATCCCCCTCCCCTTCTCAATTCCTGAGTTATCCCTTTCCTTTAAGTGCAACGCGCCCATGATTCTTCTGCTATTGTGGGCGTTCATGGGCGGTAGAGACCGGCGGTCAGGTGACCCACTCGTCCGTTGGTGGGCCTAAGCTATAAAAAAGTCGACTATAAAGATCACATATACGCGAACATTCCCGCTTCCACACTTCAGCCACTTACAAGCCCAAATATAATGGAGATTTCAAGAACTTATAACATTGAGGAGTAATGTTATGATTTCAAATTGCCTAGTAAGCCGACGTGAAAATTGTGTGGCAACGTGCCTCTTACGGGAATTACATTGTTTAGAAAATTGTATTCTCTAGTCTAAACGATCGGCGTTCGTGAATTTTATTATCTAGTTACTAGCTTTTACTCGAGGCTCAGCCCGTATGAACAGCCTTTCCAAGATAAAACATAGCCCATAACCATCTCCAGGATGACATCTATCTCTGTACCAAAACTCATCAAAATCGGAACTCATCAATTTAGGCGTGAAAGTGTAACTAACGAATATCACTTGAATTATTGGTTTCTGAAGATTTCCTACGGTTTTTTTTCTAAAGTGAGTATTGTTGACAATATTTTTAAACAAAATAGGTATAGTAAAATAATATCCTTGTTGTCCATCACTACCTATCTATCTAGCTACCTCCATCACTACCTATCTACCTACCTATATATCTATCCTTCCTGGCTGTACCTACGTTTGTATAAGAGTAAACTATGTTTAAGGTGTATAAAAACGAACTCCAATTTTAACATAGACATTGTCAGTCCTGTATCATTTGTTGTTTTATCACATAGTTCCTCGTAGTTCCTGATACCCACGATACAGGTTTAAACCTAGTGTGGGGTCAGGACTATGTGTGTGACAGCTGGGTGTATTTATTTATTATTTATTATTTATAGTTTTACCTTTTTAATCTTTATTACTCAAGATTCTGTATCTTCTTTTTAATTTAAATAGTTAAATACTCGAAGTACAACATCCGCCCTCTAATCTAAACTCTAAATGTAACCTGTGGTGAACGTTGTGGTTAGCATATATAATTAAATCTATTTAGCATAATCTCTATATGTATGCTTCTGTTTGTTTTCCTTTATTATAATAAAAAAAGAGTTGACATTATTAAGCAATATCTTGCTCGACATACATACAGCAACTAATTATGGCGAACGGAGATGCCGCTCCTGGCGACGACCCGGTGTTGCTAGGCGCCTCAGATTGAACATCTAACGGATGTAACATCCATTCTCTTATTTCGGGCTTAACATTCGAATTCAACCCGAGGGAAAGATTATTTTTTAAAGCTTAGGCAATTGAGCAAGTGGGTCACCTGGTGGTAAGTGATCTCCACCGCCCATGACGCCCACAGAGTAATCATGGGCGTATTGTCGACCTTAAAGAAAAGGGATAATTGAGGGCTTAGGAAGGGTAGGCGGATTTGGGCCTCCGGATATCTCACTCACCGTACGAAGGGCAGCAATAAGTTGCTACTTTATGTCAGTTTTCTGTGAGACAGTGGTAGCAACCCGGTCGAGCCAGCCCATTCGTGGTGTTGATAAAAATGTCTAAATTGCTTTACCTCTTGTATACTATAGAGATAGATCCGCTAAACTATAACTAAAATAAACTCATTAAATTAGTTTTAGATTAGTCGAGTGTCAATTCATTATTTACTCATGATATTAAAAAAGTATGTTAACCATTTCATTTAAGCAGACTAAAATCACAAAATAAAATAATATAAATGAAAGAATGTATGACATTAAACCGCATTAAATCAGTATAACCTAGTTTTATTTCATTATAAAACTTTCTTTTATACATGCTTCAATAAAATATCCTTTTGAATGTATGAAAAGATATAGAATAGAGGACAGAATGACAATAGCGTTAGGTTTTTAAATAGGCGATTCCTAGGCAAATAAATCCGAGACCACTGTCATACCCACCGCTTTATTACAGCATTTATTGCTATTCCCCTCATCATAAAACGTGCTTATATATTTTAATTAAGAACAACAATATATAAAAAATTGAACAATATTTCAAATCGTAAAATGTCTTTTTTTAATATCACGGTTCAAAATTCTAAAATTGCTACTATGAAAGTAAAATGATATTTAGAAGTTCGTACTTAATAAAAGTATATTGATTTTTACTAGTAGATTATCTAAATCGCCTTCTTGATCTAGTGGCAGACTACAAAGGTTTATATGGCATAGGTCAGCAAACGAGCAAGTAGGTCATCTGATGGTAAGTGATCTCCACCGCCCATGTACGCCCACAATACAAAAATAATAATAGGCGCGTTGCCGACCTTAAAGGAAAGGGATTAGGAAGAGGAGGGGTATTTGGGCCTCCGTATATCTCACTCACCGTACGAAACGCAGCAGCGAGCTGCTACTTTACGTCAGTTTTCTGTGTAACAGTGGTAACTACCCGGTCGAGTGGGCCCATTCGTGCTGTAGACACAAGTGTCTACAGCGAGGCTCTACCATTCAAAAACATTCAGACTTCGTTACGTCATTATTATTTTGTTCAGCCTATGAATAAATCAATAAAAGTAACTATTATCTTCAACCCTCAATTCATCTGTATTTATTTGTGTATGTATATCCGATACTTGAATGACGAAATGCGCATGCGCAATCGCTCGCCTGATAGTAAGTGCCACGTCTCCCCATAAACAGACAAAATACCATACAGAACTTTGATTTACAAACCGCTGTAAACTCATTGGCATGCGTTCGTCATCCCGAGACATAAGATATTAAGTTTCATAATGCCTAGTAATATCACTGGCTTTTATATCATTCAAACCGAAACACAACAGTGTTTACATACCGCTGCCGACAGAAATAGCTATAGAGTTGGTATTAACCCAGACGTCCTCGCATATTCCAAATGTAGACCGATTTTGATAGATCTTTTTGTGTTCGATTTACTCCGAGGGTTATCCTATAAAAATTGTATATGTTCTGATGTTGGAGTTCGAGGGAAAATCGGAACTCTTTAAAAAACAGTAAACGCACTGTGATTCTAGTTTTAAACGATTCGAGTGGTAGAGCCACGCTGTAGACAATTTTGTCTACAGCATGAATGGGCCGGCTCGTCCGGGTCGTTACCACTGTCTCACAGAAAACCGGCGTAAAGTAGCTTTCTTCTGCGTTTCGTACGGCGAGTGAGATATCCGGAGGCCCAAATCCCCCTCCCCTTCCCAATCCCTTATTATCCCTTTCTTTTAAGGTCGGCAACGCGCCCATAATTCTTTTGTATTGTGGGCGTACATGGGCGGTGGAGATCGCTTACCACCAGGTGACCCACTTGCTCGTTTGCCGACCTATACTATAAAAAGGAATATATATATATAATTTTATTCTATACTTTGTTTCGACAAAAGCCTGTAATTATTTTTCAGCGTACTCTTTAAAAGTGCTATTTATCATAACCTCTAACAATTCATTTACGATCCAAAGTGACTATAACACGTAATTAAGCAGTAAAACATGCCTTTATCAGAACAGATTCTTAAGGAAATGGGGCGGGTTAGTGGAAATTTTATTGAGCGTAGAAACAGTGAAGTTAGGCAGTTTGTGAACGCTTCCAGCCTTTATTGAAATACTTAGTTCGTAACTGCGCTACAAATCGCAAAACTAAGCGATTATTTAATGGTCACTGAACGTGAGGTAGCTAGCGGTCGTACTTCCTTATTTAAGACAAATATTCTGTGAAATTATATTAGTTAACTAGCCGTCTCGCGCGGTTTCACCCGCAACATATAATTGATAGTTAGAACCCGAATGAACCGCCACCTACGGGGTCTAATTGTGAATATAAACCATCCAGGGACCCACTTAAACACACAAAAAAAATCATCAAAATCGGTTCAGCCGTTCTCGAGATTTGCGCTGAGCAACAAATTTAACCATTCATTTTTATTAATATAGATTACGAGTTTCAACTCCTCTCCCCGGAGGGGTTGAAGTCAGACAGGCGGCCGGTCGAAAAAATACAAGCCAAACCTTTCTGTAACATGTGTTAAAGAGCATGTTGCACCGACCCCACTATGACTGGGATAGGGGCAGGTGGAAGAAGATATTAGTGAATTATGAATAGAGATTTTGTTTTAAATTGTAGCAGATTGTCACACAAGCAAGTAAGTGCGGACATTCTAGATGGGTTCTACTGTCTACAATCAACAACATCAGAGAAACCTCAGCCATAAAATCAACTAAAGTCTTTTTCTTCCATCTGCTCGTATCCCACTTGTAGTGAGGTCGGCGCAACATATTTTAACACATGTTACAGAATGATTAAGCTTGTAGTTCTAACGACCGACCACCTATCTGACGTCATCCCCTCTAGGGAGAAAATACCCAGACCCGAAACAAATATTTGTGGATCTCACAAACATTTTCCCTCGGTGCGGGAATCGAACCTCCATCTTCTCACTTCACAGCCGGCTACTCGCCTACTGTGCCACGGAGGCACAATAATATAAAATCCAGTAAAGTCCAGTATAAAATGAAGGCTATCCAATCAGCTAAACGGTTGCAGGTCACGGATGCATCAGATCTGCGCTGGCCAAAGGTTGGTTTCCTATTAATGCCTAGTGACCTTTTTATGCCGAAAAAAGACAGATGGCGATAATGAAGTTCCCAATTTGCCATTATCTTGATCTAGGAAACCTACCCACGGTTTTCACGAACAATAGGCCAATATCTAGCATCTAATGTCCGCACAAACCGATCTTATCTCCTGCGTTGGGGAAGTTAATTGTTGGTTCGGTTCGATATGTAATTAATACGCACAAAGTGGTCGGCGGAGGATAATCGCTGTAATATATTTTCCATTGTTTTGTTATTTCGGACGTGATAATTAAGCAATTCTAATTCTGAATATTCAAAACGCTTTTGTTGATTTATTTGTCACAATAACAAGGTTTTAGGGTAATGTTAAACCTACCAAGAGTATGTTATATATAATATTTTATATTTATTCTAGTTTTATGAAGTTAAGAGACATTAGGAAAGTTTCAAATTTTCCCCTTGTTTTGCGAGTGGTAGAGCCACCATGGAGACAGTTTTGTCTACAGCATAAATGGGTCGGCACTACTGGGCTATAACCACTGCAGCTTGCTGCTGCGTTTCATACGGTGAATGAGATATTCGGAGGCCCAAATCTTCTTCCTATTCCTAACCCCTTAATTATTCCTTTCCTTTAAGGTCGTCAACCAGATTCTTCGGGTATTGTAGTCGTTCATGAGATTTAGAGATCACTAACCATCAGGTGACCCACTTGCTCGTTTACTAGCCTGTGCTATGAAAAAAACTTTTATCAAATCAATTTTAATATGAGACCATCTCCAACGTAAACCCTATCGAATACGAAAAGAATAATTAAAATGAGCTTATATTTGAGTAAGATATCGCATAACAAATATAAAAGCAGTCCAATTGAGAGCCTTGCTGCCTACCTGCCTTTTGAATTCGGTTAAAAATAGCAAGCATTATATACCAGGTCCGTCGGTATTTAAAAACCGTGATTTTGCAAGAGACACCCGAGTGAGCCGTATCCCTTTAAAACCACCGTTTAACTCGCTGGTCAGTTTTTTGCTTTACTATCCCTTAAACTTTACTTAATTTAATTATCTCCAGAACCACTGGGCCAATTTCGATATGATTTTCAGCGATAAAATAAACTTGGGCTACATTTTATTGTGGTAGTCGGTTCGATGCTCGCGCCAGGGACAATATTTTTATCGGGGAAACGTTGAACGTATTTGGTGTAGAACAGCTCTTTGGGTGATAAACCGAATCACGCAAGCGAAGCTACTTACCAATTAAATTCTTGCGTCTTAAGCCGGGATAACGCCAGGCAGAAAGAAAGAATAGTCAAACTACTCCGCATAACCTATGTCACGTGTTATAGCGGGTTCACACGGTTAAATTTAATTTGATCAACTGACTTGAATCAACAAAAGCTGTATAGTTTTTGTTGATCAATTCGATTGAAAATCGGTTTGGACGTTTCAAATGCGATTTAACAGTTCATTAACTGAAATCGGGCCATGTGAACCCATTAATAATTCTGTCATATTTGATCCCTAACGGGTCTGCCCATTAGTATTTTTGGATGTATATTCAACATCTGTATGCCTGACTTAAAATAAAAGACAATTTATTATCCCGACTAAGAAAAAAATACTACTAGTTTATTTCCAACATCCAATCTTAAGGGAACCGTAGTACAATTTTGGCAATATTTTATAAAACATCACCGGATACAAAAGCACTTTAGCTACAATTTATTATTCATAGAATATCCATTTTAATGGTTTGTAGGTTTATAAAAACTTGCAAATACTCGTAATAAGTAGTCACAGTTAAAAATAACCTATTCCACATGTTAGTGAATAGTTTTCGATAAATAATGTAAGTTGACAGCCTCCATGGCGCAACGGGCGAGTAGCCGACTGTGAAACGCGAGGCCGCGGGTTCAATTCCCGCTCTAAGACAAATATCTGTGTAGACAAATATCGGTTTCGGGTCAAGGTGTTGTGGGACCGTAAGGCCCTCGTAGTTCCTGACAGTCACGACACAGGTCAACCTAGTGTGGGGTCAGGACTATGTGTGTGACTGTTGGATGTATTTATTTATTTAGTTTAAATCAATACGAGAAATGTAAGTGTCATTGGCTATATGCATAAATAATGCGAAGCCATAATTAAAAAAAATAAAGTTGTAGTATTATTCGCGCATATCGTATATCTCTCCAGCGTCTAACGCAATGAACTTTTATTTCTGCACTTACTATGGCGGCGCATACATCAGTGCAATATTTAATTTATATTTAATATTTTGCAAAATACGCACATGATATTATCCTATCCCACTACTATCATAAATATGAAAGTTTGGATGTTTTTTTTTTTTTTTTATACTGGCTCGGCAAAGTGACTACGTTACACCTGATGTTAAGTGCAGCGCAATCCAAGAATACTGTCGACCAACGACAGACGATGTGTCTATCGTAGGTCGGCAAGATTATGCCGGCCTGCCTAATTGCTTCTTCACACTCCGTTTAAAGGACCCCATATTATAGGAAGGAGGGAACACGTGTGCCGGCAAACTATTCCACAGCTTGATGGTCCGGCAGAAGTAAGATTTTGCGAACTTTTTAGTTCTAGCCAAGATGGATGAGACCACGAAGCTGTGGTGCCGTAAGCCAGCACGCGTGGTTCTGTTAAGGAAAGGTGAGGATGGGATAAGGTCAAACAACTCTTCAGAGCATTCACCGTGATACAGACGATAAAAAAAACTAAGTGAGGCAATGTCCCTACGCAATTGCAGCGGCTCCAAGTTCTTAGTAACGTCTGCATCATTCACAATGCGAACAGCCCGTCGCTGCAATCCGTCCAAGGCATCGAGTAAGTACTTGCCGGAACCGTCCCAAAGGTGCGAACAGTATTCCACACCCGGCCGTGCCTGCGCTTTGTATAAGCGGTAAAGCTGACCGGGAGTAAAAAACCCACGCACCTTGTTCAGGATTCCGACCCTGCGTGAAGTGGCGGATATTACGCCCTCGATGTGGTTCCTTGGATTCAGATCGCAGCAAATATCCATGCCTAGGATACTTAGGCTATTCCGCATTGCGAGCGGGATACCCTGAAGATTGGGGAGGGGAGAGAACGGGGATTTTTTGCACGTGAACGCGCACACCTGAGTTTTCTTGGCATTGAACTCAACCAGATTCTTAGCACCCCATTCTGAAATGAGATCCAAGGTCCGGTTAAGCTCAATGACAAGATTTTCTCGCTGCCCCTCAGTGACTCCCCGGCTACCAGTGGGCCTACTGCAGTAACGCCCATGCACTGTGCTGTCATCTGCATAGCAATGAATGTTACCAAGTGATAACATATCATTGATATGCAGAATAAACAAGGTGGGCGAAAGCACCGAGCCTTGTGGGACCCCGGCATTAACTGACATGAGCTGAGAAGCATGCCCTTCAACAAGGACACGCATTCTACGCTCATGCAGAAAGCCGGAGATCCACGTACACAGGTTGTCGGGGAGCCCATATGCCGAAAGCTTGGAGAGAAGACCATGGTGCCAGACCCTATCGAACGCCTTAGCGATGTCGAGACTTACGGCTAGAGCCTCGCCATGCTTATCAACCGCCTCCCCCCAGCGATGTAGCACGTACGCAAGAAGATCACCCGTTGATCGCTTCGACCGAAAGCCGTATTGTCGGTCACTGATCAGCGAGTGATCCTCCAGGTAGCGGATCAGCTGTGAGTTTATGATCCGCTCCATTACTTTGCACAACATTGAGGTTATGGCGATTGGACGGTAGTTGTTAGGGTCCGACCGATCACCCTTTTTTGGGATTGGTTGCACATTGGCCTCTCCAAGATTGGGGCACAATACCGAGAAGGAAGGAGAAGCGGTATAGAGGCGTCAGCACAGGAGACAACTCGGCCGCACACATTTTAAGTACCACCGCCGGTATACCATCCGGACCACTAGCTTTACGGGCATCGAGGAACAGCAACTCGCGCCGCACATCACACTGCCTGATACGAATATGCGACATTGAATATCCGCAATCAGGCACCGTGGGCGGCAGCACATTGCCGTCCTCGAGCCGCGAGTTAGCCGCAAAGAGGTTTGCCAGCAGAGTGGCTTTCTCCTGCGGCGTATGGGCCAGGGATCCATCCGGATATCTCAGCGGTGGCAACGAGGGGCGACAGAAGTTAGATTGAACGGCCTTGGCAAGGCTCCAATAAGCACGACTGCTTGACGGATGATCTGCCAAGGCTCGTCCAATCCTATTGATGCGCTGAGCATCTGCTCTAACGTACGCCTTCTTACAGGCCTTGGTGGCTTGGTTATAGGCCGCTTTGAGTGAGCTTATGTTGGGATCCTTCAATGCGCGACCCCTAATCCACTCGCGATATGCAGCCTGTCTCTGACTAACAGCGTCTGCGTAGTCGCGATTGAACCAGGAGCGTCCGCGCCCACCACCGACGACCTCCGAGGAAGGAATGTAATATTCCATTCCTAACTGGATCTCGCCGGCAATGGCGTCGGCAGTCGCAGAAGGATCGTTGCCCTCAAAGCAGCGCTGCCCCCAAGGGATGGATGCAAAGTACTCACGCATACCATCCCAATCTGCCGACGAGTAGTGCCAGATTCTGCGCCTGACCTTTTTAGGTGTGGTAGGCAGGGCACGAGGCACTGAGGATCCAACCAGGCAATGGTCGGAGGTACCCAAAGGGGCGCCCACCGTCACATTGTACCCAGCTGGATGACTCGCCAGCAGAAGGTCCAGCAATGAAGGCGTGTGACTCGCCACATCTGGGATTCTGGTGGGCTGATTCACCAGTTGTGAGTTTGTGAATTTAGATGGCTGTGGTGATTGACCTGGATTAGGACATAGGCTACCTTTAATTTCGGAAAAAGCCGTTCATGTGGGCGGAGCCGTGAGTCAAAGCTAGTAACTAATAAAAGTAAGGATTATTGTATTATTCTTAAACTTGGCGCAGTTGTGGGAATTAGAGTAGTGGAACAACATACATTACGCCATAATCTAAGTTTGGAATATTTTCCACGGAATACCACGAATACTCCTTCTAACTCAGTTTATCCATTAAGATGATTTTTGGAAGCAATAATAACTCATAATTTTATTGGCTTTCAACTTAACGATATTTACAGAAAAATCGCTTAATTCACATTATACTGAAGTGTGCGTACCGTGATCTCAAATTTATATTTCCTGCTACTCCCAATAGACGCCAATAGGCTGCCATCATACAAACTAATATAGTTTATTACAAACATTGTAATAACGTTGCCAACAAACTATTTTCACTAAAAATAACTGTTTACTTTAATAAAACAACATGAACATAAGATACGAATAAGAAAACTATTAAACAGTAATTAAAACTTTCCTATCCATAAGCGGTTCGGGAGTTAGTCTAATAAAATAAAAACATATGAAATGTTAAAGTTTAACGGGGTAATAATTTTAAAGTTGAAACATAAATAAACATCTGGAGAAATCTTCAGCCACAATAAAAACTAAGTTTCGGTGTATTTATGGATCTATCGGGCGATCCCACACGGAGTTTAACCGATAAAGGCAATAAAAGGTATAAAAATAAAGCTCAGTTGGAAGCTACGAACAATGTTGGGAGGTGCAATGGAAATAAATAAAACCAGAGTATACATTTACATATGGCGTTTAGCGCATGTAAGGCGGCAATTGCAGACCCGATACGAAAATGTAGACAGCTCATAAAAAACTAAACACAAACTCACGCCAGTATCCCTAAAGGGTTAGCCCGAGGTGCAACTAGTGCACCCACGGACCGTTGATCTTATTTACGTCTCATATAATATTCCATCTCATATACATACATAGACTCACGCCTGTTTCCCATAGGGGTAGACAGAGACAACGGATTTCCACTTGCTACGATCCTTGCATACCTCTTTGGCCTCATTCCATCTCATATCATATAAATAAATACACCTACAGTTACACTCATAGTTCTGAGTCCTGACCACACACTCGATTAACCTGTATCATAGGTATTTTTTTTTTATTTTTTTTTTTATAGTATAGGCTGGCAAACGAGCAAGTGGGTCACCTGATGGTAAGCGATCTCCACCGCCCATGTACGCCCACAATACAAAAGAATTATGGGCGCGTTGCCGACCTTAAAGGAATGGGATAATAAGGGATTGGGAAGGGGAGGGGGATTTGGGCCTCCGGATATATCACTCATCGTACGAAACGCAGCAGCAAGCTGCTACTTTACGCCGGTTTTCTGTGAGACAGTGGTAACGACCCGGACGAGCCGGCCCATTCATGCCGTAGACAAAATTGTCTACAGCGTGGCTCTACCACTCGTACCACAGGTATCAAGAACTACGAAGGATTTACGATCCCACAACACCAAGACCTGAAACAAATATTTGTGAATCACACAAACGTTTATTTCGTTACGGGAATCGAACTCGCGGCCGCTCGTCTCAGTCGGCTACTCGCCCGCTGCACCACGAAAGCAGTCTATTATTTTAGTTTATTTATTCACGTTAAAAAGTTTCTAACAGTTCCATCTACTATTCAATTAGCCTGTGCTATCTACCGGCGATTATAAAAGCTCCACGAATAAGTTCGGCCATTTTACTGTTCATGCCAAAATTACATAGCCCCGTTCTAGAACCTTTTACCTACACAAACCGTAATAAATGGATTCCGAAATACTATCAAATATTAGAAAAGAGAAGAGTTTGATATTTATTTGCCCTTGTTTATCATGAAAACAGGGAAACTTTTTCGATTAAAGTTTGTTCGGCGATTGATTGATTCATATCAAGATCTTTTTCTTTCTGCCTGGCTTTATCCCGGCTTACTGCCAGGGTCCGGCGTCTCACCATGATTTGACAGTGGATTTGGTATTCTGTGGGGTGATCTGCCGTCTATCTCCCACCACCCGCAACGGGAACCAAGTTTCACTATTGCCTCGTCCGTTATCAGCAGAGTGTACCACGTGCAGGTGAGGTTGGCTTTGGGCCTAAGATGTTGCTGGTCCACTCACACTCCTTGTCCTTCCACTTACAGTGACTTGATTCATATCAAGATTAAGCTATTATTTATTTACAAAGTTAGTATATAAATCATAATGGTAACAATTTGTTGGGAAAATATGAAAATCTGATAAAATATTAAACTTACATTAAAATTTTGTTTGAAAAGCCGAAGCATAAATTAGAAAACTCTAGTTATTTCTAAATGGCTGACTAGATTTTTTTCAAACATGGCTAAGAAATGTTTTAAATAAAAAACCTACTGACTTTTGTCAGACACCTTTGGGTCACACTTATTACATATTTTTTTGTCAGTGGCTGGAATTGCATAGTCATCAATTATACATACATAAGCGCCTCACGCCTGTTTCCCCAAAGGTGTAGGTAGAGATGCAACTAGTGCCCCTAAGTTTCGACCACCTTATTTCCGTCTCATGATGTGATAGGGTGCGAGCACTAACTTCAATTCCAAACCGGGTACAAATTATAATTCCGGGCAATTAATGTGTAATTTTTTCCAATCAAAACACTGAAACATAAATTTTATTGTGAATGCCGACCAGTCGGCTTAGGATATGCATAGCTATTAACGACAAATATCTCGGATAAAAGTGTCAACATTCGATAAAATTACGTCATGTTAGGGTTTGAAAACAAAATACCACAGCGATGTTTAATATACCATTTTCTCTACGTTTGACATAACAAGTCGAGTATTAGAATACTGCATAGATGCAAACCATGTGAGCTTCGATTGACATATAGAGATAAACAGATAAAACTGTTTTTTCACGACAAAACGAGTCGACAAAATAGACTCGTGTGGCATATGCTAAGCCCCCTGGAATTTGTAGAACTACCTACTCAATAATGGATCACCATCATCGGCCTTAGCGTCTTCTAAGGTGTACGAAGATTGCCGAAGCGCATAATTTATATCGTAGTATTGCAAAGACATTCAAATATTATAGTTATAGACAGAACAAAGCGAATAAATTTGTGATCCCTTACTTGTTACCTAGTGGTAACAAGTCACTCAGTCTAGTTTAAGACCTCCACGTGACAAGTCGTGCTTGTGTGTAAAAGGCAAAGGAAAACACTCAAAACAACACTAAACACTAGTTATTAGTTAGCGCAACCTAATGTATGATAGCTAAATTGTGTGCTATACTTGTTTTTGCTATTCAAAACAGCGTTACTGACGCTTGGGATCAAAGATTTTGTATGAAAATATTGCCAATGGCCGCTCTATATATTTTAATTATCTATGTCGTATTGTATTTTTATTTCTACCACAGATTGATCAATAACCTTCCATGACCGAAACAATTATGTTTAAAAATAATGTATTTCGGCCAGTCTCCTTATCAGCGAAGTTTGGTGATTGTAAATTTGGGTACAACAGCCTGAAAACGTTCAAACTGAATGCAATAAAGATAACCTACTTTACCTTCAACTTTATTTACGAAGACTTAATGCCACACCCAGATATGTTATAGTAATAATAATACTAGCCCTGTATTATGCACGTCCCACTGCTAGGCACGGGCATCCTCTATTGAACGAGAGGGGCTAGGTCTTAGTCCACCACGCTGGAATAATGCGGGTTGACAAACTTTACATACCTTCAATATTCTTATGGAAAACTTTTTATGTATACAGGTTCTCATGATGTTTCCTTCACCATTAACGCAAATGATAATCATCAAGTAATACACACATAGCAAAGTCAGAGTTGTATGCTCTTGGGACTGGTTTCGAACCTGCGATTTTAGTTTTAACAGTCTGTACCACTCCCCGCTATGCTATCACTGCAAGCCTCAGATATGTTAACAATAAATTAATGTTAAATTAATGTTATAATTGTCAATAAGCCAGTCCTTAGAATTATATTATTACTCAGAGGAGTCGATAAACATTACTCCTGAACTCAGTAACTGAGCATAAATCATTAACTGGGCTCTGAGTGTGGTCATAATTGAATTCTAATAAATTACTAGTTAGCAATTAATGTTAATATTGTAGTACAGTAGTTCCATAATAGATTATTTGATCATCCCCTTTTACCGACAGAAATGCTTTGAACCGTGTTCCATAACTGTACAAACAAAAGGCCAACGACTTAGGTATTTACATTAAAAAAAAGTTTTTACATTAAGTCTACAACTAGATTTGATTGACCTTTTCTATATCTACACTAATATTATAAAGAGGAAATATTTGTATTTTTGTATGTAATGAATAAACTTAAAAACTACTGGACTGAATTTAAAAACTCTTTTACCATTAGAAAGCTACATTATCACTGAGTAACATAGGCTACTTTTTATCTGAGTTCTGTACAGTACTGTGAGTGTAATTTTCGGAGCCCCCCAGAAAACCCAGATCGACCTTCGATAGAGGTCTCGTTGTAGCGATATGGGCAAAAACGTCCGGCTTCAATTTTTAGTCAGTAGCTGGCAAAAGATAGCCCAGGGTTGCCTATCCAGTGGAGTTAGTTTTCCGGTGATACTTTTGAAATAGAAGTACCGTCGCTTAGCCAGCTTAGTTACGTCCTGCTATTCAGTGGTCGCTATCTATGCAAATAGCATAATATAAAAAAGCTGATTTAGGCACTAAATAATCTTTAACATGCTATTATAAGATGTTTTATAACAGTTTTATTCGACTAGCGGGTTTCGTCTCACGAAATTACATTCGAATTTATAAGACATCGAAATAATTAATGTTGAAACTTTACGCGTAGAACCGTGACCTAAAAACTAGATGAAATACTACATAGGATTGGTTGATTAGGAGCAACCTAGGCCAACGTTGCAAAATAGTTTCAAGGCTTCCGCACATTTAATTTCCTAGACTTAAATCTTGATGGATTTACACTCTACTGCGGGTAGTTCAAGTTATTCGTGCGTACATGCTATAAGTGCATAATGTTTTATAGATAGATATATAGAACATTCTTTATTGGATATCAAATAAAGTAGGTAGCTGATAAACGAGGATCATACAGTAAGGGTGATACAATGGGTGGTCTTATCGCAAACGGCGATTTCTTCCATACTACCTTAATAGCTGTTAATACAGAACGACTGTCATTGTGTGTTAATAAGTATATGACTAATCATATGCATGGTACATGTAGGGTTAACAAACTTCAGGATTCGTCCTAACATGTCTGGATTTTAGGTAGCTGTCAGGATTCCGGCCGAACTTTAAAAAGTCGAAATTTTAAAGTAATGGGCACTTTTAAAGAAAACATTATATTGAACTATTATTTTATTTGGGAAATAACACTTTCAATTGGACGATATAATAATCAACGTAATTAATACAATACATCACGTGATAGAAATGTGCGCGCTTTAAAGAATTTTGTCCGGTGGTTTAAATTGTCAATATGGTAACCCTATATAGGACGTTACTGACTTTACTGCTACACAAATCAAACCGACATATTTACAAACTCACGAACACGTTCGCGTTCACAAACCACATCAACTATATTTAATAGGTTGATGAGATTATTTGATATTTATTTTATATTATATTTCCAATTATATATTGTAAAACCTTATGCTGTAATAATTGTAAACTAGTTTTGAAAAGAGCAACGCTGGAGTTTCTTGCTCGTTCTTCTTGAGCGAAACAGCATTCCAAACTAGCGGTAGAATTTTGACGGAATCTAAATAATATATAACATTTTATGGATTCAATAAATATTTTGAATTTTGAATTTTGATACTATATTCATTTTTCATACTGTACTAAGTCGCCAAGTAGAATCCCAAAACTTCGCAAAATTAGTTTTCATTACCTATTTTACTTTTTTTATTGGGTTGAATGACAAAATGAGCAGGTCACTCACCTGATGATAAACGCCACGCCTGCCCATAAACAGAAGCAACACCACACAGAACTTTGAAATTCAAAGCACTGCATGACGCTGGATTGCGTTCCTCACCCCGACACCTAATTTGTTAAGTCTCATAATGCCCAGTAATTCACTGGATTCAATGATCTTCAAATCGAAACAACAATGCTTACACACTGCTGCTTGGCGGCAGAAATAGACAAAGCCGCGTGGCTCCACGCATTCAAGAGACCTACCGGCTAGATGATACTACACCTTTAATACGTTCATCTGTTTAACAAAACCGTAAACAATTTACCACATTATTCAAATTGTTTATAGTTAAAATTACATAGCACACCCTCGAAGGAGCTTCGTAGCGCGAACATTACAAACAATATTAAATTACATTATAATGTAAACGATATTCCGAAACACGCCATTCAACCAAAATAAATTATGTAGACCGTAATCAAAGCAAACTTCGCAAATCAGGCAGGAAATTCGAAAACTTGATAAAAATTATCCATAATCATAGAAACGTAATGGCATGATTTATAGGAAAAAATAAAATAAAGAAATACACCCAACAGTCACACACATATACCTGACCCTACACTAGGTAAACCTGTATCGTGCGTATCAAGAACTACGAGGGAATTGGGGTCCCACAACACCCAGACCCGAGACACAAATATTTGTGAATCAGACAAACATTTGCCTAGGTGCGGGAATCGAACCCACGGTCTCACGCTTCGCTACCGGCTAATCGCCCGCTGCGCCATCGGCATCGAGGCTGTCATCGTCGTGAAATACAACGTCATGATTACACCATAAATAACTGTCTACAATTTTGAGGTTATAATAGACATAATAAAATGATATACAAATACTTATGTATATTGTACATATTAGTATAATTATACTCTGATGTATATCCATACTTGCCTTCGCAAATGATGTTTTCTTGAAATCCTACTATACTACTACTCCTGGAAATAAGATGACAAGAAACGTAACTCAAAAAAACAATAACTCTGTGCAAGGGAGTGGAGCTATAAAAGTCTGTGCAGCTCGTTCATTCATCAATTCATAAAAAAATATTCATGATCACTTAATACACCTTATTTTTTTCGCAGTGCAGAACTTCGTATCTTGATCTAGAAATGTTATATTTAGACATTAACTTTTAAGAAATAAAGTTAATTTTGAACGTTCATTAATTTTTGTTGCGTGTATGAATGTTACGTGTGATTACCTTTGTATGTGTAAGTAAGTGGAGCCGTATTTTGGCAGATTCATATGAGAGTTATCGTTTTAGTCATCTTATTTCGATGCTCTATTAATGCGAAACATACACACAGAAAACGATCTCAAAAAGACGATTAAGCTGTCTCAATTAAAGTGGAACGAAATTTCGTGTAACATTTCCGCTTTTGTCATCTGTGTGCAACCAAATTGTCTGCCCTAAGCACGCTGACGTGTTCTTTGTATAACGTAAATACTATTAAAATGTTGTATGGGACGTGAAAGGTTAGCGTTTACAAATCTGCCCTTTGGTAGCGCATTTTAGCTCATATTTTTACGTCAATACGTGATTTAGTGACACTCGTCGTTTATCACTAAAATAAAATTAAACCGTGATAAAATCTGTATAAATTAGTTTTATTTCAATGTGTAATATTCGACTAAACATAAGAAACCTTAAATTTCATGTTAAGGCGGAATTTCACAAGATCTTAGAGTGGATCGTTCCGTGACATTAAGTAGTCATATTTGACAACCATCCACACTTGAGAGTTTGTCACAGTCATGCCTCATTTTTACCACATTCTCACACTCATTGCCACGTAAGTGAAACTATCAACAAAACGTAAATTACAGAAGCAATTAGAACCAAAACAGGTGTTATATCAATGTATTATGTACGCAATTATAAGTGCCGTGAGAGAGCAAACAATAAAACTCATTATTTCCAGTGCTGTTACAGTGATTAGAACATGTGAATAATGAATCACTCTGAACAATTCCCTTTGCGTTTTGTTTGCTCCTAATTTAAGCTGTCTGCCTGTGAACGTATATTAAAGTTTGTTTGTCTGATATCTTCTGTAAACTGAAATCATATTTCTCCGAACTAGGTGAGGTTGGATTGTTATATCGAAGGTTGTTCAAATTTACACACAAGTGGAATCGCTAAATGACGTAGTTTCATATTAAAATTCAAAATCAAAATATTTATTGAATGTATAAAATGTTATACACTGTTTAGATTCCGTCAAAATTCTACCGCCAGTTCGAAGGCTGCTTCGCTAGAGAAGAACGAGCAAGAAACTCTAACGTTGCTCTTTTCGATACTAGTTTATAAATATTATTGAGAGGCTAAAGGCTTTACAATATTTGATAGGAAATAGCAGCTCAATTTATGGGATGAAACATTGAACAATCATAGAAATGAGTAGATTAGTTTGCACGACCTATGTAGGCTAAAAAGACTGTACCCCAAGCCAATGACGAGTTGCACCATACAAAGGAAAGCAGATTCAAGGGACCAAAATGCAGCACGGCGACAGCGATTTTAAATGGTTTTTATTTTTATTTCAACATCAACAAAATTACCATTTGCTCATATGCCAGCCTATACTAAAAAGGCACTCAACAGAGATTATGAAGTTAATGCTGCTGACGGAACATTGGACATTGTACCATTGCAAAGACCTGATGGTCTATATTAGATTATCATCATGACGTGTAAATATTCTTGAACTAGACAAAGACTGTCGAATCGCAACATTAACCTTATTATTGTATGATCCTCTGTTTACTAAGAGATTCCTTAAACTATCGGGTTTAGTTTTAAAGCCACGTAAATAATTTAACGCCTGTATTTGGCAAACCAATTAAAAATATTTTCCTACAATCCCATTCTCAATTTTGCAAACATGAGAATATATAGAAAATTGTATATATTTTTTCATTTATAATCTTAAGCCAGTAAAATCAAATGGACCTTAATATCAAAATCAAACACACTCCGTCTAATAATTGTCCAGGGAAAGAAAATACTTCAAAGAGAGATTATCAGTCTTTAGAACGGGAAATTATTCAAGTTGGTTTTCAGACGAAATTTTTGGTGGTCTATAAATTTGCTGAAAACCGCGAAGCAAATTTTACGCTAATGACGTCGTTAGTAGTGAAAAAGATATATCTTTTATTTTCCCAAAAAAAACATTATCTTTCAATTGGAAATCCTATTAAAACATATCTTCTTTGTTTCACACAATACAGTTGATTAAAAAGTTTATTGGATCAGAAACATCGATTTCAATTAATATTGCTTTAGCAATGATTATATCCATATCCATGATTATACTCATTTGGATAAAATATTTCTGTGTATTGACCGACACATGTTCGTCATTATCATGATTAACTGACGCACTTATGCTCGGTTCCCATAAACAGCAAACGATTATTTTGCTTACGATTAATAGTATTTTCTACGAGTGTATTTTGATGATGCTATGTATTTTATGTATACATTAGTTGATATGATTTCTACACATAAGTTTCTTTATTTTGTACTGGCGTGTCATAAGAGTAATTAATTATTATTAATAATAATAATAAAAAAGGCATAAGTCAAAACCATTCCAATAAAAACGTTTAGTAAGTTAACAACAGTTTGCTACCTACAGATGGGATTTACGAATGACGAATCGTAGGATAAATGTAAAACAGCTAGATGACGTTCGTTAACACTCAACCGGTCGGTAAGTCGGATTTTACGTGTAGCTATTCGTATGTAATAGGAACTGGACATTAGAGACGTCAAATTTATTGACAATTAATCATTTCGCAGAATTCGTTTACTTCAACACTGCACAGCCAGTTAATGCGTTATGCTCCATTACTGAGTACACAAATACTGAAAACTAAATACACTTCCAGGTTATATAACAGTTTCACTATGAATGCCATTATAGCCAGTTGTACTTACTGAGCACCCTAGGCGCGGTCAGTCTATGGATTGGTGACCGCTTAGTGGTATTTCAACTCAGCGTCTCCGTGCTTCGGAGGGTACGTAAAAAGTCAGTCTCGGCTGTTATCAACTGGCAGTTAGCCCAGTCGGGAGGCCTTCGGGCGGCTTGAAAGACTTTGACACTAGGTTAGCCACTAACCTAACCACTCGACATAGAATAGAATACTATGATTTAAAACATGATAGCTCGAATTTACATTCAATCTACTAAAATCCTAAATGGAACTTATCAATTATTATATTTAAATGTTGATTTGCATATCTTGAGACTGCCTCGGTGACGCAGTTGTAATGCGTACGCGTTACGACTGAGGCTGACGCTGAAGTCTCGGGTTCGATCCCCGGGTCGGATAAAAGTGATATTAGGTTTTTCTATTACGAAATGCTCAGTATCAGCCCGGAGTCTGGAATTTGTGCCCGGTATAGCAATAGGCTCGCCCCCTATCACATCATGGGACGGAGATACGTTCGGCGATAAGTGGGTGTACTGGTTACACCTCTGCCTACCCCTTCGGGGATTACAGGTGTGAGTGCGTATGATATGAAACTCTCTTAGTGTGAAATATTATCGCCACCAAAATCCACCACAAGCAAACGTTATATGCCTGGATACCATCAATCTTTGACGACCAATCGTGCAAACCAATACAATACATATGGATCAATGTTGCCACCCGATTTGTTTTGATTGTGACATTTATTTCATATCCTAGCTACGACTTCTCACTGCGGTTTTTTTCCTCCCTCGTTCTGATATTGGAAACGATCAATCAAATGTCGCATTGTTGTAACTACAACAAATATAGGAATGAGGTTGTTGACCGGTATATTCCTGTCAACAAATAATATTCAATCCCATTCATCCAGAGGTGGCTCTGTGGTTTGGGGTTCTGATAACCGCTCTAAAAGCTTGTTTCGAGGTGCGCGACAAAGACAAAAAACCGCGACGCGTGACTACAGTGACACGTCCACTTTTTATACAGTTGTATAGGTACGCTTTGAGGTAACTGAGACAGGAACAGTCATACAGTCCATACAGTTTCATACAAAATAGACGTCACAAATAGAGATCACTCGCCTGACTATATGTGAGAGTTCTAATTTGATACGGCTAGTAGTCCCGCATTGATATTCGACCTCTTTATTCATATACTTTTGGTTTTATAACGTCAACTACTAGATTTGACATTCAGACATTGGCCGTTTAAACGCAAACAAGGAAAGTTTTGGAGTTTTGGCGGGAATTCTGAGGGCAGTTGCTCTCTTGTTTTAATTATTTCCTAAACTAGTTTCAAGTTTTGTTTGTTGTTTGAAAGTGGTGTGGTTTTGTGCAATAATCATTAACGATGATGAATAGTGTATGGAAACATTAAAATTAGTGAATTTAGTTGATTTTGCCAAAGCGTATTGATCAACCTTGTGCGTTCGATCCGTTTAAAGAAAGTTGTCTCGTACTGAAAGGAATGAACACTAAAACTCCAACAAGACTTTGAAAACGGCCACACCCGTGTTTCAACGTTCTTGGAAAATAAGAAAATAGTTTAACTAATGACTTGGCAGCTTGATCTTAGCCGGTTCCTTAGGGAACAAACAAACAAAAAAAAAACAATGCAAGTTTCATTTAATGTTGTTACAGTTGATTAAGTCTCAACAGTTTTTTGTTATGTAATACTTTAAGTCTACTCCTAAGAGAAATATGGTATGGAAAATAAAAAATATTATTATATTGTAAATAGGTTTCTGCACTTCTCCCCCATATAAACTTTAAGTATATCAAATCTAACACACCTCCGCGTGCGTATATTGCTTCAAAAGGTTGTCAAAGTTTTAACTTCACGTATTTAATATCTTAGATTAGATAAATAACGCCATTCATATATATAACATTGCGGAACAGCTTACCATAATTTATACAATTTGTGACTTTGTTCATATCACGGTGCTGACATCAAATTATTACTACGTTCGTGATTTCATCCTTCAACTATAGACGTTCCCAAAAAACCTATTACATGGTTCATATTTAATAAATCATTGGAAGACTTTTCTTAGAATTTTCTACTTTCATAATAGTATTCAGACATGCAACAATAATGTCTGTAACAACATGCTGCTTGTTATTTTTAATCATATACTATGTCGTGTCTTCTGCTGTATAAAAGTCACAACTAAAATCTACTTTAAACTTTTTAAATATTTATAAACTATTACCTTCACAAGTCTAGACATTTTCTTTTAATTTCATTCGCAGATGTAAAACTGTAATTTTAGTTACGTATTTTTAGTTACAGACAAATTTTGAATTCATCAACATCATCTTATTTATCAGCCTAAAATCCACTGGACATAAGCATAGTACAATACGTCATGCGAGGGTCGATTTGAACATGTACCGCTGTTCACTCTATTTCTACCACTAACAAATAGCGTGTATCTCCTTCTAACCCCTGTTGTATTCCGGTTCGAAAAACATTGAAATTTGTGGAATTATTGAGCATTAAAATACTTTCGACATCAATGTTGATGCTGAACGCACTGTAGTGTCATGCGATACAGTAATTTAAAGATCTGAGTGGCGTTGCTACTATTTATAGGCAGGCGTGGCACTTATATTGTCTCGTAATTCAGCCAAATAAAAAAAAAATAATAATAATAAAACACCTCGAAAGTCAAATTATCAGCGATAATATCCCTTGCATCCTAAACACACGTAATTTGCGGTGATAAATTTCTCAATTTCGGCGTTTGCGTTTTAACATCTCCGAAGATTTGTTGTGACCATAACCGTCTCATTTTTATGGATCAGCACGTACGATTGTTTACGTGAAAAAAACAGGTCAAAGCGGCCCCTGGGTACGGTATGTAGAACACCATTCAGATAGGTGTAAAAACTAGTAAGTAATATGAGTTATATAAAATACATTATCTTTCGGACTGCCTCGGTGGCATAGTTTTAATGCGTACGCGTTTGATCCCCGGATCGGGTAAAAGTGATATTGGGTTTTTCTATTACGAATTGCTCAGTATCAGCCCGGAGCCTGGAATTGTGCTCACTATGGCAATATGCTCGCGCCATATCACATGATAGGACGAAATAAGCTCGGCGAAATGTGCCACCACCACCAATGTGCCCACCCCTTCGGGAGTACAGGCGTGAGTGCGTATGTATGTATTTTAAATTGCCACAAAATCTATATAGACCGAGGTACAGAAGTTTGCTAGTTATAAAGAATCCGGGAAAATAAGCCCCATTCAGTGGAGAACATTAATCATGCTGTCACAAATTCTTTACAGAAATCCGTCGAAATTTATAACGCCAAATCACCGGGCTTTCTTAACTTTCCTGAATACAACTGTCGCTTGTATATAAAAAATTGGAACGAAGAAATGACAGTAATTTTTTACTAAGTTATTGTTAATGGTAGAGAGCTAATGCGTTTTTTTTTATTTACTGTCTTTATACACTTTACGTAAGGAGGTTTATTGTGTAATGGCAAAAGTTATAATCCGAGACGAATATTATAGATGACTGTTTCGTATACTTTAGAGGTAACTTTGGGAAGCTTGATACAAACAAAGTAGGCCATTTCATCTTGACTGGGAAACACCGCTATCACAAACTTTAATTATTTTCTCCTAAACCCTTTGAGAGGAATTCTTTACACCACAGATACAATTACAGACAGCCTCCATGACGACGTGGCTGCCAAGCGAGAGGGCGTGGCTTCGATTCACGTACCGAGACATTTGTTTGTGTAATCCACAAAAATTTGTTTCGGATCTGGGTGTTATGGGACCGCAAGTCCCTCGTCGTTCCTGATACCCACGATACAGATTTACCTAGTGTGGGGTCGGGACTATGCGTGTAACTAATGGGTGTATTTATTTATTTTATTTTATTATAGTTATGGCCTCGTTGGTCTAGTCGCAGCATACTTAGATGCGGTCCTGGGTTCAAATCCGAGGTCGAGCAATCACTTCGAAAAACCTCTCGAGTTTTCCTCGATATGGCAATAAGCTCGCTACCTATCACGTTATGTGCCGGAAATAAGCTCCACGAATCTTGATGTACTATTTGCACCTCCGCCAACCGCTTCGGAGATACATGCGAGAGCTTTTGATAATGATGACAAATACAATTATTGCCCTTTTTGTAAAAATCATATTACAGTTGCCGTAAGAAATTGCCCTCAGCGAATTGTACCTTTTATTGTATAATATTTAATTCATGTACTCCCAGTGTACAATAAAGAATTATAAATAAATAAAATACTAAGGAATTCATTTATGGCGATCTCTGAATAGGTACATCTTAGAATTGAACAGATTTTCTCAGTTGTACAAGTCGGAATTGTTGGCAACATATCTTTTACGGGCCGTTTACTTTCAGGTACAAAACGTTGATATAGATTTTGTTGTTTCCACCCTTTATGCCACATTTATTCGATCCTTTGTCAATGTGACAGGAATAAACGCGCCAAATGTGACCCAGACGGTAACCATAAACGTTGGAATGCGTAACACTGTAAAATTGTAATGATATTGAGAATTTAACAACTGAATTTAGTATTCATTCACTAATTAGTTTGCTTCGGCATTTTGGAGTTTTGTGGGAAAACACATTTATAAGTTTAGAAGTGTAATATTTCTATTTCTTCGGCTTTTTGTTGTAGTTGATAACAATGCTTTTATTGCGTTATTTAAAATTACACACTTATATTTTAAACTCACGAAGCCTTGAGTAACTAAACTTGAGTGACGGTGCGTTTGATGCGTTCTTTTTTTAATTTAATATAAGCCGGCAAAAGAGCAAGTGGGTCACCCGATGCTAAGTGATCATCACCGCCCACAATACTAAAATATTCATGGGCGCATTGCCGATCTTAAAGTAAAGGGATTGGGAAGGGGAGGGGAATTTGGGCCTCCGGATATCTCACTCACCATACGAAGCGCAGCAGCAAGCTGTTACTTTACGCCGGTTTTCTGTGTGGCAGTGGTAACGACCCGGACGAGCCGGCCATTCATGCTGTAGACAGAACTGCCTTTCTGAATTTCGTATTTTCCCTAGACCCCGTTATCATAAAATAATCACCAAAATCGGTCAGCAATTGTCCGTCATATCGAGTAACATTTAAAAAACATTCAGCTGAATTGAAAAGCTTTACTTTTTTGAAGTCGGTTAGAAATAAATTACGTTAATGCCCTCATTACAATATCCGGACGTAACACCCAAAAACACTTCGGCACAATTTATTCACCGAACACGTGATAAAATGGGAATAAAAAACGCATTATAGCCGTCTAGGGCGATAGAGGGCGGTTGAGCTTAAATACACTCATGCTAATGATATAACAAATGTCAAGCAGACCGGCGTCTTTCTAGTAGTAGATCTTTCGATATCAGGTCTTTTAATATTGATGTCAAACCCCAGAATAACGACTTATAAAGGTAGATGTCCAAACAACGCATACTCACAATCGTAAGCTAAAAATTCGCTAAGTGTGAAGTGTTTACTTGCGCACACACGAAAAAGAAATGTCAGCTAAATTGTATTTTCCTAAATATTTGATATTTTGTAGATAGGGAAAACGCGTTTCATACATTAACTTAGTGAGGATCATAAATATAATATGGTGAATAGTTATTTGTATGGTGATCGTAATTTGGAGTCATATAAGGCTTCAATTGAACGGCTTAAATTTCGCGCGTGTACTCTTCTATAAGTATTCTAAGTATGAGATTTTGATTTTTTATAGCCGAGACTAGCAAACGACAAGTGGTCACTGGTTGAGATCATTACCGATCAGATCACTTAACATCAAGTGGTTCACCTGATGTTAAGTGATCTAATCTGCACCATCTTTGAACACCCACAATGCCAAAAAAATAATGGATGCGTTGTCGATTTAGGGAATAAAATGGGGATTGGGAAGAGGAAGGGGATTGCGCCCCAAAATTACATCTTCATTCATTAAATTGATTCTTTTTTCATTTGAAAGAGTATAGAACAAAGTTGGTCTCAAATTAAATTGGGTCTATTCAAATAAAATTCCACTCCAAAGGAGATAAAATCAAGTACAAAAGACTAAAACTTCGTCATTTATGCATCTATTTTGATGATTCTATAATAATAATAAAATAAGACACTTTTTATTAATAAAACCGACTCTAAAAAGGGCCCAAAATTGGTTATTTTTAGCTTTTTAGCCTTTTTGAGTCAGCTTTATTTTTTGTTAAAAAGTTATATTATCCCACGATTCACGAGTAAAATTACTTAGTATCGGTTAATCCCTACATACCAAACTGAACTGATTATAATTAGGTACGAATGTACTAGATGGCATGCCGGGACCTATATTTCTGTCTAGAAGTGCTAACATTTTCTTATGTTTGACAAAAGTTGACGACTTCTGTGATTAGCAAACTGAAAAAAAATGACTTGTTTTTTAAAATAGGAATAGGCAACTGGCACTTTCGGCTGTTAACAATTTTTTACTGGCAAATCAGCCCGTGTGAAGTAACTGTGTCAATAACAGTTTATTTCCTGTAGAGAATTTGTAACCTCTCTCTCCTTTGGGGTTTAATATCGAGAAATTCCTTCTACAGTTCGTCACATCAACACTAGCCCGCAAAATAAAATAAAAAAGGAGGATTGAAAAAAGAAATGTGTGATAGATATTTCTAAGAGCCCCAGTATTGTTTTAAACTTCAGGTTCGTCTTATGTCATTGTCAGCAATTTATTCGTTCGCATTCAGTTCGTAATCGGTATACAGCAACTAGTTTAGACAAAATCTATAAGCCGTTTTAGCCAGATTCAAATCGGCATATACGGTATGTTTTGATATACGGGAAAAATATATTTTTAATATAACAGCCCAACAAATATGTCGTGTATAAAACAGAAATATTCAATTAAATCTTGGAACATGGAAGCACTACATGGAACTGCACTGCGCTCGTCACCCCGAGACATAAGTTGTAAAGTCTCATAATGCCCAGTAATTTCACTGGCTTCAATGTTCTTCAAACCGGAACACAATAGTGCTTCCACACTGTTGCTTGGCGGCCGAATTAGATATGTATGTTACCAACCCTAAGGCCTCTCGCAAACAAGGACCTACCAACTTGTTTGAATTTGCAATAAAAAAAGCTTTTTACTCAATTAAAGCCAGCAATGTTTATTACAATACGGCATGCATTCTTCAATAAATAACGAGTATTTTTTACACAGCTTTGTTTGAAAAAGCAATAAATTTCAACAAAAGCAATACAAAACATAATGTAAAGTAAAATGTACAAAGAATGGCTCAGCTATTTTCAATTTTGCAGAACACGAACGCGCAATTAGGGTATCTAGAGGAGTATATACTATCATGATGACATATAAAACATACGTAATCACGAATGTAATCCTCGAAGGGGAAGACAGACGTGTAGCCAGTACACCCACATTTCGCCGAATGTATCTACGTCCCATGATGTGATAGGGCCTACGTGGCGAGCCTATCGCCAAACCGGACACCACTCCAGACTCCGGACTGATTCTGAGCAATTCGTAATAGAAAAATCTTATATCACTGTTACCCGACCTGGGGATCGAACCCGAGGCCTCAGCGTCAGCCTCAGTCGTAACGCGAACACATTACAACAGCGCCACCGAGGTAGTCGCCTCTATATCAATAATTATAAATATATTCTAATTTGCAGTAAATACCAATATTTATGTACGTATCGGCATTGCCTAACCGACTAATTAAACCAAAACCAGCCGTAGAATACCGTATTCTACAGCAATTAGGCCCAGGGATTATCGTTTATCTCGATACAGAAATTCGATGGTCGCAAACTGTTAACAAAGCCGGCCAGCTTTCATATTACGTGTTAACAAATCGAGTCGATAACGATTTTATTGTTCGATATTCTTTTTCTTCTTCCACCTACCCTTATTCCACTCGCAGTGGGGTGGGCGCAACATGCTTTAACACATGTTACAGAAAGATTGGGCTTGTGGTTTTTACGATCGGCCGCATGCCTGACGTCAACCCCTCTGGGCAGAAATTTATTGTTCGATATTGTCTATAATAAATGTTAGCAAGTGATAGATCAGCAGGGTACGGACTGTCGAGACGAAGGCGCAGGTTCGAAAACAACCGCAAGCGAATATATCACTGACTTTTCCAAGTTATGTATTGTATAAAATATATATTATCGCTTGCTTTAACGGGGAAAGAAACATCGTGAGGAAACTGCATACGTAGAAGTTCTCCATAAGAATATCGAAGATAGGTCCAGTCTGCGAACCCGCATTAGACAAGTGCGGCGTGGTGGACTAAGGGGCATAACCCCTCTTACTCAGTAGAGGTGGCTCTTGCTCAGCAGTGGGACGTGTGTAATACAGAGCTCTAGTCTCTAGTATTATAAATATTATCTAATTTATTACTGAACTTGATAATATAAAGTTATATATTGTTTAAGTAACAATAATGTAATGTAGTTTGTAATGAGTTTATTAAAAATAATATAAGGCCTAAATTCCTTACGAGATATGCAGAAATGTAACTACTACACACACCGAGATAATTTTACCCCCTTATGAGAGAGCGCGAGCATAACGCCATATCGGATATAAATTCCAAAACCTACCCCATGGGGTAAGTTTTGGGAATTATGGAAAGATTTTGCTATATATCGCTATTTAAATTCGTACGTATATTTTATTGTATTATTTCTGTCTGAGTGTTGTCTCCCAAAAGGGGTTGACGTCAGGCAGGCGGCCGGGCCGATAATAAATATTTGTTAAAAACATGTTAGATTGACCTCACTGCCAGTGGGATAAGGGCAGGTGGAAGAAGATTTGATACTAATGACAGATCCTGATAAGTCAAATCGCTTTGAACAAGACACTTGAACCAACAAAAGGGTAAAGTAATTGAACAATTCAATTGCAAGTCTATTCAGACAGTTCAATGCGATTTAGCAATAGATCAACTAAAACTGAACAATAAGAACCCTCTATATTAAAATCAAATCAAAATTATGTATTTGTAGACACATGTGTTACATAAATGTTGTATGTTACCATCGAAATAAGATGACTATTTCTATGTATGGATGGATGTATGTTACATAAAAAACATAAACCACATTGGGATCCTACTCTTCATTTAAAGTAGGTTAAAAATTTAAAACTCTTCTCTATGCTTCGCCGTAATTCAGCTTACAAATGTTTATGTGATCCTTGTAATGTAATAAAAAATAACATATTTCATTTGTAATTATTGTGTTATCACAATTAACCAGCTGAAGCGAATTATTGCAAAATATTGCTAACAGATGTGGCGCATGAGTAGACAACAATTAATAATTTTGTTACAAACTATTTATTATTTTCATAATAATTGACCTCGTTTAGATAATTGTATCTTAAAATTATTCTAACAATGTTTAAACAGTCGCGTTATTTCTGTAGTTAGGCTTTACAATTTTTTACGTTAGTTCCTGATTGATTGATGCTATTTTTCTCATACATACATAGGCACTCACGCCTGTGATCCCAGAAGGGGTATGCAGAGGTGTAACCGATACACCCAAATTTCGCGAGTTTATTACCGTCCCATGATGAGATAGGGGACGAGCCTATCGCCAAATTGGGCACAATTCCAGACTCCGGGCTGATACTGAACGTTTTGTATATTATGGCGTGTGTGCGTATGTAAGTATAATTTGATTAATATAAATTATAACACTTTTAATAATATCCACAAAGAAATTAATTAAATGCTGGATTTCATGTTAACGATTTTACTTTACACTTAATTTAGTGACAAAACTACACACACCTACAAATAAAGTGAAAGATTAAAGCAATTTATGACATTATGTCAGCATTCATAATTTTCAATAAAGTAAAAGGAAATTACTGCATAATGAAAACGCCCGAACATTTTCACAAAGTTTCCTTATGAACTGTTCTATTAAGTTTATAAATTAGTTTTATATGAATAAGCAAATTAACAAAGGTTTAATTTATCAAAGCCCTCTAACAATACTAAATTCAAATCCTCAAAATAAACAATTTGAGCATTTGAATTTAGGACAATACACACTCGTTTACCAGAGTCAGTTTGTAGAGGACTAAGCTTAATCTGTTGTAACAAACAAACAATATGAGTAATAGAAAGTAAATATTCTATTCTTGTGTGGATTTGGGATAGCTAATGACTATAAACAATGCACGGTATGCCTATATATCTGTTACTTTTAGGTCAGTGAAAGCACTGACTGACCTAAAAGTAATGTTTTTCGAAAACCACAGGAGTATGTCGATCGCAAATGCTTGTGACAGATCGTACCAGGAGTACGATACTGTAGACCGTCCAAAAGAAGCTGGCTTGACGTATGAGAGACATTAGAGGCATTTACATATATTATGAAACATATTTTACACAAATCATTTATATAACCAATTCTTTCCATCTGCCTGGCATTATCCCTATCATGATCTGACGGTGGATTTGGTATTATATGTGGCGATCCGCCGTCTTACCCCCACAATGGGACCCAAGTTTCGCCATTGCCTCGTCAGTTGATCAGCTGAATATGTCACGTGCAGTGGGCTTTACTATGGATCTCATGTCAGTGGCCCACTTACACTCCATTTATATAATCATTTAACCCACGCATATATTTCAACACTTTGGAAAATAATCTATATCCTTTTTCCTTCGCATTTCCATACATAATATAGCCAATAACATGTATTTAATATATTTTTGAGTATTCACAATATCTATATAACACCGGTATGGCTGATTTAAATGTCTTGTTGTAGTTTTGGTGTCAATTCCTTCCAGTACAACTCTTCATAGATGATTTTCTCCAAGCGGGTCCAACAACCAAAGTCTATCAATATACTCGGTCAAAAATCACCAATTTCAATGATTCCATACACTGTTATTACAACCAATGTAAATTATACAAATTCACACCACTTCTATATAAAAACCACAACTTTATACTTTGAGGAATGAATTAACATAGATCGACCGCGCTGTCAGAATTCCCACCAAAACCCATCATCCATATCTTATTGTACTGCGACCCATAACTGAATCTTGATAAATGAGAACACGACCTCAATCCCAGCTTTATAGAGTTTTAAATTGCCATTTTATGCTCAATGGCAGTAACATGTTAGAGCTACGAAAATGGACAAATTGCTTACGAACCCTAAAACGTTATGTTAATTTTATTGCAGGAGCTTTCGGGTCTGTTACGTTATAGAGTGCAAGTAACTTAATGAAATAACATGGATTAATTGAATAATAAAGCGTAAATTTTCATCGAAGTTGTCTCATTGGTCTAGTAACAACGTACCTACTAAGGTTGAGAACTGTGAGGTTCTGGGCCTGGAATTCCCAAGTTGGATGCTAATTTGAGTTTTCGACGTGAAAAATCACACATGAATTGCACGGGATTAGAATTTCTGCTCGGTATGGCGTAAGCTCGCCTCCTATCACTTCATGGGACGGTAATTAATAAGCTCGGTGAAACGTGGGCGCAGCAGCAGTTATACCTCTGCCAACCCCCTTGAGGATAACGGCGTGAGCTTATGTATTTCCATTGCAAAGTTCTTGATCAATGGCTTTTTGTTGGGAGTCTTAGATTTATGCAGAGGACAATAATATTCAAGTAAATTCCTATAATGTATATAAAGATTATACTTTGTGTTCATATCAAATAAAGTATGTAAAGCGAATGATAAAAGATCTTATGACTATAATAAAAGTAATTAAAGACTTGACTGCATCGGTGCCGCAGTTGTAATGTGTACGCAGTACGACTGACGATGACGCTGAGGTCTCGGGTTCGATCCCCGGGTCGGGTAAAAGTGATATTGGGTTTTTATTACGAATAACTCAGTATCAGCCTGGGGTCTGGAATTGTGCCCGATATGGCGATACGCTCGCCTCCTGTCACATCATGGGGCGGAGATACGCTCGGTTACACCTCTGCCTAGTTACACCACGGGCGCAACGAGTGAGTAGCCGGATGTGAGATAAAAGGCTGCAGGTTCAATCCCTGCATCGAAACAAATTTTTGTGTGATCCACAAGACGGATCTGGATATTGTGAGACCGAAAGTCTCTCTTAGTACGATATCTACGGCACAAGACTCTTACCATAGGGTCAGGACTATTAGTGTGACTGTTGGGTGAATTTATAACTAACATAAACTAAAAAAAAACAAACACACAATACAATTTATGTAATACAAAGAACACAAAAACGGTGTGTTTTAGCTACAACTTACACGTAAAATAATGTCGGATGCTATATCAAAAGATAAATTATAAGGCCGGACATAGTGGAAGGGTAGGAGAAAGGAACTGACAGCGACTAGGATAAGATATAAAAGAAAAATACATAACTATTTACTGTAGCGAAGCAAAATACTAAGTAAAACATTTTTCTGATGTGTCGTTATTCGTTTGACAAAACCATTGGATAGCTCTGTGGGCTAATATTTCAATAACTAAATAAAATTTATTGGATCTATTTCGTTTTTGTTATGTCACGATAAAATGCTCAATATAAAGCAAAATATAATACGCATCTAATTGATAACATTTTTTTTTGAAATCGATTATACTATTATAAGTTATACTAATACATAACCTTAAAATACAATATAATATTTTTTATTGTTAGTAACAATGACGTCAATCTTCTTTAGATTAACACGTGAAGAGATATCTTTGGACCCCTTTAAAAGCGATATGCGCTCGCGGAGGTGTGTGAGATTTGACATGGTTAAAGTTTATATTGAGGACAAGTGCAGAAAACTATATATATACGTATATAAGTAAGTATATAAGTATATAACCTTTATATAACAAGGTGGAAGGTCCCTCGTATGCGAGAGGTCGTCTGAGTTGGTACCACTGCTTTGTATATTTCTGCGCCAAATAACAGTGTGTAAGCACAGTTGTGTTCCGGTTTGAAGGTCATTGAAATTACTGGGCATTATGAGACTTATTTCATAAAAGTTAATGTATGTATATTAAAATTCTAAATACACGTAATAAGTGACAACTAGAGATCATTAATTAATATTTATTAATTGAATGAACGAGCTGCACAGACTTTTATAGTCCGCCCCCTCGCACAGATTTTTGGTGGGGTAATTGTTTTGCTTGAGTTACGTTTCTTGTCATCTTATTTCGATGAATGGGAACACTAGTATTAATAAAAATCTAATATAAATGTGATACCAAAAATAATAAATTACTCAAGGACAGGCCGCATCCGCCTACCACGAAAAAAATTATAACCAAAAATGAGGACAAACTTGAACACAAATAGCCTGCTTCGGCGTAAAACTTGTATTTTTCCTACAACACCCAAATTCGAAACTTAAGATATTTGCATAAACAACAGTGTCCTTTGGTAAGTTGAAAAAGTTGGAATGATCGAACCATGTTTTGCAATCTACATATTTTGAGTAGCTTTAAAAGCGCTGGATTGATACGAAGAAGATATAATACCTTAAAAAGCTACTAATGAAGGATCTGAAAAAGAAAGGCAAAGACACTACTAGCCAATCGGCAAAGGATATTCCAATCATAAACAAAACGATCAACATCATCGGTGATTAGTGTAAATAGGCTTAGTAGTTGAAACAAAAACAAAAAGTATATCCTATTACTACTATAAACAAAGACTTACGTATACTACTAGACAAGCTTCGCGGTACATAGAAATTGCACGACTAAGTTACGGTCAATTGACCGTAACTCAATAATACCATCTCGCTTACTCTCAACTAGAACCCCTATCGCGCTCGCTGTCTGTGAGCTGTTAAACTTCCGCGTTACGTGACGCAATTTTACTTCTAAGCCCGTCTAGTAGTATACATTAAAGTTTTGGATTATAAATTTGAAAGTTTGGGAGTTTGTGAATTTGGATGGTTGTTAGTCAACACAGCCGCTTTACAGCGGTCTACTTATGACAGCCTCCGTGACGCAGTGGGCGAGTAGCCGGTTGCGAAGCGGGAGTCCGTGGGTTCGATTCCCGCACCTAGACAAATGTGGATCAGACCTACAATTATTTGTCTCGAGTCTGGTGTTGTGAGACCGCAAGTCCCTCGTAGTTCCTGATACCCACGATACAGGTTTACCTAGTGTGGGGTCAGGACTATCAGTGTCAGTGTATGTCAGTGTGACTATTGGGTATATTTATTTATTTACTCGCCCACTGCGCCACGAAGTCTGTCAGGAAACTAATATGTATTTTTAAAATTCAAAGGCAAAATTAAATGGTGATGTATTATTTATTTATATTGTTATATATATATTTATATGTTTAATTATTTTGTTGGTTGATAAATAAGAAACCATTACACTAAAACAATTCTATTTAAACAGTTACAGTTAATGTAATTAGTTAATTAACCAATCTTATTGAGTGAAACCACAGTCCACTGATTTCTTTCATTCAAGTCTCGCTGACTCAGCTTATCTTCTCAATCCTCCAAATTGTGTTGAAATTACGATCGTGCTTGCCAACAATTCAAGGATTTCATTTATCGATTATTTTTTGTTATAATAGCAACTGTTTTACTATCCAGGATATTTATGCATATTTTCGTTAATCAGCTTATTACACAACGAGCAGGTGAGGTTGGTGAACCACTTTCTCTTCCTCATAGGAAGGAAATAAGCTCACCAAACAACCAGCCCTAGTTGCACCTTTGCCTACCCCTTTATGGTTACAAGCGGCAACTTTAATATCTTTGCCAATTAATTTAGCAATCATAGTAATGTGGGTGTACTGGTTCCACCTCTGCCTACCCCTTCTGGGATTACAGGCGTGAGCGAGTGCGTATCAAAGAAGTTATGGAGAAACAAGGTCAAAGTTGTGTGTGAAGGTCACCCGTATTAGGCCAGCGTGGTTGACTAAGGCCTAATCCGTCTCATTCGTACAATACGTATTCGTACGGCCCGTGCAGAATGTTATTTTAAGTTAGAAATTTACTTATTTCTATCATATTTTCAGGTATTTTCGAGACACACAAGCAAGGAATTCAAGCATTTCTCTTAGGTATGTGATGCACGATTTATTATCCTACAACTTTATACATAGAGCCAAATTTTTTACCGACTTCAAACATCAATTTCTGTGCTGGATCCGTATGTCGTATGTATGTAAATTAGTTGAAAGGATTAATAAATTCTGTACATACATACATACGGACTCACGGCAGCAATCCCCTAAGGGGTAGGCAGAGATGTAACCAGTACATTTCGCCGAGCGTATCTCCGTCCCACGATGTGATAGGTGGCAAGCCTATCGTCATACCGGGCACAAATGCCAGACTCCGGTCTGATACTGAGCATTTCGTAATAGAAAAACTCAATACCACTTGTACCGGACCCGGGGATCGAACCTGAGACCTCAGCGTCAGCCTCAATCATAACACGTACGCATTACAAATGCGCCACCGAGGCAGTCAGGAACTTGGATTTCAAATAATAATATAGTCTTTTTCTGGGATCTGAGATGGGCCACACCATAAGTCGTTGTAACAAAGATTCTCTATGTCTTTTGTCAATATAAAGAATGTGCCAATACTCTTACGGTCCGTATCCATTATTCATAACCTGACATACTTCAATGTAATCTATTTGACCGCTTCATACATTATGTACAGGAATGTTTTCGTTTCATTAAAGTGATAAATATTAACGGTGCGTCAAATAAGTCTGGTATTTTAGTTACTCGTGTCTGCCTATAAAGAAAAACACAGATTTATGGGTTGAATAAATCTGTGTTATAAATCTCTAAATTATTAAAAACGCAGAATATTAAGGTCCAATGTCAGCAATAGCCCGCAAAATTCAATTTCAGCTTCATTCATTTAATTCAGCTCGATGCTTCGATTGAATATGGATAAAATTATTTTGCGCAAATAATCACAATGTATATACGGAATAATAACAATTAAAAGAAAGAAAGAATTTCGCAGGCTAAAGCCAACATTCGACCATAACAAAAAAAAAATTAAGCATCTTTATTACAGACCAAAGACATAAAATAGAGCTTGCAACTAATACAATCTGTACGTAACCAAGCATGACACATTTTTAGTACAATTACTTGCTTTAATTAAAAGACTTTACGAGCTGAAAAGTCAAGTGCGATTTAGACACACACTGAGGATTCCGTACCCACTCTTAATGTTTTACTTTTTGTTCTATTTCTTAAAATAGGAGTGTAAATGGGTCACCAATATTTTAGGCTCAAAGCCAACCGCAACTGCTAATTAACGGACGAGATAATGGCAAAATTTTGGTTCCCTTTGCGGTTTATGGGAGTCAGAGGGCAGGTCGTTTCATATAATACCAAATACCGTCACATCTAGTACGAGAAGGCCGACCCTGGCAATAAGTTGGGATAGTGCCAGGGAGAAAAAAAGTCCTATTTGTTAAAAAAAACCGTCTAAAACACACCTTCTGTGAAAATGTCAACAGATATTTTTTATTATAAAAAAAACATTAAAACTAGGACACAGACAGATAGACAAACAGACTAATGGCCGTTCTCTAAATTTTATATAGAGATGTCAAAAAATTTGAATAATGATAGAATATTGGGACCGGCTATAACAGATAAACGAACAAACGGACGCTGTAGGCTCTATAGTAGGTTTCTGCCGACACGGTTTTGATGCGCAGCCCTAAAAAGGTATTAAGATTGGTAGGCACGCAGAGATTTTAACGCCCTTTCGCTTCCCGACCCGAAAAAGCGATATCACCCACCAGACTGTGTAATATTTACCTAGAAGCCGCGGACAAATGGCCGGATATAAAACCTTTCTACGCATCTAGATTGCGCGAGGTAATTCAATTGGAAGGGAATTCTACTCTACAAGATATATTGCAAACGATCTAGAACAAACTAATATGTCAGTGTAAGAGGTATTGAAGTGAAAATGTATTTAAGTCAAGAACATAACATTATTTTGAAATAAACAAAATATTTTTCTCCCCGGAGGGGTTGACGTCAGGCAGGCGGCCGGGCGTATAAACTACTAGCCAAATCTTTCTATAACATGTGTTAAAAAGCATGTTGCGCCGACCTCATTGCGACTGAGATAACGACACGTGGAAGAAGAATAAATAAAACATTACGTTTTTTTACAATATAAGACGGCAAACGAGCACGTGAGTCATCTGATAGTAAGTGATATCCACCGCCATTCACGCCCATAATACCAGAATAATGGGGGCGATGGCGACCTTAAACGAAAGGGATAACTAAGGGATTGAAAAGGGGAACGGGATTTGGACCTCCGGATGTCTCACTCACCGTACGAAACGCACTTTTATACGTCGTGTCGGTTTACTAAGAGACAGTGATAACAACCAGGTTGAGCTGGCCCTTTCATGCTGTAGACAAACGTATCTACAGTGCGGCTCTACTAGTCAAATCAACTATATCAACGAAAGGATTTGGCAGATATATTTCGAGTGCAATCATAATATGTACCCACGATATTAATGTCACATAATATATTAATAGGTGAGCCTACCATTGCATAATATCATAAAAATACGCATTCAAAAAGACAGTTAAATATATAAAAAAAACGTACAAAAAACATTTCTCGTGGAATGACATTAATAACCCAAAACAAATAAAAACAAAAGTCGTACATTGCTCAAGGCGGCACATCAGATTGGAAACGCAGTATAATTAGGAACTGTATCACAATATGCTCGGCAGATGACGTGCGTACAAAACAAAAGAACGTAGCGTCCCGCGTCCCGGCAACATGTGGGGCTAGCGAGCGCCGCCACGACGACGCTTATGTGAAACATACGACGATCGACTCTAGCAATTAGGCGTCCTAGGGCTGGCAAGTATTTTAAAACTAACTTTACTCGAGCCTTGGTCTTCTTTCAGGACTAAAAGTAGCCAGAATCTAGATCATTCTCTAACTGTGCGCCAAATTTCTTTCAAAACCATTCCTTCGTTTTGCCGTGATTTATTACCAATCATCCTTAGTTTACAAATTCACAAACATTCAAACTTTCACATAGTTTTAATATTACCAGGATAGTAAGCTAAATCTTTATAACGTACAATACATAATACACGTTAAAAAAACGCATAATGCGCCGACCCCACTGCGAGTGGGATAAAAGCAGGTAGAAGAACAAGAAGGGTAAGAAGTAAGATATTGGAATATAAGTGGGCCACCAACATCTTAGGTCCAAAGCCAACCTTACCTGCACATGGTTCACGCTGATTACACGACGAGGCAATGGTTCCTGTTGCGGCTTGTAGGAATCAGACAGCAGGTCGCCCAACATAATATCAAATTATCAATATACTGTCAAATCATTAAGGGGAGGTGGACCTTGGTGGTGAAATCGGAATAACGCCAAACAGAAAGTGAGTAAGTGAAGTGGGATATTCAGATTTCACGAAATCCTACACTTAAAATTTCTAACTCTATTCTGCTTGTGCATTATTCCTACCTCTAGTTTGCACTAAAACATCTCAGAAGATATTTTTCGAACCACATCATATTTTTTTGATGTTTGTTGTTCACACTCATAGAAACAAATGTCCTTTTTATAGAACTTTTGCAATTTGTTGTTGCCTCTGATATATTTCGGTTTAATAGGATTAATATGACCACTAAAAATCAGCGCTGTGTTGTGGTTCTCAGGCCACCTACCTGGCACAGTCACGATGCGTAAACGCCAAAATAATTAATCGTTTTTACTGTAAAATTAATGGTGATCTGTAACTAATAAATAAAATTGTCTTTCTTTCTTCCTTAGATGTCATTTCACAATGCAAACCCAGTTTGGTACATTATCTAAAGAGGCCATGGCCAAAATCAACCACGAAATAAAATGTGTTTCAGGCTGTCTGTCCCCTATAGTAAAGTGTCAGTACGTTGTACCTACGCGGTCCGAAAACATTTCCATATTAAGAGGTGTATTAACATACGAGTAAATTTGATGTTAAAACAACTCGCACATACTACACAATAAAATGGATCACCCATTAATTTTACGCATGATTTAATCAAACTACTATTATTATCGTAACCGCAATTATAGTTGCAAATAATACGCGGTCGCAAACTCCTTACAACTGCAAAAATCATTTCAAAATTAACAGCTGCATTTATCCATAGCGATGTATAAGACTGAAATGGCATTGAAAAGGTCATAATGATGAGGTACCCATGAGGGAAATGGAAAAAGGACCTGGGAGAAGGATTATACAAAAAGAGTAATGGGAAGGCAAGGGCAAAAACATGAATAATTTAAAAGAAGTGGCGATAATAAAATTGCGAAGACTAACTAAAAACCGGGAAGACAGGAAAATTTTAGAGGAGGTCTTCAGATAAAAAGAACTGATAGCAATATAGGCTAAAATATAAAGATATAATTTTATATACACGAAAGAAGATGCAAAGGCAGACCTTAAGATCTAATAAACTGCAGAGTTTCCAAGAAAGAAGGCCATAAAAGTATAAAGTGGACAGAAAATACGAAGAAAGCTTGTTCAAAAAATAAATATGGGGTTAAAGAAAGGAAGAGACATATTAGGTGATTCAATGCGACCAATTACAGATTAGGATTTGTAGGCATTAACGGTATAAATATAATATAAATTATGGCTCATAAAACAAAAAATTGTTCACTGAAACAAAAATGAAATATAGAGTTAATTTTTCAAAGCCAAACCCCATTTCTAATCTCGGTCATTAAGCTGACGTCAGGAGTCTGGACATTAAGTTTTTTATTTGTATGACAACCCTACAGCACAGGGAAGTCGTATCTCTTGGCTCTGTGCCGGCTCTAGCCGCGTTAAACATGACAGATTTCTACAGATACAATATGCGATTTAGATCGCCTACAGAATCAATATATTAAATGACATACTCGTATCGACTTTCCATTGTGTTTATTTATGTAACGTAAGCAAGGTATAGAAACATCCTACTTACCATTTATCATTACCATAAGCTCACGCCTGTATTCCTCAAGGGCTAGGTAGACATAAATAAATAATATACATAGCCCTGACCCCACAGTAAAATACGAGTCTTGTATCTTGGGTATCAGAAAAACAAATTATTTATCGGGGTGACGAGCGCAGTCCAATGTGATGCAGTGCTTTATAGTTTAAGGTTCGATATCGTCGCTTAGCTAACAATACCGCGTACCTCGAAAATTGGCCACGTGATTTTGTCATTGGATAAATTGTTGTTGCCACGTATCCAATAAATTAACACAAAAAAAATAATTAACCATACAAAGCACGATATTCAAATAGTTCTGTCACCGCGCAACTCATTGGTTAAATCACACATGTTCATAAAAAATATTCAGTTTTTTGTCTCTCCTGAAAACTAAGCCAATTTAACTTGCGCGGTATTGTTAGGTAAGCGACGATATGGTGTTGTGTTTGTTTATGGGCAGGCGTAGGCACTTACCATCAGGTGAGCGACCTGTTGGTCATGCAAATTCAGTGACCTTATTCCTATGTCTTCGATTCAATTCTGTTGTGAGTTACAAATAATTGTTCGAGGGCCGTAAACACATTTCACAAAGCAATGAAAACATAAAAAAATACAAGTAACACGCCAACACTATTCCTTTTGGGTAATAATTCAATTGTATTTATTGTTTGTTCAATATAGGGTAAATCTGAGTTACCGGCTCTTTTGGGTGAATTGACTGCAAGATATATTATGGGGCCTTTTATTCACTTTCCTCTAGACTGAGCATACCTAATAACATTTTAATACGTCCTGGCATAATAACAGCCCTATCCTACTACTATTATATGAAAGGTTGTATATTGAGATTGTGAATTTGAATGTTTATTTATCTGTGTAACGTTATTGTGGTATATAATATAAAAAAATTAAGCGTAGACACACGTATAAAAAAAGTCTTACCTAATATGCCATAATCAATAATAATTTTGTTCTTATTATGACTTATAGTGTTACATACAGCAATTCAATCAATATATTACAGTGAAATCAGCTTCATTAATTCCAATAACACATAATTTACATTACTTATTTGTTTGTATTTCGCTAAATAATTAGGATTGAAAAACTGGACAAAAACAAGCCCACTGAATTTGACTAGCTGGATCTTCTCAGGACTGGGTTGAGCCGCGTAAAATCCAGTGGTAAAGTAAGCCCACTGAATTTGTTTCGCCGGGTCTTCTCAGGCTAGGTCGTTTTGGATCCGGTGGTAATTTTAAAACACGTGCCGTTTCCGTAATGCTTATGGTCCATATCGAACCTTAAAAATTACTCAATAAATTCTGGAATATTTATTCTATTATCCTATTCCTAAATAAAAATATTGTAAAATTTATTGATGCCCAGTGTATTTTTATGACGCTATGTATACATTAGTTGATATGATTTTTATACTTAAGTTTCTTTATTTTCTTTTTTTTTATCATAAGCGCTATTTTAATTGACTACATGATTAATAAAACTATTTCATTACATTTCATTATAATTTAAAATAAATGGTCACGATTCTTAAAACTCATATAATGTGACTGTTATACTATTATTACCACTGAAATCTGTGGTTTATGACTGATTAAATTGCAACAAATTACAAATGAGTCTTTTAGTAATCTAGAATACTACGTACATACATACTCACTCACGCCTGTAATCAGAAATAAACAAAGCAGTGGTACCAACCCAGTCATGTGAGTGGTAGAGCTATACTGTAGACACTTTTGTCTACAGCATGAATGAGCCAGCTCGACCCAGTCGTTACCATTGTCTCATAGAAAACCAACGTAAAGTGGACCTTGCTGCTGCATTTTCTACGGTGTGGGAGATATCCGGAGGCCCAAATCCCCCTCCCTTCCCAAACACTTAATTATCCTTTTTCCTTTAAGGTCAGCAATGCACCCATAATTCTTCTGGTATCGTCGACATACATGAGCGGTGGAGATCACTTACCATCAGGTGACCCACTTGCTCGTTTGCCGGCCTATGCTATAAAAAGTTATGGATGAAAAAACATCAACGAGAAATTATTTGAAAATTATATATTTCCATTCAGCTTGATGTTTAATACCCCGAGTACCCAAAATTGATAGATCCAATTAATTTTGCGAGTTGGCCGTGTACTTCCAAGGATTTCAAACAATTTACGAAGGCACGGCTTATTTCGAGTGCAAACAAAATTATTTCACTTCAGTCTATTTGGAGATTTAATACTAAATATAGATGAGCAAGTGGTGCCCTAAATATCGAACTAACACCAACAGTTACAGCAATCGAGTTGTTTACATTGTTATGAAGTTGGGTATTATGCTCTTTACTTTATCGGACAAGATTAATACTTAACATTCCACTTTTTTTTACCAACTAAATCGGTCCACAATTGGCGGAGAAGTCGATGTACTTACATACATAAAAAAAGCAAAAAAATAACTCGCCGAAATGAAGACCTCCTCCTTTTTTGAAGTCGGTTAAAACCCGAGATTTCGAAAAGCTATTTAGTAGTCCATAAATAATATAAGCCAAGACACAACGTTAATCTATGTTTTAATAATTTTTGCCACTTATTTAGAAATCCTACTACTAAAATTTATGTGAAAGTCTGGATGTCTGAATGGCGAGTTTGTGATTTTCTTCGTTCACCCGGGCGGAGCCGCGAACAAAAGCTGGTTCTCAATGACACGTTAGATGTTTCCACCATAGAGTTTACATTTTGTTTATAGCGCAACGCTGTTTATGAAACCATGCCGTTCTACTTTCTAGTGAGATAGCGCTCTCAGCAAAATTACGTGTCCTAACATAATAAGACTGCCTCGGTGGCGCAGTTGTAATGCGTACGCGTTACGATTGAGTCCAACGCTGAGGTCTCGGGTTCGATCCCAGGGTCGGGTAAAGTGGTATTGGGTTTTTCTATTACGAAATGCTCAGTATCAGCCCGGAGTCTGGAATTTGTGCCCGGTATGGCGATAGGCTCGCCCCCTATCACATTTTGGGACGGAAATGTGGGTGTACTGGTTACACCTCTGTCATACATGAGTGCGTATGTATGTATGACATAATAATAATGTTTTCAATAAAGTCAGTAGCGTTATTTCTATCTGCATTTGATCGTGTGTTTATTAAACATGATACTAATATAAGCATCAGTGGCGCAGTTGTAATGCGTACGCGGTACGACTGCTGTGCTGAGGTCTAGGGCTCGATCCCCAGCTCGGGGAAAGTGATAATGGGTTTTTCTATCATGACATGCTTAGTATCAGCCCGGAGTCCGGAATTGTGTCCAATATGGCGATAGGCTCACCCCCTATCACATCACGCTCAGCGAAATGTGGGGGTACTAGTTACATTTCTGCCTACCCCTACGGGGAGTACAGGCGTGAGGGCATATGTATATATGTATACCAATATAAGTGAGTTACCCAAAACTGGCTTATACTTCATATATCATCTCGCTCTCATAGCATACTGACAGCGTTCGGCCGAATGCCAACGACCGCTCTACTTCCCAATGTATCAGAAATTAGACGTACGGCGTACCTACGTAACATTTTTAAATACGCCGGTCTTAATTAACTCAAACGACGGGGCTTAGATAAATAGGTTGTTCCAAAAATAGTTCAACCTATAAAATTTCGCAGATGTTCACAATATTTTTTATTAGTCTGCAAGTAAATATTGCTATGATTTACATAAATGATTGATGTGTGACCTCGAATTAGTTTTCGGATGCGTAATGATAGTAATTCGTGGAGTAACGTTGTCTGAATTAACTTCGAATAAAACTGATAGTAAATCTCCGTTAGGCAAAAAGTAATTTCCAGGAGGCCAATTCTCGTAATTTTAAATGTTCAAAATATCATTCCGATCTAGTCTCAGCGTCAAGGAAAAATGGCATTCTGTCAGTCGTCAGTTGCAAATGGCATTCTGTTAAACCAATAATAATCAACGTAAGATGCACCTAGCATTAGCAGTAGCATTATACCGCTTTGGCTTCAGTCAACTTTTATTCTACATTCAATCTCATTACGATCTATGTTCACATTTGACGTTGATTTATTGGTTTAAGAGAATGCCATTTGCAACTTTCTTGACGCTGAGACTAGATCGGAATGATATTTTGTTCATTTAAAATTACGAGAATTGGCCTCCTGAAATTACGCTTAACATCGTTTATAGTATATATACAACGTGTTATAAAAAGGGGCGGGCAAATTTAAGCAATGTATAGTAATAGCGTATAAGTATTTTATCTCCCATAGTACCTAATTCGATTGCATTGCTAATACAATAATTATAGAATTTTATTTTTTATCGAATAAGTAACATGTCGATATCGACATTCAACTTTGGACAACACTAAATGGTAAACAATGATACTATAGACCTCCTTTCATTTAATTATTTCATAATTAAAAAAAAATATTAATCAGTTGTCAAATGTCAATATTTATTTGGCGCAGTCAGTTCGACAATTTCCGATGTTATGAAGTATGATTACGAGTTCAAAAAATATGTTGTATTTGACTAAAAACAAGTATTATGTATTGGTATTTTGTGTTGGTGCAACTAATAATGGCTTATAAGAGGCTCGTCGACTGTATTAAGCCAAATTCATAGATGGAAGACCCGACAATGAAATCTTTAAAATACTTCAGAGGATGGTACCTATATCGTCTTCAGCAAACAGTCTCTTGCAGGTGTTATTTTGTGTTTAAATTACAAGTTACGTACGTATGTGCGTAGGATTACGTAAGTTTATTAAAAAATGTGAGTGTCATTCATAATAATTAATAGTGATGTCATCAATCTTATCGATCTTAATAAACGAGTGATTAAAATTAACGTGAAAATTTAGGATGTGTTGGTTTGAAATGATCCGGTACATAGGTAGTTAGTATAAGGAGTGTGTAATGACCCTAAAATATGACCACACCTTTCTGTAACACGTTGTATATAGCCAAACGGCAAATGACCTGATGTTAAATGATCTCTACCATCGATGAACATCCACGGTACCATAAGAATCATTTTTCAAGTGGTAGAACCACGCTGTAAACAGTTTTGACTATAGCATGAATGGACCTGCTCGCCAAAGTTGTTACCACTGTATCAAAGAAAACAGACGTTAAGTAGCAGTTTACTGTTGCGTTTCGTACGGTAAGTCAGATATCCGAACTCCGGAGTACCAAATTCCTTTCCATTCCCAATCCCTTAATTACCCTTTTCCTTCAAAGTTGGCAACGCATCCATGATTTCTCAGTACTATGGATGTTCATGGGCGATAGAGCTCACTTACCACCAGGTGAGCCACTTGCACGTGCCACGCAATGCTATAAAAATGTGTTGCCGACTTAAAGGAAAAGAATGGGAGTTCCTCTTAATTTCTTCTTTGTATGCCGACGGTAATTTGAGCTCCCGAAAAGCTAACTGTACCAAAATTCAACAACAACCTGCCATTGCCAGTTTTCTGTGAGATTATGGACAGTTACCTACTGATTATCTCGGTTAGATCGCCATCCAAATTAAGTCTAAAAGATATTCCGTCAGCCCAATATAAAAACAAAACATCTGCAACCCCAATTTATCCCAAAACACGCGTCAACTCAAAGCATAATGTGACTCCGACTAACGCTGTACAGAAATCTCAAGAGATCCAATTTTCGCTCTAAAAATTCATATCAAACTATTTGCGAAAACAGTTTATCGGATTACCTGCGTTGTGATTCTTCACGGCGTAGTTCCCTTGTGAGATAAATACAAACACGAAACAACCTGACTCAAAAACCTGACTCAAAACAGGGTTTATCTCAACAAGAAAAGTATAGTTTTGTCAGAATTTTGCCGTATTTAAAAGTATACAAGGGTGCAAAATGTATGCGCAGAGCTCCTTCCGACAATCTTTGAATTCTTTTTAGAAACATTTACTTGCAATATGCGGCCAGTCTTCGTTTGATTCGTTTTCTTTTTTGATAAGACGATAGCTGTATGATTTTTTTTCTCAATCTTGCAAGGCGCTGTTTGCGCATCTGCCAGTGTCAACGTTTTCTCGGATTCTCTGTACAAATAATTATAATTCTGTTGTTTCCCACTATATCTGTATTATTTACCCTTTATGGTTTAGCAATTATGTGTATTTAGCCATTGACATGTTTTTAAGATATTTTAAGTCACCACAATGGCAATTAAACTCGGATGTAGCTGATATTAAGGTCTTTGACAGCCTCCGTGTTGCAGTGGCCGAGCAGCCGGTGACGAAGCGAGAGGCCGTGGCTTCGATAACCGCACGGGGGCCAATATTTGAGTGATACACAAATATATGTTTCTAATCTGTGTGTTGTGGGACCGCAAGTCCTTCGTAGTACCCACGATACAGGTAATTGTGTGAGGTCAGGACTATTATGTGACTGTTGGGTTTATTTATTTATTTGTTATCATTTTGGTGTTAATTATTTCTAGTACGATGCTTCTTAGAGGATTTTCTCGATACGGATCAAATGGACAAGGCCGATCAACCCGCTCCGACGAAACTCCCCGTATTCACTCATTTTATAGCCCCCATACACTGTTCATCATTACATCAACTTTAATTGCTCAAACCTACACTACTTTTATACAACAAACACAATTTTATACTAGATTATGGAATAATTAATACAAGCGGCTGACTGCCAGAATGAATAATAAATATCAGTTTTGATTGTCAACAAAATATGGTGTAACATCAGTCGTTTCACATAGATAATACAGTTAATTTTCAGAACATCCTTATATTATAATCTATTAAAACAAACCCCATATATGACTTCAAATAAGTCTGCCATACTCATTTCATTACACATTTATTTAAAATACGGAAAGCGTAGAAATAATTTCGCAGAAAAAAACCCTTTCCCGCATTTTTGGCGAAATGATTTTTTAAACCCCTTACGGGACCCGTCCCATACACATCTGTGTAAAACCCCGTCTGTACATGACCAGAATTTCAACACAAAATTATTAAAAGTATGGTAAATATAATTATTTAAGTATATAAAATTATACAAAATACGAAGATTTGTTATTAATAATATTAGTCCCGAAATAAACACGTCCCACTGGTGGGCACAGGCCTCTTCTACTGAATGAGAGGAGCTTAGTTCCAGCTGAGCTATCGCTGTTTTTTGATGTTATTAAGTTTAGGAATATTAATTTACTCTAATATCTTTTTAATTTTCTTGTTACTTGTACCTATTACACTGTTCATAGACATAGATTTTACTTTAGACATACTTCAAATTATATGAAGGAGTACTTTACTTTTAACCAACTTATGAGTATCTACTGTAACGTCACAAGATTAATTTAGTGACCAATTTAAGACTTTTTACAATAATTTACAGACATTTGTCTAGTATTCTGCTGAACTGAAAATCAGGTTAAGCGTGCGCAAGCTCTTATACTTCGCGTCGTGAAACTCAAAATCTTACAAATTACAACCTATAAAAGCAACTATTCTATTGAATTGATAGATACATTAAATAAAACCAAGATCTAGTCTAGCAAAATAACAACTAAAGAATTATACCGAACTCGTAAAATGGTCACTGTAACCTATTTACCCAGTGATCGCTTAACGTCACATTTTAAACACTTCATCCGTTTCTCGACTGTCTACGTAATGTTTGTACTATTTATATTTAAGGTCACGTCGTCGTAAGGTCAGGGAAGATTTTTATGATTTGTATGACACGTTTAAAATACCTGCATAGTTTTGTGTTGAGTGTTTTTGTGAAAATAGAAAGTGATTGGTACTGCGTAAAGCGTATTGTGTTACTGCACATTGATAGACGCTTTATTAATTAATGCCTAATAATTCGCTATAAGAATTTTGAAGTTTAATGAAGTCTACCAACCCACAATAGGCCAGGGTGGTAGACTAAGGCATAATGCCTCTCTTCATTATAGAAGGCATATACCCCTCAATGGGGCATATAATACAGACCTATTATTATTTATAACCATCCACCAGCTATGTATGACTCTGACCCAAATTTCCTGTATTCTAATGAGGTCTGTCTGAGTCCAGGACCATTACCATATTTTATATAGGTTGATCATAATATGAAACATAGCACACCGTCAGCAATCATGTATAAAACTACAAGTCATAGGTCAAAAGCCAACGCATTAATCATCTTCAGTTCAGGACGCATACGAAGCTGAAGTAAGTAAAGCGTGTCCGAAACAAAAAGGTTGTTACTTTGCTGGTTAAATAGAGTGCCTCAGGTCACTCATTTTTAACCCTATACAAAAAAGTGGGATGTGATTTTTTTGGGTTTGTGTGTATAACGGTAAGGTTAGGATAGTCTTTTCTGTACATCCTGCGACAGTACCTTAAAATCTAAATTAGTATATTATTAGAGTATCTTCTCATATTCGCTCATAGCGAAAACTTAATCTAGAACTGCAAGGATCGCCATCGACGACGACGACGATATGTCATGGAGGTCATCATCATCATAACGCTTAGGTTATTTAAAAAAATACATTGAAAGTTCAGGAAAGGCATAGAATTCAAAGGTGATATATCGATATAATACCAAATGCTAATATGAATATCACCACTGAATCTTCAAGACAAGCTAGAAATCCCTTATGGGACGAATGGTCTTCTTGAAACTTACGATTTTTGGAAATACACTCCGTTCCAAACGTATTTTATAGCGATTACTAATTCATTTGCGTTACAAACACGCAGTAATAACATGCATGTTTCTTACTCAATCACATCTTAACGCCAGAACAATTTTGAATGAAATTAGGCACACAGGTAGACCATGACCAGGACTAGGACATAGGCTACATAAACCGAAAAAAGCAAATCACCGCTACACAGACCTACCGTACTGTACACCTACTCAGAATATTTTATAACCTCTATTCACTATTACTTGATTGCTTGTATCAAAAAGTTCCTATTTTGAGTTTATTATGTTATTGTACATACATACATACATACGCACTCACGCCTGTAATCCCCGAAGGGGTAGACAGAGGTGTAACCAGTAGACCCACATTTCGCCGAGCGTATCTCCGTCCCATGATTGATAGAGGGCGAGCCTATCACCATATCGGGCACAATTCCAGACCCCGGACTGATACTAAGCATTTCGTGGTAGAAAAACCCAATATCACTTTACCCGACCCGGGGATCAAACCCGAGACCTCAGCGTCAGCCTTAGTCGTAACGGGTACGCATTACAACTGCGCCACCGAGGCAGTCATTTTATTGTACAATAATATATTATATGACTTGGTGATGCGCAAGATAGACGGACCCGGGAGCAAAATCTACTACAAAATATACATGATTTTTTCAAAAGTGGTAATATCCATACAATATCAGATTAACAATTTGCGTAATTGTTCTCAGAAAGCTATTAAGCATAACCACCACATAACAAGCAGACAATTGGTTTGCTGAAACGCGACCCTCTTTAACACCCCACAAAATTTGAATAACCAGTCAATTAACTCGGTAACGAGCGTGCTTGTTACTTAACGTCTGGTTTAAACGTTTAGGTAAAACACAGTGCATAGTCAATTAGGTTTACTTATGCCCGAATACTAAAACGCAAAGCAAGCATTTAAGGTCGTGTTCAATATGTTAAGAACCTCTTATCTATCAAAATTGAGTGGTAGAGCCGATCTCGTCGCTCGTCTGATGGTATAGAGGCCACATCTGCTCAAAAACAAATGCAACGCCACACAGAACTTTGAATTACCAAGCGCTGCATGACATGGACTGGGCTCGTCACCCTGAGTCATAAGTCTCATAATGCACAATAATTTCACTGGCGTCAATGTCCTTTAAACCGGAACACAACAGTGCTTACACACTGTTGCTTGGTGGCAGAAATAGACAAAGCGGTGGCATACCAATCCAGACGACATCTCGCATACAAGAGATCTACCACCTGCAGCCTGAATGCGCCGGCTTAACGGGGTCGTTGTGGTAACTTACAGAAAACTGACGTCAAGTAGCGGCTTGCTGCTGCGTTTCGTACGGTGTTTGGAAATGTCCGGAGGTCCAAGTCACCTCCCTTTCCCAATCCCAAAATTATGGTCGGCAGCACCATAAAGGACATTTACACCACCATTTCGCCGAGCGTATCTCCGTCCCATGATGTGATAGGGGGCGAGCCTATCGCCATACCGGGCAGACTCCGGGTTGATACTGAGCATTTCGTAATAGAAAAACTCAATATCTCTTTTACCCGACCCGGGGATCGAACCCGAGACCTCAGTCGTAACGCGTACGCATTACAACTGCGCCATCGAGGCAGTAATCAATTATTTATGCATCGAAAAGTATGAATAAAATGCCATTACACGTATCAATGGCACGTATTTTATGATTCACGATAGCAGCTTCACAGGGTGCTTGTATCCTGTATCTTCAAAGATATGGATACGGTGAAAGCTATAAAATTCGCCGTAAAACAAAATAATCTTTCGTATATTATTATTGTGAGAGGTTAATAAATTCACTGAGGAGACGTTTCGGTGGCGCAGTTGTAATGCGTACGCGGTACGGCTTACAACTGAATTAAACATACACACTCACGTCTATATCCCATGGGGGTATGCAGACTCTATTAAGTGGCATAAGCTACAATCCTCTTCCAAATTCATACATCTTCTCATCCATTTTCGCAGATTGAGGGTACTCCTGACGTGCCTTTTTCGGAGATCATTCAAACTCGCACAAAAATACCTTCGTAAGTCGTCTTTCATCCGTCCTTCTCCATGTGTTCAAATCTTTTCAGTACCTATACTTTTTTTTTACTTAATCACCGCATTATGGCCTTCAACTTATCACACAATTCTTCATCCAAGGAAGAGTGACACACATACTCCATAGTTATATGAATATCGAAGAAGAAACATTTATTCAGCATCCATACACGACATACATACATATGGACACATACATTAGTACAAAAAGAAAACTACGTGTAAATGACAAAAATCTTACAAGAGACTAAGTAGTTAACAATAAACACAAAGCTTTGAAAAAAAGTAAGAGATACGTCCCTTCTGGGCTGGAATCAAACCTGCTAACTCCGGCTCAGTAGCTCATTCCACAACCCGGTAAGGTATCGTCTCTTTTTATTCTCAACTATCTCAACAGAATAAATTGAAAAATAAATCGCTTTGCTATCTTTGTAATAGCGAGTTCACGCGGCAAAAGCTGAACGGTTTTTGTTGATCAATTCAATTGAAAGTCTGTTCGGACTATTCAAATCGCGTCCAATTTAAAAGTTGATTGATTACAATCGAACCGTTTGCACCAAACAACCACCTACCAACAACCTATAACAAACAGTAACTGAAAAGTCTTCTATGTAACACTAGTTTTAGTTAGCGAATCAGCCAGCGTGATAACTTGTTGGTGATAAAACGTAGTCTATGTCCTGGCAATGGATCATGATATATGGAAAGAGAGGGGGAGACCTTTGCCCAGCAGTGGGATGATATAGGATAACTAAAAAAAAAAGTCCTAATCCTGGCTTGCAGACCCTGCTTCGTGTTCTCCTAAATCTCGGCTCGAAGCAATAGGTTCGCAAAATCTTACTTCTGTCGGACAATACAGCTGTGGAATACTTTGCCGGCACACATGTTCAAACCTTCCGACAACATGGGATACTATAAACGGAGTGTGAAGGAGCAATTAGGCAGGCTGGCATAATTCTGCCGATACGATAGATACATTCTATCGTTGGTTGACTCTATTCTTGGATTGCGCTACACTTGCCATCAGTCACTTTGCCGAGCCAGGATAAAAAGACAGGTCATGTGTGTCAAATTTAATTTGTGTGTCACAAACTTATAAGCATCTAAGCTTTCATATTTATAATTATATTTGAATATTGTATAACGGCGGTGGAGATCACTTACCATCAGGTGACCAAATTGCTCGTTTGCCGGGCCATTAAATTTTTTTTGTATAACCAAGTTCAGCACTGACCTTAATCTAAATTTTAATACCACGTATCCCTTAAAATTACTAAAATCGAGGGCGTGACCTTAACCCAGTACCGTTTTATGTAGGTCCGTTGACCAAAACAAATTAATGAAATGACTTCCCACACTCATAACTTTGGCTTAGGCGTGTTTTATCATAAAAACACTTGCTTTCTGTATCTTTTGATGGGAAATGTTGTCCCTATTTATTTTATGGCGAAATTACAGTCATTTCCATTAAGGTTATGGATTCTTAGGAGATAATATTTATAGCGTATCTTGGAGGGACACATACAAGAACAACTCATCTGTGAAATTTAAAAAATTGGCAATATTCTTTAAAATAATATATTCTTCCATAATGTGGGTTACATCAACTGACGGTTAAAGTTAAAGTTGAATAAGTAACAAGCAATGGGTTCACATTATTTAAAGGTTATATTATTTATTGACTCACTTCAAACAAAGAGGAGGTTCTTAATTCAGTGACTTTTTAATTTTATTTTTTTCATTTTTTATGTCCTACATTTCTCCGCCAATTGTGGACCGATATCGTTGAAAAAAAATCATACGGTAGAGTTAAGCTGCGATTTGGTTCCATATAAATTTGGCTAAGATCTGATGACGGAGTAAAATAATTAAACAACTTTCCTCAACAGATAACAGGCAACAGCACAGTCATCGCGAATGTCTGTTGTATTGAAATTCACATGCTATATCTGTACTTACTACTATTTTTTTTTAAATAAAATACAATTTAACAAAACTTAAAAACTGTCATCAATAAAATAACGGTTAACAAATTTAACGGTTCAAAATAACAAATTCTATCTATTCTATTCTGTTTAGAGTCGGTGCCTGGGTGCCTGTGTCGCTACCGGTAAGAAAAAATTGTACCGACTCCAAAGAGAATAGAATAGATAGAATTTGTTATTTTTGACTTTTCAGTGTTTTTATTTTGAAGTCGGTTTCTAAGTTTTGTTAACCGTTATTTTATTTTTAAATTTTTAGTGGGAGTTACAGCAATAGCATGTAAATTCCAATACAATAACACAATCGCAATGAGTGTACTGTTGTCCGTTGAGGAGTTTTATTTTTTTACTCCGTACTCCGTCATCAGATCTTAACAAAATTTATATGGGACTACATCGCAGCTAAACTCTATCGAGTGATTTTTTTTCAACATAATACATCGTAATGCAATTAGAACGCTTGCATCATATTGCAATGCAGCAAGTTAGAAATTCTACCACAGATCGCACCCTTACTGTAAGCCGTTAAGGAGTTCCATTGATCATCATATTCGACAATTACTTGACCATAACGACGTTACGGTAGGTGACTCAAATATCCGGATAGCCTATAAAAGATTCGGCCGATTATTGTTAATTTGCTCCTAAGAATGGAACAGTTCCGTTACTTTGTCATGGATCCCATAATCGAACCTAAACAAACCCTCATCGAAGTACCCTTGAAGTACATCCTTTCCAATAAAAAAGGAATTATCGAAATCGGTTGGCGTGATATTGAGTTATTCGTCCATTTGTCGCGCACATACTAATGAAAATTAAAGACATATGGTTTTCTCATGGACGCCATTGTCAGAACTGGACCAAATTGAAATGGGACCACTCGTGAAGCACCAGCTTTCAAATAAAAAAAGAATCATCCAAATCGGTTCATCCAGTTCAAAGTTCTCCTCCTTTTTTTTGAAGTCGTTTAAAAAATAACACTAAATAAAAAAGGTAAAATTAACAGTTTTTATAGGTCTCTTTGGAGTCGGTGCAATTTCATTTGACTGGCGGCTGCACCGGCATCGACTCCAAAATGACCTATAGAAATTGTTATTATTAACTTTTCAGTATAATTTTTCAGTACTATCAAAATGTCATAGAGTGTAAAAGTCGTCAACAATCGACGGTTCGTGCAATCCACTTTAAACGTAAACTCTTTTGATAAAACAAAATCACAAAATATGCAAAACGATAAGCCTTTTTTCCCTAAAATCCATATCTATATAAACAAGCAAAATCATTCCTTATCAAAAGTATACCATGGCCATTAGAGAGATAATGTAAATTTCCGCGTACTCCCTTAATTTCCTTTATATCACCCGATATGACCGATTCACGCGATAGCAATTAGGTAGTTAAGCAAATTGTTTGCACGATTTATTGTCAAAATACTTTATTGGAAAGATTGTTGCGGCCACTTTACAGATTGGAACTTCTTAATTCATTCTACCTGGCGTTATCCCGGCTAGTGCCAGGGTCCGCCTTCCCACTAAGACGGTCCACTTCGCCCGATCTTGAGCATCCTGAATAGTGAGACCATTGGCCCTCATATCTCCCTCTAATACGTCAAGTCAGCGTAATAGATAAACCCAATGTCACTTTTACCCGACCCGGGGATCGAACCCGAGATTATAGCTGCGCCACCGAGGCAGTGCACGGAGTCACGCTCCTCAACAATGAGAGAACGATATAGGAGGAGATATTGACTCTATAACAATTCCATATATAAAACAACTGAGGAGTGTCCGTCCAATGCGACATCTTTTATACTATTTTCATGTGGAAGGTGAAACTGGTGATACGATATATTTCTTCCGTTGAAGCGAGGGTAGATCTGACACCTGCGTCTAGCCGAGGGTAGATGCGATAACGTACCTAAAAGTACCTATTTATTTTTTCATTTAAGTCGTCAGCGTTAGGGGAAATTATATTATACTGTAAGGAAAACCACAAATTATGAATAGTTAACCCGTATGTATGTACCTTTAGCTACCATTGAATAGTCATTTGCAAGCGGTTCGTACTAATAATAATGATTAAACTACGATAGTATTAAACTGGGGATTTTTATGGCTAATTTGGTAAAAAGCATTCCATTCATTTGTAACTCACTAATGTACGAAACGTGTTAGCAAACTCTACTTTAGGTTGTTTACCTAAACACCAACAAACGACCAAGTCGGTCATCTGATTATGATCTCCACCGCTCATGAACTCCTACAATACCAGAAGAATCATGGAGGCGTTGCCGATCTCATTGAAAAGGGATAATTAAGGGATCTGGAGGGGGATTTGAAACTTCGGTTATCTCACTCACCGTACGAAACGCAACAGCAAGCTGCTAATTCACGACACTTTTCTGTGGAACAGCAATAACGTTCGAGCTGGCTGTAGACAAAACTGTGATGAGTGGTTTTTGTGATAGGTACGACTATGGCATGTAAATTCCAATACAATAACACAACCGCAATGACTGTGCTGTTATCCGTTGAAGAGTTTATTATTTTACTCCGTACTCCGTCGTCATCATCACTGAACTGCGCTCGCCACTCTGAGACAAGGTGTTAAGTCTCATATTGCCCAGTAATTTAACTGGCTTCAATGTTCTTCAAACCGGAACACAACAATGTTTACACACTGCTGCTTGACAGCAGAAATAGACAAAGCGGTGGTACCTACCCAGGCGGCCTCTCGCATACGAGAGACCCATACCATGGCTTGTAGTTTTTACGAGCGGCCGCCTGCCTGACGTCAACCCCTCTGGGGCATAATATAAACGTCCGTATATTTTAAATACATAATAGTACATAATATAGTACATAAATACATTCATATGCACTCACGCCTGTAATCCTCGAAGGGGTAGGCAGAAGTGTAACCAGTACACCCACATTTCCCGTCCCATGATGTATGATAAAGGGCAAGCCTATCGTTATACCGGACATAATTCCAGACTCGGATTGAGCAGTTCACATATACGCACTCACGCCTGTAATCCCCGAAGGGGTAGGCAGAGGTGTAACCAGTTCACCGACATTTCGCCGAGCATATCTCCGTCCCATAATGTGATAGGGGGCGAGCCTATCGCCATACCGGGCACAAATTCCAGACTCCGGGCTGATACTGAGCATTTCGTAATAGAAAAGCCCAATATCACTTTTACCAGACCTGGGGATCGAACCCGAGACCTCAGCGTCAGCGTCAGTCGTAACGCGTACACATTACAACTGCGCCACCGAGGCAGTCATATAGTACTGTACGTATATTTTGAACAAAACAACTTGTAGCTATTAATTTATGCGGGTTGTGAGGGACGACATATAATAAATCTGGATTACCGTAGATCCTTATCTATCCGTCTTGGGATACATTCTGGAGATTCTACTATGTAGGGTAATAAATTGTACATCAACAAGCTGTTTTGGAACCGACAAAACTTTGTGAGCCAGTTTTGATATGTCCAACATCGAGGAAAACCTTAAAGACATGTTCTTCACGCCTATAAGTAACGAAGGCAGATATGTTATTAAGTAGATACAATTTCACGAAGCGTATTTCTGCCTGACGATCAATTTTTTCCTTCTTCTTCCACCTGCCCTTATCCCACTCGCAGGGGGGTCGGCACAACATGTTTTTAACTCATGTTACAGAAATATTTGGCTTGTAGTTTTTACGACCGGCCGCCTGCCTGACGCGGAGAAAACACACGGACCCGAAACAAATATTTGTGGATAACGCTAACATTTTATCTCAGTGCGGGAGTCGAACCCGCAGCCTCTCGCTTCACAACCGGCTACTCGCCTACTGCGCCACGGAAGCTGTCAGTTTCCTTCTGCCTAGTGTTATTCCAGTTATCAGGTCCCCCTTCTTTAGACCCTTCCACTTCGCCCGGTTTTGAGCATCCGCAGTGGCTTTCATATCTTTGTGTGAGGAAGTAGGAAGATAGGATTGTAAATGTCTACGTTTTATGAAAGCCTAATCATGTTTCGATTTGCCATACTTGAGGCATTGATATTACCAAGTATTCATTCATGGTTGCAAAGAATAGATCCACCTAAGAATCGAAATAAAGACCCCATTTGAGGTATAGAGCCACACTGTAGATATTTTTGTCTATAGCACGAATGGGTCAGCTGAACCGGGTCGTTACTACTGTCTCACAGAACACCAACGTAAAGTAGCAGCTAGCTGCTGCGTTTCGTACGGTGAGTGAGAAATTCGGAGGCTCAAACTCCTCTCCCCTTCCTAATACCTTTATTATCCCTTTCCTTTAGGATCGGCAACCGATACCTCGTTGCCCGTGGTTCGAGAATGTAAACATGAATAGGAAATTTATAGTTATACTTTTAAGACTCCGATCTGGGCACATCCCCGGAAACAAATTCAAACACCTAATTGGGAAGTCTGAGTCGCCAAATTGCTCGAGCTGTCCTGTAATAGAAGATGTTCATCATTGTTTAACAGACTGTGTCCGAAGCGAAAAATTACGTCGTGAACTATTCACTAATTGTAGCAATATAGGTATCTGCAATAGTATCTTAGCCTCACCAGATTCTGATACAGCAAGGGATATGATTAAGATATATATTATTTCTAAGAAGGATCCTTCCTAATATTCATTATTTAAAATACTTGTATTTTTTACCTCTGTATTTACTTTTGTTTTGCCTTTGTTAATATCTAAGGTTAATATATTGTATTGATTTACGGGGGTAACATTGTCAAATGTGACAAAACTCCCTATAAAAACAATAAAGAAAAAAAAAAAAAAGGATCGGCAACCCGCCCCTGATTCTTCTGGTATTGTGGACGTACATGAGCGGTGGAGATCACTTACCACCAGGTGACCCACTTGCTCATTTGTCCTATGCTAGAAAAATGTTTCACAGTAAATGGAAGAGACCAATGAGATAATTTCAAATCAAGCACGGATAACGATTAGGATTTATGAAGCACACCTTGGTCAAGGGTGTTATTACGTGAAAATCTGCGGAGAAGTAACATTTATCTGATTTACGCGAGTACTTTATCGTTTGCAGCCCTGTGGGATAACTGTTATGTAATATAAAGAAAGAAAGAAAGCTTTATTTAGCCTATTCTTGAGACAAAAAGAACGTAAAGTAAAATACTGTAATAGTTACTATGAATAGTTACTTAAACGGGTGTTAATTGCGTTGTATTTGAAGGTAAGTCTTTACTGTAGTATAACTAGGCAAGCTGTGCGGTACAAAAAAATTGCGCACTTAGTTACAGTCAATTGACCGCAACTCATTTAGACGCCCGCGAGATAGCGACAAGAGCAGTTGTTGTTGTTGTTTGAATAGCTGCGAACGTTATATTTGATAAACTAATGCGAAATTGTTTATTGTGACCCATAAACTTTGTCATTATTTACGTGCATATATTATTATTCATTCAATTTGAAGTTAATTTACGGAAGTAACTATATTATTTCTTGGTATTGAACGAAAAAATCATTTATTGTAAATGAAAACTAATACCAAACACAACAGCCGTCCGTGCCATCTCACTTACTCTCAACACCTCTCGCTCCCACACCTTAGACGTCATTCCCGCCTCGCCGGCCGCGTATGTAACACAATTTTACTTCTGAACTGCCCGTCGATGGTATTAAGGTCTTCGGTATAGATACCTGTTTAATCATTAAGAACCGTTTAAAAAACTATTATAGAATTTATACAAATCGCGAGTCCAAAAATAAATATAAAAGAATTTACACATAAAACTTAAAGATAGTTGCCAAGGTAGCCTCGGACATAAAAATACATAAATATACAAATAAAATACAAGGTAGGTAGGTATACACAGCAAACAAAAATAACAATATTCTATGTAGAATATAGCACATACACCTCTTCTCATCAGGATTAACTGAGTCTCAAATGTAGCCAAAAAAGTAGCAGCCAGGTAGAAGAATCTACTTGGTGCTGATATTCTGCCTATTTTGGGACTGTCATTATCTATTCTGCCTCCTATCACATCATGGGATGGAGATACGCTCGGCGAAATGTGGGGTACTGGTTACACCACTGCCTACCCCTTCGGGGATTACAGGCATGAGTTTGTATTCAATTTTTAACGCTACTATTTGCGTCACAAATCCGCCATACACAAAACCTCATTGTTTTCTATGGGAAATGAGATAGCACCGCAAAAACATATTTTTCTCTGCGGCTTCCTATAAAATTTCCTGTGTCTCGCGCTTACGTATTCGCGTCCCCATTGCGTAAGATGTACGTAATAGCTTTCAGAGTTTTAAAAAAATGTTTGTCGTCGACATGTGGGTAAATAAGGAAAATCTGTCAAATATTTCAAAATCACAGTATTATTAATACTTGTTCATATAATTACGCCTTACCAACTAATCCACTACCAAGCCAATTTACTAGGTAGGCCCCTCGTATGCGAAAGGCCGTCTGGGTTGGTACAACCGCTTTGTCTATTTCTACCACCAAGCAGCAGTGTATTAGCACTGTTTTGTTTCAATTTGAAAACAGATTAAAGCCAATGATATTCTTGGGCATTATGAGACTTAACATCTTATGTCTCAGAGTGATGAGCGCAATCGAGTGCCATGCAGTGTTTTGTAATTCTAAGTTCTGTATGATGTTGTTTCTGTAAACTGGCAGGCCTGGCGCTTAGCAAAGAAATATACTTCTTACACGTGTAACTCGGAAAAGTCAGAGGTGGCCATTCTAGTTATACCTAGTTTGGAACCTGTAACTTGCGTCTCGACATTCGGCACCACTACCGGCTGAGTTATCGCTGCATTATACATAGTAATTATTTTGTATATGTCTAACTACCATTTTCATAGACAAAACTTGCAATTAAGTTTGAATATTCATCAGTAATTTCTTAGAATTAGACAATTAGCACACTCAGAGCTAGTTATTTTTTATTCTCCGTTACTGAGTACAAAAAATGGTTTAAGTTCACTTCCTGAGTACAAAAATATTAAATGACGTCTCCGAAAAATAATCAAATTCTAAAATTGGCTAAATATAAATGGCGTCTCTGAGTACGGCAGTGAATGCGGAAGTTTAAGGTGTAAAACATATCGATTTATTCCTGTCGTTTCAAATCAGTCACAATGAGCGACGAAGCTCGTAACAATTGAATCTATTACCGACGGCGACGGAATTAGCTTCAGTTATTGCACCAAGGAATATAATACTCTCTACCGAGAGTATTGCACAAAACAACTACGAACGCGACTGCACGTGACACTATCGTTTCACGTTTATTATTTACCATTCAATTGCTTGCCTCGACTGCCTCGGTGGCGCAGTTGTAATGCGTACGCGTTACGATTGGGGCCGACGTTGAGGTCTCGGGTTCGATCCCAGGTAAAGTGGTATTGAGTTTTTCTATTACGAAATGCTCAGTATCAGCCCGGAGGCTGGATTTTGGCCCGGTATGGCGAAAGGCTCGCCATACCGCTCGCGGATTACAGGCGTGAGTGCGTATGTATGTCAATTGCTTGGCTCTGTGAATAAAATATAAAAACGGGTTTGAGCAGTAAAGTCAATATTATATTACAAAAAAAGAAACATAATATTACCGGTGGCAGTAAATTGGAAGACCCTACTACCGACTGGAAAAAACGTAAAATTTTGTAAAGAGATAAAAGAATACCTTTTTGAAATTAACTCCATGAATTCACTAGGTGACCCCTAGTCCATCGTATACGATTGGTACAGAATACAGAGACGAAAGCTGCACGTTCGAAACCAGCCTCAACAGCATGTACCTTTGAGTTTTCTAAATATCACTAGCAGGAAATACAACTATACTTGAGAGTTTACTAAGATTTTGAAGATATGTGAAGTCTAGCAACCCGTCTTAGACCATCGTGGTGGACTAAGTCCTAACTCCTTTAATTTGACAAAAGGCTCCTGTCTAGCATTGGGACAATATAAACAGGGCTGATATTATTTTATTCCCATCAGGTCTGGCAACTTGCATTAAGCCAACTTGGTAGAGTATGGTCTAGTGACTGGTCTGTTTCATTAGTACCTATTTAATATAGGACTAATATTATTTATTATTGGAGTGTAAGTGGACCACCAACATCATAGGCACGAAGCCAACCTCGTCTGCACGTGGTACATTCTGCCGATTAACGGACGAGGCAATAGTGAAACTGGGTTTCCGTTGCAGGTTATGGTGGGTCGCCTCACATAATACTAAATCTACTGTTAAATCATGATGGAAAGACGGACTCCGGCTTTAAACTGAGATACAACCAAGCAGAAAAAGGATTTCCAACAGATTGTGTGTTCGGGAAAATGAATTAGAAATGTGGTGTACGCTTACCATGTTACAAGAATTCTGTTATTTACAAACAAGCCCTGTGGAATGCTGAAGTTTACTTTCGCACGCCGACATTTTCGACATTCTCTTAATGAATTGTAAAAGTTTTTAGCTGTCCTGTTTATGTAACAGTGTGAACGTTTTGGAGCCTTTTTATCTTTAAATATAATCTAAGACTAAGGGACTATTTCACAATGTTCAATAAAGATTCAACCACCAGATAACGATTTTTAAAAGTTGCACTTGTTTCATAAAACAATTTAATCAATATTTTGCACGATAAAATCGTCGAAATAATAAACACGCTACGAAGAAAACTAAATTATTCTATCAGAACTTCGGAATTCGGATCCTATAAATTGTTTAGAATGAATTGTTAATCGGATAACAGGGTTGTGTCATGAAAATTTCATTTGGTTAGAGCCAAAAGATAACAAAACTAATTTTGAAGTTTGAATTTTCATTAAACACCTTTGTCCTCTTAGTTTTGAATAATATTACGTTAGACAATAATAAAACACAATCTAATTTAATTTTCCATTTTTATATTTTTTGTTCGAGCCTAAAGAGTATACTTAAACCTATTTTCGAAATTGTTTTTATTCTATAAACCTTTCCTCTTAGTTTTGAACAATATTCTGATACAAAATACTATTTTAAATGATTAATGTATTTTTTTTTTAAATTTATATACTAATAATTTATAAGTGTATAAGATAAAAAACAGAACTAATGCCTATACAGCGGCTAGAAAGTCTATCATGACTCATGAATCCCCGACAAGAAACTCGGTCCTATCTTTTTTTTTATGACAAGAGAGTTTCGTACCACCTTAAATTTATTTGATTGTAACTCTTCTTTAGCCATTATCAATCCTAATGTACCTTCCAACCACAATTAACAATATGTTTTTTTTTTTGATTTTTCGGCTGTTCCTATTAGTTTTTACTAATTTTCTTTTTACCTAAACCAACTCAGTATTTAGGAGTACAAAACAAAAAAAAAACAAAACGGTCGATCCATTTTCAAGTTTTAGCTGAAAACCGTCATTTACAATATTACGCGTACGTCATCATCATACGTCATACGCTTCTTTTCTCAAACTGTATGACGCGTTCTAGTAAATTGTTTCTATTTTAAACCCCATTTAGAGGGAGACATTTTATCGTACCATACAACTGAGAATAGCAGAGAAAAATATAATTAACGAGGTCGCGTTATTAGATTCTTATTTCCATATTGCATGACACGACGTCGTGCATAACAATTTTTTGTTGAATTGTTGCCTCCCTCGTGCGATAAACTCTCGATCAATCTAAAAGAGGCTTAAAATGTTTATCAATAGCAGCGGAAAGTACTCTTTATTTAAAAAGGTTTTTCTAAAAAATAAAACATTCAATAATATAAAAAAATATCACCCTCCAATGGCGAGACCTAGGACCTAAACCATCGGTGGTCAGGACTAACAGTTATCATTAAACTAACGTTTATTAACAAAATGACTCCACACATCACGTGGTGGTACACATAAAAAAACAAACTGCATAAAACGATAATAATATCGGTGTATTTTAAACTTTGCCCTTACGATACGAATTTAGTTTATCTAAACGTACAGTTTGGTTAGTTTTTACGAGTCACGTAAACAATGTTAGACTGATAACAAGTCGTTTTGTACGCTCGTAAAGTATGAAAGACGTAAAACAACCGTACTCGCTATGCGAGGTATAGTTTGGGAAAATAGTTGTGAATATCTGGATGCTGTTTCATTCAAGCAACTTCACCATCGAAATACAATGACAAGAAACATAACTCAAGCAAAAAAATTACCCCACCAAAACTCTGTGCAAGGGGGCGGAGCTATAAAAGTCTGTGCTCGTTCTTTCATCACTTCATAAAAATTTATTCATGATCTTTGGTTGACACTTAATACGTCAAATTTATTGCGCGGTGCAGAATGTCGTATCTCGATTTAGAAATTTAATATTTAGACATTAACATTTGTGAAATAAAGTTGATTTTGAACGTTCATTAATTTTTGTTGTGTGTATGAGTGTTACGTTTGATTTTACCTTTGCATATGTAAGTATGTGGAGCCGTATTTTTTCCCAGATTCATATGAGAGTTATCGTTCTAGTTATCTTCTTTCGATGAACTTCACACTACCTTCCTTTCTGCCTAACGTTATTTCGATTTAATTAAGCCAGGGTCCGCCTTCTCGTTCCATACATTTTACAGTATTTGATATTGTAGGGAGCGTCTAACACACACAACCCGCATCGGGAACCAAGTTTCGCAATTGCTTCGTCCGTTAATCAGCATTGTACCTACCACGAGTAGTAATAAACATAGTACATACATACATACGCACTCACGCCTGTAATCGCCGAAGAGGTAGGCAGAGGTGTAACCAGTACACCCACATTTCGCCAAGCGTATCTCCGTCCCACAATGTGATAGGGGGCGACCCTATCGCCATACCGGGCACAGATTCCAGACTCCGGGCTGATACTGAGAATTACGTAATAGAAAAGTCCAATACCACTTTACCCGACCCGGGGATCAAACCCGAGACCTCAGCGTTAGCTTCAATCGTAAAGCGTACGCATTACAACTTCGCCACGGAGGCAGTCAACAGTAAACATAGTACAGTACTACGATAATATATATGCGTTTTAAAAATCTCCGCTTTTTATGAATTACTACAAATATGCAACCGCTGTGTAATAACCCCTGCCTGTATAGGCACTTAAGAGAAAAATAAGAATAAATACACCCAACAGTCACACACATAGTCCTGACCCCACACTAGGTAAAACCTGTATCGTGGGTATCACGAACTACGAGGGACTTGCGGTCCCACAACACCCAGACCCGAAACAAATTTTTGTGGATCACACAAACATTTGTCTCAGTGTGGGAATCGAACCCACGGCCTCTCGCTTCGTAGCCGGCTACTCGGCCGCTGCGCCACGGAGGCTGTCAAATGGAATCAATTTTTTTACCAGGACTATTTTCCAATAAGAGAGGCAAGCGACACATCTCCTAGTATAAAACCTATTTAATACGTTTTGAGGTATGCGACCGAAAAAGGTGAGCGCGACGAGCGACTGTTTCCATACTTCAGTGAAACAACAGTGCTTATTCCCTGCTGCTTGGCGAGAGGAATAGAAAATACGATGATACCAAACCAGACGATCTCTCGAGGGACCTACCTTACGAAAATATATCCAAAAAGATCGATCATATCCCACAGCTACTGTGTACTACTTTTACTCGTAAACTATAGCTGAATATTCTCAGTTCTTGTTAAATAACGTAGCAAATACCCGTCTCTCCACTTCGCGAAATAAAGTAACTTATATCTTTCTTTTTGGCTGGCGCTATCCCGGCGTAATGCCAGGATCCACTTCATCATGATTTGACGGTGGCTTTGGTATTATGTGGGACGACCCGCCTTCTGACCTCCACAACCCGTAACGGTATACAAGTTTCACAATTGCCTCGTTCCTTTATCAGCAGAGTATACCACGTGCAGGTGAGGTACTTTGGGATTTTTTATAGCATAAGCCGGCAATCGAGCAAGTGGATCACCTGATGGTAAATGATGTCCACCGCCAAAAGAATACCAAAAGAATTATGGGCGCGTTGCCGTCCTTAATGGAAAGGGATAATTAAGGGAATGGGAATGGGACGGGGAATTGGGCCTCCGGATATCTCACTCACCGTACGAAACGCAGCATCAAGTTGTTACTTTACGCCGGTTTTCTGTAAGACAGTGGTAACGACCCGGACGAGCGAGTCCATTGATGCTGTAAACAAAAGTGTCTATAGCGTGACTCTACCACTCTTAACATCTAAGATTTTGGTGGCCTACGTACACTCCTTAATAAAGTAACTTAGATAAACAAATAATTACTATTTCAATGCCCTCCTTTGTGATGTTACGCTCGAGAATAGGTAAACGCGTTTTTACGTAACGTTGTATGTTATTTAAGATAGCTTGTCGCGTCTTCGTCTGTAATCAAATTACCTTAAGTACTTGGAAATACTAATTAGCCTCGATACAAAATAAGTATAACGTATAGTAGTAGAGGACAACAAACGAATAAGTGGGTCATCTGGTTGTAATTGATCTCCGCCATGAAACACCCACAATACCAGAAGAGTCATTAATGTGCTACCGACCTTAAAATAAAGGAATGGGGATTCGGAAACGGAGGGGGAATTTGGACCTCCGATAGAATTCGATTATTTCCAATATCAGCCAGTTAATATTTCATGTTTCATTACTGAGTACAGAAAATTCTTTATGCTCAGTTACTGACAACAGAAATAAACTTAATCGACTTCTATAAGAAATAGTCAAATTCTAAGAAATGGCTAATGGATATTCAAACTTAGTTGATGTCTCTGTGTTAATGGCAATTAAAGTTCTGTATGTGGAAATTAGTATTATTTTATAAAATCACCGCGTTATCACACATTTCGCACAATTAAATAATACTAAAATTAGTAACAAATGGTAATGCCTCGGTGGCGTCGTTGTAATACGTAAGCGGTACAACTGCTGTGCTGTGTACGGTCTCGGGTTCGATCGCCAGGTCGGAATGGAATTGTGCCCGGTATGATGATAAGCTCGCCCCCTATCACATCACGGGAATCGTTTCGGCGAAATGTAGAATTATCGTTTTCTTTAGTATAGAATCTATACAGTTCACCAGATTTATTACTACTTTTTTATCGCAACTGTTCTGTGAATGTATTACTTATAAAATAAATTTCTACAATTTACCTCCCAAATTCAATAAGCTATTCTTTTATTCCAATGTGTAAGCGAACGACCTGGTGCGAAAATAAATCTGCCAGAACAAAAGTCTTGGTGAATTTCTTTTACCAACGAAACAATGGGGTGAAAATGAATAATATTTCTTTTCATGCAAAATAAACTTTTGTTATGGTATTGAATGTAATATAAGGTTTAATTTCGTATCAACGACCACGTCGAAAACAATACATCTAATATTTTTGTGAAGTCATATGAATTTCTATTCTCATTACTAATTTAAAATTTTAGCTGAGCGAAGTTACTGTACAATTTTTTTGCACTTACAATAAACCATACGCTTGGTCGGCATAAAAAATATATCTTTTAAAAGTAATTAAAATATTAAGTATTACCTCTGAATAATTGCTAATTACTGCGTAATGATACACAGTCTGGCATACATACCGAAGAAGATGTAAACGGGCAAGAAACTATAGCGCTACTCGCTCCAAAACTAGTCTAAAGTACTAGTCTATCAACATATATTAATTCAAATTCAATTATAAACAAATAAATACACCCAAAAGTCACACACATAGTCCTGACGCCACACTAGGTAAACCTGTATCGTGGGTATCACAGGAACTACGACGAACTTGCGGTCCCACAACACCCATTAATATAGAACTATAGAAATTATACTACACTAGATCCTATCAACAAATTCTCACTGAAGCCCTATTCAGATGAAAATAGTTTCTATTACAATATAGGCGAGAATATAACAAAGAACTGTAATTTACAAGGCCGCGTCATACAATTAATTTTCAAATGTATACGACGCAGCTTAAATAACGCAGCCGTAAATAAGAGTTTTCTGTTATTTTCCCGTCTGTCAAGCAATAAACTGTTATTTTATCTATATAGGCAATTATTCTTTTCACAGCATTCAAAGGTATTCTTCTACCTGTCTTTATCCCACTCGCAGTGGGGTCGGCGCAACATGCCTTATATTTGGTTTGTAGTTTTTTACGACGGCGGTCTGCCTAACGTCAATTCCTCTGGGGAGTAAACACAGACCCGAAACAAGTATTTGTGACTAACACAAACATTTCGAGAATTGAACTTACGGCCTCTCGCTTCACAGCTACTCACCCACTGCACCACAGAGTTTATTTACGTATGGCACAACATTCAAAGCTGTGCCGTATGAAAATAACTAAGCAGGCCCTGCCAGACATTCCCTTCCTAGAAATAAACGCTATGCAAATAGAGTGGCTAAAATGGCTACATTAGTATACTAGAAGTACTTACATACGCACTCACGCCCGTAATCCCTGAAGGGGTGGGCAGAGATGTAACCAGCACACCCACATTTCGCCGAGCGTACCTCCGTCCCACGATGTGATAGGGGGCGATCCTATCGCCATACCGGGCACAAATTCCAGACTCCGGGCTGATCCTGAGCATTTCATAATAGAAAAACCCAATACCGCTTTACTCGACCCGGGGATCGAACCCGAGACCTTAGCGCTAACCTGTATCGTAACGCGTATGCATTACAACTGAACCACCGAGGCAGTCTAATACAAGTACTAGAAGTACTTGTATTTCAAAACCTTTTACCTACGAACTGTAAGAACTACTTTCAACAAACTACCCTTGTAATCTTTGCTCAGACCCTTTTAGAACATAGAATTAAGTACGAAAAGTTTTTACAAGAGCATAGTGGCCGCCAGGTAATGCAAACAATTTGAATCTGAGTACTTAGCCTTTCTTAACGATATTAGTTTTGTTTGCTTGGTTTTAAGAAGGTGCTAAGACTAAAAGGATGATTTTTAGTAGAAGTCGGCAAACGAGCAAAGTGGGTCACTTAATGGTAAGTGATCTCTACTGGTCATGATCACCCACAATACCAAAAGAATCATGGATGCAAGGAAAGGGATGGGGATTAAAAAGCGGAATTTGGGCCTCCGGAAATCTCAGGCACCGTACGAAACTATCTGTAACATGTGTTAAAAACATGTTACGCCAACCTCACTGCGAGTGGGATAAGGGCAGGTGAAAGAAGATATAGCCTGTGAATTGAGAAGTGTCCTCCGTTTTATTTTCAGTCGGTTAAAAATAACGTTAACAACGTGAATTTACGATAATAACTCAATGCTAACACTTATTTATAGATGATACAAAAAAATACAAGGCTAATATTTAATAATAAGCATTGTGATTTTATTTTACTATTTTTAGAAACATTTAATGATGTACGAAAAACACACAGTAAATGACAGAAAGTACAGAAACTTATGTGTTGAGAGTAGACAACGTACTAGATGAGCAACAATTTTAGTTTTTGTCATGTAAAAGGCTTGTTCCTAAGTATAGTATCGAGGTACATATTTATATATTTTATATATGTATATTTAATATAATTATTTTATATCATTTAAACTTGGCTTCTTCTTTACTTACTACATTTACTTGCAAAATGTGCACTACTCACAGTATGACCTCAAGTTTGGCCTATATAAATCTATAAGTTTTGGCTTAAAAATTGTGATGATAACGTATACACATTTTTATACGATTTGGCGGGTGTCAATAAAGTTCATAGGTCGTTGACCCGTCGGGGGGGAAAGCTTCGGTTATCCTGCTAGGCGATAACGCAATCTCAGCGGGAATTATATTACACTGCATACATTGCTGAAAACACATTTGTTTATCTTAAACCCATGAGACAGTAGGCAAAAGAAAAAGGAATATATTTTTAACCTACTTCAAAAAAGGAGAAGGTTTTTAATTCGACGATTTTTAATGTATGTTCATCGATTTCTCCGCTAATTATGGGCCGATTTTGTTGGAATAAATTTCATTCCATAAAGTTTATCCGTGACGTGGTCCCACATAAATTGGGTTAAGATCTGATGTCGGAGTAAGGAGTATAAAATGAAACTCCTCAACAAGTAATAGCATAGTCATCGCGATTGTGTTATTGAATTGGAATTTACATGCCATAGCAGTACCTACCACTTCTTCTTCCACATGCCCTTATCCCAATCGCAGTGGGGTCGCGCAACATGCTTTTTTTAATACAAGTTACAGAAAGATTTGGTTTGTAGTTTTTACGACCAGCCGCCTGCCTGACGTCAACCCTCCTGGGTACCACTAAAAATAAAAAATAAAAAACTTTTAACAAAACTTTCAAAGCAACTTCAAAAAATAACACTGAAGAGTAAAAAATAACAATTTCTATAGGTATCTTTGGAGTCGGTGCAATTTCATTTGACCGGCAGCTGCCCCGGCACCGAGCCGGTCTTTCATACTGTAGGCAAGATTGTCTATAATGTGGCTCTACCACTCGAAAATTTTATAAACACAGACGAGGCGAGGCGTCAGGACGTCCGTGTGAATCATAAGTGACGGACGCGTTAGTGATTCTAGTCAAAAGGTCTCCTAACATTTACTAACTTTTGCTCACGGTACAAATTTGCAGACACAGTTGTATTGCGTGGTCTTTCGTTTGGTACAATTCGAAGACTACCTTCAGAGTAACGACAGCGCTCTACTAATTTTCCTTGGTAACAAATGAAATTCGTGATAGTCATAATAGAAAGTTTATCCTCGTTTGATATGCGAATCCACTTCCCTCAAGACGCAGAGCTCACACAACTTACATGTCCCCAACTAAATTACTAGCTATTCGATGAAAGTTCCCTGTGGAGCAAAATGAATCAGGGAGCCACGGGTGGGAATCTCATAGCGCTATAACTTCAATCATATATAGTTGGTAACATTTTACAACCATGTATGTACCAAAAGGGGAAAGATTTATTTTCATAATTTTACTGAGAAAAGCTTACTAGTATTATTTTGCAAATTTCTTACCATATTTTCTCATATTTTGTTTTGATATGATATTCATTCATTTTCTTATATAGTTTTAATCGAATTGACAGCCTCCGTGGCGCAATGGGCGAGTAGCCGGCTGTGAAGCGAGAGGCCGCGAGTATGATTCCCGCAACGAGACAAATTGTTTATTTGATCTACAAATATTTGTTTCGAGTCTGGGTGTTTTCTTCCCAGAGGAATTGACGTCAGGCAGGCGGCCAGTCGTAAAAACTATAAGCCAAATCTTTCTGTAACATGTGTTAAAAAGCATAATGCGTCGACCCCACTGCGATAAGGGCAGGTGGAAGAACAAGATAGCTTAAATAAAAAATACATCTTAAATGCTACTGTAGTTCATACTGTGTATGCGTCAAAAGATGTAATAAAAAAATCAAAATTATCTTTCTATTCTTATGAAGTACGTTATGGCTTATTTTAATAGCTTTAATATAAATAACATAATGAAAAGATGATAGTTAATTTACTATTCATGATGTCAATACCGTGGTACAATAGATAAGAACATAAGTATTCTGATACAAAGGAACGCATTTCGCATATCGCAAACCCCGAGGGATGTCCGGGGTAGGGTTGTCACTTGTAAAGAAATAATAAAAAATAAAAAAAGACTCAATTACAACTGAAAATATAATTAAACATTTTTGAGTCAGTGCTATTCCAGTTTAATCGTCAATGATTAATATCACCGAGTGAACTAATTCAAAATTGTTTAATCCTATTTTTAGTTTTTTGAGTCGATTTTATACTTTATTAAAATATTTTTAGTTTACTACTTTTAACCGATGAAAAAAGCAACGGAATTTCTCACTTCACCTACAGGTGTACATTTTTTATGTATGTTCACGCATAACTCCACCAAAAAGAATGTCTGCTAAAATGTATTTTCGTCAAAACTTGGTAATTTTTAGATGGGTAAAATGTGTTTCATACATTAATTATAAGTGAGGATAATAAACATAATATGGTGAGTATTTATTAGTACGGTGATTGTAGTTTGGAGCCATATATGGCTCCTATTGAACATTTTAAATTTTGAGCGTGTACTTAGTTTCTATAAGTAGTTATTCTAAGCCGCTATAAATTATTTTTTTTTTTGACATTTCAGTGTTATTTTTGAAGTTGGTTTTAAAGTTTTGTTAAATCTCAAATGGCAGCCCTATTCGAGGAGCGTGACGGTGAAAGCTTCACTACTCCCTGGTGCCTTGAGTAGGTAATGGTTTTTACAGAAACTATTATATATTGAATATAATATATTGCTACAGAAAAAACGGGCCAGTACAGTAGCCATACACTATACAGTAAGCGTTACATTATGACAAATGTGGGTAAACAAATCACAACTCAAGACAAGTCACACTTTATCTATTTCTGCCGCCAAGCAGCAGAGCCTAAGCACTGTTGTGTTTCAGTTTACTAACTAAACTACTGGGAATTATGTGACTGAGAGAAAGAATATAGAGTTCGCTGAAGTTATGTGATATTCTCAAAATAAGGTCGAGAATATTTCCCGAAAATATTATAATACAAACCTTTCCTAACAAAAGCCATAAATCCTAGAGTTCATTCAAAGATATCTAGAGAACTTAGTTTGCAGAAGTTGTTTATTTATCAGGAAAATCCACCTTAGCAGATCATAATTGAAATCTATAACAAGTAAAGGAAACTGAAATGTAAGGAAAAGTTTTTCCCGTCTGGCACCCTGTACTTTTGCCATACAAATAAATCAATCAGAGTGCCAGCACGTGTTATATATGTAGGCTAAACTAATATATATGTATACTTCGCACACACGCTTCCCGAAAGGGTATGATGACAGAATTCCACTTTGCCAAAAATATCCATTTCACTATAGAATTGACAAAATTACAGTTTTGCCGGTACAAATCCGACATACCTTTAGCGTGCCAGTTTTGAGTGGTAGAGGCACGCAGTAGACAGTTTTGTCTACATCACGCATAGGCCGGCTCGACCGAGCCGTTACCACTGTCTCACAGAAAACCGATGTAACGTAGCGGCTTGCTGCTGCATTTCGAACAGTGCATAAGATATCTGGAGACCCAAATCCTCGTTTTTCCAATCCCCTAATTATCCCTTTCCTTTAAGGTCGATGACGTGCCCATAATTCTTGTTATTGTGGGTATACATGGGCGGTGGAGATCACTTACCATCAGGTGACCCACATGCTCGTATACAGGCCTATTCTATAAAAAAACGTACGGTGGGTGGTGATCCAAAAGGATCCATCGAACAATTTCTAAAGCCCATTTATACGGAGTTTGTTATAAGTCAGACGAAAATATGACAAGAAATGACATGATGCGGCCTCGTAAATGACAGTATTCTGTTATATTCCGCCGCTGTCATGCGATTGAAATATTTCTATGCAAAAAGAGCTTAATTGCGGACAATTTTTTTTACCAAAAACCTTAAATATTTTCCCGACAAATTATCGCTGGTAAAACGAATGGTCTAAGGGTAAAACCAACCATTCACAACATGACTATTGTGGAACTATGTTTTATCGATAACAAATTGGAAAGGAAGGAAAATTAGGAAATAATTTCTTTACCACATGTTATGTAAGGGCTAACTACAAACAACCCAGACACAAAATTAAAATAATCATAAGAAAAATAAACACGTCCTACGTTATCTTGAAAGTTTACTTAAATACTTAATTTGTATGTATACAAAGTTACGACCCGCTTCATAACTAAAACACACACGCCCACACTCCACTACTAAGAATGTATGGAATAATTTATCTAAACCTAAGAAGATTCAGCGATAGCTCAGCGGGGAGTGTTACGGACTGTCGAGACGAAAGTCGCAGGTTCGAAACCAGCCCAAGAGCATGCACCTCTGACTTTTCTAAGTTACGTGTGTATTAATTGTTAATTATCGCTTGCTTTAACGGTGAAGGAACATCGTGAGGAAACCTGCATATCTGAGAAGTTCTTCATAAGAATGTCGAAGGTATGTCTACCAACCCATTTAAGTTAGACAAGTTTAGTCGTTATTTGCTGAGCCAATTTTGCTTAGTTGTCATAAAATTACTTTATCATATATCTTTTCGTTCTTATATGACATAAATGTCCGTTTATGCGGCTTATTTTTTAATGATTAGCCGCCACCTTACGCAGTCTTAAAATCAACAGATCAAATCCCGATACAATAATAGACACATTCAGAAAAAGCGTGCACAACAGGAAGTCGAACCTAGGAGCTCTGGGTTCACAACCAAGGATCAAAGACTAAGGAGGCGACAAATGAACATTGCCCAGTACAAACATTCAATGATCAAAACTCAAAACATGATTGGCCTTGTCTCTTTACAGAGCAGCGACCTTTTAATACCAAAGTTACTTAAAAGGTGACGCAAATTTAAACTTACTATAGTCTCTTTAGAAGCCTAATTACAAGTACTAGCCCTAAAGTTTAACACCAAATTAGTATAACGATGTAATGTTAATAGTTTCTCTAATTAGATATTCGGTGAGTCTAACATTGTATTTGTAGTCATCGTGGCCGTTCTTGCTTCGAAATTTGCTATACTAATTGATGAAATAAATCGGTAACTAAATTTTTATCCGCTCGTATTAAACAAAATAACTACTAGGAACAAAGTTTTGTAGCTTGAGAATTTTATAATCTTACTAATTATTGACTGCCACGGTGGCGCAGTTGTAATGCGTACACGTTACGATTGGGGCCAACGCTGAGGTATCGGGTTCGATACCGGGTCGGGAAACTGGTATTGGGTTTTCTATTACAGAATGCTCAGTGTCAGCCTTTAGAATGGAATTTGTGCCCTCTATCACATTGTGGGACGGAGATACGCTCGGCGAAATGTGGGTGTACTGGTTACACCTCTGCCTACCCCTTCGGGGATTACAGGCGTGAGTGCGTATGTACTAATAATTGCCAGCCCGACGTTACTACTTAATAGATATTATTTTATTTATTACACTTTATATACATGGAGTATAAAGGCGGACTTAATGCTAAAAGCATTCTCTACCAGTCAACCTTTGGGCGGTGCAGATATGTATAAGGTAGGTGCAAAGAAAAGACGACAGGATACACAAATAACACACGAGTATAAATAGGCATAAATAGATATAAATATACATATGCATAATAGATACATGAATAACAATAAAATATATTAATATATATATATATAAGACAGTAACTAATAATACATAAAAATACATATTATATATGCTATAATAAAAAATAAATATATACTATAAATAATCTAATGTGATGATTCTGCCACCTCGCTCAGCAATAGCTGCCGAACTCTCATTTTGAATGCCAACCGGGATGTGGACGACCTGATTTCGAGGGGGAGTGCGTTCCATAGAAGTATGGATTGAATGGCGAAGGAAGAATGAGTAAAATCAGAACTACGAGGGGGACACTTGAGAAGAAAATTGCTAGAGGAGCGAAGGTTTCGATTATGAGTATCGCACAGAAATTGAAAGTTGGAAGATATTGAAGGAGGAGAAGGCGACGTGAGAAACGAGAAAAGCGTTGTAAGTGCACGCAATGAACGGCGTTGGCGAATGGGAAGCCATTTCAGTTGCGAACGATAAAAAGAAACGTGGTCATATTTGCGAAGATTAAAGATAAATCGAATGCAGTTGACGGTCAAGTTTGTTGAGTTGATCTGCATTCAGATCAAAATAGCACACATCGCCTAAGTCGATTACCGGAAGGATTAAGACTTGCACAAGCATTGCTTTGGTTTTAAAAGGTAAGAAATTCTTCAGGCGGTAAAGAGCACGAAGAGTACCGGTGACTCTCTGACTGACGAAAGTTACCTGGGATCGCCAGTTCAGTGTGGAGTCGATGTGTAGCCCAAGGTCTTTAACATTCGGTCACCAAGGAATGACAGCCATCAAATACTACCGCTGGAACGTTAGAGGTTTCCAGTCTGCTTAATATCCTTGAGCTACCCACTATAATAGCCTGACACTTGGCGGGATTTACAGCTAAACCAAAGTAGTCCGACCATGTTTTGATATGTGCCAAGTCCCTGTTCACCCTATCGACAGCCTCGGCCACACAATCGACGCCAGCCCGAGAATAAATCTGCAGGTCATTGGCATACAGATGATATGCACACTGAAGGTATTGAGTTATGAGATTAATGAATTATTATACACTGGCTAATTTGTTTTTTATTATTATCTTGAATGACGAGACGAGCAGGTCGCTCGCCTCATGGTAAGCGCCACGCCTGCTCATAAACAGAAGCAACGCCACACAGAACTTTAAATAACAAAGCACTGCATGACACTGGACTGCGCTCGTCACTCCTAGACATAAGGTGTAAAGTCGCATAATGCCGAGTAATTTTACTGGCTTCAATTTCCTTCAAACCGGAACACAACAGTGCTTACACACTGATGCTTGGCGGCAGAAATAGACAAAGCGGTGGTACCAATCAAGCCGGCCTCTCGCATAAACATTTGTTTAATCACGAGTCTCGGTGCGGCGAAATGTCACAAGTGAAGGTGCATTTTTACGTGTGGCTCCCTTTTTATTTTAGGAATCTGTATTTGTGGAAATGCAATAACAAATGACATTCTCAGTATTACATACATACGCATTCACGCCTGTAATCCCTGAAGGGATGTAACCAGTAGACCCACATTTCGCCGAGCGTATTTCCGTTCCTTATATTATAGGGGGCTAGCCTATCACCATACCGAGCACAAATTCCAGACTCCAGGCTGATACTGAGCATTTGTAATAGAAAAACCCAATACCACTTTACCCGACCCGGGGATCGAACCTGAGACCTCAGCGTTGACCTCAATCGTAACGCGTACGCATTACAACTGCGCCACCGAGGTATTCTCAGTATTAGGTCTCCTCAATGCATATTTTCTTTCATTGTACCAAAAACTGATAATCAGATCCTTATGATCTATTTACTTGTATTATTTTACATCCTTTTTACACTTATCATCTCATTCACAACATCCAAGTTAACTGATAAAGTAATTACGACAGCGAATTACAAATTTATTAAGCTATCTAACACGGAGAAGCGTATGTCAAATTGGTACTTCCCAAATTGGCAGTAGGTATAATTTGTTATCTCGCAGATAACATTTATTCGAATCAGCGTTGTAAAATATTGTATGTTATAAAATAGTAAGCAGCGATAGCTCAGCGGGGAGTGGTACGGACTGTCGAGACGAAAGTCGTAGGTTCGAAACCGGCCTCAATAGCATACCTCTGATTGTCTAGGTAACATGTATATTAATTATCGCTTGTTTTAACGGTAAAGAAAACATCATGAGGAAACCTGTATACCTGAGAAGTTGTCCATAAGAATTTTGAAGGACTGGACTGAAGGAAGATGGTGGACTAAGGCTCTCAGTAGAGGAGGCCCGTGCCCAGCAATGATACGTGTATAATACGGGGCTAGTATTATTATTATAAAATAATATACTTTAATCATTATCGACCTTAGTTTAATAGCCAATTAAAATATACGCATCAGTCACATAAAAAAAAATTATAAAACATTTTAATGACAGAAACCAAGCAACTGACCCTCAAGGCTATAAATAAAAGACATTTCGGGTTCAATGGATAAAATGGACCCAATTTTCAACTAATTGTATTAGAGACCGGTTTTGGGAGCTCGACCTCCGTCACAATATTTTTTGAGTTCTTAAAAATTTTGCTTTCGATCACGTCGAAAAGCTGAAAGAATTCTGGTGATTCAAAACACAATTTATTTAAAAAGAAACGAATCCGGAGTAAAAAGTATTTATTGATTTTAGTAGCAAAACAAAAGACAATAGTTGGCGGTAAGTAAGTGGTAGAGCCATGCTGTAGACGGTATTGTGTAGACAGTTTTGTCTTCAGCATGGCTGCATGAATGAATGTCTCACAGAAAACCGACGTCAAGAAGCATCGTACTGCTACATTTCGTACGTTGAGTGAGAAATCCAGAGGTTTAAATCCCCTTCGCAATCTCTTACTCGTAACTATCCCTTTCCTCTAAGATCAGCAACGCATGCATGATTCTTCAGGTATTGGGGTAGAGATCACTTACCATCAGATGACCCACTTTGTTGGTTGCTCTGCTATAAAAAAGTTTGTAAAAGTTCTTTATATTACAGTCTTTAAAATTACGCAAATAATAATCACATAGTAACTATCTAGCAATATATGTGAACTTATGCTTTGCGATACTATGTTACGTGCGCGTCAGAACCTACATTCCGCTTAAGCAATAAGTGGTCCTTGCTTAGATTATTAAAATACTAGCTGTGTTCTAGCTGGTTTCACCGCAGTCATGCTGCTACTGCCCTGCTCCCATGGGTCATGTCGTGATATACACAAATACATACATACATACGCACTCACGCCTGTAATCCCCGAAGGGGTACGCAGAGGTGTAACCAATACACCCACATTTCGCCGAGCGTATCTCCGTCCCACAACGTGATAGGTTTTTTTTTTTTTTTTTTACTGCCTGGATAGGCAGACGAGCAAACGGGCCACCTGATGGTAAGTAGTCACCGCCGCCCATAGACTTCTGCAATGCCAGGGCACAGCAAAGCCGCTGCCTACCGTCGAAGGATTACTCTTTTTAAACCTCGTTTATAGAAGGACATGTCATAGCGCTCAGGGAACACCGCTGCAGGGAGTTCATTCCAGAGCTTGCACGTACGTGGTAAGAATGAACGCTGGAAACGAACCGTGCTAGACGGAATCGTTTCCAGGTGGTATGGATGAACTCTGCTGCGGTGTCGGGTGGTGCGATGATAAAATGGTGATGTTGGCACCATTTTAAACAGTTCCTCGGAGCACTCCCCGTGGAACAACCGGTAGAACAAGCAGAGAGACCCGAAATCTCTCCGCAGCCCCAACGGCTCCAGGTTATCCGTGATATCAGGATCCCCGACGATTCGAACGGCCCGCCTCTGGAAGGAGTCAAGTGGGTCAAGCAAATATTTGGGCGCTCCTGCCCAGAGATGAGAACAGTACTCCACGTGGGGCCGGACTTGCGCCTTATAAAGCGCTAATCTATGGCCCGACGTGAAGTACCGCCTAGCTCTGTTCAGGATGCCCAATTTCTTACTTGCCAATTTGGCTTTGTCCTCCACTTGACTCCTAAACTGGACCTTGCTCGATATATCGACGCCGAGGATCCCAATACCTTCGGAAACCCGGAGAGTGACTCCTTGGAACCGTGGCGCCATGACAAATGGGTCCTTCTTAGCGGTGAATGCGCAAACTTGTGTCTTCGTGGGGTTAAAGTGAACCAGGTTCCTTTCACCCCATTCGGAGGCCCGCCCCAGAGAGCTCTCGATTTCAGACACAAGTTCTGACCGTCTTTCTTCCACCGTGCTGCGAGGGATACCCTGCTGGCCAGTGTAGCGCCCATCAATGGTACTATCATCTGCATAACAATGCATGTTATCGATAATAGATAACATGTCATTGATATGCAGTATGAATAGAGTGGGCGACAACACTGAGCCTTGTGGAACGCCAGCATTAATGGACATAGTGTCGGAGCAGCAGCCGTTTACAACGACTTTGATGCTCCGACCGTCCAAGAAGCTAGCGATCCACTTGCAGAGTCCCTCGGGGATTCCGTATGATGGTAGCTTCGACAGAAGGCCCCCATGCCATACCCGATCGAACGCCTTCGCGATGTCTAGACCGACGGCCATAGCCTCACCCTTGCTCTCTATAGCCTCCGCCCAGCGATGTGTGAGGTAAACAAGAAGATCACCAGCCGAGCGACCGTGACGGAAACCGTACTGACGATCGCTAATCAGCTGGTGCTCCTCTAGATACCCCATAAGCTGGGCGTTGATTACTCTCTCCATGACTTTAGAGAGCAAGGATGTGATGGCTATCGGTCTATAGCACGAAGGTTCCGACCGGTCACCTTTTTTAGGGATCGGATGGACATGAGCTACCTTCCACGAAGCGGGAACCCTGTTGGAATTATATGAAAGACGGTAAAGGCGCGTAAGAATGGGTGGCGAGCCTATCGCCATACTGGGCACAAATTCCAGACTCCGGACTGATACTGAGCATTTCGTAATAGAAATATCCAATACCACTTTACCCGACCCCGGGATCGAACCCGAGACCTCAGCGTTAGTCTCAATCGTAACGCGTACGCATTACAACTGCGCCATTGTACCATTTGTTGTGACTGCCTCGGTCACAATACCTTCTGGGATAAATTCTCTAAATGATAGTGAAAACCGCATCTAAACCAATGGGTCGGTGGGCATAGTTAAGGAGAAATAAGGGAACAGATAGACGAAGATAACGACTTTACATTTGAAATACAATTTCTACCCCCATGTTAACATAACAATATGAAACGTTCTCGTAGTTCACAAAAAAAGTGTTAAGGAAACGAAAAGGTCTAAAGTTTTGTTATATTTACTTTATGCCCCAAATACGCTTTGTGAATTGTTGTAACCTAGTTCCGTGGAGATTATCCTATCTAAATTTCGACACATTAATCTTTTTTTTACTTAACTATTTTACAGCAGATAAACAATTTTTCTTTGTTATCAAATGAGCAAGTGCGTCCATTCATCCATTATACCGCATAGATGCGTTGCGCGTTAAAGGAAAGGGATAAGTAAGGGCAATCCCTTCTCTTCCCAATGGAAGAGAAGAGGGATTTGGGCCTCCGCTCTTTAAATATATTTGAGTTAAATCCCAGGTCGGGCATTCACAATTTGTACTAAGTTTTCAATTCGAAAAATCACACTTGAGTTGTCCGGGATTGGAAATGACCTCAGTATGATCCGCTTCGTAAACCGCGGGTGCGCTTTCAGTCACGGATACAGCCGTGAATTTATGTATGTATATCACAGATCTAGAAATATCAGGATGCTTATATAGTTATTGAAATTAGTCATTGGTTAATGAGTGTTTTATTCAAAAATTTATATAGCATGCGTAGGATTCTAAGCTGGGCGGCAGACCGTAGGCTGCAGCGGCTGTGTCGCCCAACAGCAGTGGTATTACTGGATCCTATGTATTTCAACAAACGACACTGTCACCACATAAATAAATAAATACACCCAACAGTCATACACATAGTCCTGACCCCACACTAGGTTTACCTGTATCGTGAGCATCAGGAACTACAAGGGACTTTCAGTCCCACAACACCCAGACCCGAAACAAATATTTGTGGGTCACACAAACACCTCGACTGCCTCGGTGGCGCAGTTGTAATGTGTACGCGTTACGATTGAGGCCAACGCTGAGGTCTCGGGTTCGATCCCCGGGTCGGGTAGTAGTATTGGGGTTTTCTATTACGAAATATCCCAGTATCAGCCCGAAGTCTGGAATTTGTGCCCGGTATGGCGGTAGGCTCGCCCCCTATCACATATGGGCCGGAGATGCGCTCGGCGAAATGTGGGTGGTACTGATTACACCTCTGCCTACCCCTTCGGGGATTACAGGCGTGAGTGCGTATGTATGTACAAACATTTGTCTCGGTGTGGCAATCGAACCCACGGCCTCACGCTTCGCAGCCGGCTACTCGCCCACTGCGCCACAGAGACTGTCGCCGACTGTCACGGAATGTTGATATACATACAAACCAGTAGAACAGCGTAATAAAACAATTTATTGATTGTGCGACACTGTCGCTGCAGTCTGCCGTCGAGCTAGAAACCAACCTTTCTTGACCCATAAAAATATGTAAAAATAGAACTAGTGGTCGCGAAGTAATAGTTACTCCGACCTATTGTTTTTTTTATTTTGTTCCATTACTTAAGCTGGAAAATTTGATAATCACACATTGTCAGTGTAAGCGTAAACATGTATTTTTTTTTAATTTGATTTAATTAAATGTACATATTTGTTACAGATATAAATAGCTTTCTACAATCGTCCTACATATAAACTTGAACTAAATAAATATAAATATAAATACACCCAACAGTCACACACATAGTCCTGACCCCACACTAGGTAAACCTGTATCGTGGGTATCAAGAACTACGAGGGACTTGTGGTCCCACAACGCCCAGACCCAAGACAAATATTTGTGAATCAGACAAACATTTGTCTAAGTGCGGGAATCGAACCGACGGCCTCACGCTTCGCAGCCGGCTACTCGCCCGCTGCGCCACGGAGGCTGTCATGACGGTGGCTGAACTATGTCAAACAGTCCCGGATCTACGACTCTTTCGATCCGGGGCAGAAACTTAATAGTGTCGCCCCTCTCTCCAGCGTTTGAGATAAATTACTTAAAAAGACTAAAAGAAATGAAAATAATGATACACAAAGGGCCTGTGTGGCGCCTTTTTGTTACAAGTCGACGGTGAGCCAACCAGGCTTCCGTATGCTAGGCGCTTTGTGGAGCAAGTTTTTTATTTATTATAATCATATTAAATTATGATTTTGGCACCCCCTGAAACTGCCGCCCGGCTTAGCCCCCGCTAGACCCGGCCATGATGTCAAATCTCCCATTCCTCTGTGCGCGCATATTTCTTAATAAGTGTTCTCTTCAATGTTAATCATTGTTCACGCTCTTACGAAACATTATCAATTTGACCTAAAACAAAATTATTAAGACTACCGTAAAAAATATTTTGTAGATTTATAAAGCGCCTACGACCAATAAATGTATGTTAGGATGACAAATGTTCTTAACAAATTATAGCGTAAGGCCTGATATTTTACAGGCCAATAAAGCTAACATTCGAATGGCAACAATATTTCATTAACACTGGCAGACTCTCGACCTAAAATCTGTATGTAGGTCGGCGGATGTCCCTATAAAAGCGTATTCAAGGCGCCATATTCCCTATCCAGTATCCATAGAGCTACGGCACATAAAAAAATCACTTTTGATAAATAAAGGGTTAAAGTATGACTAGTTCTAAGTTATTTCTTAATTTGTTTTTAACATCAGTAGATGTATCTCGATTGTACATACGCACTCACGCCTGTACTCCCAGAAAGGGTAGGCAAAGTTGTAACCATTACACCCACATTTCGCTGAGCGTATACCCATTCCATGATGTGATAGAGGGCGAGCTTATATCACTTTTACCCGACCCGGGGATCGAACCCGAGACCTCAGCGTCAGCGGTTGTACATATTCATAAGAAATTTATTATCTCCCACTTAAGATCTGAAAACTTATTAAAATAAAAGACAAATAATTAAATCCCTTAATTTTAAGTGGTCTCCAATGAACACTACCGATATCAGAAAAATGAATGCATTGCTGACTTTAAACAAGAAAAATAGCGTTTTCGGAGTTCTATTTGATCTCTTTATCTCACTCACCGTAAGAAACGCAGCAGCAAGCTGCCATTAGATTGTTAGGTTTCTGTGAGATAGTGGTAACATCCCGGTAGAGCCGGCCCATGGCTCTACCACTTATGTAAGTAAATATAATAAACTAGCTTTTGCTCGAGGCTCCACCTGCGTGGAGATCTTTACTCGAAACAACGGCTGTCGGCCCTTTAAATGTAAATTTCCAAAAATCTTTTCTTAGCTAGCCCCTGCACCCTATATTACACAAATATCATTACATTCATATGAGATTTCGTGATTAGTCAGTTCTTTTTTTTTTAGCTTTGTCTATTTCTGCCGCCAAGCAACAGTGTGTAAGCACTGTTGTGTTCCGGTGTGAAGGACATTGAAGCCAGTGTAATTACTGGGCATTATGAGACTTAACACCTTATGTCTCAGGGTGACGAACGCAGTCCAGTGTCATGCAGAGCTTTATTTAAAGTTCTTCTGTTTATGAGCAGGCGTGGCGCTTACCATCAGGCAAGCGACCTGCTCGTCTCGTCATCCAATGTAATAAAAAAAAAAAAAAAAAAAGTTAGTGAGTGATGTTTGTATAGAAAACAGATAAATAATTACTTCCATATTTTCACTAGTATTTACTTTATCTCATTCATAACAATAACTGCTCTGTACAATACATAATAAAAAAAATACGCGATCCTTTCTGAGCTAAGAGCTAAAGCAATTCTGTTGCGCGACCCTTACAGCGGGTTAAGACCGTTCGATTTAGTTAATCAACTGCCATATCGCATACAATTTGAATCGACTGAACAGAGTTTCAGTCGAATTTATCAACAGTAACCACATCTTTTATTGATTCAAGTCAGTTGATCAACTAAAATCGAATCGTGTGAACCCACTATTGCACCAAACAAAGTCACAGCCCACGCATCACGTAATATCCCGATTCTTGAATGGAGGGTCATTGCGCCTGCTTCCCTCGCCATTAAGCACAACACCTCGTTCCTGTTTACCTACTTAAATGTCGTAAAATTTGCAAAGGGATTACGAATGAAACAAAATTGAGATAACGCTTTGTTTAGGCTCCACTTAACACCCCACGTGCAGGATTTGTCTTCTAATTGGGACGTCACTTTTCGCCCTGTTTCTCACGTAATTTATGGCACTTTTATTCAGTTTTACCGGCATTGGAAGTGTGTCGGGTCATCTGGCCTGTATTTTTAGATTTAATTACGGTGTCAGGTTTTTATGTAATTTTGCATAAGTGGTTTTGTAATTATCCATAACTTGGACTTACTGTGTAATAATAAAGTACATAAGCCAAGCATTACGTGTAGTTCGAATTATTTGCGAGACTCCTTGAAAATGAAGAACTTTGTTTATTCTACAGTAGCAGTGTATAAGCATTGTTATGTTTCGGTTTAAAGGACATTGAAGCCAGTACAATTACTGGATATAAAATGAAAATAAAGATTTGTTACATACATACATACTCATGCCTGTAATTCCGGAAGAGGTAGGCAGAGGTGGAACCAGTACACCCACATTTCGCCGAGCTTATTTCCGTCCCATGATGTGATAGGGGTCGAGCCTATCGCCATACCGGGTACAATTCCAGACTCCAGGATGATACTGAGCATTTCGAAATAGAAAAACCCAAATCACTTTTAATCGACCCGGCGAACGAACCCGAGACCTCAGCATAGCAGTCGTAATGCGTACGCTTTACAAGTGCGCCACCGAGGCAGTAAAGATTTGTTATTACTGAATATTCGAATTTATGTTGTGAAATTCTCACAAATAATTTGCCCCGAATCCTCATGTATTACACGTCAAATAACCCATCAAAAGAAATCTCTTATTTCGTATAAAGTATTATTGAGTGATTTAATATTTTTCCTGTTAGCTGTCTTTCTGTATACTCGTAAATCGGGTACATCCATAATAAACATCACAACCGCCCTTACGGTTATATTAAATTTCATAAGAATGAATGAAATTTTAATAAAAGTTTATGAGGTTGCAGCCGATATACATACGTACGTGTATTTGCTTAGATTTTTATAGAGCTTGGTAACTAGCATATGTGTGGTTGGGGTTTGCAAGATTTAATATCACTAACGCAGAACTTACTAATTTTATAAATATGAGTTTGAATATTTTTGTGTTTGAGGCCCACTTGCACATCGATCCTAATTCGGGGTTAGCCCCCTATACTTATTTACTTATGTAAGATTTTCAGTCAATTTGACGTTTCCTAAATTGGTTTAGTGGGATAAACTCGATTTAGGATCGTCGTGCAAGTGGGTCTTAGATTGTGTAAAAATGTTTTTAATCAAATTTAACGACTTTTTGAATATTTTTGTGTTTGAGGCCCACTTGCACATCGATCCTAATTCGGGGTTAGCCCCCTATACTTATTTACTTAAGTAAGATTTTCATACAATTTGACGTTTCCTAAAATGGTTTAGTGGGATAAACTCGATTTACTCGATTTTTAAACTCGTCGTGCAAGTGGGTCTTAGATTTTGTGTAAAAATGGTTTTAATCAGATTTAACGACTTAATGCCAATTTGAATGTATTAACAGTAATAAATTATAGTAAGAGATTATTTGTGTCTGAAAATGACGTCTTTACAGAGCTTCCAAATATTACCTACTGAATTTTCAATAATTATAATATTTATAATAACATTATTAATAGGTACAATAAAATAATGCATACGCACTCACGTCTGTAATCCCCGAAGGGGTAGGTAGAGGTGTAACAAGTACACCCACATTTCGCCGAGCGTATTTCCGTCCATTATGTGATAGGGGGTGAGTCTATCGCCACACCGGGCACAAATTCCAGACTCCGGGCTGATACTGAGCATTTCGTAATAGAAAAACCCAATACCACTTTACCTGATCCGGGGATCGAACCCGAGACCTCAGCGTTAGCCTCAATCGTAACGCGTATGCATTATAACTGCGCCACCGAGGCAGTCAAAAGTTTATGTAAAATATTATTAAAATTATCATTGTAATAGGAAAAATAAATAATTTCCAATGTATGACGTGTAACCACAACCCACATTACGTATATTAATTATTACATATATGACCTTTCGACAATAATTGGCTCCAATGAATTACCGCGTCACTTTGTTTACCCATGTTTAGCCACAAAAACACAAATTTAAAGCAAAACCCTTACATTTCTCATAGGCGGTAAAAACCCCAGTATGACATGCCAACACAGGTTTTTGCTTTAAGCCTACAAAAAAATATGTACCTATCATAATTCAATTTTTATTTACATACATACATACGCACTCACGCCTATAATCCCCGAAAGGGTAGGTATTGGTGTATACCCACATTAAGCCGAGTTAATGTCGTCCCATGATGTGATAGTGGCGATCTTCATCGTCATCGCTATGGAGATAGGCTCGCCAAACCAGGCTCAATTCCAGACTCCGGGCTGATATTAAACATTTCGAGATACAAAAACCAATATCACTATTTCCCGACCCGGGGATCGAACCGAGACCTCAGTCGTACCGCGTACGTATTACAACTGCGCCTCCGTGAACTATTTTTATATAGTCTTAAATTATGCTGCCCGACCGCTAGTTTTAGCTTCCTCTACTAACGAAAATGAGAGGTTAGCAGACATCATACACCCTAGAGATTATTGTGGAGAATTCTCAGGTATCCCGGTTTCTTCACGATCTTTCCTTCACTGCGCCTTCAAAACCCGAATCGAGATGCGTTTAGCCGTTGAAGAATTCCCCATTTTCCATCATACTCCATCATCTGACTTTAACCAAATGTTTATGGGACTACCATCGAAGTAAACCCTATCGAAACAAAAAGAATCTAAGAAAGAGGGGCTCATAACCAGTTACACTCACTAATCGGTAGACCATTACCGAATTAAGAAACCCCTGGCACGGTCAGTCTATGGATGGGTGACCGCTTAGTGGTATTTCAACTGAGCGCCTCCGTACTTTGGAGGGCACGTAAAAATTGGTCCCGGCTGTTATCAACTGACCGTCAGCAGCAGCGACTGCAGTGTCAGTTGATAGCAGTATCTCAGTATAACATTCTCGTATCATAGATTTGACGGTATTTGGTATTATATGAGGCGACTCACCGTCTGACCCCCACAATCCGCAACGAGAACCAAATTTCACTATTGCCTCGTCCGTTAATCGGCAGAGTGGTGACATGCAGATGATGTAGGCTTTGAGCCTAAGATGTTGATGGCACATATACGCTCTATTAATCTTATATTGTATGGTGTATTCTTCTTCCACTTGCCTTTATCCCACTCGCAGTGGGGTCGGCGCAACAAGCTTTAACACATGTTACCGAAAGATTTGTTTTGTAGATTATACGACCGGTCACCTGCCTAACGTCAACCGCTCTGGGGAGATAGGAGATTATTTAATAATTATAAATGGTAACGCTAAATTAATGTGCATGAGTCTCATGCTCTGTCCATACTCTTGGAGTTATCGAGTACCTACACACTTGTAGTGTACGTAAAACGGTATGTCACATCCATATTTCAGTTTGAAATATCAGCAACTAGACGTTGATATGATGGCTACTTACACTTAGGGTTGTCACGCAAATTCATTTATCACGTCTTAAGCATGAACTTACACTGATGTTCTGTTGATGAGGGTTGACACGTGCGAACGTGGGTTATAATTTAAAAGGGTTACGCCAGGTATGTTCGATAGGGCTTTAACCCTATATGCCCTTTGCATAGATCCGCTTTAAACGATTTTAAATCCTATGCTAATTCTGTAGTTTTATGGAGGTTATCCAGACTTTACATAGGCCTATGCTGTAAAAACCTTTTTAATAAATATATTATATAAATAAATCCGTACTAACGTTAAATATCTAACATTTAAATTTTTGAAATGGGAAATAGAACAGACAAAATTAAAATAAATTCAAACTAGAATTATTTTACCACTGAAAAAGGTAAAATAGCAAAAAAAATACAGAAACAATTTTCGTGTACAGAAAGTAAAATAGGTCTAACGAGACTCCTGACTACTGAGATAACACCTTTTGTATCCCAATTTTGTATTAGGTACAAGGATGGGTTAAAGGAAACAACTGAAATGTTAGCCTAGAGTGTTATCTAGTATTGGACACACAACCATATTTGCACATTTTAACAAGCAGTGATAGCTTAGCGGGGAGTGGTATGGGCTGTCGAGACGAAAGTCGAAGGTTCGAAATCAGCCCCAAGTGCATAGTGCAAGGAAACATCGTGAGGAAACCTGCATACCTGAGAAGTTCTTCATGAGAATTTCGAAGGTATGTGAAGTCTGCCAACCCGCATTAGGCCAGCGTTGTGGACTAATGCCTAACCCCTCTCATTCAGTAGAGGAGGCCCGTGCCCAGCTGTGGTACGTATATAATACAGGACTAGTATTATTATTATAACTAGTCACTAATTTATCCATATTTAAGCAGTTTAGTTAAAACACATCTCACTGAACGCCAACACGGTTTTATTCCAAAAAGATCCACCACAACAAATCTAGTAGCGTTTGTAGATACTATATCCTGTCATATGGATCAGGGAACTCAAGTTGACGCCGTATACACGGACTTCAGCAAGGCTTTCGACAAGGTAGACCATGGTACACTATTGTTGAGACTTGCTGAGGTGGGTGTTGGGGATCTGTTTTGAATTTGCTTGAATCATATCTTACTGATCGTAGGTCTTACGTGCTGGTAAATGGTGTTCAGTCTTCTGAGTTTATAGCCACTTCAGGCGTTCCACAAGGTTCGCAGTTGGGACCCTTACTATTCCTTATTCTTATAAATTCCGTCACCGAATGTTTTCATCCCACGACACCTTATCTATTTGCAGACGACCTTAAAATCATAAAACCTATTAAGCACATAGATGTCTGCAGACTAATTTAAGAAGACATTGACAGACTAGTTAGATGGTGCGAGCTAAATAATATGTTTTTAAATGCAGAGAAATGTAGTTTCATATCTTTCAGTAGGCATAAAATAAAAATATTAGGTTCATACACTGCTAATGGTAGCAACATAAAGCAGGTTCAATATATACGAGACCTGGGGGTAATAATGGATAGCAAATTGACTTTCAATACCCATTTAGACAAAATATTAAATAATGCATCCAAAATGTGTGGATTTATTGCGAGAGACACTTAAACGAGCAGAAACAAAGATATTGTTATTTAACTCATTAGTCCGCAGTATACTGGAGTATTGCTCACAGGTTTGGTCTCCATTCTATGAGGTTCATAGAAGTAGACTTGAACGAATACAAAAAAGATTCCTCAGTCATCTCGCATACAATCGGAATTTACACCACTGTCTGAAATCTTACAATGCTCGTCTTGAATTCTTCCCTCAATGATAGATGCAAGCTTCTTGAACTTTTATTTATTTACAAGGTATTCAACAATAGAATCGACTGTCCAGAACTTTTAGCACAAATCAATAAATCTGCCCCGAGTAGATGTCTACAAACTGTTTAATGTACGCAGCCACAGAACCAACCTAGGTCTAAACTCACCATTGATCAGAATGACCAGACTTTACAACGATATGCCCAGATCTTTAAACGTAGATATATTCTGTGATAATTTATTGTGTTTTAAGAAGAAAATTACTAATTATTGGGAATCCAGACTGTGTTAAGTCACTATGTTGGATACACAATATTTACCACTCAATTTTTATTAATTTGTAATTTCTTATAAAATATTGGTTGCGTTTTAATTATATTTTATTATTTTAGTTTATTAGTGAATATCCGGTGCATTACTTGTGTTAGTTGTGTTTGCCTGTAACTGGGTAGTATGTTATATTTGTTTGTTACTTAATAAGTTTTATATGTACACCCATTGGCGATCCAAAATAAATAAATAAAAACTATATTTGCGATGTTTAAACCTTCGTCTAATTGGTCTAGTGGCTTTTTTATTAGCCTGAATGACGAAGCGACAGGTCGCTCGCCTGATGGTAAGCGCCACGCAGTGAATTATAAAGCACTGCATGGCACTGAACTGCGTTCGTCACCCCAAGACATAAGTTGTGAAGTCTCATAATGCATAGTCATTTCACTGGTAGAAATTTCCTTGAAACCGAAACACAACAGGGTGGTTTTGGTGTTCTGTTTATAGATAGGGATGGCGTATACCGTCAGACGAGAGATTAGCTCGTCTCGTCATTCGGGCGAATAAAAAGTGTTTGCTTACCGCATTTATATTGAAATTACCTGAGTAAAATCGAATAACTTTATTTGAAAACAGTGCCTAAATAAGCCTCATATTTAAATGTGGAAGCTTATATCAACATCAACTCCAAAAATTACTCTTCAAATATTTTAATGTTCGAAGCGAAATGAGAAAGCACCAAATTTTTCCTTCTTTTCCACAAATATATTCAGTGTTGGAATAACAAGTCCTTTTTTATGTAAATAAACACTTATACTGCTCGTAAATAACTTTTGTGAATGAGGATTTTTTCTTATGGGCTTTTTAAGTAGTCGCTTAATTTCCTTTTTTACGTATCTTGAATTTTAATGGGGGTTAACATAAAAAATCAATTTACTCCGTGTCACGAATCGCTGTCAAACACAAGACGTTGGGATGTCGATCAATTACTCAACGTCTGAAAAGCCTGGATCCTGATTACCCTCTAAATGGTCGTGACACCAACCTTTGGCCCAACATCACATAATTTCTCTTTCATTTTACGTGACATCTTCATGTTTGCGGACTTCAAAGGGTACTTGTGAGTTCCGCAATAAAATCCTTTTCAAGTGCCCTCTAAATGAAACAGAATATAACAAATGTGAAATATTTGTTTGTGACAATACTTGCGAATGATTTATCGTATTTTACTGTCACATATTTTATTGGTTTACAAAATGCGATTACAGTTTTTAATGTGTTCTCATTAACTTATCTTTAGCTTCCTGCATACTCATAATTTCGCCAAATTCCAGCATTTTATTTTAATTGTCACAGCACATTGTGAATTATTGTGAGTGAAAGAGTTAAGTTTTTTTTCAGCCACGATAAAGTAACTACACTCGATTTGGTTTTAAGTACAGTGCAGCCCAAATATAATGTCGCCCGCCAAGAGATATTTTGTCCCTCGACGGTCGGCAAAATTATTTAATTGATGGCCTGAAGTTACTAGGTATACAATAGCTGACCTCGAAACGCGACTCCCCTAAATGCGACTCAGCTATGGCGAGTTCTCCCCATGCTTATGGTGATCGTCTATCCAATCGGGCACAATAAGAATCAGCACTTTGATATCCGGGATTTTCCGAGAATTCTTTTTCCAAAAATATCGATTAACGCAAACATAATTATGGCAAAATATAGGAAATAATTTATTGCACCTAATTATACTTCAAGAATACAGAGGCTAAAATGTATCGTTGTTTTAAGCACCGGCAATCGTTTCATAATCATCAAGCTCTCTTCACTACAGAGAGCAAAATATATACACCCAACAGTCACACACATAGTCCCGACCCCACACTAGGTAAACCTGTATCGTGGGTATCAGGAACTACGAGGGACTTGCGGTCCCACAACACCCACACCCGAGACGAATATTTGTGGATCACACAAACATTTGTCTCGGTGTGGTAATCGAACCCACGGCCTCTCGCTTCGTAGCCGGCTACTCTCCCACTGCGCCACGGAGCTTTCAAAAGCATTTCATCGTATTTTCGTAACTTTCTACAAAATGCACAATGCAACTAAGCATTAGTAACGTATCTAATTTATCTATACACAGATACGAGAGAGACAACAGTGGGCCCGCCGTCGTCAGATAATGGACACCACTTCCTGAGCAGCTGTAACCTCATGACCTCACGCATCAAAATGCCTTATCAATGTACTATTACCAGCCTCTTATTGACCGAACCGTTCGAGTTCTGGGATGTTTATCAGTCACGAACAAAACTCGCTCGAGTCCCCACATAATCATGACAATCAATGGACTCATTACCAGTGCATCGCTTGTGGACGAATGATGTGCGTTGATTTGCTAAGATGGGTGATTTATTTCCGAGTATACCGAAGAGTACGTTCGCGAGTGAGGTAGAGGGGAACTGGAGTGTGGGGCTTGGATTGGAGGACTATAAGTCCGATGCGGATTTGGCGGCTGTGGAACTGTTTCGAGATTATCCGGAGCCGCTGCTACGGTTTGCCTCGGCTTGCTGTGTGCTGTTCATGCTTGTTGGGATTCCTGGCAATTTGATCACTATCATTGCTCTGGCACGTTGCAAGAAGGTGAGTGCTAAGTTGTAATTGTTTAATTAAGTTTTGCCAATGTGCCAGTCAGGTAGAAAGCTTACAAAAATATTTATATGATAACGCGTACCACACAGAGATGAAGCTATTTTTTTATTAACTTGAATTATGAGACGAGCAGGTCGTTCGCCTGATTGTAAGCGCCACGTCTGCCAATAAACAGAAGCAAAGCCACACAGAATTTTAAATTACCAAGCACTGCATGACACTGGACTATGCTTATTACCCCGAGACATGAGTTGTTAATGCAATAAAATTAATGCCCAGTAATTTCACTGACTTCAATATACTTTAAACCGGAACACACCAGTACTTACATACTGTTGCTTGGCGGCAGAAATAGACAAATCAACCAACCCAGACGTCCTCTCGCATACGAGAGACCTACCACCACCTTATAAATATAATCGTAGTAACTACGTAATAGAATAGGTTTTAATAATAATAATTTGAAACCTGTATGATAATAGAATAGCTTTTAAAAATCTGTTTAGTTATTTAATCAAGTTACAAATGAGTCTCATTTGTTTAAAATCGTTACACAATTTTTTGGAATAACTTGGAATGATTACAGAGAAATCTAATCAACCACGCTAAAATAGTCAGTTTTAGTGAAATTTTATACTAAAGATCCAGACGAGGCATATGCTCAGTAGTGGGAGATTATAATTATAAGGCTGATATTATATTACTATTAAGATCCAACCTTCCTATTCTGACGCTATAAAACTATGTTCCATAATACAAATTATATTGTATAATATTTCAAACAAATTAATAATTACATTCAATTTTGTAGTGGCCGGAAACGATATAAAATTCTCAATACGTATTTTTACAGTTATCATTGTATAAACAGATGAGCTACTTCCTGTTAACTATGTTAATAGATTTGAGACGCGGTCTGACTATGATGTGTAACACAATAGAATTAGATTAATATTTGCATAGCATCTAGGACTCAACAGTGGCAATTTTGAAGTTTTTTTCCTATATTTATCAACTAATACAAAAGAAGTTTAATATGTTATCCAGTTAATTTTAGTTAAATAGTTTCTATTTTGCAAAAATTGCGACTTTTATGGTATACCTAAAACTACTTTCGAAAATGTTCACAGACATTTAAAACAAGTCTTTACCTGGGTTTTGTTTGGGACCGTCATAATATCTACTAAAGTAGGAAGAACGTTTGTACGAAGGTGTTTCTTTGATTCATTCCCAAAATACCATCTCCTTTAACTTTCCAATGTCAGAAAAAAATGTAATGACTAATTTGTTCAAATACATCGGAACGTAAACAATGGTTACAATACTTTGTGAGATTAGACACATTACTGTTCGGCGAATTCATTAAGTGCTTCCTAAGAAAGGTCATTAAGTTTGATAGTATATAAATAAAAGTAAACTAACTTAGAGTTGTCTAGTAAACTTTGGTACAAATTCCAATAAATTTTACGTTTTTTTTTATATTATATTACTGCATGTCCAACTGATCAGTCTCTTTACATAAATAAATAATATAAAACCTCTACTATTGATATGTTGGTTGATATGCTGAATGGCAACCTTGAAATATCAGGGATTGATCTCCAAATTGGGCAACCCGTAGCATGCTCTTATCAACACGACTTCCTGGGATCTAGTTTATTTTTGATTCGATGATACGCTTAGTTTTTACATACATATCTAAGTGGTACGCTTACACAATATATTTACTAAGGTGGTAGTTCCCTAAGCTGGAAAGGCCTATGTCCAAAAGTAGACCAATTCAGGCTGATAAATTGATTTTGGGCGGTAAGTCCCTGATATGCGAGAGGTTGTCTGGTTTGGTACTACCACCGCTCTGTCTATTACTGATACCAAACAGTAGTGTGTAAGCACTGTTGTGTTTCGGTTTAAAGGACATTGAAGCCAGTGACATTACTGTGCATTATGACGTAACATATATCAGGATGACAAGCGCAGTCCAATGTCATGCAGTACTTTATAATTCATGTTTCTGTTTATATGTAGGCATGGGGCTTGCTATCAGGCGAGCAATCTGCTCGTTTCATCACTCAGAATAGTAAATAGAATAGTAAAAAACCATTTTCCTATTGCTTCCGGATAAGCGTGAAATTTATATTAAAATTAATTAAAACAAGATAAAACAACTAGTCTAATATAAAACAACGTTATAGTATGTTTGTTTATTAGTTGATAATGCTAGTGGTCACCGAGTGGCAGGGACACCGCGATAACAATGACACTAAACGTTATATTGCAAATATTTATCTATTTACTTTTCTATTAAGATTCAATACTTATACATACATACGCACTCACGCAGACATAAGTGTATATGTATTGAAAGTGTGTACGCGTTAGGAATGCTGTGCTCTCTCGGGTTCGATCTCCGGGTCGGATAGAAGTGATATTGGGATTTTTAATATAAAAATATTTTTACAAGGTGGTAGGTCCCTCGTTTACGAGGGACCGGCTGGGTTGGTACCACCGCTTTGTCTATTTCTGCCGCCAGTGTGTAAGCACTGTTGTGTTCCGGTGTGAAGGACATCGAAGCCAGTGTAATTATTGGCCATTATGAGACTTAACACCTTATGTCTTGGGGTGACGAGCGCAGTCCAGTGTCATGCAGTGCTTTATTTAAAGTTCTGTGTGGCGTTGCTTCTGTTTATGAGCAGACGTGGCGCTTACCATCAGACGAGCGACCTGCTCGTCTCGCCATACAATTTAAAAAAAAAATATGCTCAGGATCAGCTCGGAGTCTGGAATTGCGCCCGGTATGGCGATAGGCTCGCCCCCTATCACATCATAGGACGGAAATAAGCTCGGCGAAATTTGGGTGTACTGTTTACACCTCTGCCTACCCGTTCGAGGCTTACGCACTGTATGTAAACTATTAGAAGTTTATATTTGACTCCATATACTATCCAAAATTAAGAAATAAAATGCAGTAGATTATTTAAAAAATATTGAAAAAGTATTATGTTAAATTTAATTATCGAATGAAACAACAATTGGATAAAGTCTTTATTTAAACAAACGATGAGTTCTCATGTACAATATTTAAAATATTTATAATATATGTGAGGACAATCACGTCAACATACCGTGAGTAATACCCACGATAATCTATACATCATACTAATATTATAAATGTGAATGTAAGTTTGTTTGTTACGCTTTCACGCGAAAACTACTTAACCGATCATCATAAAACTTTGTACACATATTCTTGGAGGTATAAGAAGTAACATAAGATACTTTTTATGAAAAAAATATCTATTTGTTTGTTACGCTTTCACGCCTAAATCACTGAACCGATTTTGATGAATTTTGATGTAGAGATAGATGGGACCCTGGAGACGGTTATAGGCTACGTTTTATTTCGTCTTATTCACGCGGGTGGAGCTGCGAGCAAAGCTTATAATATATAATTACTTGTCCTGACTGACTGACTGACCGATTGACTGATTCATCAACGCAGAGCCTAAATAGCTGGGGTTACAAACGTGAAATTTTGACAGTTGATGCCTTTTATGTTGTAAGCACTAAGGAAGGGTTTTTTGAAATTTCACCCCTAAGGGGGTAAAATAAGGAATGGGCGGTCGTATGGAAGTCCGTCATTTCAAAAGCAAGAAATTTGGTCAGATGATAGTTTGTGTAATGTAGGGGTCCGCTAAGAAAGGATTTTTGGATACATTTTAAGGGGGCATAAGGGGGGTTGAACATTGTATGAAAGACGGGAGCGGAAAATATGCCCGCGAGTGAAACCGCGCGGGGCAGCTAGTGTTATTATAAAAAGCCTATAAGGTAAATTGATATCATAGTATTTATTCGTTTTGTTTTGTGGTATATCAAAATGTTTAACTCGGCCGTATGGTATTTGGCTCAGTGGAATGACGGTTGTGGTTACAACGAATATTTTGTTTGTTTAATTGATCCTTTACACCATAAAATTTTAACGCCCTATAAAGGAGGGGTGTTATATATTTGACCCCTTTGTCTGAGTGTGTTTGCGCGCGCGCGCGAGTGTGTGTGTTTGCAAATGCAGTTTTATATGTATTGGCCTGGTATCTTACATTTTAAAGGGAAGTTTAAAAATAACTTTTATATATTACATTCGTAGATTTCGTCTACTGACGTCAACCCCTCCGGGGTGAAAACACGCAGACCCGAAACAAGTCTTGGTTATATTTTGAGATAAACTTATAAAGCCACGGATCAAACGGACAATTGCCTCCCCCTGAACCAAATAAAGACGGAATTATTTAAAGCGTAACCCCATCGCGTCCGTAAATTTAACCAAAATTGTCCTAATAAATTAATTAGAAATAAATATTTGTGGATCATACAAACATTTACGAGGACATACTTTAAAAAAAGAGAGATAGAGATATTATCCTTAAACCGGTAGCTTAGAAAAATTTACATATTAAAAAATGTTATTTTCATCTGAAAAGTGATGAACAGCTGACTGATGTGACGTATTGACGAAGCCGGGCGCGCACCCAGCGCGGCGCTTTTGATGTACGTAGACGCCGCAACTTGCTATCTCGCTCTGGCTCTGAGTTATCGCTCTTGCAGAGGTAATCAATCGAAATACAGTTCACAAACAATAAAATAATTAAAGTATAAAATTAAATATGATTATTTTTATAGTCTCATTTTCGTATGCGAGTTATTTCATTCATTTATATATGGATTCTGATATCACAGTTAAAACGCCCAACAGGGTTTCATATTGTATAATCTCGACTGTCAAGAGATATTGCCATCGACGGTCCCCAGAATTATGCCGGCTTGAAGTTACTAGATATCCACTGGCTGACCCTGGGAACGTGACTCGCCTGAGCGAGCCACTATGGCATGTTTTTCACCATGTGTACGGTGGTCACTAACCAGATTGACACAAATAAAGTACCCTGCCTCCACCTCAATATTATTCATCGTTTTGCAAAATCACTGCCACGAAGCAGATTAATTGGTCACAAGTTTAAAAATAAACTAAGTTACATCGATCATAAATTGATTTAACACACAGCTTTGACTTGATTTATTGTCCAGTGATAAATGTGACAGTCAATATATTGAAATAATGCAATCCGTTCCTCTATTGGGCTAGGTCAGTGTTCACAAATATGCATGTATGCAACATGTTGTATGTATGCAACATTATTTATATTTATTTATATTTAACATAAATCATGTTGAATATGTATAGTTTAGTTCAGTTCTTATTTTTATGGTTTTGCGATATTGCGCTGCCACAATTCTGCCGGTGTCACGTAGAAATTACAAATAAAAAAATAGCTACCAAACATATGAATTTTCCAAGTATCCAAGTAATCTAGTATCCAAGTTGACTTACATCCACAACCGACGAGATCTACAACAAAGAGAGAAGAAAACATTTAATTTTTATAAATAACACAAATATTTAAAGCAACCAATATGTACACCATAAATACTAAAATGTAGATATATATTTATATTTTGATACCATTTACCTTAACACACCCTAACACATAAAAAGGGAATAAATGAGGGAAAGGGTAAGGAGGGAACTGGTGAATAACTTTTGGTAGTACAACCATACTACTGACACTACCAAATATAGTGGAGGTAGATAATAATAAGTATGACATCTACATCAAATAACACCTTATAAATACACTCGCCATTACGGAGAGACAATTTCTCTTACGATCGACGAGGTATTAATATACCAATAATCGAGTGTTATCCGTGTGTGTATAATGAGTGTTCACAAGCATTGTGCGGTCTGGGTAAAGCTATAAAGGGCGGTTGGAGGCTAAAGATATACACCACAAACACGGTTCACCACAATATGTATTGCCAAATCATGGTATAAATCACCCGCAAAACTATTGTCGATGTCTTTGTGAGTTAAACAGAATTGTCTACATCTTGAAGGCTCGGCCCAGTTGTTACAGCTGTTTCACAGAAAACCGACGTGGAGTAGCAGCTTGGTGTTGCGTTTCATATGGTGTATGAAATAAAGTTCCTTCTTTCTTTCAAATATCTGGAGACTTAAATCACCTCCCCTTTTGAATCCCTTAATTACCCCTTAGGTCAGCAACGCATCTATTATTCTTCAGGTATCGTGGGTGTTTATGTGTGGTGGAGATCACTTAGAATCAAGTTCGTTTGCCGGCCTTTGATAAAAAAACGTTTTTCATTCAATAATGTTATCAGATTGTATTGTAATTATATCACCTCGTTGTACTTGTCTCTAGCTCTTGCAAGGGATTTCTATTGATTGACATTTTACTTTGACTCCGAATTAAAATATACTTTAAAAAAACCTTACTTATTAGGCATTCGATTGCTCGACAATCTGCCATACTCACACCATTCATTTGACAGATACCATCAGTACAATACATTGAACTGTTGTTTAATATTCGGGAAGCGGGTTACGTGTTAGTGTCCCTTCACGTGGCATCATAGCCACTTGCTCGTTAGCCGGCCACTGCTATAAAAAATTAAAATTGCATTTCACATCATCATCTTCATGTCTAAATAATATTTTGTGGTTTAATTACTACATATATGAAACGGAGGTCGGCGCAATATGTTTCTGTAGAAGTAGCCAACATTTTACTTTTTTTTACGACAAGCCATGCATCGTCAACCCTTAGATCCCATCCTAATATATCATTTTATTTTTCAAACAAACTCTTACAAAGTTTTGCTCGACATAGAAAACACTTGAGCTACCTCAAAGTTTTTGTACCAAGTTTTCTTTTGATTCCTCCAATTTCTGTTACGTTTAAATTTTAAAGGTAAATTAAATATTTCAATTACATCTTAAAGATAAATATTTTTTTTTTATTTATTTACACTTTTTATACATAAAATGTATAAAGGCGGACTATTTATGGCGGAATTTAATGCTGTGATATAAGAACTACAAATGAGGACTTATTAACATTTTTATCACCAATATTTTTTGGTAGTTTATCATTTATCTGCGTTTACCTCGACTTTTGCCCGTCTGTTGAAGTTTATCAATTATGCTAAATAAATAAATACACCAAAAGTCGTACAGATAGTATTGATCCCACACTAGGTTAATCTATATTGTAGGTATCAGGCACTACGAGGGACTTACGGTCCCACAAAACAGACCCGAAACCAATACTTGTGGCTCACACAAACATCAGTCTCGGTGCGGAAACTGAACTCGCGGCCTCTTGATTTAGTGCCGGCTACTCGGCCCAGCTGCGCCACGGATGTTGTCAAATAAATTTAAAAAAACTCATAATTATCCTGCAAAAGTACGTAGAGCTACTACTAATACAGGAAAATATTTATGATATTTCTCAATTTTAATTCAATACTTTGAACCATCCTATCGTAATCATTATATTTAGTTTGATATAGAAAAAAACGTGTGACCAAAATTTTACTAATCATTCTCATAACATCAATAATAATTATTCTTGTTACCAAAGTCAAATTATATTTATTGCCTAGACAAGTAAATGACTAAGATTTTACACCAGATTATTTCCAACAACATCTAATATAATCATATATTCCAGGTCCGCAACGCGACTGCAGTATTCATCATGAATCTATCCTGTTCTGACCTTCTATTTTGCTGCTTCAATCTCCCCCTCGCCGCGTCTACTTTCTGGCATCGGTCGTGGGATCACGGCAAGATTCTCTGCCGCATGTTCCCGCTGGCGAGATATGCTCTGGTAGCAGTCTCTCTATTCACCGTACTGGCCATCACTATCAACAGATACGTCATGATTTCGCATCCAAGATTGTATCCAAAGTGAGTATAGATTATGGTGTTTAACTTCATGAGTACGCACTTTTTAATCTAGCATAAGTGCTAGGTCTCTTCTATACGAGAGGCTGTCTGGGTAAGTTGTATAAAAAATGCAAACAAGAGCTATTAGGTAGTTTTATTTGTTGTAAATTTTTCAAACGTGTTTTCTAATACTTTTTTCCTCTACAGGTTGTACAAACGCCAGTACCTCGCAGTGATGGTGGCAAGCACATGGGCATTTTCATTCGGAGCGTTGATAGCTACGTGGCTTGAGAAATGGGGCAGATTTGGTCTGGATCCCACAATAGGCTCCTGCTCCATACTACCTGATCGCAACAACAGATCTCCAAAAGAATTCCTTTTCGTTGGTGCTTTCATGCTTCCCTGTTTGGCGATAGTCATATGCTATGCTCGAATATTCTGCATAGTCAGAGATGCCGCGAGAAAATCAAGAGCACCCGTTCGTCGAGCAAGACCCGGATTAGAAGATTCTGCCGTTGGGTCGGCTTCTACGGCACTGGAACGATCACCGGGACCTGAAAACGGTGCCAATCATAATAATCATATCTCAGCACCGAAACGAGCGTTGCTCGCACCGCCTGTTCTTCATTGTCCACCTACACCAGCTCCAGAACGATCATCATCTTCTGGAGTGGATACACTAGATGGACATGATGAGGAATGTGCTCTAGATGCTAAACCTCGAACTCCCAGTGGCGGAGAAACTGCCAAGCGTCTACGCCAAGCTGCCTGCGCTCTAAAACGATCTCCAGCATCAGTCAGGCCGCCAAGACTGACGCCCAAAGACAGAAAATTATTAAAAATGATTATGGCCATAATGCTCTCTTTCTGGGTATGTTATCTGCCGATAACATTGACAAAGATATTCCGCGAGTTTACCTCGCACCCAGCGGCGAACATAGCTGGGTATATACTGATATATCTGACGACGTGTATCAACCCGATTATATATGTGGTGATGTCAAGCGAGTACCGTCAGGCGTACAAGAACTTGCTGATGTGCCGGCGGTGGGCGTGACGATCACCAGGCGACGGCGTCTCCGAGAAGCGCCCGCCGTGACTCCACCACAACCGCCAGACAGCTTAAAATACTCTTGCAAATAATGGGACCGATGTGCGCGAGCTGGAAAAATCAACTATAAATTATCTGCTCTAGTGATTGTGTTATTCTGTGTATACGTGACTAGTTAAGGGGTGTTTTGAGAACATGTATTTTATTATGAGTAATTGAGAACCGTCCGTGTAAAGAGTGGATGGAACTGAATGAACTTGTGAATGTTTTTATACTCGAATACATGATTTAAATTTACGAGTCATATGTGTGTAGATACGTAACGTCGCGTCGTCTAAAATATATTTAAACATTAAAGTATGTAAGTAGGTGGATAACAAAGATACTCATTACTAATTTAATGCTATCGGTAAGAATATGTAATTTATAAATTTTCAACCAACAGCTATCACCAAAAATCATCAAGTTAATGTGAAAGTATTAGTTAGCAATAAATCGTCGGAAGGACCAAAGAGTACGGTAGTTATAATGATGGAAGCAATACGTTAGTAGTAAAGAATTAAGCGTTTATGAGGCTAACCGCGGTCTGTAGCGTTTATCTAACTCGGGCATACCCGTGAGCGGGGTGATGCTGACTCATCAGGGAAAACATAGCAAAAACATTAATCCTGTATTCACTCAAATCATACTCACTAGTAATAAAATGCTTATGAGCAAACGACGTGTGAATGTTGTGTTGTAAAGTGTAATAAAGAAAAAAATATGAGTGGCAATGTTAGTGAGAACGATGTGGATCTGGTGCCGGGTCTGGAAGATTATGAATCTAACGCAAAGCTGGCGGCAGTGGAACTGTTCAAGGACTATCCGGAAGGATTGCTGTACTTCGCTGTAGCCTGCTGCATAATCTTCATGATCATTGGAATCCCAGGGAACCTCGTCACGATCATCGCTCTGGCTCGGTGCAGGAAGGTAATTTGCATTTCTGAACTATTCGTAGAACATAAGAATCAATTCACCTGTTTTGATGCATGTTACTGCTCGGGTTCCGATATTCGACGATTGTAATCGATCATATCGAATGAAATAATTTCCCAGATAATATCTAATTAATAATAATAAATAATAATAAAAAATAGACCTTAATGTGACCATTTTTTGTAAAACCGTTATTTTATGTATTATAACTATAGTTATTACTGTTATTAATTGGAAATATTTACCTGTATTATGAATAAGTTACTCAAGAGACAAAGGTTTTTAAACAGTAATAATTAACGTCAACTATAATTCATAAAGTAACTAGGTGGCGTGGTTATCGTCATAACGCAAATAAATTGTAAACCGTATGAGTAGGTATATCCAGTGACATCAACATCACGATTTACGTTCATTGTGAAACTTATAGTTCTATTGAATGGCTAAATTCCAAACATATAAACAGTTTATACTTTGTATTTAAAGCGCCATATCGTTTAAAATAACGCTATAGCGTTGCTACATTAAATGTTCGCTGTAAGCTGTAACTAGTAAGCACACAAGATAATGATTGGCATGATATATCTATCGCTGTATGTCTGGTAATTTGTTCACGCATCACATTAAAGATCCTATACTCATTTTAATGCAGTATTCACTATTATTTTAAGCGAAAATAAACATATGGATTATAAAAAATCTATATAACCTAGAAAAATACTTTCACTGTATCGGAGCCGCGAGCAAAATCTAGATAAGAATATTTGAGTTAGAGCATAAAAATACATGAAAGGAAAATTAAGAAATTAAATACACGGTTTACTACAGTAACCGAACGCAAGTAAATAGCTTCGCAGTTCGCAGTGAAACATCGAGGTCAGGCATTGACGTAACTATTAACTTTGATTACAACCGATTCATCAACTTCACAGTTGATGAATCAATCAATCAAAACAAATATAATTGTGATATAAAAACACACTGTTTTTATATCACAATTATATTTGTTTCAAACATTTTCATTGTTTTCTTGAAAGTTTCTGTTGAACTTCATTACAATTGCAAAATGGTTGAGTTTCTTGGAAACAGTCCCAAAACAACATATTTGTCAACAAACTAGTATTTTCGTGTTACTCATAGAAAACTTGAATGTTGAGGCTAACGTTGAGGTCTCGGGTAAAGTGATATTGGGTTTTTCTATTATGAAATGCTCAGTATCAGCCGGAGTCTGGAATTTGTGCCCGGTATGGCGATAGGCTCGCCCCATAACACATCGTTGGACGGAGATACGCTGGGCGAAATGTGGGTGTAATGGTTACACCTCTGCCTACCCCTTCGGGGATTACAGGCGTGAGTACGTATGTATGTAAAAAAGCTCATCGGATCATGAGCGATCTAGTTGCCCTTTGTCTACTCTTTTGGAGGTATAGGTGCTCTGGCATTGCTAAAATCCTTGAGCGGCGGTAACCGCTTACTATGATATGGACCGCCTGCTTACAAGCAATAAAAACAAAATAAATAAATCTCATGCATATAATATGTGTCACCATAATCCGCCAAATATGGGAACACTGGTTGAACCTTTCCTTTCCGACATAACATTTATCTGCCATCTTTACAGGTCCGCAATGCAACAGCAATATTCATAATCAATTTAACATTCTCCGACCTTCTGTTTTGCTGCTTCATCCTGCCTCTTCAAGCATCTACATTTTATCAGAGAGCATGGATTCACGGAAAGTTTCTCTGCCGAATGCTGCCTCTTGCAAGATATGCTTTGGTAGCTGTCTCAGTATTCACCATATTGGCTATCACCATCAACAGATATATTATGATATCTTACCCAATACTCTATCCTAGGTAAGTGATTTTCAAAATAATTATTTCAAATTTGCCTTTCTATTACTAACTAACTTTTTAAGGTCGGCAACGCGCCCATAATTCTTTTAGTATTGTATCATAGTATAGTATTGACCCATTTGCTCATTTGCCGGCCTATGCTACAAAAAAAAACTAGGTGGTAGATCTCTCGTATGAGAAGCCGTCTGAGTTGGTATACCACCACTTGGTCTATTTCTGCCGCCAAGTAGCAGTGTGTACGCACTGTTGTGTTTCGGTTTGAAAGACATTGAAGCCAGTCATTTGAGCATTAAGCCTTAACATTTTATGTCTCGGGGCGCAGTGCAATGACATGCAGTTCATTATGATTCGATGTTCTGTGTGATGTTGCTTCTATTTATGCTTTAGCAGCTGGTTTCGTCAATCAAGCTAATAAAACATTTCTTTTTATTTTACGAATAGACATCTAACGTCATATTTTTTTCGTGTAAAACTTATCACTGAGAAACTACTTATAAATTATACTGAATAATTTGTTTGTTTGTAAATAAATATAATAAATAATATGATGAATTGTCTCACAAATCACAATGCTTCTGACGTTATATTCCTATTGCGTATACACTGTATAAAAAAATGTTGTGTTTTTATCATAATTCATATTTTTAATCAACAGGTTATACAAGAAACTTTACTTATCAATCATGATTGCTGCACTCTGGTTGATCCCTATTGGTATGCTAGTCCCGACATACTTCGAAGTGTGGGGTCGATTCAGCTTAGATCCCATAACCGGCTCCTGCTCCATAGTGCCCGACGAAAATGACCGATCACCGAAGAAGTTTCTATTCATAACTGCATTCATTATCCCAAGTTTGGCAATAATCATATGCTACGCCCGTATCTTGTGGATAGTGAGAAAAGCATCAAGAATGGCTCGTGGTCCAGTAAACAGGAGACCAGTGTCTGCAGTGGAAAATGCGCAGCTTGACGGCAATGATGACTTACGAATGTCAACTGTTAATCAGAGTAGAAGAAACTTAAGTCAAATCGTGTCCACACAAAAAGATGCACGATTTCAAATAACTCTTGGCTGTTTCGTAAACACAGGCGCGGAATTATCATCTTCCCTCGAGAGTACAACACCTGATGAGCTAGAGAAGGATCCATCAAGACCCAGAACTCGTACGTTGGGAGCGGAGTCTATTAGCAATTTCCGAAAAAGTTTTGTAGCAACATTCAAACGCCCCTCGGGACCGCCCAAGCCCCGGCTCCCTACAAAAAAAGATAAAAAATTGCTGACAATGATCGTCGCGATAATGGTGTCTTTTTTCGTTTGCCATCTACCCATTACGTTAACGAAGACGATATTCCAAGACTTCACATCCCACCCTATATCTAACATTGTAGGTTACATTTTAATATATATAACAACGTGTGTGAATCCTATAATTTATGTGGTAATGTCAAACGAGTATAGACAAGCATACAAGAATTTGTGGAAGTGTGGGCGATGATGCTGCCCGGTGAACTCTCTTAATAACTCTGATAAGACTTTATTGTAAGTAATTTGTGTGACAAGTATTTTTGTGTGTACGCTAGCGTTGTATTTATTATATAGGTGTGAGCCGTCCGTGTCTGATTAAGAGATTAGTATGGTGTGAATATAAAGGTACTGCGTGTAAAATTAGCGCAATTCTGATTTTAAATACCTATACGAGTAAATATATGTAAATATGTTGATAGTATGTAGTTGGAGATATAAAAGTCCCGCGTTACTAATAGTGTGTCAATAATATTGCAAATTGGATTCCGTAGACATTAAATACGGTATTGGTCTTTGTAAAATATGCGACATTCCGTTATTTGAATATGCAATATTTATAATCAGGAACAAATTAACTTAATGTTAATGAAACAAAATCTAATGGTGCAGTTTAACGACGCGTCATAACACGAGCTGAGTTGAGGCTTAAACGTAGTACTCGTGTACACGATGCTGTAAACTTATTCGTAGCAACTTGTAAAAACTTCGAAACATTTGGATACGCGTCGCGTCGTTTACAACGGGTAGGCTGCACCTTGTCTCTGGGTCCGCTCGGTCTATCACGGGTAATTTAACTACACCATAAAATGATTTACAATAATAAAATATTGAACAATTCTCACCTATAAGATAAAAGTTTGATATGTTTGATTTACTATATATTCAGTAACAGTTTAAAACATGAATATTTGTAAGATAAATCCTTATATATAAGTACTATTTGTAACATAAGGAAAATATACCAGGACGTTGAATATACCGAAGAACCCCTACCATTGTTTACCAATATTTTTACGATCGAGTATGTTAAATCAAAAGCGTATACAGTATGTTCTTTAAGTTGTTTTGCTGACGTAAATTGCGGTTCATATTCCAACAATTTGAAGTATAGTTTTCTCATGAATGTGAACAAACCTCATCTCAAAACGACTTGTTAATTGACGCACTCCGTTGTACATTTGTGGTTTGCTTCTACGTATATGTTACAGCTAATTGCTTCCTGTCACTCTTGTGTTTATCAAGTCCGATGTTTTAGTCACACTACCGTAGGTGTACCTTACGACGGTACAATATCAATATGTGATATTATTGTATATAAGAAGGATGTCAAAGACATAAATGTTTTCGATATTAATGATATTTTGAATCGAAAAAGGTGCTGTTGTAACGAGTTATACATATTTAATGTGCTCTGTTTCCTAAAAAAAAAAAGAATAGCTTTTGGATGATATTGAAATGTGTGGGAATAGTTTACTACAATTTATTCCATTGTATCGTTTTAATTGTGTCAACGGCAGTTATTTTCTTATAAATAACCATTGAATTGCAATAGGTGTTAACAGCACTTAAAATATTATAAATTATCCTTACTATGAGGCATTAAGAGGATATATATAACAAAAGAATATCAAAATGTTAAAAATAAAAACAAACATAATAATTTGGTGTCAGGCAGCTACAACTGCAAATAAAAAGTTGTTATCTCATAGTAAGGGTTCCGATTATGTACTTCAATTGATGTAATAGTTCATAATAACATAAAATATCTTTACTAATGTACCCTATGTAAAAAGACGATCATTCCAAATTGTAATCTTTTTGTAACATAATTATTAATAATTAAAAAAATAAATGTTTTATACGCTAAGTATAGATAAATAGTAAATACGAGTATAATAACCGAAGATTTCCAAAGGTGTCTGTAGTCAACTGTTAGGTATGTAAAAAACTGTTAAAAGTATTTAATTTATATGTTGATATGCTATTTAAATAAGTTTTCTATATTAAGATAAATATTGAATCGTCATATTCTTCTAGAATGTTCCTGGAAAATGAATTTCTTATCGTAATTACATTATCGTCTCTAATTAACACATAAAGTATAATTGCATTTATAAAACGATCAATTTTCTTTACAAAGTATACATACAATTGCAAGTAATGTAGTAAAATGCAGGATACAGTCAATAATAGTTGCAGGACAACTGGCTGCTTGATAAATAAATAATAATAAAATCTCAATTTTAGGACATAACGTATATTTCTTTTAGAATTTTCTTATAAAGTTTTGTATCTGGACCGTAAATATATTAATACACAGCGGCCCTATAAACTAAAAACTTTAAAATTAACATTCTCCTACCACGAAATTGTGGCTTAACTTTTCAAAATCTAACGACAATGATACTACAAAAATGTTTGTTATTCTCGGAAACTTCCAGAGATTTATATACACATTTCATCATTCCCTCATTCCTATTGTTATTAAATTCAGTCACAACTGTATTTTACAAATTAATTTGCGTTCCAACCACGCAATATACAACACATCGTGGCTCTTGTCTTGCATGTATTGAGAGCGTAGTGCGGCCGCAAAAACAACTTTGTATTACCAAGCCGCATTTGCCGTCGCGTTGGTTTCTTTGTCTATAGATAACTTGTTTTTGGACCGCAAATAAAGTTGGTAATCGCTATTAAATTCAATTGGAACGGAGTATATTTAATGCGATAAGTCGTCAATACGCAGAGGTAGTTAATTGATGTTTCCTGCAAATTCCTTATTTATTCATAATACTGCTTATAAAATAATTAAAGCAGTTTTACAATACCTTAACTGTAATTACGATATCATTTTAAATACAGTCAAAACAATGTATCATTGAAAACATTAAATTAAATATCCTATCGAATTCGATCTCATCAACGCCTTCAATTTCGTTTTGACTGTACTAAAATACTCATTTGTTATTTGGAACCCGAAAATGAAGCTACCATAGAAATAACCCCGGGGCCAGGACATCTCCTCAAAGCCATTGTACTTACCAAAGATGTAATGAGAATAAATAAAAATGTTACATTTCATGCTTTTTTCATTTCTTCCAAACCTTATGTATAGTATTTTAGTTTACAGATAGTGTTATTTATAAAAAAATACCTAATATATCATAGAGGTTTCATAGTCTTCTTCTTCTTCCACCTGCCTTTATCCCACTCACTGTGGGGTCGGCGTACCATGCTTTCAACATAATGTTACAGAATGATTTGGCTTGTAGTCTTAACGACCGGCCACCTGCCTGACGACAAACCCTCTGGGGAGAAAACACCCACACGCGAATCAAATATTTCACTCTCATCTCACAAACATTCTGTCTCCGTTGCGGGAATCGAACCCGCAGCCTCTCGCTTCACAACCGGCTACTTGCCCACTGCTCCAGAGGCTGGCAAGTATTTCATAGTACCTACCTACCTATATTAAAGTAATAACTAGCGATAGCTCAGCAGTGAGTGATACGGAGTACGGACTGCAGAGACGATAAGCGCAGGTTCGAAAGCAGCCCTAAGAGCATGCACCTCTGACATTACTAAGTTACGTGTCATTGTTAATTATTATAGTTTGTTTGAACGGTGAAGGTGAAGCGTACCTAAGAAGAAGAGTTTCGAAGGTATGTAATATTTCTCAACACGCATTGAGTCAACGTCGTGCAGGCTACCATAGTAGTATAAAGTTAGTGTACGGGACCATAAGTTTAATAAAACCAAAATATTTTTACACCGTCTATAAATCCGACTGTAAAATACTCTAGGCGCATGACATGCAGATACGATTCCCGGAAAGAGATAAATTGACTCAGAATTTAGATTGTTCCTCATAAGCTATAGGACTAAAGTCCGCCATAGTTTCTGATACGCGTTAAAATAATCCTAATGAGAATTAAAACTATATTTGTCCTTTGTATTTGTTATTCTCAATTCACTGAAACTCATTATAATACAAACACGAGGATTCAAGACTGCTAATGAGTTTTTCGAAATGGTCAAATGAATCCACCAACAATAATTATAATAGAGTCAGAAATAATTACAATTGAAAACTATTAATGTGAAATCCTTTATCATCTGTATATCAAAGATAAAGTCTTGACGGACTCATTACCGCCCGTCCAAACCGCGATAGGATAGAAAATGAGATTTTGTGTTGTAGGCATCATTTAAGAAGGGGTTTCGTTAAGTGCATCACCTAAGGGGATAAAGAGTGTAAAGTTTGTATGGAAAATAATATTTTTTGGTCTAATTTACTTGAAACTTTGTATTAATGCTCTTTTACCTAAATAGTTAAACAAGTATTTCGGCGTTATACAAAATTCAACACCCTTTTCACATATTTTTCCTTTAAGTGTTGCATGAAGAGTAAATAAAGGTTTAAAAAAGCTATTTTTGTAACACAGGCAGAGCCGCGAGCAAAAAGCTTGTCCTACTATCTTACTCCCTACTAAATATTATGAATGTGAAAATTTGGACGTTTATGAGTTTGTGAATTCGGATGTTTGTTAATCAATTATACGTTATCAGATTTAGTTGAAAGTTGGCACAGAGGTAGACGATGATCTGAATTAGAACATAGGTTTATCCCGGAAAGGTATTCATGCGGGCGGAGCCGCGAGCACAAGCTAATCTACCTTTAATTATTATCATCAAAAAACTACTATAATGCAAGCGAATAATTGCAAACAAGTATTCATTTCCACTTAGCAATGCGGTATGCGCACTCAACTCAATTACAATTGCCCCATTGGTCTAGTGACAGCGTATTTATTTCACCGGTAAAGTCTTGGGTTCGATCTTTAAGTTATCAAAATCGAAAAGCACAGCCGAGTTGCCGGGGCCAGAATTTTTGTCGGATTTGGCCATAGGTTTGCGACTAACAAGAGTCCTATGTGGTAGAGTTACGCTGTAGACAGTGTCGTCTACAGCATGAATGGGCCGACTCGCCTAGGGTGTTACCACTGTCTCACAGAAGACCGACATAAAGTAGCAGCTTGCTGTTACGTTTCGTACGGAGAGAGATATCAGGAGGGATTAAGGTCCGCAACGCATCCACAACCCTCAGGTATTGTAGATGTTTATGGGCGATGGAGATCTGCACTTACCATCTGGTGACCCACTTGCTCCTTTGTTGATGTCTGCTATTAATAAAAAAATAATAACACATCGGGGAAACAAGATAAATTCCACGAACCGTGACGCATTAATTGCTCTTTTGGGATCAGAGGCGCGTATGTAAGTTATGTTGTCATTACATAGCTTTGAAGCGGTGACTTAAGAATAAGTCGTATCTATATATCGTCGCTTAGCTAACAACACCGCGTAACTCGAAAATTGGTCATATGATATTGTCATTGGATAAATTGTTTTTGCCACGTATCCAATAAATTTACACACAAATTTAAATTAACCATACTAAGCTCGATATTCAGATAGTTCTGTCACCGTGCAACTCATTGATTACATCACACATGATCATAAAAAATATTAAGTATTATGTCTCTCCTGAAAACTAAGCCAATTTAACTTGCACGGTGTTGTTAGCTAAGCGACGATATGTACTTTTTGCTTATCACCAACAGGATCTTAAAGGAGCACATAAAGATTCAAAGCAACCAATTGCTCCGTCCGATATATATGATAATAGCATACTTTCACTAGTCTGAATCGCAATACATATATCTAAAGTCTAATCCACGGTCTTATCGCTATATCTGTACCAGAAATGGAAACTTTCCCTATTGTTTTGGTATAATTGACATGTCCTAACAAAGAATATATACATACATATGCATAACACCTATCCCCGAAGGAGTAGGTAAAGGTGTAACTAGTACACCCACTTTTCGCCGAGCTTATTTACGTCCCATGATGTGATAAATGGACGAGCCTACCGCCACACTGTGCACAATCCAGACGCCGGATTGATATTAAGCATTTCGTGAGAGAAAACCCCAACATTACTTTTACCAGACCCGGGGATCGAAGCAGAGACTTCAGCACAGCAGTCGTACCGCGTACGCAATACAACTGCGCCACCGAGGAAGCAAACGCTAGGAGGTAGTAGTAACCTAACAAAGATATTTGAAAAGTGTGTATCTGGAATATGTATGAAGACTCTAGGGATGATTTTATAAATATTATCAAAATATTTATTACTAGCTTTTGCTCGTGGCTCTGCCGGTGTGCATGGCATTTTCCGGAATAAAAAGTAGCTATGTCCTAATCCAGGTTATGGTCTACCTGTGTACCAAATTTCAACCAAAACCGTTCAGCTGTTAAGGCGTGATTGACAAGCAAACATCCAAATTCACAAACTCACAAAAATCCAAACTCACTTTTATAATAGTAGTAGGATATGGGAGTAGCACAAAACTGAGTATTTTCCTGGTAGTACAGCAGCAGGAGGGGTAATATGAATGAAATATGACGTAACAACACTGTCACAGTGCTGAATTGAATACTCACGTCAATACTCCTCCCACCGCACCGTTCTACTACCCAGGACCATCTACACAGTTATGCGCTACCTCCGTAGTTTATCTAAATTCTAGCTGAACTCGAGACTTTGTTGGAACAAGGGACCTCGTATTATACTCTCTTGTCTTCAACTGCACAAAAAGTTTGACCTACTTCAAATAATCACCGCCTCCAAGTAAAACTACATGAATATTGGACAACTCTTGAAAGTTTCTTTCACACAAACATTCAAGACGTTTGGAGAAACTTTTTGTTCAGGCGTAGCTGCGGTTGTTTTGATTGTAAACAGTTTACTGAAACTCGTTTTTGTTTTGGATACTTGGAGAAAGTATATTTTATATTACGTTGTGTATTCCTATTCAAATTGTTTACAAAACCCGTGTCAGCTTCTATTTTTTATAGCATAAGCAAACGAGCAACTGAGTCGCCTGATGGTAAGTGATCTCCGCGCATGTACGCCCAAAATAGCAAAATAATCATGGGTGCGTTGCAGACGTTAAAGGGAATCCGGATATCTCACTCACCGTACAAAACGCAGCAGCAAACCGTTATTTCACGAGTATTGTTATTACTCTATTGTAGTAGAAAATCAGTCAAATTGCAACTGGGGGAATTCCCTGAGTGGTAGAGCTACGCTGTAGGCAGTTTTATTTTGCAGCATGCACAGGCCGGATCGACCGGGTTGGTATCACTATCTTACATAAAACGGTTACGCATAAAGTAGCGCGAGTGAGATATGAGTCGCGAAAGGTTCAGTCACCGTCGGGGTTTCGCCGCTTTTTTATGAATGGGTGAATAAATAAAAAGTAATACTTTTTGTACATGGTTGTACTTTATGGATATTTGCACCATCGGTTTGACGAACCGCTTGCTCGTAAGACAAAGCACTCGGCTAAACTGCAGCGCGAGACTATTACATACGCACTCACACCTATAATCCACGAAGGGGTAGGCAAAGGTGTAACCAGTACAACTTCATTTCGCCGAGTTTATTACCGTCCCATGATGTAATACGGGACGAGCCTATCACCAAACCGGGCACAAATTCCAGACTCCGGACTGATACTGAGCATTTCGTAATAGAAAATCCATAATCGCTGTTACCCGACCCGGGGATCGAACCAGAGACCTCCCGCTCAGCAGTCATACCGCATACGCATTACAAATGCGCTATTGAGGCAGTCTCCATTAGTTTTTAATTGATAGTAAAATAAATGGTAACAAAGACAAACTTAACACACTCAAAGTAAACCTCTTTGTATAAAACGTTCAAAACATAATAATCGCAGACAACGTTCTAAACTTTTTGGCTTAAGACAACTTCATTGCCTCGACTTAAGTTTTATTTTTGTTTGTTTCGACTACTGAACGAATGTGAGACTGTAATTTACCTACTATATTTAAATTATTTTCAGGATTGAAAAAAAATGGCTAAAGTAAATTAAATAAGTGATTCTTACTAATTTCAGTGTGCGTTTATTTAGGGGGTCGTCGTCGCCCTTTGTGTAAACTAATATTATAAAGAGGAACGAGGAGAATGATTTGATCATTTGTTTGCATTGAATAGGCTCTGAAACTAGTAGACATTAGAATCCTACATTATCCCTGATAAACATTGGTGATCGAATATTTTCAAAAACGATAGGGATCCGTATGAAAAAGTAGTTATATCGCGTACGCTGCGGAAATTATTGACAATAGAGCAAAGTGATGCACTACAATTATATAAAACATTTGTCTATTTTTCGTCAATAGCGGCAAACATAAGCCGCATAACATTAAAATGGTGTTTGAATCATTAAATTTGGCGAAAAATTATGTAAGTTATGGAATTCTGCCAAAAACACCTTTAAGAAATAATATAATAATACTAATCTAAAACATCGCTGATAAAGATAAAAGCCGTATTATCTGAAACAGATCCAGCCTATAGGGAATTAAGTTTCATGAACGCTAATGGATTAAGACGCGCGACCCGCTCGACAATCATCTTTTATTCATTACCCACAGAAAATATTAGAAACATTTAAAACCCATTTCGATAGAGTTTCTCGTACGACATAGGCGAGAATTTATAAGAAAACTGTCATTAACGAGGTCGTGTCACTCACAGTTCTTTTTTTAAACTGACGCGGCTTTCAATGTATAGTTAACCGGCTACTCATCCATTGCGCCGCGTAGGCTGTCCAATGTCGTATGTGTCATGCTATAATCTCCCCCTATCTAAATAAGACTTAAAGCTAGAAGTAATATTGCTTCATTGCTTAATGGCAAAGGGAAAAAATTAAATTCATCCATCAGTTTCTATACCTTATACAAAGAAAAATAAAGACGAAAGATACAGAGGAAGACTTTAATTAAAATATTTTATGTTGCATGTAACCTCACTGCAGCTATTACATACAGGCAAGGAAAATGTGTAGAGGTAATTCCAATATCTGTTTTTACACGTAGCTCAGACGCCAAATGCCTACATAGTAGAAAAATGTGTAGTTATATGGCGATATGGTCGCCCCCTATCACATAAGGGACGCTATCACATGAGATACGCTCGGCGAAATGTGGGTGTACTGGTTACACCTCTGCTTACCCCTTCGGGGATTACAGGCGTGAGGGCGTGAGTGCGTATGTATGTATTGTATATAACGGGAATTATAGGTAAATAAGAATCATCTGTCTCCAATGTAGGTAGAGTATTTATCAATTTAATAGCAAGCAATAGCTTAACGGGGAGTGGTACTGATTGTCGAGACGAAAGGCGCATGTTCGAAACTAACTTCAAGAGCAAGCACCTTAAGTTTTCTAATTTAAGTATGTAGGTGAAGGAAACATAGTGAGGAAACATGTATGGTAGAGAATTCTCCATAAGGATTTCTAAGATATGAATTGTACCAAACCGCATTAGACCAGCGTGGTAGACTAACGTCGTAGAAAAGGCCCGTGCCCAACAATCACAGTATAATAAAAGGCTGCAATGACTAAATACTTTACAGTGTCTTAGATAATGCAATTGGGTAAATATAATAAAGCTGCATAGTTCTGAATAATGGGATTTCATTAAAAATCCACATGAACCATGACTGATGTGCTTGAAAGCCTATTGAAGAATATTGTGCTAGAAGTTACGTGAGACGAGTATTATTTTATTAATACCAAACGACAATAATCACTTCAACTCATAGTTTATTGGTTACATTTACAATATCACTGCTTTACACACCACAACCTCATGTCAGGATTCTCTATAGACCGTTCTCTAATTATAACTCAAACAACTAGAACCGAATAGCAAACCAGTATAGCTACCGTGTAATGAACACTTGGACTATCGACTGACCACTGATCTTAATGAACTGGAGACTGTCTGACTGACTGCGGGCAAAAGACGTCCAGTTATGGCGACAGCCTCTTTTATATCATTCACTACCCTTCCACAAATATATCGCATCATTATTATTACAGATTACCACTCTGAAAAAATTATATAATAATATTCTACTTTAACAACAGATGAAAACACATGATACTCATTCACAAAAAAAATCTAAGCGGCTGTCTACAACATGTTTTCGAATATTTCGTGTGTCGAATTTTCTTATGCCTAAAATATTGAAGAAATGTGGATGCTTTTTATTTGCAGAACGAACGACAGGTGATATTACAATTTCTTTATGAAAATAACATGTGTCATTTACACGCTGGAGAATGATTTCGGCGATAAATAAAATTCATCGTTTTAAATATTATTTTGCCTACACACTCACGCCTGTAATCCACGAAGAGGTAGCAAGAGGTGTAACCAGTACACCATATTTAGCAGAACTTATTTCCTTCCCATGATGTGATTGGGGGCGAGCCTATCGCCATATCGGGTAAAATTCGTTATCATTTCGTGATAGAAAAACCAAGTATCCCTTTTACCCGACCCGGGAATCGAACCAGAGACCTCAGCACGGCAGTCGTACCGCGTATGCATTATAACTGCACCACCGAGGCAGTATTATAGGGTAGTTGACTCGATTTTTTCATTATTTAAATCAATAAGTTACGTTACTACAACATCTATTGCAGAAAGAATTTTATAAATCGGATCAAAAATAAATAAGTTAGAAGCCATTCAAATCCTGTAGAATGGGTAATTGTCAAATGACAGACGACGCAAACTTTGACTTCATTGTGTAAAATGTTCATTATGGTGCACGCGTGCAAGCGAGATAGTGAGATATCCCTACTACGCGCTACTACGCACCCACTTTTCCTCATATCAACATTTAAAGTCATAACTGCGGGCATATTTCTGAATCGATTTCGATTGTGTTTTAATAAAAGGGTTTCTTTTGCGCATCATTTTCTGTTTCTTATAAAATAATGTACAAAATTTTATATAGGAAAGTGAGTTTTTTTAATTTCAAATCACCCATATGTGCTCAATATGGTAATAGGCTCGCAATTTATTACATTATGGCATGGAATTAAGTTCGTGGAACCATTGCATCGGTGTGTAGGCGCTACTTGCAACTCCACCTTTTTTTTTATAGCAGAGGCTATTTTATATATAATATCTGTAATAAATATACTCATTTAAATAAAATAAAACATTCATTGTCTACGCTCACAATGACAATGTCTGAATGTCAAATGTCGCAGCTGAAGTAATGTCGATCATAATGCAAAAAATTGGTCCAGTTTTGACCACTACCTCATAAATCATCGATGAAACAAAATGCAAATGTATTAAAATGAACGCAATAAATTTGAAAGCCAATTCCGCTCGGTTTCATTAAAGGTAATATTAATTTATCAGAAATCTGTTGAATATTTCATGTTTGACCCATAATATAATATTAATTTCATAATTACACTTTGTCCATTCAACAGCTAAAAGCAATAAAGGTTCAAGCGGTATCCTCCCTCATTAAAATTCCATTATTGTAATTAAAGCCAATGATAATAAATTCAGTAATTTAAACTGCTTTTCAATAATCCAGAAAATAATGTTTTTGTAAAACCCACAACGCGAATACTCGTACTCATTGTGTTTAGTTGGCATTTACTACATTCAACTTTATAAAAATTCTCAAGTATATAGATGGTACTAGCCTTTGGTACTAGCGTTATTATTTCATCGCTTTTTAGTTATATAACCATGCGGAATCAACATGTTTTTGTTTTCTTAATTTAAAATAGTACCTATAAACATTTTACAAGGTAGTAGGTCCCTCGTATGCGAGAGACTGTCTGGGTTAGAATACCACCGCTTGGTCTATTTCTGCGGCCAAGCAATAGTGTGGGTGCACTGTTGTGTTCCAGTTTGAAGGACATTAAAGCCAGTGAAATAACTGGGCATAATGAGACTTTATATCTTATGTCTCGAGGTGACGAGCGCAGTCCATTACCATGCAGTGCTTTGTAATTCATAGTTCTGTGTGGAATTGCTTCTGTTTATGGGCAGGCGTGGCGCTTGCTATCAGGCGAGCGGCCTGCTCGTTTCGTCACTCAAGCTTATAAAAAAACTTAATAACAAATAAGAAGAAATCACTGCAATAATGGAATTATTGAAATTATTAAATTAATTCCTATGAATTGGAGCCATTTAAGTAACCTAATTACTAATTTTAATTTGATAAAGCTGACCTCGGAGCGCAACTTACCTGAACGAGCTACTATGACGAGTATTTCATCATATGTACCATAGTCGCTATCTAGTTGCATACAAAAATATCAGTGGCCCCGTGGCCATACATTGAGAGGCAAAAGGCCGTCCGCAATGACTACTACGTAAAAGGATGTTAGCTCAGACATAAACACACATATATCCAATGATACACTTTATTGTTTTGCTCCCATAATATAATCACCACGTGGCGTTCTTCACCATCCGCAACGCAGCATTTTATATGTACTCATGACTCGAACCATTAGAACAGTGGTACCACCGAATGGCAGCCAAGGTAATTAAGCTAACATACGTCACAATTTTCTATCTTTTTACCGTTTTGTAACGCCACGTGGTGTTAATGTCGGTAAATACTCGTACTCGTTAACCCATCGTACCCAGAACGTTATGGCTAACGCTTCAGCCGCCCTCCAAGTCCGTTTGTCGCCCACCTCAGGTGGGTATCCTCCCACCAGCAACTAGATAAAAATGTCTACACTCTACAGTAGCCTCGGTGGCGCAGTTGTAAAACGTACGCGTTACGACTAAGGCTGACGCTGAGGTCTTGGGTTCGATCCCCGGGTCGGGTAAAAGTGATATTGGGTTTTTCTATTACGAAATGCTCGGTATTAGCACTAGAATTGTGTCCGGTGTGGCGATGGGCTCGCCCCCTATCACATCATAGGACGGAGATACGCTCAGCGAAATGTGGGTATACTGGTTACACCTCAGCCTACCCCTTCGGGGATTAGAGGCGTGTTGCATATGTATGTACTCTACAATATGGCTCTACCAATTCAGAATCTTAAAATATCCTCAGTCCATCGCCTTTTATAGAATGTTGTCCGACATAAAAACCTCTTAGGGAGATAATATACGTTGTCTGTTACACAGTCGAACATGATAAAAGGAACCATTAGAGTGACTGATTCTTTCATTTATTCAGGGGCTTGAGATTCTAGATATCACACGTTGCCTATTTGGGGATTTGAAAATGTTTTATAGTACAGATAAACACGAGACAGTTATTATATTATAAATATTAAACTACGTTTCACTTGGTCTGCCTCGGTGGCGCAGTTGTAATGCGTACGCGTTACAATTGAGGCTAACTCTGAGGTCTCGGGTTCGATCCCCAGGTCGGGTAAAGTGGTATTGGGTTTTTCTATTTCGAAATTATCAGTATCAGCCCGGAGTCTGGAATTTGTGCCCGGTATGGCGATAGGCTCGCCCCCTATCACATCGTGGGACGGAGATACGCTCGGCGAAATGTGGGTGTACTAGTTACACCTCTGCCTACCCCTTCGGGGATTACAGGCGTGAGTGCGTATGAGTTTCACTTATTTACGGAGGCCCCTTCTCTTCCCAATCTCCATTATTTTCCTCAACTCAGTCATGATTCTTTTGGCATATTACCATCAAGGGACCTACTTGCTCGTTTGCTAACTAATACAATACAATACAAAACTCTTTATTGCAAACCATTTACAATGCAAGTAATTTAAAATAAAACTAAAATCTAGTGCTAAACCTATGGAAGACAATGGGCGGTCTTATTGCTAGAATCAATCTCTTCCTAACAACCTTAGTATGGAAACACTTAACAAGAAAAGAAGTAGACAGCGGTGTACAATACAATACGGAAATAAAAACACGAATAAAAATAGTTATATTATAAATCCTAATACTTATAAATAATAAACTAATATATAATACTCGTCAGGCTATAATATAAGCCATAGTAATTTAAATATTTTAATAGTCGAAGTACTAAAAGTTTGCGAAATAGTGGTTCGTTACCAAATGTTTTTCTCTAGGGTACTAAGTACCATAGACAAACTAATATATTGAGGGAATGTTATAAATTATTTGTACCTAAGTGTACAAGCATGAGACTACATTGTAAGAAACATTGCCGTATTGCAGCACGTAGCTAAACGAGGGATCCTATTGGAGCAAGTTCATTTATTGTTGACAGAAGTTTTGTGTAACGTTTGTACCTTTATACAACGTGTTACAGAAAGGTGTGGTCATATTTTAGGGTCATTACACACCTTATAGTAAATACCTATGTACCGGATCATTTCAAACCAAGACATCATAATATTTCACGTTAATTTTAATCACTCGTTTATTAAGATCGATAAGATTGATGACATCACTATTAATTATAATGAATGACACTCACTTTTTAATAAACGTGAATAAGATTTACGTAATTCTACGGAAATACGTACGTAACTTGTAATTTAAACACAAAATACCTGAAAGAGACTGTTTGCTGAAGACGATATAGGTAACATCCTCTGAAGTATTTTAAAGATTTAATTGTCGGGTCTTCCATCTATGAATTTGGCTTAATATAGTCGACGAGCGTCTTATAAGCTATTATTAGTTGCACCAACACAAAATATCAATACATAATACTTGTTTTTAGTCAAATACAACATATTTTTTGAACTCGTAATCATACTTCATAAAATTAGAAATTGCCGAACTGACTGCGTCAAATAAATATTGACATTTGACAATTGTTTAATGTTTTTTTTAATTGTAAAATAATTAAATAAAAGGAGGTCTATAGTATAATTTTTTATCTTTTAGTGTTGTCCAAAGTTGAAAGTCGATATCGACATGTTACTCATTCGATAAAAAAGAAAATTCTATAATTATTGTCCAAGCAATGCAATCGGATTTGGTACTATGAGAGATAAAATACTAATACCCTACACTATACATTGCTTAAATTTGCCCGCCCCTTTCTTTAACACGTTGTATATTACTCCAACAATAAACTCAAACTTTCTTTGTAATTATATTTTAGTACGTAGACTTGCGTCAGACTATTTTTTTTTTCATAGTCATCAAAATGGAACGTCATCGGCGTCGAAAACGTAGTCTGCGAGCCTTACACCCGAATACTGTCTGGTTAACTTGATTTTTTTATATCACTGGCCGGTAAACGAGCAAGTGGGTCACCTGATGGTAAGTGATCTCCACCGCCCAAGTACGCCCACAATACCAAAAGGATCATGGGCGCGTTGCCGACCTTAAAGGAAAGGGATAAATTAAGGGATTGGGAAGGAGAGGGGGATTTGGGCCTCCGGATATCTCACTCACCGTAAGAAACGCAGCAGCAAGCTACTACTTCACGCTGGTTCCTTTTGAGACAGAAACAACTCAACCTATTCATGCTGTAGTCAAAGCTGTCTACAGCGTGGCTTTACCACTCAAAAACACGATCTTAAATGCTCGAGTTTCGTTTTAGTATTCAGGGGGTAGTAGTAGACACAGTAAGATGTACTTGAAACTAAAAGCCCATGTTTTTGTTCAGCTTTGATCCTCCAAAATCACGAAAATTATTAAAACGCCAACTTAACTACGAATATACTTTACACAAACAGTGTGGGATCACGTTTACCTTTCAGCGATCACAGAATTTGCATAGAACATTCCCCTAACTTGCGCCATATGTTCCAAATTCTGTTATTAGTTCCCGAGGTCGGACACTAGCAAAATTACATTTGGTCCTCCAATACAAACATTACTTACCAAGTACTTGCTCGATGCCTTGGACGGATTGCAGCGACGGGCTGTCCGAATTGTGAATGATGCAGACGTCACAAAAAATTTATAGCCGCTACAGCTGCGTAGGGACATTGCCTCGCTTTCCGTCTTTTATCGTCTGTATCACGGTGAATGCTCTGAAGAATTGTTTGACCTTATTCCTTCCTCACCTTTCCTTAACAGAACCACGCGTGCTGGCTTGCGAAACCATAGCTTCGTGGTCTCTTCCATCTCGGCTCGGACCAAGAGGTTCGCAAAATCATATTTCTGTCGGACCATAAAGCTGTGGAATAGCTTGCCGGCGCACGTGTTTCCTCCTTCCTATAACTTGGGATCCTTTAAACGGAGTGTGAAGAAGCAACTAAGCAGGCCGGCATAATTCTGTCGATCTGCGATAGATTCAGTGTCTATCGTTGGTCGACAGTATTCATGGATTGCGCTATACTTACCATCAGGTGTAGCGTAGTCACTTTGCCGAGCCAGGATAAAAAAAAAAAAAACTTAGTACCGAAAATTGTTAGGTCACTATCACTCTGTTCAATAAAGATAAATAACTTCGTCACGATGTTCATAAGTAATAGTCTTTACACATTATGCAAAATTATATTACTGTTCACAATTTATTACACTTGGTATGAATAATAACAATTCTAACTGCACTTGGGCAGCGTTACCACGGAAGAGTTACTCAGAGAGACTCAGAGAGACTAAGTCCTCCCAATTGATAAAGCACCCTCTTATATACCTCAGCAAAGCACCTCCACCACGTCTCAATTTTATTATCTACCCACTTTAGATAGTTATTCTCCTGACTACCTTCACTAACATCAATAAAAAGTGCTATTACTACATATACATACGCACTCACGCCTGTAATCCCCTAAACAGTATGCAGAGGTGTAACCAGTACACCCACATTTCGCCGAGCGTATCTCCGTCCCATGATGTGATAGGGGGCGAGTCTATCGCCATACCGGGCACAATTTCAGATCACTATCACATCATGAGACAAAAATAAGCTTGGCAAAATGTGTTTGGTATCTCTGCCTACCCCTTCGAGGATAAAGACGTGAGCTAATGTTATGTTACTTATACTATTCTATTCATTATGGGCCAGTTAAACCATGCGTGCTAGTGTGAGCCAAGCTTCGAATAGGACGCCGTACTTGTTTAAACTACGCCTCACACTGTTAATTCATAGCGAATTGTCAGAAGTTTGGTACATAACTAAGCACACGCAGGAAATTTAAATTGTTCAACTAGAGCCATATAGGTATTACTACAAACTACGATCACCATACTAATAACTACTCACCATGTTATGTTTAAGATCCTCACTTATAAATCAATGTATGACACTCATTTTGCCCATCTACAAATTACCAAATTTTTTGCAAAATTCATTTTAGCTTAGCGAATTTTCAGCTTACGATTGTGGGTATGCGTTGTTCGGATATCTACCTTCTGTAAGTAGTTATTCTAAGTTTGGTAAATTGGGAGACGCGTCGCGTCTTGTACACGAGTATGTCTTGCATCCAAAGACTTTAATGTATACTACTAAACGGGCTGTTTAGAAGAAAAATTGCGTCACAACGCGGGAGGTTGACAACTCACAGACAGGGAGCGCGAGAGGGATTCTAGTTGAGAGTAAGCGAGATGGTAATATGGAGTTACGGTCAATTGACCGCAACTTAGTGGTACAATTTCTATGTACCGCGCAGCTTGTCTAGTAGTATACTTTCTTTGCTTGCATCATTCACTCGACTCGCGTCAGCACGCGTCGTTTTACTGCACATTTATAGATAAGGAAGGAAATTGGTCATTACCGTGGACAGAGAAACATAGTCCAAAGTTACGGATGTTCCTTTGTACTGTGTTGGTTTCGTTACTATGGTAACAGCGATACTAAAACCCGATTACGAAACAACAAACGCAGATAACGATTATGTGGAATTGTGGAAAGGAATTTATTTTCGAGATACTAATTAAATAGGGAGCTTTTCTCTTACGGGAAGTAAGAGAAAAGCTCCCTTGATCAAGTTGATTGTGTTACTAATTTCTTTTAAATATGTATAATGACTTATGTTTTAGCCAACAACATCTTAGCCAACCTCACTTGCACGTGGTACACTCTGCTGATTAACGGACGAGGCAATGGCAAACTTGGTTAACATTAGTGGAGCATAAATCATTTTCTATATTCAGTAACGAAACATAAATATTACTAGCTCTGAGTGTAGAAAAAATTGCAATTAAAGTTTAGTGACGTCTCTGAGTGTGGTAATCTATCTACTAAGTTTTGTGACAGCGCGCGTTGGCTGTAAATTATGAGGTCTTAAAATGGCATTAGAATGGTCATCATACACCTCGTTTTATATAAATACACGCAACAGTCACACACATAGTCTTGACCCCACATTAAGATACGAGTCTTGTGTCGTGAGTATCAGGATCTACGAGGGACTTTCGGTCACAAAACACCCAGATCTGTAACAAATATTTCTAAATGGATTTCAGCAAATGTTGTTTAGAAGTCGGGTTTCGAAGTTTAAAACTTTAATTGCTACAATTGATAAAAATCATTTTTGAAATTTATAAATAGAGTGATGTGTTCCATATTGTACTATGAGTAGGTATTATAATTTCTGAGAAGAGAAAGGAATTATTTTAATATCCGGTTCGAGAGAGAAGTATGTCCATTTTAATATCCGACTCACCGGATACTTAAACAGAAAATAAATTAAATATTGGAAATAGCCCAAACATTGTTATAATATTAATACTATTCAACATCATCTCGACATAAATATGGACTAAATAAACTTCTTTATATTAGTGTAGACATATTTGTACTCTAAACTAATAATGAAGGACTTTTTTAAATCGCCAATAAGTGATAAGTGATCTCCATCCCACATTTACCCACAATACCAGAAGAATCATAGACGCGTGACGACCTTAAAGGAAAGGAATAATTATTATACTTAATTTACTTTATGTCGCTTTTCGTTACGATAGTATCTAGCATCACTCGAACCAACCATTTCATATCCTGGGCAAAACTGTTTACAGCGTGGCTCTACCAATCTTGAAATCTTGCAAGGCAGTTCCAACTCTTTCCTATCTTTATATATTATTATTTTCGATGCGGAATGAAGACAGTTTTCTATAGAGTCGTCGATTTTCATTACTAGGTGTCAAAATATGCGTGCCACTGTCAATCCTGACTTACAGGGCGGGTATGTGGGCGGGATAGTCTCGTAATTAAGGTCTAAAGATGAAAACTAAGTAAACCGCGAAAAGGCCATTGGGCCAGAATATACATAACCACGAACATCTGGTGCTGATTTATAAATAGCTCTAATAAATTAAACACCTAAAGTCTACCACTGAATATCGTAATAGTAGATGTACTATGTAAAAGTTTATTAAACAAAAACGACTCTCGCGACAGTACTATTTAACTCGTCCGGTGATCCATAACTGTAGTTTTATTCATCTACATAAATCGCACTATGAATATGTAGTTAAATTTACCAACTCCCTACGCGCGAGAGTTTCTTTTACATTAATTATATAATTTGTCCCTTTCAACGAGAAGCAAGCCTTGTAGGAAATTATAGTTGTTACCCAAAGACTTTAATGTTTAACTAGACGGGCTGTTTAGAAGTAAAATTGCGTCACCAAACGCGCGAGTTTGACAGCTCAAGCGCGAGAGCGGCAACGGGAGCTAGTGCAGTATTAAACGCTTACGAAGAAGTGACATTATTAAAATGATTTTTGCCCTTTTCCGGTTTGTCTCTGAGAGTAACTATACGATGTTTTTATTGTAAGTGAATTTCAATAATTATACAGTATGTTTGACATTTGTGTTAAATTTATGTAACGAACAAGAAATAAATATAAAATATATTTTTTATTTTATTTTTATGCCCTCAGAAGACTTCTTCGTTCTTTGAGAATATTTTTTACAATACTCTAGTATGCAATTCAGCATTTTCGTAAATGTACTATTTCCATCCAATATCAGAAACACAAACATCACACTTACCTTTCACCTACTAAAATTCACTTTAAATAAGTACCTATTCCCACTTTGGCGTATCCGTTTTTGTTGTGTTTTACTATTCTACATTAACGCTTCGGAAGCGCTGGTTACTCTAAGCTAATTCTAGTTATGAGTAAGCGAGATGGTAACAGTGAATCGGCTGTTTGGTTTTGTATTAGTTTTCGTTCACAATAAATACTTTTTTCGAAGAAAATATAGATATAATAAAGATATATTAAGGTTCCTGACCTTAAAATATATGCACGTAATTATTGGCAACGTTTTAATGGTCGAATTCAACGTTCGAATAGCCTCAAATGACAACAACCGTTCCTGTCGCTCGTTCACTGTCGACTAAATGAGTTGCGGTCAATTGACCGTAACTAAGTGCGCACTTTCTATGTACTAGACAGCCGGTCTAGTAGTATACATTAAAGTCTTTGTTGTTACCCGTAATTTTAAGTGAAGTGACATAAGCCTACTCCGATTGTTACATTGTATCACTTTAATAAGCCGTTTAAAAATAGAGAACTGACACATTCACAACGTTTTCCGACTGCGTATAATTCTAATTTAAATTTAAATTATGGGTACAGGAAATTAATTACTGTCAGTAAAATGGTTGTTTGGAGCTAATCCTACCGCACTTTTGTGCCTAAATTCCTCATATGTTTAAACGAAATAAGGGTTCAATAAACAATAAAGGGATTTAAGTATAATTGACCGTCCCTTGGGGCGATATCGGTAACACCATAAAAAAGCAATTTCGAGGTTCCTCAAAAACCTTTTTTCAATGTCCGAATAAATTTTATCGGCCTGTTAATGCATTAAAAAGCCAACTTGTACCAATTTGACATACGCTTATCTGTACACAACATGTTACAGAAAGTAGTGGTCATATTTTAGGGTCATTACATACACATTACAGTAAGTCACTATATACTAGATCATTTCAAAACCGAGACCTCCTAAAATTTCACGTTAATTTTAATCACTCGTTTATTAAGATCGATAAGATTGATCACATCACTTATTTATTATGAACGACACTAATTTTTAAAAACTAAGGTATTTAGGCGAACTCGATCGATAAGATCGATCACAACTCTAATAATTAAGTGAAGTGCGTGAGCGAGAATAACAATGATGGAGTCTGACAAAAGCTCAGCTGTTTATATGGATACGAGATGCTTGCTTGACGTTAGTTGCTTAAATTTGACCACACGTTTCTGTAACACGTGGTATATGTCAGAGTGTAGCTTTTGTATTTGAACGTTACTAAGTAGGTGGTAGGCCCCTAGTATGCGAGAGGTTGTCTGGGTAGATACCACCGCTTTCTGCCATCAAGCAACAAACAGTTTGAAGGACATTGAATCCAGTGAAATTACTGGGCATTATGAGACGTAACACCTCATGTCTCAAGGTGCCGAGCGCAGTTCGATGCCATGCTATACTTCATAATTTGAAGTTCTGATTGGTGTTGCTTCTGTTTATAGGTAGGCGTGACGCTTACCATCAGGCGAGTGACCTGCTCGTCTCGTCATCTAAAACTAATAAAAAAATATTATATTTTATTTGATAAGTAGCATGTACTCAGAGGCATAACAAACAGGCACTAAACCTAAAAGTGGTTAATTTTAAACAATTTGTAAATGCCAAGCGGTAAATAATTTGCAATTTCGAACATGTATTGTACGTTAAAGAAAAGAAACTAGGCATTATAATAATTGCGACAAGAAATTATTCATAAAGACCTGAGGCATTACGTGTTCACGGAAAAAAACACTTCATTGTGAACTCTGAATAGTGTTTTCTACCTAAATTATAGGGAAAGTTACTTTGATTCACATTCAGAAGTGTTAGGTTGAATAAGTCGTAGTGAACAATAAATTTATCGCCGAATTATTCAGCTTTTTAGAAAAATAATGTCGGTGGGCAAAGTTTATTTTCATTCTGATGTTCCGCAATTCATTTTAATTTCAATCTTGCAAAGAACTCCATGAATAAAACATTTTCGGTCAAATATTTGGGAGGAAAAGGTAAAGCTTACATTTTGACAATGTTTTATATTATTTTTGAAATTTTATAGGATAAGAATTATGACTGTTGCCGCCTAGCAGCACTGAAACACTGTTGTGTTTTGGTTTGAGGGACATTGAGGCCAATGAGACTGGGCGTTATGAGACGTAACAACTTTTAAGGCGAAATATGCCTCAAATTTGACGATTCTTCCTCACAAATCTTCAAAACTAGACTTTTGAAAAGGCTTAATTAACATTATTTTTTTATATATAATAATTGTTCACAAAATTCTTTAGTCGGATATGTTCGCCGATACACAATGATATTTGACTCGATAGAAAAAAATCGTGAACTTTCCTAAAAAACACCCATTTTTACGGTCCCGTCGAAGGTTTTGATTAATTTCATTCATTTTCTATCGAAAATAATTTACAAAAAAAAATGTGTGTACACCCAACAAACATTCAAATACTTCTATGGTTTTTTTTTGTAAAAGAGTAATTTTTTAAAAAAATAATAAAGGAAAATAAATATTGGAAGCGCGCACGCCGAGTATGCAAGCATTCCAATGGCCTACAATGGCAACTTCGCTACCATTTCGCCTTAATAGATGAATGCAGTCGAGTGTCATGTAGTGCCCGTAATTCAAAGTTCTGTTGGTTCCTGTATCTGTTTATGGGCAGATACGTGGACCTCTGAAAATAAAATTATCATATTTTGACTCGTATAAGTATTAGACATACCTACATAACATAAGTTCCCGCCTTTATCTCCGAAAGTAGGCAAACATGCAATAGCGCTGCATCCACGTTTGCCATGCCGAGCTTATTTCTGTCCCATGATGTGATTGCGGCGAGCCATTCCGGGCGCAAATTGTGATTGAACCTTACTGCTCTCAGTCTTAGTACGCTGCCACTAGACCAATGAGGCGAAAATATGAGAATCCACAAAATATAATTTTGCGCGAGATACTTTGACATTCCTAAATATACATGTGTATACCTAATGGATTATATATATTATACGAATCCTGGACGTTTTGCCACTGAAATATAACATCACGTAAAACATTTTTTGTACATCTCCAACAGACATCATTATAATCCGCGCTAGGACCTGCGTCGTCAGATTTATGATGAGAACGTACTTGCGAGCGCATCATGATTAGTTCATTGTTGTTTTTGAACGATCCATCAACGTCGTGCATGCTGGACTTACAACTTAATTACCCAAGTAATAATATATAAGTAGTAATATATCGTTAATCATTTAGTAAGCATTTTTCGCGTCGATTATTTGGGTAAGTGAACGTGTAATTTTGTTTATATTTAATTAATCATTCAATAAATACAACCTACTCATAATCATAAGGATTACCTACTCATAATCATAATCAGAAGATCTGAAGTTTTCACTTCAACTATGATTTGTTTTACCTGACTAAACATTTATAAACAATTCACTAATTTAATTCCTGCACGGTGGACCGACGACTTGGAAAAGATGGCGGGTAGCGGGTGGATGCGGGCTGCTCAAGACCGGGATGGTTGGCGCTCACTTGGGGAGGCTTACGTCCAACAGTGGACGGCAACAGGCTGAGATAATAATAATACCTAATTAACAATTTTTTCCTATGACTGTACCGGGATTTATTTAAAATTGCTTTCTATAAATCTTAGGAATATTTTTTTTTACTTTTTCCCATTTTTACAAGACTAGTACGTACTAGTACAGTAATCCATAATTTAAAAAGGTTTTTTTCTATTTTTAAATGTATGTATATTGTTTAACAAAAATATTAATTTAAAATTAATTAAATATCCCATCCCATCTCCCTGCCGTAGCGAGCCGTGGTCAATTTATTAATGATTGCCCATGGTCTAAAACTTCTATTTAGTCCAGAATAAGCAAACTAAAGCTATATCCTGGCTAGATACAGAGAAATATTTGGTAATCACTCAAATATATCTGCAATAATATAATCGATCCCTAGGTCATTCCCAACAACTGTTTTAATACAAATAAAATCAGTAGTGACTTTACAATACAAAAAATGTTGAATTTACTGTTTATATAAAAAATTACGAAAACAATAATTTAATAAAACGACAAATTCGATGACAATTTTGTAAATTTGTAACTCTATTTTCTTAACTTATTTTCTGTAAATTTTCTGATTATAATAATTATAATTAACAATACTCTTACTTATTAAATATTACTTTGTCGAACACAAGTTTTGGGTTATAATTATTGTCTATCAAACGTGTTTCTCATAATGTTAGCGCACACATGATTGTAACCTGTTTTATGTTTAATAAAATAAATAAATGATAATATTGAATATGAGAGATTTGCGATGAAATTGGTTTTTGTAATGGGAAGGATTTATTTTTCTATTATATCAAACACGCTTGGTCCAAATATTACAAACAACTTAAGCGCACGTAGTTCCATTAAGTATGCTTGGAATACTGATTTCCTTTAACGTTTTAGATCTTTAGTTTACATTACTGGAATAACACGAACCGAGGTCTCGAATTTGTTAATATAAAGGTCCGTTTTGAGGTGCGCGACAGAGTCAAGAGACCGCGCCGCACGACCACAGCGACACGTCTGCTTTGTATGTAATTGCATACATATATATATGCACTCACGCCTGTAATCCCCGCAGGGGTAGGCAGGGGTGTAACCAGTACACCCACATTTCGCCGAGCGTATCTCCGTCCCACGATGTGATAGGGGGCGAGCCTATCACCATATCGGGCACAATTCCAGACTCCGGGTTGATACTGAGCATTTCATGATAGAAAAACCCAATATCACTTTACCCGACCCGGGGATCGAACCCAAGACCTCATCGTCAGCCTCAGTCGTAACGCGTACGCATTACAACTGCGCCACCAAGGCAGTCTTGTATGCCTCAGTATCAATATGTAATTATATGGGTACGTTTTAATGTATGCAACCAAGACAGGAGCGCTTCGTAAAATTTCATACAAAGCCGGCGCGACGTCTTACCATTGCCTGACTGACACGCATCACGCGTCTCGGTCTCCTGTCTCATCACGTACCTCAAGAAGATCTCCTATAAACACTAATCATAGTAGGTATAGATGTATCGGTTTATTTGGACGTCCTGTCATGTGTATGTGATTTTGTAAATATAAAGTTTGGATTTGTGTACAGCGATGCGACTCTTATACAACTATCCTCATGCATCGGTGTTTCCCGAGCTCTGTGATCTATCCTTCTTTATGCAAGGCTTGAAAAGAGTTTTTCTTTAACGGTAGGCAGTGGCTTGGCTGTGCTCTAACATTGATGAAGTCCATAGGAGGCGATAACCGCTTACCATCAGGTGGGCCGTCTGTTCGTATGTCTATCTGGACCATAAAAATAAATAATAATAAAAATACCCAACAGTCACACACATAGTCCTGATCCCACAAAAGGTTAACCTGTATCGTGGTTATCAAAAACTACGAGGGACTTGCGGTCCCACAACACGGGCAGACCCGAAACAAATATATGTGGGTCACACAAACATTTGTCTCGGTGTGGGAATTGAACCCACGGCCTCACGCTTGGCAGCCGGCTACTCGCCCACTACGCCACGGCGGCCGTCAATAAAGTTAAAAAAATTGGTCAAGTTTGGTTAAGCGGCACAGCCTTATGTCTATACAAAAACATATGCATATATAGCAAGACTTGTAAGAATTTATTGAATTTTCTAGGAGTAACAGTGGCAGGTATGAGCCAGGTAGTCTCTATAAAAATAATGGATATTTTGCATTATGATGACGTCATGCGTATGGTCACCATATATTAAGTACCAAGAATATTATCCCTGAGGTATAGGTATATGGATGATAAACTAGACACGCAACTAAAGCCGCGCCCTGTAGCTAATAATTAATAATCATATGGTTATCGAATTAATATACGTTGTTGAGAAAGTTAGTTCAATATTGCAACTATTTAAAAGAAGTATTTTTTATAGTCCGATAGACTATAAAAGGGGATTAGGAGAATATAAATATATATATTAAGGGGAAAATACATAAATAACACCTTGAATATACGTTATACATCAATCGGCATTAAGACATTAAATTCTGTAGATATTATCAAACTGTCTAACCCTCAAACTTCTTTAATAGATCTTCTTCCACCTGCTCTTATCCCACTCGCAGTGGGGTCGGCGCAACATGCTTTTAAACAATTGTTACAGAATGATTTGGCTTGTAGTTTTTACGAATGGCCGCTTGCCTGACGTCGACCCTTCTAAGGAAAACAACAACCCTCCTTAAATACGTATTTCATATGTAATTACACGCAAAAGCTTTCTTGAACTGCAAATCAGTACTTCATGGTCAAAACCCATTTACCCAGCCATGATCCTCAGCTACAAAGGACCGAGAAAGGAAAATCTAGTTTAAAAACTCCAAATCTAGTGTCAGACGGCATCGTGGTATAAACTGCTTAAGTATAATAAATATTTCAATGTAACAATCTGGTGGATGAAATGAGCTCGGGTTGGCTACGTCCGGCGCATTCGTAATAAGCTGTGCCACAATAACCGCTATGAGACGTGGAACAAGCAACGTGGAGACACGAAGTATATAGAAAATGTATATGATTGTAATTGTGCGTTGTCTGTTTAAATTACAATAACCGATGAATGAAACAACCCACGCTTAGACTAGAGACTTGAAACCTGTTGTTTCAACTAGATGCCGTTTATAATATTCCTACATTCTATGAAAGTATTCTTGCATTTTTTTATTCCTCGTGCACATTTCTCTACCACTAAAGGCTACTCATATTGCGTAGTACGTAAGTGTAATGATTTATTTATCCATTTTCAGTCAGTAAAATTTATCTGAAAATTTGGAGCGGCTCAGTTCTCACCTGCACAGAAGTCAACCCACGTTCAATTCGTCGTTCTCTGGATGATAAATCACTGAACACCATTTTTGTATTGGGGTCAGTCTGATATATCGCTCTTATGCCGCAACTGACCTGAATAAATAAACTTCAGGCAAACATATATTTTGCTATGTTAGATGTGTCCGACACCATATCCTGCCATCTTTCATAACTTCCATGTAAGCTTATATGCCAGGAGGAGACATATGAACATAATGATATTATGTACGAATATTTTCCTTGAAACTGTTTGTCTTAGTCTAATGTAATAGTCAGGGTACATTTAAATGTATATAGGGATGACATTACGTTGTGTTATTAGGCAAACAGTAATTAATTTAAGACTACTTTCCGATACAAAATAAAATGAAAGATATTCCTCTGCTTCTGTACATCAATACAAGCAGTCTCGTTTTAATGCAAGAAAGAATAGAAGATATAAATATGCTACATCTTATACTCATATTTTTTCAAGTCAGTCAAAGAATAACATTATCACATCCTGGTGGGCTAAATTTTTGCCACGATTCGAGATTTACAAAATGAATAATGTCAAAAATTACATTTAAAACACCTCGCAAAAATATCCCGCCGGTCGTTAGGATCCTCAAAAACCAAATTAAAGTATAAGTTCTTCAAACAATATAAATTACTGCTGACACATATAGGACCTTCTTCTTCTACCTGCCCTTATCTCACTCGCATTGCGGTCGGCGCAACATACTTTTAACACATGTTACAGAACGATTTGGCTTGTAATTTTTACGACCGGCTGCTTGCCTGACGTCAACCCCTCTGGGGAGATACACATATAAGACCTTTCTTTATGTAAATGAAATTTTTTCGCGACTAAACGAGAAAGAGGTGCCTAGCGCTTCATGTCCTGTGGATTGCGGGGGCATCGTGGGTAGTTCGGCATAACATCCATCCCAGGATTGCGAAGGTATCCGTAAAATGAATTTACCCCGCAGCAAAAAAAAGGTTTAAGTCCAATTAAACATATGACGAGCAACGACTGACGAACTAATGTCGTCAGTATGTGTCGGTCAGTAGGACCGAATATAGAATTTGTACCGACAAATTATGAAAATATCAGCCAGTCAGCCAATATATTGTAGTGTGTAAGTAGATATAGGTATGTATCTCTCTATTCAAAAAAAAGTAACTGCCGCCGCCGCTGCCAAAAGCTTGTCACGCTATCTCTTCCGAAACCGCTGGGGGTATGGGGTCGAGACCGATACCAATCGATGCAGAATAATGTGGGAAAGAAAGTTAAGATATGTCTCATATTCGTCGGACTTTAAGTTTTTTTTTTATTTTATGTTTTGTGGAAAAACATAGGCAACGCCCCTAGTTATAGTATTATGGTATATAAAATATTGTAATAGTACTGTATTATTAAAGAGTCGTTACTGAGCACTAGATCTTTCAACACGTCTCCTCGAACCTAACATGATTACAATATAATTATATACCCAGTTACACAGTTCGCATAATTGGCGACCGTAGAAATATTCCACGTCTTTTGTCGAATGGCATTTTGAATTCTATACCTACTGTCAGGTGCAAGGCAGTTTGCCGTCCAAAAAATGCTCTTCAACTCGTGTCTACAATCCAAATATAAACTATCATAATCTGCATTTAACAATCGCATAATGTAAATAATAAACTTGACACGACCGCCTGAACATCGCAATATATTTGATGGCCACATTTATCTTATTTATGTAGCAATTAATCGACGAGCCAACCGGTCGGACACGAGAGCCGCTCATTTCCTTACCACTTCACACACTATTCGTACCCGCATCAACTAAATGAAGGCTCGTTTTGCCGGACCCAATTCTTATTTACTGTCACATGGGCTGTTAGCTTTACTTGTGATATCATTGGTACTGCAGTAATGTAATTGATGTGAGAACCCTGAGCTCCTGGGAAAATGAAATGAAAACGAACCCTACATCTTGCCACTGTTATAAATGTAGAATGCCTCGGTGGCGCAGTTGTAATGCGTATGCGTTACGACTGAGGCTTACGCTGAGGTCTCGGGTTCGATCTCCGGGTTGCGTTAGCGATATTGGGTTTTTCTATAACCAAATGCTTAGTATCAGTCCGGATTCTGGAATTGTGCCTGGTATGGCGATAGGGTCGTCCCTTATCACATCATGGGACAGAGATACGTTGGGCGAAATGTGGGTGTACTAGTCACACCTCTGCCTACCCGTGATTACAGACGTGAGCGCGTAAGTATTTAGATTAAATAACGAGACGAACAGGTCGCCCGCTTGATGGTAATCGCCACGCCTGTCCAGAAGCAACACCACACAGGACTTAAAATTATAAAGCACTGCATAGCACTGGACTGAGCTTGTTACCCCGAGAAATAGTCTCCTCCTACCTATTATTTATTTCATTAGCTTCAATGTCCTCTAAACCGAAACACAACCTTGCTTACACATTGTTGCTTGGCGGTGGAAATAGACAAAGTGGTGGTACGAACCCAGACGGCCACTCGCATACGAGAGACATACCACCTTGTGAAACTTCATTCCTTTCCTTTAATGTCAGTAATGGATCCATGATTCTTCTGGTATTTTGAGTATTCAAGGGTGGTAGTGATCACTTACTATCAGACGACCCACTTGCTCATTTTGGGACTACTATACAAAGTAGATTTGTTTGCATCATGTGTAAAAAAATTATTATTAGAATATATTTGTTTCCAACCATATTTTTCTATTTAACAAAGTACGTAATATTCCTAAATGAATCGGTTAATCTCTATTTCCAGCTGTTGGTCGTTTATATGGGATGAAACCATTTATTTCAGCTGTCGCCTAACACCGCCTTTTCATACACAAAAATGACCTACCATTTCTCATAACAGAAAAAATGGGCTTAATAAAATCCTCCCAGTCTGTTTAGACCATTTAATAATATAAAGAATAATGTGCGTAATGTTTTACTGCGTACATACTCTGGCTGTTGACATAACAGTGCATTTTTTATAGCTTAGGCTGGCAAACGAGCAAGAGGGTCACCTGATATTAAGTCTCCATCGCCTATTTATGCCCACAATAGCCAAAGAATCATGAGCGCGTTGTCGACCTTAAGGAAAAGAGATAATTATGGCATTACGAAGGGGAGGAGATTTGGGCCTCCGGATATCTCACGCAGCCGCGGACGACGAGCAGTGGTAACGACCCGGACGAGCCGGCCCATTCGTGCTGTAGACAATATTGCCTACAGGGTGGGTCTACCATTAAAAAACTTACTAAACAAAAACATTACAGAGTGGTATCCCGTATTCCACTACAACACCCTAAACTTTTTCATAGATAATTTAACTTAACTATAAAAAAACTGATCATTTTACCAGAGATAAGAGCTCTCGACGGAATGTGAAGTATTGGTCACAGTAACAACGCTCTTCAGAAATGCTTAGACGTAGGTTTTGTGATTTATGATGAGAACAAGATTTTCTTCAATATGAGAGTACAGAATTTAATTTTACATAATTAAGTGTAATAGGAAGGGACTCGCATTTGAATTATTAAAATTGCCGGAGATTATGAAGTTGTAATTAAGAATGTATGAATATTCAAACTTAGTAACTGTTGTGCGAGTTTTGGATATTAAAATCACGAAATATGTAAAAGAGCAACACTGATATTTTAATTGTATTAAATATTAAGTAATAAAATATTATAAAAGTACTCGTAACAGTAACATAACATACTGCTGTAAGGTTCCAGTATGTTAACAGTATTAACCCAAAAATCAAATTAAATTGCAATTAAACTCTCAAATAACTGAAATAAGCAATTATATATAATGTTTGATCTCTAACTCAATGGATAAGAAGATTCAACATTAATTCCCAAAAGGAAAAAATACCTAAAACTAAATTACGAATCCCATCCAAAAGGTCCCAGACAAAACTTTTTTAATTACGTTCCGATATACGCAATGACATAAAAACCAGAGACAATCGCAATAAAAAATTATGTCAAACACTGTAGTAATAGATTCAACTTCGAAGGAAACAAATTGTACCATTGTACGTTTTTTTACTTGAATTAACGAAGTTAGTGTGGTTGGGCGAAATTTTTCGGTATAAAAACATTTCACTTTATTAGGTGGACCGACCGCAGCCCTAACGAAGCCTTTGATGTCTGCTATATATTGCGGAAAGTATCAACATGGTTTTCTACTCTAATTTATTGAATAAATGATGGATTTATATTGTAACGAAACACAGAATTTATTTAACCTCTTAAAAATTAAAACATCAATTGAAATACCCTTATAATAATAATGCTGAAACACGTTCATTTTAATTACACTATTTAAGAATGTCCATATGAGATTGTTGTCTGTATAAGACGAAATCTATGTACTTACATTGTAAGGAACGTTCAGTTTGTAAATCAAATTAAAAAACTGTGACCTCTGTTTCAATAGCCAGTTCCACCACTCGCTAGCCTGGCGCCACTTTTTTGATGTTTATTGTGGGTTGCAAAAACTATCAGTTAAAGGTAAAATTACTGTAAAAAGCAAAGGTTATTTATAAGTTGTAACATTTGTTTTCAGCACTATCAAAATGTCAAAATCTGTAGATGTTTGTAGACGGTACAACCTTAAATTTAACTAATTTAATTTAAGGAGACAAAACACGAATAACATACCATTTATCATTTTAACACATTCAACTAAATAAAATAAACTTCAATTCGTCAATTTATTAACAATTTCACGGTTTGCTTATACGTAAGATATCCCCCGTGAAAGGCGACTAATAAGGGGCATCAGGGCTACTTTATAAAATTATAACCATTGGTACTGACATCATTAAGACGCTGACAAAAGATGGATTCATTTGAAATGAATTACAAAGGTGCCAATATATAGAGGACATTATAATACTTAATCTTCCATCTGCCCTTCCTTCTTACACTCGCAGTGGGGTCAGCGCAATATGCTTTTTAACACATGTTACAGAGAGATTTGGCTTCTAGTTTTTACCTGACGTCAACTCCTCTGAGGAGAAAACACCCAGACCCGAAGCAAATATTTGTGGATTACAAAAATATTTCGTCTTGATGCGGGAATCGACCCCACGGTCTCTCGCTTCGCCTACTGCGCTTCGCAGGCTGACATCATCATCATCTCAGCCTGTTGCCGACGGATTGTTAATATTAAACACTAATCAATTATAAAGAATTAGCGAAATTGGATCTAAGATAATTTTTAATGTCATCTGTCTATACTACCTCTCTTTTGTTATATAATGTTTTTGAGAAAACTTCTTACATTTTTGCAAGTTTGATAAGGTATAACACTCCACACATATGTAATGTGTGTGTTTACATCTGGCTTCTTCAGTTGTAAATGTCCTTGTGCCTGAGGTTAATGTCTCCTTAGTTCATTATTTTGTCTACCACTTTGCTATGGAGGGAAGTGGCCAATTAATATTTCCAACTCCTTCTTAACTTTCTATTTGATTAATTTCATTGCGAGACAAAGACAATTTTGCATTTCCAGAGACTTGCCGAGCTTCACTGCTCAGTGTCAACAAAATGCGTGCCACTGTCGATCCTGGTGCACAGGAGTTACAGTGGCAGGGGGTGTGGGCGGGATAGTCTCTATATGTGTGTCGCTAAAATATAAATTTGTAGTAAATTTTACTAGTTTCCATCCGTCAAGCCGAGCTAACTCCCGACTAGTTTCTTGATTTGATGGCGAACATTTCAAACATAGTTTGACCCTCTTCCATTTACAATCAATCTCCTTAAGTTTTGTTAACAACCTATAATAGTTGGAATTTAATTACAACGAGAATCTATATAGTATACTAGGTTTAGTTTATAAACCTGGGTATGACAGTTTTGTTTTGCTTTAATAATTGATATATCAGTTTTGTTTAATTTTGTTGAAGTCAAAAGTTAGGAGAGGTAAAAGGCAGTAAGTAACACGTGACACGCCGATACGCTGTAGACGTTTTGTCTACAGCATGAATGGGCTCAACCGGGTTGTTACCACTGTCTCACAGAAGACCCACGTAAAGTAGCGGCTTGCTAATGCGATTCGTTTTTTTTTACGGTGAACGAGATATCCGGAGGCCCAAATCCCTCCCCTTCCCAATCTCATAAATATCCCTTTCCTTTATGGTCGGCAACGCGTCCATGATTCTTCTGGTACTGTGGGCGTTCATGTGTAGTAGAGATCATTTACCATCAGGTGATTCCATTTGCTCGTTTGTCTACCTATGTATGCTATAAAAAACTAAATTTAGTCATCAGCCTTATTTTAAATTTAACGGCCAAGATAATGATGAAACTAGGTTCCCGATGCGGGTAATCGCCCTACATAGTAATAATCCATCGTCAAATAATTCTAGGAAGGCCGGGATAACGCTAGGAAGAAAACCAATTACACCAATATATGTATTGCGGCTTATCTCTATAAAATTCAAGCTTTCCCACGTAAATGTATTTCGAAATGCCTACTAGTTTTATTTGGCTTTTCGTCTATTAAATATAATGGTTATAACATGTCCAAGGAAAATACCAACGGAGTGAGTATAAATAGTTGTTATATAAAGCGGCAGAGTTTGTCAGGTGAGAACTGAGAATAACTTCAAATCTCTGAACAAACGGTAATATTGTGCTACATCAATTTTATATACTTATAATTCGGTAAAAAGGTTTCAACGTTTGAATATTGCTCCAATGTTGTGGAGATCTCCCGACAAATTACCCTAAAGTTAAACCTTTTCAACCGACTTTAAAAAGAGGAGGTTTTGAATTCGTCTGTATTTATGTCGCCGCCGCCCAGAAATACCACCAATACTAGAAAAATAATGATTGTTTTGCCAATCTTAGAAAGGACTTAGGTTTGGATTTAGGCCTCCGGTAAACTCACACACAATTCGAAACGCAACTGCGAGTCCCTACTTTACTTCGGTTTTCTGTGAGACTATGGTAATAACTCAGCCGAGCCGGCGTTTTTATACCATACACAAAACTGCCTACAGCGTAGCTCTACCACTTAAAAATCTTTAATTTTTAAATATTTACAACAGGAAATTAACAGGAACAAATTATTCTTACAATACATACAGAATCGGTAAAACTGAATGTAATCTCGGATTCACCAATATTTCTCAGTTTCCTCTCACGTAAAGGTCGCGAGGTGAAATTTCCCTATAATAAATGCGGGTATTCATTCGTATTAAATATTTGAGGACCGCAGGGGCCGTCGAACGATTTGTTTTGTCAAACTAGATTCACACCCCGTAAATTGTATTTGGAAAGTTCGTCGTACCAAATAAGTCTGTTATTTGTTTTCTCAGTGAAATATTGAGATGTTATTTTAATATTTTCTCCAGCTGCATTCTGTTTTGTTAAATTTTACAGATTTTAAATCAATTTGTTTTCGACAATATTTGCTTAACTGATATTCTTGAAAGTAAATATTAAAACAAAGGCTTCTTAAAGGTCACGACAGTAAGCTGTATTGGAAGGTCGTTCCCTGTTTGTGTTTATTGTTACTTTAGAAACTACTACAGCTTTCAATTTAGATGTTTGCTACAAGTTGATGTCAAAATTATGTCTCTATATGACTTCATTTCTTGATATAATTTTTCATATTTCAATATATTCATATCGGGCATGATGAAGTCTTCTTCTCCTTCCACCTACCGTTATCCCACTCGCAGTGGGGTCGGCGCAACATGCTTTATGACTCATGTTACAGAAAGATTTGGCTTTTAGTTTTTACAACCGGTCGCCTGCCTGACGTCAACCCCTCTGAGGAGAAAACATCCAGACCCCAAGCAAATATTTGTGGATCACACAAACAACCCGAATCGGGAATCAAACCCGCGGCCTCTCGCTTCACAGCTGGTTACTCGCCCACTGCACCACAGGCAAAATTAAGTAATTAGTGTAAGTACTATATGGATAACTTATAATTAAATAAATTCATCCAACACACAGTCCTGACCCCACACTAGGTTAACCTGTATCGTGGGTATTAGGAACTACTAGGTACTTACGATCGCACAACACATAAAATCAATATCTGTAGATCACACAAATGCCAACTATTTGTCTTGCTGCGTAAATCGAACCTGCGGCCTCTCTCTTCACAGCCAGCTGCGCGCCCACTGCGCCATGGAGGCTGTCTGTTCTCTCTGTATTTTACTTCAAACAAAGACCGTCTGGCGTAGAGCCATAGAGAATATACAGCAATCCATAGAACCGCAGACAATAAAATTAACATTCATATTGGACGAGAGTCCGCAAACTGCACGCCATTATTGCCACTAAAGAAGAGACTGCCCAACTTTGTACATAACGTAGTAAATCAGAACAATTTGGAATCCCGAGAGACTCTTTAGTAGTTTATACGTTGCATTAACCTCCACAAACTTGGGAGATAAGTGCTAAAACCGTTTTAAAGAAAGCCGATGGAATATTTTTGCAACTGATAGGGATAATGTCCTTCGATTCCGATGAAAAAATATCTATAAAAAAGTTGTAATAAAAGCATTCTGATCCTCACGTTTCACTTTATTACCGACGAAATTATAATAGTTGATTCATTGCGTTCGAACATAATTCAATTCACTTTAATGTAAAGTGACTGGAACTTTTTAAAGTAACGACTTCAAATAGGACCAAATGATAGACATTACTTTCTTCCTTGATTCTATCTGGCGTTATTCCAGCTTAATACTGGGGTCCACCACCATCATAATTCCATCAAACCCACCGCCATCTCACCCCGTTTTTTAATAAGCAAATTGCACCACGTGCAGGTAAGCTTTGGACCTAAGGTGTTGTGGGCCTCTTATACTCCTGATAGACATTATAATATGAATAAAAAAGGAATTGACTTATTATAACCGCACATAGATACCTATACGACTGATTTAAATGAACGTTCTCAATCCGAAACTCTACATCAATCCCAGAAATCAACCAACCAAATTAATCAATTTCTAGGCATACCCTTCAAACTGTATTCTGATGGACTTATTATTAAAGGGATCGAGGTGAAGCCTCAAATTAAAATAGTTTATTGAAATCGGCCGCTAATCATACAGCGTTCAGTAGGAGTCAAATGTCATATACCAATATGTATAATAACCAAACTAGACCAAATAGGTGAACGGTAAACCGGAGCTCCGGTGTTACGTATGACCAAAAGGTTTATGTTACATCAAAACCAATCAAAGCGATCGGGTAATGATAACTAGAAGTCTATAACAATAGTGTTACTAAACGCCTTGTCTGATATCATAACATGAATGCGTTACCAGACTTCTCAGAAGGACGGTTAGTGAATGGAGTCCGTTAATTAGCCTTTGTGTATTTCATTACGTATTATTATGAGATCTTCTTTCATAATCCAATCGCAACTGTAGGTAATGCGCTGAAATAAACACTTTTGTGTTATTATAGCTTTTTTCTTTCTTTCTGCCTGGCGTTATCCGGGGGTTTGGTATTAAGTAGGGCGTCCCGCCGGCTGCACCCCCACCCCACCCGCAACGATAACCAAATATTTCCATTGACTCATCCATTAATCAGCTGACTGCACCACCAGCAGGTAAGGTGGGCTTTGATCCTAAGATGGTGTCCCACTTACACTTGGTAGCTAAACGAGCAAGTGATTCAATGAACATCTACGAAATCTTAGAAGGGGATGGGGCGCTCTGGGTCTCTGGAAATGTGTAAGGAATAAAATATTTTCAAGTAAATAATATGTGCATGTGATACTTGATAAATAATGTTTTAAGTCGTTTATAAAATTAAATATCTAGTATAGAAGTTGAATTACCCTACTAAACTATATATTTTTTCAAACAATGATTAACAATTGTTTTTTTTTATTTTGTTGTCACCCACTCGCTCGTGTGCTGACCTATGCTATAAAAAAATCGTACCTAAAGCAGTAAAATAAAAAATTAACTTACAAAGCAATAGTAGTACCCCATCCACAGTTCCAGATAATGGTATCACTGAAGAGGCATGGTTACATTTCACGTAAGAAAATATATTTTTTAGAATCTGAGGTGTGGAGATGTCAAGGTCAATGGACCTTAAATCCTCTCGAAGTCCGTTCCCAGTGGGCGGTCAGGTATCTTATCTGGATGTCATTTATCATTGATATGATATAGTCGTGTTTGAAGTATGGATGAAGCTTCAATTTTATATAACGAATGGAAATATGGTTCAGAGTAGGTTTGATACAGATTGAATTATTCAATGTTGCTGTGAATACTAAATTTTACGGTTTTCAACCGACACAAAAAAAGTCAAAGGTTCTCACGTCATTTTTATATTTTTATGTATGTTCACGTATAATTCCGCCAAATGTTTTGGACCGATTTTTGTATTCGATAGGGATTATTACGACGATGGTCCCATTTAGTATCGGTTAAAGAGTTATCGATCTATCTCAAGTTAACACAAACTGTTACAAAAATAATACAGACTAAAAAAAACAAATTTGGTTGGATCAGATTTCTTCAGTACTTATAGTTTTACTTTTTTTGGTACATATCCGATATCATTGCTCATAGTGTTGTATATCACATATTTAAGGTTTTGCCTTCTAGTAGAAAGTTTTATTGCGGGTAAAAAAGCTGCGAGCATTAATAAAGAACATCATATAGCCATTATGGCTCCCAACTACGATCACCATACTAATAACTCACTATCTTTGAGTGGTAGAGCCACGCTGTAGACACTTTTGTCTACAGCATGAATGGGCCGGTTCGCCCAGTTCGTTATCACTGCCTCACAGAAAACCGACGTAAAGTAAATCCTCCTCCCCTTTCCAATCCCTTTCCTTTAAGATCGGCAACGCGCCCATAATTATTTTGGTATTGTGGGCGTACATGGGAGGTGGAGATCACTTACCTTCAGATGACCCACTTGCTCGTTTGCCGGCCTATGACATAAAAAAACATATTATTTTTATAATCCTCACTTAAAAATCAATGTATAAAACACATTTTGCCTATCTACTCATTAATACATTTTAGTTGACATTTCTTTTACAAGTAAATATATCATACTAAGCGAATTTTCAGCTTACGATTATGAGTATGCGTTGTTTGGACATCTACCTTCTATAAGTAGTTATTCTAAGTGTGCAACCTATTCTCTGTGTGACATGCCTATGTGCTACCTATTTGTTCAGTGAAATAATATTATTCAAAAATGTAAGGCACATAACCAAGAAGTTTCATTAGCTAATTCCAACTTTTACCATTTTCATAATAAGCTAATGTTAATAATTATATGTCTAGACAGTTTTATATTTTTTCTTATTAAAACGTGTACTGATGATAATATTTAATCATAAATATACATTTAATAAGAAAAATGCACAATATTACGCCATTGTTCATAAGGACAAAGTAACACCCTTTGTGGAAAAGCTGTATTTGTTTTTGTTTAATTATTATCGCCATATAGGGTACAATTCCAGACTCCGGGCTGATACTGAGCATTTCGTAATAGAAAAACCCATTTGCCTGACCCGGGGAACCCGAGACCTTAGCACAGCAGTCGTAACGCTTACGCATTATAACTACGCCATTGTAGCAGTATTTTTAAAAAATGCCAAAAAAACTGTTTAATTTAAACCCTCCTCCTTTTTTGAAGTCGGGTAAAAATGAAAACGAAGACTTAAATTACGAAAGGAAATGTCACTCTCGGCTGATAGCAGTCTCTATTAGATCACACTTTTTTATTTTAGCACGTAACATTCATTATTCTGTCACAGATTACGTTGTGTGCTGAAAATAACAGTCTCAAGTGGCAAAACAAAGTAGCGCTAACATGCATAATTATAAATGCAAATTGGTATCGCAACAAAGGCAAGTTTGCACATAATTAGAACTACACGTGAGTTTCAATACACATTTTCACTGGAGCTGCATTTACAATTACTTGAGTTCTTATCAGGTTGGCTTTACACTTCACAGTTTTGTTTTGCGATAGAGAAATGTGATGAACCCAATTCTATTTTACATCGACTTATATTTTTTATAATAAATTGAATTTTGTTCGCAATTCCGAATAAAAAAATGAAATTAAAACGTATTATACTTTTATGTATCAATGTGCTCAACAGTCGTGAGAATGGATTAAGACTCATTTAGATGAAGAGAGTTCATTGCACGATTGACGCAAGAATTTAATAGAATAATGTCTGTATTTTCTGTGAAAACTGTCTGCATTTACCCTAAAAATTGTCTGAGTTTTCAATTTGGTATTATTATATTAAAAAAAGCCTTTAGACAAAAAGCATTCACAAAATCATTTAAACCCTTTTACGAAGCCTTCTTCACGAATTGGTGATCGCTACTGTACTTTTATCTTTATTGGTAAAGGAATGTTATTCTTTATTTATTTAAATAGTTCTTATTGAGAACTCATGTTTGGGCTGGCGGACTATAAAGTTTTCACATTAACTTTGCTTTTGCTAATGAATGCCAAACAACTCCAAACGCAAACTATGATTTTTAGCCTAAATGCCCTTTATTCCGACAGCTTTTATACCTGAAACAAAACAGTATTAAGTCTGACGTTAAAATGTTTACAGAGGAAAAATCTCTGTTTATATGTGTGTTTGACACCTCTCGCCGGGTAGATCCTCAAATATTTTGTGCTGAGTGTTCACTGTCATACAACCTATTTCGGGCAAGGAAATATTGTTATCCATATAACCTCACTTACATAGTAAGGAGACTGAATTGTGTCATTTTTCGTGTTATGGCCTAGGTGGGTAAACAACAGGGTGTAGAGTTTATGTGTTTTAAAGGCATTGTGACTCCCAGTTATTTTGCTTTTGCTAGTTACTTAGTTGCGTTACGGTCCCACGTCAATTACACTAGTGTTGCCCTAATTAGATCTTAAATTTTACTTCATAAAAGTTTTTCCAATAACCAGAACACAAATAAATAATTTTCAGCAGGATATGATTTGTAAATTAAATTTCCCGCTAAACTTTTATATTAATCTTTAGTATACAATGGTAAATATCGTAAAATACAACTTAGGTCCACCAATTTATTTGCAAGAAGCTCACTAGTTTAAAATTCTAATAAAACAGCAAACAAAAGAAAGGTTTCATAAACAAAATCTAAGCAATTAGAAACGACCACAAATCGTGACCGTATTATATTTCGCGAAACTTTTTTAATAAAACCATTTGCCGAGCCATTGCACTGTAAGAGTAGCAAAACAAAAAACTTCTATAAATTTGAAGAAGTAATCCGTATATCATAAATACAAGTGATTCTAGTTGGTCATGAATAGAAATATCGTCACACAGTAATTAATAAACCTGATTAATTTCCTGAAATTTTTTGCCCAGTCATTGTAATTCCGCCGACCACTTCAGTCCTCTTTTTAACCGACGAAAAAACGGAGGAAGGTTTTTGATTTTTGTTTATGTTCCATGCATAATTCCACCAAATGTGATTTCTATAATTCTTTTTTTATTCGATACGGCTTTCACCCATTTAAATTTGAAGAATCAACCCTTAAGGGGATGATATCAAAATAATATAATAAAAGCTTTTTAAAAAACATTGACTCACAAAACTAAACTTTAAAAAAATCCGTCGGTGGTATTAATCATCGATGATTAAACTGCGATAGGACTGACTCTAAATTGCTTAAGTTTATTTTTAGCCTTTTGTTATTTAAAATTAAAGTAGTAGAGCCTTGCTGAAGACAGCTTTGTATATAACATGAATGGGCCGTCTCGACCGGGTTATTACTACTTACTGTATTACAGAAAACTAAGAAGTTTGCATTCCTCATGAAAAAAGTCCCATCACCGAATTGTGACCAATGCGGTGTACCAGAGGGCTTAATTCACATCTTGATGGAATGTGCTCGTAACGCTTCGGTCCGCACATCAAAGTGTAAGCATATTTGAAAACAGTTTACTGACTGTAATATAATTTTATCTGACCATCACTCGAAAAAAGTAAAACTGTTAGTCAAATTATACAACCTAGCTCTCTCCTCAGATCAGTCTAGTTAGTACGAGTATCTATTGTATATATTTGTTTATTAATAGGAGCGACATAATCACATTGTGATTAAGCTCGGCAATAAATAGAAAAAAAAAAGTAGTAGAGCCTCACTGAAGACAGCTTTGGATACAACATGAATGGCCCGGCTCGACCGGGTTATTACTACTATATTACAGAAAACTGACGTAAAGTTTAAAAAGGCTCGTTGCTGCGTTTCGTACGGTGATTGAGATATTTGAAGGCCTAAATCCCCCTTCCTTTTCCAATCCCTTAATTATCCCTTTCCTTTAAGGTCGGAAACGCGTCCATGATTCTTCTGGTGTTATGGTAATTCATGGGCGATGGTGATCAGTTACCATCAGGTGACCCACTTGCTTGGTTGCCGGTCTATACTATAAAAAAGTTGGTTTTATTTTTTGTTATTCTAGATACGTAAAAGTTAACTATATAAAATTTATATGGGTACAATATTGATAAAATATTCCTAGAAATATCGGTACTGAAAAACTCTTCGATAAGGTTTCACTAACTTTGTAGTTGTTAATTAATTGCAAGAATACAGCGTACGTAAATGTGAAGTGTGAATTTATGAAATATTACATTCGCTTCGATAAACATTTTATACATAAATAAATATGTTTGTTCATGTGCACTCCGTGGCGCAATGGGCAAGTTTCCGGCTGCGAAGCGAGAGGCCGTGGGTTCGATTTCCGCACTGAGACAAATGTTTGTGTGATCCACAAATAAATGTTTCGGGTCTGGGTGTTGTGAAACCGCAAGTCCCTCATACTTCCTGATACCCACGATAAAGGCTTACCTAGTCTGGGGTCAGTCGGGTTTATTTGTGTGACTGTTGGGTGTATTTATTATTATTATATCTAGACTCACACCCCTATTTCCCATAGGGGTAGGCAGATACAACGGATTTCTACTTGCTACGATCCTTGCAAACCTAGAAACAAAAACGCTTGAAACTTGTTTCTCAAAAATTCTACTAAAAGCGAACAAATGAGATACCAACACCAGGAAAATTCCAACTAAAAGGCAAAAACCACATAGTAAATAAAACAAAATACAACCGAAAAATAGGTAGTTTTTTCTCTCGCAACATCAACCGTTCCGCCCCAAAAGAAACGTTATTTACGTCCATCCCTTAGGAGAAGTAATAACCAATTAATCCTAAAAGAGAATTAACGCTTCACTGATAAATTATCCAATGAGACGCAACTGTATTTACAGGCTATAGGTACTAGTAAGGAGAATTTTATTTAATGCTTCAAGAATCTGGATGTTTTCGTTGAAAGTGAAGATTCAGAGGTATTAGTTTTTAAATGAAAAAATCGAGACATTATCTTACAATAATAGGGGCTTTGCCCATGTTTTTCCACAAAACATACAATTAAAAACTACTTAAAGTCCGACGAATATGAGACATATCGATTGGTATCGGTTTCGACCCCATACACCCAGCGGTTTCGGAGGAGATAGCGTGACAAGCTTTCGGCAGCGGCGGCGGCGGCGGCGCCAGTTACTTTTTTTAGAATAGAGAGAAAAATTACGGCTAGTGTGTATATATTATGATTCCAAATAGAGATAAAAATTTATGAGATTGTCTCATACTTTCTCACGAGTTCTCGTAGTTTAGGACTATGTTAACCTCGGCTTGAGTTGTAGGTAAACAATAATTAAGCTTCAATCAGCAGTGTGTAAGCACTGTTATGTTAGGTAGGTACATAGGATATTATACTGCATTGGTCATTGACAAAGCCATGAAATATTATGTCACTCTGGGACAAAGCTGTTTGCTTAGTAGTCTCTGGTAAAGATCACTTTTAGCTATAAAATTGTACCACGTATTGTAACTTGAAATAACGTAGGTATTAACATATTCCACTATTGTGGAAGTAGTTATTTGTATGTTGCCTCACTGATGTCGTGGAAACGTTCATAGATTGAGAAATCCGTGAGTTCCTAGGTTCAAATTTCAGGATGCACAACCACAATTAGTGTTTGAAAAACTACAGATATGCAAATATCATTACACCCAATACACCCAATAGTCACACACATAGTCCTAACCCCACACTAGGTAAACCTTTAACGTGAGTATCAGGAACTACGAAGGACTTGCGGTCCCATAACAGCCAGACACGAAACATTTTTTTGTGGATCGGACATTCATTTGTCTCAGTGCGGGAATCGAACTTACGGCCTCTCGCTTCGCAGCCGGCTACTCGCCCGCTGAGCCACGGAGGCTGTCAAATTAGCCACCTACTATGCTTACGCTTATTCATGGTTCAGCTACGGTATCATGCTTTGGGGAAATAGTACACACGCTACGACTCTCTTTACACTTCAAAAGAAACTAATTAGATAATAGAGACTACTGGTAAACATAGAACAAACTGACTCGTGCAAACCTCACTTCCAAAAACAAAAAATCTTAACACTACATTTTATATATATTTTAGAAATATGTAAATTTATCCGTCAATACCCAGATCTCTATAGCAAAAGAGCTACATACAGACTAGGTATTCATTGAGGCATAAAAATAGATTGAACTTGCCTACCTCTAGACTAACTATGCAAACCCATAAACACTCTACCGGTCCATTAGTTATGTCCATCAAAATATATAATAAACTTCCCGACCACATAAGAAAAGAAACTAGTGAAGTATTATTTGTTAAACACCAAAAACAATTTCTATTGACAAAAGCCTATTATACCATCAATGAATACCTAAAGGAAGAACAAGTATAATAATACATAAAGAAAATATAGAATTTCCACAATATCAAAAATGGCTTCCTTCTGTCTCCTATGTCCTGACGTTTTGGCTTGCCCGACAAGGTCCTTGTTGTAGTGTATTTTTATATCATTTAACATCTTTGTAACGTTGTGGTGGGCAATAAACGCATTGAGTATTGAGTTTTTCAATCTGTAATATTAAACATCACTTGTCTGGGATCGGATTTTTTGCCCGATATGACGATAGGCTCAACACCTCCACATAATGTGCCGAATGTAAGCTCGGTGAACTGTGGGTTCAATGGTTGCCCCTCTGCCTACCATTTCAGGGATACAGGTCATTTATCTTAAAACAAATCAAACAAACACTTACCGTGCTCAGTAATTTTAAATTTTCTCACTTATTTTACTTCCTTTTTGTTTTCTAAACTTTATGAATTTTCCATTTATAAACCCTTCCCCGAGTGTTCTTCCTTGTTCAAATAAACAATTTTATGTTTACAAAACACGCAACGGTTACACTTGCACGCAAGTTTGTAATGCTATGAAACTTCGCAAAAATATTTACTGTTCAAACAAAACAAACGTGAATTAAAAATATTGCAAATTGTTTTGAGTTAGTCCTTATTCAAAATATAAACCAAAATATGTTTGTATAATTATTGTTTTGAATTGCCAAGTTTTTATATGAGTTCAAATTATATAGCAGGTATTATTATCCTACTATCGTACTATTCTACTATCGTACTATTCTACTATCATACTATTCTACTATCGTACTATTCTACTATCGTACTATCCTACAACTATCCTACTAGTCCTACAATCCTACTATCCTACCATCCTACCATCCTACTAGTCCTACTATACTACTAGTCCTACTATCCTACTAGTCCTACTATTCTACTAGTCCTACAATCCTACTAGTCCTAGTATCCTACTAGTCCTACTATCCTACTAATATTATAAATGTGAAGGTTTCGATGTTTGTGAATTCGGATGTTTGTTACCCAATCAAACATATGAACGTTTTTGGATTAAATTTGGCACACAGGTAGACCATGACCTGGACATAGGCTACTTTTACCCCGGAAACTGACATGCAAGCGGACAGAGCCGCGCCCAACACCTAGTATTTAATAAAATTATTTGTGCATCAAATAACTAGCATACTAAATTCTATTAATCGAAAATGTTCTATACATCATCATATTAATGTCAAAATGATAAGTTACGTGAAAATGTTAGCAGAAGCTTGAATTATTTCCGCCGCATTATAAGTGACCTTTATCGAAATTTGATTATCGTTGTTTACTTTTATCCAACGAAACGTGATCTGAAGTGGAATGAAGGACGAATAGATATCCTTAAAGAAAATTGAAAGGAAAGCTCCTCAATCTCCTCTAGTTTATGTCGCCGACACACTAACATTGGATTACAAGCTATTTTTATTCATTTACGTAAGAAAAACAATATAATATCATAAAAATACATGGATACATTGTTAAACAGGAATCATCTATGTAAGATTTTAAATAAACACTTGGATTCTTAAATATCTGTTCCACTTTAAGTATTACTCGTAAACATAAATAATTATTAGGCACAAAATACTTGTATGATTTTAATACAAATAATATTTATATTTAATGTTTAAAACCTATCTGCCAAGTGGGTAATACCCATACTCTACAGTCGGACAGTGTTTAGAACAGGGCTGAACCAAACCCTTAAATAAATGTCTGATACACTTACTAACAAAACTCTATATTTCTTTACTAAATACGTAATAGTAAAATAAAAATGTATTGCTTTCTGTAAATATTAATTTATCTGAGAATAATGGCGAATAAATTGTGGAAACAATATTTTATTCAAACACGGCTATTAGCACATTCTTGGAAATCCGCAGACATATGTAAGAAAACTCTTAGGCTCTGAATAAAATAATGTACTCGTACTAGCTCTTTAAAAATCAATATTTATAATCCCTTAAACAAACTTTAAACGTACGATCACGTTTTTAGTCCCGCCCACAGAGACATTACTGTAATACTACAAAATATAAGACCCATTAACAAACATAAACATTTAGCTAAAGCACATAATAAACGAGCCCGCAAACACAAAACAATTCCCTCTAGCTGATCAGTGCGTAACACTAAATAAGGCTTTATTTGTACTATCTTGTTTAATTGGAAACCGCTCCATACTGTTCGCTAGTCCTGTAATTATTCTTGTTGCGACGGCAGATTACATTTTTGGACTTTCATCAACTGAATGTATATTTATAGGTTATTTTTCAGATTAAAGAAACTACTACCGTTTGCTAAATTAATGTTTCAAGTAAAATGTTACAACTATCGTGATATTTTTCGATATATAGATACTTACTCAATAAACTCTTAAATTCTTTATATTGCAACTCGCAAGAATAATGTTAAATATATTTGCAGAAACAGTATTAACATATTTATTAAATTTTAAAATTACTCAGAATAAAGTTTAGAAATCGGCAGTAGTATTCGACTGAAAAACCTGTACACCTGTAATATATAATGTAGGTATATACTTATGGTGGGAAGTCTGAGAGTTGCACAGACGTTTTAATGGAACCATTTTACTGTACCTATATGCTACTATCCTTCTTCCTACTAATATTATAAATGTGAAAGCTCGGATGTTCGTTTGTTTGTTTGTTAATCAATCACGCCTTAACGGCTCAACGGATTTGAATGAAATTTGGCACACGGGTCTACCATGACCTGGATTAGAAGATCGGCAAATGTTTTCATTTCGGAAAAAGGCATTTAAGCGGGAACAAAAGTATTATATTCCATATTTTGTTATTATATCTTTACAATAGTCAAAAGCTAAACCGCTTATTTACAACATCAGAAGAGCGCCGAACAAAAGTGCTTGTGGTGAGCAGGTAACTAGTTTACTTCTTAATTTATAGTCCAATCAATGCGTAATGTTGGACTGTTCAAATATGAAATCTTTATTAGTAGCAGTTAATATTGACAGCCTCCGTGGCGCAGTGGGCGAGTAGCCGGCTGCGAAGCGAGAGGCTGTGGGTTCGATTCCCGCACCAAGGCAAAATGTTTGTGTGATCCACAAATATTTGTTTCGGGGCTGGGTGTTGTGGGACCGCAAGTCCCTCGTAGTTCCTGATACTCACAATATAGGTTAACCTAGTATGGGGTCAGGACTATGTGTGTGACTGTTGGGTGTATTATTATTATTGACAAATAAGATAAAATAAAAAAGGAATCGCCGAAATCGGTTGGCGTGATATTGAGTTATTCGTCCATTTGTCGCGCATATACTTAATGCAAATTAAAGACTTATATGGTTTTCTTATGGATGCCATTGTTAGAACTAGACCAAATTAAAATGAGACCACACGTGAAGCACCAGCTTTCAAATAAAAAAAGCATCATCCAAATTGGTTCACCCAGTCCAAAGTTCTGAGGTAACAAACATAAAAAATACATACGAATTGAGAACCTCCTCCTTCTGTTCGAAGTCGTTTAATAAGACAGATGAGGCTGAATAATAGTAATACTGTCTTATGGCTCTAATTAGAATAATTCATCACATCATCAGTTATCTTGTAATAATAATCCTATATCAATACTATCCTACTGCTGGGTATGGGCTTCCACTACTAATAAAAGAGTTAGTCGTTTAGAGGTCCACGACTTCCGTTTGACCTTCATACCACTCCCTGCTAGGTTTGCTGCTTAGGTAACTTACGGCCATTTTTAATAAACTAAAAGTTTGATTCTCCGGATAGATCGCACAAATGAATCTGAATACAGTTTGAATAACACGCATACAATTTACTTTAGTTTGATTGGTTAATTGCCTTGTTCTATGTGGATCATTAAACTGAGATCGTTTATTGAAAATGGGCGTTAAACTACATGGAGAATTATTGAGTGCGATAATTTTATGTTGCATGGTTACAAAAAAGGTAATAAAATTATGAAACTTTACATTTATATACACCTTCATCAGACCGGCTTGGTCTAGTGGTTTTGTAACTGGTAGAAACACGCTATACACTGTTTTTTATACAGCATGAATGGGCCGGCTCGACCGGGTTGTTGCCACTGTCTCACAGATAACCCACGTGAAGTAAGAGCTTGCTGTTGCGTTTCATACGCTCTACCCTTTCCAATCACTTTGTCATCCCTTTCCTTTATGGTTGGCAACATTCAGGCATCGTTGATGTTCACTTATGGTATAGATCACTTACCATCAGGTGACCCACTTCCTCGTTTGCAGTACTCTGCTATAAAAAAGCATTAGGTATCATTGTTACCTGCTCACTATTCCACAATTCAGTATCATGTAAGGAAATGTAATTAATTTTAACTTATAAGCAGTAACTATATAATATATATGTAATTAAGAATGTACTTTAATATCTTTAAGAAAAACATATTATTATAAAAAAAACTAGATAATTGTTTACTAATATAATATGTTTTTCTAGTATTTTTTTTTTAAATAATATTTTCTTTCCCCTGAAGAACTCGTGAAATCAATCTCGTCTATAGTAAGTACATAATTCCAAGAAATTTTCTTCTGATAACTTACGAAGTTCTGTTTATATTAGTCGGAAAAACCAAGAAGTTTATCCAATGTCCACTTACAAGGAAAACAAGATAGATAAATATAATTTTAGCAATATTTTTTCTCTGCTTCAATTACGATACGAACAGGTCACTCGCCTGATGATAAGCGCCACGCCTACCCATAAACAGACAACATCATAATAATTTTTAATTACAAAGCACTACATCGTACTGTACTGCGTTCGTCAACCCGAGACATAAGGTGTTGAGTCTCATAATGCCCAGTAATTTCACTGGTTTCAGTGTTCATCAACTGAAACAGTGCTTACACACCACAGTGTGTGCTTTTACAACCTGGCGGCATAAATAGACAAAGCGGTTGTACCTAACCAGACGAAAGACCTACCACCTAGTAAATTGATGGTTAATAACAGGTATTAATGATAGTTGATAAAAGGTTTGGTCACGTTTTAAGGAAACTGCAGAGGTACGTCGGTCGCAGATGCCTGAGTCAGATCAGCAGGTGTACTATCGCGGACGGCCCAAAAACACTGGCTTGACGTGAAAAGGTAGACATGAGACACAATAGTCTCACTACGGAGGATGCTCAGGATCGCGCGAAGTGGAAGCGTCTACGTAGGAAACCGGACCCTGGCACTAAGCCGGGAGAACGCCAGGTAGAAATGAAGATATTTTATTAATTGTATAATGTTCTCATAAAGAATTACAGCAATCATTTTAAGGAAATAGTATTCTGACAAATACAAACTCTTTTATTTATGACGAAAACACATTTGAAAAATCTCTGACTGGTCAGACGAAAAATTATCCCAAATAAATTACTCAATTATTAACGAAGACCATTGAGAAAAAATCTTATGCGAATATATAACGAAATTAAGGAGTACATTTTAACTCAAAGGTCTTTGCAGCAGTATTCAAGGAATTCAGAAACCCTCGAAAAACGCCGCAATATGTTATCCTAATTGATCGCATTAATGACCGAGGCTACGATATGGCTCACAGGGTTCCGAAACGGCCCATTTTGCAAACAAATTCTAATGCTTCCGAGTTCCACTTCACTGTACTGAATACAACACTTAACTGGACAAGTACGGGACGTGATAACAAAAATAATATATGTGAGAGACCCTAAAGCTTCACAGCCTTTTTTTATCCTGGCACAGTGATAAATATTACACCTGATTGTACAGACAGTGTAATCCAAATATACTGTCGTCCCTCGACGGTCAGCCTAAGGTTACTGAATATACTTACCATAAAGCGACCTACCTGCTCGTCTTGTCATTCAAACAGATACAAAGAAGACTATTAAGTTTTCAGAAATAAAATAATAAATCCTAATTTAATTTCCAATAGTACAGTTCCAATCCTAGCTCTCTGTCAGCTAGTTATCTGAGATATCTAAATCAACATAATGGACGATTAAGAGTAAGCAAAGCTATGTGAATTAATTCTGGAATTGAAGACAGAAACGAGAAATCTTACATCCTTACTGAAACTACATCATCTTATCACTGAAATTCCCGACGGCATAAACCCGTGCTGCGAATAATAGTAAACAACTTACATATATTTACTCGTATGTACTATATAATAGTTCTCGGAATCAGAATACAATTTCGTTCACAAATTCCATGATTTATAAACTTAGGATACAATATTTTTTACCGCCGACAAAAAAGAGGTGGGTGTATGTTATGGCATAAACTTTTATTAACTTAAACTATTATAAACGAATGGACAAATATGAATTTCTTTATTTCTCCATCCCTGTTCCCGTTATTTCGGGTCAAGGCTCCTCCCTTTTTGCATAGTCAGTCTGTCTTGGGTTAAGTTGGCAGTCCTTATTCCTGAAGCCTGATAAAATGTAGCAGTAAATAAGTTCCCAATCCTTGAGTTCGGCTCTAACGCTAGTCTACCTGACTGATAAACATAACATTTCAACATTATGATATGTAACAATATAACATAACAATATGATATGCGTACTAGGTCCCACATATCCCTTAGGAGAGGCCTTAATTTGAACATGTATCATATAATACAAGAGCAGGAAATCTTACCTAGCTGGACCCAAGGAGCCCGCTAGGGACTCATAAATCAAATAAACTTAGATCCTAATTTATGAAATACAGCACTATTGTAACAGAATTTAATTTATGCGTTTGAAATAAAGGTGCGGTTAATCAAATTCGAGCATTTGATCCTCGACTCGACTGGTTTGTTAGCATTGTCTCACAAAATATGCACATGAAGTAGCATTGTATTTCATTACCATCTTCATTTCACCATCCATTTATGGGTGGTAGAGCCACGCTGTAGACACTTTAGTCTACAGCATGTATGGGCCGGCTTGTCCGAGTCGTTACCACTGTCTCACAGAAAACCGACGTAAACGTCGACGACGTTTCGTGCGGTGAGTGATACCTGGAAGTCCAAATACCTTCCCAACCACCGAAATTTTCGATTTCGATGATGTAAAACTATGAATATCATTGCTCATTGGTTTGTTATAATTATATGAATAGTGTCTAGGTTGACGTTCCGTTCAGTAAAAGTAGTTACGTATCCTAGAGTATGTGTACGATCTGATGGCGTCGCATCACAGGATGTACCCCAGACGCAAGCTAAGCACATTTTGAAAACAGTAAACACTTCTTAGAATAAGTACATGTTGTTTTTATGTAATTTGAGACATCACAGGTGTGCTCCAGACGCTACCTCAGCACTTTTATCGTAAACACGTCGAAGCTTCTAGAATAAGTAATGCGTATTGTTTACATCGCTCGACCATATAAATAAGGAAATTGTACATGAAAATTCAGTCTAATAAAGATCTTCATCCTGAACAGTCTTTTAAAAAGCTCCTCGAATCGTCGCTCGATTTGACTAAGTAGTAAATAAAAACTTTTAGTGGATATTAACCCTACTCAACAAACTAAAAATAACTAGGTCGGTGCCTCTCTGTCAATAATTTACTACAAAATTGCAAGAGTTGCAGTATGTTAAAAATAAAAATGTATAAATAGATGTTTTCTAACACTTGCGTTAGTTTTATTAGTTATAAGTAAAAAAGGCATTATAGGATAAATATGAAAGAAAAAAACATCTAACAAAAAGCGAGGGAAACATAAAAATATTAGAATTGTAGAAAATACAGGAAATGTGAAAGTCATGTACAAAGACAAACATCCAAAATCAAAGAGAAAGTAGGCTAGAGGCAGGAAGAGAAAATATACGTTCCTATGTGAGCACATACTCGTAATATTTATATTATATTCTTACATATATACATACGCTCTCACGCCTGTAATCCCCGAAGGGGTAAGCAGAAGTGTAACCAGTACAGCCACGTTCCGCCGAGCTTATTTCCAATGACTAGCGCAGTCCAATGTCATGTAGTGCTTTGTGATTCAGGGTTCTGTGTGGATTTGCTTCTGTTTATGGACAAGCATGACGCTTACCATCAGGCGAGCGACCTGCTCGTTTCCTCACTCAAGGTAATAAAAAAACGGTAAGGCGTGATTGGAAACAGCCAAACTTTCATATTTATAATATTAGAAGGATCTATTTGTCCTATATGTATGTAAAGCAGTCATATAGGTCATATTTCAAATAACGTGACGTTAATAAATAATAATTTTCATAAATTAGAATTTTATCATCATCTTTAGTTTCTTATATCAGCATTTTTCAATCCATAAACTTACAACTTCCAAACTTTCACATTTGTAATACTAGAATTCAATTACATTCTGAATACACATTTGTCGAGGCTCTTTATTTACGGTGGCCCGTAAATTAGGTCCCGCGGGTATGAAGAGTGGTGACATTTACAACCCTCCACTCTGATTCTGTTAATGCATGTATTATGTAGTGTCGGTAAATATTTGTTGCTTCATACGAGTATATCCTTGTCGAACAATAGTAAATATTTTTGTAGCATACCTATGTCAGCAAATGAGCAAGTGGGTCACCTGGTGGTAAGTGATCTCCACAATATCAGAAGAATAATGGACGCGTTGCAGACTTTAAATGAAAGGGATAATTAAAGGATTTGGTCTTCCAAATCCCTTAATTATCCGGAGAGGGTGTGGGCCTCCGGATGTCTCACTCATAGTAGGAAACGCAACAACAAACTGCTACTTCACGTCGGTTTTGTAAGACGGTGGTCGCTGACAATATTTTCTACAGTATGGCTTTACCATTTTTAAAAGTTGCTGAAAGGGTCTTTATTTAATAATACCGTTTTCTTATTTTAATTGGCTACTTTAGGTTAACGGATATGAATCGTTCGATTCTTATAATAATACTAGCCCTGTGTTTTGCAAGTCCCACTGCTGAACACGGGTCTCCTCTACTTAATGAGGGATTAGGTCTTAATCCACCACGCTGGCATAATGCAGGTTGGCAGACTTCACATACCTTCAAAATTCATATGAAGAACTTCTCGGGTATGTAGGTTTCCTCACGATGTTTCTGCCACCATTAAAGCAAGCGAAAATTGACAATGAACTCACATATAACTTAGAAAAGTCAGAGGTGCATCATTCATTATATATTTATCATCTTGACATTGGTGTCAAACCTGCGGTTTCGGCTCGACAGTCCGTACCACACCCCACTGAACTATCGCTGCTTCGATCCTTGAATGTAGTATAAGATTGTATGAGCTAAGAAATGTATGCCATGACGTAACGCTTAGCAAATAAACATAAACCGACTAAAGAATTAAACGGCTTAACCTACAAATCTCATGACGTCATGCACACTCAACAAATGTGCGGAAATGCCATTACTTAGTGGCAAACAAATTTAGCCCCAAAATGCGTGTAAGTATTTGCATTTATAAATCAATTTGCTTTAGAGGAGTTCATTCCCTGTTTACCTTCCCATTCGCATTTCTAACCCGTAATACCTTGAGAGGCTATAAAGTGTTCCGTCGTACAAACTCGTTATACCATTAAATTAAAGATTTAGGCCACCATGTCGTTACTCGTATAGCGTTCATATTGATTTCTTTAGGGCTACCATGCCTATTGTTTCCAAGAACCCTCAAGCAGCAGTGTGTAAGCTCCTGTGTTCTGTGGTGTAGTATGTACTGTTGTGTTTAGGTTTAAAAGACATTAAAGCCAGTAAAATGACTGGGCAATATGAGTCTTAACATGTTATGTTTCAGGGTACGAGTCCAGTGCTTTGTAATTCAAAGTGATATGTGGTGTTAATTCTGTTTATGGCCAGGCGTGACGTTAACCAGACAGACGAACGTGCGGCTCGTCTGATGGTTAGCGCTCATGGACTTCAGCAATGCCAGGGCACAGCCAAACCGCTGCCTACCGTAAAATGTCTTTATCTAAATGTTTACAGTTGAAACAAGCAATAAAGGTATTATTTTATGATGTCATTATAGCAGCAATTCAAAACATGCTTCGTAGGGGCTTAGCATATGCAGCACAAGATGATTTTGTAGATTCGTTTTGTCATGAAAAAAAAAAACTGCAGGGCAGTTTGTGCCGAACTGTTGAAGTGTGCGACACTACGTACCAAGTGCTCCCGGGGGATGGTCCTGTTCTTCATCTCTGGCTAACCTTCACTGGGTGGCCGGAGTGAACACTGATGAGGAACAGATCCCTTCACTATAAATACTCATTCAGGTCTCATAACATCCAGATCCGAAACAAATAATGATATGTGTAGATCACACAAATATTTGTCTCGGTGCCAGAATTAAACCCGCGACTACTCTCATTTCACAACCGGCTACTCACCCACTGACGGAGGCTGTTACTGGTTGAAAAAACCAGGTTTTATCTGGTTATTTCTATATGTGTATCGATTCTAACATGGTAGCATAGAATACTCGAGTCGTTATGTCAAAAAAAACACGCCGAATTGCAACCTCGTTCTTTTTTGAAGTCGGTTAAAAATAGTGAAAACGTATAGAAAATAGTACTTAGAACCTCTCCTGGTATTTTGTCTACGAACCCTAACATGACACTATTAACCGTTTCTCCCCCATTGTTGGAAATTTGTTGGAAAAAAAGTCAAAAATACAAATTTGAAGATTGAAGTTTCTAAGTTTATTTTAAATTTATTTTTTTATCAAATGTGGACAATTTTAGCCGAGATATTTGTCGTCGATAGTTATCTCTCTCGTACACGAGATATATCATGTTGCATTATGCTAAGCCCGCTGGAATCCCGCGTCATAATTGCTCGCAATAATCGCCGTAATTCAAACATCTCTACTGGAATTTAGCGAAATAGCACGGTGCAAATTAAAATGAAATATAAATACACATATTGTTACCATTTCAGTAAGCTTGGTGGAAAAATTGCCGCTGATGAATCCAAACGATGTTGTATTCATTTTAATTACATATTTGATGTTTGTGCTCAAATTGGGCCCTCACATTATGGAGGGACGATATCCTTTACAAATAAAATCCCTTCTTTTAGTATACGTTTTTAAAATTGTAAATGCTGCCGTGTGCCAGTGATAGAGCCATGCTATAGATGGTTTTGTATACAGCATGAATGGGCTGGCTCGACCGGGTTTTTACCACTGTCTCACAGAAAACCTACATGAAGTAATAGCTTGCTGTTACGTTTCGTATGGTGAGTGAGATATCCGGAAGCCCAAAACCCTCTCCCCTTCCCCATTCCTTAATTATCCCTTTCCTGCAACGCGCCCACTATTCTTCTGGTATTATGGGCATACATGGGTGGCTTAATTTACCATCAGGTGACTCACGTGCCCGTTTGCCTGCCTATGCTATAAAAAATTGGATCTAAGATATGCTTGTTTTATATTACTTCTCTTATTTTTTCTACATAGATGTTATTTTAGTCCCTCATTGGTCTAATGACAACGTACTTAGTACCTAGACGGTGAAACCGGCGACGTATTGGGACGAGCAATCAACTGCAACATTACGTGTGATTTTCGAATCAAGAACACTAGATCAATAAGGCCTATATTTATTTACACAGCCCGATGATTCTGAACCCAGTACCCACTATCTATATGTATGGGTTAATAATTATTTTCGTCTTATTATTTCCAGTTTCTATCCTACATTATTTATAACGGCTTATTTTCGAGAACGTGTCAATACGATGACAATACCGTGTCTGTAAGTATGTTTTATTCCAACTCAATTCTTCTTATATTCAATGACTTTTATTTCCGAATTACCGATTCTATAATACATATATTGTATTGAAAATATGAAAAGCTATCGGCTTGTATCCTAATGTCTCCTATCCTTTTATACTACTATTACTATTAGAAATGTGAAAGTTTGGATGTTTGTAATTTGTGAATTTGGATGTTGGTTAGTCCTTCACGCCTAATCATCACCAACAGGTGGTTTTGGATGAAATTTGGCATGGGGTAGTCATCAGGCAGACGGCCGCTCGTAAAAAACATAAGGGCAGGAAGAAGAAGAAGGATTTTCGTTTAATGTGTAACATGATTATTGGTTAACAAATTGATCTTGCGAATTCGTGTTTTTGGAACCTAAGCTAATCTCATTTGCCCGTGGTATACCTTAGTGACAAAAGAGTGAGGCATTGGCGAACCATTACCGTACATTGGACAGACGAGGTGCCTTATTGATCCGAAAACCGAATCCCTTCAATCAAATCAAAAATAAAATAAAATAATTTATCCGTGGTGCAGTGGGCGAGTAACCGGCTGCGAAGCGAGAGGCCGAGGGTTCGGTTCCCACACCGAGCCAAATGTTTGTGTGGATCATACAAACATTTGTTAGTTGTTTCGGCTCTAGGTGTTGTGGGACTGCAAGTCCCTTGTAGTTCCTGATACCCAAGATTTAAGATTTAAGGTTAACCTAGTGTGAGTTCAGGACTATGTGTGTGACTGTTGGGTGTAATTATTTTATTTTAATTGATTTATTTTTTAATTGTGGTATGTCTACAAGTCAAATACCTTACTATTTTCAAGTCGTTTAAAAAGCTGCACCACATTGGTTGATTGTAGATCAGTATATCTAGCAACGCGACGTAAAAGCAGACCACCGACTATTTAGCTTGTAGATTAATCCGTAACTAACGTGGACTGTAATTGTGCGGGAGACCGGTCACGACTCACGTCACTTTATGTCGCTCGGCTGAGCCTGGCTTTTGCGAGTCAGTAGAGTTGTCTTGTGTTATTTATATGAGGAACTTATAAAAGGTTTTATTTTGTACTAGCTTTTGCTCGCGGCTTCGCCCTCGGTAACGTCCTTTTCCGGAATAATGTCCTAGCCCAGGTCACGGTCTACCTGTGTGCCAAATTTCATCCAAAACCTTTCTGCCTTTATGATATGATTGACTAATAAACTTCCAAATTCACAAACATCCCAACTTGCACATTTATAATAGGACATAGTAGAATTATATTGTTTGGCCTTTTTATAGCTTCACTTATATATGGAACGTATGCAACGCAATCCCATACATCAAACAATATGAATGATGTAAATACATACATACATACATACGCACTCAAGCCTATAATTCCTGAAGGGGTAGGCAGAGGTGTAACCAGTACACCCACATTTCGCCTAGATTATTCCGTACCATGTATAATGTAAAGTTTTTAATTCAATAGAGTTTCACGTATGATGTAGAGATCTTGTTGTTTTGAATTAACTGCATGGTGTGAATTTCCAAATATCGATAATGGTTGGAAATATTTATGTGTATTGGAAATTGAGCATGAGATGTTTTAAAAGGATTATTATTGTTCTGTACTTTTAACCTCCAACAAAAAGAAGGGTGTTATAAATTTGACCACTTTGTCTATGTGTGTGTGTGTTGACAGATACACAGTGGCATCGTAACACCTAAACGAGTGGACCGATTTGAATTCGGTTTATTTTATATGAAAGCTGGTTTAATCGAGACGATTGTTATCCTTGTTTGTATCAAACGTAGATGTTAAAAAATATGAGAATACTTACCTATTATACGCATATAACCAAACTTGTATGTACATAATGTTTTATTACAATCGCCAAGCAAAATAAAATATTGTCTTATAAAAATACGAATATTTAAAATGTTATCATGTGCCCTAGTGAAAAAATAAACCATTGCTAGATATTATAGTTATGTATAATAACATTCATAGACTAGACCAGACAAATAATGTTTTCGCCGTAAAAGCAAACCATTAATATCCAACCAATAACTTAAAGAAAACATTGCGAAAAAATTATTAAAATTATTATTGATTTGTTAGAAAAAATATTGTCTTTCTATTCTCCTTTCTATTTATTCAATTGACATTATAAAGTTAAATGTCTGAACTTTCGTTTAAAAGAACCTTAGGGCCAGTATCCATCAAAGCAGAGATGAGCCCTAAGTATAAAAAGCGATGCAACGGTCAGAATGATTCTGCCAAAGTGAAGTGGACATGTGTATTGAATACACGGGAGTATAGATGTGTGCTGGCTAGAGTGGAGTTAAGCATTCTATAGCATAGACCGGCAAACGAGCAAGTAGATGGTCTGATGGCAGGTGATCTAATTGTAGAAACATTCTAAACTTAAGTTTCATATTTTTTTACAATGCGTATAAAATAATGTGAAGAGTTTTGTTCAGTTTTTAATAAGTCGTTTTATTTGTTTAATTAACTAATTGATTTGTGATAAAGTCAACTAGTAAATAATAAATAATATAATCATGTATATATAAAATAATTACAGATTGTATTAGTATATAAAATTTAAAATGTCCTTAAAGACGAGTAAAAGAAAACTTCGCAGAAAACACTTCGGCACTGGCACCAAGAACGCCTTGAAATTGACGTTGCGGTGCGACTCTAGCATCTGCACTCTTGGCGAGTACTTCGTCTTCCGGCCATATTAATAAACACTTGGTGAAAACAAACTACATGTATGAAACAAATCTCTGTTCAAATAAGAAAACATTCAGTTTACTACGTTCTTAATCGAAATCTGTATCAACAAAATAATCCGTACTAGTACTCGTAAACTTACTCTGAGATTTACTAACGAGGAATAGATTGTTTTATCGTAGTAGTTTATTTATTAACTCTCTATCGTAAAAACTTGTCTAGACAACAAGAGTAACCAAAAACCTATCAGTACATGAATAGTTACTTGAACAACAACAATAATAGGGGAAAGTGATCCGTTAAAGATTTACGAGGGGCCAATTATGGACTAATGGGTAAACTGGCGCGTTGTTTTCGTCCCAAGGGTGCACCACCCTTGGTCACGATTCAGTTCCCTACCGTTTAATGGCAAACTTTATCCATTGGATAGTAGAAAAATACAAGGCAAATATTGCTGCTTGATCTCGTTCTGATGTAATAAAATAAATAGTAGTAAAAGTTCATAGATAGTCTAGCGCGGAATGGAATGGACTGCCAAGACGGATGTCGCTAGTTCGATCCCAGAACCGATGGCACATACCTCGGATTTTAGAAGTTACGTTTGTATTCAATGCTCATCATAGCAGGCTTAAACGGTGTCCTTCAAGTATCTAGAGGAAACCTGTATGCCCTTAAAAACAATGGTATCTGAAGTCTAGTAACCCCTTAGAGTTAGGCCATCGTGGTGAAATAAGGCCTAAACCTTTAATATTTACAGGCAAAAGACATTGAAATATGAAATAAACACGCGGCCATACTTTCACATCCCTATTTGTTGTTTTAATCATAACTAAAGTATATACTCGAGACTTCAAAGATCTTATTTATATCTTTAATAAAGAGGATAGCACATTTCAACGTTAATGTATTGTTAACGGAGACTCCGTGGCGTAGTGGGCGAGTAGCCGGCTGTGAAGCGAGAGGCCGTTGGTTCGATTCCCGGCCCAAGATAAATGTTTGTTAGATCCACAAAAAAAATTGTTGTGAGGCCGCACACCACACTGGGTGTTGTGGAACCGTAAGTCGGTCGTAGTTCCCGATACCTACAATATAGGTTAACCTAGTGTGGGGTCAAGACTATGTGTGTGACTGTTGGGTGTATTATTATTATTACTGCCGCGCTCAAAAACGTAAATTAACTTCAATTTTCATTATATCAATTCTTAGTATTGGATTATTTCCACATTAATTATCAAGTGGAAATCTGTTGTCTCTGCCTACCCCTGTGGGAAAGAGACGTGAGTCTATGTGTATATGTATGTGTTATTTCCACACAGAGAGACAGTTAATGTTTTATGTTCCGATCAATCAGAAATACTCTTAAGACATCTCTAAAGAATAATCGAATTTTAAGAACTTTATATAGTTGAGTGGTAGAGCCATTTGTCTCTACAGCACGAATGAGCCGGCTCGTCCAGGTCGTTACCACTGTCTCACAGAAAACCGATGTAAAGTAGTAGCTTGCTGCTGCGTTTCGTACGGTGAGTGAGATATCCGGAGGCCAAACCCTCTCCCTTTCCCAATCCCTTAATTATCCCTTTCCTTTAAGGTCGGCAACGCACCCATAATTATTTTAGTATTGTGGGCGGTGGGGATCACTTACTATCAGGTGACCCACTTGCTCGTTAGCCGGCCTATGCTATAAAAAAAACAAAGGTAATCGCCACATCTAAGTACTGCAGTAAGTTAGATAAAAAACGAGGTGTTAAAATATTCATTATAAAAACACACGCTGCAACGCCCTATTTAAAAACAAATTTGCAGCCCCATCTGCTATAAAATTGAAAACACCGGCCCGCAGTTATAACGATTTTATTACGGGAGAATGTTCTCGGTCCCTTTTATGTGAAGTACTGACAACTTGCTGTTGGCTGAGTGTTTTGTGGACTTTTTGCGGTTGCACGTAAACACAGAATGCTATAACCGTAAAAAATGAGTTAACTACCCTATAGTTATGCTTTTTGCGAGTGATTGACTGGCGCTGAAGTATGCTAGCGTTGTTTGAGTGGACTATTCTTTCAGAGTACATGTAGTTTATGACCTCTTGAATAATGCAAACTGAGAGTCTTTGCTAATTTACAAACAGATGGAAAAGGGTGTATGTAAAGTCTACAATGCAGACTATAGCAAAATATATTCGATACATATTTTATGTCGATATTTTTTTATCTTATTATTTATTATTTATTATTATTATTATTATTATTTTGTTACCAATAAGGGTAATTAACTTTTTTATTTTATACAGTCTCCATGGCGGAATCTGCACCGAGACATATGTTTGTGTGATCCACATATATTTATTTATATATTCTGATTGACATCTGGGATTTAAACGGTAAGCTTATTACCAAAGAGCTTATTACGATTTAGTAATGGATGCCTGGCTATCCAAGCTGGGTTACTCACACAAGAGAAAAATAAGTAGAGTAATAATAGTAACATAATCTAATGTTAGAATAGGTCTGTATGGTCATATTTTCATGTGTCATCATCATTACGCGTTCGTATTTCCCAAATGGACGAAGATTGCCTAAGCACATATTTTATATCGTAGTATATGCATTTACAAGCCCACACAAAAATGAACCGATGTATACCGGTATGAATGTTAAATTATTAACTACAGACCTATACCTACATGAACGATATTGTATTTGACGGCACAAAGCAATATCCAATAAATATTTATTTCGAATATTCCATACTTTTTATGTTGTTTACTTACGTAATATAGAGTCGACGGTATTGAGATTATGGGTTGTCCTTTGACATCCTACATCAATCTGCTTACGAGAACTCTCATACATATTCCTTGACTTTTTCGGGTATATTTTAGCATATTTATAGTTTATAACACGGGCGAATATCCGAACGCACCGCGCCGTTCTCGGCGGCGCCCGCGCCACATCGCCTCATATCACGCGATCCCACGCAGCCAATCAAGGCGCTCCATGGACGCGGGGCGCGCGTTGCCAACCGACTCCGCCGCGAGTGCCGGTCGCGAACGACGGCCAGTCGGCCACCGGAACCCGTCGCGTGCGACCGCCACGCAACATAAAACTCCCCGCGCGTTTTACGGACTATGCCTACGTCGACTCGGTTAATGTATAAGTTACAGTGTAATAAACTTTGTGATGATTAATATATATGTTGTATCAAGAAAGTGTATTATTCTACACACACACACACACACCTGACTCGCTCAGAACCCTACGAACACATGAACCTAATAATCTACGTTAAAACTGGCTGCCCAACGAGCGGGCCAGTTAAGTGTGTGTTTAAATTGTGTGTGTTGTGATCGGTAAACTCCAGAATGCCACGTACCGCAACGCGCAGTAAACGCCGGCAAACCGAATTCTTCGACATGGATCCAGAACAAGTCATGACTACGCCTACGTCAGCGGGACGCCACGTGCCCACAGCGGAAGGCTCGATGTGCATCACAGCGAGCGACATGGCCTCGCTCATAACATCATTGCAGCAAGCACAAGCCGAAAATTTCGAGCGACTTCTGACAAGAGTTTTCGAAGCACGACAGTCATCTTGTTCGCCCGCGCGTGTTTCAACCTGCGCCTGGCAACTTCGCCACGTGCAAGGCTCGTTTCAGCGGAGCGACAACGGAATCTTTGGACGGTTTCATTGATGCTGTAGAAGCATTCAAAGACTGCGCGAACGTCAGTGACGCCAACGCGTTACGCGGACTCTCGATGCTACTTACGCACGAAGCCGCTACATGGTGGCAAGGAGTCAAAGCAACTGTCACCACTTGGGACAGCGCACTGCATTACCTGCGCAGCGCTTTCGGAGATAGCCGCCCTCCACATCGTATATACGTGGAACTCTTCTCCAACCCACAAGGTCAGCAAGAGAAGACGGAACTATTCGTGGCCAAAGCGCGCGCCCAACTAGCACATCTTCCGAGCGGGGATCTTAGTGAAAAAGTCCAGTTAGACATGATATATGGACTTCTCAGTTACAAAATACGTAAACGACTACGCAGAGAGGAATTCTCCAATTTCAATGACTTCCTTCAGAAGGTTCGAAGTATCGAGGAAGCCACATCAGAATCGCAAAACTCGCGCGCAGACTCTTCGAAGGGCGCCGCCGCTGGCACCCGCGCTCGATTGAAGTCGCCGACGAAAACGACGACAGCGCAGCCGTCAACGCATCGAGCTACCTTTTGCCGACGGTCTTCAGCAACGGAGACTTCTTCGCGTCACCATGGGCCAAGCAGCGACTCCGACGCCACTCCTGCTAGGAAATCTACGTTTTGTGTATACTGCAAAAATTACGGACATACTCGTGAACAGTGCCGTAGACTAAAACAAACTGATAATGATAAGCCTAGTGCTAGTAAAGTGAATAGTGTAATATCGTGTTACGGATGCGGCGAGAGCGGAGTGATGCGTTCGAATTGTTCGAAGTGTAACTCGAATTTTAGCTCATTTGATTTTATTCCTATATCGAAAAGGTCAATGACCCCACGAGCAATAGTTGCTGGTAAGGTGTCTGCACACGTAAGTAATTTTGTTCCTCCTAAGGCTTGTACTGGGGCTGTACCTGGCTTGTGTTCTTATAATTATTGTAGTGGGAATCTTATGTGCCCAAATTGTATAAAATTAAATACAGCGCATCCCGCTACAGAACACAGTCATATAGCACATAAAAATAGTGAAAGTTTACACCCCAAAAACAATGTTTCTAAACATAACAGGAATGTTTTTCGTAATAGTACATTAAAGCAGAAAAGTTGTAATTTTGCATATCCAAACGATATGCCTACGGCATCCCATCCTATGATTGAGGGGGAGCCTTATAACCGCACACATGTAGCTAGTGAATTTGAGTCAGTGCCGCTTAGGGTACCTAGCGATAATCAGTGCGTCGTAAATAAGAATTTACAGAATTATTGTGTACCTTTTAAAATAAATAGTCAACGTAACGAGAGTTTTCAAAATCAACCTCGTCAGTGTCCATCACGAAGTAGGGTGTCCATGAATTTTTCGGGACAAATTTCGGAAATCGGCTTACCTGATGGGGTGACCATGAGTTTACCAGGACAAAGTCCGGAAACCAATTTTTCCAGTAGGTTGTCCCCAATATCCGGAAATGAGGGATTCGTTACCTTTTCATCAATAAATTCTCACCAGGAGGATACACCGCGTCGACCTATATTAGGTATTGAGATTTTAGGAATCCAAGGACGGGGATTAATCGATACCGCGGCCAAAGGAACGATCGCCGGATCCGCACTCTACGCGTTACTAAAACAGCATAATCAACCTTTCAAGCAGAATTGTATGCGTGTTAAACTCGCCGATGGTTCAGCACCAACACGCCAGATGCTGTCAACGACACTCGAAGTTAATATTAAAGGTAGGAGTGTTCACGTAGATTTTTTTGTTTTTCCGGATGCCATAGACAATGACACATTACTTGGCATAGATTTTTTAACAGCAGCTGGATTGGAGATTAACTTTGCTACTTCCACATGGCGCTTCCATGGTTCTGGAAAAGTATATCCCTTAGAGTATGAGTACCCCAGTAACATTGCGTCTTGTTCCGCTGCTGAGTTCCTGAGAGACGACAAAGGAACCATGCTCAACCCCCACGAACGTGAAAGGTTAGCTTCTCTTCTACAGTGTAACGGAGACATCTTTGAACCAGGGGGAGCACCCGCTCCGTATGCTGAACATCAACAGGATGATAGAAAGCAACATGCTGACAAGACCCGACAGACGGTGCACTACCAAGTAGGTGACTTAGTTTTCGTCTCTACTCATTTACTCAGTAATGCTGCCAAGGGTAGGACCCGTAAATTCATGCCGAAACGTGATGGACCCTATCGTATTAGCAAAATTGTTAGTCCTACCACTTATGAAATTGCTGACTTACATTCAAAAACTTTAGGAAAGTTCCACGCTTCCGATCTGAAGCCGTACCATAGTCAGGCAGGTCAGGTCTCAGACCCAGTTCAGCCTCGGCGCCTTCGTGGTCGCCCGCGTCATTCTGTTTTTACCGAGCCACCAACGGGGCGTCATAGTGACTCGGAGGGGGAGGATATAACACGGGCGAATATCCGAACGCACCGCGCCGTTCTCGGCGGCGCCCGCGCCACATCGCCTCATATCACGCGATCCCACGCAGCCAATCAAGGCGCTCCATGGACGCGGGGCGCGCGTTGCCAACCGACTCCGCCGCGAGTGCCGGTCGCGAACGACGGCCAGTCGGCCACCGGAACCCGTCGCGTGCGACCGCCACGCAACATAAAACTCCCCGCGCGTTTTACGGACTATGCCTACGTCGACTCGGTTAATGTATAAGTTACAGTGTAATAAACTTTGTGATGATTAATATATATGTTGTATCAAGAAAGTGTATTATTCTACACACACACACACACACCTGACTCGCTCAGAACCCTACGAACACATGAACCTAATAATCTACGTTAAAAGTTTTACTTGGGTTTGACCCAAAGCTAGAAACTGTTTTGATATGTCTTATAGTTACTTATCGTACATAAGACAAGTCAAATCTTCGACAGGCGAACTAGTGGCACGTGACTACATCAATATATTATTAGATCGAATCGTGTCTACATTAAATGAGTCCCGATCATTTTAAAGCACATCAGACTGTTTATAATATTTATTGATAACATAAACAAAATAAATAATGTGTTCATTACACTTCCAATATTATATTATACATTATCTCAGAGCTAGGCACGTCCTTTCTCTTGTGAGAGTGTTTAAGCCTTTCCACCACGCCGCATTGACCTAATGCGGGTTGGCAGACTTCAAATAGCTTTTAAATTCTTGGAGAAATCTCAGGTGCATATCAGCATAGAAATCCTGCATTACTTTAGCCCGGATATTTTACTTCACCGTTAGTAATAGGTATAATAATTTACCAACGAATATACACGTAATTTCAAAAGGTCTAAAGTGTGTGTTCTGGAGGCTAGATTCGAACCCACAACTTGTGTCGGTAGTCCGTCCGTTATACGCCACGCTAGGCTATCGCCGCATACAAACTTATTTTTATTATATTTCCTAATATTTCTGTTATATACAATAGCAACTCTACAATTAGCGTGGATTGCAGCATCCGTCGGTTAAAGTTATTATAACAAGCAATGGTTGACGTGATCTAGATTTTAGCATTTTTATAGTACTGAAAGCAACCTGTTACAATAACTTTAACTTTAACCGACGGATGGTACAATCCACACTTAGAGATTTTACTGTTTTGCAACACAAATTCTATCTTAATCTGCAAAGACTATATCAATAAGACGATGTCCCATAAAATTATGCATGAATTCGAGCGACACTAAAATTGGTACGAAACACAATATGTAAATCACAAATAAATTACATGGAAATGCAACAGAAGCCACGCTATTTGAATACGAGTCTCTCTGCCGTTTCAGACTCAATATTACTTTGTAATAGACGTGCATTCACTGCAAAGATTCCTATCTGCGAAAGCGGACATGTCCCTATTTTGCCTTGTGTTAGCCATTTGGATAAAAAAATTATAAAATATCACAATGGTAATGGTATATGGTGGAAAATATCTTTTGTTGGTGCTACTTAGTGATATCTTTTGATCGTGAGGGTTACTCGAGTGAATTTTCGAACACAAATGTTTGTTAGTCAATCACGCCTTAACGGCTGAACGGTTTTGAATGAAATTTGGCCAACAGGTAGACCATGAGCGGGATTAAGACATAGGTTACTTTTTATGACTGCCTCAGTGGCGCAGTAGTAATGCGTCCGTGTTACGACTAAGGCTGACGCTGAGGTCTCGGGTTCGATCCTCGGGTCGGGTAAAAGTAATATTAGGTTTTTATATTAATAATTACTCAGTATCAGCCCGGAGTCTGGAATTGTGCCCGGTATGGCAAAGGCTCGCCCCCTATCACATCATGGGACGGAGATGTGCTCGGCGAAATGTGGTTACACTGGTGAAACTGGTTACACCTCTGCCTACCCCTTCGGGGATTACAGGCGTGAGTATATGTACTACTTTTTATCCTGGAAAAGCCATTCACGCGGGCACAGCCACGAGCAAAAGTTAGTACGTAATAATTTTTAACAAACCGTAAGAAAAAATCGGTCAAGTAGTTCCACCTTTGTGTAGCGGTTCACAGAATACACCTACCATCCTAATGTCACTCATATAGTGATAATAGTTCTCGAGTAAAATGGACACGGACGGACAGACGGCCATGAGTAAAAAAAACAATGTTTCGTTTTTGCCATTTGGCCACAGAACCCTAAAAATCACCTTTACCTTAGTTAGTTAACTACAACACGGTTTATAATGTACCTTATTATAATAATTATCATTCAATAATCTAGGTAACGTTTTTTTGCAAATTCGTCGTGAGCCCTGGCCATCTTCGAAAAAGCCAAGTCTTTGATGTTGGTGTATCTATTAGCCGAATCCTGTTACTGAATCCCGTGTCGCAAAAAGAAAGCATGTTCTTGTAAAATGTTATCTTGTGTAATTTTATTCTGAGACAACAATACGTAATTTCTTTAGTTACAGCAAATTCATTGTTCTTAGGCAAAGACTTTAATGTATACTACTAGACCGGCTGTTCGGTACAAAAAAAATTGCGCACTAAGTTACGGTCAATTGACCGCAACTCATTTAGTCGCCTGCGAGATAGCGACAAGAGCAGTCGTTGTCGTTTCAATAGCTACGAACGTTGAATTCGATAAATTAATACGGAATTGTTTATTGTGACCCCTAAAACGTTGTCATTATTTAAGTGAATATATATGATAATTAATGAATGAATAATATATGAAGATAAATAACTATATTATATTTTGGCTTTCTTCGAAAATAGCATTTACTGTGAATGAAAATTATTATTAATACAAAACAAAACAGCCGTATCAATATTACCATCTCGCTTACTCTTAACTCCTCTCGCTCCCGCGCCTTAGACGCCAACTCCACCGCGCCTGCCGCGAATGCAACACAATTTTACTTCTGAACAGCCCGTCTATAGTATTAAAGTCTTTGTTCTTAGGTCATTATTTATTCATTCAAATAAGTCGCTATATTCCTTTTATAAATTCTAATGACGCTCAGAAACTCATAAAAAGTTTTCAGTTACATGATATTGTATGTAAAATTCACCTCTAATTTATCATAATACATTTTTATAATATCGTGGACGCTTGCTCGTGTTTATGTAGTACCTAGACGTAATTAAAGACGTGCAATTGTGTAATTATCATTTCTTTTACTTTTCATAAACCATTTATTTTATTCTTTAAAAATAATTTCGTTTTATTTTTGTGAAATAGTTATTTCCAAATTACTACGTAATGCTCAGAAATGCATATATTTAAAAATCAACGCATACATTTTATAGAGAAACCAGCTGACGTTGGGCAAACGAGCTTTTAATAACTCAGTAAAAGCATCAGCTGGTTAAGTTTAATATGTATTAAAAAGTATCGCCGGTCAGTTAAGATAGGAGTACATTTATGCATTATTATAATGTAAGTACTTATTTATGTAAGTATTTTTCGCATGACGAAACTAGTGTTGATATAGGCAAAAACAATGTTTGATGGATTTGGTTGAAATTAACAGTGTTTTTAGCCAGACTAATAGTATTTGCAATACTATTCGTATAGAGCTAAAAATACTTACCAAGAAAAATATTGTGAATAACATTACGGACCACAGTAACAAAGTACAAATACGAGTTCATTAAAAGGTAATACTTTCGAATACCACTTAGCAGTGCATGTACCGCCACAGCATTATGACAGCATGAGGACGGAATTCTTAACAGATTGATATTGGTATAGTTAAATAGAGTTAAATGAGTTGAATATTATATGTTTTCCAAGACCTAGTGAGTTATGGCTTATCCTATATAGGAAGGCTCATTACCACAGCCGTGATCATAATCTATTACGACTACAAAATGCTATCTAACGGGTGCTATAAAGAAACTTTGAAAATAATTTAATCTGCGCTAAAGCCATTAAAAAGTGAGAGAAGTGCTCAGAGATAATGTTCCAATAAAAGAACAATTATTCTGAATAACTATCTCATTTAATTGGTTTCATTTAAACTAGTTAACGAGATATGCAAATAGAACTTCTTAAGGAATGAAAATGAGGAAATCATAATTATTTTATCTAATTAGGTACTTCATATAACTTCCGCTTTGCAAGTATTTTTTCTGCACGATCTAACTTTTTATAATGAAAATACTTAAGTTATTTTTATATTAACGTTTTCAGAACCATTTTAAATATTATTACATTAAAAGTATGTATTGAGCAATTGAAACCATTCACGGGTTTTAATGTTGAAATAATTTTATGATGTTATATTCTCTGTAAACTATTTTTCTATCTGTTTTTTAGGGCCGTGACGTGGCAGATCTCCAAGAGTATCGCTTTAAATGGCTTATTCACGATTTGTGAAAACCAAGGGAGTACGTTGGTTGACAAAACTGTCTACAGCGTGGCAATAAATTTAACTAAACTAAAACTAAAATTAACTATGTATACATTTATGTATTATACATTCAATATATTTTGTTAACAATTATGGAGTGTAATTAATTGAAACCCGTTTTAAATAATATTATGCTACATATTATATATACAAAGCGCGAAAGTCTAAACATATTAATTGCAATAAATTGTAACTGAAAATTTTATATTAGAAGTTATGCTACGCCGATTTAACTAAGAAAACCTTACTTATGAAAAATAAATTATATGTCCAAATCTATTCAGACGGTAAGAAATTATTGACCATCAAAATGTTAAACACAAACTTTCGCATTTCTTTTATTTGGATATTGACTAAAATATTTTCTCACAAAATGTAACGTCAACTTTATAAACGATATACTTAAAACATAATGAAATCTCGACGGGCGCAGTACCATCGTTGCGGTTGAGAAGGTCTTCAAAATAAATGAATCTCACAGCAAGTTCCTAATTAATGGAAAATTGTGACTCAGTGATGGATGAATTTAAGTTGGCTTATCGCTGAACCGAATGAGCGATAGACAAAGACAATTTTGGGAATGGAGCAAGCAATGGCTCGTGAAACATATTACATAAGATAAAGGGTTGAATCCTTGTGGTTTACGCTGAAACGTATTTTAGTGACAAATGATAGATAACGTTGAGTGCCTTCGCTGATTAGTTTATAATGTGATTCAAAGCAGATATCATCAAACCAACATTAAGACGTGTTTAGAATACGATTTGAAAGTCAATAGAATAAGGTTCATGATTGCATAGCATCTGCGACTTGAAGGTGGAAAAGATTGAATGATTCTTAGATTTCTCTATCAAAACATAAATAAATTAATATTTGCTCGATTAACATAGTAGTTAAATGCTAATCTATTAAATCCTGAAATATATGTCATCTTTATCCCCGAAATGGTAGGCAGCGGCGTAACTAGTGCTGCACCTACCTTTCGCCCGCCTTATATTTGTCACAAGATGTGATAGAGGGCGAGCCTGACGCCATACCAAGCACAAATTGCAACCCCTGGCAATACATGTGTGACTTTTCGAATCGAAAACTAAAACACAAATTGTGATGTGCCCGACCTAGAAATTAATCCTAGGAACTTACGGTTCTCAGCCTTAGTACACTGCCAATAGACCTCCTTTGATTTTTTATTAATGTATAAAATTATTAAATTGCCCCATAGAAAATGAAACAATTTTATATCAGTTTCTTTAAATAGCACTTGTTACAAGCTTTCCTTCGTAGCGTTTCTTTTACGAGATGCCGTATTGCTCTACGGTACATCTACGAAACTCTACGATGCTACAACTACTACGGATAAGAAAATGTCACCGTCTTTACGACCACGATAAGATTTATTTATATTTATCTGCTGTTTACTTCGAGATTTTTTACTACTTCCGTAATCTAAAAGCGCTATGTGCAGGTTTTTATGTCCATTCATAAAGGTGAAATATTATATTCAAAAATACATAAGTAAAAGAGAGTAACATTTGAAGAGTTAAATGTACACAGCTGTAAAAATTAACGAATATGTCATATGAACATAAACAAAGATGCACAGGTTTTGAGTTTTTAATCGACTTAAAAAAATGAGGAGATTCTCAATTCACCGAGTTATTTTTCTTTGCTTTTTTATCATTACTATAATATCTTCCTGTTTAAAGTATTTATTTATTGAAGTAAGATACACCTTTGGCTTATCACTATGCACTTTAAGAAATGTAAAATTCACAGTCTTAGTCTATGTGAGTACAAGAGTACACAAACAGTTTCAATGTAGCTTATAGAAGCTTTCATTATAAGAATATTATTTTACAATGCTCATTGCTATTTTTAAATGTGTTAACACATTTCTCCACTTAGCCCTTCAATTTTGTTATAGAAAGCAGTAATAACACACTGCTAAAATTTATGTGAACTAAAATAAAGGCATGAGCTTATATTATGTTATATCATAAAAATCTTAACGATTGTATGTTTTTTACAATCGTTAATTATAATTACTCAATAAATACAACAGTTATAAATATAACAGCCAACCAATCTTACACTGTATAATTGTGGTTATTTTTTAAGTTCCCAATTACTACGTCTTTAATCAACTTAAAAAAGAGGTTCTGTATTCTTCACCGACCCCAAAAAAAAGTTCTCGTTCGACTATATTTTATGTATGTTACGCAATATCTCCAAAAAAAAATTACCTATTTCCATAATTATATTCGTACCTAACCATTTGGTTACTGATGACTGAATACGAGAAAAATTAGAACCTCCTCAAGGAATAACAGCAAACGTACCACAAATGGATTTGAAGTTTCAAGTTATGGGCATCGGTAATATTCGTCTTTTACGAATTATTACGATTTACTATTATAGGTCTCTGTGTTGTCTGGCCATCTGAACCTGAAAAGTCACTAAAAAGAAAAATGTATGCATACATAATCTAATGTAGTAACAGATCTGTATCAATGAGTATCATTACGCGTCTGTAGGTACTTCCGAAATAGACTAATATTGCGGACCCATAAACAGAAGCAACACCAATCAGAACTTCGAATTGTGAAGTACTGCAGGGCACTGAACTGCGCTCGTTACTCTGAGACATAAGGTGTTAAGTATCATTATGCTTAGTAATTTCACTGGCTTCAATGTCCTTCAAACCGGAACGCAACAGTGTTTGCACACTACGGCTTAAAACTAATCAAACCAGACTAATCAAATGGCAATTAAATAGGTAAGCCTCCGATATCCAATAATTATTTGCCGAGTGGAAAAATTCAACAGCAGGAAGAGAAATATATGAACATAAACCTTATCAATCAAGATTTATCTCAGAAGCATCAGGGATTCGTGGGCAATTGGTGTCGATCTATAAAAATATCGCTTTGTTTTACGGCTCAAGCCATTGTCGGCAATTGACCGCTGCACTGCCTCCTCAGATAAAACTTGTTTGTTCTCTGATTGTAAGACTATAAAAAACAGGATATGCAATCAGTTTTATCTCTCTTCTTCCGGCCTTTTCTCAATTCTAATTAGTATCGGCTTTCCTAATAATTCTTCTCCAGTAATCAGTGTAATCAGTCGTACGGAAAAATATTTTAATAACATAAACCTTGTGTTGTATACCTACTGTCTCATTGCTGGGCACAGGCCTCCTCTACGGTCCTGGCGTGCGGTGGCCCACTTCTGCGAGGCCGTAACCTTGCAGAAGGAGAGTGCCGAGAGGGATCGGGAACGAGCTGATCCCTCCCGCCGCCAGAGGAGACGTAGGAGAGGCCGGGGTGACGACTGACCGGCGTCTCCCGCCCTGTGCATTGGGGGCGTTTGGAGAATTCCACCACGGTATCCTCTGCCTGTCGTAAGAGGCGACTAATAGGGGCCATCAGGGGTCGCGGGCGCGCAGCGGGGGGCCCCGCAAGGCGGCACCGCGCAGGGACAGTTCCGGCTGAAGCCGGGGCGCTTCTCGCCTCGGGAACCCGGGGCAGTTCCTAATGCGCCGAAGATGGCCACCGCGGGGTTTTTAGTTGGTATGCCGGTCTAGGGTGTATATAGTGTTAGGGACTCGGCCCAGCGGTCGCCTGGATGTTTACCATCTCTCCCGGGCGGCTTAACGTTGGGTCGTAAGGCCGATGAACCCAACATAACCGTTCTGCTTCCCCCCGGGGCGGGGCGGTAGCAATAAGTCGCTTTTCCCCGCAACAAAAAAAAAAAAAGGCCTCTACGAATGAGAGGGGTTAGGCCTTAGTGCACCACGGTGGCCTAATACGAGTTGACATTTAGGTACCGGGCCGTATACTCGTACAGGTTTCTTCACGATATTTTCCTTCGCCGTTAAAGCGAACAACGAATAATTATGAACAAGTGGTCGCGTAGTGGTCTATAATCATATACCTTTTGTTCTATAACGTCAGCTGCGAGATTTGACATTCAGAAATTGACCTTATAAACATGATCAATGAATGTTTTAGTTTATTTAATTTCATTTATTTGTTACAGATATTTATATAGCTTTCTGCACTCCTAGTTCATATAAACTTTAGGTACGCCTAATATCACAATCCACCGTGTGCGCAATATGCTTAAAAAGGATCCGATTTTTTTCCTGCACGTACAGATATTTTATATAGATGATATCAAAGAATACACATATAGACAATTTATGTTTCCAACACCTTCTTCGTCTTTTTATTTGATTAATTTCTGATATTAGTATTATTATCTGGATAGATCGCGGAAATCAAATCAAATCAATCAGTCAATCAAATTAAGCAATTTGTACGCGAAACTTCCAAACTGAATTCTATTAGACTCATTTAAGCAATATATCTAAAGAATTAAACAAAGATCGTTTATTGAGAATAGCCGTAAATAAACAATTATTCATTTGTAAAAAAAATATTTTACTAAAGTCCACTTAAAACTATGGCAACACATCTCCAGTCCACCAAAACACAAGACAGTTTTCAGCACTAGTCGAATATCTCATATCGTTTCCATCCGTAAAATCTTGAATGTCATCTTCTGATTCATTATGTGATTCATCTTGTAAGTCTAGCTTCGTAATTGGATTAGTTAAGTGAAACTGTCCAGAGCCTGTTGCTAATATAGGTCGGCATGGATGAATGGATACGCTGTTACAGCAGTCTTTGTGTAATGGAAACTGTAATAATAAATAATTATTTTATAACGGCTAAAATTGAGAATTTAGTTTTTTGACCAGATATAAAATGACTGGGTAATGTTTTAATTTCATAAAAAATTGCGAACCGGTTAAATATCTAGCCTTATGGAGCCCTCATATACCAAAATCCTACCTACCTAAAAAAATATATACTCTTGATTAAAATCACAAAAACAATTTGTTTAACACTATTTGACAATAATTTCGGTGATACATAATGAGTGGTGTTGCTATTGTTTATGTGCAGGCGTGGCGCGTACCATCAGGCGAGCGATCTGCTCGTCTCGCCATTTAGTGTATAAAAAGAAAATACTAAGCAAACATTACCTTGTATGTTGTATTATCACTTTCATCAGTGACATCCATTCCAGATTTCCAATCGTTTTTCTCTGAATCCCATACTTTTACCACTCCATCAGTACCACCGGTCACCAAATATTTGCCACACGGTGAAATATCGAAGTATACTCTTTGGTTTGTGTTCATAACTCTGTGTAGAATATTTAACGGTCTTCGATAATATCTTATGTCCCAGACTAGAAGTCTGTGGTCCTTGCGAGCCCCTGACACCAGTTTCAAACCATCTGGTGTGAATTTCATGTGTGTGACACCACCTAGAAATAAATGAAGTTTTTTTAATAGTGACATGACAAAGTGTACGCTGTACTTGTTAGTAAATAGTGTTTTGGTCTAATAAAATAAACTCGGTTTTAGCACAATTTTATACTTGAAATGAAATTGTGAAAATTTGGATGTTTGCAAGTTTGTGAGATTGTAAATTCGGATTTTTAACAACCAATCACGTTTTAACGGCTGAATGGGTTTGAATGAAATTTTACACACAGATACCCCATGACATAGGCTTCAAGCCAGCCACGGGCTAAGTTATTTCGCGCGTATTCTACTTCGCCTCACAGCGGGTTCACACCAAAGACTTTAATGTATACTACTAGACAAGCTGTGCGGTACAAAGAAATTGCGCACTTAGTTACGGTCAATTGACCGTTACTCATTTAGTCGCCCGCGAGAGAGCGACAAGAGCATTAGAGTTATTGTTGTTTGAATAGCGGCGAACGTTAAATTCGATAAACTAACACGAAATTGTTTATTGTGACCCATAAAACATTATCATTATTTACGTGCATATATTATTCATTCAATCTGAAGTTATTTTACGGAAGTAACTGTATTATTTCTATTATGGCTTTGATCGAAAAAGTCATTTATTGTGAATGAAAACTAATACCAATCAACAGCCGTCTCAATATTGCGATCTAGCTTACTCTCAACTCCTCTCGCTCGCACGCTTTAGACGTCATTCCCGCCTCGCCGGCCGTGAATGACAATTTTACTACTGAACAGCCCGTCTATGGTATTAAAGTCTTTGGTTCACACAGATCAATTTTAGTTGATCAACTGACTTGAAACAGTGAAAGCTCTATGATTTGTGTGGATCAATTATATTGAAAGTCTGTTCAGATGGTTGGTACAAGGTGGTAGGTCCCTCGTTTGCGAGAGGCCGGCTGGGTTGGTACCACCGCTTTGTCTATTTCTGCCGCCAAGCAACAGTGTGTAAGCACTGTTGTGTTCCGGTTTGAAGGACATTGAAGCCAGTGTAATTACTGGGCATTATGAGACTTAACACCTTATGTCTCGGGGTGACGAGCGCAGTCCAGTGTTATGCAGTGCTTTGTTATTTAAAGTTCTTTGTGGTGTTGTTTCTGTTTATGAGCAGGCGTGGCGCTATCAGGCGAGCGACCTGCTCGTCTCGTCATTCAAGCTAATAAATAAAAAAAAATGGTTTAAATCGCAAGCAATTTAGCAGTTGAAACCAGCTATAAATAAGCTTAATGAATCCAATTTACCCGTATGCCCATGCATTTTTCCTATACTCTTGTATGTACCAGTTTCACTGACGTTATATAAGCTGATTGTTGTGTTCCATGAACCAACCGCTAATAAATTACTATCTGTTGCAAAACATGACGCTGGACTTGTGATTTTATGTTCAATGAAATCTCTACCTGGTCTGGAAACAGAGAAAATAATTATTTAATAACATTATACAGAGTATGAATTACTGAGCTATACTGAGCTAGCTGAGTATTTGACAGCCTCCATGGCGCGCGTGGTGGTTCCTGATACCCACAATACAGGTTAACCTAGTGTGGAGTCAGGACTATGTGTGTGACTATTGGGTGTATTTATTTATTATTTATTTAACTGTCTTAATGCTTCATAAAAGGGTTAGACTTTCCATTCCATTCTGGCCTAAGGTGTATTGGTAGATTTCAGAAATCTACCTTGAAACTTCTCATGGAGCACTACTAGCAACAGGATTCCTCATGTTTTCTCTTCACCATTAAAACAAGTGATAATAACAATAAATAAAAATATAACTTTGAAAAGTCAGAAGTGTGTGATCTAAGGGTTGGGATGTTGTATGTTGTCAACTCCGTCTTGTTAGTCCATACCACTCTCCACTAGGTTATGACAGTTTTTTCTATGTCTAATATGCTATTAAAAATAATACATATTGGTCAAATGATATTACGTAAGTATATTTTAAAAGTTATAACAAAACATCAGGACATATTTTGGTAAGTATTTACAAATACATGAATGCCATTTAATAGTAAACATTATTTAGGATGTTGTATACAAATTGTAACATACAATGAGGGTCTTAAGTCTAAAGCCAGCAACATATACATGATTCTTTGGGATGTGTGGGTGTTCATGGATAGTGATCATTTGCCATCAATTGACCCACTTTTTGCCACCTTCTCTCATAAAAAAATATTTTTTTTTTTGGAGGGTAGCCTCAAGGATAAACGAAACGACAGAATTTAGGATCACAAGGACATGCATTTATTACTATAATCAATCAGTCAGTGCACGTCGACAAACAACCGATGCGTTGTGAGTGTATTGCACCTACCTACATACACATACTTTACTATACAAGAACAGGTGTGGTACGTCCTATGTATACCTAGACACAATCTCGCAACTTCATATAACTATCAATAAATTTGTATGCCTCTAAGTTAAACAAAACTACCTTTCTACATCAAAAGTCCTGAGTACTTTCTTGTAGCCAGCCACAATCCTCCTGCAGTCAGGAGTGAATGTTACCGACAGTGCTGCTTCTACTTCATCAACATCATTGTATCCTCTGTATGAACATTTCAATGACCCATCAAATGCATCCCACATCTGTACTGGTGCATTTTGTATCGTTGTCAGCCAACTGAAAAAAAAAACATAGAAAAGTCATTAGCAACACAGTTTTTTATATCAGTACCTGTAGCTCAGCAGAGTGTACAGACTATCACAAATTCTCTATAAGAATTTCGAAGGTATGTGAAGTTTTCCAAGTGCCAACCAATATTAGGCCAGAGTGGTGGACTAAGGCCCAACCAATTGGCCCAAGGAATTAGGAGGCGGAGGGGGTTTGGGTCTCCAGATATCTCACTCACTGTACGAATTTGCATATAGTGTACTTATTCATACTGGTGGTTCTTTGTACAGTTTTTTGTTCGATAAATACCATCAGATTGTTAGGATCTTTTGAAACATATGAAATTTGATTTGGTACATAACTTATATAACTAGATTTAACAGATTTGTTGGTTGGATCTTTTCTGCATAACTATAATTATTTTAAATATTGTGAAATAAGATTTAGCACCTGTTTCACCATCTCTTAACATTGATAAATTTTATATGAAAAAACATACTTACCAACTTGTTTCAGGAATGCCACTATTCATGGCAGGATACCAACAAAAATCATAGACTAGACCCGCCTCTTTGACATGTATAACTGAATCCAAAACATCTATAAGCCGTCCGGAAGCTACATCGCCGGTATATAAATCTCTAGCCAACTCGGTCACATGAACACCGTCATTATTTACCACACATAGACAGCAGGTACCGTCCGGTGACCATTTACAACCACGTAAGTACGGCTGAATGTCTTCATTAGCATTTCTAGACCTCGACCACAACGAATTCGAGAGCTCAAGCAATGTTTTACTTGTAAACAAACCAGGAATTTGATAACAGGCACTGCCACTATTTACTACGTTTTCTGTAGCTTCTGTCACATTGTATGAAACGCTATTGCTTGTTACTAAGGGGTTATCGTATATTGCTTCAGTTTCCATAGTTAAATCTTCCATTTTCATATAACATTTTTTATAATAAGTTGTAATAAAAACTGTGTTTCATCGACGTTATATATGGACAATTTTAGGTACCGTATACCGATTGTCAAATTGACAATTTGACAACCAAATAGGCATAGTGATAGGCATGTTGATTTAAAATCGATTAACCAAGGAAATTATTTTTCGTAAAAAATCAATATCGATTCAGTGGATGTATTTCATAACCGCAAGAATCGATAGAATCATGCATATTCCATGCAAATCATATTATTTTTAAGTTTAATTTAATAATTATTGATTGTATTGGATGTAAGGTGACCGCTTCTCAAGCTGAAAGGGTAATAAAACATTACCTTGACATAAACGGAAAATGCTATTCCTTTGCTGTTTAATCATCATTTTTAAAACGTAATCCCGGAATGTAAAGCTAATGGTAAACTGGGGGTTTTTATTGGCTTTACATTACGTTATAAAAAATACGATTTTAATTATTTCACTGAAACGTCATTGTCTATATTGGTCCAAACAAGACAGTGCGTGAAAAATAAAAAAATATGCAGGCTTATTTCGTATCGTATCCCATTATCGTATCCCATTCATCGACGTATCGCATTTTCTTAAAAACAAACTATTTTTAATCTTAAATCGACACGCTTGAAGATCGAACTGGAATGAATTGAATGTAAAAAAACACGAGATACTCACACACACACATACACACACACACACACACACACACACACACTTATATCGATATTCAATCGTAATTATAAGCATTTTCAATCATGCTTGATATCCCTACAACCAAAGACAAAACAAAAATTGACTTTAAACGTTCAGGAATTGAAAAGTCAAACTTGAATACAATAGTTTAAATATACCTTTTTAATCTTTAGGAAAATATGCAAAAAATATGTTATTGTTATGCCATACATATTGGTATGTTTACATTTTTCCTGAATTGGTTTTAGTTACAAATTAACCTTCCGCAAGCTTAGTACACGGGGAAGTGTAAATATTTATTTTTGAATTGTTTTTGGTGTATGCGCAATTTGTGTAAGGTACATTAGATATACCTACTTGAATAAAATTAATAATTTATTTATTTTGAAAAGTATTTTTTTATTCATAGACAATAAAAGAAAATTGTGAAAATGGTGAAAAGTTTTGCAAAACAGCTGTCATGTGTCATTCGATAATTTTTCTTTCGTTGACGTAAATAGATTTCCCGTACTACTCGTCCACTCTAGCGAAACGAAAAACTTAATTAGAGCGATAAACTATTCTTAGCGAACCTAAACATCGATGTTAATGTTAATTGGCTATGTAAAGATAAATGTAATATTAACATAATAATGATACAATGATAGCAAAATTTATTCGCGAAGTATTTTGTAATTATATTTTTGATCGGTGTCAGTTAATTGATTTGGCGACTAAAACGTGCTAGATGTTTATAATAAAATCTTTGCAGATGAGACTTAAGTTTATTAGTCGCGGATTTCGGTTTGCTTCGGGGAATCGGTCGAAAGTAATGTCGTTTTCGGAGCCGCCTGCGAAGGCGTCACTATGTTGCGAAGAGACCCAGGAGGGTGCTCCGCCGACGTACGCGATGTACGAGGCGCTGAAAGACTCGTGCCAGAACAATGCGACTTACTTCCAGCCAGACGACAGCGAAAACGGCCAACGCCTGTACCAGGGCTTCATGACTTTACTGGATCACATAGACACAGTTTGGCCGCTTGTTGATCATGTCCGAAAGGTATGTACCAATTCCTCTAAATTTATTATCTAAACAATAACAATCAAAATTCAGATCTTGTGAATATAAACACATGTAGGAACTATAAACTGACATAAATAAACATTTGTGTTCTATTCATATGGTATTGTCTTGAATCTGTAGCAGAGTTATATTTTTAGTATGTATGTACCTTCTTTGCATATAAGAAAATGATTATGGTAAAGCTGGAAAAAAATCATGATGCTCTAAAAGCAGTGATCTTCCCAAAATGAGACAATGTAATTATATTTTTAAATAATAATCTAGTGTTATCAAATATTTAAATTGTTGTTCTAAATTAACTTGGCAATTGTAACCTTGACTCAAGATTATTTTTTACAAGTACTAAGTACTTGAGATATTTATAATGAAATGACCTTATGATAAATTTAGGCTTCAATAACTATATGTTGATGTATAGACATATACCACACTTACTATATTGTTGATGTGAACACTAAGATATTCAACAACATAAGTGTTTTAATTGTATTTTAACATAATCATACTAATGATAATATGGGGCAATCAATTACACCAAAAGTAATAAATTGCTTATCTCATTTTGCATAATGTCATAATAAGTTTTTGCAATAAGCTGACAATATACATAATATGTTTTTAATTTTTTGTAGCTATTTTATCTAAGTGATAACATTCCAGTAATGTTAATGATTGGTCATTTACATACAAATTTGTGTTTAAAGTTACCTCATTTTGGATGTTTGTGATATAAAAATCAAACAGTATGCAAAACAATTCCATCAAATTATCAGATAAACCGGTTTTTGTCCATGACTTAGGTTAGCTAGGTAATGGAATCAAGTAGTAAGAAAACAAATCAACCAGGAAACATAATATTATAATTTCAGATATTTAATCTCATTCATAAGACCAACCTGTTTCTTACATTAAGAATAATAAATTAATAGTTTAAAGCCTAACTAAACAGTGATTTTATATGTATTGCACTAATGAGCTCAAATTTGATGGGTTACTTTTAGCCATGCAAGGATTCCATTAGCCACCTTCTGGGTCCATCATTGAGACTTTATCCGGTGAAATGACTTATATTTTCAGAAATTCCAATAAGATTTTCAATAGTGCACACAAGAGCTAATACCACAGACTATGGATAATATTGTAGGCATGTATGTGTACTTATTTCGGGTGTTGTGATTAAGTGCAACATAACACAACATGCTAACATGCACTATATAATCATGTAGTATATGCTCAATGTAATTATGTCAGTCTACATAGCTAGTAAAAATTGGCACACTATGTTTCCATACAGATTATAATACAGTGGCTAGTACAGCAATCCTGTTATTTATCTCACAACATATTCATCAGTCCAGTTATATCAATTACATCATGCATTGACACAAGTGTTCAATTGAAAGTTTGTTACACATGTGTATGGCAATGGACTTTGCGCATAGATGTTTAAGAACTAATCAGTATCTACTAAGAATGATTCATTCAGGGACAGCAGTACAGTTGTAAATAAAAGTATTCAATTTTTTTTTTTGATTTGTTTGTTACTAAATTAGTTCTTAATAATATGTATTACTTATTGCCTTTTGATATTGTTTATAAAATTCAATATACATTGAAATCTCGTAATAAATAAATACGAAAGCAAATCAGATACATTTATTGCTGAAATAAAATATGTGTGGTTATTGAAAACACTATCTATTACTCGTCAAAGTAAGGCTGGTAGTCCAAGCATTTAGTTGATCCACTTTCGTCGAATCATTACGCTTTTTCGCGGCTAACAACATATCACCTCCCTTCGGAATTAAGTTTCTTGGGTGTAAGATTTATTTACCTATTGTATGGGGAATAAATGGAGGAAATGAGCAATCAAAGATCAGCCATCATGCAGTGCGACAGAGTAGACGCAGAGACTGAATTTGGTAACAATTAAAAATCACCCTTATGTATCTTTACATACAATACCTATAACGAAAGCAATAGACGCGCTGCGCTGTGCCTTGTGCTTTATTCCACTGCATTTTTAGAATAGAAGTGTGTAGAAGAGAGTATCTACGATGAACGTTCAGTCTCTTCGCCGCCACTTCGTTTTATATTACACGACAGCCTCCGTGGCGCAGCGGGCGAGTAGCCGGTTGCGAAGCGTGAGGTCGTGGGTTCGATTCCCGCACCTGACAAATGTTTGTCTGATCCACAAATATTTGTCTCGGGTCTGGGTGTTGAGGGACCGCAAGTCCGTCGTAGTTCTTGATACCAACGATACAGGTTTAACCTAGTGTGGGGTCAGGACTATGTGTGTGACTGTTGGGTGTATTTGGGTGTATTTATATTTATATGAGGGGACCCTTACATGCAGTAATTACGACAATGACTTCTCCGTGTATCGCCTCATCTATCCTCATTCACCGTTGAGGTTACCAATAAATACTCTTCAATTGTCAGTACTTATAGAAATTAACATACATACGCACTCATGCCCGTAATCCCCGAAGGGGTAGGCAGAGATGTAACCAGCACACCCACATTTCGCCGAGCGTATCTCCGTCTCACGATGTGATAGAGGGCGAGCCTATCGCTATACCTACCGGGCACAAATTCCAGACTCCGGGCTGATACTGAGCATTTCGTAATAGAAAAACCCAGTACACTTTACCCGATCCGGGGATCGAACCCGAGACTTCAGGCTAGCCTCAATCGTAACGTGTACGCATTACAACTGAGCCACCGAGGTAGTTAAGTAGAGAGTAGAAATTAACAATACATTACATAATATACTCGTAAATGTAGGTTTTTTTTTTTTTGCATCCGAATGAAATAAAAAGCAGTCCAGAAAACATTTAATTAAATTTCAAGGACAATAGGTTATACTTAATGCCATTGTTCACTAATTGCTCGTAAATATTTGAGTTCTAAATGAATTGTACAGGCGTCTGTTCTTGCCTACGCAATTAAGACTCAATTAATAAGTATGTACAAGATCAGCGTTCGGCTTTGTCCATACAACATATTTGTGATTTTTGATTATTTCGAAAAACTCATTAACTACCACAGTACAGTACCTACCTGTGTCCCACTTACTCATTTGCTGGCCTATGCTATAAAAAAGACAGACTGCGTTTTTTTTATATGTAGTATAAATTTGTTTGCGACTGTAGTCAATAGTCATGCAACTTGCCTCACTTACCTTAAATCGTATCGGCAGTCCCAAATTTAATTTTATGCTGAAAAAATCGAGTCATGGAACTTATTTTTATCAGTAATTTCCCGGTTCAGCTACTTATATTTTTTAACTAACTCAGAAAACGATAAATGCGGATATAAAACTCTTTTGCAGGATATCCCACTTGACCTTATTCTTCTGGTGTTATATTGAAATCCTCCAATCTTCTTTTGAATAAAGTAAGTAGGTTTTGGAAACTCTTCTGTATAGATTTTAAATCTACTTTTAAAAACCTGGATAACCATGCAAAACAAGTTGAGATAAATTGGTACACGATAGTATTTTCAGATACAAATATTTGCATCATACAAACAAACATACGCCGAACACTCACTGTAAATATTTATTATTACCTATCTTTTAAAACTGATTTTCGAAACCAATGCTCAGACCCATGAATGGAATTTTATACAGATATTAAATATATTAAATTATGAATCCATATATCTAGTACGTTTGTAGAAATTTAAATTTAGACACGACCTTGCAAACATTTCAATCAATACCTACAATATTTGCGTAACACAAAAACAAAAAAACAGGTCGGTAATAACCTGTATAACCGCACGTTCCTCATTCCAAGTTTAATCAATATAGGCCAAAGACTTTAATGGTAGTATACATTAAAGTCTTTGATATAGGCAGGTAGTTTATAATAAACAGAACCGAAGAAACTGAAAGTTCAATTTCCGCATCGAGACAAATATAATTTATTATGTCAGGTCCATACAAATATGAATGCGATGTATTTGCTCTACTCCAAAAAATATGGAATTCAATTCGTCATCTTGCTAACTAACCTAGATTAAATATACCCAACAGTCACACATGGAGTGTAAGTATTATTGTCAGTATTCATGGATTGCGCTATACTTACCATCAGGTGTAGCGTAGTCACTTTGCCGAGCCAGGATAAAAAAAAAAAAAAGTATGCACCCAAATACTTTAATGTATGTTATACATTAAAGTCTTTGTATGCACCCAACATTTTAGGCCCAATACCAACCTCACCTGCACGTGGTACACTCTGCTGATTAATGGACGAGGCAATGGCGAAACTTGGTTCCCATTGGTGGTTGTTGGGGTCATACGGCGCAAGATATATAGATTATTAGGTATATTTTATTCCTGCGAAAGACATTCTCGTGCGCAAAACTGCAAGCATAAGCTAATGGAAAAATAAAATTATTTAACATTTTAATTTTAAACTATGAAATGATTTTTTTATTAGCTTGAGTGAAGAAACGAGCAGATCGTTTGCCTGATGGTAAACGCCACGCCTGTCCATAAACAGAAGCAACATCACACCGAACTTTGAATTACAAAGCACTGCATTGCATTGGACTGCGCTCGTCACCCTGAGACATAAGATGTTAAGTCTCATAATGCCCAGTAATTTCACTGGATTCAATTTCCTTTAAACCGGAACACAACAGTGCTTACACACTCTGCTGCTTGGCGGCAGAAATAGACAAAGCGCTCGTACCAACAGACGGCCTATCGCATACCTACCACCTCGTAGAGGATAAATTTAAATAACGATTTAAATTGGGATGGAAGGGAATTCCTTTAAATGATAATTTCATTGTTCTAGGTAGCACCGTTATACGATTTCGATGCAAAGTCCCCGGGGAATGGATATCGCAGTTTCGTGTCAGTGGTTGACTCGTGTGTGTTATATGGATTGAAACTGAGTCGGCAAGTATCGACTGGCAGAGATGCATTGTTGTTCCGGAAAGGGCACTTTGTGAAGTAAGTTTTAATTCTTTTTTTAGCTGACTGGAAAAAAGAGGCTCAGCTGTATTTTACTGTATTTTTATGTGTGTTACGCGATATCTCCGCCACAGTTTACTCAATATTTCTATAAATATGGACCGATTTTGATGATGCTTCTATACTCTATGGAGTTTACTAGAGGCTGCTCCCACCCTATATATGGGATCTGATGAAGTAAGTACAAGGACAAAACCGGAAACTCGTAAACAATTAACAGCTAATTTATTAGAAATCGGTGTTCAAGTTTAGATAAATTTATTGTTATTTTTCAGTTTATTGAAGTACAAGGGATATATACCAGGTACATTATGATGGTTTCGACAGTGATGATGTGTTGTGTAATATATCATTTGATTTGCAAATTACAAAAATATAATATCTTATGGAGATCATGATTATGTAATTTAAAATTAAATTACTTGTTCTTGGGCCTTGGCACATTGACACCAGAGTGTTCCGTACATCCGACACAGAAAGGTGCCATCGCTCTCGGCTCATTTCGCGCATCACCGCTTTTCTCTGATGCTTACAAAAAACAAAGATCCCTTTTGATCACGTCCTACCAACGATATTTAGGTCGACATATTTGCAATATTATTTTTTTAAAATGCTGTGATACCTACTTCGATTTAATTGCATCAATGCAATGAATTTGCAGTTTAAAACTATGATAGCCGTACATTTCCTTGATATTCACGCAATTTTACATTTAATTCGTTCCAACTGTGTAAAAGTTCAACAACTTAAAATAGTAGGTAAGCAATAGCAGTTTATTGTAGTAAATATATTTATGAAACTAAACATGAGCAAGAAATTTGATTACACATTAATCTTAGTCCAGTAAACTCGTTGCTCATTTCCCAGTACTATTCATTCGCAACCTTTTATTGATCAAGTACCACTTGATACATTTCGGTCTCAACGCCGACTGCTGCATCTCTTTTTTGATTGAATTGTAATTTGTATATCCTTTTACAATGTTATGAAGTTAGTATCTTAAAATCTTATCCCTGTATTGCTCATGTTATCTCTGTTATCATATATACTGTATTCAGGGAAATAAGACGAACTCATGGGTACAATGTACCACTAGCGGATCCAGGCAAAGGGGCTCAAGCAGCAATTGCACGTAGTCATTAGAATAATTACCTAAGTGACGTTATAGAAATTGTGTACAAGCAATACAGAACTGTAATTGTTATTGGTGTTGCATATTGTTTAGGAGAAAGTGTTTTGTCCAATAACAATTCATGAATAAATGAGCCAAACACCTATATATTTAAATTTAAAAGAACATCGGGTCGGCCAATAAAAGGTATGTATAGTTACCGACACGAGTCGTGAACACAGATAGACAGTAGTGGGAGCAGTTGCGAGTCCCATAGACGACGAGCATCGACTGACGAACCAATCGGGTAAAGCGTTGACGCCCCGCACTCCTTCATTCCGCCAATTTGACCCATTAATTAAACCCTGTGCAGATGAGGTTAGTACCCGCAATTCGTGCCGGTTCCTGTAAGAAGCACCTATTAAATGTATGAGGTACTAATGCTAGTCTTAAGCGGTTAGCTCCGAAACGAGACTTGCGGACGCGAATTCTTGGACAAGTAACCTTTAATCTAAAAATTACTCTTATGTTGCTACGTGTGCTAGTAATAATCTCTCGTAGTTACTGATAAGTACCCAAGACACTGGACTCACATCTTACTGTGGGGTTAAGACTATGTGTCTTTTGGGTCTTATTTTTAATTATTTTTTAACTTTAAATCGATCCCTTTGTCTGTCTGTGGGTGTATTTCATTTGACATCATTTGAATACGGCTTTTTAGTTTGGAAGCTGGATTAAGTTTGAAGAAAATCTGTTAAAGGTTAAAGATACATACATACGCACTTACGCCTGTAATATCCGAAGGGATAGACAGAGGTTTAATCTGTACACCCACATTTCGCCGAGCTTATTTCCGTCCCATGATGGGGAGCGAGCTTATCGCTATACTAGGCACATTTCCAGTGTCCGGCCTGATGCTCAGCATTTCGTAATAGAAAAACTCAATATAGCTTTTACCCAACCCGGGCATCAAACCCGAGACCCCAGCACAGCAGTCGTACCGGGTCGGTACGCACTACGCATTATAGCTACGTCACCGAGGCAGTAAAATTTATACTTAAATGTTTTTCTTTTTGCCGTCGGGAGGATTTTAACAACTATTCTTATATTTTAGAGAGGTAGAATCATGTGGCCAACTTCTAGCATCACTTGGTACATGCCTGCATCACTTGCACACGTTGTTAACATGGGCGCCACCAGGAGAACTGTTTCCGACAGAAACCCACACTCCCGAAGAACTGTTCGCTCAGGCGGACACGATCAATCAGTATTGTTTCTATGGAAGGTGTTTGGGATTTCAAGTAAGTTGGTTTTTTACTTGAAAACTATTATTTTGTATTCCCACAATAAAACGCATTACGGTTCTCAAATTAATTTAATACACAAAATTTAATGTTATCGTTTCAAATACAAAAGAAATATTAACTATTATTCCATTCAAATTCAAAATAATTGAATAGTTTGCAACAACCTGTATATTAAAATTATGATTGCGAAGATGACCGCAGCAGTAAACCGCAACTGCAAATTGCAGATGGAGTTGGTCGGTATTTAACGTACAACCGCAAACGCTCTGACGTCGCGTTTGTAACTTATTTTATATACTACTTACATAATACCAACTAATAGTTCTCCTCCTCTTCCACCTGGCCATAGTTACTGGTACATAGAACAAAAACAATACTTTCCAGAGCCATGTTTACGCCATTATTCTAGAATCTAGATACTTATAACAGTGAGCCATTTACGCGGTACGTTTCGATCCCAGTACGGTGAACCAGCGGTAGATTTAGGTCACAGAAATGACTACGCGATTACACGGCATACGTGATGAGCGCAGAAGTGGATACTTTCACGTGCCATAGTATACCGGTGACGTGGACTATCGCGAACCTTTTGTATGCCTCGCGTCATTCTATCAGAGAAATGACGACATAGTTCATTAGATAGGTCAGTTCGGAAAGCAGATATTGTGTGAAAGAGCAAGGAACTCTAGTTTAATTGTGTAGAATACTTACTAATATTATTCGACTATAAGGACAGCTCCGTGGCGCAGCGGGCGAGTAGCCGGCTGCGAAGCGAGAGGCCGTGGGTTCGATTCCCACACCGAGTCAAATGTTTGTGTGATCCATAGATATTGGTCTCGGGTCTGAGTGTTGTGGGATTGCAACTCCCTCGTAGTTCCTGATACCCACGACACAGGTTTACCTAGTGTGGGGTCAGGACTATGTGTGTGACTGTTGGGTGTATTTATTTATTTATTTGTTTACTATATATTGATATGGGCAAAAATATATTTGAAGCACAACATTGAGACTTGTATTGAATTGCTAAAAGTATATAAATTAAAGATAGAGATATACGTATGAACAGAAAAAACTGTATTATTCAATTTAAGTTTTGGGATTTATTATTATAATTGCACTCGTATTCACGAAAACTTGGAGAGCTCATGGCAAGTATAGGGCTCTTACTATAAAACGTTACTTCACGTCGAATTTCTAGATTGAAAGAGGCAAAACAATGATTATTTTTTTATTGATAAGCCTCGTAAGTTACTTATGAATAAGATATAAATAATGATTCACGCACTTTTCGCATCGCAAACACTACACAAACCTTTCCCTTGCAGTTTCTACCGTCGATGCGTGGAATATTAAAAGGCATATCGATATGCATGGCGGGTTTCTCCGAGGCGTACTATTGTCAAGGCAACCTGATTAGCTCCGTGTGGACAGGGGGACAGTATCTCATAGACCCTGAGATGAGGGCGCGTAGGATCGTAAATATATCGCAGTCAGCTAGCATCGAATTCTGCAAGGCGTTTTGGTTTTTGGCTGAGAGTGGTATGTAATTTTTTTATAGTTGTGAAGATTATATTTAATTGTTATTAACAACAGCGATAGCTCAGCGGGGAGTGGTACGCGGACTGCCGGGACGAAAGTCGTAGTTTCAAAACCAGCCCCAAGAGCATGCACCTATAAGTCCTATGAGTTTTCTAAGTTACATGCTGTATATTAATTGTTAATAATCGCTTGCTTTAACGGTGAAGGAAACATCGTGATGATGTCTACATATCTGTGAAGTTCTCCACGAGAATTTCATTTCAGCGTAGTGGACTAATGCCTCACCACTCTCATTCGTAAAGGAGGCCTGTGCCCAGCTGCGGGACGTATATAATACTACATACATACATACATAGACTCACGCCTGTTTCCCATAGGGGTAGGCACAGACAATGGATATATACTAATACTACTATAATACTAAATACTATATGAATACTGTTATATTATTATTTAATTGCTAGGATCATTGGCCTAGTGCCGGTCTGTGTAGAGATTCGTAGTTTCCGAAGTGCAATCCCCGAATAATTTTATGCTTTGTATGATTTTATTTCTCATTTGGTTTTACCAAGTATATTTAGTTCTACATTTATATTATGTGTATCTACGAGTATTATAACCCATCTGCAGTACCTAATGGGATATTCATCAGGATTTCCCCACGATAATAAAATCAGGACAATGATTTAATGTCTGTACAATACAAGTATAATAATGTATTTATTACAAATCTTCGGAATATATTAAAATTATAAACCTATAGTTGCGACAATATAATATGCATTGCGTTATAAAAAAACCATAGTATACAAAAAACTACTGAGGCAGTCTTTTTCTTTTAAAAATACCAAGAATTTCCAAAAAATACCCGTTCTTATCCGACGTTTTAAAATGCGTAGTCTATTTTAAGCGAAACACTGAGGTTCGATTATAGAGAATGTAATTATAGATTCCGCCGCTGCATTGTGGAAAATATTTGCATCCATCTCAAGGTTGGAATGTGTAGATATCACACTAGTATGCTATGATGTACAGGAAAATACCCGTAATAAAACTGTAGGAATCTAAAATAGTTAAATGTCGAATGTATGTCTTTGCCTTGTATTGATTAAGAATGTAAGTAATAGTTTATTAAACCACTTGACCGTTATTAGAAGCTTAATATAATGAGATAGGCACTTCCGATTTCCGTTGTATTTTACCTCTCTTTCTACCTTATATCCATGTCTCTTTCGCACATTTCATGTTATCACCAGGCGTGGTGGGGGGTGTTGCGTACCTGATGGTACCAACCACCCTGTTCATCATTGGCTTGAAAATTTCCGTTGTGTTAACTTGTGCTCCTAAGTGCTAATAATTATTATTTAATATTTACTTCAATACCTTAGGAATAAAAAAGTTTATTTTTATAGTGAAGTGAAATATACCTGCACGTAAGTTGCACAATATCATATAAATTTATATAACGGTCTTACCGTTCGATACTGTGTTATTTTTCTAAACCTCCAAAATAATCTATTGATTTTATTTATGGTGGTTTTATCGTTCGATATTGTTTAATTTTCTACCTTCAAATTCAGAATATTCATAACTATTTTTCTTTCGTAATGCGAATGTGTTCCTTTTATTCAGGATAGTGATTATGGATAGCAATATAGATATTATACAGCCTAACGAGGCAATGGCTAGTACTTCTGGCGTTAAATATCATGGCGTTAATCAACGATCAAGTAGTAGCAGTAGTAGTTCAAGTTCGTCTTATTCATCTTTTTCTTCACAATCTCCGCGAGATTCAAAGAAAAAGAAGAAAAAATCAAACCGTCGTCGTCCCAAAAGTCATAAAAGGGATCGATTTCTTTTAGAAAAGTTATTTAAAGAAGTGGGTGAATTAAGGAAAAATATTGTCAGCTATGATAATAGGAACTACTTCGATAACAATGACAATGCATCATGTATCTCAGATGTTAGTCGTGATCTTTACGATGAATATGCCTCGCAGGCGCTACCGCCTTCCTGTAACGCAGATACCGTGGTGATACCGGATCTGACCTTTGATATTGAGACTAAACTTAAAGACCCCGCGATGCCGCGAACTCCACAGGAATATTTAAAAATGTTAAATGAGGTTCAACGATTTGACAATAGTACGTGGTCGGATATACGATATGCCGACACCCAAAAGTTGTATAACCATTCGCCTGGATTTACAGAGCTAGTAACAAACGACGAGGTGATGGCGTATGACAATATACGCCACTTAGCTTACTCTGATAAATCCTACGCAGCTATTACTTTTTGTATCCTTAAACAAAAAGAGGCTGTTCTTGATAGTTTACGTAATCTATTAGCATGGTCTAAGACATCTGATGCATCGCAGGTCAATCTCAATGATAAAATCGAAGAACTTTTTCTAAAAGGCGACTTTCATAAGATCTCTAAAGATCTGCTACAAATGGTTTGCGGCCACAGAGCTGAGGCTATAGAAATGAGAAGGGATGCTATCCTCAAGTGTGTTCGAGATCCTTTAGTAAAGTCGGCTTTAAATAAAATACCTCCTTCCAACACTCATATTTTCAACTCTGAAGCACTTAGTGTTACTCTGGAAAAAGCAGGAGGCGTAAGAAAAGCTTTCTGGCCAGTAAAACAGCCTAATAGAGGAAGTGCTTCTAAAGCAAAACCTGCTATGTCTGTACGGCACCCCTCGCAGGGGCACGCCTCTGATTATGTACCATCGCGTGGTACTTCTGGCTACTGCTGCGAGCCAGCTCCTGCTGCTAACATGCATTGCCACCAAAACCAACCCTCGCAGGGTGGTCACCAATGCCATTACTCATCAAGAGGGCGCAATAATTATAATTATGGACATTCTAATATTCCAAATAATAGAGGTGGTTCCTTTCGAACTCGCGGTTCGAAACCAAGGCACCCAAATGAAAGAGGCCAAAAGCGCTCTTTTTCGCCTTCTTACAATAAAGGCAACAAACGGCAAAGACAATGACTCACTGCAGTTTCAAGCGGGACGATTAGCACATTACCGCAGTCAATGGAGATCAATGGGAGCTCCAGATTTCATTTTAAAAATAATAACAGGGTATCGCATACCCTTTCTACAAAAACCACCCATGAAAACGCCAAATTTAAAAAACGATCACTATCGCACACTAGAATCGATGGAAATGTCTGCGATCGTTCAACAAATGAAACGGCAAGGCGTTCTAAAGGCAGTAGCTCCCTCTCCAAGCTTTGTATCGTCCCTATTTCTGGTTCCAAAGAGCGATGGGACACTTCGTCCGGTTTTCAACCTAAGGTTACTGAATCAGTTTGTGCTAACAGACCGGTTTCGGTTGATAAACATGTACCGTGTCCCGGATTTTCTCCAACCTCGAGATTGGATGTGCAAGGCCGACCTGTCACAGGCCTATTTCAATCTTCCGATAGCCCGTTCGCACAGACGGTTCCTACGTCTAATTTACAAAGACGAATTGTTGGAAATGACCTGTCTTCCATTCGGTCTAAGCACAGCACCGAAAGTCTTCGCGTGTCTCACGAACTGGATAGCACAAACTCTTCGAGAAAAAGGTGTAAGGATCATTGTTTATTTGGACGACTTCCTCCTTGCACATCAAGATCGGAGAGTTTTAAGGGAACATGTGGGCATGCTAGTGGACACTCTACAGTTCCTGGGATTCCAAGTAAATTACGAGAAGTCCGTCCTTGTCCCACAACGACATATATCCTTCCTCGGCATTATTTGGGATCCTTGGACAAATCGCAAGTTCTTACCAGCAGAAAAGTCTGCCGCTATTGTAAGCAAAGTCTCACGGTTCATAAAAACTGGCCACTCTACACGAAAAGAACTCCAGAGCCTGGTAGGTCTATTAAATTTTGCCAGCTTTGCTGTACCTCGGGGCAGATTGAATCATCGAAGGACCCTCTGTCATCTAAACACTGTACCAGAGTCGGCAACCTCAACCAGATACAATCTGCCTTTAAGGGTTATAGAGGAAATGCATTGGTGGCTGCAAAATTGCCATCTTTCAACACTAATACATGTACCGCCACAAACGCATTTCCTAACCACCGATGCCTCGGACGTGGGGTGGGGTGCACATCTCGACAACCATTTTATGTCGGGAACTTGGAAAAAAGAGGAACAGTCCCTACACTGCAACATGAAGGAGCTATTAACCATTTTGAAAGTTCTGGAAGTGCATGCGCCAAGCATGACTCAAGGCTCGGTCTTGATCCAATCAGACAATCGTTCGGCGATAGCTTATCTCCGCAACGAAGGGGGGACCAAATCACAATCCCTCACAAATCTAACCCATCAAATTCTGTATATCCTGGACGAGTATCGAATTCAGTACAGAGTTTATCACATCCCGGGGAAATACAACATCCATGCGGATTGTCTATCCAGACTTCGGCAGCCTCCGGAATGGCACTTACTTCCGAACTGCACAGAAATGATTTTTATGAGATTGGGAACTCCCGTGATCGACCTGTTCGCATCCAGAACTGCACGAGTAGTAGCCAACTACGCATCACTAGACCCCGGAGATCACGAAGCGCTGATTCACGATGCGTTCAGCGTACCTTGGAATTTTCACCTAGCATGGGTGTTTCCACCTCCTTTCCTGATTCCTCGAGTCTTAATGCACCTAAATCAGGCCACGGGAAACTATTTGATCGTAGTGCCACATTGGGAAAAGGTTTTCTGGAGACCGGATCTCAAATCTCGGGCCATCGCAGCCCCGTTCACACTAACGAATCTGAAACGGTTCCTAGTCGACACGAAGACCGGACTACCACCTCCAAAAGTACAGGACATGATTCTGGAAGTATGGAAGTGTGGGGGTGGACAGAGACTATAGGTTCATGGAACTCTAATCAAATATCTTTACTTAAATCTTCTTGGCGACCGTCCACTTGGAAAACTTATAAGGTTGCTTGGAACCGTTGGTTGTTATGGACTAAGCAACAAAAGATAAATCCGATACGGCCCGATGGAGCCCAATTAGCTCAATTCTTAGCAGATTTGCACCTCAATTTTAAATTATCCTACAATACTATTCTTCTTCATAAATCGGTAATATCCACTTTATGCAATACCGAATTATCTAGCAGATTAAGTGAAGACGTTCTGGTTAAACATATTTTAAAATCTATATCTTTGAAAAACCCCAAAACGTCGAAGCCTCCTATCTGGGACGTAAATACACTATCTGATTATTTGTGTAATTATTCTGTAGACAGTAACAATATTTTTCAGACCGTTCGGCATACAGCAACATTATTAATATTATGTTCTGGTCGTAGAATTCATGACCTGACCTTGTTGGATATAAGAGACGACCATTGTATTATTAAGAATGATTCTATTATTTTTTGGCCAATATTCGGATCTAAAACAGATTGCAGTAAATATAGACAGTCCGGTTGGAAGCTTCTAGTTAATTCTAACGAACAAAACCTGGATCCTGTTTACTGGATTAACAGAACCATAACAATACTGAATGAAAGACGTAGTAACTCTGATTCATTTAATTTATTTGTAAATATAAACGGATCACCAAAGCCAGCATCGCGCACTGTGATTGCAGGGTGGATTAAGACTCTTATGAAGGAGGCCGGCATAACAGAAACCCCGGGAAGCATGCGTTCCGCTGTAGCGTCCAGGAACTTTGTTGATAATTTCTCCCTTGATGATATTCTAGCCAGGGGGAATTGGAAATCTGTTAAAACGTTCCAAAAGTTCTATCATCGGGAAATTATTACGAACACTAATAAATCATCCGTTACTTCTTTGTTTAATCCTATAGAATGATATTATGTTAAATAGGTTATAATCTCATAACTATGTGTTTGTCTTTGAATATATAATTTGTTGCTATATTTATGATTCTCATAGAAAATTTAATCTGATCTAATTATAAATTCATGTTTTATGACATAATAAAAAGTATATAATTATATCTTTTTGTTAAATACATAGAAATATTTGCTTTTCGCACATGTTATACATTTTTTAAGTCACATTGGCTTACCACCAGGCGATAACAAACAGATCTCATTATATTAAGCTTCTAATAACGGTCAAGTGGTTTAATAGACGCGTTTTACCTGAAAATAAAACGCATATTAAACTACTTACCTTATTAGAAGCTTATTTTTTATCGCTGCCTGGTATAATTCGACACAATGATGAACAGGGTGGTTGGTACCATCAGGTACGCAACACCCCCCACCACGCCTGGTGATAACATGAAATGTGCGAAAGAGACATGGATATAAGGTAGAAAGAGAGGTAAAATACAACGGAAATCGGAAGTGCCTATCTCATTATATTAAGCTTCTAATAAGGTAAGTAGTTTAATATGCGTTTTATTTTCAGGTAAAACGCGTCTATTAAAATTTGCTTATTTTAAATTCACAGCTGTTTGTTGTTATTTTAATAATAGGTTTAGTTACTTATTACTAAGAATTTAAATTAGGGATTTGTTATGTTCAATAAAAAGGGTTTAAAGTAAAAAATAGGGTCAAGCGTGAAGTCTGATCTTTTAAATATGTTCAAAGGGATTTCGAAGGCATTTTTGTTTGATTAAAAATATCGCAAGAATCTATTAAAACAAAATTTTATCGAGATCACTGATCATGAAATTTCACAAGGGGTGAACCTATCCCCATATCGAGTATGATCTTCAATCCAAAGAAAAAATTACACAGCTATACAACGTGATATAGAAGGTGTGCTATTTCACCCTTCGTAGTAGCAAATCCGATTGCATAAATAAAGCATTTTCTTCTTAATCGAATGAGTAACATGTCGATATTCGACTTGCAACTTTGGACAACACTAAATGACAAACAGCTGAGCTTTTGTCTCTCACTCCGGCATATTTATTCTCGCTCACGCACTGCACTTAATTCATAGGGATATGATCGCTCATATTAAAATCTCCGTGAAATTTTAGGATGTCTAGATTTTGATAAACTCCTGTACAAACACTCACTGTCACGACCCTTAAACATGACCACACCTTTTTGTAACAAGTTGTATATAAATGAAACTATATAAGTAGATGGATATCTTTTGATATTCCGGTGGTTATTGTCAGCACAAAGCTGTAACAATTAAGTATAAATTAGGAATAGGAAAACGCTATTCTCAGACTCTAAGAACTACGAACTTTTATTTAAGTAATAATGAATGATACATTTTCAGAGATAATGAAACGTGTTCCAAGTCTCATGTCTTCGACTGTGGCTGTGAACAAATTGATAACGATTCCACCCGAGCCCCTGACGGTGACCACTGTGGAGGGGAAGGAGACCACCATCCTGCCGCCCACTGTACACGTAGGATTACAAGGACTTAACGTTAGGTTAATAAGCGTTAACAAGAGAGTTGGAATGGTGAGTGATATTTGTGAATAAACTGATAAACGATGCCGCTCGAGCCCCTGACGGTGACCACCATAGAAGGGAAGGTGACCACCATCCTGCCGCCTACTGTACACGTAGGGTTACAAGGACTTAACTTTAAGTCAACAAGCGTCAAGAAGACAGGTGGAGGAGAGGTGGTTTGTGGCACCATAGCGCCTATAGGAATGGTCCGATTTGAATGCGTTTTTCGTTTGCTTGAAAGCTGGTTTAATCGAGATGGCTCTTATATATGTTTGAAGAAAATCTGTTCAATCATTTAAAATATAAGATTTTTTTTAATTAACGTCGAAGGTTTTTAATGAAAGTAGGTGCTAGAAAGCTTGGTGCTGCTCCGAAGGAAAGACTATCGAGAACTTTTCTGCACTATTTTTAGAAATGTTTTTGTTGACTACATTCTTTGATGGAGAGATGGATGTGAGAAGAATCGTCATATACTCCATCAGCGGTATAAAAGCTCCTCTACCGACTTTGCAGTAATAAGATACAAATTACGATCTAATCCCTAAATTTGAATCTATATACAATACTGCAAAGCCCCTTCCGCTGTAAAATATTCTAAACGATATACGTACTTCTATCCTAGGGTTCAGAAGGTTCGTCCTCAATCCCACCAGCCGACGGCGTTCTATTCCACTGTCACGGCGGTGGATTTGTGGCTCAAAGTTCCAAATCTCACGAGACTTACCTCCGGGACTGGGCTGCTAAGTTGAACGTGCCGATACTCTCTGTGGACTATAGTTTGGCACCACAAGCGCCATTCCCAAGAGCCTTACAAGAGGTGTTCTACGCGTATTGTTGGATGCTGAACAACTTTAAGACCATCGGGACTACGGGTGAGTGGGTTTTGTCTTATTGATTATGGCTATTTGGTGATTTTGGCAAATCTCATGTTGTATACTATTGTATACTTGAATATCCACACTAATATTAGAAAGTTTGTGAGTTTGTTTGTATGCGTTCATCTCGAAAACTACTGATCGGATTAAGAAAATAAATTCACTAATAATAAGCTACATTACCTTTAGAGTGATATAGACTGTTTCTCTCTTCACTTTTACATACCCTTATCCCACTCGCAGTGGGGCGGCGCAACATGCTTTTTTACACATGTCATAGAAATATTTAGCTTATAGCTTCTACGACCGACTGCCTGCCTGACATCAAACCCTCTAGGAAGAAAGTGATAAGTATAGGCTATTTCTCACTTTGATAAAAAATTGTTTTCAGTATGAATCATTACTCTAAGGACACATACGAGCGGCACCGCGAGCAAAACCTAGTGTATTGCCATCCCTTGTGCTTGCCAAGTTGTCAATTACCTATAGGACGGCATTAAGATTAGATAATGGAGCACTTACCCTTCATAAATTTTATGTTTGTAAGCCTGCCGTCATATCACAGCAACTCGCGAAAAACTAGCTTGTTTAAAACCCACAACAGTTATCGACGAATGCGATAATGTATTATAAATCAACAAAGTACTTTCAGAATATATTATGAACCATACAAATCATCTAATACTCGATAATTTTATCGATGTACTTTTGTTTTAAACTCAATTAAACATCTACACATTGTAAAGAGGTAAAATTTGTGACTGATATTGTTTGTTGGGGGTATTCTGTAAAACTACTGAACCGATTCTAAAAATATTTCACCATTAAGAAGCTACATTAACACTGAGTACTATAAGCGTTTGCATGGGTTATAAAATCTAGTTTTTGTACTATAAAATTGGTTTCTTGTGAGCCGAGATGCGAGTTAAATTTACTTACATAATAATAGCGTTATCACATACCGAAAGACGCTACCTTCAGATTTATATTATCTAGGAGTATGACCCTGTCACCGAGATCCGTTTGCAACGGGACGGATGTTATCGATTTTATTGCAAATTCATTTGTTGTTAAGTATAATTATAATAACTGGTTATTGTTTAAAAATATATTCGAAATCAATTTAATCAAGAACGACCTGAGTTATAGTGATTTCTTAGGTTTACGCGAATATTACACATTGAAATAAAACTAGTTTATACGGATTTTATCGCGGTTTAAGTCTGCAGTTGCTGAACATTCAGATGAAGGCTCCAAACATTACCTTAGATTTGACAAACCACAAATCCTTGCCAAAGAACACCGATTCCTACCTAGGATGATTCGCGAGGCTATTGAAATTAAGAAACACCCAAATTTCAATAGAGAAGATGGTTGGAAGCTTGCACAAGCCTGGGATCCAATTATACATTTAATTAAATCGGAACCCAAAAGACCAACTGCCAGACCTCAAGATACCGTGAGCTCTTTCTGCGTAGATCGGACTAGTGTCAACTAACTTTTTTAAATAATTGGAAATATATGTATTATTTTAAAATGAAGGTAGCCATTGTAACATTAACTTTTCGAGACGACCTACACCTCAGTCTCTCCCGTGACCACGAAGGCTGAAAAGCTTTCGAAACGTCGGGACTAAAATAAAAATTAAACCGCGATAAAATCCGTATAAACTAGTTTTATTTCGACCTGAGTTATGTTGTATACATGAGTGAGATAGTGGATCTATTTCCATCGGAAAACTGTTGGCATACCGTATGCATAAATACTGCGAATTATAGTAACGTATAGTATGGAAGAGCCACGCTGTAGACATTTTTGTGTACAGCATGAATGGGTCGGCTGTCCGGGTTGTTACCACTGTATCACAGAAAACTGGCGTAAAGTAGCAGCAAGCTGCTGCGTTTCGTACAGTGAGTGAGATATCTGGAAGCCCAAATCCCCTCCGCTTCCCAATCCCTTAATTATACCTTTCCTTTAAGGTCGGCAACGCGCCAATGATTCTTTTGGTATTGTAGGCCACATGGGCGGTGGAGATCACTTACCATCAGGTAACCCACTGGCTCGTTTACCGGCCTATGCTATAAACAAATGGTATCGTGTGAAAAGAGCAACGCTAGGGTGTCTTGACCGTTCTTCCTGATTGCATTCTGACCATATCTGGCGATCGGAGAGGATGCGTAAGCCCTCTCACAGCGGCTGATTATGAAGCTACTACCGTTTTTTTTACTTATGTTAACACATAACTTCACCAAATGGGGACTGATTTGAATGATTATTTTTGTATTACATAATGTTTACTTTGGCAATGGCCTCATTTAAATTGAAAGAAAATAATCCATCTATAAGAGGATGAAAGACTAAAATTTTGACAATTTTGTTGTACTGATTTTGATGGCTCACCAAAAATAGTAAAAATAATGAAACAATTTTGAGTAGCATTTAATGTTCTTATAGAGATACAGTTGCGGACATAACCCTTTAGTCCGCTACTGGAGCTAACTTGAATACTAACAGTAACTACTAGCGGCTGTTGCGCTTATTTACTACTGTTACATAAACAATTTACATAATAAGTTGCAGTCTACCAAGCCACTGTCAATTATTTTTCCTAGAAGGAGCATCTCTTGACGGTCGACATTATATCTGGACTGCACTGTACTTACCATTAGGGGCAGTATAGTCACTTTTCCGTGCCAGAACAAGTTCAAGTTCGTCAGGTAAAAATCAAATCTCCCACAGGTAAACGAATAGTATTCGCGGGTGACTCGGCGGGCGCGAACCTCGTGGCGTCATGTACTCTCAAGATATTGAACTCGGGTCTCCGCAGACCCGACGGGTTGTTTCTAGCGTACGCCCCTCTCAATGTCAGCTTTGTGCCCAGCCCTGCAAGGTTGCTGTGCCTAATGGACCCTATACTGCCTTTTGGGTTCATGATGAGGTGTCTCAAAGGTGAGTGTATTGAATTACGCGGATGCTTCGTTAACAATAAGAAAATAATTTCATAAACGCGATGAACTTGTTGAAGTCATTTGTGCGCGTAGCATTGATGAGCACACAGTCACTTGTCAACACATTACGCACACGAATGAGTTGAATTATCTATGCCATTTTAATTTTATAAATTTACCTGAGAGTTTTGTACTAGGATGTAGCGTGTAATCACTTTATTATACACAACGAGACTAGTCTCCCTACATGCCTCCCTACATTTGGTACGTAGATTTTTTTTTGCACTTTGTTATGCCAATATAACAAAATCTTAAGTTTACAAAATACAATATATTTTTCATATCTCCAATGTATATAGCATACGCGAGTCCGAATTCGAGTGGTAAAGGAGACAAACATGGCAGCCAAAACGCTATAATGAGTGCAACCACGCCGCCGGATAGCAACGGTTTTCTCAAAGTCAGCCCATCACAAGGTACGTAACAACCATTTTTTTACGTTTTCATACGAGCCTTTGAATTTTTGATCCTTAATGAACCTCATAATTTGCTTTGAGATTAATAACATATCCTACTTCCTAATAATATTATAATTATACACAAATAAGTTCAAGTTCAACTTGTCGATAAAATCTATAGGCCTCTATATTTTATTTTAACATAACCAACGAAGGCATCCCATTTCAGCTTGCTCAGAAAATCCAATCTCTGGAAATCTTGCCTTATACTAGGTTTCAAAATATCACTGTATACCATATCCAGAAAATGAAATGGGAGACGTATATTTATCCACTTTTTATACTTTTATTTTATCTATTTAATTGTAATTGTGTGATAAGTAATTTACAGATCCTAAAAATAATTTAATTCTGGTATTTGTTTACATTTAATTCCTGTTTAGACAGAGAGTTTATCGAACGCTAAAGGCCAGAATATAACAGAACTCTATCGCATAAAGGGTCGCGCCATGCAACGTCATGTCCCACGAGAAACTTTGTCCGTTTAAATGGAACTTTAGTCTATAGAGCCAACCACAATCATACTAATATTATAAACGTGCATGTAAGTTTGTCTGGTACGTTTTCACGCGAAAAATACTTAATCGATCATCATGACACTTTGTACACATGTTCTTGGAGGTATAAGAAGTAACATAGGATACCATTTATGAAAAAAGAAATCTATTTGTTTGTTACGCTTTCACGCCTAAATCACTGAACCGATTTTGATGAATTTTGATGTAGAGATAGATGGGACCCTGGAGACGGTTATAGGCTACGTTTTATTTCGGAAAAGTTATTCACGCGGGCGGAGCCGCGGGCAACAGCTAGTAATACATAAAGCATTCAATATAATGTTCCACAGAAGGAATAAGCGAAGGTCCGTCGTCATTCGAGGAAGTATCGCCGTCAGATCTGGCGGAACTTCAGGCTCACAAGTCAGGCAGCGAGCGGAGGAAATCATCTGACACCACCATCAGCGCTGCCTCCTTACAGAGCGAACATACTGCCACCGGTAATATTTTTATAGCAAACGAGCAAGTGGGTCATCTGATGTTAAGTCATTTCCACTGCCCATGATCATCCACAATATCTGAAGAATCATGGACGCGTTGCCGAATGTAAAGATAGGATGTAAATGTGCATTTCTTTTACCCTGACCCACTTATCAAATTTTAATATTATCAAAGCATGATTTACGTATAAAATAAATAAATAGGTGATTGCATTAATAACAAGCGATTAAAACATATATAACCTATTAATAATTTTGACCAACACACCGCCTCAGATATGAAAATCAATTATATGTTGACTGTGTTCTAGAAATACTATGACCAGGTCACCACACTATTGGCTGGGCATACATGTATAATGTAGGTACCTACATATTGTGACATACCTCTAATGGATACTCGCTCAATTTCTTCATCAGGTACAACTCCACCGGAAGATAAATCTCAAAAATACGTGTCAGACTTTTTGGAGCGTTACGTGTTGGACAGTGATACAGATTCGGAAGGCAGGCGGATACCGGTCATCAAGCCTAACCCAGGGGTCACTGATGAGATGCACGGGTAAATTATCAGCAAAAATATTAGATAACATTAAAATAATATGAAAATAAATCCTACTACTGTTATAAATGTGGAACTTTGGATATTTGTGAGTTTGTGAATTTGGATGTTTGTTGTAACAATCACGCATTAACGGCTGAACGGTTTTGGACGAAATTTGCCACACAGGTAGATCATGACCTGGATTAGGACGTGGGCAACTTTTTATTCCGGGAAAAGCTGTTCACGGGGCGGAGCTGCGAGCTTTTAAACTTTTAATGTATAAAGGCGGACATAATGCCAAAGGCATTCTCTCACAGTCAACCTTAGGGTGATGCAGAGATGAATAAAGTAGGTGTAAAATTTGAGGAATAATATTATAATTTTTGACATACATAACGTTTTTTACAACCGAAAGATAATAAATATCTTTGCCCCTGTACTTAGTAGCAGATTCAGATTTAATGCATCCACAGTACTATGATATTGTAGTCTTATAATGTTTTATGGAAATATATTAACAATATAAATAAATAAATACACCCAACAGTCACACACATAGTCCTGACCCCACACTAGGTAAACCTGTATCGTGGTTATTACTAAGAGGGACTTGCGGTCCCACAAAACCCAGACCAGAAACAAATATTTGTGGGTCACACAAACATTTGTCTCGGTGCGGGAATCGAAGCCACGGCCTCACGCTTAGCAGCCGGCTACTCGCCCACTGCGCCACGGAGGCTGTCAATAATATAAATAAATATATATATTAACAATATATTACTAGGTTTTGGGCACACATCCAATTCCAAGAAAGTTATGTATAATCTCGTAAGTAATAAGACGAGTACATGAATAAATATTACAGTCATCAATTACTTCGCAGGGATCAAGAATCAGAAGCTTCAAGCACTTTAGTCGGCGAAACTCCATTGTTAGAAGAGTCTGACAATAACGCTGAACATAAGAAAAGGATAAAATCAAGGTACTAAAAGTATATTTGAAACATAAAATCACATAGTGATTTCTTATGTTTACGCGAATATTACACATTGAAATAAAACTAGTTTATACGGATACGGAAACGTCGGGACTAAAATAAAATTAAACCGCGATAAAATCCGTATAAACTAGTTTTATTTCAATAAAAATCACTATTAATTCTGCTTCCACATAAAGATTCTCAGTGTATGGTATTGGTCATACAACCAAAGCAAGATTGTTTCTATCTAGAGATTTATCATTTTTCGTGTTGGAGACACTTGTGTCTACAGCAGGAATGGGCCGGCTCGTCCGGGTCGTTATCACTGTCACACAGAAAACCGACGTAAACTAGCAGCTTGCTGCTGCGTTTCTTACGGTGAGTGAGATATCTGCAGGTCCAAATCCTCCTCCCCTTCGCAAGCCCTTAATTATCCCTTTCCTTTAAGGTCGGCAAGGCGCCCATAATTCTTTTGGTATTGTGGGCGTACATAGGCGGTGGAGATCACTTACCATCAGGTGACCCACTTGCTCGTTTGCCGGCCTATGCTATAAAAAAAAAGTGTTGTATAAAATATCGACATGTTACACATTCGATGAAAAAGAAAATGCTTCATTTATTTCCTAACAATGCAGTCGGATTTATACTACAAGGAGTGAAATACTTATATCGTACACTATACGCCGCTTAAATTTGACCACACTCTGTAAAACTTTATATTTAACATCGGAATAAGATGACAAGAACGATAACTTTCCTATGAATCTGCCAAAAATACGGCTCCACTTACTTACACATGCAAAGGTAACACTGATACACGCAACAAAAATTAATGAACGTTCAAAATCAATTTTATTTCATAAAAGTTAATGTCTAAATATTAAATTTCTAAATCGAGATACGACGTTCTGCACAGTGCAAAAAATTAGACTTTTTAGAGATCATGAACCCATTTTTATGAATTGATGAATGAATGAGCTGCACAGACTTTTATAGCCCCGCCCCCTTGCACAGAGTTGTCAGAGATAATTTTTTTGCTTGAGTTACGTTTCTTGTCATCTTATTTCGATGATATTTAATACTATTTATTTTGGTTACATAATAATACATACATACAAACTGTTTTGTTTTAGGATAAGTGAAGCGGCCACCGGTTTCATGGGAGCGATGCAGTCTCGGTTGGCGTATATAACCGGATCGAATGCTATCGTCAGACCTACACAGGAAGAGTATGTATTACTTTCAGTTACTAGGTGGCCGTTTGATTAACACCGCGCCGTCTATTTCTGCCGCCAAGCAGCAGTATGTAAATTATGTTGAAACAGTACAGCTAAGTTTGTGCCATTTAAATTTTAAAAAGACATTCCACCCGGAAAGTGGTAAAAGACTAAAACTTCATCATTTATAAAAAAAACACTAAAAAGTAGAGTAGAGTATCCGGCTGTGCAGCGAGACGCCGCGGGTTCGATTCCTGCACCGTGACAAATGTTTGAGTGATCCATAAATATTTGATTCTGGTCTGGGGGTTTTCTCCCTAGAGGGGTTGATGTCAGTCAGGTGGCCGGTCGTACAAATTACCAGTCAAATCTTTCTATAACAGATAGCCGACCCCACTGCGAGTGGGATAAGGGCAGGTGGAAAAAGAACGTTTTCTGTAGTTAATATTTTTCTTATTTTTGTTACTGACTGCCTTGGTGGCGCAGTTGTAATGCGTACTCGGTACGACTACTGTGTGTTAAGGTCTCGGATTCGATCCCTGGGTCGGGTAAATTGATATTAGATTTTTCTATCATAAAATGCTTAGTATGAACGTGGAGTCCGGAATTGTGCCCGATATGGCGATAGGCTCGCCCCCTATCACATCATGGGACCTAAATAAAATCTGCATAATGTGGGTGTACTAGTTACACCTCTGCCTATCCCTTCGGGGAGTGCAAGGGTGAGTGCGTATGTATTTTATTTATATTAGCTTGAATGACGAGACGAGCAGGTCGCTCGCCTGATGGTAAGCGCCACGCCTGCTCATACAGAGAAGCAACGCCACACAGAACTTTAAATAACAAAGCACTGCATGACACTGGACTGCGCTCGTCACCCCGAGACATAAGATGTTAAGTCTCATAATGCCCAGTAATTTCACTGGCTTCAATGTCCTTCAAACCGGAACACAACTGTGCTTACACACTGTTGCTTGGCGGCAGAAATAGACGGCGCGGTGGTACCAACCCAGCCGGCCTCTCGCAAACGAGGGACCTACCACCTTGTAAATTGATGTATGTAATATTAATGTGATATTGTTACAGTTTGGCGGTGCGTACTAACCTGGACGCGTTGATAGCTCGCAGTCCGTCGGACGAGTTTATATTCTCAGTGCCGCGCGACCCCTACCTGTCCCCCTACTGGGCTGATGACCACCTGCTCATGAGGTTCCCGCCTGTCAGAATACTGGTATGTACCGTGCCACCCGGCTCGACCGGGCTGTTGCCACTCTCGACCAGAAACCCAACGTGAAATGTCACGTTTCGTACGGTGTATGAGGTCCCGGAGGCCCAAATCGCCTGTAGGTGTCCAACTTAATCTCCATTCTTCTTCTTTAAGGTTGGCCACGCGTTGATATTTTGTATTTTGTGGGTGTCCTTAGTCGGTGCAGATCAGGTGGGCTACTTGCTGGTTTGTCGGCCGGCCATTGGTTCAGTGATGGCGTACTCTGACTGAGCAACCGGTATGAGTCATGGGTTCAAATTCAAAATTAATGGACCGCGATTGGAACATAGTGATGGACTTACCACCTATCCAAGATATCTCACTCACATGAAATGCGACACCAAGTTTGTTACTTCACGACGGTTTTCAATGAGACACTGGTGACAACCCGGTCGAGCTGGTCCATTCATGCTGTACACAAAACTGTCTACAGCGCGGTCTACAGAAAAGTAAAAGTCTCATAAAATGTGTAAATTATTGTTTTTAATTCCAGTCTGTGCATTTGGACCCGTGCCTGGACGACTGCGTGATGTTCGCCAAAAAGTTGAAGAAGCTCGGCAACACAGTCAGTATTGAAGTATTAGAGGGTTTGCCGCATGGATTCCTCAATTTTTCACTCGTGAGTATTCGATACTTTGGTATTCTTTATTAAAATGTTGTGAGCATTAAAAAATGTGTTATACATGTTGGTGGTAACGTAGATGGATTAGCCCTGATCATAGACCACGGGAAATATATGTATAGATGTCTAATTTTAGTTAAATTGAAACTAAAATTTATACCGGGAGGTTTGGCGGGAATTCTGACAGTCCGATTGATCTCTTATTTTAATTAATTCCTAAATTAGTTTAAAGTTATGTATATTGTGAATAATATATGAAATAAAAATAATGGTGAATGGCATATAAAAAGAGAGGCCTATGCCCAGCACTGGGATGAGAAAGGTTGTGAATGATGATGATGATGATATTGTATAAAAGTGGTGTGGATTTGTGCAACAAACATTGGCGGTGGTGAGCAGTTTATGGAAACATTTAAATAACTGGTTTAAGGTGATTTTTTACCAAGGGTATTAATCGACATTGGTCGTTAAATCCGCTTGGAGAATATAATTTATGAAGCATCGAACTGGTAATAATTTACGCCAAAAACTATGACAAGACTTTGATATCGGCCACACTGGTGTTTCACTGTCTTGTGAACACTAAAATATATTTCATACTTGTTGTCGGCTAAATGCATAATAATGCGAAGCCATAATTAAACAAAAGAAAGTTTCTCCCTCTCATAATTAGCCGTGCCCGACACATGTAAAGTACTGTCCACAATTGTAGAGTGCAATAAATAAATTGAAATTGTACTGCGCTACGTTCAGCAATTAATTGGCAGGCGTGGTTTTTTTATTGTCTAAATAGGCGACTGCCGACTGGCCCACCTGATGGTAAGTGGTTACCGCCGCCCATGGACCTCAGCAATGCCAGAGCACAGCTAAGCTGCTGCCTACCATTTTGGTTTCTATACAAATCGACATTTTTGTTACATCTTCTATTCTATCCGTGATCCGTGGCCCTGGACCTATACTTATAAGGCGGGAGGTTACTAAGATAGTTACTGAGATAAAGCCTGAAGTCATTTTTTTCCAACAGATGGCAAAGGAAGCGAACGAAGGTTCAAAGCTGTGCATCGAGCGTATCAAACAGTTGTTAGATTTGGAACAAGTGGCGCCACCTAATGGGAGCGGATTATGAATGTGCGGCTTGTGCTGTCGCGTATAGACTCTAGCCTTCATTGTGCCTCACATGTCACATGACACATGACACATCCCGCCCATACTGGGACACTCGGCGCCTGGGACATTCCTATTGTGTCCAAATGGTACAATTTGGGAAATACGTGCACGGATATGTACGTAAAATATTCAGTTATGAACGGAATTTAAATTTGAATCGTCAGTAAAATCAAATTAACTTGTGTATTTGAGAATAATATTTAAAATTGCAAAATATGTATTACACCTCGATTACATTTGTAAGTTGTACTTACTGACTTACATGAGATTGCGTAAGTAGCTAACATATCCGTTTACGCCTGGACGAACCTCTATATCTGACATGTTTCCCAACTTAAACCCTACATTATTTAATGACATTTACAATACGCAAACTTACAATGCAGTTTACATTAGTAATTTATTCGTAAGTCCACTTACGTAATTAGCTTATGTGAGTAAAAGTTACATGAAATGTAATCCAGGCATTACAGTAATAAATTTTTGCCGTGATTGATTTACAAGTCAAATTAATTCTGTTAAAAAATCGATCGTAAAATTATTTAAAGATTTGTGTTTTTTGCAACTGTACCTAACTTACAGTTACTGTGTTTGGTTTATTTTATTGTGTTAATTTATTTTTTATATATAGATGTAATGTAACATTGCTGAATGTATGTATAAAACAGGCGCTGACTGTCTATAAACACTGAACAAGCCTAAAGGCCCATGCGGTAGGAACGTAATGCGATGATAAAATGTATTGAACGATATGAATTGCGAGTTAACTATTACATATATACGTCTCCGTATATTAAGATAATTTATTACATATTTAAATATATATTTTTATCGGATTTATTTTGTGCAATGGTTTCATAATAGACAGAGTCTCATTGTTTCTGCTACCCACGATACAACATAATCTTATTTTACTGTGGGGTAAGACTATATGTGTGTCTGTTGGATAATATTTATATATTTATATTATCTACATATCTCATATAATCTGGATCTCACATACTCTGCCAGCAAATGTGTATATATCCTGTTATAGATACTAGTAATGAGGATAAATCGGTAGGTTTCTCGTGAGACAAATCCGATAAAAATATAATTTAAAATCGTCCTACTTAACGTCGTATATGACGTTTCTATATGCACACGTATTGTATGTCAGTAAATGTCTATCGAAAAACTAGTTTATAATACCATGGTCATTTAATAAAAGAGTAAAATATTTTAACACTACATCAGGGCAACGACGTCCAATCCATCCATAAAGGAATATAATTATTTTAAATATTAATAAAATATAATTTGTCATGGATATAATATTTTAGATGTCGTATGTTACAATACAGCATAAGCAGTGATTTGTTGTTTATTAACATTTTATAATACGGTGACAGCGTGATAGCTCAGCGGGGAGTGGTATGGACTGTCGAGACGAAAGTCGCAGGTTCGAAACCAGCCCCAAGTGCATACACCTCTGACTTTTCTAAGTTATGTGTATATTAATTGTTAATTATCACTTGCTTTAACGGTGAAGGAAAAACATCGTGAGGAAACCTGCATACCTGAGAAGTTCTTCATAAGAATTTTGAAGGTATGTGAAGTCTGCCAACCCACATTAGGCCAGTGTGGTAGACTGAAGGCCTAACCCCTCTCATTCAGTAGAGGAGGCCCGTGCCCAGCAGTGGGACGTATATAATAAAGGGCTAGTAAAAAAAAAAAAAAAAAAAAAAAGTTACAATACATCGCGTGCCGACATTTAGATACGTAATGTAATCTAAACGCACCGTAATAGCATCTACGTTATAAAAATTGGCACGTTTGGGTTCCATACAGATTTTGAAAACACATTTTTGTTTTGAAAATATTTTACACTTTTATGACTGGAATGTATGATAAAAAAATCCCGATTAAATGTCACGGCATTTCGATGTTTAGAAATTGTAATGCACTGTTAAATAACAAAATTATATCAAAGTATTGTAGAAAAACATTCGTTATAATGCCAAATTTATTACGATTATATGTTGATATAATGCTATGTTATTTTTTATTGTATTTAAACAACTATTATATACTGTGCAATTCAAATAAGTATAGAATGTCGACCTGTCACATAAAAATGACAATCTTAAATACTTTATGTAAACAAGAAAAAATTGTTTTACATAACTTTTTTACATTATTTAACCGAGTATTAGTATTACAAAGTTTTCTTGAAGACATAAATGTTATTAAAAACAAATTTAAGATGTTTGACAATGTTATCACAAAAAATGTACTCCTGTTCTTAATTGGAACGCATAGTATTAATTTTTAAATCCTTAATTACAATCTACAATTCTATAGTACCTAACAACTTTGTATCCATTTTCGTATTTCCTCAACACACCAAAGATTTTGTATTCGTTATAATTTTTGTATCGTGTTTTACTACTTTTATAATATAATAAACGGCTTTAAAGGCAAGTCAAAGTGCAAAAATGTATCGATATTTTTAAATAGTATCAATATCGATATATGGAAAAGAATATCGATATATCGCCTTGAGATTTTGACGATCTTTTATGGAGTTTAATGACATCCTATTCAAAACAAAGATTATTTTTGATATGATTTGGATACTTGCTAAAAATATAGATTAATAGAAAAATATCGATACCTATAACGATGAAAAAATACTGATGCATCGATATATCGTTATGATCTGTATGGTTTGAAACGTATTTATGTTAGCAAATCGCAGAAATATAGTAGATAGATAGATAGATAGATAAAAACGTTTATTTTGGCTACAAATAATACACTGTATATACATAGACAATAGACAAGTATACATCCACAAGTTATTCTTTCAAAAATGTATACTGAAAATGCATATATCGCTATATAAATATTTCTGCTCATTCGTGTATGTCTTGCTACATAGCAAAACACATGTTTATTATGTGATTATTTATACACAATGTTAAAATAGTTTCATCTGACTATGTCTGACGCGTCAGTCACAAATAAAACCTACATATTTACAAGCTCACGGACACATGAAAGACGTGCAAAATGAACCGAAATATAATTTGAAATAGATACGGGAAATGTAACCAAAAATAATTAAGAACTATTACGCTATATTAAAATGACAATTTATTAAGAGAATATTTAAATATACTCCGATGCAACTTCGTCTTTATAGGTGTTGTATCCGAAGCTTTACGTGTATATAATTTATTGTTGTATTTGTAATTTTAGTGGTTGTGTGATTTTATTGTTATAACATTAGTTTATTCGAAGCCTGGCAATGTAAAATGTTCAGGACAGTAACTATATTGTAGTAGTGTAGTGCTTATAGCACGTTTAAATATTGTTGTGGGATATAAATGTTAAGATATGCCGCAACCTACTAATCTACTATACTACTAGCCCTGTATTACATGTCCCACTGCTGGGCACGGGCCTCTACTGGGTGAGGGGTTAGGCTTTAGTCCACCATACTGACCTACTATACCTATTGGCAGACTTCACATACCTTCGAAATTCTTATAGAAATCTTCTCAGATATGCAGGTTTCCTCGCGATGTTGTCTTCACCGTTATAGCAAGCGATAATTAACAATGAATACACACGTAACTTAGAAAAGTCATGCTCTCAACCTGCGACTTTCGTCTCGACAGTACCACTCCCCTCTGTACTATCGCTGCTTTTCTACCTACTAATAGTCCAATCAAAATAAATATTTAGCTTTGAAAATAATTGCATAGAGCTAAAACTTGGTACAGACTTTAAATGCACCTTTAAAAATATTAATATGTTAAAATTCTGAAAAGTTTTATTCCAAGGTCAATAATATAATATTTTCGCATATTTCGTTTAAAACGGCAACATTTATATAAAACATTCAGGCTGGTAGCTCATGCAATGGTCTATAAAAGTTATACAGATACTTTTTTCCTACCCGTGTACCTACGCTGCTTTTTTATATTATGTGTTTATTAAAATTATACCAAAAGATTATATGTGTAAAAAAAACAAATTAGCCACTACTACAGATCTGTATATCGAAATATTTATATCCATATCACGGTATAGACATTGAAGGGGAAGTTGGGAAGGTATGGGTATATTAGTTATTGTATATTAGTACATTCTTAGATTAAGAAGTTTATTACATTATACAAACCAATGGGTTTTCATTTTAATATACGTATTTGTGAGTTGCAATACCCGCGTATCACATACTGGTCTTGAGAAATTGCTACGTTTAGTAAAGATTTTTATCATTATCTTATCAATAATAAATTGTCAACATTTATAACAATTTAATTAAAATATTAAGATAAACAAGCATGACATTGGCTAAAGCCTTGGATAGTGGAAACCTAGCTCAAGGCTTGTGGACAGTGGTGGCGTTAGGCGCCGACGGCCTCGCGCCTGAGAGGGTCTCGCAAGAAAGTTTTACAAGTTATTTAAAGTTCAGTTATTCCTATTTGTTTCCGTTCACGAGAGTAGTATTTATCCAAAGTCGTCTGACATATTTAAGCACGCGAAACTAGGGGATTCCCTTGTCATTAATTTGGGTTACTCGTATATTAGTGCATAATTCAGCTCAGTTATTTTTCCGGTTTCTTTCTGGCTGGGAAATGAAAGAGGCTCCTGTTTGTGGATGTAAGGATTGTTACAAACTAATGCATTTGATAACGTTCAGTTCCTAATAAATGCGAATACATCACAAATGTTTCAGAAACATGATCATCACATTGAATATTTTAGTTTTTATATTATGTTATTACTGAACTGTGTTGATAATTAACAAAAGATGGAATGCTCAATTTTATTTACTTAACATGGTAATTATAATAGATTTTCTTAAAATTATTCTTAAAGTTTGCACTAATTAACATTATGTATATTGCGCACTCAAGCTATAAGGCTTAGACTATACAATCGTAATATACGAATTTTATTTTACACTTCTTTGATCATTCCATCGATACGTTCAGTTTCAGATCTTTATATCTTTTTACGTTGAAGTTATTTATTTAATTTAATATTATGTTGTGTTAGATGTGCTAGATTAGGAATTGTGTGATAACTAAGAACATCAAACATTCATAAAACTCACTTGTTGAATTTCAATAGCTCTAATAGAATTCATAGAATATAACTTATTATTATCAATAGCAAAAATTTGTACAATTCACTTGCAATTAAAAGTAGTCAAAGTAATCGAATAGACGTACAGTCGGCAATAAAAGTCAGATATAAGGCATGATTGTTGAATCCCCCTCCTCCACTTACACTTAATTATGGTAATAGTTAAACTATTTTCATAATAAGGAAGTAAGGGAATGATAGTTGAATATTTTGATAGGTTGACAGGTTGTTGAATATGAGGACGCGCAGAAACTTTGCCCAATTTACGAATTAATGACAAACTAAATAGATAAAGTCTACCTTTACCATTTACCAACCCTAATACTAATAAGCAATTCAGATGTCAATAATTCTGACAAAATGCAAAATTAGCTGCACCGTGTCTCCTCATCAATATTCACGCCAAGTAAATTTACACAAATATGCAATACTTATATCAAAAAATCTTGAATCCAAGATCTGCTATAGATTTAGAATATTTTCGCTCGGGGTGTAAGATGAAAGACTCTTATCGCTGATTGTACAACATACTAATGCTTTAAAAAAACACTAGTTTTTACGTAGGGTCCATAAATCACTGTTTGGAAGGTGGCTAATGCATATCATAGCGCGCCTCACCACTGACCTATAGTTTATAAATACATAATTCCTTTGCTGCTGTTTTTACATAATAATTTTATTTTATTTTATTTTATATATGTGTAAAAAAAAACAAATTAGCCACTACTACAGATCTGTATATCGAAATATTTATATTATATTTATTTATTTATTTTATATTTATTTATGCTATGTAATTAGGTAAGGTATTATCTTTTTTAATTTGTTTATAACTTATACGTTTAGTTCCAACATTCAAAGATGTTTGCGTATGAAAACGTACTCATCATACTCTGTTAACATTTCAATTTATTTTTACTTTTGCTGTTTAACAAAGGTAATGCAAATGTTATTTGACTGCCTCGGAGAAGAAGTCTGTGAAATGTAATCGCGCTTTACCCTGAGGCCTTGGCCGGTTCTGCAATATCCACTAATATTTTTTTATTCTTGTTTGTGTTTTGTGAACATTGTGATTGAAATTGTAATATTTACAAGGTCAGGTGTGTGTGTGCGCTACGGTTGCGGTCGCTATAGAGGGCTAAATGCAATATGTTAAAGTATCTGTGATAGCGAATTGAAATGCATTGATATAAATAACAGTATTTTAAAATACTAAATATTGAAATATATATAATAACATCGTATAATATAACGATACTTATATCTTTTTGTGTAAAGGAAATTGTAAAAAAATGTATTTAAAATAATATTTTTATAGAATAATAATTGAAATTGAATTCTCTAGAAAATTAAAATGCGTATCGTCGTTAGCTAATTATACTGCACAACTACGTAATTGCTAAGATTTCAGAAGCGACAAACTGCCCATCTACGTTTTTTCTTATAATTCGCATGAAAATCTGTAAGTAGGTGCAATCTAAACCAATCCTATTTTCAAGCAACCTAAAGATTTTCGTGCGAATCAAAATAAAATCAGTCTAGATTGTTTTTGAAATATTAACAAACATGAGCTGTGTGGCATCATTAACTAAACGACAATATTGTTAATTATTTAAGAACATATGAAAACTAGGCCTTGAAATAAACACTGTTTAGAATAATCATTAATCACAATCGAAATAGTTACGAAAGGTTGTCCATTGTAACCAACTAGTCATACGACAATATTGTACAATGTGTTTTATTTCAATAAACTAATGAAATCCATGACGACTTTCATTTTTTCCTAAAGTGCCGCTAGAGACGTCACAATTTTGTCTATTAGTAATTTCTTAGAAGAACATTAATACTCCATACTACCCAGGGCCGAGCCGCCCATGTGTGCGATGTGTGCGGCGCACACAGGCGCCGAAACAATAGGGGCGCCGCCATCGAAATTATTTTTGTTACACTTACACAATAACATAAAGATTTCCCCTATCAAAAAGTGCCCTACGCGGCTAAAGAAGTTTTCACTTCAAAGAATAAGTTGAAACATGAAGATTCGTGAAAAAAGAGGCGCTTCATGGATTTCGCACACAGGCGCTGTGGGGGGTCGGCGCGGCCCTGATACTACCTGCCACCTACATAGCGAGTTGTTGTGCAATGCATTAATTGATAAATATTAGGTACCTGTCTCTAAGTGCAGGTAGGTTAGCAATAAAGTTTTTAATTATTGTCTTCGCTGATAACATTATACGACGAAACATTTTTATACGTGACAGTACATGAATAAATATATTTTGATACTAAACAGTTTTTGTATAGTGAGTGGTGCGACTACGATGACTTCACGATTTCATACAAATCTCAAGGGCGCGCCTTGTTCGATACGTTGAATAAACGATCTCTGACTGAGTCAGACACGCAATAACCATTTCAATAACTTTCAAGATTCCAAATAAATCTTACCTAATAACAATATTACCTGGGTCTTGTGGGACCCAAAGGCCAGTGGCGGATCCAGGATTGGGCTTGACCCAAAATTAGAAATAAAAACATCGAATATACTATACCTACTTAAAATGGAATAAGTAAGGTTAAGCGATGAAAATTTATTGTAGGTGGTACAAAGTAGGAAAATATCAAGATTCCGCTAGTGCCAAAGGCTCATAGTTACTGAATTCACCTAGGATATAAGTTAACCTAGTGTAGGACACTGATTTTAAGCAATCACGTCTTGAACAGCTGAACGAATTTGGATGAAATTTTGCGCACAGTTAGACCACGACTAAAATAAGAACAAAGGATACTTTTATTCCGGTAGCTGCTTCGGTTCTTGTGCCCAGTAATATATTTTTTGGAAGTTTATTATTATAGTATATGTACCTATCAGTGAAGCTGGGGGCAAAGTTATTTGTAAATAAAAACATGCAGATTGTTAATCATATTTATTTTACTACTAATGCTAAGGTTGGAGTGAACATGATAATATAAACAAGTTGTATACAGTATTTTAGGGACTGACAATTGACGTTTTTGGTAACACTTTAATTACATCGAGAACAATTTTTTAAATACTTTTTACTGGGACCACTTTTAAAAATATTACAAAATATATAACACAACAACAAGTTTAATAATATAGTGTACAAAGCAAGTAAAACAATATTTAGTTCAGACAAGATAAATAAATTGGTTAACAAATAAATTAAAACGCCAATTAATTGAATGCTTATGATATACACATACTGAATTCGAGAACCTTAATTTAGTGAAATTTACCGTCTATTATAATACTATCATATAAAGGTATAGTAAAAAATGGACACGAATTTAGACATGCCATTATAGTTAAAAGAATGTCTAGAGCCACTTTGCCTTAGCCTAGAGATATCATGAAATAAAATTGTTTAAGATTTTAGATGATGTTTATTATATGCAGTAGTTGTACATTCTGTCATATTTGAAGGCGTTTTTATGCAATAGGCCATTAAAGCATTACAGGACCGACCGAGGAACACAAAAAATATTTTTCCTTATTGCGATAATGCCAGGAAGTTTTAAAAATTGTTTATGGCGATAAAACACTAATTAAAGGATAGATAATTAATACATCTGTGTATATCATGATAATAACAAAGAAAATGTATACAAAAAATTGGATAAAATCGCACAACACCAAATAATAACAAATGGAACATCAGCCTCATCCTCCTCAAGTCCATTGACTGGATGAAGAGAAGAGTATTTCATTTCATTTCAAAAACCTTTTTATAATTAAATAATTATCCATTATATTCATCAATTACTTCGAGCCCTGGTAGATGCATTTATTATAAATAGGTAGAGTTAACTCAAACAGCCTATTACATAAATCCGCTATGTGAATCAACCACTAAACACTAAACCAAACAAGCGAGAAATTGAACAAGTTCTGTACAACATTTTTAATGGAACATCAGTCACAATATCTACTACATTTATGGCCTCAATATCCACAACCACACCATATCATTTACCCATCCGTTACAATAGTTGTATTGAGTTTGTGTATACACATACTGCTTCATGATTGTTTTTGTCTAGTTTAGAATCACTCGACCCCTTAGTAAAATATATTCATAAATAAACATTACATTGACAGTCCAGAGACTAAATACCAATTTTTCAGCTTTATACATAGAAAATTGGCACTCAATTCTAGTGAACTGATCCATAATGTCCAAGTGAATGATATTTAACATATTATACATTAATATAGGAAACCAAAATACAAATTTATCACACTGGCAATACACACAGAGAAACATATGTCAATTTGGTACTTACTAAATTGGCTTCTTGCCTTATTGTTGTATTGTAGATAAAATTTAAACAGACATGAAAAAGGCCCTCAGTATAACAAATTATGTAGTACAGTCAACCACCTTAAAATATTTGAGCAACATCTAACACTTTTAGGATTCCATCTTAAAATAGTATAAACAAAATAGGTTTAATTTTACTTTTCTTTATAAAATACAAGTTAATTTGTCGTTGCAACTTTCATGTACAATATTATGCATTGGGTATGCAGTTGCTAGGAAGAGTAAAGACAATGATATCCTGCAGCGATGGGCCATCGGTCAGTCATGGTTGGTGGATCAGTCAATAGATACAAAACCGAAAATAATACTTCAATTTTAACAAACATTCAACTACTTCATTTAGACAACTTGTTTGTTTTAGTACATTGCGCTGAGTACATTGTCAGCTTCTATGGCGCAGTGGGCGAGTAACCGCTTGTGACGCGACAGGCCGCAGGTTCGATTCCCGCACCAAGACAAATGTTTGTGTGATCTACAAATATTTGTTTCAGGTCTGGCTGTTTTCTACCCAGAGGGGATGACGTCAGACAGGCAGCTGATCGTAAAAATACAAGTCGGAATCCGTCGAATTCCAGTCACAAATTAATAAGCATGTTGTGCTGACCCCACTGGGATTGGAATAAGGGCAGGTGAAAGAAGAAAAGTAAATTGCATAGAGTCTGTGCACTAAATAGGAGATCATGGATTGTTTGGATTTGCCCATTTATGATATACAGTTTTATGAGACTGAGTGACTCTAAACTAGACGTAACTTTATAGTCGTATCACTTGCATATGTCACATAAGTATTTACAGATAACACATGATATTATTCTGTTGTGAGCTATCATGACCGTTTGTCTTTGCATGAGGTACTGTTCCATTAACTAACGGAGCTGTCTGTGGCTGCCTTATAGTCTTCTGCAATACATGAGCGTCAGCTGGCTCTATCCTCTTGTAGTAATGTTCCTTCGTCTCAACTATTTCAAAGCCAAATTTCTTGTAAAAGTCTATTGCACTCTCATTGTTGACTTGGACATGTCTGTAACAGAATATATATTTAGTGATTTCTTAGGTTTACGCGAATATTACACATTGAAATAAATGTTTATATGGATTTGTCAATTAAACCGGGATAAAATCTGTATAAAATAAATTCTATATTATTAGAGAGACATTCTGCTATGAGTACATGTTTGTTACATAGTGACTATTTAGTCAATTCTGTATGAGAGAGTTAAATGCAACCAGAAACCTCCACTAACATGTATTTTACACTTATACACAGAATGCAGATAACATAGTATATATGACATATATGTCAATATGTATATAAATCAAATGTGCCCATTTTTAATAAATTGGCTGATGATGTTATTACGGTACAGTATTATATTTAGTGATATACAGCAGTTTGTGCTTAATCATGGCACACAAAGGGAGTATACAATGTTGTGCTTAATCATGACACATGAAGGTAGTATATACAATAAATAAGAAAGTATATTGCAGGTATCCAAAAAATTATGATAAAACCTTTTATGTCATCTTCATCTGCGATTAAGTGTGAACTAGTTCCACTTACAAGATCTGATCTCCCATCTGTGCAACTCACAGCAGTCCAAACCATAATTACAAATACATATAAAATGACATTCTAATTTATAAACCATACAATTTCTGTCATAAAATTTAAAATATATCTGAATAGCATTTTTTAGGTACATCCAACCACACCACACCCATACAAAATATGTGGGTGTATTGATCCATTCTAAATTCAGAATTCCTTACGATATTTATATGTTTGTTCAATGGCAATGGTATCTGGCCGGTATCATTATCCATTATAAGCAAAAGGGAAGTTGAATGATACATACACTTATTATTATAATAATTGAGGTCTAAAAATAAAAGTTATCATAAATATATATGTAAATTTTGTCTCAAATTAAGATGACCTTTTTTTGTGTAGTATGACTTTTTAGCTACTTTTATTCATAAAGCTAATAATATATTTGGACATACACTGGTACAGAAAAATGCCCTTGACAGGAAACAATAACATGTCTCTTAGATATCTCTTCTACACTACACAATAAATATAATATGCTTTATCTATACTATATAATATGTTTAAGTGACAATTTCTATTATACTTCACTCCAAAATCAGATAATATTTTTATAGTACCCAAAATTGTTCCCTCAAATTTACACTCAGCTTAGCATAGCTTTTAGCATTTTAGCAATACATCTGATGCAAATTATTTATATAAATATTCACACAAAGGTAAGTACTTGTCTATTGTACTGATTTGATAGGCACTTGCAAACATACCTACATAACCTTCAGACTATTTATAGACATGCACGAAGCATCTCTTCCGTACACTCAATCACTTCACAAACCACAAATATGAAAATCAGCATACTCACAAGAAAATGCTGTCGAAATTTCCATCCTGTTCGACATAGTTAAGCACATGTTCCACCATCATTGTGCCGATGCCGAGTCTCCTGTACGGGTACAGGCATCCCAGTGTCATAATGTACAGTCTCCTGGAGTTCTCGGACATGTCTATCCTACAGCATACTGCTCCGACCACTATATCATTGTAATACGCTAATTTCGCCAGTTCACCAGCTTCTAAAACGTCTTTGTAGAATTTGTCATTGTACGACACTGGAAATACCACTGTGTTCAGTTTCTTCAGTTGCTTTATATTATGCGGTGTCACGTCGCCGAGTTCTATTTTAGCTCTGTAAAGGCAAATGTGCTCTTTTATGGGTAAATTCTTATGATATGGGACGAGTGTTACATCTCTGTTTTGAAGGTCGATATATACCATATTTTAACATAACTTCAATAAGAAACTTATAAACTAAAAGAAGATGGCTTACCTAGTCATTTTAATAACTATTGTACAAATTAAACACTAAAATTTAAACTTTAATCTACGACACCTATATCACACACACGAGATCACTCCCGCCATCTACCTTGAGCGCAATCGTTCTTCTTTAATTTTTTGACATATGTGTAGAGGGTTGACATTAACTAAATTAAAATTATTACCATTGCTGATTGTCTTTATGCCGTTGAAAGCATCGAAATATGATGTTGAAAGAGTTTTAGAAACTTATTTTTATCTCAGATTAGTGATTTTGGACATACGATATCTCTAGAAGCAATATTTATAATTTGTTATTCCGTATATCTATGAAGATTATTTGCGCAAATCATATTTATCCATATATAATCGAAGGATCGAGTTGCTATTTTCAAATAACCAAAATTAAATTGAATTTCGCGGGCTAGTGCTGATTTTAGTATTCTAATTTATCTATTTAATAAATTCCTGAATTATATATTACAAATTAATTCTGCTACGTCGACACGTTTGGCCAATCCCCTGTTAAACTTCGCATAAATATATTAAAGAAAGCTCACAAGCACTACCAGTGGCGGATCCAGGATTTTGTTTTGGGTGGGGCTTGACACAAAATTTGATTTTTTTAAATTGAACTAATACTATACCTACTTACAGTGAAATAAGTAAGGATATGGTGTGGTGTGGAACAGCTATTAATTGACCGGAAGTACACGACAGGTGCCGCCAGATTTAAAATAATTCTATACTTCTATTGTTTTCATTGACACAACGACATTTCATTTCTTTGAAGGAAATTATAATTTTGTGCGGAATTGTAAAGTGGAAATTAGCGGAAATGTTACTAAATCAGTTGCGATACGTTCAGTCTTGTTTAATAACCAAGAGGTGCTATGGTTTACACTCATCATTACTGCAAACAGCGAAACTTAAGGAGACAGAAAAAGACTCTCCTTGTACAGGAGAATCGAACTCGCCGTTATCTGATACTTCAACCGCTAACAAATTACATGGAGAGCTGTTCCCAACCGCAAGGGTAGTTCCAATGGTGCTTTCGAACAAAGATCCCGTTGTTTTGTCATTTGATGATGTGCCTGGCCCGAAGTCTTTGAAGTATTTGTCAAGTTTCCGTCATTATTTGTCTGTTTTGGGAACGCAATTAACAGCTGGCGTTTTGACAATCAGTCTAAACATAGGTAAAGTAGTTTTTTTTATAACTTTTTAAGATAATCATAAAAAGTTATTTTATTGCCGTTATAATTTGATTTAACCGACGAAAAAACCGGAGATTCGCCGAATTGATAACCTCCTCCTTTTAAAAACTGTAAAAAAAAATAGTTCCATGTGTCTTGTTACAAGTATCTATTATAAAATAAACCTTATTTAATACCTACCTACACCATAAAGGTACATACATAAACACGAGGAAACCTCTGAAAAATCTGTCCACTCTTTTCGATGAGTATGGTCCCGTGGTGCGTTTCATAAGCCCCGTCGGGAATGACATTGTGCTCATCAATCATCCCGACCACATTCAAAAGGTCTTCACGATGGAGGGAGATTACCCGGTACGGTCTGCCCTGGACTCTTTAGAGAAATACAGGATGGAGCACAGGAATCACTTGCTTGGTGGGCTATTTACTGTGTAAGTCCATTTCTAACCGATATTTTCTTGATACTTACTAAATATTTTCATATCATGGCTGTAGGTCCCTCACGCAAATTACCTTGACGATTTGCGTCATACAAAAATCTACCGGAATGGTTGCGCGCAACCGAAATGCAGCGCGTTTGCAGCGTTTTAAATGTTTTTTATTTTACCTTTTTGTAAATGTTTTAAAAGTAATACGTCACATTGTTTTATTAAGTTGACTCGATAGGTTGATTCACTAGATTTTCGCCTCAAACATTATGAAATAGCATTAGGTTCATAGGTTGAGCGCACTTATACAAATTCTGCTTTGACAGAAACCGTAAAGAAACTATATTAAACATATTATATTTTTTGTACAGACATTAGTTCAGCAAGTTTCTCAGAATTGTCTTCTAACCCAGCGTTATTTTTACGATCTAGCCTTAGTAATAGCCATAAGTAAATCTTTACACATATACGAGCTTTGGCTAGAGGTTACCTAATAAGTATTTAATATCCGACTGGATAGCGGCTACAGTAAACACGGTGAAAAACAGTCTCAGGGTCACCAGTAAATTACAATCTGTCCCATCCTAGACAAAACTTTATTCTTACACTCTTGGACCAGAATGTACTCCTTCCCCAACTGATCCTAGTATTGCAGGTATTAGTAGTATTGTATACTAGGTGTAGCATCGGATTGCATGTTAGCACGGACCATATATTTTCTTAACAACTACGAGGTTTAACATGCATTCTGAGACTTCTACACGTCTAGGGTAGAGGTAGGAAATGTCTGTTACAGCCAAGGTCAAGACTGGTCCCGCCAGCGTGAGATAGTCCATGTTCCTCTACACAACTCGATAACGCACCATATCAGCGGAGTGAGCGAAGTCTGCGATAACTTCGTGCTGAAGGTCTACAACATGAGGAACTACCAGGATGAAGTGCCTAATGATTTGTACAGCGCGTTGCACAAATGGGCGTTTGATTGTATGGGTGAGGAGGCTGATGTATTTTTATTGTCTGTGTTTCAAGATTTTTAATGTCTTGTCTTTCTTTCTGCCTGGCGATATCTCCGTCTTATCGTATTATATTATATCATAGATTTGACAGTCTTCGTGGCGCAGTAGGCGAGTAGCCGGTTGCGAAGCGTGAGGCCGTGGGTTCGATTTCCGCACCTAGATAAACGTTTGTCTGATTCACAAATATTTGTTTTCGGTCTGGGTTTTGTGGGACCGCAAGTCCCTCGTAGTACCTGATAACCACGATACAGTTTTACCTAGTGTGGGGTCAGGACTATGTGTGTGACTGTTGGGTGTATTTATTTAATATTTTTTCCTAGTCGTCTATCATCCAATTTGTTCCGGATACAGCACGTTGCCGGCCTAGTGACATTGCATATAGTTCCATCAAGATTCTGTTAATACTAGTACTTATATAGGAAAAAGAATGGTCCTTCTTTCAGGACTGATACTGTTCGACAAAAAGTTTACGATGCTAGACACGGAGCTGGTGTATAGTCAGTGCGACATGTCGTGGATGTACCACAGCCTAGAGCGCGCCACCGACGCCATCGTCAAGTGCGAGTCGGGCCTGCACTGGTGGAAGATGTTCTCCACGCCTGCCTGGCACTCCCTCGTCAAGTACTGCGACAGCCTGGATAGGTGAGTCGTACGAGTTACGAGTAATGGCATTAGTATATAGACATCAGGGGAAAGTCGGGAAAGGCATCCTATCTGAAGGCCAATTCTCGTAATTTTAAACGTTCAAAATATCATTCCGATCTAATCTCAGCATCAAGAAAGTTGCAAATGACATTCTCTTAAACCAATAATCATTTAAAATTACGAGAATTGGCCTTCAGATGCCAAATCCAAACCAAAGCTACGTTTGATTCCAATTTTGATTTAATCGTCGATTTTAAAGATATGCCTTAACTCTACACAGGGTATATTCGATCCGAACTTAGATCCGAAGCTCGTAACTATTATCAAGGTAAAGTTACCATCCCTGAGTAGGGTCATTCATAATATCAGCATCAGCATGAGAGAAATCTTTCAGTCCAGTGTAGCAGACAATGTAGATTTTTTTTCATGTTTCAGTTTAATCGGTAAACATGTTTTGGAAGCGGAACAAGCGTTATCTATCAAACCTAAGGATAATGAGGAGAATACAAGTTAGTTCCTCAATAAACTTTAGGTCGATGTTCAAAGTAGAATATAATATGTTAAAGTAGGTAGAAGACTGAGTTGGAAATCAACTGATGGGGCCCTCACATCGTATCATCCCCTGATAGGTATTTGTATCCCAACTGGGTAGCGACAACCGTACACATGGTAAAAGACTCGTCATACCGGCTATTGTAGCTCGTTTTGGGGTCAGCTGGTGTACATCCACCACGATTCTGACGACCGTCGTTAAATGCACTCTCTTGAAGGTTGACATTGTATGGACTGCACTATATTTACCACCAGATGCAAAGCAGTCACTTTGCCGTGTGAGGATATGAAAACACCGAGGTCTTGACGTATTTAATTCTTTACTACAATTAATTCCGCATTATTATAGAGTCTGCAAGCATTTTGATCAATTCTATGTTGGTGGGACAAGAGAAGATGAGTCCTGAAGACATAGCCACAGTTATTATGGACATGCTACTCATTGGTGTCAATACTGTAAGTATTGATAAGTAGATCTTATCTAAATAGACGCCTCGACACTCAATTTAGAATCGTATTGGGCATAAAATTGAGTGGTGCCATTTTAGAGAAGGCGACGTGAAAACGAGGGGTTGCTTTTACAGGTTCACAGAACAATATGATCTTATGGTGATCTAGTCAGAGAAATTAATCAGCGATTGAGCTCAAGGAGGCGTCCTAGGACGTTCGGTCCTCGCTTTTAACAATCAATGGCAAATGTATTGGGTCCGCTGCCCATACATATTGTGTGCCGTAGAAAAGGGAGTTCTTTGGATAAGTTGGCGATTCCGGTGTCAGGGTCTTATGTTTCTGCAGTTGAGATTTGACAAGACAGAGTTTTTTCGATAACCACTGTGACGGGATCGTCAGGATCTCCCAAAACATGTTTGGACCGTAGATGAAGGGAAGAATAAAAATGCGTGATCTCATATTATAGAAGAATTAGTGGGAGAGGGTACCTTATTAATTTTCGTACCCGGCTAGGCAGCAAGTAGCAACCGCCGTACACACTGAAAAATCAGCCATGGTGACTTGCTTAGACGATGAACGTCCCGGGGACAGCTAGTATCAAGTAACTTAACTAGGCTGGCATAAGACATCATTCTGGCAACTCTCGAGGAGCGCAAGGTCTCTCGACAGTCGACATTATATTATTTAGACTGCACTGTATTTACCCTCAGGTCCAGTGTGATATAATATGTATTTCCTTGTAGATTACGTCAACAATGTCTTTCCTACTGTATTATTTGGCGAAATATCAAAGAGCCCAAAAACTGTTACAACAGGAAGTACTAAAACTGGATAGTAATATGGATTTGGAACAATTGTCGAAAATAAGAGAAAATACACCTTATCTCCAAGCTTGCATAAGGGAGACATTACGGTAATATAAAATAATAATTGAATCATTAATTGAGAGCACATTTTATGTTATCATTGTATTGGTTCATTAGATGATGAAAGAAAGGAATTAGTTGTTAGAACTCAGCCAACAACTTATGGTAATTCACAATTTAAATCAAAAGAACCCGGAACAAGTTGTGGGTCCAAAGAGTCAAACAGATATATAGACTCCGGAGGGGGGAGTTAGGAGTTAATAAAAATCACATTATATTTCAAAATTAGTAAAACAAAGTCTAAACCAGTGGTCGGCAAACTTTGTGGCCGTGGAGCAATAAAAACAAAGTAGGGCAAATACCTTATAATTGGCTTTGTCCAACTACTCAGTTCCTTTGGTGAGGGTAAATAAATACAAAATCGATTTGGGACACTGCATTGAACCAGCCATATCGCCCTCCTCTGTTTAGATCCGACAAGTAAATATTTCCCCCTCACTCACACTCAATGAAATTGTCCTCTCAACTTTGCGAAATATACCTATGTATTTGCATCCAGAGTCCATTGTAATTAACTGCAACTATCACATCCTCCAAATTAAAAATCGTGAAAATAAATTGATATATGAATATATTACAGATTAGTGCCACCAATACCCGTGCTCACTCGAATTTTACCGAAGAACATCACTTTGGACAGATACAAGTTAGTCAATCTGACCAATTATTTTTTATAGGATAGTCCAGAACGAACAAGTGGATCATTGATGGTACCTGAAATGCGCCGCCCAGGAACGCCCACAATACCAGAAGAAACGTGGACGCGTTGCCGACCTTAAGGAAAAGGGATAATTAAGGGATTGGGAAGGGGTGGGCCTCCAAATAGTACCTACCAGTTCCCAAGGCTACTTCTGGTCAACATACATACATAGACTCACGCCTGTTTCCCATAGGGGTAGGCAGAGACAACGGATTTCCACTTGCTACGATCCTTGCATACCTCTTTGGCCTCATTCACTCTGATTAAATTTTTCATACATGCACGTCGGTTTAGGGTACTCCTGACCTGGCCTTTCTCGAGAATATCTCCAAATGTAGATAGATCTTTATATATCTATTTTTTCTGTTCGACATTTTTCGGATTTGAATCCAACGAAGTGCGTAAACACTTAATTGGGGCGTGAGTGGACCACCAACTCCATAGGCCCAAAGTCAACCTCATCTGTACGTGGTACACTTGCTGATTAACAAACGAGGCAATGGAAACAATTAGTTCCCGTTGGGGTTGTATCCATCCATTCAAGCCTGGATTCTGGCATTAAGCCGGAATAACACCACGCAGAAAGAAAGTTGTTTGTATTATGTTTTCTTACAGTATACCTCGTGGCACTCTCATTATGATGTCTACACAAGACACGGCGCTAAAAGAAAGCAACTACGACGACGCTGCAATGTTTTACCCTGAAAGGTGGCTCAAACCAGAAGCGACAGATTACCACGCTTTTGCGTCCATTCCGTTTGGATTTGGCGCGCGGAAATGTTTGGGACAAAATATTGCTGAGAATTTGCTTTCACTTTTGACGATAAAGGTAACACCTAACCTAACAAGGCGCAGGCATATTCAGGCGGGACATGTGTACTGCAAACATGACATTTCTTTATTACATATATATATCTATGCACTTTTTCTTTGGCACAGGAAGATTTTTGTTGTGTATTGCGGTGCAGCCTGCCGAAATGTGTGCGGGCCTTTGTCCCTCTGTAATAATTTCTGTCCCATTTTGCAAGTGGCGCAACATTCATATGTCGGTAATTTATTGACAGCCTCTGTGGCGGAATGGTTGAGTAGTCTACAGTGAAACGTGAGGCCGCGGGTTCAATCCCCGCACCGAGACAAATATTTGTCTGATCCACAAATCTTACTGAGGGGTCAGAGCTGTGTACAGTGTACCTGTTGGGTTTTATTTATAATTTCCTATCATCTCCATCCATTCAGCTCTTAAATCTGTCACCACAAACCCAAGATGTAAACTATATGCCGTATGTCAAATTACTTTCCGTCGATTTTGCAATGCTGTGAGCGTGTGTTTGGTCCTAGGTGATAAAAAATGGCACGTTTGGTTCCATACATATTACAGATTGTAATATTCATGTGGTCTATAATATTGATATCTGTATTCTCTGCCTGCCCCTATGGGAAACAGGCGTGAGTCTATGTATGTATGTATGTATATCTGTGTCTGATACCTTTTTACACACTTTATCTTTATTCACCCTCAAATCTTGTATCCATGTACATTCATATTCCAAATTACCATGATATTGTGATGTAAGCTCATGAGATAATAATATACTGTCCCACGATTAAGCACCAGCCTAACTAATGACAAGCGTAGCCCCACCATACTGACATTACGCGGGTTGTTGGTAGACTTTAGATGTACCATCGAAATTTTAAAAATATTTATACTATTTATTCAGTACTGGCTTATTTATCTTCCCATTCTAGCCACTGTTGCCACCTTATGAAGTTTATGATTACAGTAAGTAAGAAAGTATAGATAAAATTACATACATAGACTCACTGCCTGTTTCCAATACGGGTAGGCAGAGACAACAGATTTCCACTTGCTACGATCCATGCATACCTCTTTCTCCTCCTCCTGTACAAGTGTTAGGTGAATTCTTATAATTTATTTTACAGCTAGTGCAAAAGTACAAACTAGAATATCACTATGGTGACATTCAGCCCACAAGAAGTTTCATTGCAAAACCCAATAAGCCATTGAAGATAAGGTTTATAGATAGACATTAGTTATTTTAATTTGAAAATGTACAATTAAGACAAGTTTCGTGTTTTTGTTCTGCAAGCAATAAAACAATTACAATGACATTCGTGTTTTTTTATTACGTACCATATATTTCATTTATTTTATAATAATAAGCTAGAGTGTAAGCTAAAACCATAATTTTGTGAGCTCATGAGACATATAACCACACAACTTTATAAGTTAGCCATTGTCATAAAAAATACCTATTCAGTTTGACGATTTTCTTTTTTATTATGTAAATATGCAACCAATTTCTGGCCATTTACATTAAAGAATCATTAGTATTGTCAGTTGCATTTATAAATAAACACACGTTTACCGCGTTAAGCAATCCTTGGAGCCTTCAGTGTATGGATGGGTGACCGATTGGCGGTACATATTTCCTTTCTCAAAATAATCGATTTTATTTTTCTGTTTATTTCTGAAGGTTTCCTTGCCTTTTTATTAGGATGTTTATAACTTAGTAGTGAATCGATTAATTTGCGAAAGGGCATTTAGAGAAAAGGACATTATGACCCTAAACCGTAAGAAATCTGTCCCAGCTGTTACAACTGACAGCAAATGTTAAAATAAAACAGCCTCTGTGGGGCAGTGGGTGACTAGCCGGCTGCGAAGTGAGAGACCATGGGTTTGATTCCCGCGATGTGAAATTTTTTGTGTGATCCACAAATGTTTATTTCAGGTCTGGGTGGTGTGGAACCAAGACCCTCGTAGTTTCTAATACCCAAAATACAGGTTAACCTAATGTTCATATTTTCAAAATATGCAAAAATGCTCATACCTTTTATCAAATTAAATTGGACTAAGACTTATTCGAGCTTTTTATCTATTATTACAGTCTATTATGACCACATACTGTCATCTTATAAAATATTATGTTTTGCTCGTGGCTCCGTCCGTGTAAATGGCTTTTTCCGGGATAACAACTAGCCTATCTCATCCAGGTCATGTGTCTACCTGTACACCAAATTTCATCCAAAACCATTAAGCTGTTAAGGTGTGATTGACTAACAAACATCCATACTTTCACATTTATAATAGTAGTAGTATATAGTACTACATGAGTAACCAGTTATGTCCCCTAAATCTGCATAATTACTCTAAAACTTTGCAAACAAAAACATGTAATTATATTAAATAACTCTTATAAATGACATAGTATATCTATCGTTGCCTTCTTGATGAAAATATATTCAAGTACTTTCCTCTGGTCATCTCTTTTGCTTCCTCGAGTCCTAGTTGGTAAGCAAGATCATGAAGCTTTTTCACTTCCATTATGATGCCACTAACTGATAGGGCCCCTAATTCTGCAAGATATTATATAGAAATCAAAATAAAATATAATTTATTATACACAAATTACAATGAATTATTGCTCCTGATAATATTTCATAGTATCATTTTTTATTGATTGTATATTCATTATATTTAGGTACTACAGTAAGTTCATATGAGGGTTGCATAAGAATTTATAGGTTTGAATAATGAATACTTCCAATACAATTAATATATGTGTGACATTGTAGCTACAACAACACAACTTTAATATGAAAATTATTTAGAGAAACTATCAAAAAACAATCAAACTCACGTTGCATATAGTTGTAATCTTCTTTGGTAAGACCCCGTTTCCAAGAAGGCGGGGACTGGTTGGCGCTAGGCAGAGGAGCAAACTCCGAGACGCCCGGAACTGATAACGAATCAGAAGTAAAACATGAGGTCTCGTCTGGAGCGCATACAGTATCATTCCCATCGCCCATTGCAAATACAAAAGTTTAAAAGTAGTCGTTTTTAACCGAAACACTAACGAATATCAAGCAATAGAGAAAGGGATGACAACATAAGAAATAACAATTGAAATAGCGCGATATTTAAAAATAAATCCTGCGCCACAATCAATTCCGCTATTTATGATTATGACAATACCACAATGTAATTCTTACTTTGTTCCGGCCATAGCTCTGGTGAAGCTCGATCAAGTTTCTCGGAGCTGAAGAGACTTTCCTCCAAGGATGTCAAAGGAATATCATCTGAAGCTACTTGTTCTAAAACAATGCATGAAATTGTAAATATGGGTTTAACAAGCAATTGCCAAAACATAAAAAGTTAATGCAAGTATGCTATGCATTTCTCATGAAGCTTGTTGCGTTATTCTGAATTGTTAAAAGGACAGGTAACCATTATTTACCTTCTTGGGAAGGAGAATTTTGTTTCGCGGCCATTTTCCAATAATTGACACTTCTCTATGGATAGACATCGTTTCGAATTTGGTATTGGAGATAATAAACGACCATAAAGTAAACTTCATTACGTGAAATAGATGGCATTCTTGTTACAGCACCGATTAATCGAATTGCTCGACTAATTCTGACATATAATATTTTATTATGGCAATATTGAAGAACATAATATTACCGTATTACTGATATCTTCTACTTTAGGAGAAATAATTTCTATTTATTAATTTATTATAAATCAAATTTTAACGTGGTTGTATTCGTAATTCCTTATGCTGAAATATTAAACACTAAAATAAAATAAAATATATCCCCATGAACACCTGTTTTCAATACAACTTAAGCATAATGGTAATAATTTAGCGTTTTGTAATTTTAACTCTGGTATACTTTTACAAGTTCTTTCTTCCGGTTGCCAACACAAGGCAAGGTGCGTATTTTGGAACAGCCACATGGTTTATTTGTGAAATAAAGGTGTATTATATAGTTTTAGTGACATAGCTATAAAATCCTGTACTCACGGTAAATTTTATGACTTAATATATCCACTTTTACCATTGGGTTGTTCGGCGTGATAGATATCTGTGAAGCTACGAAAGCGTTGCGATGCATCGAAGTTCCGAACTACTGTTTTATTGATAAATCTGTTCCGTGGACCACGGACGTAGTTATTTTAGTATATAAATTAAAATAAAAACCAATACAGTTTCCATAAGTGCAACATTAAACACCGTTGACTGCTTAGCATACATAACCTCACTTCTAATTCATGTATGCTTACTATTTTGACATACCATATTTCTTCATTGACTCAAAATTATTTTACTTTTAGATGCGTTCCGTCACGGTCAAGGATGTCGAACAAGACAAGGTTGTCAAGACAGTCGCAGCCCATTTAAAGAAGTAAGTTCCAGTTTCACTGTATGCTTCAAATTTTATTTTTAAATGGAATGTACGTTTGTTTCTACAATTAGTCTTCTAGTAACGAAACTATGAAAATATATGAAGATATGGATTTAAACATGAACTATTAGTAAACTTTAGTATACATAATCTTACAGTGGTGTGCTTTATTTAGTTTGCTTGCTTAGGGTTATCGATAAGTACCTTAAAAGAAAGTGTCCTAGTAAATAATTACCCCTAATATTTCCTTTATAATGTTACTGTGTAGATCAAATCCATTACTGCCATAAAATGTACAGCCAATATATTAGCCCAAGAATTCCACAATACATCACTGGAAACCACATCCAACATACGAGTGGTTGTGCAGATAAACATGCACTGTCTGCAATCTAGCAAATACTATTTTTAAAGCAACAAACCTTTTTGTTACTTTCTTTCAAGCTAGTCCTGGCTTCAAACAAATTCCAGTAACAATATAATTTATAATTTCTATATGAAAAATCACACATCAGTTGCCTGGGATTGGAATTTGTGACCAATATGGTGATAGGCTTACCCACTGTCACATCATGGGACTGAAATAAGTTCAGTGAAATATGAGTACAGTGCTTGGTGCACCTTTGAAATGAAATAGTTTAATCATGTAGGCAATTAAAATAGCAGTTATGACAAGTCAGTACAAAATAAAGAAACTTATGTATAGAAATCATATCAACTAATGTATACATAACATACATAGCGTCATCAAATTACTTTGCCTACCCTTGTCTCAGGTGCATATACAGAAAGAACTTATGTATACTGTAGCTTATTTTATCTGAAAGATATGCAAGTAATATTTTTCTTCCATTTACAGGACGGGCAAAGTCAAGGTGCCAGAACACATGGACCTTGTAAAGACCGCCCGCTTCAAGGAATTGGCTCCCTACGATCCTGACTGGTTCTACGTACGCTGTGCTGCCATCCTTCGTCACATCTACATCAGGTCCCCTGTCGGAGTCAAGACTGTCACCAAGATCTTTGGTGGTCGCAAACGCAATGGAGTCACACCCTCACACTTCTGCAGGTGAATATAGAAGAGTTTTATATAAAGCAATAGTCACCTCAATATTTTATTACATTTATCAATAACTAAAAAAGCAGTGATAGCTCAGCGGGGAGTGGTATGGACTGTCGAGACGAAAGTCGCAGGTTCTGACTTTTATAAGTTATGTGTGTATTAATTGTTAATTATTACTTGCTTTAACGGTGAAGGAAACATTGTGAGGAAACCTGCATACCTAAGAAGTTCTTCATAAGAATTTCGAAGGTATGTGAAGTCTGCCAACCTGCATTAGGCCAGCGTGGTGGACTAAGGCCTAAGCCCTCTCATTCAGTAGAGGAGGCCCGTGCCCAGCAGTGGGACGAGTATAATACAGGGCTAGTATTATTATATCAATAACTATGAGTGCCCTTGTAGATGTTTTTATCTGGAACAACACCCTCTGAGGGTTATCTATTGAACAATCTTGAAATATGTATTTGCTTATTTGTTTTTCGGAGTACACCTACAAAGTTTCTCCATACAAACTGTGAACCCCCATTTTACACCTTTAGGGGATGAATTTCAAAATATCTTTCCTTATTCCTTGTATACATCATAAAGGTAATGTCTGTGCAAAATTTCAAGAGTTTGGGATGTGTGTTGATTGATTAGTGAGTGAGCCAGTCAGGACTCCTCTTAAAAAAAATCTAAAGTAAAGTTACTTTTTAGCCAATGAAAAAAGGGAGGAGATATTACATTGACATTTAAATTCATTATTTTTTAAGTAAACAATCATAAATTGTTATTGCCCAACCTGGGATTTAAACCTAGGACCTTACATACTCAGCCTAAGTACACTGCCACTAGACCAACTGGACTTTAAGAAGTCTGTCAATTGAATTATCTATTGTGATAAGTTGGTTAAAAACATTGTTATTGGGACTTGGCTGGATATACTATATTTCACATGTCTGATGACATGAGGTGTGTCAGATTCGTAGCTTGTGGTACTCAATAGTCTCTGCCTACCCCCATGTGACATAGGCGTGAGTGTGTATGTATATGTATGTATGTCTGATGACCTGTGAGTGAGGTTTCTATGGGATAGATACTGAAGGAACTTTGTGGACCTGAAGATGGTCAAATAAGTTGGAATACATAATCAAAAGACTGCAAGAGCTATCTAGACAGAAGATTTGAGATGATGGAGGCCCTGAAAGCCGAATATTCTTAGCCTATACATATTGAATTTTTATACTGTACACTCAATATTGTAATTGTAAGCAACAATTACAATGAATGTAATTTTTTTTCAGATCATCAGGCAGCATTGCCCGTAAGGCCCTGCAGGCCCTCGAAGCCCTCAAGTTGGTAGAGAAAGTGCAAGATGGTGGCCGCATTCTCACCACCCAGGGCAGACGTGACTTGGACAGAATCGCCGCCCAAGTGCGTCTAAAGGCCAAGCAACAAGCCAAGCAGCAAGTGATTGTTCTGTAACTTTAATTGTAATAAAAAAATAATAACCCATTTTGACTTTTGATTCCTTTTAATTGTAATTATATGTAATTACGTCAAAGACGCGCCGGTCATTCGGCTGATAGTAATCGTCATGCCAACCCATAAACAGATGCAACACCAATCAGAACCTCGAATTAAGAAGTACTGCACAGTGTACTATACTAGACTGCGCTCGTTACAAGATTTTAAGACTCGCTACTGCCCATTCATTTTACTGGCTTCAATATCCTTCATATCGGAATAACAATGCTTACACACTGTGTTTGGTCGTGGAAATGGACAAAGCAGTCTTTCAGTCGCTATCAGTTCTATACCCCTAGTAAATATTACGAAATTACCTACCAAATTTTTTTTTACCTCGAGGTATTCGTATTGCCGACCGTCTCGGGGTCACAAGAAAATGTACAAAGACCGCCCATCTCCCACTGTGTGGCCGCCACCCCCGATTCCCCAATTAGCACGGATACCGTCACAGATTACATTGATTTATATGGAGAGATACCGATTTTTTATGGTACTCAAGTGATACCATTAGGCCTAGTGCGAGTATTATTACTATTAAATAATTACTACCGTCGAAGTGTCTAAACTAGTCATTAATACGTATACATACATAGACTCGCCTGTTTCCCATAGGGGTAGGCAGAGACAACGGATTTCCACTAATACGGTAATAGTCATTAATACGGTAATAAATTTCTTATTCGTCTAATCATACTAATATTATAAATGTGACTGTAAGTTTGTTTGTTACGCTTTTCACGCGAAAACTACATAACCGATCATCAATAAACTTTGTACACATATTCTTGGAGGTATAAGAAGTAACATAAGATACTTTTTATGAAAAAAAATATTTATCATTAGTTTCTTACGCTTTCACGCCTAAATCACTGAACCTATTTTGATGAATTTTGATGTAGAGATAGAAGGGACCCTGGAGACGGTTATAGGCTACGTTTTATTTCGGAAAAGTCTATTAATTCATCATAGGTCCCACTAGTGGCTACTAATTGACGTATGGAGAGAAAACGAAAACTTTCATCGTTTAGGAAAACTATTAAAACTTGTACTAGGCCTACAGTAGAATCATGGGCGCGTATCCGACCTTAAAGGAAAGGGATTGGGAAGGGGCGGAGGATTTGGGACTCCGGATATAGAAAGAAAGAAGAAGACTTACTGTTATAGATGTAAAGCCGGTTAAAAACTTTTTCAACCAAGCAGATAAAATCGGCACGTTACAACTACGAGTATTTTTATCCATTTTATCCGGATAAATACGGATATTTTCATCGTCACACCGTGCAGTGTTCTTGTTCGTTCGAGAATCTCGGAACTACTGTACGAAGATTCATACGGTTTTCACCAATAGAAAGATGAATTATTCAATAAGGTTAAAGGATTTATGGATATTTTGTGAAAATAAGCTACCGGTGGGATGATAATCGTGAATTAAGATGAAAAATTCATCCCACCTGAGAGCTTCCATAGCGTGCGCTGCGTACATTATTAAAATATCTGCTTCTTTATGTATACTACTAGACAAGCTGCGCGGTATATAGAATTATATAATATACTTAGGTATTAAAAAATATCGATACAAAATTAATTAGTTAGTTTATCAGCTCTATTGCGCATGCCGCAGCAGTCAGAGTTGCCAAATATCTTTACTTTCCAGTATTTCTACAGATTTTTTAAATATTTGGATTTAGGTGCATATATTCCTAGTCTTTAGAAATACGTGATCAAAATACCAGTTCTACCAAGTTTCAATTACTTATCGATACTAAAGGACTTTTATGACTTTATTAGTTTATGAATTATACATGTCATGAAAATTCAAGCTAGTTTAATTTAAAAGGTACGTCCAATGAAAATTGTTTTTTTAAGTTATGTTGTATAGTTTTTGATATATCGGATATTTTCGATTACATTATGGAGCCTCTCACTGTGTGAGGTCCGACACTGACTTGGCCAGTTTTTATTCCATAAATTTAGTAAGTAATAAAAAACACGTTTTTAAATACGCCTCATGTCTATTACACGCCCGGCCCGCGGTCTTACCATAAGTACTAAGTAGTGCCCGGGTAGTGGATAAATTCTTTTTGCTGCGGACGGGATATAATGATAGGTATTTTTACTTTGATTAATATATATAAAAAGACGGAAAAAAATGCTTTAACTTATTTTGGACGTCCTATTTCTCTTCATATTTTCGGAGTGCATCTGGCAACTCTGGTGGCTGTAATCATGTTAGACATACAAATTTGTTGGTATGAGTACCTTTTTTAGGGTCGTGTACCATGTACCAAGTAAAAATGTACCAACTTTCAACATCAATCATAAAAAAAACTTGTACCTTCTAAGAATAAATCAGTTCTTGCTGGACGTCATGCGTACAACTTTTATTATTGTTCATAATGCTATTTATTTTGGACCCATCGAGTAACTTACTTCAGATTAACTTTATCAACCGAGCGAATTGGCCACGGATGAAGATTGAAGGGTATGATTTTGTCAGAAAGTGAACCAAAGTCCATACCCTGCTGTCAAATGTATTGAATTAATAGAACAATTAGAAGAATTCGGTCAATGCAACTCAAGGTTTTTTTCTATATAATTAAAAAAGGATGAATGTTATTGTGTGTGTACCAACATTTTATTTCAAATACTAGCTTTTATCGACATCTGAACCAGTCTTATTGGCCCATAACATCACTGCTGTCTGGTCAATATCGCATTTGTTGATAATTTCACTACGAACTTCACTTCGAGTTCATACGCAGTTGACAGAGTGGTTGACAGTTCACAATTTTTTATTTTCACAGTTCATCACGGCTGTTAATCTACGTACAACGAAACGCTCGACATAGCGCCATATTGTTTTAATGTTGTATGACATTTAGGGTTTTCATTCTTGGCCGTGATTGGCTGACGTGTAAGCGAATGCCGGACGGATTTATTTGACAGTTGATTGACAAGTGACATTGACCGGCGTTTTTGGACATTAAAGAACACTATTATACTTTCGAAGCTTTTTGTTTGTCAAAAACATTTCGAAAACAAGTTCATTACCTGCAAATCACGTCTCATAGGCAAAGCATATCCTTCTTTGTTTACTGAAGAAGAGATTTCTAGTGGAATACTATCTCAGGATTACGCTGGTAAGTCTATTATTCTATTTTCTGTGTATAGTTTGGCCAGTAGTATATTGCTGCACTATATACTAATATGAGTTATGGTAGGTTCCGCCTTCCCATTATGATTTGACGGTGGATTTGGTATTCTGTGGGGATTTGGTGTCCCACAATCCGCAACGGGAACCACATTTCACCATTGCCTCGGCTGTTAATCAGCAGAGTGTACCACAAAAAGATAAGGTTGGTTTTAAATGTAAGATGTTGATGGCCCACTTACACTAACATACATGTTATTACTTTTAATAAAAACAATTCACTGTTTTTGGAATAGTGATATCCTAATGCAGTTATTTTTACTTTCTTATTATAGCTTTGCCTTGCCAAAGTATTTTTTAACCCATCAAGTGATGCAAAACTCTCAATAGTAACATAATGACACTTGAGATTACAATAGATTTCTTAGATACTAAAGTATTGTTATTTTTTTATCAATTTCAGAAAATATGGATCCTAATACTGATCATAGCTACTCACGTAAAAGACACATTGACCACACATATTGTGTCAGACTGGAACCATTGACAGGTTGGTAAATATAATATTTTTAATGTCTAACTTTTGTGTATACACAAATTGCAATAATAATTTAATATAAGATCACGCCTGTATCTCTGAAAGAGTATGCAGAGATGCAACTAGTACACCCACAGTTTGCCGACCTTACTTCTCTGTCTCATGATCCTATTCCTACTCCTATTTCAACCCTGGACAACTCTCATGTATGTTTTTTTGAAATTGAAAATTCAAACACAAATTGTAATTTTCCCGGCCTAAGAATGCTTCTACTAGACCAATAGTTGATAATTGATGAGGCGATCAAACATTGTGCTTCTAAATGTTCGTAAAACCACATCCCTAATTAAAAAAAAATATAAATGAGTTATTGGTGTATTTTTCAGAAATTATTGTTTCTGGCTCAAGTGACTTCCAGAATTTACCAGGAAATCCATTAACCAGTCTGGATTTAGGTAATAAAGTTTTACCTTTTTATTTCTTATTTATCTTGTGACATATTATTTGTTTATTTAATATCTTTCCGAACAAGAACTTTACAATAATTTTTACTTTTCTAGCAAACTCTGTTAACCCAGAGATAATTACGTCTGGACAATTAGATGTCAAGCGCCGGTCACATTTTACAGGTTAGTGAATCTGTATTATCTTAGATTATCTCTTGCCCATGTGGCTTAACTCAAATCCTAGGCAACTACTTAATGTACCCAAATAAAGGGTATTGTTTTGTATGTATATTACAGAACATGGGCTATCAGTGTATGTGTGCTTGAATAATAAACATCCATACATCCTCACAAAATTTATAATATTATACATAGGATTTAATATGTGGAAAAGCAGTAGATGCTATGATGTGAATTTGGTGCACTAGAGGTATGATGTGCTGGGCAATTTCTCAGTTACCTTTATTAGTTACTCAGGAATACAATCAACATTAAATTATATATAACTTTATTTAAGCAATATATACTAGACTTTCACATCATTTATGATGGAATTAACTAATCAGCTTTGAGTTGGGACTAACTACTTTATCATTTTCTAGGTTTGGATAAACCCCAAAGTGTGAAAGCTTCCAGGAAGCGGTTAATTAAGAAAGTGGCAGATTTGACACCAACATGCCCATTAATCTACAATGAATATACAAAGGCAAAACAACAAACGTGACTTTTACCGTAGAGCCAAAAAAAGCTCTAAAGTTCAGCAAGGAAAATGCGATGCAAAAAAAGGCTTTTGAAAATTATAAAAATAAATCTTTTAATAAATAATGTGTACTTTTATTTAATTTTCCTCTACTTAAATAAATGAGATAAAACAGTAAATTATACTGGTGTATCAGCCTAGCGTTTTGAGCTGTACGTTACTAGTTCCTTTGCCATTTGCATTTAATAAGCCACAGAGTAAGCATATTTTATGTAGTCTGTGGATTATGTATTCGACAGAAAAAAAAGAAACGTCAAATGACACTAAAACTCACAAATGAATTTTTTGTTCTACAGTTGGCAGTCTGATATGTAGTATCTCTAAGTAGTCTGTGCAGTTCATTCGAAATCTTACGTGCGCTTGGTTGTGTTTTGAAATGCAGTGATCAAAATGTTATTGTCATTTCTACATCGTATTAGTTTCGTGGCATTTGTGTGTTTATTTTCGTATGTGATTTGCGCGCGGCAGTATGGGAGCCCGGGAAATACTTTGTACGTGGTGGAGGATACCGCTAAGAGTGGAGGGATAACCGTAATCAATAGAAACGCTGATAGCGAATCTCCCTTGTTAGAAAGGAGAAAACGAGATGCAGCCATACAGACACCGACCGTGCAGAAAAACATCAGTACATGGGTGCGTAGCAGCCATTTCCTTATTAAATGTTAATCTCCCCTTTTGTTGTTATTCGGACTACAATGATCTATGACATCTGAAATTGCCGAAGTTGTTTGTAGGAACTCTTGTTATTTTGTGCCCTTATTCAATGTTTTGTGTAAAACAATGACGTAGCATTTTTCAGTGAGATACCGGTAATATTGAAGGTCGTTTTCTTCGTGTTTATATTTAGATATACACTCTAATTATAATTAGTGAGAATGTGACTCGACGTTTTTGTTTATACATTACATATGTACTTATTTTCTCTAGGTATAAAATATTTTTTCAATGTCCCATTCACTGATATTCTGTTCCAATATTTTATTATCCTGGTTTATCTTTTATACTTAGCAAAAAAAAAGTACCCTAAGGGGTAATCTCTAAAAGTACTTAAGGAACTGATTCTAAAATATATCACTGATAGAAAGTATTATTATTCCTTCGTATTATACACAATTATTTACCTTAATATTTAAAGGTCAACCCTCTATAATAGGAGAGGTATTTTTAATGTCATAAGATAAAAAGAAAGAACATTGTGTTTATTACGGTATCTTACACTAATAATAGTTATGCTAGAGTACCTACTATAATAATATAAAATTTACATACGCACTCACGCCTGTACTCCCTGAAGGGGTAGGCAGAGGTGTAGCCAGTACACCCACATTTCGCCGAGCGTATCTCCGTCCCACGATGTGATAGGGGGCGAGCCTATCGCCATACCGGGCACAAATTCCAGACTCCGGGCTGATACTGAGCATTTCGTAATAGAAAAACCCAATACCACTTTACCCGACCCGGGGATCGAACCCGAGACCTCAGCATTAGCCTCAATCGTAACGCGTACGCATTACAACTGCGCCATTAATATAAAATTATAGGAAAAAAAACAAAATGACATTAGCATACTAGAAATAAAGATATCATAACTTTATTCTTGTTAATAATATTAAACTATAGCTAAATAGCCGTAACTTGTCCACTAACTGTAATATTCATTTGTCTGTAAGTTTTAAATTAACTTGTAGTAATTTATAATAGAACTGTATAATTGTTTTTTGTTTTGTTTGTAGCGTTTTAATCTTTGTCTTAGGTATATCAACTGCAATAACCGGTCATCTCGCATCTGTGGTTTTACTCTTCAATTCTTATCGTGTATTTGCCTCACTTGACGTTGGCGGAATTGTCCATAAGGACAGAGCCATAATTTTAAAAAATATTAATATTAAAGATATCATAAATTACGTGAAACTTGTCTCAACACAGACAAACTAAAACAACAATTCTTTAGTGAAGTGGTGACAAAAACTGAAGAAGCTAGGCATTAGATCCTTCATATCTAGTAAAATCACAGTATCTAGGAGGAGTACATGTTTTGCTTTAACTTATACTTCAAATAAAATATATTTTGTTAGTGTGTTTTCCTTGAAATATGAGTACTTAGCATTAACTTCCCTTCAACCTTGCCTAATTTTATTATGTTATTATTATAATTATATTATTTTAACATTACTTTTATATAGATAGATGAGATAGTTTTTGCATATCTTGCTATGTAGCTTGTAACTTTTGTAATAGTGTCACTAATTCAGCTGTTGTCCTATGCTTTGATGCTCAGACACAATCATTGTGGCTATACAAATTCATCACACACACACATAACACCACATGTTAATAAGTTAGTTCAACAATATTTTATTTGTTGGTTTATTATTTTCTCAAACCATTTCAATGTATCATTTTCTTCACAGACTACTCATTTGAATGACAGTCATCAGCAATTGATGGTGCACTGGGTGGGTGAAGGATCCAATGTCATCATATGCCTGGCACGGGACTCCAGTCCAAGGAACAAAGGAGGGCTGTCACCATCAGCTCTCTTCATCTCCTATGACTATGGCAAGAATTTCACCAACAAAACAGAGAGCTTCAGGCTCGGGCCGAATCCAGACAGTGGATATGCACAGCTGGACAAATTCTTCAACCATCCGAAATACCCTGAGTTTGTAAGTTTTTTATACATAATATTACTAATAGAGGAATTCATGACTGAGGCATTCTTTACCAGTCACTTATTATAAGGCCAAAGTTTAAAAAAAACTGTTTTGAATAAAAACGATGAAAATGATCAGTATTAATCAATAATATTTTGCATAAAATGGGAAAAATATGTGATTCCACATGAAATATTTTGCCACAAATTGCAATAATCCCATTTTATGGATATGGATGCGCCTTTAATACACGTAAAACGACACACGTCGCTGTTGGCGAGTAGCACGGCAAAATCGATAGGTACAAAAATAGTTCAGCTACCATTTGATCGGCTGCAGGTCTGATAAGTTATTTTGCGCGTAATATAACAATTACCTAATAACAATTAACAATTAATCATAATTCTTATTTAAACCCATCTGAGGCGCAAGACACACAGAAAAGATTTAAAGATAGGACGGAGATGGAACTTACGTGATGCACTTTTAAGGTGTTTTCATATAAAATCCAATAAAATAATAACTCAAAACGCAAAGCTAGCCCATGAAGAGGATGGCCATGTGATTTGAGACTACCACATTGTATTTTATATGAAAATAGTTTGAACAGACGCCATTCCTTCGCCCCATCACCCCCAGTCTTACATCGTATCTGTGTAATTTGCACATAAGGTGTAGGCTACAGGTAAAGTAATGTATTATGAAGTTACTAGTATTATTTTTGACTAATTAAACTAAACATATTGACGATTTATAATATGTTTTATCTTGCTAAATGTTTGTTGAAGACAAGATAACAATGTAGTCATTATAAAACATAATATTGTGTATAGATTACTATAGATGCCTAAAAGATAAAACTTTTGTTACATCCAAAGAAAAATGTGAGCCGTCATGGGACGCCTGGCAGATGTGAAACATTGTGTGTGTGTACAAGTAATATGCATAAAAGATAATATTATTACAGGAATTAAATATAGCCTAATGAAAAAATGAAGTATTACGAATTTCTTATAGAAAATGGTATCTTTATTTAATAAACATTTATTTACATGTGATATAAAAATTCGATATTAATATCAAGTGGCCACAATTTAAATATTTTCATAAATAATAATAATAAAAAAATAATTAATTGAAGATAATATTAATATAATTTATATAATTACTAATATGATTAATATGAATATAATTAATTAAATATAAAAATATAACACACCGTACACTCTACTACACATAAAATATATATATGTATACCTTAGTATAGCGTGGCGACCCGTCGCCACGGCAAGCGTCGCCACGTCAAAAATTCGGTTTACAAGTGAGCCTATAAATGTTTCACATCAAAAACTATACCGAATTTATGAATATTGATGTTTTTTAAATACATTTTATCAATAAACATACAAACTGGTTATCACCATTATTTAATGACTGGTTGATCTTTAATTAAGAGGATAAAATAATGTTGCAATCATGCAGGGAATATTAGGCAGTTTAGTTGCTATGACTTTTTTCTTATTGTTTGTGCCATACGTATATAATCCTTGTACCCCGGAAGGGTAGGCAGAGGTGTAACTAGTTCACCCACAGTTCGTCGAGATTGAGATGCTTATATGTTTTTTTCCGGACCCATGATCCAATGAGGAGACGAGCCTATCTTCATACCGGACACTATTTTTTATTTATTTTTATTGCGTAGGCTGGCAAACGAGCAAGTGGGTCGCCTGATGGTAAGTGATCTGCACCGCCCATGTACACCCACAATACCAAAAGAGTCATGGGCGCGATGCCGACCTTAAACGAAAGGGTGAATTAAGGGATTGAGAAGGGGAGGGGAATTGGTCCTCCGGATATCTCACTCACCGTACGAAACGCAGCAGCAAGTTGCTTACTTTACGTCGGATTTCTGTAAGACAGTGGTAACGATCTGGACGAGCCGGCCCATTCATGCTGTAGACACAACTGTCTACAGCGTGGCTCTACCACTCGTAGCTTCCGATCTCGACCAACTTATAATACATTAAAGTCTTTGCTTGCGTGTATTTTTTTACTCTCAACAGTTCTACATTGTATATCACCTAACAGCACAGTAAAATATTACCAGAAATAATTACCTAATTAAATAAGTCGATTAAAAACATGTTGTTTGTGAACTAAATGATTCATTTATAAAATTTCACCATATTTTATCATATAAATTTTAATATTTACCAGTTTACGGAAGTTTCTGCGGGACTTTGTTAGTGCGTTTACAAAATTCGTTTCTATATATCGTCTTAGCGATATTGAATGAAGAAAATAATGGAATCGCTTTGTAGCTATAAATTTGCTGCTTGTCTAGGCTACCTGTATCCCAAAATGTCTAAAGAGAAAGTTATTTACTATATACTTTCAAAAATAGCTTTCTATGGCCTATTACACAGCATTCGAGTAAGATATATATCCGCCAATTAACGTAATAGACAAAAAAATAAGTAGAAAAAGAAAAAACTTTTGTAAGTAGGTACTATTTTTTACCTAGTCCCTTTCTTTTGGTATTTGTTAGAGTGTGACTTTGGTATTTTAACATTTAATATTGTATTTGGTAAGTAGCATTTACTAGAGGTGGTGACACAGGGCCTAAATACATTTAATTTTAATTGGTGGATAAATATTTCTTGAACATTGTGAAATAGGCTATTATAATATAAATATACGTAATACAGTAGTTAGAACGTATACACTGTATGTGGGCCGCGATCGTTGCCCCTGGACTTTAAATTGGAATTGTTATGCTTTATCCTTTCGACCCGTCTGAGTGAATCATGTAAACCAACAAACACAACTAGAACTCCGCACATTGTGGAAAGTTCCAGATTATTTTATTTAACTGTTTATTGTATATCCTGTTAAATAGCAAGATAATGAAAAATACAAAAGAAAATTTTACAAATAAATGAAGTACACATGGCGATCTTTTCTGCGACATATGGATGAACTGCATATAGTAAAAGAGGGTAGTGTGATACTTAATCGCGGTACAGTTTTATTTATTCTTTTGCATAATTTATTATGCAACGCATGGCCTCCATAGTCGTAAAGGTAACAAAGATAAGAAGTCATTACAACTTTATGAGATAGTTACCAATGCAGGATTTATTTTGTATATATATACATACACTCACGCCTTTTTCCATAAGGATAGGCCGAGACTAAGGATTTCCACTGGCTACGATCCTTGCATACGTTTTTGTCCTCCTACACTCTCATACTTGCATGTCGGTTTTGGGTACTTCTGACCTGCCCTTTTTCAAGAGTATCTCCGATTTGATCAGAAGACGTTCGGCAAGGTCTTCCCCTCCCAAATGTATCTACCATTCACACTATTTTCTATTATATTTTTAGATTATGGCCCCATCGTTTGATATTCAATCGAACCCCATTCATACTCGGTATGAAGATTTGTTACGTTAATCTTCTTTCATCCATTCTTTCTACATGATCAACCACCTTAGTATTCTCTTCTCAATCGTTGTTATTATGTAGTAAAGAGATGAAAGACAGTAAAGAAAGTAGAAGAAGAGGATGTCCTCTTCCACAGACTACACCACATCGCTCTCTTACCACATTATTTTGTAAAATTATATTTAACAAGCTATTGCTCGCGGCTCCGCCCGCGGGAACGGCCTTTTCCGGGATAAAAGTAGCTTGTTTCTTAGTTCAGGTCATGGTTTAACTGTGTTCTAAATTTCATCCAAAACCGTTCAGCCGTTACGGCGTGATTGACCTACAAACATCCAAACTTTCATATTTATAATAGTAGTAGGAAGTAAGATTATAACTCGGACATCGCCAACTTGAAAGATACATAAACTAAATCAGAATACCGAGAAATGATAAGCAATCCCAATGCATTATTGCTATAGAACGTCACCGTCATTGATAATAATACACCCAATACTTCATTTTCTTCTGACTAACCAAGATTTCTGTACGTGCTTTGTGATCTGGGAATCTAACCCAGGATCTGTACCAACCAGCAGCCCATATTAGCTATCACTAGACCAATAAGGATTACTTTTAAAACGGATTTATTGTTCGTAGTGTGTGTTCGTGGACTCGACGAACATGAAGCTGTTCTACACGAGTGACAATGGAAGAAATATACATAGATCTGATCTGTCGTTTTCACCCACCGAACTGGCTTTTGACGAAGAGTTTCCAGATAAATACGTCATCCTGGATAAAGTGGACTCAAACAGGAAGGTGAGTTTTTTTGATTACAAAAGCAGTGTACTCCTTAAAATTCAGTGCAACGCTCCCAACACGTACTATACATGCGCACCGCTATGACAACGTCAGTCTCGAAGTCAGTCTATTAATATAGTATAAATTAGCACGCATAGTTTCTATACAGATCGACGTATAATATTTTTTATATCATCCGGGATCTGTGATAATTGATAATCCCTCTATTATTGTTTATGTATGTAACAGTAGACTGCCCCTCTGTTGGGTACGGACCGCATTATGAGGGGGTTAGGCCTTAGTCCATCACGCTAACTTAATAATATAATTATCGCAAAATAGCGTCTGCATATTTCTATCTGTCATCACTAAAAAAAATACAGCAGACTAAAATTAATGTTCCACATATAGTTTTGTTTTTCGTTTGGCAGCAAATGTTGTTGACGGACAGCTTTTAAGAATATTTATAATATGCAAAAGTAATCATGGGCACATAGTTGTTATTGGGTATTAGTATACAACGTGTTACTGAAAGGTGTGGCCATATTTAAGGATTGTTACATACACTTGACTTAGTGTTTATATAACCAAATCTTATCAAAATTTATACTTACATCCTAAAATATCACATCCCTATAGTTAAGGAAAGTGCCTGAGCGACAATAACAAGCTGAACGGAGACAAAAGATCAGTTGTTTTTCGACGACGACATGTTAAGTACTTATTCGATAAAAAATAAAGTGTTGTATTTATATCCTAGCAATGCAATGAGATTTGGTACTACTGGGAGTGTAATACTTATCATACATTATTATCATAGCTTAAATTCGTCCACATTTTTCTGTAACATGTGTATAAGGCGAACATTACTTGATTATATCTATCTAGCCTTATACAGGATCATGCAACATAGTCTTGTAGGATCAGCACCGACGTACTGAGTGGGGACGAAGACACCGAATTTCATAGTAATCGAAACTTGTTCTTATTTTCTTTAACAAAGGGATGATGTTTGTATGTCAAAAGCCATTTACGCCGTGCTCTGAAGCACTCGGTGTGAACAAGAGTTAAACTAATATCAGCTGTATTGCAAGGACATAACCTCGAGATTCAATTGTGATTGAATTCACCCTGAAATACCTCTTACCTTCACCTACCTTGTCTTAGTGACATATTAATATATCTTCCTATTTTTAGCTGTATTTAACCCTCGACGGTGGCAAGACGTTCAAGATGATCCAAAGCTTCGTGAAGACGTTCTTCTGGTCGTCTGGACCCGGATATCCGAAAGTGTTCTACGTGGAGCGATGGAAGCCGGACGGTACTAGTACGGTATTCAGCGCTAGCGATCCCACGGACCTGATCAATGCTGAAGTGTTGTTCGAAGAGGCCAAGGACTTCCAGATTAAAGGAGATTACATGTTCGCCACCAAGCAGAGTAAAGAGGTAAGTGTTATGAATCATGGGCTAATGGGTTGCCTCATAGGATCCTTCATAATCAGATTATTTCTCAGAGTAACATCATAAACAAGGTATTCATAAGGTGGTAGGTCCCTCGTATGCGAGACGCCGGCTGGGTTGGTACCACCGCTTTGTCTATTTCTGCCGCCAATCAACAGTGTGTAAACAATGTTGTGTTCCGGTTTGAAGGACATTGAAGCCAGTGGAATTACTGCGCATTATGAGACTTAACACCTTATGTCTCGGGGTGACGAGCGCAGTCCAGTGTCATGCAGTGCTTTGTTATTTAAAGTTCTGTGTGGCGTTGTTTCTGTTTATGAGCATGACGCTTACCATCAGGCGAGCGACCTGCTCGTCTCGTCATTCAAGCTAATATAAAAAAAAGCATTTTCTGTATTCAGTGACGGAATGTAAAGCATTCACTGACTCTGAGTGTGGCAATATTTGGATTGCATGACAATTAAAGCTAATTGACGTTTCTGAGTGCGGCCGTAAAGTTGTAAACCCATAAGACAAAACTTTGTGCGCTACAAAGTGTTGCGCCGAGGTCACGTACTTACGATAAATAAAAGATAACAAAGAAAACTAAAAAAATATTTGGCCGGCTTGAGTTGAGTCGCAGTTTTTATTTTAAGAGACTAAAGGGTGACTGGAGGCGTAGAGTACAGGTGAAGTGTCTAAATTAGTCCGGGCATTTTTTTTATAGTTTAGCATAGGCCGGCAAACGAGCAAGTAGGTCACCTGATAATAAGTGAGCTCCACCGCACATACGCCCACAATAGCACAAAAATTAGGTGCACGTTGCGGACCTTGAAGGAAATGGATAATTAAGGAATTGGCAAGGAGACGGGGATTTGAGCCCCCGGATATTTCACTCGCCATACGAAACGCAAGCTGCCACTTTACGTCAGTTTTCTGTGAGGCAGTGGTAACGACCCAATCGAGCCGGCCCATCGATACTGTAGAGAAAAATGTCTACAGCGTGGCTCTACCAATCACAAAAGTTATTAGTATATGCGTAATGCTCTAGGGCAGGGTGATTTCAACACTTGAACTACATTTGACAATACGAAATATAAATTTTACAAAATATCCAACGTCTTATTATTATTGGAAGATAGTTGTATCTTTTACATTTTTTGATTTACACATACGCACTCTCGCCTGTAATCCCCGAAGGGGTAGGCAGAGCTGTAATCTATACACCCAAATTTCGCCGAGCGTATCTCCGTCCCATGATGTGATAGGGGGCGATTCTTTCGCCATACCGGGAATAATTCCAGACTCCAGGGTGATACTAAGCATTTCGTGACAGAAAAACCCAATAACAGTTTTACCCGACCCGGGGATCGAACACGAGACCTCAGCACAGCAGGTGTACCGCGTACGCATTGCAACTGCGCCACCGAGGCAGCTACTTGAAATGCTTTTGTTATAGGAATTCCGCATTACGTTTCAGTATTTATATCCTTGTATCCGATTATGTTATCAGACGTTGTACTGTCGCATGAAAGTGATATAGTGTATAATGCCGTTATCATTGTTTTGTTGTCTATGTTTAGGTTTGAAAATTAAGGAAAGTTTATATTGTGCAACAACAACAAAAGCATTTGTGTACTTACATGATTCGAGTATTACATGAGTCATAAGCATTACTCGTTAATAGTAGGTATGTTTATTGCTTGCGAGAGTCCGTCTGGGTAGGTATGACCGCTTATTTTAAACAGCAAACAGCAGTGAGTAAGCACTGTTGTGTGCCGGTTTGAAGGAAACCGATGAAGTTATTAGTCATTATGAGACTTAAACATCTTAATTCTCGGGGTGAAGAGCGCAGTGCAGTCCCATGCATCGCATAGCACGTGCGCATTACCGCACGTCTATCAACCAAAAAAATGTAGAACAAAATTGCCATGTATTTGATTCTGTTCCATAGGCTTATGAGTATAAATTACGACTCCCGTTGTGGGTCAAATGTTTGTGCAATCTACAAATATTTGTCCCAGACCTTGGTGTTGGTTAAAGGTCCTCGTTGTTGGTAACAATGGTTTTGTTATGAAGGCAAATGTTTGTTGTATGTTAACCGTCGCGTCGGTGGTTCCGTCATTAAATATAAATAACTTTGTGGAATATAAGGAAAAATCGATAGAGTTGTTACGTCTATGTCGTGGTCAATAGCCTTGAAGTTAAGTAAGATAATATAATTGCGAACGATACTGTAGAGGTCAGAAGTCGGGTTTTAATTTTTGAACAATTAATTAAATTATGACAGTTTATAGCATCAATGATCCGGCTTGACCGGGTTAGTGAAATTACTGGGCATTATGAGACTTAACACCTTATGTCTCGGGGTGACGAGCGTAGTCTAGTGTCATGCAGTGCTTTTATTTAAAGTTCTGTGTGGCGTTGTTTCTGTTTATGAGCAGGCATGGCGCTTCGGGCGATCGATCTGCTCGTTTCGTCAGTCAAACTAATAAAAAAAGTATCACTGTCGTACAGAAAACTGACGCGAAGTAGAAGCTTGCTGTTGCGCTTTAACGGTAGATTTCTGGAGACTTCAATAAAGCCTCCATCTTCAATTCCCATACTTTTAAGGTCGGCAGCGCATCCGTGGTTTTTCAGGCGTTGCGGTGGAGATCACTTACCATCAGGTGACTACGCTATGCTCGTTGCCTGACCCTGATACTTCAATACAAAAAGTAATTCGATAAGATTCACTAATGGCCGTTCCCAATATTCTGTCTATCGACAAATTTGCTTACTGGAAGTAGAATTTTGACACATTTTGTATGGAAGATCTGTCAAAACGTTATTGATAGTAAGCAAATCTGTCGATAGACAGAATATAGGGAACGGCTATAAGAATAGATTAACGCCCGGTTTCTGAAGGTTGATCAATGTTAAATTAATCAAATGTGAAATCTTATGTCAAGTCGAAATTGAGTTGCTAGAAGCGTGGTCAACATCTATGATTTGACACACATGTTAGCTAAAATACTTTCAAATTATTATATGAAAAATCGTATGTCAAACGGTAGTAAAGCGAGATCAAATATTATTAATTTTTTCACTGAGTAGCGTTTGAGCAACTCGAAATCAAAGTTCTGTTAGTTGTTGATTTGATGAGCCTTTCAGAAACCGGGCGTAAGTATTCATGTGATTATTCTAAATATTTCATTATTTATGTAGGTATATTTTATTAATGATCTACTTATATTATTTTAACTGTTTTTAACAATTGTAGTTATTTGTACATACGTTATCTAAAGTCATTATCCACATTCGTCATTTACCACTGCCGTTCCTGTGTGTATCCTGTATAATGCGAATTCCATTAAGTACCTACTTCATGCAAATGAACCATAATGCGGTTTGGATTTCATATTTTCCTTGTTCGTGAATTGTTTTAAAAGTTGTATAGGTAGTTCTGACAGAATCTGATTGATCCCTATAGTCTTTTTTCATTAGTTTGGGTGACGAGCAGGATGATGGTAAGCGCCACGCCTGCCCATAAATAGAAGCTACACCACACAGAACTTCGAGTTACAAAGCACTGCATGGCATTGGACTGCGCTCGTCACCCCGAGACATAAGATGTTAAGTCTCATAATGCCCAGTAATTTCACTGGCTTCAATGTCCTTCAAACCGGAACACAACAGTGCTTATACACTGCTGCTCGGCGGCAGAAATAGACAAAGCTGTGGTACCAACCCAGACGGCCTCTCGCATACGAGGGACCCACCACCTTGTAATGAATAGAGAGAGAATTTAGCATTTCCAGAGACTCGCCGGGCTTCACTGCTAGGTGTCAACAAAAATGCGTGCCATTGTCGATCCTCGTGCACAGAAGTTACAGTGGCGGGTGTGTGGGCAAAATAGTAACCATTCGATATATAATATAATACTCTAAACACAAAGTGCGTTCTGTGCCTCAACCATCAGTTTTTCTCCGTAAAATCGCTAGCGATGACATAAGATATTTAAATGAAAAACTCAGTGGCACCTCTAGCGGATACGTGAGAAACTATATTTTATCATACAAATATTTTACGTAGTCGCTACCGATTTTACTGGGACAAACTCATGGTTGGCTTGCTTGTCACCGAACTGTACGTAAGCATCACATCGCGCGTCCTCTGTCGGGCTCTGTGTAATAAAACCGCACCGGAGCACCGAGTAGAGCGGAGGGAGGAAGTCACTCGTTGAGTGTGAACGAGCCAATTTGTTCATCTTGCTTGCTCCTTCAATATGTCACGTTCGTAAATTGTACAAATCAGAACCGCTCGTCCGCTTTTCTTAATATTAATTTTATCCATTTCCAGAAAATGTACTTAGGACTTAGTTTTTGTTTTATTGATGTACTTATAGAAAACAAATATCAACAAAACAGACTTATTATTAATGATAGGTGGTAGGTACTTAAAGGTAATTACGACGAATGATTAAGTATAGGTAAAAAAGCATACCATATTCAAACAACAGTTTAGATTCTTTTGAGCATATTGTTCTGTGGGTTCTGACACTTTTTTAAAATAATTAATATAATATTACGTTTTACCATTACCAAGGACCAGCTATAAAATCCAACACTGGTTAATCGTAGTCATTTTATGAAACTGGGATAATAAAAGAGTTCTGTGGCCTCCGAAGATGCGTATACGTATTATTTTCCTCGATATACGAGGGCCATAGGGCGACGTAGGGAAAATGGGCTGCGAACATGGGCCTAAGGGACCAAAGCCAACCTCACCTGCACGTGGTATATTCTGCTGATTAATGGACTAGGCAATGGTGAAACTAGGCTTACGTTGCAGGTTGTGACAGTCAGACGGCGCGGCGGATCGCCCCATATAATGAATCCTGGCACTAGGCCGGTTATCGAGGCAGAAAGAAAGGCCACGTAGTGAAAAGTAGGAACGCCTGAGTTTTCCTCGAGTCGAATTCGTAATCTATGTTTCTGCGCTGGAATGGCTTTAGAAAACGTACTTATCGAATAATCTATATGGCAACAAACTTAAATGGTGTTACATAATAATAACAGTGGATAAACGTCGACTGTCTCACGAGTTATTATGATATGAAGACAATGACTATACATTTGATTTCGATTTATCGTTGTGGTTTACCACATGAACGGATTCATAATGTAGTCATAGAATGATTTTCTACATAGATTTCTATTGTTTTCATCTATAATACATATTATACTATAAATCGAACTTGAATGCGGTTGGTTCTGGATCGTGGCAATATCAGAGGCCTATACCTAACAATACGGTGATGATAATAATATAAATTTATTCCACGTATCATATGTTTATAGATGCATCCAGTCATTTAGGCCCGTATTACAGAGAGCGTCAAAACAATACTTAAAATAGAAACAATTATACTTAAAAGCAGATTTAAAACTAGTTTCATGATTGAGTATCGTTCTGTAGTATGGGCCTTTGTGTTGATTTGTTCGGATATCCGGCAAAGGGTATATCTCTGCGCAGTCTAATCTTGATGCGATGGCGGAAGAAATCGCCGTAGGTGTGCTCGGCTTCGAATCAGACCTTCGTTTGCATTTCTTGATTGGTGTCCTGTAGAAAATTACTGGACGAAGCTAACGCACGGTTTCAAGGGATTAATACGGGCGTGAAGCCGCCGCGTGGTAATGAGTTCTAAAGGAACGATGACTATATACTACTGAGAACTTAACGAGGTCAGAATTCAATACCTTATAGTGTAACTTGAGCGTTGTGTTTATATCAACAGAAATATTACTCATTACTTACATCTGTTGCCCCGGCAAAAAATATGCTTATAGTACTGTTTTTATTCATAGTGTTTGTTTAATAGAACAATGACATTGCTATTCGTTTGAAGTAAGTAGGTACTTCATTATGACCGGCAAACGGCTGGAGGGTCATCTGACGGTAAGTGATGTCCACCGCCCAGGAACGCCCACAATACTAGAAGAATCATGGGGGCGTTGCCGACTTTAAATGAAAGAGCTAATATTAGGATGGCGAAGAGGAATTTGGGCCTCTGGATATCACCCTCACCGCACGAACATTATGCCGTTACTTTACGTCGGTTTTCTGTGAGACTGTGGTAACAACCCCGTCGAGCTGGCCCATTCATTCTGTAGACAAAATTGCATATTGCGTGGCTCTGCCACTTATCTACCTAGTACCTATTAGTTGTCGGTTTTTTACTAGCCCTGTATTATACACGTCCCACAGCTGGGCACGAGCCTCCTCTACTGAATGAGAGGGGTAAGGCCTTAGTCCACCATGCTGGCCTAATGCGGGTTGGCAGACTTTTTCCTTTAGCGTTTAAGTGAGCGATAATTAACAAGTACACACATAATGTGCAGTGATAGCTCAGTGGGGAGTGGTATGGACTGTCGAGATTAAAGACGCAAGTCCACGTAGCGAACACCTAGGCCAATATTTAACTATTATATTGTTATTTAAACGGAACGAAGAAAGTGCTAAATTAGGTCTAAATCTACACTGTCATTGAAGTTTTATTTGATTTACAGCTACAACTAAGTGATGAAATTGTAACACAAATGGGTGCTTATGTTGTAATACATATGGCTTCGATTTGACGTCAAAGGGCATTAAGTGTTGGATAAGTTTGTGTGCGAGTATTTTAAGTGCTTCGTGACAATCTCCTTAAAATGTCGCATTAAATAAAGTCTAGTGGGTATTGTTAATTGTTTTGGTACCACTCCTTTGATGTTACTTAAGTATATAGTACTTAAGGTGTTTGGCCCTTAGCTAATCGATGTTGAAAGAAATCTTTTGAAAGGAGTCAATGTTGATGTTTAAACAAAAGAGGCAAAGACGTGGGACGTGACGTAAACTATGAGCCACTGCGCTTTTCTTTATATAATGTTTAGTTTGTTTTGTTGTTTTTCTATAACTGGTAGAGCCACGCTGCAGACAGTTTTGTCAACATCATGAATGGGTTTGCTCGATCGGGTTGTTTCCACTGTATCAAATAACACCGTCGTGAAGTAACATCTTGCTGATGCGTTTCGTACTGTGCGTGAGATAACCGGAGACCCTTCCCCTTTCCAATCCCTTAATCATCCCTTTCCGTTTAGGTAGGCAACGCGTCCATGATTCTTCAGGTATTTGGGATGTACATGAGCGGTGAAGATCACTGACCCAGGACAGGTGACAGGTGACCCATTGCTCGTTACCGGCATTTGATATTAAACAACCGACAAAATAGGGGGGTGTTATTAGTTTGTTCATAGACAGATTTGAATACGGTTTTTTTGTTTCAAAGATGGTTATGTCGAAATGGTTCCTAGCTATGTTTGTAGAAAATATGTTGAGTCATACAAAAGTTAGATGTTTTTAATTGACGTGGCGGGTTTTCGTACAGTACAACGTTGCTTAAATGTAACCAAACGATTTTGTAACACGTTATATACAGGCTATATTTTATTGTGATTTCGGGATAGTCAATTCTCTAGTGGTGAATTTTTTTTTTGAATCGGATCTCGGAATCGGACTTTAACGGTGAAGGTAACATTGTGAGGAAACCTGCATACCTGAGAAGTTCTTCATAGGAATGTTGAAGGTGTGTAAAGTCTGCCAACCCGCATTAGGCCAGCGTGGTGGATTAATGCCTAACCCCTCTCATTCAGTAGAGGAGACCCGTAAGAAGCTCGGCGAGTCTCTGGGAATGAAAATTTGTCTTTATCCCGCAACGAAATGAATGAAATAGAAAATTAAGGAGCAGTTGAAAATAATAATTGTCTACTTCCCCCATAACAAAACGGGAGACAAAATAATGAACTAAGGAGGTCTCAACCTCAGGCACCTGGAGAAGCCAGATGTAAAACACCACGGCATATACGGGGTAATAGAGATTACTCACAATCAGGTGGCCTATTTGCTCATTTACCGGCCTTAGCTATAAAAACTACATTGTACAAGTCGGTACATTGACTTGTGTTTACAATAATTTCACCTGACAACATTTAAATATATTGAATATTTCTAATAAGTGTGTATGATGACATCCATTGACCTGAGTTTTAAATATTTTTTGCTGACGTTTGTCTGACCCACCCAGCATAGTTATAATTTTGCTAGCAAAGAGTTACGCTTTACATATTTCTTACAAAGTAGGTAACCACACTTCGCGTAGTGTGCATCAAGTGTGGGTTTACACCATCAGTCGGTTAAAGTTATGTATAATATATTACTAACATAAGTAACAAGCAATGGTTCACGTAATTAAAAAGCTATATCATTTGTTTTCAGTACTATTAAAATGTCACAATCATATTGTCATATCAATTTAACGGACGGATGAGTTACAACCTACTCTTGAGAATAAGTCTGTGTTTAATTCAAACATATACAACTCCTATTTATACAGTGAACTACAATATAAACAGAAACATTATTATGGAAAGAATGCAGAAACACATAAATAATTCAAAATGAGGTTAAGCAAAATAAAAAAAAATACACGGAAGAGTCAAAAATAACAATTTCTGGAGGTCTGAAATAAAACTAGTTTATACGGATTTTATCGCGGTTTAATTTTTATTTTAGTCCCTCTGGATGCCTTTAACATCAGTTCCGGTGCCGCTACCGGTCAACTAAAATTGCACCGAACCTCGTCCTTTGAAGTCGTTAGTTGAAGTTGATAGCATAAACAGCGTACCCTAAGCACTATACTTGCGAAAATATTTGTGCCAATAAATGATGATTCATCGTTAGATATAATAATTTACATTTACATGAGTCATGTACAGGTCATTATCGTTTGGATGACTATAATGTAAAAGAGTCAAGTGTATTAGTCTATATGACATTTTTAGAACAATGTGTCTAAGGCAAAACACCATTGTTATATTGAACTGTAGGCATCTGGATTGTTTACTTGTGTTAATTTATTTATTACTTAAAAATTGTATGTAAACTTATGTACTTATAATCTCTCAGGAGGCATGATATTTAGGTACATACTCTAAATCCTTTTTTCCTTTTTATGTAGTCATTAATGAAATCTTATATTGGGCGTTTGTTGTAAGTTGGTGAATCATGAGTCGCTGCCAACAAAATAACAAGCCTAAGTGGTTTTCAACAATAATATTTGTTACTTATATACTTACTGTAGACCGTGGCTTGAGTGTGCCTCCGCTACTGAGCGATATCCCCTACTTTAAGACCGGAATAGTTATGCCAAGAATACGGTTAAAAATAGTACTTATTATAATTCATTTTGAACCAATATACTATTTACTGTTCAATAAAAATAAATAAATACAAAATACTATTTTCATCATCATTGACAGCCAAAAATTAAAATAAACGTTCATGATCATAGTGCTTCACCAGTGTCCGAGCGCGAAGCGTTAAAATTATGAAATACTAGCTTTTGCTCGCGGCTCCGTCCACGTGAACGCTCTTTTTCAAGTGCCTGAAGTTCTAATCCAGGTCATGGTCTATGTGTGTGTCAAATTTTATCCAAAATAGTTTAGCCGTTAAGGCGTGATTGACTAACAAACATCTAAATTCACAAACTCGCAAACTGACAAACATCTAAACTTTCACATTTATATGTATAGTAGTGGGAAGTAGGATAGTTAGTAGGATGTTATTAAAAATGAATTAAAAACTATAATACTGTCTATTTATCTAGCATCAAGTTGGCAACCCGTGGCTAGAAGAAATCTAACGAAATTATGACAACAAACAATGTGATTGCATATATATTTTTTTATTTCACAGCGAAATACCCTACATCTATATATCTCGCACCAAAGAGGTCCTTTCTACAAGGCCGAGTTCCAAACAGAGTTGGATCTTCGCAAGTTCCACATCGCAGACGTGACCGACAAGCGTATATTTGTCTCTGTTATGCACACGGAGTCGCTGGCGAACCTGTACGTGTCGGAGATAGGCAGGAACTTCACGCAGTACAACTTCGTGCTGAGCATGGAACAGATTCTGTGCTACTTCCCCGATGGTAACTGGAGGAATAGCTGGCTGGAGTGAGTAACTTGTCATTAATGTTATTTTCCCTTTGAAATTTCTTTACTACAGGCATCGAAATAAGATAACACGAAATGTAACACAAGCAAAAAAATTACTTCACCAAAACTCTGTGCAAGAGGACGGGGCTATAAAAGTCTGTACAGCTCGTTCATTCCTCAATTCATTAAAGATTATTCATGATCCCTAGTTGACACTTATAACGTCTAATTAGTTGCGCGGTGCAGAACGTCGTATCTCGATTAAGAAATTTAATATTTAGACTATAATTTTTATGAAATAAAGTTGATTTTGAACATTCATAAATTTTTGTCGCGTGTATGAGTTTGCACGTGTAAGTAAGTGGAGAAGTATTTTTGGCAGATTCATATGAGAGTTATCGTTCTAGTTATCTTATTTCGATGACTACAGGGGTAGCACATAATTGAGAAGGTGGTCTTTCGGTAGTGGAGCTTTGTGAGAAGGGTGTGTTGACCTGTGTATTCTATTCATATGTAGCGCGACAGTTCTGTTACGTCATATTTCATTATCACCCCTCCCGCACCGCTCGACTACCGCAGGAAGATATTCAGTTATACGCTAACACAATAATCTCGCCTGCCGTACATTTTCTTTTAAAATCCCCATCTTTTGCATGCATTTTTGCATTGTTGCATTTAGCAGATGACATGCTCTTTTGATATTTCTTTCAATTTATGAAGGACGGAAATAATATTTGTAGCGTAATTACAAATAAACTTAACGCTATGTTGGGCAAGTGCTATTGTTTTTAACCGACTCCAAAAAGTCAAATTCAACTCGTCTGTACCTATATATTTTTATGTATGTTTACGCACAACTCCATTAAATGTGGACCGATACTGACGATTCTTTTTGAATTCAATAGTGTTTATTGGAATTTGGTTAAGATGAGTTGGGAAACTCCTTAACGTATCTGCACCGTGGTTCTAGTTTTGAATCTGTTTTTCGAGTTATTGACATAATTATCTTATTTGTAGAGATGTAACAGAAGACCCATTCACGGACCTATACCGCGTCGAAGGACTGAAAGGCATCTACATAGCGTCGAAGGTGGATTCCAAAGCGCCTGTAGCTAACATCGGCCCAGAACACTTAATCTCGTTGATCACTTTCGACCATGGTGTCACGTGGTCGCCATTGAAGCCCCCTACTGAAGATGAAAATGGTGAGAACAGTGCACGATACGCGCAAAATAACTTGGCCGGACACAAGTAATCATTTCACTCGCCCTCTACACCTATCGTTACCGATTAGTCTCTGAAAACAATAGCCGCGACGTTGCACGTAACTAACTTCAGGTCGGCCAAGTTATTTTGGACGTACTTGTAACCAAAAGTAAAATAATAGTAGTGCAAAAAATATCCAAGAAGTAGGTCGAAATTGAGCTCTGCCAAATAATTAGTAGGTTGCCATATTATATAGCAATAGAATTCAAGACTCAATTACGGTAATCCTACTAAAATTATAAATGTGAAAGTTGCATGTTTGTAAGTTTGTTAATTTGGATGTGTGTTAGTTTGTTAATTTGGATGTGTGTTAATTAGCTGACCGGATTTGAATGAAAGTCACTCAGGTGGTCCATGACATGTATTAGACATAGTGTACGTACTTGTATCCTGGAAGCGGGTTCGACTCGCGCTGGAGTTTTTTTTTATGAAGGAGTATTTTGGATGTGTCTAGTTATTTATTCTGAATGGCCCACTCCCTCTATGGTACCAGTAAATCTAGTGCGAACGGAGCTGCAGGAAAAAATGAGTATTATTATACACATTTAAATTAGGTAACATTTTGTTTTTTGCGTTTAAAATATTGCGCATTACTCGTTTATTTCACGTGCTAATAATAATCGTAGCCCTGTATTATACACGTCCAACTATTGGGCAAGGACCTCATAAGAATAAGAGGGGATAGGCAGGTAGTCTACCACGCTGACCTAGTGCAGGTTGGCAGACTTCACATACCTTCATATGCAGAACTTCTCAGATACTGCAGGTTTCCTCACGATGTTACCATCACCGTTAAAGCAACCGATAATTTACAATCAATAGACACCTAACTTAGAAGAGTCTGAGGTGCATGCTTTCAAACTTGCGACTTTCGTCTCGACTATCCGTACCTCTACCCACTGAGCTATCGCTGCTTTCACGTGCCAAAGTTGTAATTCAGAGATGTTACATTAAAAGTTACCTCAACTTTTAATATCACAAGTTACGGTTTCCCATAACGTTTGTTAGTAATTTCCTATTTTTTAAGATCGTATTTAATGTCGTTTAGGTAAAAAAATATAGGAACTGTTTAAGGCGGTGAAATATAATATATTTATTATTTATTATTAATGGTGACAGACAAGCGTTTGGTGACATTCTTTCTCAAGGAATTGCGACGGACAAGAGGCCTTTAAAAACAAGTGCGAAAGTGATAAAATATAGTGTCCTCTCGTTCTGGCAAGAGCAATAATACATTTTCATTCGCTCTTTCACATCTCTATGCCAGGACAAAACAATAATGTTTTGTGAAGGTCATGTACGAATATGAGTTTTATTATTTTAAGCTTGTATTATGATCGTCTTGAAACATGATGGTTTTTATAAAGTTGGTGGTTGGCCTCCTGTACAAATATACAGGGTAGTTGAGCGAGTTCGTTGTTTATATACGATAAGAATATAGTCAGTGGTCACGCGATCTATGTCGTGAGTTCTCTGGGGACAGCCAGTTATACATATAAACGTCCTTTTTGAATGCAATAAAAAGTTTAGATACGCACTTACGCCTGTATTCCCCGAAGGGGTATGCAGAGGTGTAACCAGTACACTCCACATTTCGCCGAGCGTATCTCCGTCCTATAATAGGGGGCGAGCCTAGCGCCATACATGGCATAATTCCAGACTCCGGTCTGATACTGGGCATTTTGTAAATTAAAACCCAATATCACTTTAACCCGATCCGGGGATCGAAGACGAGACCTCACGTACGCATTACAACTGCGTCACCGAGGCAGGCAGTCAGGAACAATAAAGTTTAGGGTATGTTTATAACGTTTTCTTTATATACAATGAAATTTCAAGACGAGCAGGACGCTTGCCTGATGGTAAATGCCTGACCATAAACACTATTTGAACGTAAAAAGCAGTCCATATAATGTCGACCGTCGAGGGACATTGCGTGATGCGTCCCTCGATGATCGCCAGAATAATGTCGGCCTGAATTTACACAATGGCTGACTCCGGAATGCGACGCCTGAACGAAACGTTATCGTGGGTTTTCACCCTGTGTAGGGTGTGACCATCTAGTTGGGTAATAAAATGTATCGGGTACCATCACCATCTTTTAATAGTAAGGCAAGAAGTACGGCATAATATAAACTTTCTTTTTGTTTAATAGGGTAGTTTCTTATATTGAATTTTATACATTATTTTATAAGCAACAGAAAATGATACGCAAAAGAAACCCTTTTATTAAAACACAATCAAAATTGGTTCAGAAATGTGCCCGCAGTTATGACTTTAAAGTTAGTATGAGGAAAAGTGGATGCGTAGTAGGGATATCTCACTATCTCGCTTGCACGCGTGCACCATAATGAACATTTTACACAGTGACGTCAAAGTTTGCGTCGTCTGTCATTTGAAAATTAGCCCTTCTACAGCATTTGAATGGCTTCTAACTTATTTATTTTTGGTCCGATTTATAAAATTCTTTCTGCAATCGATTTTGAGTAACGTAACTTATTGATTTAAATAATAAAAACTAGTCAACTACCCTATTATAGCTTCGCGTTTACATGCATATAGCCAATGACAAGTATATATTATATTTTCAAGTATTCACAAGATCGATGAAACATCGGTGTGGCCGATTTCAAAGTCTTGTTGGAGTTTTGGTGTCAATTCCTTCCAGTACGATACTTCATAGACGATTTTCTCCAAGCGCACCGAACGACCACGGTCGATCTTGGTCAAAAATCACTTAAATTCACCAATTTCAATGATTCTATACACTGTTCATCATAGTCAATAGGTATTTTTTTCACAAATCCACAGCATTTCTATACAAACACCACTTTTAACTAGTTTACGAATTAATTCAAATAGGAGATCAACCGCACTGTTATAATTGCCGCCAAAACTCCATAAACTTGAGTAGACGTTCACATTATTAGGGTTGTTATTAAATGAGACTTGCAATAACACAATTTGATTGAACTTGTCTATTTTATCAATAAAATCTTATTGTGAAAGTCGGTCACGCAGCACGCTGTTTCTAATATTGCAAGACCTTGACAATAACTAAATCCTGGCTGACGTGGTATAAATCATTTAAGGATATATTTCCCCTGTTAATTACTGTTAAAAATGCTTGTATTCTAAGCAATGTGGTCACGCTATACCTGTGCAAATCTGTTTACAGTTAACTAATATACGTGGAATATAGTTTTTTTAAGTCATCATGTTGTTATTAAGGCTAATTATTAGTGGTACGCATTAAAACTGCTTTTTTCTATCATTAAAGTGCTACTATCAACCCGCAGTCTGGAACTGTGCCCGGTATGGCGATAGGCCCCTATCTCACCTATCATGGGACGGAGATACGCTTGGCGAAATGTGGGTGTACTGGTTCCACCTCTGCTTATGGGAATGTGGAGGGATTACAGGCGTGAATGCGTAGATTTTAATAGGGTAGTTTCCTATATTGAATTTTATATATTATTTTATAAGCAACAGAAAATGATACGCAAAAGAAAACCTTTTATTAAAACACAATCATAATTGGTTCAGAAATGTGCCCGCAGTTATGACTTTAAATGTTGGTATGAGGAAAAGTGGGTGCGTAGTAGGGATATCTCACTATCTCGCTTGCACGCGTGCACTATAATGAACATTTTACACAGTGACGTCAAAGGTTGCATCGTCTGTCATTTGACAATTACCCCTTCTCCAGGATTTCAATGGCTTCTATCTTATTTATTTTTGGTACGATTTATAAAATTCTTTCTGCAATAGATTTTGAGTAACGTAACTTATTGATTTAAATAATAAAAAAAATCTAGTCAACTACCCTATTATGAGATGTTTCTGTGTTTTAATCTTTCTTCCTGCCTGGCGTTATCCGTTTGGAGTATAAGATTTACTGGTAGGAAGGTACCTGATACATATACTTAATTATGTACCCGAGTGGATAGCGACCAACGTACACATAATGAAAAACCAAACATAGTAGTAGCACATTCCGGCGAGTGCCGTTCCGGGGTGAGCCAGTGTATTTCCAGTATTTTTTGACCGGAATAATTCTGGCCACTGTCGAGGGACACAATGGCTCTTGATAGCCAACATTATGTTCTTTGGGCTGTATTGTACTTACCATCAGATCTACGAGAACAGAGGGACAGCCTTCGCCATCGTATCTTGTATGATGTATCACTTTTTGAATACTATTTTATTAGATAGTTGTAAATCGATATGAAACACCTAATAACTTTATTATATGGAAACACTAGCTTTTGGTCGCATATCCGCCCACGTGAATGGCCTTTTCCAAAATAAAAAGGATTCAGGTCATGGTCTACCTGTGTGCCAAACTTCATTCAAAACTATTCACTTGTTAAGGCTTGATTGACTAACAAACATCCAAATTCACAGACTCACAAACATCCAAATTCACAGACTCACAAACATCCAAATATTCACATTAAACGTATTCTATTATTTTGATATACAACGTGTTACAGAAAGGTGTGGTCATATTTTAAGGTCATTACACAATCCCTAAAGTAAGTACCTATGTACCGGATCATTTCAAACCAAGACATCCTAAAATTTCACGTTAATTTTGATCACTCGTTTATTAAGATCGATAAGATTGATGACATCACTATTATTTATAATGAATGACACTCACTTTTTAATAAACTTGAATAAGATTTACGTAATTCTACGGACATACGTACGTAACTTGTAATTTAAACACAAAATACCTGAGAGAGACTGTTTGCTGAAGACGATATAGGTACATCGTCTGAAGTATTTTAAAGATTTCATTGTCGGGTCATCCATCTATGAATTTGGCTTAATACAGTCGACGAGCGTCTTATAAGCTATTATCAGTTGCACTATACTGTACAATACTTGTTTTTAGTCAAATACAACATATTTTTTGAACTCTTAATCATACTTCATAAAATCAGAAATTGCCGAACTGACTGCGTCAAATAAATATTGACATATTTTGACAAATGTTTAATGTTTTTTTAATTATAAAATAATAAAATAAAAGGAGGTCTATAGCATAATTGTTTATAATTTAGTGTTGTCCAAAATTGAAAGTCGATATCGACATGTTACTCATTCGATAAAAAAGAAAATTCATTAATTATTGTCCAAGCAATGCAATCGGATTTGGTACTATGGGAAATAAAATACTAATACCCTACACTATACATTGCTTAAATTTGCCCGCTCCTTTCTATAACACGTTGTATATATATTAGACTGCCTCGGTGGCGCAGTTGTAATGCATACGCACGATTGCACGCGTTGTAGTACGTTACGATTAAGGCCGACGCTGAGGTCTCGGGTTCGATTCCCGGGTCGGGTAAGTGGTATTGGGTTTTTCTATTAAGAAATGCTCAGTATCAGCCCGGAGTCTGGAATTTGTGCCCGGTATGGCGATAGGCTCGCCCCCTATCACATAAAGGACGGAGATACGCTCGGCGAAGTGTGGGTGTACTGGTTACACCTCTGCCTACCCCTTCGGGGATTACAGGCGTGAGTGCGTGTGTATATGTATTTTGATATGTACATAATTATATTTCAAAGTAAAAGTTAATTTATTATGTTATTTCAATGTTCAGGTAAACCGCTTAACTGCCATATTGAAAACTCATGCAGTCTACACTTGTGCCAGAAATTCAGTCAACTGTATCCGGTAACAAGGTGAGAAAAACCATTAATTATTCAAATTATATGAATGCGTGCTACAAAACAATTTGTTGTTTATTAACATTTTATAATACGGTGACAGCGTGATAGCTCAGGTGGGAGTGGTATGGGCTGTCGAGACGAAGGTCGCAGGTTCGAAACTAGCCCCAAGAGCATACACCTCTGACTTTTCTAAGTTACGTGTATATTAATTGTTAATTATCACTTGCTTTAACGGTGAAGGAAACATCGTGAGGAAACCTACATACCTGAGATGTTCTTCATAAGAATTTCGAAGGTATGTGAAGTGTGCCAATCAGCATTAGGCCAGCGTGGTGGACTACGGCCTAACCCCTCTAATTCAGTAGAGGAGGCCCGTGCCCAGCAGTGGGACATATATAATACAGGGCTAGTATTATTATTTTTAATACGGTGACGCCGTAACACGTCATAGTATATTACCCCCTATAATTTTTGACGTGTTATCATGTCGCCTTTAATTTTAACTTTCATTGCAATGATCCTATTTTAAATGCAGATTGAGTGAGCCTTGTTGACAGGAACTTATCCGTTTCGACAATTGATTAGATAACATGTTTAATACATACGACAGTTGCAAGCAGTTATTTGCATTAATATGTTTAAAAATTGAGACAAGTTGAAGGTATAGGTACTGGTATAAAATGGTCGTAATGATATGCACCATGAATAGCGGAATAATGTTATTACTTATTACGTTGATGATAATTAAGCAATTAGTAATTTTTTTTCAATAATTATGCGATTTTTGACAGCTTAATTAAAATTATACGACATTATAAACATTTGATTATTTAAATTTTAAACATTAAAAATGAAATTATAAATATATTTTCGACCAGTTTACTGAGATACCAACTATAAACCATATTTATGATATTAATTTGCATATGCATACCTAATTTCAATCAAAATATTATAAGACGCTAATAAAATCTTTGTGATTTCATAAAACAATAAAAAATTACAGGTTTACATGAATGCATTACTTCGTAAAAGTTTGAAGGCAATACGATACAATTTACACTTGGGTGTGTTAAGATAGGTCATTAAACCCGTTCATAGTGCGGAATATAATATAATTATCGCTGTATGACGTTATTGAACTTGATATTGAGATTGGCTTTGTCTACTTCGTGTACAATGTTTCGATCTATATTGTTATGTACAGTATTGTATGCATACTGTTGTTACCAACTAAAATAAACATAAATACTATTAAAATAAATACCTTTATTTCTGTCTATGTATGTTTGATATGTCAAAATGTATTTTAATGAACGTAGTTTTTTTTAATTATCTTGAGTGTTGAAACGAGCAGATCGTTTGCCTAATTGTAAGCGTCACGTCTGCCAATAAACAGACTGCATGGCACGGGGCTGCGTTCTGTACTCTGAGAAGACATAAGCTGTTAAGTCTCATAATGCTCTTGCTTAGTGCTTACGACAAACATGTTTATGCGTGATAATGTTTAATGTCAGCGATTACCAAAATAATGATAAGTAGGTACGTTGCTTGACGTCATAATAATAATTATTTATTGCTTTTTTTTATATAAATTGAATCATAAAGATAATTTCCGAAAAACCTTTGTTCCAATCTTTTTTTAATATTCATATTTATATTTTTTTATAGTATAGGCCGGCAAACGAGCGAGTGGGTCACCTGATGGTAAGTGATCCCCACCGCCCATGTACGCCCACAATACTAAAATAATCATGGGTGCGTTGCCGACTTTAAAGGAAAGGGATAAGTAAGGAATTGGGAAGGGGTGGGGAATTTGGGCCTCCGGATATCTCACTCACCGTATGAAATGCAGCAGCAAGCTGCTACTTTACACCGGTTTTCTGTGAGACAGTGGTAACGACCCGGACGAGCCGGCCCATTCATGCTGTAGACAAAATTGTCAACAGCGTGGCGCTACTACTGATACTTCACATAATTTCGCCACTGTATTTAATTCTCGAAATGCTAATTAAGACTTCGCATGCAAAAAATTCATGCGAATGCTAATTAATCCAATACTAGCGACGCGCTAATACACGAATTAATACGCGACGAATGAATTCATGCGTCACATAATTTAGCATCTTGTTTGTTTAATTTGCTAAATGCTAAAAGGTACTTCGCATGCAAAAAATTTATGCTAATTAATCCTATACTACATGTTACAGAAAGATTTGGCTTGTACTTTTTACGACCGGCCACCTACCTACCTGACGTCCGCCTAAGGATATGTTTTTAATGCTGCATAAATTAAAAAAAAATGATTTATTCCATTGTCGGGAATAGATTTTAATCCATGGCTATATTTAACTTTTTTTAGTCTGCTTTACTTCGGATACTATATTGCGATCATGTAACAATCTTGTTAGGTGCTTCTATTTACATTCGCAGTTATATCAGCGCTTAGTGACTCGTTTAATAGTTAGAAAGAGACAGCTACAGTAATAACAGTTCGCAGTGTAATTTAATACCCAATTAAATGTACTCATTATTATATCACGTGATGTGATCAAACACGAAGTTACAAATAATTAATGTTTATAAAAAATATGTTGGAGTAAGATTCAATGAAGAAAGAACATTAAGATAATATTATAATATAAGGCATTATATACATATACAGTCACGCCTGTTTAGTATAGGTTTTGATAAAAAGCATGAAAATTAACAGTGCCATCTGTTGACAGTATAATCAACTATTTTGTTTTATTGTAATTTAGGATTACGCGCATAGACGACTTTAGGAAAATTAATAAATATTTATATTTACTTATTTCTACTTTATTATATTACGTAACTGACCACTATCGGTGCGAAGTATTCGCACGGGTCACCTAGTTTTTTCGTATTAGTAACAATGTTTAAAATATAGAAACTAGTTTGCATTCATTCAGTTAATATTATGCAATATAATCCCAAACTTTCAAACTTCATCATCTTATTGATTTTATACTATAATTGGATTTGAATATAAAAGAAACATATGCACATATTACACAAAAATATAACTTGTTCACAGCCCACCAGGAAATGTCATTACAAATGACCCGAGGTAAAAAGTAACAAGAGTTTTAAATAGACATAGTAATTGTGATTAACACAACGGCTTACATAATTATTTAATTTGCACATTGCACGGGTTGTTGTGGTTTTTATTGAGTGATATTATTTTTATAACTATTATTTTATTATCTATTTTATTTGCGACTCTACTAAATGATCAAGCATTTTGTGTAGCCAGACACTTGTTGTAATTACCTTTAATTTAGTTGTCACCACTATTCATCGGAATGCTTTTATATCAAATAGCGCAAAAAATGTCATCACGACACAGGTTGTGCATAGTGTGAGGACTACCAGCAATTATTAATTACATATATCTGTTTTTTACAATTCTCTAGTTCCTAAAGTTGGGGACCAATGGTAATTTCAATTGGTTTAAAATACACTATTCTGGTAGTATTTTTATGGTATCGGCAATATTTAGTTGGATGGATATACATCCGTATATGTACCTACATATATGATGGAAGATATTAGTAATATTTCCTCGATGTAAGCCTGTATTCAATGTATAACCACGAATGCCTCCAAATAAACGCATAATTTAAAATAGTTCTTCTACATATTGGGTAGCAAACCCCTTCAGTGTTCATCATAAAACGGAGCAAAAGTATTTATCTACGTGATATAACTTTGAAACTAAAACATTTTGAAGGCGTAATATCTAATTAATCATGTTTCTGTCTCGATTTGACTAGCAAAATTCCCATATACACGGCTAAAGCAAACGTCTTTTTTACTGGCAACACTAAATGGAAACAACGATAAAGTACTATACATTTAGTTTAATTGGAATTTACGATAATTAGGACATAGAAATATCTAATGAAAAACTTCCGAATAAAAGCTTGTTTTATCTTTGTTTTGAGTACGAAATTTATAGACTTATATAAGTAATATTTCCCCCATTTTCGACCGTAATTGTTACGTTGAATGTAGACTGTCTACTGTGTGCCTAGTGCAAAATTTTCTTCACATTCGATCCCGAGAACGTTGACTGCAATTTGTATAGTATAAATATAGTGACATCTAGTGTCAATTCAATTGAAGTCAATCTGAAGAAATGTTGAAAACGTACTCGGCACACTGATGACGTCTTATAAAAAACTATGTCAGACAACATATTCACTGAATACGCTTCGCCGCATCAATTGCACATCTACTCACTTTAGTGTCATAATATACCATTGCTTAATTTATAATTTTATTCAAAGGTCCGCAAGTATAATGAGTTCAAAATCAGCACCCGGTGTTATAATGGCGACCGGTGTCATGGGTAAGTCTTTGAAGGGCATCCCTGGTGTATACATGAGCAGAGATGCCGGTCTGACATGGAAAAGGATCTTGAAGGATTACTATTTCTTCAACTATGGTGACCACGGAGGCGTTCTAGTTGTTGTCAAGTACTTCAAATCGCGCGGTGAAACCAGAAGGATTCTGTATTCGACAAATGAAGGCATCGAATGGAACTCATATCAGTGAGTCACACTACAAATAAATATCAATTTAATAATTGTGGCATGTTTTAATAATAATATTGTATTTATAGATTCAACGCCGACGATCTACGAATCTATGGATTGATGACCGAGCCGGGGGAAAATACCACCACCTTCACCATGTTTGGATCTGCAAATGATCAGCACCAATGGATCATTATCACGATTGACTTGAGGAATACTTTCAATCGCAATTGTATCGCAGATGACTATAAATTCTGGTCTCCGTCTCCTCCCAACTCATCAGTATCATGTGTCTTAGGTTCTAGAAACATCTTCCAACGAAGGTTAGCCCATACGAATTGTTATAATGGCATCGACTACCAAAGACCGGTCAAGAAGGAAGTCTGTGAATGTACTAGAAGAGATTTTGAATGCGATTTCGGTTTTATGTTGTCAGGCGATGAATGTATTCAGAATAAATCGGTGAAATTTGATCCATATTCGATTCCGCCAGATTGTCACCCAGGTGGATACTATAAACGAACTAAAGGCTACAGAAAGATTGATGGAAATGCATGCACCATATCTGGTTATATGGCTTACGCACCAGACACAATCCCTTGTCCAATCGAAGAGCCTACAGAATTCATGTTAGTCGCATTGCGAGACAGAATTGCCAGAATAGACCTTTCAGACAATACCACGATATATCCGGTGGTAGGGCAAAGGAACATAGTTGCAATTGAATTCGATTTGAAGAATAACTGCATTTACTGGGCTGATGTTGAATCTGACAAGATCATGCGACAATGTTTCGGTACTGTTGGCACTCCTCAGGAAGTAGTTGTCGATACCGACTTGGTAAGCATTGAAGGCATGGCTCTCGACTACATATCGAACGTTCTATTCTTTGTGGACGGACTAAGAAAGAAGATTGAGGCAGTGAGAACTGATTTATCAAACGAAGGCAGGATGAGGGTGACTATTCTGGATTACACACACCTTATGAAACCAAGAGGCATTGCTGTCCACCCTAAAGCTGGGTACCTGTTTTGGACAGACTGGGATCGGAGCGCCCCATCCGTGTCCAGATCAAACCTTGACGGTTCAGAGGTGAAGAAATTATTCGGAAATCCGATAGTCCAGTGGCCTAATGGAATCACTATTGATCAGATGTCAGAGAGGATTTATTGGGTTGACGCTATGGAGGATTACATAGCCAGTTCCGATCTGGAGGGTCGGTACCTAAGGAGGATATTGTGGGACGACAGTAAAATCATTCATCCGTTCGCTGTCGCCGTTTTGAAGGATAAGATGTACTGGGACGATTGGAAAGCTAAGTCGATATTCATTGCTGATAAAGACACCGGCGCAAACGTGATTACTATAAACAATTCTTTCTCTGGATTGATGGATTTGAAAGTATTCGCTCATTCGGTACAGCATGGAAGTAATGCTTGCTCATATAAGAACACCAGCTGTGATGCTCTATGCTTGGGTATGCCAAACAATAAGTTCAGTTGTCTCTGTCCGGATGGATTCAGGAAGTCGAACGGCAAGTGCGTATGCCCTGACGGAGCGGAGCCATCGGCAAACATGACTTGTCCAAAATCTGTGGAAGCCACTTGTGGTCCGGTTAGTACATTTTTACCTATTAATTAATATCTTTTACTGCATCGGTGGCGCAGTTGTAATGCATATGCGTTACGACTGAGGTTGACGCTGAGGTCTCGGGTTCGATCTCCGGGTCGGGTAATAGTAATATTGGGTATCTCTATTATGAAATGCTCAGAATCAACCCGGAGTCTGGAGTTGTGCCCGGTATGGCGATAGGCTCGCTCCCTATCACATCATGGAACGAGGAAACGCTCGGCGAAATGTGGGTGTACTGGTTACACTTTTGTCTACCCTTTCGGGGATTACAGGCGTGAGTGCGTATGTATGTGTAATATTTTTTTATTGAAGAACACTGGAGCTACATAATATATTGTTATGGTAGGATAGGTTCGCCACCTCGGGTCTTGGGGCGTGGACTAGTTGCGCCTCTGTTAACCTCTTCAAGGATGTAGCCTGTGGTGTTGCGTGTACCTACGTTATGTTATGAATAGTCGCAATATTGAACCATTTTTTTTCTACGAAAGATAATACGACATCGAATGATAAATACAGGTTGACAAAAGATATTGCATTCTTTGTTATACTCAATAGTTTATATTTATCACATAATCATCACTTATTTGTATTAATTCAGATAGGTGCTAGGAATGTTTATAATAGAGAAGAATTGTGCATCGATCAAAGTGATCTATCAACGCGCAATATGCTAGTGTGATTAACTAAGCCTTAGTTTACTAAGGCCTAACCCCTTTCAATAGTGGAGGAGGTCCGTGCTGAGCAATGGGAGAGTCCAATATTACTAATACAGGGCTAATATTACTATATTAATACTTATCGGTAATATCAGTGGCGCAGTGGGCGAGTAGCCTGCTGTGAAGCGAGAGGCCGCGGGTTCGATTCCCGTACCTCGAGAAAATGTTTGTGTAATCCACGAAAATTTGTTTCGGTCTGGGTGTTTTCTCTCGAGAGGGTTTGACGGCAGACATGCGGCCGGTCGTAAAATCTACTAGCCAAATCTTTCCGTAACATGTGTAAAAGCATGCTGCGCTGACCCCAAATCGAATGGGATAAGGACAGGTGGAAGAAGATAATATCAGTGATCATCTTAATATCAATATCTTAGGATCACTTCGCGTGCAAGTCTCGTAACGCGTGTATCCCTGCGTCGTGGCGGTGCGATGGTAACAACGACTGCGGCGACCTCTCGGACGAGATGGGATGTCTGTGCACTCCGCCCATGATAGCTTGTGATAACACCCGGTGTTACATGCCGCATTGGAAGTGCGATGGAGATATCGATTGCGCTGATATGAGCGATGAGAAAGGTATGTCATATTATAACAATGTCTCTTCTCTCTTAAAAAATTATTAATGTGTTTTAAGGTAAATCTTAATTCAGTTTCAAGCTTAGTGATCGGTGTTAATACGTTAAGGTGAAAGATCAGCACTAGCCACGAAATTATATTAAATATTGGTTTATTGAAAATTGCAGCTCGATCCTAATGATGAAAATTACTAATCTCAGAAATAAATAAGTTTCTGGACATTCCTTAACTCTAGAAGCAATATTTATAGTTTTCATTGTTGTTATTCCGTTTATACATGTGGTCATTATTTTTATCCATATTTAATCGAATGATCGAGATGCAATTTTTTAAAAAACCAAATTTAAATTATTTTTCGCAGGCTAGTGTGATCTTTCACCTTAAAGTAAATCAAAGGTTTGCTAGGTGTCTCGAAAATTGAACAGGGTAAACGCCTATGATTTTATTTTTTATATTATTTTGTACGCAAATCGAATACAGAGAAAAGACACTCCTGTAAAATAAAATCTTGCACGTATCTTTCAAAATGGTGGTACCAGTTTCGTCATACCTATCGCATGTTTCTTTCTTTTCTATCATTTCATATTTGCTCTTCCTAGCTCGTTTTTGAGCGAACTTGGGTTACAGAAATTATTGATAAAAGTATTAAAAACTAAAATAAATAGAGGCAATTACCGTATTAGTGAATATACTAACTTTAAAGTAGTTGAAAGTCGAATGGGTGAGTTTCATTAGTCGTTCTTGCTATGCTGTATTTATATTGCAATAGTTGTTCCCAAAACGCGACGAGAAATGAGTCAGTATGACGTGTTGGATCGGCCTTGAAAGAGAAATGAGTCAGTATGACGTGTTGGATCGGCCTTGAAATGAACATTATTTATCTCAAAACAATGCACCCATTTGAAGCATCCTTCGATAGTATTCCATAAACACTATCATTTATGATTAATATGATCATTGTTTGCCGCCCATCCGCCCACGTCGCTATCATCGGTCGAAGGGCATTGTGAAAAATCCCAATGACGTCAAAATTATCTTTATACGCTGCATCCGCAAAATTGTGTAACTTTTTATAACGAAATGTTTTTTCCCATAACAATGATTCTTAATTCTTATCAGACTTTAAAGTCAGATATTTGGCCCGCATTGTAGAATGTACTGGTTATCCTTACCTCGACGGGGTAACACTGTCTCGCAGAAAATGGACGTGAAATAGCAACTTGCTGTTGCGTTTCGTGCGGTGAGTGAGATTTCTGGAGACCCAAATCCCCCTCCTTCGCCATCCCCTTACCTTTAATGTTGGCAATGAGTCTATGATCCTTTTGGTATTGTGGGTGTTAATGGACGGTGGAGATTACTTAACACCCGGTGACACACTTGTTCCATTTGCCGGTTGCTACTTAAAAAAAGATTTAGTAGTTAAGGCGTCAACGAGATACATATTCGGCATTACAATATTATACAGTATGAATTGAGTTTCTTATGTTCTATGGTTTATGTATGGATTCTATATCTGTAAATATAAATTATTTTTGATATTTTCGCAGATTGCGGTCATCACAATTGCAGCGAGAATCAGTTCCAATGCGGTAATGGTCAGTGCATAGAGAGGCGATGGGTTTGCGATGGCGACTATGATTGTAAAGATAGATCGGATGAACGTAATTGTACGGTAAGCTTAGCATATTTGCGTCTAAGTTTGCGTTTGCACGTTCATAAACGCGCGTTACGATCACGTGATAATTTCTAATGTCGTACGAACGAAAAACACGCTTAGAGAATCGTGTAGGTTCATACGCGTGTGTCGTGAATAACGCAGGCGAGGGCTTCTGAGAATAGGCCTAATGCGGGTTGATAGACGTCATATACTTACAAAACTCTAATGGAGAACTTCTCAGGTATGGAGGTTTCGTCACGGTGTTGGCATGATCGTTAAATCAAGGGTTAATAATTAATAATGAATTCACACGTGTCTGCCTAACTGAAAGAAGATTTTGAGATAGAACGGGACGAGGTGTCACTATCAACTGACCGAACTACTCGTGTCGTCATTCAGGTGAATAAACAAAATATGTTTCCAATAGGTTCAAGTGAAACGTCCGGACATTGTAAGCTGTACAGTCAACAGTTTCCCATGTGGCAATGACACAGGTATCTGTATACCAAATTCGTGGGTGTGCGACGGAGACAACGACTGTCCGAACGGCACCGACGAGGCGGAACACTGCAGGAACTCTACATGCGCACCGTACATGTTCCGCTGTCCTAGTGGCAAGTGCATCTTCAAGACGTGGGTAAGTCGATTATTCGTTTTTAGGGTTCTTTATCCAAAGGGTGCTAACGGAACCCTATTGCTTAAGGCCGATCCCAATATTCTGTCTTCCATAGAAAATATGTCAAAAATGTACTGCCAGTATGCAAATCTGTTGATAGACAGAATATTGGGAACGGCCATTAGTCTACACTGGCTGTCTGTCTTTGCTACTTATAAATAATAATATTATCTTTTGAACCGTAATAGGTAGTTAGCTGATATTTTCATACAATAAGTATTATGGCGGATGTCCGGTAAGGTTTTAATTCCATTCATGTCGAGTGGTTTGGAGTGAGAGGTAAACCTGATTAGGTTATAAACTACGGTTTCCTAAATACTTACTATGTGCATTTGTGGTATACTAGGTGGTAGGTATCTCGTATGCGAGAGTCCTGGATATACCTGTCCAGTTGGTACCCCACCAGGTGTTGAGATTTGGAGAACATTTTAATTACTGTGCATCATGACTCTTAACATCGTGTAAATAAGCGCATTGCAGTGCTATGCAGTACTTTGTATTTTAGATTTTCTTACTCTAGTATAATGAAATGATGTGAAACATGGAATTCAGTTACAGAATAAAAAAAATATTGGTCAATTTCCTTCATATAAAATATAGGAACTCACGCGTAGATAAAAATTAGATCATATGAAATGTGTTATTTATAAAAATGACAAATGTTCTTCTATGGTTTAAAATTTCTCCATACTGTTCCAGTCAAAAAAACTACATTGTGTATAATTTTTTTTTTTTTAAATAAACCATGTCAAGCTTCGATCATAAATACTCTAGATCTAACTTCTCATACAAACTTGACGCACGAAAATGTTTTGAGTTTCATTTATCTGGTCTGCGTCGGCCTTCTAGTAAAATTGAACTTTATATGCATAGAGTTAACGCTTCAAATTCACGTGGTTGTCATGACGATATTAACAACTTATCTGTAAAAATAGTGACAGAACAATGAATCCCATGGAGCCGATTCAAATTTTTTCAAGTAGTTAAGTTTTGTTCTTTTAAATATTACTTTTTTTAATATTTAAATATTATAATATAAATATTTAATAAGAGCCACCAAGAGCCACCTTTTACACTTCATGTTTAAAATTTACTGGTGTTTCGGAAATGCTAACTTATCTGAGATGGAGCACTAAGAAACTTAGCTGTATGTTTTTTACCCCCGACAAAAAGAAGGGTGTTCTTAGCTAGGTCAAACGGAGCTGATGCTGCAACAAGCCCTCTGCAGATTTCAACTCTCCGGTAATTAATAGCAAATATATTGTGTTTGGGCTCATTGCATAGGTTTTGAAGAGTAGTTGACTTCTTGATGGTATCCAGGACCTGTTGTTAGAGTAGGAAGGTGTCCACGGGGACGCAGTTTCGTGTTTCGGCTCACTTAATAGGTTTCAATGAGTAATTGGATTGGGATGGTGATCAGGGTTTGATGATGCGAAACGAACTGACAAAAACATAGCTAAGCGATAACTTTTTTAATAGCATAGGCCTATATAGGCAAACGAGCCAGTGGGTCACTTGATGGTAAGTGATTTCCACCACCCATATACGCCCACAATGCCAAAAGAATCATGGGTGAGTGGTCGACCTTAAAGAACGCTTTCCTTAAAATATAGACATATGCTGTCGCGGACTTTTTTTTTTAACTTTTAAAGGGGAACAATTCTGTCATACATTATTTTAGCGAAACTAACCGTTTCCGCAGCGCACGAAGCAGAAGCTCTCAAAAGGATTAAAACCCCGATTTTGAAACATTCTTCATTAGTGCTCCGCTCGTATTGGTCTTAGCGTGATGTTATATAGCCTATAGCCTTCCTCAATAAATGGGCTATCTAACACTGAGAGAACTTTTCAAATCGGACCAGTAGTTCCTGATACGCGCTAGCGTTCAACCAAACAAACAAACAAACTCTTCAGCTTTATAATATTAGTATAGATATATTTTAGTATAGATTGCGAACCAGACGACATTGTGTTGTTGTGACACGGACGCATCTGCGTATACCTACTGCTATTTTATTAAGATAGAATTAATAAAATTCATTTCACTATTTGTATAAAAATTATTTACTTTAAAAAGAAACTGCATAACAATAAAAACGAATACGTTATGTTGGTTACACTGTTTCAGACTTAGGTCAATTATGATTTCAATATTTTTGTTACTTACACTTTTTTTTGTTGGACGTGAATCTGCAATTTAAATAATTACAATATACAATAATATTATGATACACCCTTTTTTTTTAACGTTGGGAAACCCTTTATGGGTACCGCCCCACCGCGTGGTCAGTCGGGGCGGTTATGTCCGACTCCCACGGACTAAAACTCAACGGTGTTCCTCCGGGTACGCTTGTTCGGTCGGGGCTGCGGGAACGCTATTGTACTCTTCCGCGGCCCCGACGGCGCCGGCCCTTGTACAGGGCCTCTCCGGTCGGTGGGTGTTTGGGGGAGTTATCCACCCACCTTTTTGCTCCGCTCGAGAAGTTCGCGCGGGAACGCCGCGCGCGTCACCTCGAGGCCTTAACTGTCGGACGACGGACTTCCACGAGTCCGCCGCCCAGGCCTCTGTCAGGGGGGTAGGAGTGCCTCCCGCATCCTCCTGCGCGTGACCCTTCGGCGGCGGATAGCGAGCTGGGATGTTATTTCCCGATAATATTCCGCATTCCCGAAGCAACCGTGCCCCGAGAGGACCTGCACCAGCCGGAAGGTCAGTGACCCGTGCCGCCTGTCGACCCAATCATTCAGAACTGGGCCAACAGCCTCGACAGTCCTTACGCCGGCCGAGGAATTGGCCAGCAGCTGCCTCCACTCCTGAAGCAAGGACTGTCGAGTGTGGAATCTCCGCAATCGCATCTCCCCCGGGTGGGGTCGATCTCTTCGGAGCCGAAGTTCCATGCGCCACTCGTACATCGACGCATGGACTCCGGCCTCCAGATCCCATGGAGGGGACCCCGCCAACGCGCAAGCCGCCGCATTGGATATGGTGCGATAACCACGGATCGCCCCAACTGCCATCGCCCTCTGAGGTCGTCTCAGAAGGGCGACGTTGGATGCAGTCAAGGCGTCAACCCATACGGGTGCCCCGTAAAGGGCCATGGATCGCACCACACCCAAATACAAGTGGCGGCTGCTTGCACCCGGCCCTCCGATATTAGGCAGCAACCGCTTTAAAGCGGCTGATGCGCCCATTAACCGGGGAGCCAGACGTCTAAAATGCTCGCGGAAATTCCAGCGGCTGTCGAGTACGAGCCCCAAGTACTTCATATGTGGCCCGATCTCGACTCGAGCCTCGCCGATGAGTATGTGGGACCCCTGCGGCGGCGCCCGCCGAGGACCATGAAAACAAATGGCCTCGTTTTTCTCGAGCGCGACCTTGAGCCCCAACATCTCTATTCTGCCGACAACCTGCGCCACCGCCTGCGTGGCAAGACGGGCAGCGTCCGCATAGTTGTCCCCCAGGGCCGTGACCAGCGTGTCATCTGCGTAGATTATGATACACCCTGTTTAAAGCTTCACATTTATTTCATCTCTCATGACTGTTAATTTATTATACATATTATATATACCTGCAGTTTGGGAATCGCCGTTTTTAGTTATCTATGCCTTTGGGAATTTCCAATTATATTGCTATTGTCAAAATGCATGGAACAAATATTAGAATTTTTACAAGATATATACCGTTCTTCTCCTCTTTCTTTTGCGACAACAGATATCCATTCTGTACAGCGAAATGGATTACTAGGAAATCGATAAATAATAATAAAAAAAAAAAAAAAAAATATATATAAACTACTCAATGTATTTCTTGTTCCATAACAATCAATGTTTGAGGAAATAGTTGGTGTATATTGTGGATGATATTGGCCAAACAATAAGATATTTGTTAAGTAATATTTAAATACTGTTTTTAGGTACTCTAATACAGAAACTAACTTGTACTTACCGAAAGAAAAATACTCCATCCGAAAACTTGCTATTACGATGATTATTTTTGGTTGGATGATTAATTTGTATACGCGCACCGCGGCATTTTGACACGTCCTCACGTTGGCTGTGTTTGTTGCATACTAATCTGAAATAAGAGCACAAAAATATTTGTGCTCTTATTTCTCCGGCCGTTTTTTAAGCTGTCATGTTCAATCTGGTAGAATACTATATCGATGATGTCAAGTTTTAAACTATAAAAGTTGGTATGTATTTAATTACCGACTTATATTAAAAAAAAAAACACTACATTGGAATCATTTTAACAATTTCTGAGACAAAAATGTAGAGTCCTCTTTAATGTATCCCTAGAAAAAGGGTGATTTTTTTCATTAAATCTATTATAGGTATGCGACGGCGAGAACGATTGCGGTGACATCGAAAAGTCAGACGAACAAAACTGTACCAATATCGGTCACTCGAAACTGCTACCAGACCCAGCGCCCGAGCGACCAAACTTCCCAGTCAATACCACCTGCCTCAGCTGGATGTTTAAATGTGATAATGGAAATTGTATTCCGGATTGGTGGAGATGCGATAGTATTGATGATTGTGGCGATCATTCTGATGAGGTCGGGTGTGGTATAGTGCTACCAGAGCCTGTGATACCAGAACCTGTGCTACCAGAAAAGGCCATCCCAGAGCACACGTTGTCGAGACAGAAATGCGGGAAGAATCAGTTCACGTGCTCTCCTGGTAAGTGATTTCGACTTTAACTATATGCGACTTAAACAAAAGATTTAAGACGGGGCGAGGATGCGGCGACCTTTCACAAAGTATTTCCACACAAAATACAGTACATATATTGAAGTTGGAACTAATTGTAGGGCGCGGGCGACGAAGCTTGTATCACAAGGTGGTAGGTCCCTCGTATGCGAGAGGCCATCTGGGTTGGTACTACCGCTTTGTCTTTTCTGCCACCAAGCAGCAGTGTGTAAGTTGTGTTTCGGTTTTAAGGACATTAAAGCCAGTGAAATCACTGGGCATTATGAGACTTAACATTTTATGTTTCGGGGTGTCATAACCAATAAGTGTTTTATAATTTAAAATTATGTGTGGTGTTGCTTCTTTTTATGGGCAGGCGTGGCACTCACCATCAGGCGGGCGACCTGCTCGATTCGCCACTCAAGTTTAAACAAATCTTGTTCTATGTGGCTGGCACCTTAAATGGTTTTTTGTTTTTTATGATTTCATTTTCCCTCTTTAGCTGGTGTTTGTTGGGTTTCATCGTACACATAAAAAAGCTTTTGATATCGATAAAATTAAAACGTCGACGAGAGATGCGAAAGCATCGAAACAAAGCTGGTGGGATTTACTGAAATTTAGGCGACAGAGAATACATCGGTTGCATTGCCCTGGTTAATTCGATTGCTAGTTGTTAAAACTTCATTCCGTTCCCTGTGTACCGTCAGGTTTACTCTTCACTTTTGTACGAAAGTTAGTTTGTTTATTTGTTAGTAAGGTTTCTGGTTAAACTGGATGGAACGATTTTTAAATTTGGTATGAGGATAGTTTGAACAATGATGATGATGATGATGAAAGCGATATTTGAACAACCGAGACCTGGATATATTTCATAAAATAATATTTCAAGTCCAATTGGAGTTTAAAATCAAACCTTATACGAAGGATAAGGTTGCGGGCAAACAGTAGTAATTAAATATCTGTTATTGACATGCGAACTGCAATGTATGTATGTATGTATGTTCGCGTATCGGCAGGCGTGTGCATCCCTCTGACGTGGGTGTGCGACGGTCCTGAAGACTGCGCGGACGGCAGCGACGAGCGCGGCTGCGGCGCGCGGCGCGCGGCGTCCCCCGCGTGCGGGCCGCGCGACGCGCCCTGCGCCGACGGACGCGGCTGCGTGTCCGCCTCCAAGCTGTGCGACGGCACTCCGCAATGTGCAGACAAGAGCGACGAGCTGCATTGTCCTATACTTGTTAGTATTTGCATATGCGTATGCGTCTATACACAGTTATACATCTATATAGTTGAGATCCTGTGCCGAGATTTTATGTAATAATAATACGCACTCACGCCTGTAATCAGAGGTCTGTAGGCAGAGGTGTAACCAGTACACGCACATTTCGCCGAGCGTATTTCCGTCCCTTATGTGATAGGGGCACAAATTACAGACTCCGGGCTGATACTGAGCATTTCGTAATAAAAAAATCCAATACCACTTTACCCGACCCGGGATCGAACCCGAGACCTCAGCGTTGACCTCAATCGTAGCGCGTACGCATTACAACTGCGCCACCGAGGCAGTGTATGTAATAATGTTACATCATAATCATATCAATGATGACGGTGAAAAATTTGTGGCGATATCGACGCAATATCGAATGAAAAGTATTAGTGCTTTATCGACATATCGATATAAAACATGTTTGTAAAAATATAAATACTTTTAAAGAAAATTTATACTTTAAGTTAGAAAAAGTGCTCAATGCTTAACGTAGTAACATCATAAAACTATCCATTGCATAACTTAAAATATAAGATTATTTAATACATTTAAAAAAGTAGTTCACTCCTAATGTTTTCACTATGCATTGTAATCTTTTGATAATTTGTCATAACTTGAAGAAAGATAAGCGATTGAAATGTTATAATTAACGTCCATAGAGTCTGAACCTGGCAGGAGACTGCCCTTTAGGCTACTTCCCGTGCGACAAGCGTCGTTGCGTGGCGCAGGCAGTAGTGTGTAACGGACGGCAGGACTGTTACGATGGCAGCGATGAGCACAACTGTTCCAGCACTGATAACCGCATGTACCAGGTCGGTAAATCAATGTTATTTTACCTATTATACAAGGGTCACCTTTGTTGTGCGGTAAAAACCACTTTTCCCCGGAAAAACAAAACAGGATCGTCTTTGTGCTTAAATAATATTAAAACAAACTAAGAGAAATCGAATACTATTCTACAGTTCTATCCATACTGGTCTAATGAAACCAAACGGTTTTAAGACTGGTTGGAAAACTCATAAAAATAATTGACGTAGATTGTGAAAATGAATCGAAACCTAGAAATAATTAATAAAATAAATACTACAAATAATGCATAAAATAAATAAATAAATCTATATTAGATTTTTTTATTCGATTTGTTTTGTAGGAAGTGTGTGTTTTTTTGTTATTAAAAACATATCGACATAATATTATTTCCCTTATATGATATAAGAGGAAGAGCTTATTATGACTTATTTATCTGTCTAGTTCCTGAGCATCGGGGTAGATCAAACATCGATAAATTCATCGAGTTTCCTAATATCGTGCTGGATGGCGCAACAGAGGATGGTCCTGTACAGTTTCCTGCCTTCCATCTCGAAAGTGAGCGATGGCAAATGGATGAATATGTCCTGGACAAACGACAGTGTTTATAGGTAAACTTCTATTAGCAATTTATTTTGGTGTCACTAATATCTTAGTTACCCGTAGTTTCGGTCATTTGCTGGCGTCATACCTAACAATTACAGCTTTATGCGTACTTAAATCTACGTTTAAACGTCAAAATTTTATGTTGCCTCATTGGTCTAGTAGCGGCATACTGGGCTGAAAAATCGACTTAAAAAGGAGGTTCTCAATTCGGCGATTATCTTTTTTTTACAGGTTCACAAACTTAGAGCCTTTCACTAACTACAACGTAACATTCTACATTCGTGACAGCAAGTCGAACAGGACTTACGCGTCAAATAAATACGTCAACACAACCACCAGTGAAGGAGGTATGTAATGCCGGGTCCACATGACCGCGCTATAATTGTGAAGTGACAGCCTTGTTCCGTTGCCCCATCTTTAAAAATAAAATGCATGTTCGATATGTGGCGCGTGGAAATAGGTTGAATAACCACTGTGAACATGGAACGAGTCGCATCCCACTGATGGCCGTTCCCTATATTCTATATATCGACAGATTTGCTTACTATTAATAGTGTTTTGACAGATCTTCCATACAACATGTGTAAAAATTTTACTGCCAGTAAGCAAATCTGTCGATAGACAGAATATTGGGAACGGCCATGAGTAACTAACTGCTCGGACTACAGATACGTGCTAAATAAATTTATTCACTTCACTCGCTTTCTATGCCTCCAGTCACCCATTATTCTCAGAAAACAATAGCCGCGATCCTGCTCCTGACTAACTGCAGGTCGGATAAGTTATTATGCGCGTTATGTAAATAATATACAGTATCTTAAACTGAGGTTACTTAAAGTATCCCCAGCTCACTACTCCATGTTAAATTAATATTACAAAACTTGACAATTAACGAACATTTAGTACAATAATATAATATTGGATGAGGTTTAAAAATACCATGGCTTGCTCTAAAATGACGGCTTGTCATCTTATTATAAAACTGGCAAATCTATTGTATTAAATATTCCACTGACATGGGAAAACTCGAGGAACACTATATCTTTATATAAAAATGACAGTATGTAATATTATAAAAAATGTTATTTTCCACAGTGCCATCCCCACCAACCAAGATAAGCGTACGTCAATTGATCGGCAACCGTGTACAAATCTTATGGGACCGGCCAACGAACTCCAATGGCGTGATACAGTACTACAAGCTTTACTACACGCCGCCTTACCCGCCTAATATGAAACTGTACCTAGCTAACGATACAAAGACACAATCAGTGACATTGAAGGCGTATTTCGTACCGAACACTAATTATTCCTTCTGGGTGAGTTTTCTTTGGCAATTGTAGATTTTTTTGAAGTTGTTAATGAAACGAAATCAATTTTACAGTACCTACATACACTTAGCAACAAAATGGGTGAATTTATATTTAACAAATTATAAGCATAGCTTGCATTTTGTAGAAATAATTTTAATATGCTTGGAGGATTTAAAGGTATGAAAAGTAAATTGACTCAGTCAATGTAAAGATAATGCTCACTAATCATCCATGATCAGATTTTAACTATGACGAAAGTGTCAATATATCGATTACTCACAAAGCTTTTAAACAAACATGTAACGTAACATTCGTTTTCACAGGTTCGAGCAGTAAACGACGTACACACATCAAACGCATCAGAAGTAGCGTGTCTAACGTTCGATATCGGAGGCGATGTCGATGAGTTAACCAACGTGAGCATGTCTCGCATCAACGCATCGGCGGTATATCTAGAGTGGCACAAGATACGTGGCGTGGAGGGTTACTCGGTGCAGGTGCGACCGCCCATGCAGTACGCCAAGCCGCCGCTCATCACTACCACTAACAACAGTGTTACCGGTAAGTGCGTAATCGATGGTTGACGTGAATAACGTCCACCTGTCCAGACTGAACGTGTCGCCATGTATCTATTGGCAGTAGATCCGCGGCGTGGAGGCGCTTGGAACTTATTGATGTCTGCAATGTAGATGATTATTGTTCAGTCGAGATTTTTAGATTGTTGAGAATTTAAGTTGGTTAGTTTTGTTTGTCGAATGTGGATATGTGTCTTTTATGGAGAAGTTTGTATGTTCAAGGTTACTATATATTTTTTTAGAAAGTCATCTTTAAACCATTCATCCAGTCTTTGAGTTGAAAGATACAAATAATGTTTCGACTTACGAATATGTAACAAATTGTAAGAAATACTCAAACACGATATATCGTGTTATTATATATAATATCACGCTATCATAATAATATGTTTGTTATTCGCAGTAACAAACTTGCCGCCCGGCGTCGACCTATTCATCGATGTTCGAGCGTATAAAAACTCGATATTCGGTGTACCGTTCACAATCCCGTTGAAAACCGAAAACGAGCCCGACGTTATGGTGAACTTTACAGCAATACTTCTGAAGGAAAAAGGCACGTCGGTGCAATTAGTGTGGTCACCGCCTGTCGATAAACGCTACCAGAACAAGGAGTTGGTGTATGAAGTACATTACAGCAATATGATTCACAAGATGAATCCAGGTGAAATGTCTAATGGTGAGTTCAAATTCAATTTTTTTGGGTTCTTTGGTATACTATCGATTATTAGAGATTTATTCAGATATCCAATACAGTGGGATTCCAGAGTCCTTTTATCCCACGCATCGTAAAATATTCACGGTAGGCAGCGGCTTCGAAGGATGCTAAAAAAATGATCTAAAATGACACGCCGCCACTCAATTTCGAATCTTACTCCAAGTGAAATCGAGTGCGTCATTTTAAACAAGCTATGTTGCCAACGAAACACTATTCAACGCATATCTTATATCGCTGTAAAATTAAGGCTTTTGTATTTAGATCGCTGTCAGATATGCTGAATATCCAATATCTATCATAGTAATGTTGATACACGTACTTTACTGCTTGAAGTTATTTGCGGATGGGTCGGACTACACAAAATAGCTATTATTTTCACGGCGCGTTAATTCTCTATTACACCATTAACGATGGATGGATTGTTAAAACTTTTTTATATCTTTCATCTTCATTTGTATAGATACGAAAATACTGACAAAGAACACAAGCGTCATCATCCATGACTTACATCCATGTGAAAGCTACGAGTTCACTGTTGGGTTCCTCGGTGGACCATTCGCACCGCAAGTGGAAATCGTTACCAGGGAGAATTCCAAGTGAGTACTGCCATCAATTACATAAATATCTACACACTGTAAGGGAAACGCTTCCGTAAACTAAGACAGGTGCTAGTGCTGGTGATTACGGACATGATACCACTAAATAAATAAAACTACGAGACGTAAATTCACTTTGTCAATGAGATATTTCTTTGAATTCGATTAATTCCACACTCAGAGTCAGTTAATGCTTCATGCTCCGTTCCTGAGTACAGAAAATTCTTTGTGCTCAGAACTTTATTAAGTAAAGAACTAATAAACTTTGGAAACGTCGGGACAAAAATAAAATGAAACCGCGTTAAAATCCGTATAAACTAGTTTTATTTCAAAGAACTAATCTTAATTGATATCTTTGAGAATTAATCGAATTGTAAGAAATGGCTACAACGGCGATTAAAGTTAATTGACGTCTTTGAATGCACCAGATAGTAATTTTAACATATAAACGACCGTCGGCTTGACTTGATTTGTATATTTGTATTGGTTTATTATGATTCAGAGCGCCGGTGAAAAACTTGAGAGTGACGTACGACGATAAAAAGGACATGACTATATCGTGGAGTGCCAGTTGTGATATACTGAAGAACCCTATCACTTATATGGTGAGTCAATTACACATATCTGGATTAATGCATATTTAGTGCCTGTGAGGCAATTCTCGCGCAATTCGAATTCGAGAAAAATCTCGGATTCGTACTTTTTTCGAATGAAATTCACGTTGAGCTATTTTGGGAATCTCGGGTTCGAAATATCTCGTAGGTTGCTGATAGAGTTACTTCGAATGGTAGAGAGCGTTCGAAACGTAAATGTCGAATGCAAAATAATGACAATGTCAAAATATTTAATTTAATTTATTTATTAATTACAATTTTCTTTTTACATTCGCTTTACGATCATACTATGTCTGAAAATGGATAAACAAAGTAAATATTACAAACAACTCGCCCCCTATTACAAAATGGGACGGAAAGAATTTCGGCGCAATGTGGGTGTAATGGTTGCAACCAGTACATTAGGTAGTATTCATGTGGGTGTCCACATTAATACAGGTACAGAAGTGTACTTCTGCCTACCCCTACGGAGAATACAGGCGTGAGTGCATATGTATAGGTATTACAGACAATAAATATGCTAAAGGAAGCTAGCTTGTTTGTGTGTTTGATATTGTTGATGATTGTGCAATTGCTTGTGACTAAGCTTGTGGTACGAGTGTGTCGGGAAAAATGAATATGGCAATATGACAAATAATGAAAGATGTATTTATAGCTATTTATATCCGAAGTGGTGGTAGTTTATTAAAATATATTAACTTTATGTTCTATGTTTTATTTCCTGTTTTACCCAAGTTTTACCTACTTATTTACTTGCTTAGAGAAGTTAAAATGTCGCAGTAAATTAGATGGTTACAAATGACTGGTGGATTTTATAGCAGTGAAAGTATTTAATATACCTACTCTAAATCCTGACTCTACTTTTATATGTTATACTAGGGGCGTTGCCCATGGTTTCCACAAATCATTAAAAAAAATACTTAAAAGTCCGACGAATATGAGACATATCTTACTTTCTTCCCCACATTATTCTGCATCGATTGGTATCGGTCTCGACCCCATACCCCCAGCGGTTTCGGAGGAGATAGCGTGACATGGTTTTTGGCAGCGGCGGCGCCAGTTACTTTTTTTTAGAATAGAGAGATAGCTCTATATATTTTTGTAACAAGTGCAACATGTTAGAATAATATCTAATTAATTGGAATAATACTTAAATAAACATATTTTTATATATTATAGGCAGGCACACGAGCTAGTGGGTCACCTGATATTAAGTGATTTTCACCGCCCATGTACGCCCATAATACCTAGGAATGGGATAATTGAGGGATTGGTAAGGGGAGCGGGATTTTGGGCTTCAAATAGTAATTTATTTGGTCTGTATTTTATTTACTTTACACCAACCCTCCCACTATTTGTTTGCGCCAGTTAGAGCATTTAATTTTTATGAAATTTATCCAACTTTTTTCATCTTCACGCTTAGGAAATATTTGTGAAAATTTTACACTTCGCAGATGTAGATCCGCTTCCATCATTTGGAAGAAAATGCTTCTGCTACTTGGGTAGTTATTTTTGGATTGTATTCATTTTGAGAGCAAAATAGACACAACGAGAATAACGTGAAATCTAAACTTAGATAGACTAGGTTTCCCGCTTAAACTTTGATTTCCATATTACGTTCCATTATTGCAAATCTTGGGAATTGGCAATTTAAAAACGTATTTTATAATCTTCTCATAATGATTGTCTCATTATTTATGTTATAATAATAGAAAAAATACGTATACTACACTCGTTGTAATACGTTATACATCTAAATATATTTATCAGTATATTGTTCATGGTAAATTATCGTATGCGATTAAAAATCGCATTACTTACGTTGAACGGAACGCCTCGCGCGCTGTTATGTTTTATAATGGCAACATTTTGCTCCTTCGAATAGAGATTTTTACGCATTTTATTACGATTGTAGCTGAGAATACGAGATTCGAAAAAAATACTTTGACATTCGCAATTTTACAGTAGAGAATCGCTGATTCGAATCCGAGATTATTTCGAGGGAAGTGAGAATTGCCTCACTGATCAGTAGTGAACATAAAGGCTGTAAATTGAAGTCTAGGTGCGTTACCCAGATCAGTCATTATTAAATTGTCTAAGTTTCTTGCACACATGTACAGGATTGGATGTGTTCCCATAATAGTTCGCTTGAGCAAGCCATCCTCTCGCAGTAGTATGACGATAAGTTTATTCCTTATCATAATAGATGGTGCAACCACCAAATACATTGACGTAATGAAGGCACAATGCAAAATAATTACAATAAGAATCCATGCATTTGTTTAGCGCAACAATTTTTGTCGACGATAAATCGTGTTCGATAAAAGTATCAATATGAACAAACTATATAGACCATAATATAACAGTTTTTTCCCCACTTTCTGCATACAAAAAGGTTCTATAAAATATAGGGGTTACGAGTAATTTAATACTATTTAATTTGTTTCAGTTGGAAATAACAGAAGAAACGTTGGATAGAAAGAACCGTTTTGAGCTGATACCGTCGAAGATAGCTCATTACGAACACGTAATACACAACGTACCATTCGGCGGCAGATACAACATATGCGTATATGTAAGATATTATCCTAATTAACATAAACTACTAAAGACAAGAAAGTTACATTAGATTTAAATTCATAAGTTATGTCAATTTTACTATCGTAACATGAGGTTTGCAAGTCTACCTAGGGATCGAAATATTATCTTGAGTATCGATACCGAGTATTCATATTTTAGGGTCGGTCGTCTCAGTATCGATACTCGAAATGTATCGACTCCAATGTGTCGATACTATGCGGTATTGAGGATCGAGTAGATACTTATTATGAAAACATGTATTTATGGGTTAATTTGAGTAATATCGTAAATCATTATTTGATATAAAGGATGTAAAATGTATGTGTAAAATAACTTTGCTGGCTTGAAAGTAGTTACTTCACCTACCCTCTACGCGTGTAACTCTTTAGTCTCTGAAAACAAAAGTTCTGATGCCACCCGTAAAAACGATTTTTAAGCTGGCCATGTTAATTAATAGTGTATCGATATTGCGTATCGGTGTAGTTTGTTTGTCGCTGTAATGAAATAGTCGTGGTGGTAGTAGTAGAATGGCGGTATCGATTGGATAGCGAGCACTATTTATATGGTAAAACCAAACATAGTGACTCGTTCAGACGAGTCGCACTCCATGATCAGTTAGTGTATGTATTAAGTAGAGACCGGCATATGGCGACTCTGGCGACTTCATAATTGAAGTAGAATCAGTGTGTTGATTAGTTCTTTTTTTTATAATATAGGCTGGCAAACGAGCAAGTGGATCGCCTGATGGTAAGTGATCTCCGCCGCCCATGTACGCCTATAATAAAATAATCATGGGCGTGTTGCCGACCTTAAAGGAAAGGGATAAGTAAGGGATTGGGAAGGGGAGGGGAGGGGAATTTGGGCCTCCGGATAACTCACTCACCGTACGAAACGCAGCAGTACTGCAACTTTACGTAGGTTTTCTGTGAGACAGTGGTAACGACCCGGGTGAGCCGGCCCATTTATGCTGTAGACAAAATTGTTTAGAAAAGTTGAGTGAGTGTTGTGTTTGTGCAGGCGGAGGCGGACGGCGCGTCGGCGTCGTGCGTGGGGTGTCGCGCCGGCCAGCTGCGCGCCGTGCACGAGCTCGTCGCCTGGCGCTCACACGACAAGCATCTCGTCGCCACCTGGGCACACGACCAGCAGTGGATCAACGACGGGTAACACACTATACACTATACACTATACACTATACACTATACACTATACTACTCACTACCAGATACAACAACAAAATACTTGTAACTGTAACTTGTATTTGATATATCAGATGCTACAAGATACTTTTGGAAATAATATTTACTAAATACTTTTAATAATAAATTACTTTTTTTGCCTTGTATTATTATTTTTAAACAATTGTTTTAAGGCGGGATGTCAACACTAGACCGCAATAATTTTTGTTCTGAAATCAAAAATTTATTTTGTGTAGAGTGTAGTGAAAAGCAGGGGGCGGAACTCAACTTTTTATACAAAAGTTTCGTCAACAAAAATATGTAGCGAAACAATTCGCGACCGTACTTTGTCAAAGGGAATAAATGTGGGCTGTATGTAAGCATGTGTGTGTGTGTGTGTGTGTGTGTGTGTGTGTGTGTGTGTGTGTGTGTGTGTGTGTGTACGTGTGCACAAAAGTTGAGCCGGGATTGCGTGAGCAAGAATGGTAGTGGTCCAGATTCAGTAAAGAATATATTTGGAAACGGTAAACATTTGTATAGAAATGTACAGTTAATGTCAATATTTAACGCAACGTATCGACGAATTGTGGCACGCAGAACGTTGCAAAGTGACGACGCCGCGCCGTTCCGCGCCGCGCTGGCGCTTGTTCTCGTTCTCGTTCTCGGTCAGCAGTCTGCTCACTATACACTATTCAAGTATATAAAGTCGAGTATTATAAACTGTCACCATTACTTCATTCTGTCTTGCACAGAAACAGTGCTTTGTGTAGTGTTTACGGAAAAATATGAGCAGGAGACCCAGCATTCGTAAAACCAGTCCATCTACTGACAAATTTTCTTCGATTGCTTCGCATTATCATCCCCTTGATAGAGGGAAGTCGCTCTACAAGAGCGCAACTCAGCAAAAAAAGGTGTTATATTTAAAAACTATTCTTTTTAAATTATTGGACAAAAAAAAAGAGATAATATATAAACAGGCGGGCGGCGGGCTTTGCCTTCATAGTTCGCCGCAATGAAAGGCGAAGGTAACTAAACCATACAACCTTGTGTTTTGACACATTTGACAGCATTAGTTAGAGGTTATGTCTGGTGGCCAGGCATCGAGGAAGTGATAGAAATGGAGTGCCGCGCGTGTACTGTATGTGCTGCGGATAGTCGACGCACCGCCTTATCAGCCGCCACACTCCTGGTCGCCCCTGTTGGCCTCTGCTGGCCCAGTCGTTCCTGGTCGAGGCTGTATATTGATTTCTTAGGGTTATTGTCAGACTTACCAAATTTATTCATATTACGACGTCGCAAGCTGTTATAGCTGTATTACGGGATGTTTGGTCTAGGTTTGGTATCTCCAGATACCAGGTAATAAGCGATAACGACACTTATTTTAGCAGTGATGAATTCATATAGATTTTTAAAGGATATATCGACCCATAAAAAAAGAAGAAAAAATAAGTAATAATAATACTTAACAATTCTGGACTATTCCATAATAAATAAATTTATAGTTGCCCAGTGTATTTTGATGATGCTATTTATGTTATGTATACATTAGTTGATATTATTTATATACATAAGTTTCTTTATTTTGTACTGACTTATCATAAGGGCTATTTTAATTGCCTACATGATTAATAAACTATTTCATTTCATTTCAAAGCATAGATAAGAGTAACTAGATAAAGTTAGAGCTTTATCTAATAATAATCTTAATAGACAAACTCGTAGTTCACTTGCATTCCCTTTTTTGGGTGATGATAGACTTAGTTCGGCCGGTCCGGTCGACTACAGGCTCCGTCACAAGCCACAGTCGAATCTGCAGAACGTCGACAGAGCGCGACACAGGAATTAAAATAATACTTACTTTTGTTAGTGTATAAAAAATAAATTAGTATATTTCTGTAATATATAATTAGGTTAATTCAATTTGATTAATTGTTTAATAAGTTTTTATTATGGATGGAGGTGTTATATTTCAGTAAGCTAATGTGTGCAACACTGGCCAAGCCGACTGGCAGGTCGGAAGTCGCTTACTATTAATGAATGAATTTGGTGGTTATGTATTTGACGTTATTAAACGCTGCACTAAAACATGTCTCTAATACATACACACTCACGCCTGTATCCTCGTAGGGGTAGGCAGAGGAGGACCTAACCAGTAAACCCACATTACAATGATAAGGGAGTGGTGTAGGTTGACGTAAGATGTGATACCTAAGATAGAAATGGTGACTAAAGTATGCAAAAATGGTTAGACTATATGGGCAGGATGGATGAAAGACGAAGGAATTTACCGTGCGTAAATGATCTCTGAAAAGGGAACGTCTAGTACTCTCAACCGGCGAAAATGTATGAATGTGGCAGAGGCGAAAGAAGTATGTGAGGATCGGAACCTTGTAGTACTGAAGAGTCTCTGCCCTATGGGATATTGGCATATTTATGTATATAATTATAGATGAGCTTTTGTCTTACTCAATTATTGTTATTCTCGCTAACTCACTTCACTTATAGCCATTCCCTATATTCTGTCTATCGACAGATTTGGGTACTATCAATAGTGTTTTGACAGATTTTCCATAAAAAATGTGTCAAAATTTTACTGCCGGTAAGCAAATCTGTTGATAGACAGAATATTGGGAATGCCCATTAATTTATAAGGATGTGATCGAACTTATCGATCGTTATAAACTTGTGTTGATAACCAATTACCTTGAAATTTTAGGAAGTCAAGATTTTGAAAATATCCCGTACATAAACACACAGTGTCAGGTGTATGTAACGACCCTTAACTATGACCACACTTTTCTGTAACACGTTGTATATTTTTTTTTTACAGTAACAAATACGAAGTGATAGTATCACGTAAAGAGATCACAGATGACGGGCTGACGGTACAGCCGACGGAGGAGTTGACGTCGGTGATGGCGGACACGTGGTCGGTGTTGTTGACTGTACCGTACGAGACGGACGACCCCTTATACGTGAGTGTACGAGCCGTCACGCACGACGGGTACTACAGCGATCTCACACAAGTGCTCACACTCAACATGGAAAGTGAGTGCATTCATTATTTTCAGGATTATATTAATAACCGATTTCTATATACTCAAGTAATTTGTAATACTATATTTCAAATTATATTTTTATTGGCTCATTTGCGGGGTCGATGCGGATAATTAATCTAAGTTCTTTTTGAAAACGGCTGTAAGTGAACGTCCCGTCTGTCCGTTTGTTATACCTTGAAAAGGCTCTATCTTTTGAATAGTTAAGGTTTAACTGGCTGAAATTTTCATAGAATAGGTAATAAGATCGATGAGTAATAATAATAAAACTATTGAATATAATATGCACTCACGCCTTTAACCCCGAAGTAGTAGGCAGAGGTGCAAACTAGTGCAATGGTAGGGTCCGGTTTGCAGGACATTGAAGCTAGTGAAATTACTGGGCGTTATACGACTTAACATCTTATATCTTGGGGTGGGGAGCGCACTTCAGTGCCATGCAGTACTTCATAATTCGAAGTTCTGATTAATGTTGCTTCTGGCAGGTGGCAGGCAGGTGTGAAGCTTATTATCAGGCGAGAGACCTATTCGTATCGTTATAAACGCTAATAAAAAAATCCCACTGCTCTGAAAACATAGATTGTATGTTGTATAGTGTATAGTGTATAGTGTATAGTGTATAGTGTATAATGTGTAGTATATACTGTATAGGTGCGTTAGAGTCGGAGTCTCGGGCGATATCGGCGGCGTGGTGGGGCGCGGGCGCGGCGCTGGCGGCGGCGGCGCTGCTCACGGCCGGGCTCGCGCACGTGCTGCTGCGGCATCGCCGCGGCGCGCGACCCTTCCTGCGGTTCAACACGCACACGCCGCGCTACGACAACAGGCGAGGACAGGCCACCATCACGGATCATGGTCAGTATACACACGCCGTACCTACGTATTGATACAGGGGTAGAACTATTATAATGAGCGATGTTGGATTATCGATAGTTTGGATTAGATTAATTGCGTCGCGCGAGCATTCCACAATGCATTATTGTGGGGCAGCGTTGATCAGATTTTTCAGCGCATTGGAGATCGACCACGAGACCGTTTCCCTTCCACAGAATATACTGAGTTTTTTTCTTGCCACGGAGAAAATCCGTCTTACAGATACCCTCCCATCCTAGGGGTGGAGTGATGGTCATGTCGGGCTCTAGCCTTCCGACCTAGTTCACTACTGAGTGACTGCTAGATCGAGGCCCTAACCAATTCCAACGTCGCGCCGGTGTACCGACTAAGGTCCCCGGGGGCCCCTTCGGCGCTAGTAGTGCTTCCGGGAAATCCTGGTAAACCTGGATTGCTACCGGTACCACCCCTGGGCTCTGCCTTTGTGGCCCGACTTCTTCGGGGCTTGGAAGCATAGTCAGAATGCCTTTGGCGTTTGCGGCAGCGCGAGGTTATCGCTCTGCCATCCGTCTCAAGGTCGCATTAAGAAAATGTACGAGTGTACATTACATACGTACATAGGCCGCACACACCCCGCTATGCGGCCGCGACTCCGATGTCCCCATTTAGTCGCCTCTTACGACAGGCAGGGGCTACCGTGGTAGAATTCTTCAAATGCCCCCAGTCCACAGGGCGGGAGGCGCCGGTCAGTCGTCGTCCCGGCGCCTTCTTCTCGTTTGACGGCGAGCGGAATCGCTTCGTTCCCGATCCAGCTCGGCGCTCTTCTGCGACATGAAACATTTGCAGAAGGAGGCCATTGCACGCCACGACCTTCGTCTGTCAACCATAGTAGCTACCACGGCCGGCAGAGAGAGGTCTCTGCCGATGACTGTTCTGAGAGTGTTGCGCTCTTCCCAGGCTGGGCACTCTTCGAGTGTATTTTGCCGCGTTCTAACGAACAGACACATGCGTGCCCGTCATCACTTGCGTCACTCGGAACGTCAGCACACCGTGGGGCTTGTCAAGCCACTAGCTAAAAACAGGACGGACAACTGACCGCAACGGTCCTCAAGCCCGCACTCAGGCTCTTCAGTCAGGCTCGCCGTCCACCGATATGTGGGCCGCCCTAGGTGACCCCATTCGAGGCCTATGAAAAAAGAGGCCGTGGTTTTGTTCAAGGCCACAGAGGTCCAACCGCCCACCACCAGTTTGGTGCCGAACGAGGCGAGCAGGTATACGGTCTTACAATCGATCACTCAATCAATATAATGATGGACCTACGGTCCAACATGTGTGTTTCTTCATTCAAACTTAATTTACACGGAAAGTCACACAACAAATACGGGAATATAAATGAAAATTTACGATGGGGCCCTGGTACATGTATGTATCCAACTAGATATCGAGTAGCGGCCATTGTGCACATAATGAAAAACTAAACATAATGGCTCGTTGCAACGAGTCGCTTCAAATAAGAACATAACTCACTCGGTGATCGACATTATATTTGAACTGACTGCTAACCATCAGCTGCAATGTAACTTTCTCTAAAAAAAAACATAAAAATAGCAGGCTACATCATATACCAAGAGTATTAGGCGTGTTGAAAGTGCAAAAAAGTATTAATATATATCGTATCGACATTTAAAAAACAAAAATATCAATTTTGATTTATTGAGAAAAAATATCGGCACATCGCTGTAAAAATATCGATATGTTTTCAACACCTCAATAGTATAATACGGCCTTGTAAACTAAAGTCATGACCCCAATAAAAACATTTATACCTAAATGAAGCGAACCCAAACTAGAATACCCGAGGAGAACTAACTAATAGAATTGTAGAAAAAACGTGTCACGTTTATTTTGTAGGTACTGTAAATCGCTTTCATATATTCAAATATACGATATTTCAATGTTTATTTTGATCAGGACAGGTGCAATAAAACTATAATAATAATTAATACTGGTGTTTATTTAATATTATTATTAATTGAATAACTTTAATGTATTGCAGATGACGATGACGTGCCGCCGATCCACGGATTTTCCGACGACGAGCCGCTTGTGATCGCGTGAGATACTCGTCTCGCAACCAACCATTGTGATGTAACCGTGATCTTGTCATAAACATAGTATTTTATATTTATTCTATAATACGTACTGTACTGTGCAACTGGAGATGCGTTCGGCAAACTTCGGCTGGCTTCGGAAATATAAAATGTCGATATTTATAGTTGTTCCTTCATATGAATTTAACATTGTGTTTGACTACTAACTTAATTTTACTTATTGATAATGACTTAAAGTTATTTATGTTAATTCAGACGAATCGAAATCTTTGATTTTTGTTCAATGACTTTGTTTTTGTGATAAATAGTACATGACGATAAGCCTTACTTATAATGCAAATTTTTGTTCTTCAATATTGCCGAGCCGCATTCTATATTGCCTATTATATGTTAATACATAGGCGTCTAGATCAACACGTGAATATCGAGGTTGTTCGTAGTCACAAAAGAAAATCTTAGCGAAAAAGTACAGGTATTTCCATAATTTAGACAATCAAATGAAAAAATCTTTAAGTATTTTTATATTCAATAAAATATGCCCTAAGTATTATTACGTTACTTTGTTTAGTTCTTATGATGTCGATAGTTTCATTTCAGAATATATTTTGTTGTGAATTCGCCGACGAAACAAACGGGCTGTAATTTGTAAGACTTGTTTATTGTACGTTATTGATATAAAGACGTTTTATTTCGCGCTATTTTCTAAATTGTTATAGTTAAATGAAACCGCATCTATCTCACTCATTGTTATTGAAGTTCGACACCAAAGAGCGTTTATGTAATAAGTACAATAAATTAATTTATGAATTTAAATATGTGTTGAACTTATGTATAGTGGAATTTCATATTATGTAGTGGTTCTCGACATTCCCAATGTTTAGTAGTTTTTATTATTTAGTTCCTATAGGTACAGTTAGTGCCGAGTCGCGTTATTTGCTCAGAATAAAATTGTCACATTAACGATCATAGAAGCTGGTCTCGCACATATAATGTAAACGTGATTAAAATAAAACTTATGAAAAATACTCGTACATTGTGTTTGATATTACCATAACGCCTCAAAAAGTATTTATTATCAGCTGGTACACAGTAATTAAGGTTGCGCTAGTCGGTATTTTTTCGCATGCAAACGTGGGAGGCTCATTACTTCACTGTCGACATCGAACACCCAAAAGTGTTTGCCATTATATCGATTTATTTTATCGTATCTATGCCTGTATGTAAACAGAATTGAAAAATGAAAAGTGATTTGAAATTTCATCATCGGGTTTCTATGTCCTCCAGTCGGGGCAGAGGGCACACACGGTTCTCCATCGTGTGCTGTCGTTGATTTGAAAGTTATGAGCCTCCAAATATTCATTTCTATTTCAGCATTAATTTTCACGCACCTTTGGCGTTAATGAATGACATAAGTAGTATGAAATCTCCAAAATTAAATTCGTACAGACATAGTTTAGTTATTAAAGAGTTTAAATAACTTTAATTTGAGTCGATACATTAAGTATTTTTTAAATAAGAACACTTCCAAGAGGTCAAATTATCAATTTTAACATTAAATATTGTGTGTGCTTTGACTTCAATATTCCAGCCTCCGCGATGCTAGTGTGAAATAGCGTGTATTTTTAACTACACCCACTGACTAATTCAAGCTGTCGACTGGTGCAATCCTTAATTAAACTGTGCTTATGTACATTTATAACATTTTGCTAGTGAAATATACAATATCTTATCCTTCACAAAACAACCCAGATGGCAATGAATGTATGATTATTACCGTTTCTAATTTAGTCTTCATTGATAAAGTTTTGGGCTTGCATAGCCCATTCCTTGGCGGGTAAGAACAATACGTCTGTGTCTCGAGATACGGCGACACCGACCACAGCATCGCGCCCGTTCACATCACATATTAGCGGGCCTCCTACACCACTCTGAAAACAATTTGAAAAAATACGAAAATCATTATATTGACGAAAGTTGTGGGTTCGAATCCAGCTCCGTACTGAATTTTAAGTTACGTATGTATTTACCGTTAAGGAAATGTAAACAAAAATCTACCCACTTGACAATTAATGAATCCTTTGTTAGGACCTATCAATACATCAAATACAGCAACTTAAAAGTGGGTAGATGTTTGTTTACATTTCTGGAAGAATTATAGCGATTAAACTATAGAATTAACTAACTTCGCTAGCTTTAACGCTGAAGGTTTTCCTTCGCTATTTTATTTACGATATTTTTATCGTGATGAAACCGGCATACCTGAGAAATATTTTACTTCATAAGAATTTGCAAGGTATGTGAAGTTTATCAAGTTGCATTAGGCCAGCGTGTACGAATAATATGTAGTCTCCGTACTTATGTGTACTCCGCTATTAAATGCAACATTCAGCGCACTATAAATTCTATGCGCACTGCAATGACGACATCAGACTATCTACATATAAAAAATTGGCATGGTTGGTTTGTATAAACATCCGACATTTATGTCTTCAAGCGTAATATTTGTAACCAATGTTAGCCTCACTAGCCGCTAACATGATAATTAAAATATTATTGCCGCAGTTAATACTTCCACCAAACTGATATTTCCACGCGGAATGAGTCGCGAGAAAATTTAATAGAATGAACTTACCACAGTGCCCCGAGATTGTACAGTAGCGCAGAATGTATTACTTGGATTTGCTTTACTGACAGAAAACATTTGACTACATTCACGCATGGTTGCTCTTTGCCAACGAGATCGCAGACGCAGTGCTGAAAATAAAGAACAAAAAATGAAGACTTATTGTTATTTTTTATGCAATTATCGCATTGTAATTTTTTTGTGCGATTCTTATTCTTTTACTCTTGCACGGCAATGACTAAAATGTACCTTATGGTAAATAAGTACAAAGCAATCCAAATACCATCGCTTGATAAACAGGGCTCATCTGAAATTATTGGATATAGGTAGGTACATTACCTATACACTGAATGAGCCAATATAGGGGCTTTTCATCATGTGTACGGTGGTCGCTATCCACTCAGCTACCTACAATTAACTGGTTGCAGGTACTCTCCCAGTTCTCTGTCATGTCTGTTGCTCAACAGGACAACGAAAAAGTCATTAAAAATTTAAATAATACCTTGATCGAATCCTCCCCAGCCGTATAGCATACAGTCTTTTCCTTGGCGAGGTTCCGCAAGACAAGCCGTTTGAACATCGTCACATATTTTAAAGGGACGCGACCAAGTCTGAAAATATTACAGAATGTAAGTAATAATCAACGATCAATTTTCAATGACTACTCGGTGGGACGACCATGAAATTAAAAAAGAAGGAATAAAACTGAATATTACTTAAATAAAATCTGTTATTTGGTGACAAGTTTAGCGCAGTCCACAGAGCACTTTGGATGCAAATCAAACTCTCCGACAAATCACAGAAGTGCTACTTTCATCAGCAGAAATCTCAAATTGTTATATTGGTGTATTTATACATACGCACTCACGCCTGTAATCCCCGAAGGGGTAGGCAGAGGTGTAACCAGTACACCCACATTTCGCCGATGGTATTTCCGTCCTACGATGTGATAGGGGACGAGCCTATCGCCATACCGGGCACAAATTCCAGACTCCGGGCTGATACTGAGCATTTCGTAATAGAAAAACCCAATACCACTTTACCCGACCCGGGGATCGAACCCGAGACCTCAGCTTTGGACTCAATCGTAACGCGTACGCATTACTTACAACTGCGCCGTAGTGGTCGGCAAGAAGAAAGCCAAGATGAGCGCAGCGCCGGCTGCAGGTTCGCAGCAACAGCCACGCAGGGCCGAGCCTAAACTCCGCCCGCCGCGTTCTGCGGCGGTCGTAATAACCTTGACGCCAGCGGCGGTAGCGAAAGGGCTTTCATATGCCCAGGTGCTGACGGAGGCCCAACGCAACGTACAACTCAGTGGCCTCAACATAACTAGGCTTAAACCTAAGCGTGCAGCGACTGGTGCCCAGATGTACGAGGTGCCCGGGGCCAATAGTGAGGAGAGGGCTGACTCACTCGCTGCACGGTTGAGTGAATGTTTTAAGGACTCGGAAGATGTTCGCATTTCTCGGCCCACTAAGATGGTGGAACTGCGGCTGTCGGGTTTGGATTGCACAGCCACCCCCGAAACGGTTGTAGCGGCTCTCTCCAAGGCCGGACAATGTGGCACTGAAGTGATCAAGGTCGGCGTGATTAATACTGACCGTTCGGGCCTGGGTACAGTGTGGGCAAAAATGCCTATAAAGGCAGCCCAAAGAGTCAAGGGAGCCGACCGAATTTTAATCGGTTGGGTCTCAGCTAAAGTCACCGTACTCGAGACACGCCCACTGCGTTGCTTCCGATGCCTTGAGTCAGGGCACGTGCGGGTGCAGTGTGATTGTGCAGTGGACCGCAGTGGCCTCTGTTACCGCTGCGGTCAACCGGGTCACAAAGCCCGGCAGTGTGAAGCGGAGCCAAACTGCCCAATATGTGTAGCGGCGGGCAAGCCCGCTGGGCACTTGGTCGGAGGGAAGACGTGTCCTGCCTCCTCTCGGAAGTACCGACATCCGCCCCGTAATTCTAATAGACCAACTGCCATTGAGGCTGCGGCCCAGTTGCAGCCGCAGAGCCCACCGCAGGCCGAGATGGAAGTGGAGGAGATCGCCCAATAATGGCTTTAAAGTTCCTCCAGGCGAACATCAACCACTGCGCCCGTGCTCAGGATCTTTTAGCTCAGAGTCTGGCGCAGTGGTCGTTGCAAGTGGCCGTGGTCGCCGAGCCCTATTTTATCCCTCCCCGCGATAACTGGGCGGGGGATCTCGACGGGTTGGTGGCCATTATTACCCAGGGTGCCGCTAACTCTCCCCCTTTCGCGCGAATAGCGAAGGGCCGGGGATGTGTCGCGGCTCTGTTGGGAAATATTTGGGTTGTCGGAGTATATTTTTCTCCCAACAGACCCCTTGCTGAATTCGAAACTTTTCTCGTTCAGCTGGGGGCCCTGGTAGTGCAAGGTCAACCTCACCCGGCAATCGTGGCCGGCGACTTCAATGCCAAGTCCGTGGCCTGGGGTTCGTCGGCGACTAATGCACGTGGTGAGGTCCTGGAGGAATGGGCGATCTCGGCCGGTCTGGCCGTCCTGAATAGGGGGTCGGTGGACACGTGCGTGCGGCATAATGGCGGCTCTATTGTCGATCTTACATTTGCGAGTCCAGCCGTCGCACGCCGTGTCCAGGGCTGGAGGGTCCTCGCGGGCGTGGAGACGTTATCGGACCATCGTTATATTAGATTCGACATCTCCGCGTCCGCCATCGCCCAGCCCGGTGGTGGACCGAGTGCCCCGCATCGGGACGGCCCGCGGTGGGCATTGAAGCGCCTCGATAAGGAGGCCTTAGATCTTGCTGCTCTGGTGATGTCGTGGCTCCCTGTGCCGGACGGACCGGTACGGGTTGAACAGGAGGCGGAGTGGTTCGGAGTGGCAATGTCGGATATATGCGACGCCGCAATGCCCCGGGTCCGACGCCTCCCGCCCCGACGCCAGGTGTACTGGTGGTCGGAGGAGCTGGCACAGTTACGTGTCGCTTGTGTTGCAGCACGCCGCCAGTATGCCAGGCACCGTCGCCGCCGTCTAAGGACGGAGGAACATGAGCACCAGGAGCGGCAGCTCTACGGCCTCTACAAAGAGGCGAAGAGAGCGCTGCAGGTGGCCATCAAGAGGGCAAAGGTCACGGCGAGAAAGGAATTTTTGCAGACTCTCGACAGTGACCCGTGGGGGCGCCCATATCGCTTGGCGATGAATAAGCTTCGCCCAGTGGCGCCTCCGCTGTCGCAGGGTCTTCAGCCAGAATTTCTGGCTGAAGTCGTTGCGGCCTTGTTCCCGGCCACCGTGGAGACCACTCCTCCACCGATGGCGACCCGCGAGTCAGCGCCATCGTCGAATTCGGCAGGGGATATCTCAGAGGTTTCGCCCGCTGAATTGCGGGCGGCAGTGCTTCGGCTGCGGGGCAAGAACACCGCCCCGGGGCTCGACGGCATCCCCGGCAAAGTTTGGGTGCTAGTAGTCGAGCACCTGGGTCCGAGGCTCCGTGGCCTATTCTCCGCATGTCTGGAGCAGGGCGTCTTCCCGTCACGCTGGAAAACCGGGAAGCTCGTCCTACTCAGGAAGGAAGGACGACCCGCAGAGTCGCCGTCAGCCTACCGGCCCATCGTGTTGCTCGACGAGGTCTGCAAGCTCTTCGAGCGTATCATTCACGCTCGCCTCGTCGAGCACCTCGAGGGGGTCGGCCCGGACTTGGCCGATTGCCAGTTCGGTTTCCGGAAGCGCCGATCCACCATCCACGCGATTCTGCGGGTGAAGGGACAAGCGGAGGAAGCAGTGGCTCAGGGCAAAGTAGTTATTGCGGTGTCGTTGGACATCTCCAACGCATTCAATTCCCTGCCCTGGGCCTGCATTCATGAGGCACTGCGGTACCACGAGGTGCCGCCCTATCTTCGGCGTCTGGTGCACTCGTACCTCTCTAATAGGGACGTAGTGTATCCGGGCGCTGATGGGTGGCATCGTAGAGAAATGACTTGCGGTGTTCCACAGGGCTCAGTCTTGGGCCCACTCCTGTGGAACATCGGTTATGATTGGGTTCTCCGTGGTGCCAACCTCTGGGGCGTCGGCGTCACTTGCTACGCCGACGACACGCTAGTTACAGCAAATGGCAGGACTTTCCGAGATGCCGCAATTTTGGCGGCGGTCGGCACCGGCCACGTCGTGAGCCGCATCCAGCAGCTGGGTTTGAAGGTGGCCCTTGAGAAAACCGAGGCCATTTGTTTCCATGGCCCTCGGAAGGGGCCACCGGCCGGTGCCCACATTGTTGTGAACGGGGTGCGGATTCCCATCGGCTCCACTATGAAATATTTGGGTTTGATTTTGGATAGCCGGTGGGATTTCCGTGCCCACTTCAAAAGTTTGGGGACAAAATTGTCCCGGGCAGCGGGTGCGCTCTCAAGCCTGCTGCCCAACTTGGAAGGTCCTGGCATCCCTTGCCGAAGGCTGTACGCCGGAGTCGTGCGGTCTATGGCCCTGTACGGAAGTCCCGTTTGGGCCGAGTCCCTGGGCGGCCGATGCGTCGCTCTGCTGCGCAAGCCACAGCGTATAGTAGCGCAGCGGGCGATCAGGGGCTACCGCACGGTCTCATTCGAGGCGGCATGCGTATTGGCCGGTTTCGTCCCGTGGGATCTGGACGCTAAGGCCCTCTCCGCCACCTTTCACTGGCGGGAGGAGGTGTTCAGACGCGGGCAGAGACCGGCACCAAGAGAGGTGGATGCCGTACGCGGCTCCCTACGCAGAGCCGCCGTGGAGGAGTGGCGTCTCAGGCTGGAGAACCCGTCAGCGGGTCATCGGGCCGTCGCGGCAGTGCGCCCTGTCTTTCACCAGTGGCTGGACAGGCGCCACGGCGCGGCGACGTTCCGACTGACACAGGTCCTGACTGGCCATGGCAGTTTCGGCCGGTACCTGTGTCAAATAGTCGGCACAGAGGAGTCGGCCGTGTGTCACCACTGTGACAACTGTCCGCAGGATACGGCCCAACATACATTGGAGGAATGCCCAGCCTGGGACGAGGAACGCAGCGCTCTCGTTGCAGTCGTCGGAGGAGACCTCTCACTGCCGGCAGTGGTATCCGCCATGGTCGACAGTCGGAGGTCCTGGCGTGCGGTGGCCCACTTCTGCGAGGCCGTAATCTTGCAGAAGGAGAGTGCCGAGAGGGATCGGGAACGAGCCGATCCCTCCCGCCGCCAGAGGAGACGTAGGAGACGCCGGGGTGACGACTGACCGGCGTCTCCCGCCCTGTGGATTGGGGGCGTTTGGAGAATTCCGCCACGGTATCCCCTGCCTGTCGTAAGAGGCGACTAATAGGGGCCATCGGGGGTCGCGGGCGCACAGCGGGGGGCTGTTGTAGCGCCCTTTATATTTAACATTCTTGTATGTGCGACCCCGGGATGGACGGCAGCACGGGTGGTTGGCCTCGTTGCTGCCGTTGACGCCGAGAGCGTCCTTCGGTGGCGGGGGCTTCTGAGCCCCCCATATTTGAAGACGGGCCGCAAGGCGGCACCGCGCAGGGACGGTACCGGCTGAAGCCGGGGCGCTTCTCGCCTCGGGAACCCGGGGCCGTTCCTAATGCGCCGAAGATGGCCACCGCGGGGTTTTTAGTTGGTATGCCGGTATAGGGTGTATATAGTGTCAGGGACTCGGCCCAGCGGTCGCCTGGATGTTTACCATCTCTCCCGGGCGGCTTAACGTTGGGTCGTAAGGCCGGTGAACCCAACATAACCGTTCCGCTTCCCCCCGGGGCGGGCGGTAGCAATAAATCGCTTTTCCCCGCAACAACAAAAAAAAAAAAAAAAAAAAAAAAAAAAAAAAAAAGGCCAGCGTGTACGAATAATATGTAGTCTCCGTACTTATGTGTACTCCGCTATTAAATGCAACATTCAGCGCACTATAAATTCTATGCGCACTGCAATGACGACATCAGACTATCTACATATAAAAAATTGGCATGGTTGGTTTGTATAAACATCCGACATTTATGTCTTCAAGCGTAATATTTGTAACCAATGTTAGCCTCACTAGCCGCTAACATGATAATTAAAATATTATTGCCGCAGTTAATACTTCCACCAAACTGATATTTCCACGCGGAATGAGTCGCGAGAAAATTTAATAGAATGAACTTACCACAGTGCCCCGAGATTGTACAGTAGCGCAGAATGTATTACTTGGATTTGCTTTACTGACAGAAAACATTTGACTACATTCACGCATGGTTGCTCTTTGCCAACGAGATCGCAGACGCAGTGCTGAAAATAAAGAACAAAAAATGAAGACTTATTGTTATTTTTTATGCAATTATCGCATTGTAATTTTTTTGTGCGATTCTTATTCTTTTACTCTTGCACGGCAATGACTAAAATGTACCTTATGGTAAATAAGTACAAAGCAATCCAAATACCATCGCTTGATAAACAGGGCTCATCTGAAATTATTGGATATAGGTAGGTACATTACCTATACACTGAATGAGCCAATATAGGGGCTTTTCATCATGTGTACGGTGGTCGCTATCCACTCAGCTACCTACAATTAACTGGTTGCAGGTACTCTCCCAGTTCTCTGTCATGTCTGTTGCTCAACAGGACAACGAAAAAGTCATTAAAAATTTAAATAATACCTTGATCGAATCCTCCCCAGCCGTATAGCATACAGTCTTTTCCTTGGCGAGGTTCCGCAAGACAAGCCGTTTGAACATCGTCACATATTTTAAAGGGACGCGACCAAGTCTGAAAATATTACAGAATGTAAGTAATAATCAACGATCAATTTTCAATGACTACTCGGTGGGACGACCATGAAATTAAAAAAGAAGGAATAAAACTGAATATTACTTAAATAAAATCTGTTATTTGGTGACAAGTTTAGCGCAGTCCACAGAGCACTTTGGATGCAAATCAAACTCTCCGACAAATCACAGAAGTGCTACTTTCATCAGCAGAAATCTCAAATTGTTATATTGGTGTATTTATACATACGCACTCACGCCTGTAATCCCCGAAGGGGTAGGCAGAGGTGTAACCAGTACACCCACATTTCGCCGATGGTATTTCCGTCCTACGATGTGATAGGGGACGAGCCTATCGCCATACCGGGCACAAATTCCAGACTCCGGGCTGATACTGAGCATTTCGTAATAGAAAAACCCAATACCACTTTACCCGACCCGGGGATCGAACCCGAGACCTCAGCTTTGGACTCAATCGTAACGCGTACGCATTACTTACAACTGCGCCACCGAGGCAGTGGTGTATTTATAGAACATGTAATGTTCTATTCACAAATACAGGGACTGAAACGGGCTGTTTGACCCCCATGGAAACATTGTAAGTACGTACTGACCAAAGCACCAATAAAAAATATGTTTAAATACTTATTCTGTTGTCTATTTTTAATGCCAGTACTGGGCATTTAGCTAATAAAAAAATCATTATTTTCTTAATTTATTGAATGGATGCACTGAATACACTAAGCTTACCAAAATAGCCAAATTGTTTGTAGCACTCCCAGGTCTAAATTTCGGATGCAAATGTACTTGGGGCGTTCGTCTCTTTACACTTGTTTTGTCGTTTAGCTTCCATAATCCAGCCAAAACGGTGATATTGTTCAGGGAAATCCTAATAAAATTTAACAATTAAGATAACCTTTAGAATCATTTAAATGGGTTCAAGGAGAAGATAAACATATAGGCCAATGTTATGGAAAGATCTTCGGAGTTTTACTTAAATAATTTTGAGACTTTCTGATGTTTTTTTTTACTCGAACAAAGAATTTTATTCTCCAGGAAACGAACTGAAGACTTTATGTTTCACACGCTGCCACTACCTACACCGATGAGGCAATAAGATAGTTGCTTCTGCTTGTATATGTGCACTACTTTATACGCAATAGAAAATAATACGATTATGTAAAGTAATCGTTAAAAACCAACGTCAATTAAAAAAACATCTATAACTTTCAAATTGCTGAACAGATTTTTCATCAAATATAGTCAAGAAGTTTCAAATAAACAAAACAGCATTCAAATCAGTCCATTCGTTTAGGCGCTACGGTGCCCCTCTCTCTCTCTCTTTCACACTCACACACACACACACACGCACACACACAAACACGCATGAAATTCAATCCAAATTGGTATGAGCAGGTATGAGCAAAGGTGTGCGCGTAGTGAGAACATCTCACTACGGTTACTATGGTTGACTTATTTATTATTTATTATTATATTGATCGGATTAGTCAATTAGGTACTTTATTATCTCAAAAATGCTACTTACTCAGAAACGCAATCACCAGCAGTGATAGCAGCTCGGGGGTGTATGAGCGTGCCGTAGCAAAGGATGTCACTTTGATCGTTTGTGGGTGTCACCAAAACCAACCACGGGTGAGATCCTTCTTCTGCGTCACCGATTTGTGAGTCTGTCAATATATTTGGAATAAGCTTTATTAAAGGTATTTAAAACTATTTTTGTATAAATTATAATACTACGAGTTACAGAAAGACGTGGTCAAATTTAAGCAACACATAGCGAAACTGCCGCGCAAAAGACCAACTGCCAGACCTCAAGACACCGTGAGCTCTTTCTGCGTAGATCGGACTAGTATCAACTAACTTTAAAAAAAAATTATAATTCTAAAATGAAGGTAGGCAATGTAACATTAACTTTTAGACACCTCAGTCTCTCCCGTGACCACGAAGGCTGAAAAGCTTTCGAAACATCGGGACTAAAATAAAATTAAACCGCGATAAATTCCGTATAAACTAGTTTTATTTCAACGTAAAAAAATCCTGTGCACTTGACAGAAATGACGATGAATAATTAGGGGTGCCACCAACCCAGAACTAAAGACGACGACCAGTCTACCAAGATCTATATATAGAGATGGACTGTCGAGACGAAAGTCGCAGATTCGAAACCAGTCTCAAGAGCATACAACTCTGACTTTTCTAAGTTACATGTGTATTCGTTATTATTTATCACTTGCTTTAACGGTGAAGGAAACATCGTGCTTGCATACCTGAGAAGTTCTCCATAAGATTTTAGAAGGTATGTGAAGACTGCCAACCCGCATTAGGCCAGCGTGGTGGACTAAGGCCGCGGCGCGAAAAAGGCTTTGTGGCTTTTGTGTTTGCTTAGTTTGGATTAAAGCGTTTGATATGTAAAAAGATAAAGGTTTTGGGGAGATTTGGTATATACATATACGCACTCACGCCTGTATTCCCCGAAGGGGTAGGCAGAGGTGTAACTAGTACACCCACATTTCGCCGAGCGTATCTCCGTCCCACGATGTGATAGGGGGCGAGCCTATCGCCATACCGGGCACAATTTCCAGACTCCGGGATGATACTTAGCACGACCCGAGGATCGAACCCGAGACCTCAGCGTTAGCTTAATCGTAACGCGTACATGTGCGCTCATGTGGTGTTGGGCAGGACATATGACAAGACGCGACGATGTCAGGTAGAGTAAGTCACTGACAGAATAGTACCGCTATCTAGATGGGTCGATGACCTGGAAAAGTTTGTAGGTGTCACTTGGCATTGATTGGCTCAACATAGAGAGGAATTGCGTAAAACGGTGGAGGCTTATGCCCTGCAATGGCACATAAAAGCTGAAATTAATGACGTGTACGATAGAAGTATTTCATCCCCAGTAGTACCAAATTCGACGATAACTGATAAACAGCTGAGTTTTTGTCACATTTTCGCTCACGCACGTCACTTATTTTAAAGGGATGTGATCGATCTTGTCGATCGTAATAAACTAGTGATTAAAATTAGCGTGACATTTTTGCATGTCTAAGATTTTAATAAGATCCGGTACATAAACACACACTGTCAGGTGTACATAATAGCCCTAACCACAGCTTTCTGTGAAACGTTGTAGGTATAAAAGACATCTAGGGCACGTACGATGCGGATAGGTATGAAGTGCGAGGCTGTCCAAGATTTAATAGATAGAACTCTGGAATGCGGTGCGTAAAACACGTGTTACGAAAGGACAGTTTGACATTCGTTTTAACATGGTGGATAAATAAAATAGACTCATGGTAGAGCTCCGACTCAATGGATAATCATCAACGTACACATTGTGAAAACCCCGCAATAGTAGCTCGTTCAGGTAGCACGTGTATAACCAGTAACCAGGACCGCTATAATTCTGCCTACCGTCGAGGGACACAATATCTCTTTACGGTCGACATATTGAGATTGCACTGTACTTAATTCCGTTCCAGTGTAGTCACTTTACCTAGCGAAATAAAAATGGTGGTACTTAGTACTTACCCAGACTCGCATTCGAGGGACCTACTATATACATCATAAATACACCACACGCGGATACTATACAATTTTATGATAGTAGAGATATAGGTACAGTCGTAATGTTTATACAGCCCGACGTTCACTTCCGATCCTTTCTCTAACGCGCATGGTCAAATGACGGGAAAGGATATATCCTTGGTTTAGGTTCCGTAAACGTACCTATATGAACCAAAGCAGCTTAACGACGATATTACCTAAGTACCTACTTAAATTATACTGTAAGTTGGCTACAAACATCTTAGGCCTAAAACCAACCTCATCTGCGTGTGGTACACTCTGTTGATTACGGACGAGGCAATGGCGAAACTTGTTTCCCGTTGCGGGTTGAAGGAGTCAGATGGCCGATCGCCCCATACTAAATACACCGTCAAATCATGATGGAAAGACGGACTCTAGCATTAAGCCGGGATAACGCCAAGCAGAAAGGAAGTTATACTAAGTTACATTAATAAACCGACTTCAAAACCCGAATTGCGGTGCGTTTTCTGTTTTTCATTAAGGTTCTTAAGGATATTATTATGCGTGAACAATACCTACCATAGATGATTTGAGAACCTTCTTCTAGATAAAAATAATGCCAAACGAACATACCTTTTTGCCTTTTTATTGCTGTTGTTCCACAATCCCCAAATAGTTGAAGATGATCCTTAAAGTCAGTGGTTTCAGAACTTGTAATAGAAGTAGATACAATCGATTCTTGGTCTTCATTGTCGTCAGTCTCCATAAATTTTTCATTAGTACTTTTAGACAATATTTTGTTTTTATTGCGGACTAAATTGAGAAGTTTAAAACCTTGCAATACTTCAAAATTGGGATTAGATTGAAAATTTATTATTTGACTTTCTGGGTTGTAATTTTCTTCCTTATTTATAACTTTTATTGGCTTCCTTCGTTTTTTTGTAATTGTGCTACCTGCCAAAGTAAAGGTAAACAATATAGTCAAGGGTTAGCTGTAAATAACTTCATTGTTTTAGATCAATAACTTCAAATACGTTTGATTGCTATTTGTTCATTGAATCTTATAGGCTTATAATGAATAAATTAAGATATTCAAAATTATATATGTGAAAATACATAACCATTTACGAGTGGTAGAGCCACGCTGTAGACAATATTGTCATTATTTACAGCATGAATGGGCCGGCTCGTCCGGGTCGTTACCACTGTCTCACAGAAAACCGGCGTAAAGTGGCAGCTTGCTGCTGCGTTTCGTACGGTGAGTGAGATATCCGGAGGCCCAAATCCCCCTCCCCTTCTCAATCCCTTATTATCCCTTTCTTTTAAGGTCGGCAACGCGCCTTTATTTCATTTGTATTGTGGGCGTACATGGGCGGTGGAGATCGCTTACCATCAGGTGACCCACTTGCTCGTTTGCCGGCCTATACTATATAAAAAAAAAACTTTTTTTTCAAGAGCTACGTACGATACAGGAAATAAGTATGAAAGATATATAGGTACCTTGTCGAGGATCTATAGTTCCATATCCAAAAGAAGTTACTGAGTCATCTACGTCATCATAATCAGCGTCCTCCCCATAACTTTTATCCCGTTTTATCACCGACCATCTGTTAGGCTTACGACCATTATCGGAATATATACCTAATAAACCTGGTCGCGGCAATTCATCAGCATACTCTTGGACGGTGTCTTCCTTATAATCATAGTTTGTTGCCTTAGTTAGTCTTTTTGTGGGATTGAAAGAATTCTTAATATTCCAATAAGGGTCTTCATTTTCCGTAGTTACTATTTCGGTGGGCACTAGTTTGGTCTTATGTTCTTGGGCCCGTCTGTGTTGCAAAAGTACATTTCTTTGTCGGAGCTCATCATTGGATCTTTTAGTTCGTTTGTATGGAGAAATCTTGCCGGGAAAATATACTACGTCTTCATTGGTTTTTTCAGGTTTATTTTCATTATTATTCTTAATCGGCAATGGCAGTACGCAACATATGAGTGTGGGATCTTTAGGGCCGATTTTAAGGCTCCTGTTAGAACAAGATATTTTCCATTATCTTAATATTATGAGCCGGTACAAAGCTACTTAAAAACTTCTAAAACAAAATAAATGCCTCCAAAGATTGTTAACTTTAAGTTTCTGTAGCCAAAGGCAAAAACTAAACCTTTGTAATTTCGTCATGTCCATCTGTCCGTTCGTACATTACAGCCATTTTATTCGGAGATCATCAGCACTATATGGGTGAAATTTGGATGGTGGGTGTCTTTTATGAACCGATACCGCTACCGTAGGTGTTGTGAAAATAACAAATAAAATAATGGGTGGCTCTCTATACATGTAATTGAGAGTTGAATTTTCTTTACATTGCACATAGGAATAGGTATTTGTTATGTTTCTGAGATATGCGTGTCTAAAGTCGTAAAAAATGTGTCCCCACCCTCTAACTTTTAAATTATGGGATGGAACATTCTGAAGAAATTCAAGGTAGCATAACTTAAAAGGTACTTCCAACAAATATTGGTTTCAATAAGCTGGATTGTTTTGTTTTTAAGATACATACAGACATACGCACTCACGCGTGTAATCCCCGAAGGGGTAGGCAGAGGTGTAATCAGTACACCCACATTTCGCCGAGTGTATCTCCGTCCCAGGATGCGATAGGGGGCGAGCCTATCGGCATTCCGGGCACAAATTCCAGATTCTGTGCTAATACCTACTGAGCATTTTGTAAAAGAAAAACCCAATATCACTTTTATCACCCAAGGATCAAACCCGCGACCTCAGCGTCAGCCTTAGTCGTAACGCGTAAGCATTACAAGTGCGCCACTGAGGCCGTCATATAGTGATATTTTCGGTGACACAATATTCATTTATCCTGACTATGGAACCGTTCATTGTGCGTGGTACCTACGGCGACACGCACTTGGCTATTTTTTAACCGACTTAAAAAAGAGGAGGTTCTCAATTTGGCGTTTCTTTTTCCTTTTTTATGTATGTATGTACTACAAAGATTTCTCCGCCAATTGTGGACCGATTTAGTTGGGAAAATCTTCATTCTATAGAGTTTGACTGCGATGTAGTCCCATATAAATTTCGTTTAGACTTAATGACGTAGTACGGACTAAAAAAAATAAACTCCTCAACGAATTACTCCTTATCTTAACCTTCCACTAAAAATTTATTAATAAAATAAGTTTTAACAACACTTATAAACCGACTTCATTAGATCAATATAATACCGTCATACTTACTTTCCAAATTCGGACGTATAAATAAATCCTTTGTGATTCGTGCACTCATTTTTTTTTATGTAAGTACAAATACTTTTTCTCTTCTTTTCAAGTTCAGGATTTTCTGTGTTACCAAAATAAATTGCATCAGTAATATTGTGTATAACTTCAGTTGTGCTCTCAAAGGCCGGCGCAGTTGTTTCAGTATTACTAAATGTTGTAGTAACAGTTTTAGAGGGTTCAGTTACATAGAATGTATCTCTTTCAGGAAATTTTATACCAAATTGATCTTGCGTCGTACTCGCAGTAGTAATCTTTTTTGTTGTTTGGTCATTGTTGCTTAAACGGTGGTTCGATGCAACATTGTTTTTATTTTTATTTCCGTCTTCACTGGGCCACACAAATTTGTTATTATCTTGTAACTCACTAAATATGATTTTATCTTGCCTATTCCCCATTTTATTTTTCTGTGATCGTGTAGAACTAGGTCTCATTTTAAACTGATTCATATTATTTTGATTGTTGATGATTTTACGTTTCATTGAATTTATATTTTCGTTGAAAAGGATACGTGTATCATCAGTATCGAATTCAGTCAAATCATCGTATTGAGGGGGTGGTATAATTTTGCCGTTTAATTCACTCACTTTACTATTCAACCACCAAAATTCACCATTTAATTGCGCAAAAACGCATTGCGTAAATAAAAACAATGTGATAAATTTTCCCAACATTTTTCAACCGAGTTGTTATGTTTTATGTTGTCGCTTGTTTTACGGCAAAGTCCGATAATAATTACGTCCGTGTGGGCTGAATAGGGGACGTCCGATCGCACACCCTGTAACGACCATCAATGGCCGGCCACTGAACTGCATTTGCTCTAGTTAGTAATGTGATGAAATATCAGCACGCAAGGCCATGACATAACCTATATACGTTTATACTGTCTTTCCTTGTAGGGCGGTTTTAATAACGACCAAAATCAAGGCCACTAAGTTAGACTAGCTGTTCTCAGGGCTGGGTTGGGTCGTTTTAGATCCGGTAGTATTTTAAAATACGTGCCGTTCCGGTTATGCCCATAGTCCATGGACTTGTTCCATAATAAAAATATTTTCTAATGTATAAAAATAAATTGATTTTATGTAATTGCAGTGTATTATTGATGATGCTATGTATGATATGTATATCTACATATATTAATAAGATGATTTCTGATACCTTATCTTGCTTAAATTTTGAACTGACTTTGTCATAAGCGCTATTTTAATTGCCTACATTATCAATTTGTTTCATAAATGAGTATTCTTCTATAATTAATAATAATAAATACACCCAACAGTCACACACATAGCCCTAACCCCACACTAGGTTAACCTGTATCGTGGGTATCAGGAACTACGAGGGACTTGGTCCCACAACATCCAGACCCGAAACAAACATTTTTGGATTACACAAACATTTGTCCCGGTGCGGGAATCGAACCCATGGCCTCACGCTTCACCGCCGGCTACTCACCAACTGCGCCACGGAGGCTGTCAATATTACACTCTTATTTCATTTCATTATCATTCTTATACTGAATAAAATTCTATGTTTAGTTGTAATTAAAGGACATGATTATATAATTATGAAATCTTTTCAATAAAAAACGTGATAAAAGAACAAAAAAGCTAAAAATAAAACTAACCCCTACCGAATACAAAAAGAATCATCCAAATCCAAAAGTTCACATTTGGCGGAGTGGACTCACGCATACGTGACCGTGATAAAAAAATAATAATATATACAGACGAATTGAGAACCACTTTGATTTTTGGCATCGGTTAAAAAGACAAATATCCAGATACATCAAGTACCATCATCGTATAATTCTATCGCGATTACACTATGATAGTATTCTGCAATTATTATATCTAAACTAGACGAACTATGGCAGTTCGTACAAGATAATGATGGAATCTGATAACTTAATTCAGCTTTCACTTATTAATGGCTTCCTCTTGATCATAGAAGTTGTTAGGATCAAATTCCGAACGGAAAACCTGCAACTATACTGCAGCAGATTATATTAAAGTTAGAACAAGGTATTTAGTATAGAAACTTAAGAATTTATAACTGTTTGTAAACGTTTATATACAAAATATGATATTATTCTTTTAATAAGTTTAATAATATAAATTAAATTGTGCCACTACTGTCATCGATCTCATGTATAATTAATATATAAACGATGCATTGTTATCACTTTTACATTACATTTTGATGCAATCTTGGCTTTTGAACTAGGTCGCTCTGTATCTCATATACCAATTTCAGACTGTTTAGGCCTTTTTTCCATCACACGGGCTTAATACGGATTGGTAGACTTCTTACCTATATCTTTGAAATTCATATATTTAGCGAATTCTCATTTAGGTATACAGGTTTCCTCACGATCGCTTCTCTTACTGTTAAAGAGAGCTAAAGTTATCAATTAATAAACACGTAGATAAATTCGAAAAGTCAGAGGTGAGGGTTCAGTGCAGTTCATACCATTCCCGCTGATAGCGGGTTCACACAGTTCGATTTTAGTTGAACAACTGACTTGAATCGACAAAATCTGTAGGCTTTTTGTTGATCAATTCGATTGAAAGTCTGTTTATTCGGTCCGAATCGCATTAAGCAGTTGATCAACTAAAATCGAGAAGTGTGGACTCGCTATAAGTTGTCACTTCTATTATTTTATAGCTAATAGGATACATACATAAGGTTGCGTTCTTTCTTTTAATTATTATAGATCCATCATTTATACTTTATTGACCCGAATTATAACCAATACTTATTATTAAATTGTAACATTCATTGCGATTCATTATTATTAGAATGTAGATAATAGCGGCCCTGACATACATACTATAACTTGCGGTAAACACTTTATGACTCAAGTAGGCTGGGAGACGGTTTTATTAATTTGCAACACTTTGGATATTAACAGGAAAACTATTACATAACTTGTGAACACCTATATGGTGGCATGATACTGTAAGTATCCAGAGTCTGTCTGCTGTCTGTTAATTTATTCGCGCATCACATAAAACGTTTGAACGAAATTCGATACAGATTTTACTATTAGATATGATAAGCGAATCTCCAGTAAACGATTTATTTGATCGCAGAAAAAGAATTTACGGGACCCAGCAACAAAAGCTAGTTTATAATATTCCATTTCACTAGGTGGTAGGTCCTTCGTATGAGAGAGGCCGTCTAGGTTGGTATCACAGCTTTGTCTATTTCTGCCGCCAACGAGCAGTGTGTTCTGGTTTGAAAAATATTGAAGCCAGTGAAATTACTGGGCATTATGAGAATGAACATTTTATACTCGGGGTGACAAGCGCGGTTCAGTCCCATGCAGTGATTTGTAATTCAGAGTTCTTGTGTGGTGGTATTTTTATCTTGTATTAGTATTTATGGACTGACGTGGCGCTTACCATTAGGCGATCGACGTGATCGGCTCGTCATTCAAGCTAAAAAAAAATTGTGGCAATTGCATGTAAAGTAGAAGATAAATAGGTAGATAATGCCTAATGGCTTTAAGTCCGCCTTTATACATGTTATGTATATGAAGTTCTAAATAAAATATAATAAAAAATAAAATGAATTACAATATAGTTTATTCATTGATTCATAAACTATGATCAAGATGTAGATATTGTTCGAAGGTCATTCGATTCTACTTTCCGATGGAGCAATGAACCTAGCCAAGTCATCAGAGAGATTCGCCCGTACGTATCCGATGGACGCATGATATTGAATCTCAAAATTACATTAATTCTTCAAGTTTTAATAATATCTCATTATAATCCAATATATTACGATAGCCTAGCAAGGACTGGACTGCCGAGATGAAAGTCACGGGCTCGAAGCCAGGCTCAGGCCACCTATGTGACGTATTGAAGTTGAGTGAAGGAGAATCTGAGAGAATCTGCATAGATACCTGATAATTGTCCATAAGAAAATCGACGGTATATAAAATACCCACCCGCATTAGGCCAGTGTGGTGGACTAGGGCCTAGCCCCCCTGGCCACGCATTAGTACACGAGACCCGCAAAATTTAATAAAGAGCCGTTTAAAAAAACTATTATATATCTGTACAGTCGTATGTTAATATTATATTATTCTTATGACACTGATTTTTGCGTGCTCAAGGGGATAGTTTGTGGAAAAATCTATAATTGGCGATATTTAACACTTCGTGAAACAGTGGTTGAGTAACCGGCTGCGAAGCAAGAAGCCGTGGGTTTGATTCCCAAACCGAGACAAACGTTTATGTGATCCACAAATGTTTGTTTCGGGTCTGGGTGATGTGGAACCAAGTCCTTTGTAGTTCCTTATACCCACGAAACAGGTTAGCCTAGTGTGGGATCAGGACTATGTATGTTACTGTTGAGTGTATTTATTTATTTAAAGTGTACCTTTGTAGATTTTATTTAATTAATTAATAAATGTTAAAATGTATGTTAATCTTATCGTCGTATAGTATCGTATCGTATAAGCCTGTGCTGTCTCAATGTTGGGCTAACGCCTCTCCAACATCCATCCATGAATCGCGATCGTGTGCTATAAGTTTTTTTTTATTCTTATACAATTATTGTTGTATTATAGTGTAATTACGCAAAAAATAAATGAAAGAAGTGAATAATATTTGGAAAACATATTTTCTCTCATAAGACTTTACATAGGCAGGTAATGTTTTCTGATTTCATTTACATAGCCTGAAACGATTATTTAAAATGAATTCCTTGGTGGGTGTGTTTTTGATCTATTTGTTATGAAATGTTTTGATTAGATGAAATTAATAATTTTATTCTTAGTGTAAATGCGTAACTCCTAATGCGTAATGTAAAGTATAATTAATTAATTACTTACGGTGAATTCTTTAACAAGTAAACGTGAGTATAATAATTGGAATTATTTCAAAGAAATAAGAAATTATTTACTCATATGACATTTCATTTCCGACATACTTGATGAATCATTACATACCTACATACTTAGTCTATATAAGTAAAAGAAATTAAAAAAGAACGTACTATAAAGTAAAAATGTTTTCATATTTAATCATAAAACAGAAAAATACATAACCAAATGAGAAATAGACGAGCGCATTTCGTCATTCAGGCGAATAAAAAATTAAAAATATTACGATAACCTACAACCCAACCCATAAATAATGGGTATGTGGAGACATAATACTGATGAAAACTCGACTTTTGGCTTATCTACTTTTTTAATCTCTTCATGCATTCTTGTCAGTTTAAAGAACTCCTGAGTAGGCCCTTTATTATTACTTTTTTTTAGCATAGACTGGCAAACAAGCAAGTTGGTCACCTGATGGTACTCCGCGCATATACGCCCACAATACCAAAATAATTATGGGTGCGTTGCCGACCTTAAAGGAATGGCATAATTAAGGGATTGGGCCGAGCCGGCCCATTCGTGATGTACACACAAGAGTCTACATGGCGTGGCTCTAACATTCAAAAATTAAATCAATTACTAGCGTTTGCTCTCGACTCCGCGTGAACGTCCTTTCCCGGGATAAAAAGTAGCCTATGTTCTACTCCAGCTCATGGTCTACCTGTGTTCCAAATTAGATCCAAACCGTTCAGCCGTTAAGATGTGATAGACAAACAAATATCCATATTCCAAACTTTCACATTTATAATAGTAGTAAGATTATATGTCACCGATTTGGCTGACAGTTTCTGTGGGGTCCACCTCTATCGACTTATATATATTTATATATATATATTTTAATAATTTCTATATTTTAACCAAGGCTTGCACTTCGTGTGAAACTACGAACACTAAATTAGGTTACCGTTGAGAGATACTTGCTGGAAGTAGTTACTGCAAACTTGTGATAAGAGTTACTTTAAAAACTTCCTGCAGTTTCCAAATTGATTTCGATAGAAACTACGAACTTAGCTAAGGAATTGATAACTTAGTTTGCCGCGAGCTAAAGAGAATTTGTTTTCTAGCATTCATTAAACTTTAGCAAGTGTTACGGGTTGTTATTCTTTTAAGAAACAGTGTAATTTGTTGTGACAATATTTAAAGGTTTCTGAGAAAATTAATTCTATAGACGTATTTGTCCAGTTTGTTTATTGAAATAGGACTGTGTGATGGGGTCCTTAGGTCTGTTAGTAAAAAAGACATAAGGTGTACCTACATAAATTAAATCGATAATATTATGATTAGCTTGAAAAATTAAATGTATTTAATAAAGTTTATCTGTTTATTCAACCGTTTATGCTGGGTCATACACATGACAGAACAACACAGAATTTTGTGCATGCCTCATTAGAAGGTCATTAGTATTACCAGAGACTAATTGTTTATATTACTCAATCTAGGTAGTAGGTCTCTTGGATACGAGAACGTCTAGGTAGGTACCATCGCTTTGCCTATTTCTGCCGCCAAGCAGCTGTGGAAGGATGTTGAAGCCAGAGCAACTACTGGGCAGTATCAGACTTATATCTTATATCTCGGGATGATGACCTCAGTGCAATGTCATGCAGTGTTTTTAATTCAAAGTTCTGAATGGTGTTGCTATTGTTTATCAGGCGAGCAATCTGCTCGTTTTTATATAAAAATCTGTTTTTCTTTTTGGGAGAATGTCCAATTACAGTAAGTAGCCTTATAATAAATATTTAATATGATACGTCTCTCCGATGCGAGAATCCGTCTAGGTAATTAGCAATGCTTTCTCTATTTCTGCCGCCAAGCACAATGTGTGAGCACTGTTGTGTTCTGGTTTGAAGGACATTGAAGTCAGTGAAATTACAAGCCAATATGAGACCTCGTATGTCCTGTGTTCTGTGTTCTGTTCAGGGTGAAGAGTGCAGTGCAGTGTCATGTTGTAAGTACCTACTTTGTAATTCAAAGTTCTGGGTGATGTCGCTACAGTTTATAAGAAGGCGTGATGCTTTTCCTTAGGCAAGCGATCAGGGGGCGAGCACGAACAACTTGCGAGAACGTATTCGTATCGAAATGTCAAAAAAATTATTGAAAATTGATACAAATTATAGCTTTCTCGATTCGAATACTAATTAGGTAGTAAGTTGTCCGTGCTCGCATAAAAAACCATTTGAGACATCACAGTGTTATAAACTCCGAATAAAAACAAGTCTAATACTTACCAAAGATTTTAATGTATACTACTAGACGTTGCGACATATAACGCGAGAGTTTGACTGCTGACCGATAGAGAGCGTGAGAGGAACGGCAAGAGGGGTTTTGGTTTAGAGTAAGCGAGGTGGCAATATTGAGTTACGGTCAATTGACCGTAACTTAGCAGCGCAATTTCTGTGTACTTACCGTGCAATCTGTCTAGTAGTATACATTAAAGTCTTTGTCTAATGCAGTTTAAAGTTTTGCAAAATATTCTGCTTGCGAGTTTATTTACGACCTTTTACCTTTGCAACGCGTTAGCAGCGAGAGAAATAAAAGTTGTGCAACAAATTACACGGCATTATGATAGTTGCGTGTGCCATTATGGATACAAAATGCTTTTCATTCGATTCATTAAAACTAGGCCACAGGTGATGAATGATCTAACCATTATTCCTAGAGATTGGCTAGTTCCCTTATTTGGCAATTGTGGTTTTACGTTCCGGCGTTTGTACCTATTTGTGTAACATAAAAGTAAAATACTAGTTCGTTGGAGCCCCCCAGGAAAGTTCCATTTATAATGTAATAAAAAATCACGCCGGAAATAAAAAAAACAATACTTATTACCTATATAGATAGTATTATTTTGTAGTTAACTGCCAAAATAGTTAAAAGTATGAATCCGCACATTTTTTTATGAGAGTTATCATCTAATCGCATTATGAGACTTAACATCTTATGTCTGCGTTAAGGGATTTCACGTGCCTTGAAGTAGAGAAAAAACTTAATTATAAACGATTAAATTTATGTTTAAAATATATATTCCTTATTCTAATACGAAGAAACAAAAATCATAAGTTATACTACTCTGCGCCAGTATCCTAAACTATTACAATAATTTTCGTTTACACAAATAAAAACTTGTAAACATACGCCAGAAACCTTCTAGAAAAGTAGGAGCAAATCGAAATACTGTCGTGCCAAATGGAAACAATGCACCGAACCGGCTCAATTGGAAACTATATTTGTACGAGGTCCGTTCGCCCGAGAGAGATTTGTGAGAGAATGCTGTAGCCACCTTTGGATCCTCAGCCGGACTATACAAAGAGAATATTTTATAGCCGGCCAACTATCCAAGATAAGACTGAGTTATTTTGTCTATAGGATTTAATTGAGATTTCTGTATTGAAGATGAATAGGCGAGAATGTTTATGGATACTTTGAAATAGATTTATGGATTGTTCACAGAACCGAAAATAACATGATATCTAATCGAAGAGTGAACCATATTCACATTTCAGTGAAATTATGATAATAGTGTTATGAAATAAACCTGTCAGACGCAATGCCAGCATACTGTATAGGCACAAGTCTCTGAAACGTGACAGAACGTCATAGCCCATTTATGATGACACCATGAAATGCCCCGTCCGAATTAATATTAAATCCGATGCCTGAAAGCTAGATAATGCACATACATTTTCCAACACCCGCTACACTGAAATCAAGGATGTTCATATTAAACAGGCGGACGTAAATAAAACTGTAACGGAGAGTCCGTGATATCACTTGCATAATTCACAAACTGCGCCATTTAAATTCACTGCAGGCGCTATCCAACCTTGTAATATACATAAAAATATTATGCTCCACCGTTTGAGTTCAGCGGATTTAGTTTTTGCAGATGGCAGTTGCAAGTTACGTTTTACAAACTCACTTTAAACCACTGGGTTTTTGTAACGGAAAATATTGTAAAATTACATGCATTATTTTTAACAGACTTGATTTCTATAGTAATTACTTACGTCATCCTTTATCAAGCTACCGTTACAAATCCTGTGGCTTGTTTATATAATTAAAGCTATATATATAATATTCTAGCTGTTACCAGCGGCTGCGCGCGCGTGAGTGCCTTTTTCCTGGGATAAAAGTAGCTTATGTTTTAACTCACGTCTTGGTCTACTTTATAAAAAATTCAACAGAATAAGTTTTAATAATTAAACAAAATGTAAAATGTAACCAAACCAAGAACATATTCAGCTTCCTAAAATATTTGTCACATTTACAATCTGACTTTAACAACTTGTAAGTACAAAATGAAAACGTTCCTTAATATTTTAATATGAAGTAGGAATTCATTTGTAGATTAAACGGGTTGAGGCTTCTGGACAAATCCCTTTTGGCAATAAAGGGAGTATGGTGAGAGGGGTACACCGCGGATTTTGTTTGCATTCTGGAACGTTGACGTCCGCGTCCGTATTAGCTAGAAAGCTGTTAATATTTAAATTATTCACTTTTGTGGAGTTCATAATATGATGGTGGATGTTATATAGAGTTCATGTTTTATGGTCAATGACCTAACTTTTAAGGCCAATGTCACTCACTATACACAAGTAAGATTTAAGTATGAATTTAACGTTTTTGTAGTGTCATAGTTCTGTGTGGCGTTGCTTCTGTTTATGAGCAGGCGTGGCGCTTACTATTAGGCGAGCGACATGCACGCGTCTCGTCATTCAAGCTAATAAAAAAATATATATACGTCAGACTTTGGTATTTGAAAGTATCATATTTTACTCAGAGGTGGTGAAATAGGTGCATATTGTTTTTATTACTTTAAGCTAACTGCAACTGGTTTGTTGCTTCTGCATTTCTTCGTTATAGTAGGTGTCTTCCAATAATATTCACGTGGGTTTCCTGTGAGACACTAGTGGTTACCTAGGAGCCGGCCCTATAATTCCATAGACAAAACTGTCTACAGCGTGGCTCTACTACTTCGTTTACATTATTTTATTTATTGATTCGAATTTAAATCTATATACTACTAGCTGTCCCGCGGGGTTTCACCCGCAACTACAGCAGCGCCACCTGCCGGGTACAATTGTGAATCTAAACCATCCAGGGCGCCACCCAAACGCACACAAAAAAAAACATTCAAATCGGTCCAACCATTTAGGAGGAGTTCAGTCACATACATACGTACAGTAGAATTATATATAGATATAAAGATAAACATGGCATGTCGGGTTTATCAACTGTTTTCAATATTAATGTCTAACACATTATTTTTCTCGTCGTTGGATATTTATTAGTGTTCCGATAAATACGTCCGGTAAGGATATGAAATTTCGTCGCTACATTTAATATGAAATGAATTTCCGAACGACAATGATGAATGGTCATTGCACGAAGCGTTCGATTCTGGTCGCAAATATTTAGTTTCAATTTTATTGAAATTGAAAACCGTTGATGAATTATGGAGATTAATGTGTGCGGTGATCATTCCTCTACATGTTGCTTAGTTTTTTAAGGGCTAATTTATTTGGCAAAACAGAAATCTTATTGAATTTTTTGTTCAGTGCTGAGATCAATCGATTATAAAGGACTATCACCCGAATATTGGAACGCAATTTAAATATCTTCTTAAACATGTTAAAACACTGTTATGGTTATAATGTTATCTGTAAGGTAAGTTTGTTGTTTGGTATTGTCAACATGCATTCATCGGATTACCTGTATACGAAACTAACTTGGAGGCAGGATCACTACAGTTGCTCCCCTCGATCCACATCTAACCCGTTCACGATGCTTCACTATAAAACATCAGCCTTTTGGGGATATTTCAAGTATGCCGCAACTCGCTGCTGGAATGATTTGGCATCTCCTATGAGATCGCTGAAAACAAAGTAAAATTTTAAATTACACCTAGAAATACTTATTACGGGAACAAAATAAATTTACAAGTTTATAAGTAAGTAGATACTCACGTTCTGATAATGACCCATGTGCAAGACAAACAAACTTTCTAGCGGCTTGTGGCGGCATTGCGACATTACGACACTGCGTGATATGGAATATGCTTGATATTACTTTCATAATAATTCTTAATTTCTTACTTATAATTATTATTATCAATTAACTGAGTTATTCCATAAGTCACGCGACCGCTCGCATTCCCAGATACCGGGCGCCTGCGCTGGCGGCTGGCAAGTAGTGTTGGTAGGACTTACAAGAGGCGTTACATTTGTCCCGTACATGACGAAATAATGTAAGAGCTACTCAATTTTTTTCATGTACTACTTCAATTTTTATGTCCCGTTACTCTGTTACCATTCCCAAGACGCAGGCTACGTGCGTGAAAGAGTGAGAACGAGCGAGTGAGCTTCAAGACGCCTCGTCTCATTTGAAGTGGGACCTTGTACCGGCTCAGTACAAAAAAGAAGCTACTCTTACAAACTCATTTAAAAATCGTGTCCTACTCAACACTACTGACCGCATGAATAGTAGGTACCTTGGCTGTATCACAAATGCTTAGCGTGTGCAAGCGAGACATCCGTCGCGTCGGAGCGAGATGCGGCGTTCTGCGTTGTATTGTATTCCATTATTTTAATATTTAATTGTATAATGTTTTAAGTATGTATGTATGTATGTTGTACTATATATTTTTTTTTATTTAATCAATATTAGCTGGTTTGTGTCCGCACGTCCTTTAGGGTAACCACTGCAAATCTGTACTGTGCTGCGACTCGCGCCACAGACCAGAAATATGCTGAGTGGTCACCCTCTTGCAATGGTCACGACATGCAACTACGTAATACTTAGTTAGTTATTTTTTTCATATTTGTTTTATACTTTATGTCGTTGTCTGTTACAAATAAAATGGTTTGCTTTCATTCTTTCTAGGTGACCAACTTGCTCGTTTACAGTCCTCCGCCAAATAAAAAAGCATTAACCAGCTCTGAGCGTGGTAATAATCGAATTCTAAAATTTGATTTAATAAAATGAAAGTTAATTGAAGTTTCTGAGTGCGGCAGTAAGATACAGCAGTCGCAATTACTATGTTGTAAGTAAAAATAGCTGGAAACGCTCTAAAAGAAGTGTTTATCGCCGTGCGTACACCCCTGACACCATGTTAAAACCAAAAAGCGTTTTTCTCCGGAGGTGGTTTTTTTTAATATGGCATAGGCTATATACGATATACCAACGAGCTAATGAGCCCTGATGGTAAGTGATCTCCACCGCCCATGTACGCCCACAATACCAAAACAATTATGGGCGGAGGCATTTGGGCCTCCGGATATCTCACTCACCGTACGAAATGCAGCAGCAAGCTGGTACTTTACGTCGGTTTTCTGTGAGACAGTGGTAACGACCCGGACGAACCGGTTAGATTTTAACCTATTTCTTTCAATAATCATAAATATATATAGAAATATTTCAATAATCGTAAATATATATATCATGTATATATGTATAGTACAGTGGTCGGCAAACTTCTTTGACTCCTCGGTTGCGGCTCTTCCACGAAATGTTAAGTGCAGGCACGGAATATTACTTATTATCTTGCTTTGTAAGAGACCAGTAACACTTTTTGAAACACCTACGCCTACGCCTATAAAAATGGTCACATGTGTTTTATTTATTATCTCCGCCTAATTGCTCGCGCCGACATGTATTATTAATATTTGTAGTAAAAATGTGAAGTCTACAAACCAATCTGCGTCAGCCTGCGTGGTGGATTCATCGAGGAAACAGCAATCTGGATTAAAAAGCAGCAGCTATTTGAAAGACAAAACAGCCGCATTCATATTGATGGTTGAAAAATTAGTCTTTCAACCATCGAAAAAAGAAAAGGGGACCACTCCTCTCTTTTTGTTAGGGGTTGAAAAAAAATAACATGTAAAAAATATTCGGAGACATAAATTCAATTTTAAAAGATAAATCTTTTATAATTTTCTTCTAATAATGGTAGAAAAATTCTGCATCACCGTATTAAAAAGTTATTATAACAGCAAAAGAAACTCCAAAAGCAGTATGGAGGGTGGCAAATGAAAATTACCGCTCGACTATTGTCTTCGCAGCGGCCGTAATGAATAACAAACGAACTGAAACAACCACTTTGCGATGGCTTTCTGCTGTGTGGACACTGAATAAATAATGGAAATGAGCTCTCGGAACTATTTCTACATAGTTATGATGATTATTATCAAATACAAATACATCCAACAGTCACACACATAGTCCTGACCCCAAACTAGGTTAACCTGTATCGTGGGTATCAAGAACTACGAGGGACTTGCGGTCCCACAACACCCAGACCCGAAACAAATATTTGTGGATCACACAAACATTTGTCTCGGTGCGGGAATCGAACCCACTGCCTCTCGCTTCGCAGCCGGCTACTCGCCCGTCTACACATGTGCGTGATAGAGCCATGCTGTCTGTGAGTGGTAGATCCATGCTGTAGACTGTTTTGTCTACAGCACGAATTGGACGGCCCAACCGGATAATGTGGTACTGTTTTAAATGCATGTTGTGCTCACTAATATTTGGAATAACACAGTGTATGTTCTGTAATTCTTATAGTGTAAGTAATGTGTATATTCCAAGTTGTGAACTAAATAAATAAAAAAAACTATTACGAAATGCTCAGTATCAGTCCGGAGTCTGTAGTTGTGCCCGGGTATGGCGATAGGCTCGCCCCTTATCACATCATGGAACGGATATAAGCTTGGCGAAATGTGGGTGCTACACCTCTGCCCACGCCTACGAGAATTACTGCCGAAACCGCCTGATTGACATCAACGCTCTTTATGATTATACTATATGAACTGATAAAGTTTAATTCAACGAAAATAAATAAATCAAGTTGACATCCATTAGAGAACCTTTTTAAAAGCTTCTCAGACGTACGTGTATATATATCACAATTTATTTTGAGGCCAGTCTTGACGGTGCTGGCTGAGCTCGGCACAAGGTTGAATACATGCAAAGGCTTTCCTTAGCCAACTTTCATTCGATATTTTTAGTTCCCCTGAGACTTTCTGACGGGCCAACTAACTTTGCGTCCACGTCACTGCTCTACGCTTTGATTTTGCCCGTAAATACATGTAAGTACATATATGTATGCACTTATTTGTGATGTGTGAGGGTTTTTAGACTGTCTTATTAGTCTGTACTATTTTATAAATCCAAATATCCGTAATATTTTATTTTACAAATATCCGTATCTTATTATATTGGAAGTCTTAGTTATGACTATTATATATACTACATACATACGCACTCACGCCTGTTATCCTCGAAGGGGTAGGCAGAGGTTTAACCAGTACACCCACATTTCGCCGAGCGTATCTCCGTCCCGTGATTTGATAGGGAGCGAACCTATCGCCATACCGGCCACAATTCCAGACTCCGGGCTGATACTGAGCATTTCGTAATAGAAAAAACCCGAGACCTCAACGTTAGCCTCAATCGTAACGCATACGCATTACAACTGCGCCACCGAGGCAGTCACTATATATACTACTATATATAATAATATGATTCACATGCGACGGCGGTTATCGTATTTATTTCTATACTTTATTGATTATACTCGTACATATAAAGAATATAGAGATAATAGTTGTACGACATTTTCAAGCCTTTCGTTTGTGTTATCATTTTCAATGTTGTCTGTATTTGCAGAATTTTCTATTCTTGTATCGTTAGGTGTAGTAAATTTCAATTCTATTACCACGGGTCTCCGTGTATTGGATAGCACGTTCGACTTCTCCACCACTGTCTGTCTGTCCATGTGTTTATGTGCGTGTACGATTTCAAAGTTGATTTAATCATTCTTAGGTGACTATTGTTGTCAATTAGCAGTTATTATTTCACTTTAGCGATCCTATACTTAAAAATCCTATTTATATATTTTTATACCTAAACATACGCATTCACGCCTGCAATCCCCGAAGAGGTAGGTAGAGGTGTAACTAGTCCCATGATGTGATAGGGGGCGAGCCCATCGCCATACCGGGCACAATTCAATTAAAGTAATGTTAAGTGGAAATAAATAAATAAATAAAATTCCAGCCTCCGGACCGATATTGGGAATTTCGAAATAGATAAACCCAATATCACTTTTACCCGGGATCGAACCCGAGACCTCAGCACAGCAGTTGGTACCGCGCACATATTACATCGCCATCGAGGATTTTTATACCTAAATGTAAACAAAATTATTCGTAACAACAGATCAAGATTCACGATTCCCCGCTCAGCAAGACTTCAGAATGTGCCCCTCAGGGAAGGGCGCACCACTAAAATACGGTTAGAGGTGTCTGTAGTTGTGGGTAACTGCAAAACTTAGACCACTAATTAAACTCTATAAGTGAGATTTATTTGTATTAACCGTCATTACATACAACTTACTGAGTGTTTTAACCGACGAAAAAAACGACGGAGGTTCTCAATTCGTTTATATATATGTTCACGCATAACTGTTGACCGATTTAGATTATTCTTTTTGTATTCATTAGGGTTTAATGCCAGGGCGGCCCCTTTAAAGACCAAGAAATCCACCCCTAAGGGGATGAAATCGGGGATGAAAAACTGAAACTTCAACATTTATGCACCGATTTGACAACTAAAATCAAACCGACTCTAAAAACTAACCAGATAAAAATAAAATTGATCAACTTTGAGCCAGCGGTATAAACCATTGATAATTAACCTGCAATGCTGCACTGCCTCGATGACACAGTTGTAATGATTACGCGATACGACTGCTGTGCTGAGTACTTGGGTTCGATCCCCGGGTCGGGTAAAAGTGATATTGTGTTTTACTATAACGGAGTACAGAATTGTGCCGGGCATGGCGGCACAGTAAAACTGCATTGGATCGATGAAGTTCAAATAGCGTCAAGTCAAGAAACATTGCGTCTCCGGATGGTCGGCAAAATTTTGTACTTCTCAAGTTACAAGGAACGAGCCACTATGGCGGATTTTTCACCGTGTGTATGGTGGTCACTTATTCACTTTTTATAGTAGGTATAAGCCGGCAAACTAACAAGTGGGTCACCTGATGGTAAGTGATCTCCACCGCTCATGTATGCCCACAGTACTAGAAGAATCATCGACGCGTTGCCAACTCTAAAGAAAAGAAGTAATTAAAGGAATTGGAAGGGGAGAGGATTTTTGCCTCCGGATATATCACTCACCGCACGAAACGCAGCAGCAAGCCGCTACTTTTTGTCGGTTTTCTGTGAGACAGTGATAACGACCCGGTCGAGCCGGCCCATTCGTGCTGTAGACAAACTATCTACAGCTTGGCTCTACCACTCACAAAAGCTCAATTAATGTTGTATAGAAAACTGAATACAGCGTGGCTCTGCTATTATTATACTACTTGACAACTTGTGAATCTCATCATGTCATACTCATACATATGTACTGTATGTATAATATTATCTAGAATTGCATGCTAGTATTGCTGCATGGTAGGCATATAATTTATGACAGAAAAATAATTACTTAATTTTATATAGGTATTAATTTACTCTGTTAATTATTGAGTAAATCTGTACAATTTTTCTACAAATAATTGTTTCTTCTATCTTCCGTGCTATATTTAGCAGGGTATAGTGCTGTCCAGTTGGTTCCGTACCGGTGCCAGAGCTGATAGAATAAAACTGCACTGACTCCAAAAAGAGGTCCATTGTGAATTAAAATATCATAACTAAAGTTCATGCCTGTACTCAGAAGTGGTGGGAGAGGTATACCAGTACACCCAAGCCAAATTTATTTAACATTTCCGAGCCATGTGGAATAAGCCAATTGCCATAGTGGGCACGAGTTCCAATCCTGGACAACCCATGTTTTAAATTTTAAACACATATTTTTATTGTTCGACCAAGAAATTGAAATCAATGTTTCTATAATAAACTAGAGATATCAAACTTAGACCTTACCGGCATAAGCCTATATACGCTGCCATTAGATCAATGAGACTACAAAAATAACATTATTTACTTATTCTATTACATGTAAAACTCTACTTATTCCATTTAAACACAAATTTATATGCTTGCCTGTATTCTTTTGACATAATCACGTATAGCAAAGGATTGATGCAAGGTGCGGCGTATATCAAAATATATCCTATAATAATGAAAGTGGGTGATGTCACCTGTATGTAAGGACAATTCTTAAATGTTATAGGTACGTAGCAAACAAATAACCAGATCATTATAGCGAACACCATTGCGCGTAGTTTCCTATCTCTTTTGGTCGGTAATAATTTATTATTCTTATTTTCATTTGTCTGGTGAGTGGAAATCTGAACCACTCTTTGGAGTTTGTCGTTAGTTTTGCCATCTTCAATACTGTATGTTGTATATGTGTCACTGGAATACTCTGCAGAATCATTACAATTCTGTTTAAGTGTATTGTTTGTACTCGTAGCATCATTCGTAGTTGAAACTGATTTTCTTGGCCCAGGTCCCTGTATTTTGGATTTAATGGTCGATTTCCTCACGACTAGTAAGATGCGAATGTAACATATGAGTATTATAGAGCAAACAATAAAGAATAATACGACGATTAATGTCTTTGGGCTCTTGTTGCTTTTGTCGGGGATGATGGTACATGCGTTGTTCTCCAAACTCATCCGCCCCCATATCTCAAAGAATGGTAGTAAAAATATTCCAAAAGGGAATGCCCACAGTAATAGCAGCATTATGTATATGTTTTTTTGTGTGTATAACCTGAAAAACACAAACAAGATACGACTTAGAAGAAATAATAGTTATAGAAGAAATAATAGTTATAGCAGATGGTACAACTATGCGGTAGGTCTCTTGAATGTGAGAGGCCGTCTGGTACCACCACTTAGTCTGTTTCTATAGGCAAGCAGCAGTGTATAAGCACAATTGTGTTCCGGTTTGAAGGACATGAAAGTCAGCAGAATTACTTGAAATTATGAACTTTACATCTTATGTCCCACGGTGACGACAGCAGTGCAGTGCCATATAGTAAGTACAGTGTGATTCAAAATTCTGGGTCGTGTTGCTAATATGTTTATCAGCAGATGTGGCGCTTACCATCAGATAAGACCCTGCTCGTCTTGCGAATAAAAAAGGACAAAAAATATAATTTGGTATAGATCTTTATTCAATACTAAAAATTCTTACTTGCGGTAGTGTGTTGGATGACAGATCATGACATATCTATTGATCGCTATTGCGACCACAGTGAACAATGATACTATGGCTAGAGTATAGTTGACCAAAGGGTACAGTCGGCATAACACTCTGCCGAGCACCCAAAATTGTCTCCAGTACGAGATCACCGCCATAGGCAGACTCAACACGCAGTACAGAAGATCCGCCACCGATAAATTGATTATAAATATGGCAGTTGCATTTTGTATCTGAAATTAACACGTAAGTAATATTATTTCTTTCTGCCTAGCCATATTTTCTAATTATAAAAATCGGAGCATAAATGCCGAAGTTTTATTTTTTCATTCCCAATTGCCCTTTTTTTGGGGGTGATTTTTTATTTATTTAAAGAAGACTTAATTTGACCCTTTCGAATGACATAAGAATCATTAAAACCCGAGGGGCGAGTGCGAACTTATGAATATTAATCGAATTGAGAACCCTAGCATTTGTATGAATTTTCATTCAAATGTTTGATATTTCGATTCGAATACGTTTTCGCAAGTTGTTCGTGCGAGACCCTCAGATCACTCTGTGAAAAGTTATGAGTGATTATCCATACAAAAAACTAATATACGCACTAGCTGTCCACTCGTGGCTCCGCCTGCGTTACATATAAACTTTTCCTTATTACTCCCGTTACTAATTTTGAATTTTGAAAAACGCAGAAATATTGTTAATACTAAGTCGAGTAAAGACTAGAAAAATATTATTTCCAATAACTATAAACTTTGCAAACCCCTTTCACCTCTTTAGTGATGGCATATCAAGAAACATGTCATTATAGAAATACAAGCAAGATTTTATATAAGATGCCAGCTCGTCAAGTTAGCTAACTCGTCGTTTTCCTTGATTGAGATTGAGCTATTTAGGTTTAGGCTATGATTAATTAATAAATACTTAATAATCCTGAAAGTTTAGATATTTGCAAGTTAAAATTTGGCACTCATGTACACCTAGGTTAGGATACTTTTGTCCCGGTACAGAACACTGTACCTGGTACAGTACACTGTACCTGGTACAGTACACCTGAGGAATATTTTTAACATTTTTTAAATGATGAAAAAGACTCCCGTACGGGCGAAGCGGCAAACAGATAAGAGGGTCACTCGGTGGTAAGTAATCTCCAACGCCTACGAACATTCACAATACCAGAACGTGAATGCGTTGCTGACCGTAAAAGAAAGGAATGTACTGGAATAGTTGGAAAGTGTGTATGGGAAATAAATGGATGTGTAATAGATATTTAAATCGCTTACCTGTTTATATCGTGTTACTGAAACTATAGTGATAAGATTCCCTGGGACTCCGATTATTATGAAGACTACACAACATGCACAAAGAAAGTTTAGTAGAGCTACAGGATATCCCTTGAAAAGTGCCACGTTTTCCAATTCAGCATCTGATTTGTACTCATCTAATCCAGTTGGTATTGAGGAATTCATTATCCTAACTTTCCAATTATTAATTAAATATATTATTATTAATTAGTACGTCCAACACATTTGATTATTTAACATTGAATAATGAGTTTGATTTTATTTTAATACATTACACAATTTCCTCAATTATATTACAGTTGCGTGTATGTTTGTGTAAAACCCAGTTGATATTCAAAGAATAGTTATGTTAGTGGTGCCTTTAGTTAATTCACTAATTGTTTCTAACTGCATGGCTCTGCAGTGCCATGCAGTGCTTTGCAATTCATGTTGATGCGCTGTGTGCTGATGCTTCTGTTTATGAGCAGCCGTGATGCTTACCTTTAGACGAGCAACCTGTTTGTTTCGTTATTCAGGCTTATAATAAAAATGCCGCAGTTAGTGCCCATCTTGTTGCACAGCAGCGTATTTACGATTTTCCTTATTGATTAAAGTTTAACGTTTCAATCTTTTGTTCAGTCGTCATTAGACAGCCACACAAAAAGGTTGCGTTACACTATTGCTCCAGTTCGTGTTCGGGTAAAGTGCTAACGTAGCAAATTTCGCCGCCGCGTCGAGCCGCGAGCCGCGGTCGCCGCGATGACCCCGATATCGTTATTGCAAGTCGTAATAATTTATTCGTAAACACCTAACATCTGTTAAGGCGAAGCTATATTTTATAACCAAATATGGCAAACCATAAAACTACCATTTCCATAAAAACTGAATCAGCAAGCCGCTACTTTTTGTCGGTTTTCTGTGAGACAGTGATAACGACCCGGTCGAGCCGGCCCATTCGTGCTGTAGACAAACTATCTACAGCTTGGCTCTACCACTCACAAAAGCTCAATTAATGTTGTATAGAAAACTGAATACAGCGTGGCTCTGCTATTATTATACTACTTGACAACTTGTGAATCTCATCATGTCATACTCATACATATGTACTGTATGTATAATATTATCTAGAATTGCATGCTAGTATTGCTGCATGGTAGGCATATAATTTATGACAGAAAAATAATTACTTAATTTTATATAGGTATTAATTTACTCTGTTAATTATTGAGTAAATCTGTACAATTTTTCTACAAATAATTGTTTCTTCTATCTTCCGTGCTATATTTAGCAGGGTATAGTGCTGTCCAGTTGGTTCCGTACCGGTGCCAGAGCTGATAGAATAAAACTGCACTGACTCCAAAAAGAGGTCCATTGTGAATTAAAATATCATAACTAAAGTTCATGCCTGTACTCAGAAGTGGTGGGAGAGGTATACCAGTACACCCAAGCCAAATTTATTTAACATTTCCGAGCCATGTGGAATAAGCCAATTGCCATAGTGGGCACGAGTTCCAATCCTGGACAACCCATGTTTTAAATTTTAAACACATATTTTTATTGTTCGACCAAGAAATTGAAATCAATGTTTCTATAATAAACTAGAGATATCAAACTTAGACCTTACCGGCATAAGCCTATATACGCTGCCATTAGATCAATGAGACTACAAAAACACAGTACACCTGGTACAGTACACCTGAGGAATATTTTTAACATTTTTTAAATGATGAAAAAGACTCCCGTACGGGCGAAGCGGCAAACAGATAAGAGGGTCACTCGGTGGTAAGTAATCTCCAACGCCTACGAACATTCACAATACCAGAACGTGAATGCGTTGCTGACCGTAAAAGAAAGGAATGTACTGGAATAGTTGGAAAGTGTGTATGGGAAATAAATGGATGTGTAATAGATATTTAAATCGCTTACCTGTTTATATCGTGTTACTGAAACTATAGTGATAAGATTCCCTGGGACTCCGATTATTATGAAGACTACACAACATGCACAAAGAAAGTTTAGTAGAGCTACAGGATATCCCTTGAAAAGTGCCACGTTTTCCAATTCAGCATCTGATTTGTACTCATCTAATCCAGTTGGTATTGAGGAATTCATTATCCTAACTTTCCAATTATTAATTAAATATATTATTATTAATTAGTACGTCCAACACATTTGATTATTTAACATTGAATAATGAGTTTGATTTTATTTTAATACATTACACAATTTCCTCAATTATATTACAGTTGCGTGTATGTTTGTGTAAAACCCAGTTGATATTCAAAGAATAGTTATGTTAGTGGTGCCTTTAGTTAATTCACTAATTGTTTCTAACTGCATGGCTCTGCAGTGCCATGCAGTGCTTTGCAATTCATGTTGATGCGCTGTGTGCTGATGCTTCTGTTTATGAGCAGCCGTGATGCTTACCTTTAGACGAGCAACCTGTTTGTTTCGTTATTCAGGCTTATAATAAAAATGCCGCAGTTAGTGCCCATCTTGTTGCACAGCAGCGTATTTACGATTTTCCTTATTGATTAAAGTTTAACGTTTCAATCTTTTGTTCAGTCGTCATTAGACAGCCACACAAAAAGGTTGCGTTACACTATTGCTCCAGTTCGTGTTCGGGTAAAGTGCTAACGTAGCAAATTTCGCCGCCGCGTCGAGCCGCGAGCCGCGGTCGCCGCGATGACCCCGATATCGTTATTGCAAGTCGTAATAATTTATTCGTAAACACCTAACATCTGTTAAGGCGAAGCTATATTTTATAACCAAATATGGCAAACCATAAAACTACCATTTCCATAAAAACTGAATCGGAACAACTGTTGTACAAATTATACAATGAAGAAAAAGCCCTACGAGAAAAATTAGAATGCTTGGTTAACGAGCTTCAAATTAAAGTGGAATCCCTTCAGCAACAACTTATCAAGTCTGAAGAACAAAAAAAAGAATCTTGTGATAAAACACGCGATAGCAAAGAATTGTCATCTGAAACTCAATATGAGACAGATGAAGACGAGCTTGCACGAGAGACCCAGTGGATTCGTCAAGTAAGTAGAAAGAAAAGGAAGCTGAACACCACACTTTCCCCACTGCAACAAAGCGAGCCTCGCAAAAAAGACTCGGAAAAAATAAAAGTAAAAAAAATACCTCCACCACCACCAATTGTAGTGGAAGGTATAAAAGATTATCAGAAACTGTATGATTTTCTTACTACGAGTATATCCAGTGACGCATTCACTATGAAAATGACGAAAGGAGACAGCGTCAAGATAAACGCCAATAAGGAAGACTCATATAGAACTATCAGTAAGCTGCTAGAAGAAAATAACAGTCGCTGGCACTCATACGAGAATAAACAGGAGAGGCCAATAAGAGTTATGGCAAAAAACCTGCACCATTCGTACTCACCCGAGAGAATAATCGAAAACCTGACGTCTAAAGGTTATAAAGTCCTGGAGGCAGTCAATAAATTAAGCTGGAAGACTAAAGAACCCCTCAATATGTTTATGCTCTCATTCAAAAATGAAGAAAATATAAGCAATATCTATAACATCAGCTCTATACTAGGATGTAAAGTAGAAATTCAGCCCATTAAAACATCAAAACTCATTCCACAATGTAAAAGATGTCAAGCGTATGGCCATACGCAAAAATACTGTCGCAAAGATCCCAGATGCGTAAAATGTACGGGCAAGCATCTTACTCGAGATTGCCAGAAACCAATTGATGCTAAACCAAAATGTGTGCATTGTGGTGAACCTCATCCTGCCAGCTACAGAGGGTGCATAGTAGCCAAAGAACTACAAAATTTAAAAAATAAAGCAATGAAGAAAACTACAAATGTTATCCAGGTATCAGCCGAAAATGGAACCAAAAAGACCATTACTAGTCAAACCGTCAAGAATAATGTTTCTTACTCCGAAATCACTAAAACTCACCAGCCAAAAGTGCAGCCACAGCCGAAATCAAACAACTTTGAAGATAAAATTAATAAAATTTTAAATTTTATGACCATATTTGACAACCGTTTAAAAGAACTGGAACATAGCACCAAAACAGCTACCTCAATCCATACATAATGGCGAACACGCTCAAAATTATGACATGGAATGCTAATGGACTACTTCAACACCTTAGTGAAATAGAAGTAGTCTTAACTTCAGAAAATATTGATGTATGCCTCATATCAGAATCTCATTGCACTAAAGAATCTATGATTCAAATAAAGGGATATAAAGCTTACCATGCCTTACATCCAAATAATACTCCTAGAGGAGGCAGTACAGTAATAATTAAGGATAATATCAACCACTACGAGGAACAAAAGATAGAGGAACTAGATAAACAAGTGATAGCGGTATGTATCCAAACAAAGCGCTACCCGGTTACTATTTCAGCTATATATTGTCCGCCTAGATATTCGCTAAAAGCAGACCAGTATATAAGTCTCCTAAAACAACTTGGTACTAGGTTCATACTTGGAGGTGACTTTAATGCCAAAAATACCCACTGGGGATCTAGACTTACGACAACTAAAGGAAAAGAGCTACTATTAGCTGTCAGAGAAGTTAAATGTGACGTAATATCCACAGGCAAGCCGACTTATTGGCCTACTGATACCCAAAAAATACCAGACCTAATAGATTTCTTCATATGCAAAAACGTCTCGCTCAACGCTGTTCATATTGAAGAAAGTTACAACATGAGTTCAGACCATTCACCAATCATTCTAATTCTATCTGAACGAATACTTCAGAGAGAGAAAAATCCCACATTGACAAATAAATATACAGACTGGGACAGTTTCAAGCTTGACTTAGAATCTATAATAAGTTTAAAAGTTGCTTTAAAAAATCCGGAACACCTTGAACATGACTTAAGAAAGTTTATAAATAACATACAGCAGTGTGCTTGGCGAAACACAACTGAGTCTAAAATTAGAGTTAAAGGTAATTATTATCCAATAGAAATCAGGAACCTTATTATAGCAAAAAGAAAACAAAGAAAAAAATGGCAAAGGAACAGGTCTCCACAAGACAAAACATTATTAAATAGACTCACAAAAAAACTTAGGAGAGAAATTAAAAACTTTAAGGATGAATCCATGACTACCTACCTAAGTAAACTCACAAGCGATCGTACAACAGATTATTCGTTATGGAAAGCTACTAAAAATATGAAAAAACCTATTACACAGATTCCCCCTATTAAAGAATCAAATGGTCGTTGGGCTATAAACAACGATCAGAAAGCAAATTTGTTTGCAAAACACCTGGAGCAAATATTCGAAACAAATGAATGCTCAATAGAGGACGTCAAGCTAGATGAAATAACTCAAGGTGATCTAGATATAAATTTTGTTACTCCTAAAGAAGTGATTTGCGAAATAAAAAATCTCAAAAAGAAGAAATCCCCTGGGTACGACTTGATTACTGGAGAAGTACTAAACAATCTTCCGCGCAAAGCAATAGTTAAATTAACTACTCTTATTAATGCTTCACTCAGATTAAAACATGTACCAGACGTGTGGAAATTTGCTGAAGTTATTATGATACTTAAGCCTGGTAAACCGCCTCATGAAGTAACATCTTACAGGCCTATCTCGTTGTTACCAGTAATGGCAAAACTATTTGAAAAGCTTTTCTTGAAACGGTTGAAACCAATTATACAACAACGGAATCTAATCCCGGACTATCAATTTGGCTTTAGGGAAAAGCACTCTACAATAGACCAAGTGCATCGGATAACTAATTTAATTGAAAGAGCATTAGAAGAGAGGAAAGTTTGCACTACGATCTTTCTGGATGTAGCACAAGCATTTGATAAGGTATGGCACCACGGCCTTATATACAAACTAAGGAAAATGCTGCCAAAGCAATTTTCAGATATCTTAGAATCTTATATATCTGACAGAATGTTTCGAGTAAAACATGAAGATTCATATTCAGATATTAAGTATATTAAAGCTGGAGTACCACAGGGAAGTGTACTAGGGCCGGTCCTGTACCTATTATACACATGTGATATTCCTACGCTAGAAAACAATACCATTGCTACCTTCGCAGATGACACAGCTATCATAGCTACTGGCACTACTCACGAGGAAGCAGCGGATAAAGTCCAAACAGCCGTTAATACCATCTCTGAGTGGACTAAAAAATGGCGTCTTAAATTAAATGAGTCGAAATCAGTACATTTAGATTTTTCTAATAAAAAATCAAATTACCAACCGGTATACATAAATGGCAATATAATACCATATGAAAACACGGCCAAATATTTGGGCATGACACTTGACGCAAAGCTTCGCTGGAAGGCACATGTCAAAAAGAAACGTGACGAGCTGGAACTTCGCTACAGGAAGATGTACTGGCTACTTGGTAAACACTCTTCGTTGTCAGTACACAATAAAGTTCTTTTGTACAAGCAAGTCCTAATGCCAGTATGGACTTATGGTATACAGTTGTGGGGCTGTACCAAACAAAGCCATATAGAAACAATTCAACGCTTTCAGAATAAAGTGCTCAGGGGTATAGTAAATGCTCCTTGGTACATAAGAAATGGCGATCTTCATAGGGACCTTAAAGTGGACTTCGTGAAAAACATCATAAAAAAATATTCCGAAGCTCACGAACACAGACTTCATCATCATGTGAATATCGAGGCAATCCAGCTCCTTGACAACACAGACCTAGTGAGAAGACTAAAGAGGACAAAACCTTTTGAGTTAGTGTAGTGAATGGTTAGTGTAATATAGTGCAGTGAGTGCTATTCGTAAAGAACACGCGAACATTGTGTCTTCCCCTTAATAGAGACAATAAGAAAAGTGTTATTGGACATATTCTTAGTCATAGTCTCATTAGAAATTTAGGTTAAATTTAAATTACTCATTGGTCATAAGGCTAGATTGTAATTTTAATGATATACTCTAGTAGGTATCATTCACAAAAAAAAAAAAAAAAAAATCTTTTGTTCTAATACTCGACGTAGAATAAAAGCAATGAAAATGGCTGATATATTAAAAAATGCAGGTTTCAATAGACAATTATTGGAGTGCATAAATCCATTATTTTATCTACTAATGGATTTACGAGTGTATTGGATGGTGTACAATACATCGATATTGATAGAAACATGTTAAAAAGAAAACAAAATGCTAAAGCCGGGAAGTCCATTCAGATGTATTCGACCGACAAGGATTACTGCGGTGTTGTAAGGCGAGTGGATGTGCTCTTGTTACTGGACGTGGTATCGATACTTTTTTTTTACTAGCCGGGTATTGTACATGTCTGTTGTCGCCACAATGGAAAATCACTAAATTAATTGGAAAATCTATTAACTATTATAAGTACCAAAAGTCATATTGTAAATCTAATGTTAAATTATCTGTTATCTTGGTGATGTTATTTATTTAGTAGTAGTTAGTAGCAAAAGTAATATATTTTAGTTAGTTACTCGTCAGATTGGAGACTGGACAGACGTGCCTGTTAAGCTCTAAGCATAGTGGTAGACCATATTGTGTAATTGTGCAGTAGGTAACGCTAGTAATAAATAATAAACGTAGTAATTGGGCACGGACGTCCTCTATTGAATGAGAGGGGTCAGTCCATTGTCCACCACGCTGGCCTAATGTGGGTTGGCAGACTTCGCATACCCTAGAAATTCTTATGGAGAACTTCTCAGGTATGCAGGTTTCCACGAGATGTTTTCCTCCAGCTTTTTCATCTTTCTTTCTACCTGACGATATTCCGGCTTAATATCAAGGCCTGCTCATACCATAATTCAAAATAAAATAAAATTAGACTTAAATTGTAAAATCTAAAATAGGTAATATCAAATTTTATTTTCTTCGATATTTAACTATATATATAAAAATATATGTACATAGATTGCATTAAATTATTTTATTTCCACAATTTAAGTCTAATCTGATACAACAATACCGAGAGTAAATAAACTGCATCGATTGTTTTCCTTCATTTAGAAGTTAGTTATTAAACCACTTTTTGTACTAGAATTTAATATGTTGCATACATGGAAATTCTACAATATATTAAATTCTGTATGGAGAACTGATCGGCGTATGAATTTACCGGCCGCGGATTTTTTCTTCCAACAAAAAACAAACAGATTTGATTTTCTTTTGGATTTTGCTTTTAGGCTGCTATTCCACTATCATATTTGCATCATACGATTAGATATATGACGTCATATATGATCCTATGTCACAGCATGCTGTGAAATGGGACCACAGAAATAAAAAATCATAGAAAATATGAAGTTTATGTTGTTATTACACACTGTCATACATTTCTCATACATCTATGAGCTATAGAAGTAGGATCATTTTTATATGATAGTGGAATAGCGGCCTTAGACCAAGTCGCTCTTCATTTGTTGAAATTAATCAATAACTGTACCAATGTCCCGCTCAAAAGTCATATAAAGCGTCTAACTTAAAGCATCTAATTTAAATGAAGGCGCGGTGGTCTGCACCAAACGCATTGAGCATTTATCTGTAGGTAGTGTGCAGTACAGGGATTATGTAAACTGTAAGCCAGCGTAGCATTGAGCCGGTTAGTGGCTGTTTAGCGGAGTGTGGCGTACTTTGTTTGCATTTCGAGGGAAACGACGCACTTTGTGCTAACAATGAGCGCAATGTAAGTGCATCCAGCTCGTTCTGAACTAAACACTGTTTAATTTAATTAGGAGATTATGTAGTTAGTGATTGAATGTGATTTCGAGGGACCCCTCGTATGCGAGAGGCCGTCTGGGTTGGTATGTACCACCGCTCTATCTATTTCTGCCGCGATGAAGTAGTGTGTAAGCACTGTTGTGATTCGGTTTAAAGGACATTGAAGCCAGTAAAATTACTGGCCATTATGAGACTTGACACCTTGTGTCTCGGGACAAATTGAAAATCTATCGTATAATTGAGAATCCCAATGATCATTTACTGTTTCAATCTGATCTAGAGCATTTCTCAACCTACTGTAGTAAAAATAAACTAGATCTAAATATTAAAAAATGCTAATTAATTACTTTCATTAAGAAAAATACCATTATTAATCCCTATATTCAACTTACAGATAGAGTTGCTGCTATCGATAGTATTTCGACAGATTGAGTGGTAGAGTCACGTTGTAGACAGTTATGTCTATAGCACGAATGGGTCGGCTCGACCGGGTCTTTACCACTGTCTGACAGAAAATCGAGGTAAAGTAGTGACTTGCTGGTGCATTTCATATTTAGATATCAGTAGGTTTCAATCTCCCTTGCCTTCCCAGTCCCTTAATTATCCCTTTCCTTTAAGGTCGGTAACGCGTCTATGATTCTTCTTGTACTGTGGGCGTACATGGGCGTTGGAGACCACTTACCGTCAGGTGACCCACATCCTCGCTTGCCGACGTATGCCTAAAACCTGAAAGAAAAGATTTTCCATACAAAATGTCTCGAAAATTTACCAGTAAGCAAATCTCTCTTTAAGCAGAATATTGGGATGGAGCGTCAGTGTGGATTGAGGTGGTTTTATTTTGGTTAAAAAACGTTTTTATTTTACTATTTTAATAAAATAATTATCAAAATCTGTGCATAAATTACGAAGTTTAAATCTTTTATCCCTGATTTTATCCCCTAAGAGGTGGAATTTCTTCTTGAAATTAAAACGGGACAAACTTTGAGCTATACTCTTTCGAATGAAAAATTAATCATTCAAATCGGCCCAACATGTATGTGTTGTGTCGGTGTTACACATACAAAAAATAATATACGCGGTGAATTGAGAACCCCTCTGGTTTCGTCGGTTGAAAATAAGTCCAATTAAAACGGGTGTTACATAATAAGTACCATTTCAAGAACGTCTGGATCAGAAATAATAAAATGTTCGCGCATTTTCATTAAGTTAATCTAATTAATATTATAATTTGTAACGGAATTGTAGCTACGTTCTGGGAATTTCTCTAATAGAATTATATACAATCTAACGCCTTTATTTGTATAATCAAGCTGAAAATGGCCGTATAAACAATATTATCTAAGAAATTTACTAATATAACGGCGGCGATGAATAGTTTCAAAAGGGAAAACTTTAGTAGAGAGTATTATCCTTGTGGAAAAGATAAAGGAAATTAGTTAATCATTGTAATTGTACTGCATATTACATTTTCAAGGTGAATGTAATTGGTAAACAGGCCTGTATTTAAGAACGATACTCAGTCATGAAACTAGTTCTAAATCTGCTTTTAAGTATTGTTTCTGTTTTAGATCGACTTTTAAAACTAGATTTAGCAATCGGCGCTCAGCTGAGTTATTTCATATTTTTAAATGGTGTTTGATATGAGATTATTGATCAAGCATCGATTCAATCGTGATTTTCGTACCTACCGAAAAACTGTCCAGAGCTCTCTTGAAAATAGATCAGTGATAGGCTCATGGACGAAAACAAGTCAAAAGTCGAAATACAGGCGTTAATGTTCTAAGGATTACATAAAACTAGTTTTGAATGATCAGAGTTTAAACGCTGTTTGATACGGGCCTTAGTACCTACCTACTTATTTTTTAATTTATCGAACTTTAAGGGCGTGTTTAGATGGGACCCACGTACGACCCGTACCCGTGGGTGGCACCCACGCCGCACTGCAGCCGTGTCCGTCCGCTTCGCTTATATAATTTGAGTGTTAAGAGTCATAAGATCTTATGTCGATGGTCATAAGCTTTGAATTATTAAATCTCATATTACATCTCTCATGAACAAATGCATGCAATCGCAGTTTTTTTTACAATTAAATACAGTTCCAAAGATTTAAAACGAACTGTTACAGAACTTTACTGAATATTTCTAAAGCCTCATTTGAGGGAGAAAGTTGTACGACATAGACATATATAATTTATTATTATTATTAATTTATAGTCAAGGCGGCGTCATACGATTTGTTGTTGAAGTTTTGATTCGTACCATGTTGTTGACAGTTTTGTATGCAGCATGAATGGGCCGGCTCGACCGGGTTTTATCCACTATCTTACCGAAAACCGACGTGAAGTACCAGCTTGCTGTTCGTGCGGTGAGTGAAAGGTCAGGAAGTCCAAATCCTAATCACCTAATTTCATGCATTCATTCTTCAAGACAAATAGGTCTCGGGATGAATCTCGATAAGACTAAGGTTATGTTTAACCGTCACATTCTCCCGAGACCTATAGTCGTGGGTGAGGCCACTCTTGAAGTTGTGCAAGAATATGTTTACCTTGGCCAAACTATCCAACTGGGCAGGCACAATTTCGAGAAGGAGGCTGATAGAAGAATTCGGTTGGGTGGGCGGCATTCGGGAAGCTACGTAACATTTTCGAGTCGTCGATCCCTCAGTGTTTAAAAACGAGAGTTTTTAACCAGTGCGTCCTACCCGTAATGACATAAGGAGCTGAAACGTGGACACTGACCAGCGGACTGGTCCACAAGTTCAAAGTAGCTCAGCGTGCTATGAAGCGAGCAATACTTGGGATTTCTCTGGTGGATAGAATTCGGAATGAAGTCATCCCCGCCGGAGAACCAAAGTCATTGATATTGCTCGCAAAATTAGCACGCTGAAGTGGAAGTAGGTCGGTCATGTCTGCAGACGGACAGATGGTCGGTGGAGCAGACATGTGCTGGAGTGGAGACCACGGTTAGGCAAACGTAGTGTAGGGCGCCCTGCTTCACGGTGGACCGACGACTTGAAAAAGATGGCGGGTAGCGGGTGGATGCGGGCTGCTCAAGACCGGGATTGTTGGCGCTCATTTGGGGAGGTTTACGTCCAACAGGCTGAGATAAATACCTTTGATATGTTTGTATTTTCTGCTAAAGTAAATTTAAAGAATATTGGGTAAAATTATGGCTTGATTAAATCGAAAAAGAAATACATAGGAAAACAAATCAAAATGGATTTATTTACCGCACCCGCTAATACCGGTTCAGTTCCAAACGCATTAGAATGCGAGTTAACCCTCCGGATTTCCTTTTCCGGTATTGGCGAAAATTTATAGAGTGTGAAAATTCTGTCTCAACGGATCGCTGTGAAATGACAAACGTGATTCGACTGTAAAATTATGAAATAAGGCTTTTGTGCTCACATGGTGTGGTTAAAACTCGATACGACACGATATATCGTAACAGTTAAGAATTATTTATGTGGAGAGAGTTAATCGCACTAGGTGGTAGGATACTCGTATGCGAGAGGCCGTCTGAATTGCTACCACCGCTTTCTCTATTCCTGCCGCCAAGCAGCAGTGTGTAAGTACTGTTGTGTTTGTACGACATTGAAGCCAGTGAAATTACTGGGAATTATGAGACTTAACATCTTATGTCTAGCGATGGCGATATCAGTTCAGTGGCATGCAGTGCTCTGTAATACCGAGTTCTGTGTGGTGTTGCTTCTGTTTATGGGCAGGTGTTATTAATTATACCTTTCCTTTAAGGTCGGCAACGTGCTCACGATTCTTTTGGTATTGTGGGTGTACATGGGCGGGATGAGATCACTTACCATCAGGTGGCCCACTAGCTCGTTTGCCGACCTATGCTATATTGTTTTTTACATATATGTGTAATAATTAGTTTAAATGGTATGAGGTATGTTTCTTTTTATTGTTACTAAGGATAACTAAAAATATCCTCAGTAACTTATCCTTGTACTGGCAGTGGTTAGCCAAGTAAGTGCGGTCGGGTAGAACATTTAGTGACGCATGCAGTAAAGATGACTAACGTAATATAAGAGATTACCTCTATATTACTCGATTGTTTGTCTAAAGTCAATCTTAATGTGAAAGTTCTGTCCTTAATTCTGTATTTGTAGTTGTGAATGTAATGTTCCACGTTTTTTTAATTGTTGCAACTTTCTTAGGCTTATAAATCGGTGAGGTCCTAAGTTCAAATTCCAGATCAGGCAACACAATAAAATTTGTATATGAATTTTTTGATTCGGAAAATTCACAAATGAGACGTGGGGTCTGGAATTGTAAATTACCCGTTATACATAATAGGATGGAAATAAGCTCGTCAAACCATGGATGCATTAGTTGCATACTGCACCCCTGGAAGATACAGGTGTGAGCGCATAAGAAATGGGTTATAAATAAGATATCGTGTTGACTGGTAGGTATAATATTTACTGAGGCGGTGGTACCTTATTAATAAAAAACATAGCGTTTCGGATTTAATTCGTGAATGTTGGTTTGTTGCCTCCCGTCCAGACGATTTCTTGAAGGAGGGCATCGATAAATTGACATTGCGCTGGCAAAGATGTATCCATAACATGGGTGGTTATTTTGATTAATAGAAATAAATAAATGGAAAAAATATTTTACCTTTCATCGTACAGAACGGTAATTTAATAGGTAAATAAATACCTATTATTATGAAGAATAATTCGTTTTACATTTATATATTCATTAAAATAAACAAATTTAGCTCGTTATTTATTAGCTGATGCATATTTAATAAAACGAGCTCACTTAACATGCGCCCACAAGATATTTCACGTGCTACAGAGAAAACTCTGTCGACATCGATTAGTTTAACGTAACGTGAAACCCACGACATACGAGTAGATATATATGGAGATAAGAAAACTATACAACATTTTCTCGAACGTCATGTTAAGCGCTCAGGGGAACGATTTATCGCATCGTATTTAAAACTTAGTTCTAAGAGTGTCGTAGTATTCGAGAATACAATCATGCCCCCAAGCAAATATACACTTTCAACAAGAAAACTTTACACAGTTGTGTTACTTGTGTGTGTATTATCACGGGTGCAAAAGCGTTTCTTCGCAAAATAAATATATTATTGGTTTTTATATTACAAGTCTATTCAACTAATTATTTTCAATAAATAATATATACACTGACCAGTCACACTGTCACACACACGTAGTCCTGACCCACACTAAGTTAACTTGTATCGCGGGTATCAGGAACTATAAGGGACTTACGGTCCCACAACACCCAGATCCGAAACAATTATATGTGGATGACATAATTTACATTTGTCTCGGTGCGGGGATCGAACCCGGGCCCACTGATTCACAGCCAGCTAACAACATTTATTTTGCGTTTATGTGTAACGTTGCTAGTAAACACATCACACTGGATTTTCTTCTTGAAATTAAAATGGGACCAACTTTGAGCTAATAACTTGTTCGAATGAAAAAATAATCATCCAAATTGGTCCACATTTGGCAGAGTCATGAGTGCTACTCCGTTTTTTCGTCGGTTAAAAAGAATTAAACTATAATTACATTAAATCAGACTTGGAAATTCCAAATTTCCTTTGTCAGTTCTTCATTGAATTACAATGAGTAATCACCAGTCATTTAATACCTACGTGTTCACATGAGTAATAATTTTTAGTTATAATTCGTATTTATATATTAATACATCTTTACAAACAATAATTAATTAAAGTTTTAAAAATAAATATGATAATTTTTATACTTAAAGTTTCGTATGCAATTATTTTCATTACGTTTGAATATCGATACTGATATAACATTAAAATGCCCAACAGGGTTTTTGTTACATACTGTAAGGGTTATACCATCGAAATGGTTATTATACATTAAATTATTGTATTCTAACTGAACTAACAGCGTTAGCCTCAAAAATAATGCGTCCACATTACTACTGCGCCACCGAGGCAGTCAGAACTATGTAAAAACTGTAAAGGGCATGTTTTGAGATACACGACTGAGACACTAAGGGAGACCGCAACCTGTGACGCGAGTCAGGCGATAGCGACAAGTCTGCCTTGTATGAAATTATATGGAAACGGTCGTGTGTCGAGGTCTCCAGTCTCCGTCGCGTACCTCAAAACATGCCTTTAACCGTTATTTATCTAAAAGATTGTAAGGCCATAAAAGGAACGAAGCTATACTAGTGGTTATCGATTAAAGGAGATTTTTCGCTGACGGTAAACGCCTGCCATAGATAGTGACATAGACACACAGGTCTTTGTAATACAAATAAATGCATGTCACCGCACTGCGCTCGCCTATCTCGGACGTAAGATGTTTTATGTCTCATTAGCTTTTGCTCGCGGGTGCGCCCGCCTGACAATAAAGCCGGTGATTATGGCACTCTAGTCAGAAATATGTATAATGTATTTAGATTTAGTAGCGTTTTAAGCACAGAGGCGTCTTTTAGAAGGCTCAGACCTCAGCTTGAACAATCGCTGGGGAGTATAGTTAAGGGCCGTCTCTACATATCATTATGCCGACGGCCAGTTGTGGGAGTTTTTCGGACTCGCAGGCCTGTCCGATTTCGGGGTCGCGTATTATTATTGCGATTCGGATTGGGCAAGGAAAGTGCTGTTTCAATAGCGACTGTGATTAGGGCGTTGGGATCTTTCAAAACATGTTTCGGACGACGACAGGGAGATGTTAAAAATTGTCGTGTTGTCAAAGTATCTGGAAAGGAAAATAGTAATGCGGCGGGAATATTTATCTACATAGGTATAAAATCCCTAACCACGGATGATATAATAGAACCTTGGCAAGCAACTGCCACTCTTACTCGGTATTTCGAGACACAATGGCAACACGCCAAACCAAACAGTGAAAATAAGTAGCCTAAAATTCACGTAACGAGTGGGCATCACAGCGGGCCATAAAAGGGACTAAGAGCGTGCCGTGCCTAACTCGTCCCGCGGGAACATTATTTACGCCGGTACTGTCCCAAGATGTTTCAGCTAAAATATGGACTCCGCCCCAGCTACGAATAATGACTGACCCAAATGTGTGGTGCTTTTGACAAACGTAATAAACTGCCGTTTGATCTCTGTCTGAGTTTGCGACAAGGTCACATGTTTCTTCTAGTTTGTGAATCGTTTCATACGAATAAAATTAAGTTTTTGAGTTATTTATGTGTTTCATTTTCAACGTAGTGATAATTTTGTTTTATATTAGTAGGTAAATTTATATTTAAATTATACAAAAACCTTATTAAGAATTCCCGTACAGGCTACGTGGGCGAGTAGATGGCTGTGTTTGTGTGATCCGCATGTGATTTTTCCTCAGAAGGGTTGACGTCAGGCTGGCGACCGGTTGTAAAAAATCCAAGGCAAATCTTTCAGTAACATGTATTAAAAACATTTTGCGCAGACCCCACAGTGAGTGGAATGAGGGTAGATGGAAAAAGAAGAAAGAGTTCCGAAGTTAGTTAGTCTACGAACACGTGTTAGGTCAGCGTGATGTACAAAAGGCCTAATCCTGGTAATGATCAGGACGCTGAGTGCCTCTACTAATGAGTAGAGGCACTCAGCAGTACCCAGTGGGACAGTATACAATACAGGTCTGTCATTATTGTATTTCAGTTAGAGTTCTGCCGGTGCCGGCATTAAAAAAGACAAAGAATACATTAATAACAGTAAAGTATGCAAAGTATTTGACATTAATAAAAATTCGAACATTCTTTAACAGTAGATATGCTAACTGAACACCTGCACTAAAAATTCTCCGTAATAAGTGCAATGTAAATAGAATGAAAATTTTCACTAAAGCGGTGTAAAAGTGTTGCCAAGCATGGAAGTGTTGCCAAGTGCGATCGACCCGCCCGCAGTAAACTTTTGACCAGCGTGTTTCAGACCGCATGATTTTAAAATTCCCGGATACCCTCCAAAGGGAAGCAATGTCGTTTTGCATTTTATTGTGGCATACGTCAGGGGAATAATGAACTAATATCCATGGAAATATTCCGCCATACAAATTCGCTATAATGACTTTCCGTGTCTGCAGTTACTTTGTTTGTAATTTGAAAACATTTCATTTGTTTTCTATTTTGTTTAGTTTCCGGAAGAGTTTCCGTAACCAACATGTGGCTTATTTTTACAGTGTCAATGTGTAATATAAACATGTTTATATAATTTTCCTTGTAATTCTAAGATTAAGTGCAGACTATGCTAGTGCATAGTAAGCTATGCACTGGGTAAATCTATGAGATACCACTCAACCATAATTCCATTAATGCACAGCGCCCATGCAGTTCCGACACTATCTTAAGGTAAATAGAGCAGCTGCATTGTGCACCAAACCGGGGTAGAGGCTTCGACGCGACGCCGGGTTAAAGGCGGCTTCGCATGTCCTTTCTTTGAGTTCAGGCTATACATATACAAACCATGGACAAGAGTCCTAAAATTGGTCTTGGGTTGGCACTGAGTCCTGCCTGTCAAGTTGAGATTTAGTTTAGTTTTACAAAAACCGCTTGTTGGTTATGCTATAAAAAAATAACAAAACGAAGTATTCAAACCTCGAATTAAGTAGGCTACGAAGCCTTAAGTACTTTCCAGCTATCGTTCATACTATATGTTCATACACATTAGTAAACCTTTAGATTGATTAGATAATTGTGATATATCTATCAATTATCAACTTATTAGAAATAAATCGTTTTTGTATCGAAAACTAAACTTAAACACCGGTCTCCGACGCGACGGCATGATTTGGTTATTTATGTACGATCAGAGTCACAGAACAATTTTACTCTGGCGACATCAGAGTAATCAAGTAGTGGCTTTGTTCCAAAATTGCATGTGTGTTTCCTGGCACTGCCAAAAGAATTTAGATAACAAAAATATGGATTTCTTTATTTTATAGGAATGTAAGCGCATATTTCTGTTGTAAACGACATATTTAACGAAAATTTGGTTAATGAAAATAAGGTAACCAGAGTCGATGATATAGCTTATATTTCACAAAAGGTCCAATCCAATTTTATATTATGGCTCCATAGGTGTACGATAATTGTGCCAATATCGAGGTAGTAAAATACACGATGACGGTGTGTAAATATTTTGATAACTGAGACTATACGGTGTTGCTCGGTGCCAATATTGATTTGTCGCGACTCACGGTGTATGCATGACGATGCACGGCTTGAACATCGTAGATCTCAACTTTTATGCGTAGAAATTTGTTCTATGGCATTAAGTTTGGCATGTTGGAAAAATATGAATCTGTCAGAAGTTGTCAGGTGTCAAGGCCTTAAAAACGCGAGCTTAGTTTATTAAATGAAAATGTTGTTAAATCTTTACTTCCAAAATATAAAATTGGATTTGTTTAAATTATGAAGAATGATGAATCCTGAAAGTAAATGTTGTGATATTAGATCGATGTGTGGTTTGAATCTTTGGCAAGGCGTTATTTTTGTTGGAACAAGTACTATTGTATGTTGGAGATTATATTATGCATCTTCACATTTCATAGGTCTTATATTTTAATTATTTTGTTAGTTCTATGGTATCCTGAGAAGTTGTTCATAAGAATTTTGAAGTTATGTGAAGTCTGCTAACCCGCATTAGGACTAAGGCCTAACCCCTCTCATTCAGTGCAGGAGGCCCGAGCCCAGTACTGAGACATGTATAATACAGGGCTAGTATTATTATTACATAATAGGATGGAGTCTTTGGTAATTCTTGATACTATCTTAATGTGGGGTCAGGAGTATGTAAAATACTGTTGTTTCTTGCACTTCTATTGCTGTAAAACTGTGTATGCTACGAACCAGCTACGGCTAAGTAGTAGAGCCATGCTATAGACGGTTTTGTCTATAGCATGAGTAGGTCGGCTCGATCAGCGTAGTAAATTGTATCGCAGAACTAGACTTGAGTAGGACATATAGGCATTTGTCCCGTACATGACGAAATCAAAAGCGTCTCAAATTTTTTGCATGTATTAAGTATGTACTTTTATGTCGCGTTACTCTGTTATTATTCTTATGACGAGGACTGTGTGCGTGAAAGAGCGAGAACGAGCGAGTGAGCTTCAAGGCGCCTCGCTTCATTTAAAATGGGACCTTGTCCGTACAAACAAGCCCATAAGTTACAGATGTTTTTTTTACATTGGGGGGTTTAACGGTCAGGTTATGACGACTACTCGTCCATAGTGCCACAGATCATTCCTTTTTGTCTCTCCTTCCTCCTAAGACGCCTCCACTTCGCCCGATGTTGAATATCCTCCGTAATGAGACCATTGTATCTCATGTCTCCCTCTAATACGTCAAGCCAGCCTTTTTGGAGCCGTCTGCGGGATAGTATCCCTAGTACGATCTGCTTCAGGCATTAGCATCCATTGCACCACAGATGTTGATTATAAATATTGCAATTGTTTTCAGGTGATCTGCTCATTAATTTTAATTATATCAGCGGTTTCATTGACGCAAATGATTTCGACGGACAGCCAATACAACAAAAATCCTGTGCTGGCTATAAATATATTATTTGTTCTATATTCAAGCTTCATATCTTCGTACCAGATAGTTATATCAGCTTTGCTTGTTTGGCATGTTTTAAAGGTAATCAAAATGCAATATATTAAAAAAGTATTCTGAGAACGACAGCCTCCTTGGCGCTAGGGCACGTAGCCGGTAGTGAAGCGAGAGGCCGCTTGTTCGTTTCCCGCACCGAGACAAAATGTATAACAAAAAAAATTGCTGCGTATTTGGGTGTTTCCTCCCCAGAGAGGTTGACGTCAGGCAGGCGACCGGTCGTAAAACTACAAGCAAAATCTTTCTGAAAGCAACTGCGCCGAACCCATTGCGAGTGGGATAAGGGCAGGTGGAAGAAGATTTTGAAGAAAGTATTAGAGTATATCTACAGTACTACGATTAAAATTATGCATTTATTCACTGCTAACTTCGGATATTATATCGAAAATACAGGCATTAGTGATTTCTTAGGTTTACGCGAATATTACACATTGAAATAAAACTAGTTTATACGTTTATATATAAAGAAGCATAGGGACCCGCGTAAAAGAACACATAGCTGATGTTAAACACCGACGCTCTACGAAGTCTGCAGTTGCTGAACATTCAGATCAAGGCTCCAAACATTACCTTAGATTTGACAAACCACAAATCCTTGCCAAAGAACACCGATTCCTACCTAGGATGATTCGCGAGGCTATTGAAATTAAGAAACACCCAAATTTCAATAGAGAAGATGGTTGGAAGCTTGCACAAGCCTGGGATCCAATTATAAATTTAATTAAATCGGAACCCAAAAGACCAACTGCCAGACCTCAAGATACCGTGAGCTCTTTCTGCGTAGATCGGACTAGTGTCAACTAACTTTTTTTTTTTTTTTTTTTTTTTTTAAATAATTAAAAATAAATGTATAATTTTAAAATGAAGGTAGCTATTGTAACATTAACTTTTCGAGACGACCTACACCTCAGTCTCTCCCGTGACCACGAAGGCTGAAAAGCTTTCGAAACGTCGGGACTAAAATAAAAAATAAACCGCGATAAAATCCGTATAAACTAGTTTTATTTCAATACAGGCATTAGATTACTTATTTATTTATTTTTCCTCTTGAGTGGCTTACTGGAATACTGGATTCGTACTTATTCGTAAAAACCAAAATCGCTTAATGATTCTTTTTCTTTAAGGTCGACAATGCATCGATGATTATTCAGGTATTCATGGTTGGTCGAGGTCATTTACCATCAGGTGATCTACTTCCTATTTTTCCGGCCTATGATATAAAAAAAATCGGTACTTTTGGAGACGCACCGCATCATGTATACATATAGATTACGATTCATCCCGCGCAGTTTATCTGCACCATAATAAGTAGCATAAATAATATAAGCTAAAACAATTACTTTATGTTAGGATAAATTTATTATAATGGCGGGAAAGACTGAACAAAATCGAATGTTACAATTTCCTTGTGCATGTAAACCTCAATGTCAAGTCACGTAATTTTTTTTAATGTAAATGATTGAATTAAATTTGTAACAGTTATAAGTTATCCTCATATGTATGTACAATACACAATTTTAATGCAATTTGGCAATCCTCATTTTTATGGCTTTCCATTAAACTTTTATAGCAGGGCTCGACAAACAAGCAAGTGAGTCACCTGGAGGGTAAGTGATTTCCACCGCTTATAAATACCCACAATACGAGAAAAATAATGAATACGTTACCGACCTTTGAAAAGAACTATTTCTGTCTCATATGTCGGCATTTGAGACCCTAATCTCCTCTACCTGTTTCAATCCCTATGGATTGAATTTTATGAATTTAGGGCCTTCTGTAATCTCACTCACCTTATGAAGCACAACCACATGTTGCAACTTCACGTTGGTTTTCTGTGAGACAGTCGAGCCGGCCCATTCATTGTCTAGACAAAAGTTTCTACCGCTTAGCTCTACCGCATAAAAAGTTTTTGTTTACAATCACATCTTTAATGAAATATATTTATATTGTAATTATTATATTTTCAGCGTATAAAAGACGGCGCATTTTTCTGTTCAATGTGGTACGTTTCACACTTACCTATACTGACTCTGTACTGTTTCTTATTCAGTGCAATGACCATTATTATGTGTAATTCAAGACATTATTTGGCTGCGATCGTCACTGTCGTAGGTGGGGTTGCTTATAAAGGTTAGTTTTTTATTTTTTTATTAGCTTGAATGACGAAACGAACAGGTCGCTCTCCTGGTATGCGTCAGTGTGCTAGCCAGCCATGCCCATAAACACAAGCAACACGGCACGGAGTTTTGAATTACAAAGTACTGCATGGCACTGCATTGCGTTCTTCACCTCAGAATATAAGATGTTAAGTCTCATCATGCCCAGTAATTTCACTGGCTTCAATGCCCCTATAACCGTAACATAGCGTAGCTAGTACACTACTACTATGCAAATATTTATGTAATGTAGAAATGGAACTTATGACTTTTGATAACGCAGCAGGCTTCTTACCCTCTATGCCATAGATCCTCTACAACTTAAGTCTTAATCGCAAGTGGAACATTCCAACTATTTTGAACAATGCAAATACCATTTGAGCTTAGATCTCAAGTATGTAATCGATCTTAAACTATTTTAGCATAGTCTGTTATTAGTTTAAAGTAGGTTAGCGTCTAAATATGTATGTTAAATGGGCGGAACCTATCTGAAACGTGTTGTGTTTGGGGTTTATTAAATAAGCTAATCTTATAAGATTAGCTTCAACTTTAGAACACTCTGTATAAAACCATTTAGCTCTGGAAAATCTTCTTTAAGTAACTTTATATGAAAAGTTAGACCAGAACAATGCAAAATTCAAACATGATATTTTACTTAACTGTAATAACTTTGTTTCAGGGATTTTTATCTACTTCTCGGTGGTTGTTAACAGTTATTTGCATTCCCTGGACGTGGATCGATATGTTTAAGCATTTATGTTGTATAAAGCAGTGATAGCTTAGCTGGGAGTGAAACGGACTTTTGACACGAAAGTTGCAGGTTCGAAAGCAGCCCCAAAAGCATACACCTCTGACTTGTCTAAGTTACATGTGTCTTACTTGTTAATTATCGCTTGTTTTAACGGTGATTGAAACATTGTGAGGAATCCTGTATACATGAGCTGTCTCCATAAGATTTTCTAAGGTATGTGAAGTCTGCCAACCCGCATTAGGCTTGCCTAACTCCCCTCACTCAGCTGAGGAGGTACGTGCCCAGCAGTGGGACGTGTATAATACAGGGCAAGTAATATTATAATAATAATTATTATAAATAAATATATTTTGTTTTTCAATGTTTATTATTACCTAGATTTTGCTCGAGTTCCACCCGCGTAGAAGTCGTATCATTTTTTACTGACTAAAAAGGCGGTTGTGTATTCGACCCGTATATACAGTACATTTAGTATGTAATATTGACCATGGTTTTCTTAAAAACAAATTAATGTCGATTCATTACGATACAGGTTAACCTAGTGTGGGGTCAGAACTATGTGTGTGACTGTTGGGTGTAAAAAAATACTTTATACTTGTTACAGAAAGGTGTGGTCAAATTAAAGCAACTTTTCACCTCCCCATTCACTGTTAGGTGTATGTTGTAATTGAGGTATACACATTTATATCTTAATTATGTTTTTTTATTAGTTTGAGTGGTGAAACGAGCAGGTCGCTCGCCTGATGGTTAGCACAACGCTTGCCCATAAACAGAAGCAACAACACACATAACTTTGAAATACGAAGCACTTTAAGACTGCCTCGGTGGTGCAGTTGTAATGCATACACGTTACGATTGAGGCCAACGCTGAGGTCTCGGGTTCGATCCCCGGGTCGGGTAAAGTGGTATTGGGTTTTTCTATTACGAAATGCTCAGTATCAGCCCGGAGTCTGGAATTTATGCCCGGTATGGCGATAGGCTCGCCCCCTATCACATCGTGGGACGGAGATACGCTCGGCGAAATGTGGGTGTACTGGTTACACCTCTGCCTACCCCTTCGGGGATTACAGGCGTGAGTGCGTATGTATGTACTATATGGCATTGGACTGCGCTCATCACCCTGAGACATAAGATATTAAGTCTCATAATTTCAATCAATCAATTTCACTGGCTTAAATGTCCTTCAAGCCGAAACACAACGATGCTTACACACTGCTGTTTGGCGGCAGAAATATGACAAAGCGCTGGTACCAACCCAGACGGCCTCTCGCATACGAGGGCCCTACCACCTTGTTTATTTTGTTATACTCGCATAAGTTTAGCTTGTTGCATGTTGACAGATACGATAAGCTTTAATTAAAGGAAGTATAAGCTACTTGTTCCAGTAAATATTTGTATGAATTACAAACTTCTCTTTGATGCTAATCGAATTAAGTTTTTACGATCCGAGGCGAATCCAATTATGTACTTCGGAAGTGCAGTAACGAAGGGTGTTTTAATTTAACTGATGCTTGTCAAGTTTAAATAGATATATGTATTTATACACTACTTTAAGTGGTTGTAGTTCTACTTTTTTAAACCAGAGGCAGGCGAACGAATAAGTGGGTCACCTGATGATAAGTGAATTCTACCACCCAATGAACATCCACATTACCTGATGAATCATGGAACCATTGCCGACTTTAAAGGAAAGGGATAAAAGGGGCTGGAACGGGGACGGGGATTTGAGCCTTCGGATATCTCACTCACCGTACGAAACGCAACAGCAATCTGCTACTTTATTTAGATTCCTGTAAGATAGTGGAAACAACCATTCGTGTTATAGAAAAAGCTGTCTACATCGTGGCTCTACTACTGTTATAGTAAATGCAGATGACTGTACTGCATTACAGTTTTGAAGTTGAAAATGCTCTTGATTTCCCAGAGGGTTCTCTTAGGGCAGACATACAATAATTTAATCCGAGAAGCTTTGAGCGTGCACTCCACAAACGCTTCTCAGTCATGTCAAAGCAGGTAAACGCTTCATTAATCTAGCAAAGCGGCAATTGAATGCAGGAGTCAGTTATCCGGCCGATAAAGTTGAAACGCCAACTAAATTATATTCGTAGTTGTAATCAACTAGTTTCACGTGAATCTAAGCGAATCTTGAAGCTCCGTATGAAGCGACAGTCTATCTAGTGCGGTGTGGTTCAATAAGTCACTCGACTGAGAAAGCTAATTGCTTTCGCCACAGAGCGGTGTACTCAACGAAGTTCGAGGGTATATGTGGGTAAAGAGTGTCATTTATTCACCTTGATTTATTTAGATGCTCTATGGATCGTTTTTGTGTTTTATAAATGGATTTATGGTATATTGGGTTTAAAATAGAGGATATAAGACTTCTGAAAACTAACTCAAAAAAACCCGCATTACACCTCTTTAGGGATGAAATGTTGTCTTCAAATAAAATGGGATCACCATCAAAATATTGAATAAAAACAATCATCATAATCAGTTTATTCTTTGAAAAGATATCCGTGATTATATATAAAAAAGGAACTAAAGATGCGTCGGATTGAAAACCTTCCCTGGATTTTTAGTCGGTTAAAAATTAAAGATAAAGATTGCAATAATGTTTTTTGATTATTAAATTTTGAACATGCTACAAGCTAATATCGATGTACCGTGTCTTATTCACAAGAAGAGCATAAAAGATGTAACAGTAAGCTACACGCAATCACATAGAAGCAATTTTATTGAGAAATCGTTTAGATTTTTATGTATGCTTACATGTAAACATCGCCCGTGCTCTTGATATTTCAGCCCAGTTTATGAGTTCACTCGGTAAATATAATATCCATGTATGAATCGTTCCGTGAGAGTTTTCCAATCGAACTTGCCTCGTATGATTATAACGTAATGTAGATTAGGTTCCTAGTCTGCTAGAACGTCACTTAAACACGTCGGAAACTACAATTTCATGGTGACATTAGCACCGATCTACGGGAATAAGGTGCGGATGGAGAAGGCTTCATTTTCTTAAGATTATGTGGCGCAGTGCCGTCGTATAGTGCTACGTTTTGAGCTTCAATCCAAGTTTTAATATTATTCTTACCAAGATCGAGCTGTTACTTGTAATTAATTTTGTCCGCGAGGATATTTTTGGTGTTTCGGTTGGTAAATGTTATCCCGGATTTCTTTTCATATTTTGCTGGGATTAATTTTGTTAAATGGATTCGGGCTTTTTTTTCTAATTTAAAGTCTTATATTGATCAGGCAGTGATCGAATCAACCTGTTTAATAACTAGAAATTCTTAGACATAGGTGGACTAGGACTAAGACTAGACATTAGGACTAAGGTGTAGAGAAGAGAGATAGAACCAAGGACATAAAATATAATAAATAAAAACATCACTTAGTATTGATTCACGTTATTGAAATACTATTATAACAATTTGTAAATAAATTTCACTACTATTAACATTTGAACCTACATTACGCACTTGTAGCATAACAGTTCCTAAAGAGAATAACTCACCAGTCAGTTCTCATCGGTCTACGTTAAAAAGATAGACACATTTAAATGCAAACATCTCGGACCGACATACGAATATTCAAATACATTTACGCTGTATTTAAGCCAACGGATGTTCAGTTTTGTTTATGCATAAGCGTTTAGCATATCTGCATATTCCGCACGGATATGAGCGACTCGTGGCCAATTTGTTTTGTGCAGACACGTGTGAATCAAACTGCTCAACCTGTTTGGAGTAAAATAAGATAATCTCTAAAGAAGGTGTACATGTTAGAAAAATGGTTCTGTGAGTTCCACCGCTGCCATCAGCTCTGTACACCCACAATAGCAGAAGAATCATATTTGCGTTTTCGACCTTTCAATAGAAAGGAATAATTAAGGAATTGGAAAAGGAGGTATATTTGGACCTCTCAGATATCTCACTCACTATGCGAAACGCAACGGCAAACTGTTACTGAATGTCAGTTTTGCTGTAAGACATTGGTAAAAACCCTAAACTCGGTTTTTACCAATGTGTTACAGCAAAACTGACATTCAGTAACATTCATGCAGTAGACATAACTGTCTACAATATTACTACAACTAAAGGTACAAGACAGTTAAGAATAGTTTTAAAGAAAAGATTCATAAGATTCTGAACTAGCATACAAACTCTTTAATAAGCTGTACAGTGACTGGTTAGGTGATATATTATTATAATATAAATAATCATTTGTCTGTAAGGGTATGAACTATGACATGTGTGCATGGATTTAGTCAATCCCTATACCATTATACTTAGAATGCTTACGAATACCTAACAATATACAAATATAAACAGCTTCCGTGGCGCAGCGGGCGAGTCGCCGGCTGCGAAGCGAGTGGCCGTGGGTTCGATTCCCGCACTGACACAAATGTTTGTGTGATCCACAAAATTTGATTCGGGTCTGGGTGTTGTGGGACCGGAAGTCCCTCGGAGTTCCTGATACCCACGATACAGGTTTACCTAGTGTGGGGTCAGGACTATGTGTGTGACTGTTGGGTGTATTTATTTATTTATAAAAAACCTAACAATATCAAATTATACTGCAATACATACATAATAAGAACAAAATACAATAATAGTTTTCAGTGACTCGTCATTGCCGTAAGTGTCTGACTGCTTTACTTGATCAAAAAAAAAAACCATGAACCTAAACCATTTCTTAGCATAATTTTATATCTAACAGCTCCAAACTGGGCCTTGCATAAATTGAGCGTTCACAAATTGTGGCAGAACATCATATTTATCGTTATTGCAAGTAAGTTTCGCGAAGGTATGTACTGGATTTGTATTAAATCCCAGTAATGCGTGTTGCGCCTAAATAATATCCTAATAATGGGCAAAGTTGAAAATATACGACACGTTTTGTTCCCAGTTCAGGGTCTCCAGACCTATGTCATTAAAATTTATGTACTACAATAATGGAGAATAGTTTAGAGCCGCTCAGAAATTAATATTGTGCCACTTTGAAGATGTAATATATGTATTACATCTTCAATATATTTGGTATTTGGTATTTTCATATTGTCTATACAATAATTTGGTACTACGTGTAATTTTGGGTGAGACGGCCGTTGATTATAATATGCTATTTCCATGAATTTGAAGTCACTTGCGTACATTTCTGTTTTTTCATTTTTGACAGCCTCCGTGGCGCAGCGGGCGAGTAGCTGGTTGCGAAGCATGAGGCCGTGGGTTCGATTCCCGCACCTAGACAAATGTTTGTCTGATTCACAAATATTTGTTTCGGGTCTGGGTGTTATGGGACCGCAAGTCCCTCGTAGTTCTTGATACCCACGATACAGGTTTACCTAGTGTGGGGTCAGGACTATGTGTGTGACTGTTGGGTGTATTTATTATTATTATTTCTGTACGGTGTTTTCCGTACACTTAGAAGTTTGATTGATACGATTGATTGATTATAATATTTATTGATAATTATTGAATGATAGGTAATGAATGAGTCCGTGCGTATTAGTGATTTGATGCGAACTGATGACTGATATAATAATGTGTGTGGCCGCGCGGCGCAAGTAAAGTGTTGACGTATGAAATTGTACATGCTTGCACTGTACATGCTCCGGGCACGAGAAGATGAGATGAGTGATGGTGAAGTACAAAAAATTAATAAACAAGTTATTGCACAAATTAATAAGCAATACAAAAAAAGCTTAAGTAAGACTAAAGTGTTTTCGTATGACTGGTGACGTTGTCCGATCCACTCGATGCGATGTACTGAATTGATTTTGTGCGCGAGGAGGGACCACTGGACGCTCTGCTGCTGTAGAATAGTGTACACAAGGTTCGATCCCGGCCCGCCTGGTCTGTATTCGACGCGACAAGTAGATTATTCCGGTCAGGCCCACGATTGCAACTATAACGTAGATTGCCACGTAATGATGAATGTCATGGTACGTAACTCCATCGGCCAGAATGGGTGACTCACTTGTCTTGATCTTCTTGACGGCTTCCTCGATTTGGTCTAAGCTTTGTTGCCGATAAAGGAATTCATCATTCTTGTCTGTATTATTGATAAGCGGTACCGATAAGTTAAAGATGTTGTTAATCGGTGGCATCTCGAAGTTAACAACGTTTGCTTCAGTATTCATGGAATTTGATAACATTTTATGCGAATAAATAGTGAATGTCCCGCCTTTGATGACACAGCCTTCACTTATTGTTATTATTCCAGCCTTGTTTAATTGTTCAATTGTAATATTATCCTCACATATGATTCGAATAGTGCATTGTCCGCAACAAAAATAAAAATATGAATTAATTGTGTTCAATTCCTGCCATATGTTTGTGCATGTTTTTGTTCGTGTTTGACATCGATTGGAGATAATATGTTCCTTTATGCACAGGTTTTCGTCTAACGTCATGTGATGAATGGGATGCTGCAATTGGCAAATCAGTTCACCTACATCATGTGTAACACATTTTTGCAGTTCATTCGCCGTCATCGGTATATACGTGTCCCTTTGTATGTTGATAGCAAGGTTACTTGAAATAGGTAGTATGGTGACCATGTTTTCGCCAATTTGTTGAGGAATCGCTATGAGATTATAGACTTCATAGTTTTCTCGGCTCACCAACGGTATCTTAACTTCGAAAATGAGGTATTGCCTTGTACTCCTCGCCTTGACCTTTAATAAGTGAAATATATGCGTCAAGTCCGACTCAACATTTATATTGATAGGAATATTTAAATCCTTTGATAACTGCCCAGTTATGATCCTGAGTTCATTTCTGAGTTGTTCCGGTGTCAAAAGGTGAAAGTTGAACTTGTCGGAGTAGATATTAGTCAAGGTTTCTACCATAGCATCTTGAATGCCCTTCAAGTTGTTATAGATGTTATTTGCGATCACTGTGGACAGCGTGAAGTCATTTTTCATGTCTGTTTTCTGAATGTGTTCCTTCAGCGTATTTACATCCCGGTCCAATTCGATCATGTGCTGGTGAATCAGTTTGTGTTGTTTGTCCATAGCGGTTTCAACGCGTTTTATGATGTTTAGCTCTGCTTCCACAATTGACGTCTGGTTTCTCAACAGCAAGGCGAGATGCTTTTGGTTGTGTCTAATAAGATCGATATCCTTTTGATATTTTTCGGCGAAATCCTCATCCAGGATGCCAAATAAACTGTGTGCGACGTAACCAACTCCGTTGATTAAGCCTCGTCGGTTACGAATTGCAGGTTTATTTTGTTGTTGGAGCAATAAATTATTATAGTGCTCGAGTTCATTGAGCCCGTGACGTAACTGAGTTGTGACCACATTGCATTGTGATATGCGATCGGCTGCACATATGTTTTCTAAGTATTTGATGTATTTTTCAAATAATTCCGTTCCACGCCAATAAGGTCCCATGTCACAGTAAATGATCAGTTTCCATTCCTCTCTTTCTAAACGTAAGTTTATCTTCTTGTCGAAGTAGAGGCTTTGATTGTTATTGAACGGAGAAAATTTGTAATCCGCCATAGTAAGAGTTGGTGATACGATTAACATAAATACCATCATTGTAGTAAGCAAAAAGTTACATTTTCTTGTCGTTCTTGGTACTTTCTTAGTTGTTTTTTCGGAGTTTTCCATCTCTGTGTCTTTGATTGGCGTCACGTTAATCGGTAATAGTGATATTTTTGTTACGGGTCTTTTTATTTGGCCATTTTTCCTTTTTTATGGATACTACTCCGACGTAACCATCCTTTCCAGCATGGGTATCCATTACTCTGCCTAAGGCCCATTTCCCAGCGGGGAGATTAGTGTCGTGAATGATAATGACGTCATCGATTTTGAGATTTTCTCGAGGTTGGCGCCATTTGCTGCGTGATGATAGCTGACACAGGTACTCCGTTTGCCACCTTTTCCAAATATCACGAAATATTTTTTGCGTGAGTTGCCATCGTGTACGGAGGTCTGATTCTGTTTCGATAATAGTCAGAGTGGGCCCACTCGCCAGAAAGTGTGATGGCGTAAGATAGTCTAAGTCATCCGGATCCTCGCTAAGGGCGCACAATGGTCGGCTGTTCAGACATGCCTCCAGTTGAGCCAGCAAGGTCGAGTATTCTTCATAGGTGAGTTTTTGTTCGCCGATTACTCTCTTGATGTGATACTTTAAGCTCTTGACGGCGGCTTCCCATAGCCCTCCGGCACTCGGCCATAATGGAGCGTGGAAATGCCAGGTGATCTTCATGTCCGTAATTGTGGTGAAGAAGTCACTGTCAAGGGTTTTTTGAAGATTAACAAATTCTTCATTTAATATTCGGCTTGCCCCGATGAAGTTCGTACCGTTGTCGCTGTATACGTGTGCAGGAGTTCCTCTTCGCGCTGCCATACGTCGCAGGGCTGCCAGAAATGATGAGGAGCTCAGGTCCGAAACCAACTCGAGATGTACAGCCTTCGTAGCCATGCAGACGAACACCGCTATGTAGCCCTTGGTTGTTTTCACTCCCCGACCTTTGTTGGTTTTAATATCGACATACCCGGTGAAGTCGACCCCAGTATGATAGAAGGGTCGCGTCATGTTTATACGGGATGAAGGCAGGTCGCCCATTAACTGTTCTTGTTTCACGGGGTCATGACGCCTGCATTTGATACAAATCCGGAGGCGTTTCTTTACTGCTCGATTACCTCCCAAGATCCAGTATTTTTGTCTTAACCAAGCTAATGTTAAGCGAGCTCCACCATGATATGTCATTTGATGGCCTTGATCAATAAGTGAGTTGGTAAGATGGCTGTTATGGGGTATAATGATTGGGTGCTTCATGTTATTGCCAATCTTCGCATTACTGAGTCTTCCTCCCACTCTTAATAATCCTTCTTGATCGAGGAAGGGATTTAATCCTTGTAATTTGCTATTTGAGTCCACTCGGTTGATTTTTCTCAAACTTGCGATGTCTTCCGTAAATGCAACTTGTTGTGCCTTTTTGATTAAAATAAATTCGGCCTTTTTTATTTCGTTGATTGTCAGATAACTCAATTTTGGTTTGGTTGGTGAAATAACGCGTAATATCCAAGCTAGTACTCGAGTTGCCCGATTAAAATGACTGTGTCTATATAATAAATTTAATGCAATGTCATCGTTTTGATCAAACATGTATGTAGCATTAATTTTTGCGGATTTTCTCATTTCTTCTGTTGTCTTATAAATTTGTGGGGTTCTTTGATTTTTATTTTTGGCATTTGCTAACCATTCTGGTCCATGCCACCACAGTTGATGATGCTTTAATTGATCCACTGATAATCCACGACTAGCGCAGTCGGCTGGATTGTCTGCCGATTTCACATAGTTCCAACTGGTTATTGGTATGATTTCCGTTATTTGCTTAACTCGGTTAGCGACAAACGGTTTCCAGCGATTTGGGTCCCCCTGGAGCCAACCAAGGACTGCTGTAGAGTCTGACCAACCATAGATGGTGATTTGATTGTTAGATAAACAACTCAGTACTGTTTTCATAAGTTTTGATAACAAACACGCGGCACTTAATTCCAGTCTTGGTAATGATACAATCTTGTTGACCGGTACAAGTCTTGCTTTTCCGGCCACTATGGTGATGTATATTTGTTTTCCGTGATTATTTTCCTGGATAATTCGGCAATAAATTACGCAAGCATAAGCCTTCGATGATGCATCACAGAACCCATGCAGCTCTATGTTGTCCCTGTCGTGAGTTTGGAGCCACCTTTGAACTTTTATGTGTTCTATATTCGGAAGATCTTTCTTGATTTTATACCATTCGTCATTAATTTTTTCGGGTAAATGATCATCCCATTTAAGATTCATCTTCCAGACTTCTTGAAATAAAGCCTTGAGTTTAGTGGAAACTGGAGACAACCAGCCAAGTGGGTCAAATACCTTTGATATATCTGATAGTAATGACCGCTTAGTGGTTGGTGTCATTGTTGTTGTATTGATTTTGATTTGATATGTAAATTGATCCTCATAGGGTTGCCAACGCAGGCCCAATGTTTTGGTTGATTCTTGATGTCTGAACTCAAATGCTTGATGATTTTTGTTAATGACGTCATCTAATATTTTAGGTTTATTTGAAGACCATTTTCGTAAGTGGAACCCTCCAGCTTTCAATAAATTTGTGAGTTCTATTTTCAATTTGATAGCACCTTCCAGACTGTGATGTCCACTCAAAACATCATCCATATAAAAATCTTGTTCCAGGACCTTTGATGCAGTGGGATATCTTGATCGTTCATCTTCTGCTAGACGTTTCAAAGTCATCATAGCAAGAAACGGTGCCGCTTTAGTACCATAGGTTACAGTAGTAAGTTCATATTCTCGCAAGATTTCATCTGGTGAGTGCCGCCATACAATTTTCTGATACCGCTGATCTTTTTCATTGCAAATAATCTGTCTAAACATCTTCTCTATATCAGCTGTGAACGCGTATTCATACTGCCTCCATCTTAAAATCAGTTTGAATAAATCTTGCTGTAAATTGGGTCCACTATACATTAAATCGTTTAAACTGAACCCTGTTGAAGTTTTTGCAGACGCGTTAAATACTACGCGTAGCGATGTTGTTGTTGAATCGGCTCGTAACACACAATGATGAGGTAAAATGCAGTCTGGCAAATTTTTGCGCGCACACTCGCGCATATGACCCAGTTCAATATATTCTTTAATAAACGACTTGTAATGATCAGCGATATGTTTGTTTGTTGAAAATCGTTTTTCCAAACTATAAAACTGTGACACTGCCTTTTTCTTCGAATTCCCAAGATTTTGATCAATTTCAGGTCTTAACGGTAGGCGGACCACGTATCTTCCATCGTCTCTTCGAAATGTTTCTGAGTTATACTGCTGAATACACTGTTGATCTTCCAGGGACATACTTATTTCGTTTTCTGCGATGTCTTCTATGTCCCAAAATTGTTGTATATCCTCTATATTATTGAGGACTACGTTACATTGATAGGACTGAACATTTCCGCATAATATCCAGCCCAATTGGGTTTGCTGTGCTACTGGTTGGAGTTCGTTTTCTTTAATGATACCCGCCATGATGATTTCGGCATACACGTCCGCGCCCAGTAATAGGTCAACTGGGCGACTTATGTTGAAGTCTGGGTCTGCTAGCTGAATCGTTTGCAGATATTTCCATGATGGTTTTATAAAGGTTTGATTTGGTAAATTGTGTAATAAATTTTTCATAATCAAAACGTCAGCTTGGAAAGTAAAGTTGCTATGCAAAGAGGAAGCTGTCATATTGAGCATTCCCTTGCAGTTGTTTGGGTTAGAGCCGACGCCAAATATTGCGCCTCTGAATGCTTTTCGCGGAATACCCAGAAGTTGAGCAGCATTTTCTGAGATAAGTGATACTTGAGAGCCTTGATCAATGAGTGCTCTCATGATATAGTTTTCATTTGATCCTTTTATTTGAACAAGAGCTGTTGCTAAGAGAGTTTCTGTCATGTTTTGATTTGAAACATGTGTCACATTTTTTCGCTGTTCTTGCAAGAGCGTTGGCCTCTTTGGTGCACTCGTGCTACTTGATTCCGCCATTGTTTGGAAAGTGTCATGTAGCAAGGTATTATGATGGCCCAAACAAACACGACATTTTGCTTGTGAAAAACATGCCTTATCTTTGTGATCATAAAGGCAATTTATACATAAATTCAATCTTTTGATTGTACTTCGTTTTGATTCAGGACTGGCTTCCAAAAATGTTTTGCAGTGGAATAATCCGTGGCTGTCTTTGCAAAGTGGGCAATTCTGTGTTTTCGTTGCAAAACTTTTAATTGTCGAATTACGAACAAATGGTGTATTTGTTTCATATTTATTGAAACTCGAATTATGCGCCTTATTATAAATTTGACTTTTCATTGGCTGATGAGAAGCATGTTTTTCATTAGATGATGTTGATTTTGATCCCAGTTTACGCTGTGAGGATTCGAGCGATATATATTTGTTCTCCAAAAATCTTTGAAAATCTGCTAGCGACGGCAATTCTTTCGGGTTTTGTATAAAATCATTATATTCGGTATGCGTTTGGGTATCCAACTTTTGTATGAGTAAGTAGACAATTAATGGGTCCCAGCTTGATGTATCCACACCGAGATTCTTAATAGCATTTAAGCATTCATTGGTGGTGTCAAAAATATTTTTGATTTGAGTGTATGATTGTTGATGCATGGTATGTAATGACAAAAGTATGCCGATATGTGAATTAAAAATCAGCTTATCGTTGTTGTATCGATGATTTAAAATATCCCAACATACTTTATAGTTGTTTGAACTTATCTTAAGATGTTGAATCAGCCGTTCGGCTTCTCCTCTTACTTTACTTTTGAGGCAATTCATCTTTTGAGCTGCAGACATTGATTTATTGTTATGGATCGTCTCGGTAAATAAATCTTTAAATGAGATCCATTTGTGAAAATTCCCTGAAAATATTGGAAGGTCCGTTTTCGGTGTAGAATCTTCGGTATGCGATGCTGAGCACATGTTTGTGTTGATAGATTTTTTCATGCTGATGTATAATTTCTCGTAATTGTTGTAATTCTGCTCGTATTCTTCATCTTCATCAAACGCTTCACTATCGATTTCCCAATGTAGGGAATCGATAGCCTTCCACCTCGTTTCAATAGTCTTCAGTGCGTCTTGGTATTCCCATTTTTCAGAAATGTTTTCCAAATCGATGTTTGCAATAGCCCGAGATAATGCCTTAAAATTGCTTTTTTGCCTGCGATACATTTCTTCTAGCTTGCTTGGATTTCCCTGAGATATAAATTTGCTGACGGCGGTTGATACTCCTTCTGGAAGATTGTTGATTGGTTTTTCTTGCTCGCACGATAATGGATTGCTATCCGATGTGCCTTGATTTTGAAAATTTGATACACGAATAGATGGATTCACTGAAGGCTGATCCTTTTTTGATTCGCTGTCGAAACCTTTAAACTGTTGAATTGATTCTTTGACTTGATGATAAAATGCCATGGTTTTTTGATAAACATTTTCTGAGAAGTAAGTATATCCACGGTCATCGAACTCGCACAATTTGATGTGATTCGCTTGAAACTCTTCCCAGTAGGCGTTCAGAGTTTGCAAGCGTTTTTTGATATAAGCAGGAGTCTTACGGTCACTGGGATCCTTCTTAAAATTCCTGTAAAGCTGCTCTATACCACCTTGTAGCTGCTGTTGATTGGTTAAAATATCCTCCATGATAGACATGATTTTAATTGTTGTCAATCAATTTGTGTTCCGCAGTCTATCTACGATATGTGCGCCTTCTCAATCCAGTTGGGGAAACCCGCTTCTGGGAAGCCAACCGAACCGATTCGCTATCGCAAACAGAAATACGAAACAACGGCGAAGATGCTCTTCAGTCGCTTAGTTATGCGGATTTTTTCCACAGGGCTTGGTTGTGGCTGCTGAAACTAGCACGTTGCTTTTCTTCACACACGTATTCGTCTCGCCCACACGATTGCTCGAAGGACCAAAAATGTACGGTGTTTTCCGTACACTTAGAAGTTTGATTGATACGATTGATTGATTATAATATTTATTGATAATTATTGAATGATAGGTAATGAATGAGTCCGTGCGTATTAGTGATTTGATGCGAACTGATGACTGATATAATAATGTGTGTGGCCGCGCGGCGCAAGTAAAGTGTTGACGTATGAAATTGTACATGCTTGCACTGTACAATTTCACAATTTCGAGTTATTAACTTTATACTCCCTATGAATTCAATCAGCTTTAAAAGTTCAAAGTTACAATTAAGTTAGTTTAAAGTTCAATCAGAACACCAGTAAGTGTTAAGACGGTTAAATAAGAAACTTTGCATTCTTACATAGATTGAATTCGTTTTGTGAAAGTTTTAAAATTTGGATGAAAAGGAGATTTTTTATTTTGGGCTAGCCCGCTTAGCATCTAGCGAGATACCTCGCGTGCGTGGGAGAGAAAATTGTCGATATCAACTAGTTTCTCGTTTGTACCGAAACGTGCACCCTTTAGACATAGAGATAAAGCGAGAAAAGAAAGACAATTTATTTGTCACAAATCAACAACACGCATATAATCCCTGCTACAATCTAAAATAAGTTACAATACAATTAACTAAGGTTCGCTTTAGCATTTGCGCGTCGTGATTGTGACAACTCAGCGTACTGCAGTGCTGGTTTGACCAATGACGTCACCTTAGAAAACGAGCGGATAACATTTTCTAGTGGCGTGAATAGCGGGCCAGCATGTTAGCTTCCATAGACATGTAGAGATAGGAAATAAAAACGAATCTGTAACATTATCCAGAGGCGTTAAATTAAGTGCCCAAGATTTGAATATAGTATATCTTAAAAAAAATTGCGTGAATAAAATCGATTCAAACAAATACACAAATCAAATTTTAGTCATAATGCTATTGCAATTTAATGATCAATTATATTATTATTGGTAGAAAGCGCCGATTCTAAGATTTCTTCTTATCTTTTTTTTGTCGAGTTTATTTTTGTTGTAAGGTTTTTAATTTACTACGTTTAGTGAAAGGTACATTAAAATCAGTATATAAATGGCAACAGTCTTTGAGCCCCCTTGGGGTTGAGTGAGCTTACACCTTTTCGAAAGAAAAAAACTTATAAAAATCGGCTCTGTGAAAAGTAATGCGTGGTTATGATTATCAAATCGAGATCCATCGCCGTTTTCTTTCGTCGGTTAAAATCGATAAAAATTGAGATTTTAGCATTTTTTTGTGTAAATAATGGACATTCGTGACGTGTTAAACTTGTCTTTACGTCGGCCATTAAAACTGGGAACGTGTAACGCTATATTTATGGTACATTCTGAATAATGCTTGATGTTAATTTTCATTATTGAAACGTATTTGGGTGCATGGACGCTGGACGCGGCGTCTGTCGGCGCGTTTTTCATTAATTCCCGCCATAATGACGCCATAAATTACAGAACACAGTTATCTTTTCCCCACTTTTAAAATTAAACTCGCTTTTAAAACGTTCACTCGTCGGGTCCTTCTTTTGAGCCGTTATCTACGAGCCCTAGTATGAGAAAATATTTGCTGAAATATATTTCTGTCATCGCCTTTATTTATGTGGTATTTACTATAAATTGCAGTTGTATTCTATGGCATAAACTCACGCCTGTATTCCCAAGGGGTAAGTAGTTCTCCTCAGCTATGGTTCGCTGAGCTCTCTTTCGTAGTATGATGTGATAGGGGCGAGACTATCGCTATATATCCAATTTGGAGCATAGAATGGGCCGGTTCGTCCGGGTCGTTACCACTGTCTCACAGAAAACCGACGTAAAGTAGCAGTTTGCTGCTGTGTTTCGTATGGTGAGTGATATATCCGGAGGCCCAAATCACCTCCTTTTACCATTCCACTAATTATCCCTTTCCTTTGAGGTCGGCAACGCCCCCATAATTCATTTGGTATTGTGGGCGTACATGGCCGGTGGAGATAATTTACCATCAGGTGACCCACTTGCTCGTTTGCCGGCCTATGCCTATGTATAAAAAAATCAAAAAAAGTATTTTTTCAAGTTTGAAAGACATTCGTTTTGAATGTCTTCCTAGAAACACAGGACCTCGCCGATTTCACTGTCTATATGTAAGTTCAAGTTAGACCTTAATTGCACCTCATCCAGTTCTATAAACGCATAAGCATATGTTTGAAATTATTTTTGAGCATAACATAAAAATTTTAACCGAAGTGATATCCTTTTCAATTTAGCTTCATCTACTCATATAATATAACCTGTTAGAAGTGGAAGTGGTACGAACTTTAGAAATGAAAGTTGCAGGTTCGAATCCAGCCCCAGAAGCATGCACCTCTGACTTTTCTATGTTACATGTGTATCCATTATTAATTATCATTAGCTTTGACGTTGAATGAAACAACGTGAGGAAACCTACATACCTAAGAAGTTCTTCATAAGAATATCAAAAGTATGTGAAGTCACATAGTAGCTAAAATCTATCGATTATTTTTTGAACAAAATCGGTATACAATTGGTTGACAAATCGATGTAAATAATAAAGGATTAGCACTTCTTTTTTGAAGTCGTTAAAAATAATCTTACAAAACGATTTATTTTCCATTTAACATTCTAATATCTCTTGGTGAATTAAGTGATATATGGCTTCCATATCTGTGGCTATGTAAAATATATTTGAAATAATTTAATAAACACATACAGATGTATATAAATCAGCGTTACGCTAGGGTTCCTCCCCACAGTCCCTACTCAATTTATTTCTTCTACGGCTTTGGTCACCCTTCACTTAAGATGAAATTACATCTGATATCAACTCGCGCCTTATCTTTACGTGATTCCAGTAAAAATACTATTTTATTTCATGGGTGTTAAGATACAAGGAAACTCGAACTAAACTAATTATGTTGGTTCTTGTTTATTAACCATCGCCAAACGAGAATGGTGTTGTGTGTTTGACTGCTTTGTCTGTCCGTGTATCTGTTTGTACTTATATATTATTTCTTCGGAATCAGAATAATTAATTTATAATAATTTTTTTATTGGCTTGATTTACGAAACAAGTAGGTCACTTGGTGGTCGCAGGTGGATGTGCAACGTTACACGACTAGATCGTATACGTAACGAGTACATCCGCGGCAGCATTGGTGTCCGCGACGTGGCAAATAAACTTCAGGAAAGTCGCTTATGGTGGTTCGCTCACGTTTTGAGATAACCACAGGAGTACGTTGCGTCGGTCGCAAATACCTGTCCCAGATATTACCAGGAGTACGATCCTGCGGACGGCCCAAAAAACGCTGGCTTGACGTATTACAGGGAGACATGAGGGCCAATGGTCTCACTATGGAGGACGCTCAAGATCGGGTGGAGTGGAGGCGTCTTAGTATGAAGGTGGACCCTGGCACTAGCCGGATAACGAAAGGTAAAAAGAAAGAAAGAAAGAGAAAGTCCTCTATGTGTTGACGTTAGAGCATACAAAATTATGTATTATGGTTTTGTATGCTTGTTTCTTATTGTAATACTTTTTCATAAAAGAGGCCAATGAGCATGTGGGTCGCCTAATGACAAGTGATCTTCACGGCCCATAAACTTTCACAATACCTGAAGACAACCATAGCTTTGTGGTCTCTTCCATCTCGGCTCGGACCAAGAGGTACGCAAAATCATTCTTCTGTTGGACCATAAAGCTGTGGATTAGTTTGCCAGCGCACGTGTTTCTTCCTTCCTATAACATGGGATTCTTTAAACGGAGTGTGAAGAAGCAATTAAGTAAATCGGCATAATTCTGCCGCACTACGATAGATACAATATATATCGCTGGTCGACAGTACTCTTGGATTACGCTACACTTACCATCAGGTATAGAGTAGTCACTTTGCTGAGCCAGGATAAAAAAATAACCATGGACCCGTTTCATGTCAATTTAACCATAGTACAGACATAAAATGAAAAGCCACCAAGATCTTAGGTCTTAAGCCAACCTCACCTACACGTGGTACACTCTGCTGATTAACGAAGGAGGTAATGGCGAAACTTGGTTCCCGTTGCGGGTTGTGGGGGTCTGATAGCGAATCGCCCCACATAATACCTTTAACCATCAAATCATGATGGGAAGACGGACCCTGGTATTATGCTGGGATAGCGCCAGGCAGAAAGAAAGACAGATATAAAATTAAAAATACCTATTTTATATTTACAAAACAATGCCACTTTAGAAATAAAACTTTAAACTCTATCGCAAATTCTGCGGGGCGTTCCACGCACAATAACATAAATGCAAGCCATTCGTCAAATATTTTCTGTTGTAAAACATTTACCATTGCTCGTAAAATAAATTCAGTCGACCCCCGATAATAACTCAATAAAACCATGATACAATCGGCAAATATCAGGAATGTATTCGGAATAAAATGTGGGGAATATTATTGTTTTTTTTAAGAGGTAGAGTTTAGCTGTAGATAGATTTTACTATAGCATGAATGGGCTCGATCGGGTTGTTACTACTATCTCATAGAGAAGTGACATCAAGTAGCGGCGTGCTGATGCGTTTCGTACGGTGAGTGAGCTAATCGGAAGGCCTAAATTCCCCTCCCCTTCCTCATTCCTTAATTACCTTTTTCTTTAAGGTCGGCAAGCCGTCCATGAGTCCTCAGGTATTGTGGACGTTCAAGCTGTGGAGCTCACTTACCATCAGGTATTATTTCTGTCCATGATGTGATACAAGGGAAAGAGCTTATCGTCATACCGGACACAAATTGCAATCCCGAATAACTTACGTCTGATTTTTTAAATAAGATATCAATAAAAAATATTGTCCAAGCCCGACCTGGGGTTAATATTTTACGAGAGAAATGAATGAATGGCTATTAGAAACTAAAAATAGTATGTTGATAGATATTAAAAACAGCTAGTGGATTACTTCATAATATCGCAGAAAGGTCGAGACTCCCACACAGGGACCTTAAATGCGCACTCGTTTTAATGGCGGAAAATGCATCAGGGGTGCAAAGAAGTTGAAAAGATAGTTTTTATGCATTACAATATAATACAAAAGTGCAATTTATACACAATAACTTTACACATGTAAAAATAACTCACGGAAAACTATGAATAATATAATTTATAAACTAAAAACGCAATAACATATTTTAAGTATTAGTTTACTGTATTTTTTTATTTACAAATATTCAAAAAACTTGGGTATTGTTACGCCTCACCTTTGTGTCACAAAAGGTGTAGGCAAAGATGTAACTTACTCTTGAATTCACCATTCATTTTATACCCTACTAGCATTTGCTCGCGGCTCCGCCCGTATGAACGGCCTTTTCTGGGATAAATTGCCTATGCTAATCTAGGTCATGGTCTATCTGTGTGCCAAATTTCATCCAAAACCATTTAGCTGTTACGGCGTTATGGACTCACAAACACCCAAATTAGGAAACATACAAACATCAAAACTTTCCTATTTATATAAGGTTTTATAATAAAAGTGGAATAATTTACCTCGCAGTTGTAATGCATACGCGTTACGACTGAGGCTGTCGCTGAGGTCTGGGTTTCGATCCCCGGGTCGGGTAAAAGTGATATTCGGTTTTTCTATTACGAAATGCTCAGAATCAGTTGGAGTCTAGAATTGTGCCTGGTATGGTATACGCTCGCCCCCTAAATGTTGTGTCGCCCCTCGGCGAAATGTGGGTGTACTGATTACACCTTTGCCTACCCCTTCGGGGATTACAGGCGTGAGTGCGTATAAGTAGGATAATCTAAACATGTCTATGGGTCACATCGACCATATTAATCGTGGGTTTTTTTTCCAAAAACAACATTATCGTTCAATACAGCACACAAATGCATTCTAAAACAAACATAACCTTTAATTCAATAAAATTTCCACGTTACTTAATAGTTGTACAGAAGACTCGAGGCCACTCTAAACGTCCTCGGTTCTGCTTTTTATTTATATTGTCTTACAAAGAAGCTGTGTAATACACGCGAACGGGACTCTTACACGATAGACGATAAGAAAAATCGCTGACACGGGCCAAGTCCGGCGCGTCGGGCGTGTCGCATTTATCAAAGCGCAGCTTTTGCCAGTTCCCATAGACCACGGTCTGCCGCCACAAAATATATTGGTTGAGTGAAGTGAAGCCAAAAGAATCGGTGAACGAACGTAAGGCCATTGATAAGAGAGGTTATGATTGTTTAGCCCTAACTGCTGCATTCAGAGACGTCAATTATCTTTAATTGTTATTAAATTATTTTTTATACATCGATTTTCCAAACTGTCATCTAGGCTAATAAAAAAATATGAGTGTATGGGCCACCATAATCTTAGGCCAAAAGCCAACCCCACCTGCACGCTGCTGATTAACGGACGAGGCAAAAACGAAATTTAGATACCGTTGTGGGTTGTTTTGGTCAGACGGCGGGTCACCCCATATAATACCAAACACCGTCAAATGTATGATACGAGAAGGCGAAACTTGGCATTAAGCCAGGATAACGACAGGCAGAAAGATGAAAGATATGTTTTGACTGTTTCGTGGGAAAACAATGGAATTCAAATAACCGTAAAAAAGATATATTTTCTATATCTACGTGATCCAGCAACACTGAACCATGTATATTAAAAGTGTAGTTAAAGGTATGTGATAGAAATCGAAGAAAGTTATCCAAATAGTTCGACACAACTATATGTTACAATAATAATTCGGTTACAAAGAAAGGTTATTGAATTGCTTGTGATATATGTGTATTTTTATTCTTAGTAAAATGACAAAATTGTCTGATAAGCCTTGTAGTTAACTGAATATACGGATGACGCTGGAAACCATTTCATTTCATTTCGTTTCGTTTCGTTTCGTTTCGTTTCGTTTCGTTTCGTTTCGTTTCGTTTCGTTTCGTTTCGTTTCGTTTCGTTTCGTTTCGTTTCGTTTCGTTTCGTTTCGTTTCATTTCATTTCATTTCATAGTGACAGCTAAATAAATATGAAAAATTATACAAATAATAAGATTTTTTTTATAAACATTATATGCTCATCATAATATACCGTGAGCTTACGCCCGTATCTCTAAAGGCGTAGGCAGAGGTGCAACTATAAATGTTGCTCGCATAGTTCGCCGAGTTATGTTCATATACATTTTCAAACCTTCTGTGTCCATGTTATTATGGCTTTGCAAAGGAAAATGAGCCAGACAATTTTAAAAGCTCGTGAAAAGAAAGCGCGGTGGTCCTTTGTGCGGACATTGTACGCGGGTGCATCGCTTTAAATACCCGCATATATTTTGTGGTGAAAAATTTAGCTAAGGATGCGGATACATTTTTCCGCTGTATTTTTATTGTATTTATTTTTTGAGTGCTGAAGTGCATAGTTACTCTAAACACTTAATGCTATCTCGACACTTATTTTTAACTTGCAAGGTGCACTAAACAAGGGGGTAGGCCCCTCGTGTGCGAGAGGCCATCAGGGTTGGTACCACCGCTTTGCCTATATCTGCCGGCCAAGTAGCAGTGTGTTCCGGTTTCCAAGAGAAGCATTATGAGACATCTTATGTCTCGGTGTGATGAGTGCAGTCCAGAGCCATGTAGTACTTCATACTTCTTATTTGTGTTATTTTTATTTATAGCCAGGCAGACCATCAGGAGAGCGTCTTGCTCGTGACGTAATAAATTAGTAAGATACCCTAGCTAGGGCCTCTAAACATCATTTAGGCCACATCATCGCTTCTCATCAGGCGTGATAGTGGCCAAACGCTAGACATAAACATAGGGTCGCTATAACGTATTAAAAAACAATACAATCAAGTATAAAAGTCTGAAGAAAGAAAATTAAAGTTCGACTTTCAACATTTCAACATAAAATTATACCTTTACAAATTACTTGTTAAAATGAACGTAAATATAAAATAATTTCTTAGTAAACAATGGTAGTGAAATGAAAAACAATTATCTCCAGTTCTCCACAAAGAACGCTCACAGAATCTTATCTGATAGTTGAAACCCAAGGAACATAGATCCGACAAGCCCTACTTCTACAGAAAAGTATTAGTTTCAAGTTGAATTGGAGAATTAATTAAAAACACTGGAGTGCCCACGAGTGGTATTGGTTTTTTATAGATAACTTTGTTTACTTTGTGATGTTTAGATCTTTTAAATTGTTTTCATGAAAAAGAAGGTATAATCTTCTTTACCTGGCTTTATCCCGGCTAGTCCCAAGGTCCGCTCTCCTACTAAGACGTCACCACCAAAAAGTAATTATAATAGTAGGTATAATTATATTTATATATGTATATTTAATTAATACAAATCCCACTAACCTGCTGGGCATTTGTTAGATTAATTTCGATTTTTTTTGATCAATTGCGTCTTAACCGCTAAACGGATCTGAATGAAATTTGGCACACGGATAGCTGGAATAAAGGCTTTTTTTGCTACGCTATCGCGGGTTGGCGAGACTTTCGGTCACAACACATGGGTGTTCTAAGGATCCGAAACAATAGATATATGATAACCAACATGAATTAATATTTACTGAAATACACTAACCTTTCTATAATATGTTGTCAGGTGTAAGGTCTGTGATGTATCTTTGAGTATGCAATAAAGATCTCTTCTAAACGTAAGTGATTTATAAGCATTGGATTGGTAGATATTTTGTCATGTAAGAATTCAATATAAAATTTACTTTGCTTTGCTTTGCTTCAGTTACCTTTTTTAATTCATTAATGTTCATGAATTCAGCGTATACCCATTTTTTTATCCGTATTGATATGGTATTTTCGACTGTAATTACTAATTAGGAGGCTTATTGAATAAGTAAAAAACACAATTCAATTTAGAGTCAAAGATAAGGAAAGTAAGACGTCACGTCTTTAATGTTCATTAAAACACCCCTGCAATTATAAGACGCTCCAGTTGTATCATTACTTGGAAGATGTTCGCTTAATGAGTCCTTAATGTGGGTACTAATTATTTTACTGTATATTGGTAAATTTACAATTTTTATCAATATCTTAAATTAACAAGAAATTAAAAATAGAAAGAAGAAGCATTGTCGCTGATTTATAAAATATTAGTTTTGATTCTGGGTCTTGTGAGATCCAAAGTGTCTCGTAGTTCGGGATATATATGTCTCACTTGTATCTTAGTGTGGGATCAGGACTACATACAGTTGGGTGTTATTTATTTATTATGCTCATAAATATATATTAGCTTGATTGACGAAACGAGCTCGTCGCTCACCTGACGATAAGCACCACGCCTGCCCATACACAGAAGCAACACCACACAGAACTTTCAATTACAAAACACCACATGGCACTGGATTGTGTTCATCACTCCGAGATATAAATTAATAAGTCTCATAATGCCCAGTAATTTTACTTGCTTAAAGGTCCTTCAAACCGAAACATAACTTTTCATCAATATCTATTTATTATATTAGAAACAAAACGTGATATCTTACATTTACGATAAATCATTTATGCAGGTCAAAAGAATAATGGTAAGCCAAGATTTTCCAACATGAAAACTTCCAGACTTCAAAGAATTCTCGGCTATTGTGAACAGGGCTGCAGTTTGCAACCCTTAATGGACAGCGAGTGGCGACGGGTGCTGTGAATTGTTTCGCTCAAGTTCATCCCCCTTAATAAGTGCGGTAAATTCCAAGCTGTCCGTGAAGAATGCGGAGCATTTCTTAATATACCTGTGTTTAGCTACAATGATATGACGAGAATTTTATAGTTAACTAGTTGTCCCGCGCGGTTTCACCCGCAACATCTACCGCTTGCAGCGCCACCTGCCGGATCTAATTGTAAATATAAACCATCCAGGGACCTACTCAAACACCCACAAAAAGTTTCATCAAAATTGGTCCAACCGTTTTTAAGTTTTAGCGAGACTAACGAACAGCAATTGATTTTTATATATAGGATTGAAATATTTAACTGCAGGCCACCTCTTTGTAATTTTAAATGTTCAAAATATCATTCCAATCTAATCTCAGCGTTAAGAAAGTTGCAAATGGCATTCTCTTAAACCAATAATCAACGTCAAAGTGAACATAGATCGTAATGAGATTAAATGTAGGTAGAATAAAAGTTGACTGAAGCCAAAACGGTATAATGCTACTGCTAATGCTAGGTGCATTTAACGTTGATTATTGGTTTAAGAGAATGCCATTTGCAACTTTCTTGACGCTGAGACTAGATCGGAATGATATTTTGAACATTTAAAATTACAAGAATTGGCCTTCTGATAGTAAGTGTTCAATTCGTGATTATTTGGTGGCTATTATAGAAAGTTTTTTGTTTATAGCGTAATACAGCAAACATGCAAGTGGGTCACCTGATGGATATAACCACCGTCCGTATAAACGCCCACAACACCAGAAGAATCATGGACGCGTTGTCGACCTTAAAGGAAAGGATAATTTAGGGTGGGAATTAGGTTTCTGGGTATTTCACTCGTTGTAAAAAATGTAATAGCAAGCTGCTATCTCAAGTCGATTTTCTGTGTGACAGTAGTAATAGCCCGGTCGCGCCGGCAAAACTAGACAACACTGTCTACAGTGTGACTCTACCACTTTGAAATACTCAGCGTGCGTAACGAATCTGTTTGTCGTATTTCAAGATCAATAGTCATAATAATCTTTAGAGATTTTAAGTCACACTGTGCAAAATGTTATCAAAATTAAACGAAAAATATTATAGTATAAATATATGTCTCAAATGGAAAAGGTATTTCTATGTTGTTACAAAGATGAGTCCCGGAAAATTGGAATCGGAGAGAATTTCAAATTTTATTTTCTGCAACTTGTTGTTTCTGTAACAAGAAGTGTTCGTTATTTTCTTGATATTCATAGAGAGAATTTGTATAATCAGCGCATATGCAGTGGAGTGTTTGTTGAAGCCAGTGAAATTATGAGATTTAACATCCTATATCTCGAGGTAACGAACGCAGTGCAGTCCAATGCCATGCAATGCTTTTAAATTCAATCAGTTTTTGCTTACGTCCCTATATAGCTTTGTGTGCTTTTGATAAGTTTTAGGACATATTATTTGACAACCTCCGTGGCGTAGTGAACGAGTAGCCGGCTGCGAAGCAAGAGGCCGTCGGTTCGATTCCCACACCGAGACAAATGTTTATATGATCCACGAATATCTATTGATTTCTTATGTTTGTGCGAATATTAACTATTGAAATAATAAATATTATACGGATTTTATCGCGGTTGAATTTTTTTGGTCCTGACTTTTCGAAAGCTTTTCAGCCTTCGTGGTCACGGAGAGGACTAAGACCAAAATTAAATTAACTCGCGATAATTCGTATTTCTGAATACCACGAAACAGGTTAACCTAGTGTGGGGTCAGGACTATGTGTGTGACTGTTGGGTATATTTATTTATATATTTACAAAAATAAAAATCACTTCCACATGTACGAGTATATTGATATTGCTCAAAACATTTATCACATCAAAGATATTTTCCGGTAATTGCGAACATCAGCGAGACAATAAGCGTAATATTTTGTCGGATAATGGTTTTTTCCCGGTCTTTGTTCCGTATCGGGAACTGACCGAGTTTGAATTGATGTTAGATTATACGATTTGAATATCGCATGAGCTGTGGCCCGAGGCACAACGTCTGTCTGAGCTAAACCAGAAAAATGGAAATGTAAACTAAGGGACGCATACACCGGGATTACCAGGGTGAAACTTTTGTATTTTTTATGAGTAATTTAATTTAATTTAGAGTAATAATATTTATCTTACACTACTGGGTACGGGTCTCGTCTCCTCATTAGAGTGGTAAGTCGGTAATGTATGCGGCGGTATGTAATTACCCAGTAAAATAATAATTCTAGAAGTACACTTATTAGATACATTAGTTTTATCAATACACTCACAAAAAGTACTACTAACGTCCACTATTATAGCTTAAAGTTAAGGAGTGGAACAGCTATCACCGCTATGTCTATTTCTGCCACCAAGCAGCAGTGTGTAAGCACTGTAATTGTGTTCCAGTTTGAAGGACATTGACGCCAGTGCAATTATTGGGAATATTGAGACTTAAACACATATGTCTCGAGCGCAGGCGTGGCGCTTACCATCAGATGAACGACTTGCTCGTCTCGTCATTGGGGCTAATAAATACATACGCACATACGCACTAACGCCTGTAATCCCCGAAGGGGTAGGCAGAGGTGTAACCAGTACACCCACGCCGAGCGTATCTCCGTCCCACCATGTGATAGGGTTCGAGCCTATCGCCATACCGGGCACAAATTCCAGACTCCGGGCTGATAATGAGCATTTCGTAATAGAAAAACCCAATACCACTTTTACCCACCTGTGGGATCGAACCGTAGACCTCAACGTCGCACGTTGTAACGCGTACGCATTACAACTGCGCCACCGAGGCAGTCAGGCTAATAAAAAAAGTTATATTTTGTTTATACCGAGTCAAAGATCTTATACATTATACCTACAATACAAAGGATCTGGTCCTTTGTATTCACAGTACTAAAAACTTGATAAGAAACAGTCACATAACCTCAAAATCGTAAAGCGCGCGGTTTTAAAGCCCAGTGTATACGGTGTTTAACACACTATGTTGCTACATAATGCCCGTGGAGGATTTAAGAGCGTGTTCTCAATACAATAGAAGGATAACAAAGCATGCAGTTAAGATACCGAGGTAACACAACCATGCAGTAGGAATTAATTATAGCGAGATATGTATTTGGTACCAGAGTGTTACTTTATAAAATGATATGTGTAATCAATTCATTTGAAATTCTAAAAACTTCTACCACCTGCCCTGATCCCACTCGCAGTGGGGTTGGCGCAACATGTTTTTGAGCACTTGTCATAGAAAGATATGGCTTGTAGTTATTACGACCGGCCGCCTGCTTGACGTCAAGCCCGCTGGGGAGAAAACACCCAGACTTGAACAATTATTTGTGGATCACAAAAACATATTATCTTGGTGCGGGAATCGAACCCGCGGCCTCTCGCTTCACAGCCGGCTACTCACCCACTGCGCCACTGAGGATGTCATTGAAATGTTAAAAACTAAGGAAAAAAAAGTATTAATTCGCCGCACAGAACCGAGGTGAATGGCATTTGAAACAACCTAATCATTATAAAACTCGAATGTTATTACGTAAAGATCTGTAATTTCTAAATGGCCGAACTAATTTTCTTTAAACAGCCAAGAGCCATCTTAATTAAGCCCGTATTTAAATGAAAAAGAAAACCATACAATTCAATCCATTTGTTAAGGCGCCCCGGTGCCACCAAACATTTACAACAAATCCACATTTTTACAAAATAACAAAACCCAATTTCATAAAAAAGAAGCTTGTCTACTGCCTAGCAGTGGGGTAATGATGTTGATAAAATGAACTCATCGGTAAATGTTAGTATATTGTTTTAGAAAGAATTATGTTTATTGTCAATATGCCTAGTTACCATTCGATATGTAAAAGACTCCTGTGTAAGACGTCGTTGATTGTAACCATATTCCCTGAATATATAACTTGTTATTATACACATCATCATAGTGTATTATTTACCACGGCCTAACAGATGATATATTGAGGTGACTGAAATATTGAATGCTTAATATTAATTTATTGTATATTTTAGCCCCAAGGCCCATTTTAGGACATGCACCTCTGACTTTTCTAAGTTACGTGTGTATTAATTGTTAATTATCGCTTGCTTTAACGGTGAAGGAAACATCGAGAGGAAACCTGCATACCTGAGAAGTTCTCTATAAGAATTTTGAAGGTATGTGAAGCTGCCCACCCGAATTAGGCTAGCCTGGTGGACAAAGGCCTATTTCATCTCATTTAGTAAAGTTGGCCCGTACCCGGCACTGGGACGTGTATAATACAGAACTAGTATTATTTGTATTTTTTATTACAGCGGCCGGGAAACGAGCAAGAAGATCGTCTGATGGTAAGTAATTTCCACCGCCCATAAACACTCTCAAAACCGGAACAATCATGTATGCGTCGTTAACCTTAAAGAAATAGGGATTATTAAGGGATCGGGAAGGGGAGAGCGCATTTGGGCCTCCGGATTAGTCACTCACCATACGAAACGCAACGGGCAAGGTGCCATTGTACGTCGGTTTTACTGAGCCGACCCATTCATGTTGTAGACAAAACGGTCTAGAGCGTAGATCTACTGCTTCGTTTATTTTGTGATTAAATTTTTAGCATGTTTATCAATATTGACTTTATATTGTTCATGTAATTACTTGTCCTTTTCATATAAATAATGGCGCGTGGCGCCACTAAGTCCCGAAACACAAGACACGGTGGACAAACAGTGTAAATGACGATTAATAAGCGACTGACACAGCAATAGCTATTAAAAACGTCTCCCCTCACACCGTTGCCTTGAGTTTGGTTAACTTGGCGTCTTTTAACTGTTAGAATTTTATTGATTTATTTTGTGAGCTCCATTAGGTACGTTTGTTCTTTTACAGATGATCAGAAAACTAGAAACATTTACCGGTGTTTTTATCAGTAAACTAACATTTGCCCGCGATTCCGCCCGCATGAATGTCTTTTTTCGGGATTAAAAGTAAAGCTGTGAATTTGGATCTTTGTTAATAAATCATGCCTTAATGAATTAATAGTTTTGGATAAAATTTGATACACAGATAGACAATGATATGGATCAGAAAATAGGCAACTTTTTAGCCCGAAATAAGATAGTCACACGGACGGACCCTCGAGCAGAAAAAGAAGTAGAAACTGGATATTATGATGATTAAAAACCATTAAACTAAAATTGCGGACGAAAATAACGTTATGTTTCATTGCATTAAAAATAATCGTTTAACTTTAGACATTGTGTTATGCTTTACCCAGCTATAGTAAGTATTATGGAACTTGGAAAGGAGTAGCCACTTACCTGATCCTGTTTTCATCGGTTTTCTCAGTTATCTAAACTCGTTCGCCTACCTTGATATAACATTATGCCTGGCCATTTCGCACGAAGGGCGAACCCGAATCCGTTCTTCGGAGATAAGGCTCGGTAAGTTTTTGTTAAATATTTGTAAGTCGAAATATTTGTAAGAATGTTTTCATCAAGTATACATTTTTATTTATGATAAGGTAGGTTCCTGTGTTAAATTGTGTGTAAGTGGCCATCAACATCTTAGGCCTTAAGTCAACCTAACCTGCACGTGGTACACTCTGCTGATTAACGGACGAGGTAATGGAGAATTATATTAATATATCGGATAAAATTGACACTATCTATCTACAATTGCAATGACTCCTATTTTACCAGTTTATATACTAAAAAGTTTATTTTTAAACAGCAAAAGTTCGGTGTAACGGTGTGTTTTAGGAGTAAACAAGTTATTTAAAGGAGGCTGCGGGGTGCGGGCGCCTCATCATTACAGGGGCGCCGCGTCGACGGCTGAATGCACGCACACGTCGGCGTCTAGCCATCGGTTGAAGGAACTAGCTACAATGATACATAAAGATAGAAACACGTGTCATTTTGTTAATGCCCATGGTCCATATGGACACCCCTTAAAATTGTATTATAATATTGGGCATTTAATAAAATAAATGTTGTAAAATGTATAAAATAAACTTATCTAGCGCCTGTTTCCGCACCTCTGGGCAAATGCTGCTTTCCAAATAAAATATTTTCCATTTCACAAAAATTTGCTATAACGTATACCAGGTTTTACAAAAATCAGCATCAGAGGAAGAAAGTCTAAGATTCACGTTTCACCTTTTCATTTTTAAATCTTTATTTTGTGAGGGTCCTCAGCGTGGATTATTTTTAATATTTCGTCAGGGAAAATGGCACGTTTTGTCAATAAGGGACATTTCCCTTCGCGATTACTTTCTTCCCGTCACCACCTAAAGTAAACAGGGGCGAGAATGTGTCCCATATTTTGCGTAAAAATTTTCATGGTCTATTTATTTACTTCCAATTTGTTTGAGAAGTTACAAAGATGTGATGGAGGACGCAAGCATCTTACATTTTTGTAAGATTTGTTGTTTATAACGTATAAAAACGTTACATGCGTATCTTTCTTTTTATTTGACACTATTCCGACTTAGTTCCAGGATACTTTTTTTTATTTGCTTGAATGACAAGACAATACAATTGAAAAAAATATTGGATACATTAACTGGTAAAATATAAAATGAAACGTAGATAAATATTGTGAGGGTAATGAAATGACAGCGCCAGTACTGTGTATTCCCACCTGCCGCTCCGTCGCGTCTTTAGGCTTACGTAGACATCGTGATCTATGACGCCATTTGTTATAATTTGAGAAGAGACTTGCGACACAGTATATAAAACGACGGTAACTCGGATTTGTGTTGATTTAACTTTAGTTACAAGTCACAGGACTTGTCTCACGTGCTAGGTTAGGTCTTTCGTCTGCAAGTATCTGTATATAATGTCTGTGTATTTGTAGGCACCGATACTTTATCTATTTCTGCCTTATTGCTGCTTGTATACTGCTGTGTATAGACACTGCTGTTTTCCGGTTTGTAGGTTATCGTGAAATCACTTTCCATTAACAGGTTTCAAATATTACGTTTTTTTATTAGCGTGAATGAGGAAACGAGCAGGTAGCTCGCCTGATGGTAAGCACTATGCCTGCCCATAAACAGAAGCAACACAACAGTCCTAATTCATACTGTTGCTTGACGGCAGAAATAGATAAAGCGGTGATATCTACCCAGACGGCGTCTCGCATTCGAGGGACCTACCATCCTCATAAGTCACAAGTCATAGTATACCCACCTTGTGGTTATGACTTCATTGAAAAAGTCGTCTATTGGTTGAGCAACCTCAATATTTATTTACTATGTCCCGACCTCAAGTCGCAGCAAAGCGTACTGCTTTCGGGTGAATTTATTATAATCTCTTTTTGCCATAAACATTTCTTGTGTTCCGACATTGATTCTCACAGTTTCAAAGTCGCAACTGAAAATCTATACTTACTGGGCATTATGAGACTTAATTACTTATGTCTCGAGGTTACGAATACAACCCAGTGTACTTTGTAATTCAAATTCTGTGTTATGTTTGTTTGAGTGGTAGAGCCACGCTTTAGACAGTTTTGTCTACAGCAAGAATGAGCCGGATCATCCGGGGCGTTACCACTGTATCACAGAAAGCCGGCGTAAAGTAGCAGCTTGTTGCTGCGTTTCGTACGGTGAGTGAAATGTCCGGAGGCCCAAATCCCCCTCCTCTTCCCAATCCCTTAATTATACCTTTCCATTATGGTTGGCAATGCGCCCATGATTCTTTTGGTATTGTGGGTGTACATACACAGTAACCCACTTGTTTGTTTGTCGGCTTATGCTATAAAAAAAATGCAGGCGTTGCGCTTACCATCAGGCGAGCGACCAGCTCGTTTTATCAGTTCAAGCTAATAAAAAATAACCATAAAACAGCTCAGATGCTAGTCAGAAAATACTCGTATATTATCCCACTGAATAGCTTCCTCAAAACATTTGTTATTGTAAAAAAGACTGCGTGAATATTTCCACTTTAATTATATGTTTTCGCAAAATTCACTCCGCTTGGAAAAATATTATTTTAATAAGAATATAGAGCCTCCTCAGAGGGTTCGACGTCAGGCAGGCCGCCGGTGGTAAAAACTACAAGCCAAATCTTTCTGTAACATGAGTTAAAAAGCGTGTTGCGCTGACCCCACTGCGAGTGGGATAAAGGCAGGTGGAAGAAGAAGAATATGATGCGTTTTTCTAGTTAGGACTGCACTTTATTTACTGTGGTATCCGTGGTACCGTGGTATCGTGTTTTCACTTTGTCGTAAAGAAAGCTACGACCCCAACTAGCAAACATTAAAAATGTCACGGAAATGTAAAAGGTAGTTTACTGTCTTGTATTTTTTACTTGATTTGTTAATAATTTCGTTGGAAAGTGCTGCTCTGTGTTTGCGATGGATTATCCTATAGAAGCTTTTAACGTTAAATATGCGGTATTATTTTAAGTTTCACATTTATTACTTATGAAAAGTGTATACATACAGAATTATTTATTTATACAAAGTTTTATGCGCGGGTTTCACAAGATCGAGAACCTCTCGTTTTAAGTAGGTTTGTAAGAGCTATTTTTGGGATTGTTGAGAATATTGAAATAAAACTAGCTTATACGGATTTTATCGCGATTTAATTTTTATTTTAGTCCCGACGTTTCAACTATACTAATTAAACTAAAAAAATAATTATAAACTAGTTTTATTTTAATGTGTAATATTCGCGTAAACCTAAGAAATCACTATTGTTGAAAATATTTATTAAATATTTATGTTGATAATTTTCGTGTCTTATATTTGATATGTTAAAATAATAATATGTGGTATTAAGTGGTACAGTCACGCTGTAGACAAATTTATCTACATTATGAATGGGTCGGCTTCGCTGCTGTGTTTCGTACGTTGAGTGAGATATCCGGAGACCCAAATCCCCTCCCCTTCCCAATTCCATTATTATCCCCTTCCTTTAAGGTCGGCAACGCGTCCACTATTTGATTTTTCTGTTATTGTAAACGTTCATGGGGGTGGGGATCGCTTACCATCATGTGACCCACTTGCTCGTTTGCCGGTCTATGCTATAAAAAAAGACTATGCACCCAGGGCGAGACTCTTATATAGTATTAATTACAGGTCGAAAAGGGTCTGAAAATGATTTGTTTGCTTGCACGCCTCTTAGATTTGAAACGCCACTGGCCCCTATTATCAGACCATAGCTAATGATCATTATCATCAGTAAAACAGCTTTTATGTCAGGAATGAAAGCAAACTACTAACTATGCTGACAGCCTTCGTGGCGCGGTGCGCGAGCAGCCGGTTGCGAAACGAGAGGTCGTGAGTTCATATGTGTGATCCAAAAATATTTGTTTCGGATCTGAGTGTTTTGGAACCTTAATTTCCTCGTAGTTCCTGATACCCACGATACAGGTTAACCTAGTGTGGGGACAAGACTATGTGTGTGACTGTAGAGTATATTTATTATTTTATTATTATGTTAGAGACACTCTTGTCCAAAGGTGTGATAGGCACAAGGTGGTAGGTCCCTCGTTTGCGAGAGACCGGCTGGGTTGGTACCACCGCTTTGTCTATTTCTGCCGCCAAGCAACAGTGTGTAAGCACTGTTGTGTTCCGGTGTGAAGGACATTGAAGCCAGTGTAATTACTGGGCATTATGAGACTTAACACCTTATGTCTCGGGGTGACGAGCGCAGTCCAGTGTCATGCAGTGCTTTATTTAAAGTTCTGTGTGGCGTTGCTTCTGTTTATGAGCAGGCGTGGCGTTTACCATCAGGCGAGCGACCTGCTCGTCTCGTCATTCAATCTAATAAAAAAAAGGCTTTACCCAACGGTGATTATCATAAATTTTTAACGAGACTATAATAGGATTTACGTAAAACGTGCCTCAATTTTGTTAAATGTGCAGTGTTGCCACTTACGATATTTAAAATGCTGAGATATTTTTGAAACTAATGTTTTTGTAAATTAAAAGTATTTTACATACAAAAAATGAATAATACAAGACATTTCCTATACACTACATTAAGGATCGTAAGAAGTGGTGAAGGGATTTAAGCAACCTGGATATCTTAAGGCCCAATCTGAGATTGCATACGATTACACCTAAAATGATTCGTAGCTGTTCAGAATCAGGCAGATCTAATTGTGCATCTTATTACAAATAAGCTGCAAAAAATAGCCACTATTGAGAATTCCTTACTAGATTGAATAGCGAGAGGAGTAGGTCGCTCGCCTGATGGTAAGCACCACGACTGCCTAGCAACAGAAGCAATGTCATGCCAGGACAGACTTTTGAATCAAACCACTGCATGACACTGGACTACGCTCGTCACCCCAAGACATAAGATATTAAGTCTCCTATTAATATAGGTTTGATATAATTAATTTTATGAAAAATAAACTGTCTCGTACATTTTTAGGACTTCGACATGGCAACTCCGGTGGGACAACAGTTAGCGGATTAAACTACGTACATACATAGTTTATGAACTATCCACACCAACTCTGGAAACAAATTTGAACCACCACCTGACGTTTCACACCGGGCGACGCTTTTTATTGGTATAGAATGTGGTGTAGTTACAACACAATTTTCTAATAGTTTAGTTTATTTTAGTGACTATTTGTAAATGGTAGAGCGACGCTGTAGACAGTTTTGTCCACAGCATCAGTGGACCACTCGACTGAGTTATTACCATTGTCTCACAGAAAACCTACACGAAGTAGCAGCTTTCTGCTCTATTTAGTACGGTGAGTGAGACATCCGAAGGTCCAAATCCTTCTAGCATTCCCAATCCCTTAATTTGCTTTCAAGTATACATGTGTGTTTGTATGAATCTGTCTATAGCATTGTAGGTGAGGCCGTAAACGATTGGATCGAATTGAATGCGGTTATGTTTTTTATATATGCACGCCTCCGTGGCGCAGTGATCGAGTAGCCGGCTGTGAGGCCGTGGGTTCGATTCCACAATGAGAAAAATGTTTGTGTGACCCACAAATATCAAAATTTTAAGTTATCATAATTAGCAAAACCCACAATGATTAAAGCAACGCGTTTCGGCAAACTTTGCATATTTCGGATATACGGACGCGTTATGATGATAATCATAAATATACCTTTTACATAATTAGCTTATGTATTTTTCTTTAACGTAACTTAGCAAGCTCAGATGGCCTGACAATTATTACATATTCGTACAAATTCGTAGAAAACTATGATAAATTGTTGTATTATAATACTACGATCACCGAAATAAGATGACAAGAAACGTAACTCAAGCAAAAAAATGACCCCACCAAAACTCTGTGCCCTTGCCCAGACCTTGGTAGGACTATAAAAGTTTGTGCAGCTCGTTTATTCATCAATTCATAAAAATTTATTCATGATCTCTAGTTGACACTTAATACGTCTAATTTCTTGTGCGGTGCAGAACGACGTATCTCGAGTTAGATATTTTATATTTAGTCACTAGCTTTTATGAAATAAAGTTTATTTTGAACGTTTATTAAATTTGTTGCGTGTATGAGTAAGTGGAGCTTTATTTTTAGCAGATTCATATGAGAGTTATTGTTCTAGTTATCTTACTTCGATGACTACGAGGCAATATCAAAATATTACTAGGAAATAGACATGTATACAGATTGTAGAGGCGGATGTATCCATAAATAGAGAGGAAAAATGTTTGTGTGCAAGATACGGTAACGCCAGCATTCCGAAATAGTAAAGTGTGTACGTATAATGGCGCCCCCTGTGCCGCGGCAGGCGGTAGGCGGCATATCGCATTTTCCAACTCATAAAACTAAGTGGATTTGGCGACGTTTCAATAACTTTACTGCGAAATCTCGGTATTGCGGGGTAGGTGTTATATTGAACTTATACGCACTTACTCTATACAACATTCCATCGACACAACCTGTGAATAGAAAGATGTGTTGTTGAATAGCGTAGCACTATACATGGGAGAGAGAAAGAGGGTAATCAGGTGCTGGGTGCCTAGCCACTTGGTTATCGGTCCTAAGTGATTTCTTTCTGCATTCGACAAATAATTATCACATTATTTTATAGACTTACTATCGCCCTTAGACAGCCTCCGTGGCCGCAATTCCTGCACCAAATATTTGTATAATCGACAAATATTAGGTTTGGGTCTGAGTGATTCCCAAGAAGGGTTGACGTCAAACAAGCGACCGGTCGTAAAAACTACAAGCCATATCTTTTTTTTTGGATAGGTCGGCAAACGAGCATATGGGTCACCTGATGGTAAGTGATCTCCACCGCCCATGTACGCCCACAATACCAAAAGAATTATGGGCGCGTTGCCGACCTTAAAGGAAAGGGATAATTAAGGGAATGGGAACGGGAAGGGGAGGGGATCTGGGCCTCCGGATATTTCACTCACCGTACGAAACGCAAGAGCAAGCTGCTACTTTACGTCGGTTTTCTGTGAGATGTGAATCCCACTAGCTGTGGGGTCGGCGCACCATGCTTTCAACAAATGTTATAGAATGATTTGGCTTGTAGTTTTTACAGTTGACCGTCTACCCGACGTCATCCTCTTTGAAGAGAAAATACCTGAAACATATATTAAATTTAGTGAATCACAAAAACATTTGCCTCGGTGCGGGAATCGAACCCGCGGCCTCTTGCTTTATAGCCAGCTACTCGCCCACTACACAATGGAGGCTGTACCTTCAGTATTATATATTTCTCACTATCCGAGTAAGGTATAAAAAGCACAACAAATCACATGTTATGCTAATCCAAAGTCCATTCGAAGGAATCGTTTTTTCTTCGACTAATATATTACCAGCTGGCGGCTGAGTGAAAATCTATGTAGACTTTTTGTGCTCTCTCAATACCGGTACAAGTTCTCGCCTAATGTTGCGGAAATCACATTTTAGCCAGCAGTCAGCATTCTCTACAAAAACTACTGTGAAATGGACAGATTCGGTAGCCAAGCGTATTTCAGATTGAAACTTTTTAGTCGCATTAGTTCGGTACTTCTGGTAAATATGATTATAAATCTCCTAATGCAATGTTGAGTGGCTTATCAATTGGAAAAGTTTTATTGAGTTTTCATTAGTGAGTATGAGTTGTTTTTCATGTTTTATCACTTAGTTCTGGTGCATTTGCTAACTTTCGCACATCGAATGAGGTATTTTTTCCCAGACAATCAATTTTATTAACTAAAAACGCATCTATACCACAACAATTATTGTCATACTTATAAGGATACTTTTATCCTGATACTGAAATTAAATTAAATGAAAATGAAAAAAATAAAATATTATACATCATTTAGATTCAGTCAAGTTGTAACTCTACCGCCAGTTTGGAATGCTGTTTCGTTTAAGAAGATAAACTATTATAAATGTGAAAGTTTGATGTTTGTGGGTTTGTGAATTTGGATGTTTGTTAGTCAATCACGCTTTAACGGCTGAACGGTTTTGGGTGAAATTTGGCACACAGGTAAACCATGACCTGGATTAGGCCATAGGCTACTTTTTTATACCGGAAAAGGCCATTCACGAGGACGGAGCCACGAGCAAAAGAAAAAAAAAGAACTTTTTTAATTAATTTTCTTTAATCTAGATTGTAGTTTCAACGATCTTCTTGTCGAGCTACTTGATACTACTAAAGATGAGTATCTCAATAAATGTGCTCTTTAGTAGTCCGCATTTTAATTTATAACATACTTTGACGCGGAACCGTACTTTAAATTATTTTGATGGCAACATTGCATAGCCGGAGAAGTAGCTGATGGTAGTTAAGTTGATTTGTGTGGTCTTCTTCGAAGTTAATTGCTTGAACCGAATTACTATGCGACGCGTCTTGCCAAACAACTATCGCGGCTTTCTGGATAAAACTCTATGTTTGCGTTGCATTACCAAGTATGGGATTTACATTCGGGTTAGATTTATAGACTATCCACCCGTAAGGGCCTTCATTATAACTTGTAAACTGAGGTCAATATTATATAGTGGCTACGAGAGTCAAGCCTTTACTTCGTAAATCTAGTTATCCCGGCTGAGTACCAGGGTCCGCATTCCATCATGATATGATGGTGGATTTGATATCACATAGGGCGACTCGCTGTCTGACTCCCACAACCCGCAACAGGAACCAAGCAGCAGTGTGTAATCACTGTTGTGTTCCGGTTTGAAGAACATTAAAGCCAGTGAAATTACTGGGCATTATGAGACTTAACATCTTATGTTGTAAGAGTTCTGTGTGGTGTTGCTTCTGTTTATGGCGCTTACCATCAGGCGAGCGACCTGCTCGTTTCGTCACTTAAGCTAATATAAATATAATTATAATCCCGGGAAAATTAAGTGTGATTTGGAATCAAAAACTCAAACTCAAATCATCACGATTTTATATGAATTAATTATCTTTTTACAACATTTATCACGTAATCATTATTTAAGAGTAGAGGACATTGTTAGGCCTGACCGAGCCTCAATTTATTTACGCCCCGCGGTCCTGATTAACCTCTACAAGAGTTACTCAATGCTCGCGAGTAATTTATTACTCGTTTACTACTCGAATAGGCACTCGTATTACTCGTATTAAGCCCAGTGTATTATGGGGTGGATGACGTCACAAAAAGTTTTATGATGTCAACGACAACACAATACTCGCATATTGTTTATTTGCATTTTTATTAAAAACGTGACACTTTTTACGATATCCCTCCATTTTGTTAAATTATACTTTCACGTTGTTATGAACGGCGTATAATATGATATTACTTTTTGTCTTAGATAGCGTAATTTTACAGACATTCTTCGATTCAAAATGAGAGCAGAATGGCTACCACGATACAATGAACTACGTGGACCAATTTATTTACGAAATCTATCATTCATAATTAATGTTGTCTTTTGCCTAAGTCATCGAGTAAGTATAGTTATTGTGTATTCTACTGTGTTAATATTATCATTATAAGATGCAAATATATGTCACATTTTATTTAAAACATAGGTAAATTTTACTAACGGATTTGAGTCAGTGCAGTGACTTACGTCATGGATGATTTGTTTATGCGTATATTGAAAGAAAGAAAGCATTAACTGGCAGACGTAAGGTGGTACATCTACAATTTATGTAGAAACATATTTTTTTCCTCTGTCTATGACCCCACAGTAAGATACGAGTCGTGTCGAGTTGTCTTGTGGATATCAGAAACTACGAGAGACTTTCGGTCTCAAGACACCCAGACCCTAAACAAATATTTATGGATCATACAATCATTTGTCTCGGTGCGGGGATCGAACCCGCGGCCTCCTGTTTCGCAGCCGGCTACTCGCCCGCTGTCAAAGCTGTCAAAATATATACATTATACATTATACGTTTAAACTTGGACGAACCTTTAAACCTGACATGATTTAAATTATGTAGGTACGTACTAATTTAATGAAATTTATAGTAAACAACTTTCAATGTTGTTCACATTACTAATTAGGTACAGTAAGTAGTAAGTTAACTAGGTGGTAGATCCCTCGTATGCGAGACGCCGTCTGTGTTGGTACCACCGTTGTCTATTTCTGCCGCCAAATAGTAGTGTGTAAGCACTGTTGTGTTCCGGATAGAAGGACATTGAAGCCAGTGAAGTTACTGGGCATTATGAAACTTAACAATTTATGTCTCGGGGTGACGAACACAGTCCAGTGCCATACATTACTTTGTAATTCAAGCTTCTGTATGGTGGTACACATCAGGCGAGCAACCTGCTCGTATCGTCATTTAGGCATCTACTTAAAAAACTGACTGCAAGACCAGAATAGCGGTGTATTTGTCCCTTTCCCATTTCCCCTCCTACTTCGTTATCAGATCTCAAGGAAAGTTATAGGCGAACACCAGAAGTAAATTGTAAACATAAAGAATCATCAAACTTTCATTTCAAGTCGGTTAAAAATCGGTCCAAATTTAGCCAAGCTATGCATGAACATACATAAAAACTTTACCAGTCGAATAAAAAACCTCCTCCTTTTTGAAGACGGTTAAAATATATATGCTATATTATTTTTTCTCCAAACAAAATAAACCATGTGATTGCTTAACAAATAGATCAAATATCGATGTATAGCGAGAATATTCTGACGAGTCTGATTTTTAAAACTACTTTCGATTTAAGATGCCGTGTACTTTTTGCAATAAAATGGAAATCCGAAGAAAGATATGCAGCTTGGGGAGGATTTCATACTGAAATATTAAACGTAATCTTCTTATCTTGCATGCTGTGGATATCCCGGAGAATGCATTAGTGGATATTTGAATATCTATATATGGTAAATGTTCTTTCAAATTCTAGCTGGTTAATATGTTCGGATTAAGTGATATACTTTCGGTATATGCTTTTTTTCATTTTTATTATTAGTATGTGTGACGAAATGACTATAAGTCGCTCGCCTAATGGTAAGCGCCACGCCTGCCCATAAACAGAAGCAAAACCCCACAGAGCTTTGAATTACAAAGCATTGTATACCATTGGACTGCGTTCGTGATTCCGAGACATAATATGTGAAGTCTCATTATGCCCAGTAATTTCACTGAGTTCAAATTTGCACACAACAGTGCTTACACACTGCTGCTTGGCGACAGAAATGGACAAAGCGGTGATACCAACTAGACGGCCACACGCATACGAGGGACCTACCGCCTTGTAAAATGTTTTGTATGTGGGCTCGATTTTATAATAGTACTAGTTCACGCGGTGAATAGGCGACCAGTTGTAAAAACTACAAGCCAAATCTTTCTGTAAAAAAGCGTGTTGCGCCGACCCCACTGCGTGTGAGATAAGGGCAGGTGGAAGAAGAAGAAGGCTAGTAGACCCGATATACTTCGTACCATATAAAATTGACCTCATTGTAACTTTCATAAATGAATAATCGTAAAATGTAATTAAATTTACTTTCACCAAATTTATTTCCAAAATCCACTACCGTTTTTACGAAATATAATAGATTTCACACAACTGCACAGAATGAATAACAGTTATGCATAACGCAGCTGTAAAAATTACAAAATTGACAATTTTGTATTGATTTTCATCTATTCCTGTAGGTATTTTCTAATTTTATTTTTTCAGTATTGAAGCGAACAAAACAAAAAAACAATTCAAATCGGGCGATCCATTTTTGAGCTTTTGCGAGATTAACGCACACCAATTGATTCTTATATATAGATAGATATATTATTTTTCGGGTAGACGTGATTTCCACTCTAGTAGCTTTCGGTCGCAACGGCCATTGTTGCGGTGACAGCATACCTTTATGATGCAATTCTCAAGTCTAATAACTTTTCTTTAAGAGTTGATGAAACTATTTATAGAAATAAAGTAAAAGATACGTTGGCTATTGTCGGAAGTCGATCATCGTTACATAGATTGGCCACATCAATCCAAGTTAGTGCAATCCATTAGTAAATAGAGTGTGGGCGGCGGGCGGCGGGCGGCGAGCAGTCACCATGCAGATTTAATTTGACGACAATAATGGATACAAATGCCTCATCTCCCCTTTTCTGCAAGTGCACAATGGCCCTTAGTTACCATGCTTGCATAACTCACTCTAAACTGTAAAACTCGAAGCATTTACAGCCTCCGTGGCGCAGCGGGCGAGTAGCCGACTGCGAAGCGAGAGGCCGAGGGTCCGATTCCCGCACTGAGACAAATGTTTGTGTGATCCACAAAAAAATGTTTTGGGTCTGGGTGTTGTGGGACCGCAAGCCCCTCGTAGTTCCTGATACCCACGATACAGGTTGACCTAGTGTGGGGTCTGGACTATGTGTGCGACTGTTGGGTGTTTAAAAAAATAATTGTTGTGATATAGATATAATTATGCAATTATGTATCTATGCAATTATGTATATTATTATGCAAAAAGATATTTTTTCATCTAAACATACATACATACGCAATGATGCCTGTAATCCTCGAAGGGGTAGGCAGACATATTTCGTCGAGCTTATTTCCGCCCCGTGATGTGATAGGGGGCTAGCCTGTCGCCATACTGGGCACAGTTTCAGTCTCCGGGCTGATACTAAGCATTTCGGGATAGAAACTTTGAAAAATTATTTCCAAATCATATAAAAATTAGCGAATAACATTGTGAACCACCACCCTAATGGAGTGAAAATAAGCATACAACAATGTTGAGTAGAGCGTGAATCTTTTTCAATCTTCATTTCGCCACTTAGCAATCTTCCATTTCCAATTTGAATGAAATGTTATTTTTTCCACTTAACTCCACTTCAACGCCTACGCTGCCGCCGCGTCGCGATCGAGATGACATTAAAAATCGAACTTATTCGAGAAATCGTGGTAGCAAACCAATTTTATATGTGCAGGAATAGAAAATCTAAAGTAGAGTGTGATTTATTTATTACTTACGGTATATTTTAGGATAATTTATGTGTAGAGACGGCTGAGAACCGTGTACTAAGGCTTAGAATCATGAGGTTCAATTTCCCAGGTCGGGTGATCACAATTTGTGTCAGAGTTTTCGTTTCGAAAACTCATAAGTATATGAATTGCTTAAGATTAGATTTTTGGTACGGCGATATGCTTTTCTATCACATCATCGACGAAGATAAGCTCGGCGAAACATTGGTGCACTAGTTGCACCTCTGCTTACCCCGTCGGAGATACAGGCGTGAACTCATGTTACGTTCCATTTTTATTAGCTTTAGATGACGAGACAAGCAGTTCGCTCGCCTGATGTTAAGAGTCACGCCTGTCCATAAACAGAAGCAACACTAATCAGAAGGCCAATTCTCGTAATTTTAAATGTTCAAAATATCATTCCGATTTAGTCTCAGCGTCAAGAAACTTGCAAATGGCATTCTCTTAAATCAATAATCAACGTCAAATACACCTAGCATTAGCAGTAGCATTATACCGTTTTGGCTTCAGTCAACTTTTATTCTACATTCAATCTCATTACGATCTATTTTCACATTTGACGTTGATTATTGGTTTAAGAGAATGCCATTTGCAACTTTCTTGACGCTGAGACTAGATCGGAATGATATTTGAACATTTAAAATTACGAGAATTGGCCTTCAGAACTTCGAATTATGAAGTACTGCATGACACTGAACTGCACTAGTCACCCTGAGACATAAGAAGTTATATCTCATAACTTCCAGTAATTTCACTGGCTTCAATGTCCTTCAAAGCGGAACACAACAGTGTTTACACATTGCTGCTTGGCGGTAGCGGGCAGATATAGACAAAGCGGTGGTACCTACCCAGACGGACTCTCGCACACGAGAGACCTATCACCTAGTAAGTAGTTACGCCTTTGATATCGTACCTCGAACCAGTTGTTATATACACATTACATACTAAATGCTGAACTCAAACAGTGAACTATGCAAATACGGTCGTTACCTTTGCTGGTTCGCTGTCTACCTTAGATCATGGTTTAATCGATCACGGTGCACGTGTCGTGGCTGACATCTGTTTGTCTGTTGAATATTTCATGAGGCGCGAAATAGTTCCGCCGGATTGCCGGCTCTGACCCGTGTTTGGTAGCTTGCAACTTGTAACAGTCCAGACGCTGCGCCACTGGCTCGTGGGCGCGTGTTTTTTTTTATTACGTTTTCATTTCTTAAATAATACGCATACGCACTCACGTCTGTAATCCCCGAAAGGGTAGGCAAAGGTGTAACTAGTACACCCACATTTCGCCGAGCGTACCTTCGTCCCATGATGTGATAGGGCGGGCCTATCGCCATATCGGGCACAAATTCCAGACTTAGGGCTGATACTAAGCATTTCGAAATAGTAAAACCCAATATCACCTTTACCCGACCCTGGGATCGACCCCGAGACCTCAGCGTCAGCTTCAGTCGTAACGCGTACGCATTACAACTGCGCCACCGAGGCAGTCTATTTTATATAATATTAAATGATTTAATTATATAATTAAATAGTTACACTCAAAAGTCATGCACATAGTCCTGACCCCATATTAGGTTAACTTGTATCGTGGGTATCAGGAACTACGAGGGACTTGCGGTCCCACATGACCCAGACCCGAAACAAATATTTGTGGATCATACAAATATTTGTCTAGGTGCGGGAATCGAACCCACGGGCTCACGTTTCACAGCCGGCTTCTCGCCCACTTCGTCACGGAGGCTGTCATTTCTTAGTATAGGTAATGCAATTTTTCTTTGCTTTTTCTTTTAATGAACTTTAGATGACGAGACTGGTAATTCGCTCGTCACGCCTGCTCATAAAGAGTTTTATATTAAAGCTATTTAATGAAACTGAGATTGATTCGTTTCGGCAATCTTACGATATTTAGATTAAGATCTGATACAGGGTACGGAGTAAAAAATTGACTCGGATGGCCGGGCTTTTATTACATACTCGTACGAATTCGAAACCAAATATTACCGAAGCGCATAATTTATATCATCGTACAGTTGATATACTTTATAGAGATGTTTGTATGCACTGTAAACTGATTTGTCAAGTGCCAAGTTGGAGATCTCATCGCTTCCGGCAACTTTGCCGCTCCTCATGAATATGCAAGCTGTACAAGCAATACTGGACTTGGGCTATGTAAACTTATATTAGATACGACGACAAGGACACGATAATCGTTCTATGCAAATGATTGCTTTGCTGGCGTTTTGACTAGGAAAAAATTAAATTTAAAATTAAAAGGAATATGAACAGATTTTTGGGGTTTGAAATTGTTAAATTGATTGCAAAGTGGTAGGTCCCTTGTATACGAGACGCCGTCTTGGGTTGGTACAACCGCTTTGTCTATTTCTGCCGACAAAAAGCAGTGTGTAACTGTTGTGTTTCGGTTTGAAGGACATTGAAGCCTTATTACTGGGTATTATGAGACTTCTTCTTCACATAAGAACATCTTATGTCTCGGGATAACGAGAGCCATGAGAGAGAGTGCCATGCAGTGTTCGGTAATCCAGAGTTATGTGTGACGTTGCTTCTGTTTATGGGCAGGCGTAACGTTTTAATATCAGTCGAGAGACCAGCTCATCTCGCCATTCAACCAAAAAAATAATTAAAAAAACTGCCTGACACCTAACATGACCTAGCCCCCCGAAACATAGAATGTTATGTCTCACAATACCTAGTTAGTTAGTTGGCTTAATTAATTGAATAATAAGGGGATTCAAAAGTAATTGTTTCCGATTTGTATTCATATAACTACCAAAAGTGACGTGTCCATTCAAATATCCGTCTCTCATCGAACACACCAAATGTGACTTCAATGCTTTCAATCAGTATTCAGTTTGAATAATTAGTTTGCTGGCAACCGTTTTAGCTTCAAATGGATCTAATTGGCGCTATTATTATTGCCGCATATCATGTTGCGATTAAATGATGATTAGATTAAAATAATGTTTCATTTGGTTATTCAATTCAGTTCCGTTAGTGTGTGTTAATACCAATATAATATTCCAGCACTAATTATTTAGGGCTAGTTTATTGATTGAAACCTATCTAATAAAGTTCTGATTTCGAGTTCTCAGTTCGATTTTAGTACTACTAAATATAACTTTAATACTACTAAATCGCATGTGATTTGAACCATCTGAACATACTTTGAATCGATTTGTTTGACACGTTTTACCTACCTTTATTGCATTTTGTAATATTGGCAGCAAAAATTTTACTTATTTTTCGAGGCATTATGAAGATTATATCACAGATTATTACTTAAAGTGCTACGTAAAGTTACCCATCCCGTTCGGCGTTTTGAAGTCATGTCGCAGAAGGAAGTCATTGCACGCTAAGATCTCCATCTGACAACCATGGCAGCTACCACGGCTGGCAAAGAGTGGTCTCTACCGACGACTGTTGTGAGAGAGTATTTTTATTTCCGACCCGACAGAGGAATTAATCGAAGCTGTAGCCGATGGGCACGCCGTCCATCGTTATGTGTGTCTAGTGACACCATGCGAGGCCTGGGAAATCAGAGCCTCGGTTTTGTTTAGAGCTACTGTAAAGCCCGGCCACCGAATGCTGCCTACCTCCAGCTCAGTGCCGAATGAGGCGAGCAGGACTGCCTCCTGAAAGATCCTTGCCGTCGCTGACACGAGCGTGTCGTCAGCGTAGCAGACAACAGTGTCGCCCAGGAAGGTTGGCACTACGGAGCACCTAGTATACGATGTTCCGCGGGCCAAGAACCGAATCCTATGGAACACCGCACGACATATCTCTCCGATGCCAACCGTCACTACCAGAATGCACCACACACTTATAAAACAAGCACAAGTGCACTTGGCACCGAAGGTAGGGTGGCACCTCGTGGTACCGCAGTGCTTCCTTGATGTAGACCCAGGGCATAGTGTTAAAAGCGTTGGCGATGTTGAGTCAAATTAGCGTCACACCAGCAATGCAGCACAATATTTAGCTACAAAGCCAACATCTTACAGGATATTATAAGCCTACTTCTTCAGAATCGGGAATGAATTGGGTCGTCTATAAGTCTGATATTGCTCTTTGAATATGTAAGCATATACAAATGTCATAAAAGGTGCATTAATATTTTATAGGCTATATCGATGCTCTCTTGTTTATTTTACGAGTCTTTTGTTTACAGAATATCAATTTTTCCACACTTTTTTTTTTTTTTTTTCCTCGGTGGCGCAGTTGTAATGCGTACGCGTTACGATTGAGGCCAATGCTGAGGTCTCGGGTTCGATCCCCGGGTCGGGTAAAGTGGTATTGGGTTATTCTATTACGAAATGCTCAGTATCAGCCCGGAGTCTGGAATTTGTGCCCGGTATGGCGATAGGCTCGCCCCCTATCACATCGTGGGACGGAGATACGCTCGGTGAAATGTGGGTGTACTGGTTACACCTCTGCCTACCCCTCCGGGGATTACAGGCGTGAGTGCGTATGTGCGTATGTATTTTTAAGGAGAAAAATTTGATCTTTTAAACCGACTCTAAAAAGTAGGTGGTTTTCAATTCAATTGTATTTTTTTATATGTTACCCGATATTTCCGCTAAACGTGGGCCGTTTTTGGTGTTTTTTTTTTAATATTTTATATGAATTTATTGTTATATTTAGTTCGACGGTCTCATCTACATTTGGTTAACATATGATGACGGAGTACGATGGAAAATTGTAATCGCCTAAATGAATAACAGCAAACGAACCGCGATACAGATTAATATATCAATTTAACTTTATTAGCACAAATACATTATCTAATCTCCTTCTTCATTCACCTGCCCTTATACCACTCGCAGTGGGGTCGGCGCAACATGCTTTTTAATACATCACATGTTAAAGAAAAATTTGGCATGTACCTAGTTTTTATGACCGGCCGCCTGTCTCTCGTCAACCCCTCAAGGAAAAAATAAACTGTTAAGATTTAATATAATAAAAAATATGTGTGTTAAAGGGTATTTTTTTGTATGTAGATAATCTCGATTCAATTTCAAACCTTATACATAGTACTTATGAAAATAACACAACATACTTATAACATCGAAGCGAATAACAACGATCATACAAAACGCCTAATCGCATTATGAGGCAAATCCGAGCGCAAAACGAACCAACAAGGATTTAACAATATTCCTATATTTCACGGTACGATTGTTACGGGTGGGCTCTAATTCAATTTTTTACGCCATCGGACACATTGCTATGATATGTACAGGGTTTAGAGGCCGATAGGGGCAGACGGGGGCAGCGCTGGTGTAGCATAATGAAGGGACCTTGTGAAGAACTCTTGCCAAGATTGCATATTATATTATTAAAGGCGTACAGACATTGATGATTTCCTGGGTTGACACTAGTAACAGTAATGGTAGGTCCCTTGCATGCAATGTCAATCATGCTGACATGATTAAGGAAAATTGGGTAAGTACCAACGTTTTGTCTTTCAACAACCTACCCTGGTTACAAGGTCTTTGATGCTAATTAAATTACTGGACATTATGAGACTTCACACTGGGGTAACAACAGTGCTTTGTAATTTACAGTTTTGGGTGGTACCGATATATACTGTTTGTGGGCAGGCATGGTGCTTACCATTAGGGGAACAAAAATATTACGATGCAGATATATTACAATGGGCAGAATTATATTTAAAAGATAGTTTAATCCATCGTACTTAAAGGTTGGACAGTCGACACTATGAACTCTTTAAATATGGTAGGTACGGCGATAACAAGTGTAATAAACCCGTTTCTGTTTTGCAAGCTTTAAGGTTATATTTCGTTTTCCCGGAGAAAACAAGTTTATCGCTACCATCCGCTCCGGGGGGTGGCGGGACGGTTATGTTGGACTCACCGGTCTTACAACCCAGTGTAAAGTTGCCCAGTGGGCTTCTACATCTTACTAATATCAGTGATTGATTAAAATTGCTACAATGTTACATTCATAAGTGAAGCAATACTGTCGCCATGGATCACAAATCACCCCTAGGCCCTACGGCTCTGATCGTCACGGTTGTTACTCGAGCCCTATTGATATAAAAAGATATTACTGTTGTTGATAAGTTAAAACGATGTCATGACGTGTGACACGTGTTTAATATTCGATTTAACTGCCACTGTCAACTGCTTAGGGGCTTGCTATTGTTAACGAATGCAATGGGGTTAACATATTATATTTTTATTGTTATATGAATTATAAGATGAATTTTTAAAACTTTTATTATTCATTTCTGTGTCGCTGTTAATCCTTAGATGTGTGGTTGATTATCGAAGTCTGTCTGAAGAGTTGGGACCTTACTTATAAACGTTACTTAAGCATTGATTAGTTAAACACTCTCTCGTCTTTCTCTGTTAACGTGATTTATAAAATGACTTAAAATAGTAAATAATATATCAGTGTTTTAACTAATCAGCGCTTAAAAACTTTATAAGTAAGGGCTTTGATAGATAAAGAACAACAATTTTTAATTTTCATACGGTTATTTGAATTTATGTTTTCTATACTTGTATGCTTCTGTTTGCAGCTCCGCCCGCGTGATAGTTTTTTTCTGAGATATTAATCGGCTGACAGCCTCCTCATATATTAGTTAGTTTATAACCTATCCTCCTTAGTTTATAACCTATGTTTAATCAGTTTTCACTTTACTCGTATTTAATATTGAAACCTCCAATCTAAGCCTGCAATGAATGTTCAATCATTTTGACGTGAACATTCAGAAGGACGTGACCATAAGACTCCATTGCAATTTCCAAGTAAGAGAGCAAAAATGTATTTCTAACAATAGAGGATTCAAAACCACTTTATGTGGAGTTCTAATTTGGAAACGATCAGAGCTGACATGCATCGTTAAAAATTCCGACTGCGGCCGCGTTCGACACCAATTTTAACTTGGCTTTGAAATGGAAAAGTTGAGTAACTGAGCCGGGAAGGGGGAAAACGAATGTTTTAATAGCTTTAAAATTTTTGGGCATATCGCAGGATTCATTAATGTACCACAAAAGCTTATAAATAATATTTGGCTTAGGAATAATATCTGATGCGAGTTGAAATTGTGCTGGATAATTGATATGCTTAACTTATCTAAGAATCGTATACCCACGTTGTAGACAATATTGTTTACAGCATGTATAGGCCGGCTCGACCGGGGCGTTACCACAGTCTCTCAAACGGCGTGAAGTGGCAGCTATCTGTTATGTTTCGTACGGTGAGTGAGATTTCTGGAGGCCTAAAGCCTCGTCTCTTTTACAATCCCAAGTCCTTTTCTTTAAGGTTAGCAACACACCCATATTTTTACTACTATTTTGAGTGTTCATGAGCGAGGGATATCACGTACCATCAGATGATTCACTTGCTCGTTTGCCAGCCTCTATTATTATTATTTTTAATACGGTTTTTGGTTAGTCTAGCTTTACAATTTGGAGTTACCATTGAGATTATGTTTACGATTGCTGCTTGTTAATAAAAGTGGCAGAACTCTACTAAAGTCGTAATTTTCAAATTCTTGCAACTACCACTGCCTTGGAGTAGCGAAGTGTAGGGAAGCCTACGCAAGATTCTATATATCTAATTATATTATCCTCACCCAGAATCAATTTTATTTCTAAATCATCTCATAAAAAAGCTGATTAATTAACAATACGTATCAGCGTTATATCTTCTTAAACCGCTTTGTTTCTATTGTCATATGACCGTGTGACAATTAATCCTACAGTTTTTCATTAATACCATCGACTTTTTATTAAAAGTAAAGCTGATATGACAACACCACGTGCTCTGCCGCTGTGCTGTCAGAATGACATGTGAGAGCGGCGCAGTGGAATGAGAGGGGACAGGAGACTGGCGCGATGAAATGATTCTGCATTGTGTGATTTGTATGCATGAGAAAGGACGAAGTGACGCGCTACTGTTTCGAATACAACTGTGTATTGATCGAATGAACTTGTGTGATGTTTTGAAAAGGTTTTGTAAAAATGAGGCTTAGTAAATAAATAGGAGAAATAAGTCTTAAAATAGGAATATGTTATACCTATTTTACAATATTTTATTTATTTATTTTATAAACCTTTACATGACCTCTCATGCAAAAGCTTTTGATGTTTACAATTATTTTATTTTATGGGAGTTAGGTACGAATTGAGCGTGAAAGTGGTGTATAGCTGCATTAGAGAAAATAAATATTTCGTACAGTACATGTGCTGTATAGACTCTACAATCCTATGTATGATATAGGTTTCATAACTGAAGGCCAATTCTCATGTGAAAATAGATCGTAATGAGATTGAATGTAGAATAAAAGTTGACTGAAGCCATAACGGTATAATGCTACTGCTAATGCTAGGTGCATTTGACGTTGGTTATTGGTTTAAGAGAATGCCATTTGCAACTTTCTTGACGCTGAGACTAGATCGGAATGATATTTTGAACATTTAAAATGATGAGAATTGAGCTTCTGTTGAAAGATTGGTAGAGTTTGTAAAACGTACGCGTACTAAACAAAATATTTCATTAATCTAGCAACACACCATTTTCGCGCGATTCCTAGCTAGCTACCTAGCTCTCATAGAATGTAGTAAAGTACATATACGCCAAAGGCTTTCGTATTATAAGTTTCATCACTGTTGGAGACTTGGTACAGAGTCCATTGTTCTTTTGAGAAATAATTTATCTTTTATAAATCTTTACATTTTATATTTTATCTTTCAATCTAATCAAGTTGCCATGAGCGTTACTTTTATGTGTGTTTCTACTTGTGATATTTTGCCGTATAAGCGTGGCTGTGACAAACAGCGTGACAAAGTGTGGACAGTTGTCAAATGTTACGAGCTAATGTCATGGAACGATCCGCTCTGAGACCCCGTAACATACATTGAAGGTTTTTGTCATTTTTTGATTTAATTCACGGAAAAAGACACATGTCCACATTAAAGTACGCGTGACAGCGACAACTGGTAGGTCTTTTGCTTTGTCTATTTCTGCCGCCAAGCAGCAGTGTTGTGTTCCGGTCTGAAGTACATCTAAGTCAGAAAAAACACTGGGCATTATGAGACTTAACATCTTATGTCTCTGGTAGATGAGCGCAGTCAAATGCTAAGCAGTGCTTTGTATTTAAAATTCTGTGTGGTGTTGTTTATGTTTATGGACAGGCTTGACGCTTACCATAAGGCGAGTGACCTGCTCGTTTTGTCACTCAATAATAAAAATAACCTCTTGCCGGCGAAATATCACGGATGTGTGAACATTTTGCAAACCAGTTATGTTTCACATAGTCAATCAAGGCTATACGAATGGTTATTGAACGCATAGAATCAAAGGGTCGACCTATTTAATTGCAAAGCTAGACAGGAGTAGCGGTGCGTTCACGTGAATCGCTCACTCCATTTCTCTACGCCAGCCGGTCAAACCGACCGTTCATATGCTCACAATATGGCACCATTTAATAAGCATCCTCGCCATTTGATTGAAAACGATTTAAAAAATAAGTGTGGGTATTGGAACGAATTCGAGTTGATATGAGTAATTAGTAATACGATTAAAGTTATGCTGTATTAAACAATATGTAAATAAACCCTGTTGGGCGTTTAAACTATGAAATCAGAATCGATATTCAAACGTAATGAAATAACTCGCATACGAAAATCTTATATATAAAAATCAATTGCTGTTCGTTAGTCTGATTAGTTAGTTTTGATTAAACTTTTTGTGGGTGTTTGGGTGGCGCCCTGGATGGTTTTGATTCACAATTGGACCCGGTAGGTGGCACTGCTGTAGTTGCGGGTGAAACCGCGCGGGACAGCTAGTGATATTATAAAAATAATCATATTTATTTTTAGTATTATAATTATTTTTGTTTGTAAAACGTTTTTCCATTGATTACCTCTGCAAGACCGATGTCTCGGAGCCAGAGCGAGATAGCAAGTTGGGACTTCTACCTGCAGCAAACGCGCCGTGCCGTGTGTGCACCCGGTTTCGTCAACATCACACATCAGTCAGCTGTTCATCAGTTTTCAGATGAAAATATAATTTTTTAAATATGTTCATTTTCCTAAGCTACCTGTCTAAGGATATTATCTCATTTTGTTTTTTTTTATTTAACTATTTTTATTAAGCTTGTCTATCTTCACGACCTAGAAAGGGCCAACAGGGTTTTTATTACATACTGTATATACACTCAGCAATCTTCGTCTACTTCGGATTTCCAAATCAAAATTGAAATTCAAATTGATGATGACTTCTTACATACTTACTTTCAGGTTTCGCAAGAATTATTTCCGTCCCATGATGTAATAGAGGGCGAGCTTTTCGCTTTATTAGGCAACGGTGGGCAGCAGCTTGGCTGTCCAGGTCCATGGGCGGCGGTAACCACTTACCATCAGGTGGTCCTATCGTCTATTTGGGTACAAAAAAAACATTCTATCCCGGACAACTCATGTGTGATTTTCGACTCGAAAACTCAAACACTATTTGTGATTGCTCAACCTGGGACTTGAACCCGTGTCACATGTTCACAGCCTTTGTAAGCTCTCACTAGTTAAATGAGGCGCTATTTGACTTTAATCACGAATATATTATATTTTTAGTAGATTGTCTAATTCAGGAATCAAATCGAATATCTGGTTCAGAACTTATGTATGTTGCCACGATATAAGTAGGGTTTTCAGTTATAATGGTAAAAAGTATTGAAGGATAAGTTTCACAGGCACATATAATATGCTACGATATACGAGAGCTCAAGCACGTGCGCACTTTTACGCGGCAGAAAACGATATTTCGTCTAGAAAAGTACCACGAATATAAGTATAAAAATATGAGCAATATTTTATTAATTTTAGGGTATTCTTGTTGGCTAGAATATTGTGTTATTATGAATATGATGTTATTAAATAATATGGCGTTTTTTATTGGCAGAGTAAAGTGATCTTCCAACACCTAGTAAACAAGGCGGTAGGCGGTAATATTGTCCTGCTTAAACGACCTTATCGGTACATTATTCACAGAAACGCTTCACTCATTAAATTCTTAACTAACCTGCAGCGAAAAAGTTGGCCAACCGTCCTACATACCCGGTAATGACCTGATTATTCATTGATCCCTTGCGGTAGGTCGCTACTTCCTACTCGCTAGCGAGCGTCGCGTGATAAACCGCTGTAAGCACGTTAAAACCGACCCAATTACATAAATGAAATCTTATAAATGTCAATCATATATAGTATATTATCTAATGCCCGGAATGAGTTGCAGAGCTTTTTTTCAGCAACTTGCACGCAAGTTTCAACTCCATCTGATGAACGATGTTTTTTTTTATTTGTTTGAGTGACGAAACTAGCAGGTCGCTCGCTTGATGTATAGAGCGTCACGTCTGCCCATAAACACAAGCAACACCACACAAAACTTTGTATTACAAAGCACTGCATGGCATTAGACTGTGCACGTCATCCGAGTCATCACAAGATGTTAAGTCTCATAATGCCCAGTAATTTCACTGGCTTCGAACCGGAACACAGCAGTACTTACACACTGCTGCTTAGCGGCACTGGTTTTGAGCAAACTTAGTGAAGACGAACATAAACTAACGTTTATTTTATAACAAAGGTCAGATAGTTTTTTAGGGTTCCGTAGCCAAATGTCAAAACGTAACGCTTATAATTTCGTCATATCCGTCTGTCCGTGCGTAACTAACAGCCATTTTACTCGCAGACTACTAAATATCACTTTTACCCGACCCGGGGATCGAACCTCAGCGTCAGCCTTAGTCGTAACACGTACGCATTACAACTGCGCCACCGAGGCAGTGTATTAAACAGTAAATAAATTAAAGCATTAATTACGTTCATTTTAGTGAGTACAGTGTACTGAGTGTTGGTAAATGGTAATTACTATGTAAATTAAAATCTTTGTTAAACAACCTTTAACAGCTAAAGTTTGTAGTGCTTGTTCTGGCTCTTTTCCAACATTTTTTATTTTGCACCTTGACACATTCGACTGTGTAATAATGTAGTATATTTTATAGCCAGTTTTAAAAAATAGTGCTTGTTTCAATATACAGTAGGTTTTGATTCGTTTTACTAGTAAAGTATTATTTGGCATGACTGACTGTTCAAAAATTAATAAAAATGTAAGCATTTCTCATAATATAGCAGTGATAGCTCAGTGGGAGTGGTACGGACTTTCGAGACGAACGAAAGTCGGAGGTACGAAACTAGTCCCAAGAGCACCTCTGGCTTTTCTAAGTGATGTGAGTATTAATCGTTAGTTATCGCTTGCTTTAACAGAGAAGGAAACATCGTGAGAAAACCGAAGTACCTCAGAAATTCTCCTTTGAATTTCGGAGTATATGAAGTCTGTCCCGCATTAGGCCGGCATGAACTAAGCCTAACCCCTCTCATTAGTAGGGAAGGTGCGTGCCCAGCCATGGGACGTATCATGTACGAAATACAAGCTTTTATTGTTATTAAAAATTGTTTTAAGAACGCCTTTAAATGTTGTATTAGCAACTACACATAACGCCCACCGGTGACTAAAAAAGAAATAACCACCTTAAGTTTAATTCCCTATCATCATAATCATCATCATCTTATAATACTTATTAGTACTATGCTAGTACTACGCTATTAGTTATCCATACTAATATTATAAACGCGAAAGTAATTCTGTCTGTCTGTTACGTTTTCACGGCTTAACGCCTGAATAGATTTTAATACATTTTTGTAATCATAATCATTTATTTGCATAAAACATGGTATAAAAGGTGGTCATAGGGTACTTTTTGTCCCAGAAAAAGACAATCATTAGTCAACAATCAGCAAAAGCTATTTATGATATCTTATAGATAAAATTCTCGTGTCACAATGTTAGTTACCATACTCCTCCGAAACGGCTGGACCGATTTGTATGAAATTTTGTGTGCATATCGGGTAGGTCTGAGAATCGGCCATCATCTATTTTTCATACCCGTAAATGATAAGGGTGACCCACCCCTAAATATTTTTTTATTTTTTTAACAATTTTTTTATAATGTGGCATTAAAAATACATACAACCCTAAATTTTCACCCTTCTACCATCAACCCCTATTTTTTAATAGCTATATTAGTATTTTTGTCAAGCGCTTTTCTAACACCGATCGCGATGACGGGACTAGCTTGATGCGATCACCTCCCACGCCGTGCCCACCGCTGTCGCCCACTAGGCTACTTTAATCCTGGAAATAGGCATTTACGCGGGCGGACCCGCGGGCAACACTAGCTGTAAATCAATAAAATTATAAATACATCCAACAGCCACACATACTCGTAGCTCTAACTAGACAATGGTAATCTATATCGTGGGTATCAGTAACTACGAGAGACTTACGATCCCACACACCCAGACCTGAATATTTCTTGGCACTAAGACTATATATGATATTTAGAAACAAAATAATTAATATAGCATTATATTTTAAATTACGAGAATTGGCCTCCAGATATTAGTTTCACAATAAGCCTCCCTATTTTCATTATTTGCTACTCGTACATCTTTCAAGCAATATTTGCGGATCTATCGAGCAAATATTTGCGCATCACTAGACATATTTTGTTCTTTTGCCAAAATATTCTCTTACCACTTTCGTGGTGCAGCGAGCGAGTAGCTCGATATAAATCAAGAAGCCGGGGTTCGATTCCCGTATCTTGACAAAATATTTATGAATCTACAAATATTTGTTTCGGGTCTGGATGTTATTTTTCCAGAGGGATTGACGTCAGGCGGGCGGCCGGTCGTAAAAACTACAAATAAAATATTTCTGTAACATATTGTGTTAAAAGCATGTTGCGCCAATCCCACTGCAAGTGGCATAGGTGAGATGGAAGAAAAAAATTGACGTACAAAGAATAAGTAGGTTTATTTTGCGATTTGTTTAGATATGTTTATAATCACCATGACTACCACCTCTCTTAATGTTCGAAAGTGTGTCCCTTATACCCAGGTTACTGTCCCACCGCTGGGCATGGGATTTCTCAACTAATGAGAGATTAGTCCACCACGCTGATCTTATATATAAGTGTAATTAAACTTCACATAATTTTAAAATCCTTAAAGAAAACTCTCAGTTAGAAGGTTTCCTCACAATGTTTCCTCTTACCAGCGGTAATATAACAATGAATACCTACAGACGTAACTTCGAAAAGTCAAAAGTTAGTGCCCTGGAGGCTGCATTGGATGGAACTTGCGACTTCAGTCACGGCAAATCGTTTCAGTTCACGTTAGCATCTTCAGTAAATTGATGAGTTATTTTTTGTATTTATTTCTCTATTGATTAATTCGACAAAATAACATCATGACCAAGATCGAAAATGGCAATTGATGATAGAAACCAATCTAAGAAAGAAAATACGTATGTAGATTTAAGAGACTTCTCAACAGGCGCCGTTAGTATTTTTATTAAAGAAAACAAAATAATATGATATGCAATTCGTATTCATTTTATGCGAGTGCAAATAGATGCGTAATAATAAGGTCGAGTGTGAATGAAGCTCAAGATATGCGTATGAGATGTTATGAATGAATTGAATATTATATTACAAACGCTGGCGTGCTGGAATGTTTTGTGTTATAACATGGGACTTGTATAACGAATTTATGCTGGTAAAGTATGTGCCACGCAAAAACGAATGACTCAGTTGAGCTACATATTGATAATGCTTATACCTATTATAAGCGTGGTAATATATCTGTCCCAATATGTGACCACAAATGCCCATAATTAACAAGTTCTAAGCTACTCAAATCATCAACCCGAAAACTTAAAGGGTTTCTCGACCAGAAAATCAAATTGAAAATCATGATGGTACCCTACAGTTAATCATTCTGTAACTACACGAATATTTATATTCAATTAACTCACTTGCAAAAGAACGAGACTGCGACCGAGACAAGAGACCATGACCGTTTCCATACAATTTTATACATAGCGAAATTGTCGCCATCGCCTAACTTGCGAAACGCGTCGCGGCTTCCCTATCTCGGTCGCCTACTTCAATATAATAATAATAATAAGCCCGCAGGGCAGCTTGTGGCGAGCTGTTGGGGAGTAGCGACCCTACGTACCCGAGTGCTCCCGGGGGAGCCTCTTGTTCTTCATCTCTGGCTCGCCTTCACCGGACGGTTAGAGTGGAGTCGCGAGAGCTTCAAGCTCGAAAGGTGGATTTGAAACGTAAGTGGTGAGTGGGCAACGTGATGGGACCCTAAGGGAGCAAATGATCGTTGTATAAAGCTCAGTGACACCTCTCCACCCTTCAGCCACTCATCTGGGTGTTGCTCCCTTGTCGCTTTTTCTAGTGACTATTTTGGGGAGCCCATCTACCTGAGTTGGCGAGTCACCACCTGCCTATTTTATCCATGTTTTTAACATAGGTCAGGCAGGTGCCATAGTCTTTCACATAGACTCGGTTATCCAAGTCACCAACACCTCACCTCAATAAAACAGTATATATTTATTTTTGCCCATCCCTACAATAGTCCTACACCAACCGGGGGTTGTCCTTGGATACACTTCAATAGTGTATACAAGGATAGCCGCCGGGCGGTGTCACATCACCTTATTAAATTAAAATTGTCTAACGGGCCTCTACGTGTTGACTTCGGCCCCACGCACGCCTTCCAAATGTCCGGGACTCTGTAGTCCCGAGATTATGGCATGACAAACATAATAATAATAATACCACCAACAGTCACACACATAGTCCCCACACTAGGTAAACCTGTGTCGTGGGTATCAGGAACTACGAGGGACTTGCGGTCCCAGAACACCCAGACCCGAGACCAATATTTATGGATCACACAAACATTTGTCTCGGTGTGGGAATCAAACCACGGCCTCTTGCTTCGCAGCCGACTACTCGCCCGCTGCGCCACAAAGCTGTCAAGTCTTAATAACCCACGTGTGACAAGAGGCATATCATCGCAGTTGAAATGCGCAATTTGAAATGCGCTCGAGGCCACGAACCGTCTCGTCGTGTTGTCATGAACCAACGAATTGTGAATAATGAACCGACACGCACTAGGAATTGAAAATTGTGCGATAGTAAGTTGGTACTTTACTTTTAAAGATATTTCTCTAAAATGCCCTACTTAATGACAAGTAATCTCCAGGGCCCATAAACATCTTTAATAATAGAAGAATCATGAAAAGAGATTAGGAAAGGGAGGAAGCCGCTACTTTACGTCGGTTTCCTGTAAGACAGTGGTATTATTGCGATCGTGCTGGCCCATTCATACTGTAGACAAAGCTATTTACAGCGTGGCTCTACCACCATTTATTTGCCTAGTGGATGTTTTTATAGCACAGACCGGCAAACGAGAAAATGGATCAACGGATCGTAAGTGATCTCCACCGTCCATGTACGCCCGAACTTAAAGGAAAGGAATAATTATGGGATTGGGAAGGGGAGGGGATTTGGGCCTCTGGATATCTTACTCACCGTACGAAACGCAGCAGCAAGCCCTTACTTTAAGTCGGTTTTCTGTAAGACAGTGGTAGCATTCCGGTCATGATGACCCATTTATACTGTAGGCGAAACTATTTACAGCGTGGCTCTACCGCATTTTCTTCCCTGGTAGATACAATGTGAAAGCCACGTCACGGATTTACATTGTCATGTTTGAAGTAATTAGAAAATCTTTAAAAACACACAACTGACGACTAAGGCTCACGCACGACGATCCTTAATCGAGTTTAACCCACTAAACCAGCTTACAAAACGTCAAATCGTATGAATAAGTAAATAAGTTTAGTGGTAAATCTAGATTTAGTATCGTAGTGCAAGTCGGCCTTAAACTTGCATCCTTCGTAAATACTTAGAATACATATTTACAAACATACGCACTCACGCCTGTAATCCCCGAAAGGGTAGGCAGAGTTCACCCACAGTTCGCCGGGCGTATCTCAGTCTCATGATGTGATAGGGAGCGAGACTATCGCCATGCCGGGCAAATTCCAGACTCCGGGCTGATACTGAGCATTTCGTAACAGAAAAACCCAAAATCAATTTCACCCGAGCCGGGGATCGAACTTGAGACCTCAGCGTCAGCCTCAGTCGTAACGAGTACGCATTACAACCGCGCCACCGAGGCAGTCTTAGTATACAATTCCAGTGAAAATGGGTTGCTATGTTGTCTTACTATGTAGTGAAGTGGTCTATGTATCGAAACACTTCCCCACGATCGACTCTAGATATTGGATCGAAAGAAGCTGACCTCGCTATTTTATGCAAAGTTTTACATTTTGATACCGTCTTTTGTAGTCTTTGCAATTTCTACTCGGTGGATTAAACAACTTTGTAATAATATGACAGCCTCCGTGGTGCAGGTGAGTTCGATTCCCAAACCAAGACAAATGTTTGTGTGATCCACAAAAATTTGTTTCGGATCTGGGTGTTGTGGGACCGCAAGTCCCACGTAGTTCCTGATACCCACGATACAGGTTTACCTAGTGTGGGGTTAGGACTATGTGTGTGACGTTGTGTGTATTTATTTATTTGCCCTATGCAAAATGTACTTTTATTCATGTTGAGTAGTAGAGTCACGCTGTAGACAGTTTTATCTGCAGCACAAAGGAGCCGGCTTAACCGGGTCGTTACCACTATTGCACAGAAACCCGGCGTAAAGTAGCGACTTGATGCTGCGCAAATCTCTTTTATTATCCCTTTTCTTTATACTTTGATGGCATACATGGCGGGGGAGATCACTTACCATCAGGTGAACCTCTTGCTCGTTTGCCGGCCTATGCTTTAAAAAAGCTATTAACATAACATAATTTAACTTCGAACATGTATCCCAAAAACGTAGGCAGAAGTGTGTAGTTCGTAGTTTACAAAACGTAATTTCGTATAACGTTTTGACACCAAACAAAAACGGACTAAACGCATACACAGAAATCTACACTTAGCTAAGAGCACACTTAAGGGTTGTTATTGAACTGCAGACGTCAGCCACTTATAGCTTAATCTATTTCATTCACAAAAGACCGCACACATTTCTGTAATATATCAATCTCAACTTCATTCCAGAAATGATCCTCAATTGACCTTAACATCGCGAGATAATTGTCGACTATGCAAAGCGTTTCTCAAACAGTGACTCAGAGTACGTCGCACCCTGAGACAAAGAATAACAAACGTCGGGGGCGACGGCAATAAATCAAGTGACGTCATAAATTCTCCCCCCCTGGTAAGAAGTGTCGCATTTTCCAACTCATAACGTAGCCTCTTAATGCACTTTTGTGTGTATGAGGGGTGTATTCGATTTTGTCAATGGTGTGGCGGTAGGGACCTCAAACCAAACCTTAGAAACATTGCTGATTGCTTAAAAGTTTATTTACGTGATGCAAAATGGTACTTTTACTAGTCGATTCAATATACGAGGTGGTAGGTCCCTCGTATGCGAGAGGCCGTCTGGGTTGGTACCACCGCTTTGTCTATTTCTGCCGCCAAGCAGCAGTGTGAAAGCACTGTTATGTTCCGGTTTGAAGGACATTGAAGGCAGTGAAATTACTGGGTATTATGAGACTTAACATCTTATGTCTCGGGGTGATGAGCGCAGTCCAATGCCATGCAGTGCTTTGTAACTCAAAGTTCTGTGTGGTGTTGCTTCTGTTTATGGGCAGGCGTGACGTTTACCATCAGGCGAGCGACCTTCTCGTTTCATCACTCAATGCAATAAAAAAATGCGACTTAATCTAATTAGAAAGTAAAGCTTTGTAGAATGGAACTGTGTAGTTGGATATTCATTAGATCTTACGCCCATTTCGTAATAATGTTTCTTTATCCTATCCTATTTTTTTTATAACGTAACCCGGTGAACTAGCCAGTGGATCACCTGATGGTAAGTTATCACCGCCCATGTACGCCCGCATTACCAGAAGAATCATGGGTGCGTTGCCGACCTTAAAGGAAAGGGTTAGTTAAGACCATGCAGTCAAAAATATCCCAGCCGTTAGCTCCGCCCACCCACCCCGCTACCCGCTCAATTTATACGTCGCGCGGCGTCTCAGCGCTCTTGGAAGTTGTAATAGTGAACATAAAAACATGGAGACTTATGCGAATATTTTTTATTAATAATATGTTTTGCTTTTAAAGATAAATATTTTGTCGATAATATAAAAAAAAATAGTATTCGATCCGTATTTGAGATATTTAAAAAGTAATGATAAATCAGTTTCCAGAGGGGTTGATGTCAGGCAGGCGGACGGTCGTAAATACCACAAGCAAAATCTTTCTGTAACATGTATTAATAAAAAGCATGTTGCGCCGACCCTACTGCGAGTGGCATAAGGGCAGGTGGAAGTAGAATGATAAAGATTGACTATGTATTCGATACTGATTACAATTTTTTATTATTTGGTCTATATGTTTGTGCGTATATTATACAAAACCCACTGAATGGATTTGGACAGGACCTTCGCAGTTTCTTACCATATTTCTAAACTTAGAGTATTTGATGTTATTTTCACATAATTTTTTACCGATGGTAATCAATCGTCTGTGGATTATGTATATATTTTTTAAGTATGTTCACGCACAACTCCGCCGACTTGGATAAATATTTTGTATTTGCTTACTCAGATGGTGGTACCGTTTAATTATGAAGAAAGAAACTTAAGGGTTATGAAATCGAGGGATAAAACACTAAACCGTCGACATTTATACACCTGTTCGGATGATTCTTTCACTAAAAATAGTGAAATAAAAACTTTTTAACAAAAATATTAAACACTCATAAAAAATCCCATATAATTTGAGTTTAGCTATGATGAAAGCCTTTTTTCTTTCTGTCGCGTTATCCCGGCATAACACCAGGGTGCACCTTCAGCAGAAGGGTGGTTAAATTTGACGTTATTTGGTATTATATGGGGCGACTCGCCATCTGACCCCCACAACCCGCAAGGGGACCAAGTTTCGCCATTGTCTCGTCCATTAATCAGCAGAACGTGCAGGTGAGGTTGACTTTAGACTTTGACTTACACTTGAAAGAGTACGAGTAAAAGTTGGCAATCTCCTAGAAAAGTGGGTAAGCCTAAAATGTTAATAAGTTTTAGACTTCTAAAATTTAAACTTACAATCACAAATAACACGAATTTCTTTCATTCAGAATACTAGAGTAGCCCAGTCATCATGAATTCAGTCCAATTTAGTTTTATCAGCATCGGCGATTACAAAAATATAGTTTCATTAAAGAAATTAATCTTAATTGTGACTTTTGAGTGTTAATTTTTAAAGTTTTGATTAAATGTATTTTTATTTTGTGATAATGTGTATAATATGTAAAATAAAAAACATTTTTTTTTTAAATTTACTAAAATTTAATTGTCCATTTCTAAAATATCAGTTTTTTTTAAATCATCAGATTCAAATGCTTTTTCACCTTCGGAGCCTGTTTCTTCTTGCGATTAAATTTTCCTGCAAGTTACATATTCTGGATCCTGTATCATTATTTTCTTTGGATAGAAGGGATCTACTAACTCAGGTAGTAAACAATCTATATAAAAAGAGACAAGTTTACGTTCCATTTCCTTTCTCCAAAACTCGTCGTCCTTTTCAAAAATGTCCACTTTTAGTTTATTACCTCCATAGCTAACAGCAAAGAGGCACATAATTTTTTTCTGGGTCAATCATAGTTACATGCCCAGGTCTACCATGCGTACAGTGGTAGTAAAATCGTAAAAAATAAAACAGGCAATATATCTGACAAAAATAAATCTTCTTGGCCACTGTCATTGCAAAGGTGTTAGACGGCATGCTTAATGCTTAGTTAAATAAGCACATTAAAATTCATGAAAATCTATTTGTCTTCGCCCCACGCTTTAGTGTCTAAAGCATCCTGTCAATTATTACGCGAAGTGCAGTACTTCAGTCTATTGCTGCTTTCTCGACCTTTCCAAAGCCTTTGACCTGCTTCCGTACGATATTTTATGGAAAAAAATGCATAAGTTTAAATTACCAATATCTTGAAATATTGGTACGGATACCAGGTTAATAGCGTATGATGTGCAGGGGCTGTAGGGCGCTCGTATGAGTTGGAATGCGGGGTAAAATATTTAAGCCATCTTTTGACCCCAGGTCTCAAAATGAAAATCTGGAGAGGGAACGAAGAGCGATGTCAGTAAGAGCGAACATGCTGGCTCGCAGGTTTGCGCGGTGTTCAAGAGCGGTAAAGATCACACTCTTTAGAACTTAGTAAAGCTCATTTTATACGTGCAGCTTGTGGGCCAGATATACTCAGAAAGTGTACAACGCTCTTCGCATCCAGTATAATAATGCTTTCAGGATACTGTTGGGACTGCCACGTTTCTGTAGCGCATCGGGTATGTTTGCCGAGGCCAGAGTGGACAATTTCTATACCACTATGCGCAAATGGTGTGCATCTCTGGTGCGCAGGATTAGGGCGAGTATGATCGGGAATGACCATTCTGGGAAAGATCGGGGGTAGATTTGACTGTCAATACATGAGCCTCAAGTCCACTCAAGATCATCATAATTTTCATCCTTATCCATTTATTTATAACATAGGCAGACAACCGAGCAAGTGAATCACCTGATGGTAAGTGATCTCCACTGCTTATAAAACCCACGATAAATAATGAACAGCGATGTGATCAATCTTATCGATCTTAATAAACGGGTGATTAAAATTAACATGAAATTTTAAGATGTCTCGGTTTTGAAAAGAGCCGGTACATACTTACTGTAAGTTTTATGTAATGCCCTTAAAATATTACCACACCTTTCTGTAATACGTTGTATATGAAATTTGTATTCTTTCTTTCCACCTGCCCTTACCCCACCTGCAGTGGGGTCGGCACAACATGCTTTTTAACCCATGTTACAGAAAGATTTGGCTTGTAGTTATTACGACCGAACGCCTGCCTGACGTAAACCTCTAAGGGGAGTTAACACCCAGACCAGAAACAAATATTTATGGATCACACAAACATTTTATTTCGGTGCGGGAATCGAACCCGTGGCCTCTCCCTTCAAAGCCGGCTACTCGCCCACTGCGCCACGGAGGCTGTCAAAATTAGATCTGCATTAAACTGTCGCCTTCTTAAAAACTAAATTTTATTTATATATTTGACTAAATATAGTTTGTATTTCATTTAACTCTACTTTTACTTATTTATCTTTATGAAAAAGTGACTAGACTAGCTAAATATTATGTTTCTATTTTAACTCTACTTTTACTTTTATCTTTTTGACAAAGTGACTAGTCTAGCCAAATATGATGTCTACTAACGAGTGACATTGATGGTCTCGACAGGCGCTAAAATCCGCCTATCCGCTATCACATTAGTAGCAACTAAATCAAATAATTGCGGAGGCGACTCCACTGGCTTTCTTTGTTCCGAAATCATAACGATTTGTCATTAATTATTTTTCTAAAAAAAACGGTAAACAAGTCATTATTATGATCGTATTAACAATAAGTTCTCATAATGTAAATAATTTAATTCTATTTTAGAAATAATGTTACTATTTTGTATAATAATTAATAACACTCGGGCAGAGCGTACGGCATACAATAAAACACGTGTTCTCTCCTTGGCGCACGGGGCGGTACTGAGTTAGCCGCTAGCGAGCAATGCTATAACACACTAAGAGTAAAAACATTAGGTTGAATATTGCGCGCACCGTTGAACCTTAACTATGCACAGAAGTAAATGACGTAAGTCGCAAATCTATTTTAATTAATATTATGAGTTTTAATTGATCTAGGTAAATTTTGGCTTGATGGCAAATAATAAACTGTATTTACTATCATTGAGTATTTTTTTGAAATACAAAACTCAAGCCGTTTATTAGAAAAATGTCAAATTCTCCCGAAAAGACATCGTTTTCGAAATAAAAATGTATCGAGGAAAAATAATCCAATTGCGTAACTGGCTTGAAAACCGATAGAATAAGGCCTGAAAAAACATATATCAAAATTTGACATTGATTGGATATATACTTAATGCAGTATATTTATCCAAAGTCACGTAAAATTTTGGGAGCCTCCTCTTAAGGATTGGGAAAGGGAGGGGGATTCGGGCCTCTGGATACGGTACGAAACGCAGCAGTAAGCTGCTACTTTACGTCGGTTTTCTGTGAGATACTGGTAATGATCTGGTTACAAAAAAAACAAAAAACAAAACAAGACAAAACAGTAAATCATGGCTTTACCACCCAAAAAAATCCTATGCTATCATACTACGGCAAAATGATTACACTAGACCTGATGGCAAGTAATACAGTCCAAATATAATGTCGACCGTTGAAACACACTGCGTCCCTTGACGTAATATCCGAGTGAGATTTTTTATGGCTTTTGAGAATATTATAAACCTTTAATATCGTAATATAGGTTTTTATTATTATTCCGCCATAATGTAATATAGCAGTGATAGCTTAGCGGGGACTGGTATGGACTGTCGAGACGAAAGTCGCAGGTTCAAAACCAGCCCAGGAGCATGTACACCTCTGACTTTTCTAAGTTACGTGTGTATTAATTGTTAATTATCACTTGCTTTAACGGTGAAGGAAATATCGCGAGGAAACCTGCATACCTGAAAATTTCTCCATAAGAATTTCGAAGGTATGTGAAGTCTGCCAACCCGCATTAGGCCAGCGTGGTGGACTAAGGCCTAACCCCTCTCATTCAGTAGAGGAGGCCCGTACCCAGCAGTAGGACGTATATAATACAGGGCTAGTATATTATAATGTAATATATGAGGCAGCCTTCGCGGCAGTGGGCGTGTAGCCGGTCTGGGTGTTTTCTCTTCAGACAGGCGGCCAGCTGTAAAAACTACAAGCCAAATCTTTCTGGAACATTTGTTAAAAGGAAGGTTGCGCCAACCCCACTGCTTGTGGATGAGGGCAAGTGGAAGATGAAGAATTAATAATATATAAGAAAATCCTGTATATCACTATGCACATTATTTACTTCGTCATATATTTATAAATTCCCAGCCATTACTAACATATTAGTCATGTTTATTTCTTATTTCATCCCTCTTTCCACAACAAAAAATATATATTAGTCAGTAGATTTGATGGGGGTGGAAAGATTTAAGACACAAAAGGTGACTCAATATCAAGGCATATTATCACAGCTCTGGCTTCTTTCCCAGCTTTGAATACAGTAGGGAACTATAATGTAAGTGAACTTGAAGTCTATCTACTTTACGTCGGTTTTCAGTAAGACTGTGGTAACGACCCGGCCGAGCCGGTCCATTCGTGCTGTATACAAAACTGTTTATAGTGTGACTCTATACCTATAATATGTTGGTAAAGTAAGCACAAGAATATTATTCCAATAATAGCAATAGACACTGAGAAACCGCTTAAAAAAATTATAAATAAAACTGAATTGTAATCGAAAACTGCCATGAGGCATAAGTTAGAGAAAGCATAAATTAAATTATTTCTTTTTAGACTAAGTGATTGGCATGACGACGCATATTTTAATTTTAGGAAGAATTATTAAAATATTGTCAGAGTAAGCAAATTCTTTCAACGGATTTGAAAATTTAAAGTATATATTTAACGGTGCCCCACAAGATGTCAATAAGTTAGAAATGAAAAAAAAAAACATATTGGTGATAATGTTAGAATATTTAAGTATTTTTATCGCTTTTAATTTACGATAGTAACAAATGATGTAATTTGGTAACTACTGGAACTAACTGCCACCTCGCAATAATAATACGCGACCCCGATTTAGGACACGCTGGCGAGTCCAAAGAACTTCCGCAATGGGCCCTCGGCACAATGATGTGCAGAGACGGCCCTAAACTATACTCCCCAGCGATTGCTCTAGTTGAGGTCTGAGGCTTCTAAAAGGCGTCTCTGTGCTTAATCGCTACTAAATACATAATACATTTTTTTGACTAGAGCTCCATAAGCGCCGGCTTTATTTTCAGGTGAAGCTGTAAAAGCAATAAAGGCTAACAGAACAAATCCATTCGAAAAAAAAATGGTTGGTCTTCTACTGTACTATGGATGTCCTGAAATGAAAGTACGCGAAATTTTAATCAAGCGCTAAAATATTGAACGATAAATTCACGATAGAATGGTCTCTACGGACTAGTTTTCCGGAAAAAGGAAAAAAATCGGGAAATCTTTTTTTAAATAACAGAGCATCATTAATGTTGCTCGGTCGTGTTCGTCGACAATGTCATCCCTTTAATTTCATGCTTGATCGCCGCACCATATTGCTATATTTAGAATTTCGCCATATTTTGTGCCTTACCTTAACGATATTGGTTCGAGGAGTCAGTGGACTGGCAGTAATCCGTCGGGACGTTGTGTGGGGAGCGGGTACTGCCAACCCTAGCTGTCAACGAAACTGTCATGGAGACAGCCCTATCTCCACCGAGTTCATACGTACTTACGTTTATTTGTCAATATTATTATTTTATTGCCTCTTATGTTGAGTTGAGTTGTATTGCGTGGCATGATTCGAATAATAAAAGATGCTGTTTGAAATGTATTAAAAAAATAATCTAGTTACTAATTTACGTCGGTTTTCTGTGAGACAGTGGTAACGACCCGGACGAGCCGGCTCATTCATGCTGGAGACAAAACTGTCTAAACTGTGGCTCTACCACTCTAATAAATTATAGTAGCTTTTGCCCGCGTTAACATTATACAAACTATCATCAGACCAAATTTCATGATCCTAGGTTTAGTAGTTTTAAATAGACACATAGATTTTGGTTTGTTTTTCGTATAGAAAGTACGTGGTACCATTTTAGGTCCACGTTTGACGTCAAAGTTTTCCAATTGTCGCTAACACCCAAAAGTTACACACAATATAGTCCTGACGTAGAATTTAAAAAGACTGCAACCGGCTAAGCTCTTACAATTGAAGTGAAGAGGATCTGAGATAGGTTCGTGTGCCGAAGATTTCTGCTAGCTTTCGAGATTTAATAAACCCCTGATGTATACTGTCCCACTATTAGGTACGGGTCTACTTTACGAATTTTAGAGGTTTGGCCATATTACACCATGTTGGCTTAATGCGGATTGGTAGACTGCACATAACTTCATAATTCTGAAAGAGAATTCTCAGCGCAGGTTGCCTTCGCCGTTATTTTGTCATTTAAAATTATGAAATAATATTTTCTTTTAAGAATGTTGTCCAAAAAGAAGCATATTTATTATACACTAGTATACAATTATAGTTTTGACTTTGAAAGTGATGAAGTTGATTAAAAATCAATAGTAAGTCGTTAAAGTACTCCATTATCATTTCAAAGTTTGTCCACAAATATTTCAACATTCAAATGAATTTAGTGTAATCGTTTTAAATGGTTGTGTATTATTCGATTAACTGTCCTGTCTCTATATCATATTTTATTTGTTCTGTTAAATAGCCCGCTTCATATCGCATGGGGAGTATTTTAATTCTATTTGTGCAGTCAAAACAAGGGCCTGCCCTGATCCCCTTTCAATTAATTTATCCGAACAGATACGTAACCGGATTTTTAGACACTGATCTGACGTTTCGTCAAATTACTTCTGACTGTTGTATTTTTTGTCGCCTTATTTTTCTGTCATAGATATTATTGTTTTAGATTGTAAGTAAACATGGAGTATAAGTAGACTACTAATATCTTAGGCCCAAAGCCAATCTCACCTGCACGTGGTACACTCTGCTGATTAAATGACGAGGTAATGGCGAAACTTGGTTCCCGTTGCGGGTTGTATGTAAAATACGGCGGATCGCCCCACATAATACCATATTAACCGTCAAATCATGATATGAAGGCGGTAACGCCAGGCAAAAAGAATTATTGTATACGTACCTAAAAATAATTATTCTACATATTCAGGTACCTATAGAATAGATTACATTGAGTTTTACATTGTATTGTATGGATTTATTGCACAAAATTATCTTTTAATGTTTTTTGTAAATCGATATATAAAAGAAAATGTTGGCTCCATTTTTAAGCAATAAATTTCCGTGATCGGAGTGTGAGATTTGACATAGTTAAAGTTTATATGGAGAAGAAGTGCTACTAGATATAAAAACTTTATACTTTTTTTTACACCCAACAGTCACACACATAGTCCTGACCCCACACTAGGTTAACCTGTATCGTGGGAATAAGAAACTACGAGGGACTTGCGGTCCCACCACACCCAGACCCGAAACAAATATTTGTGGATCACACAAACATTTGTCTCGGTTCGGGAATCGAACCCACGCCACGGAGGCTGTCAACGAATGCATTCTCATACTCATACGCCAAAAATGAAATCGTTCGAAATGCTTTATAGCTGTGAATAAATCGAATAAAAAATCTGGGCGGTCAATTTTTGTCGGACCTTGATTACGTCCTTCCCAAATATCCTGGGGCCAGCTTTTACTTTATTTCGCTCAGGAGCTAAATCGAAAACCGTTCAGATACATTGCGGTAACATGACAAAGTAAATGTACGCAATTTCGGATTTCGTTTCCGATGTTTATAAATGAATACTGCAATTTTAAATTGAAATTGTTTTGGAAGGGTTAAACTTTTTAATACGACAATTTGATGACACTTGCATCTTATATAATTTATCTAGAATATTTATTTATAGGTATTTCTTTACCAATGCTACCATTTCTATATTAGTGTTTATTTGGATAGCATGAAATGGATAAAAAAAATATGATTCTTGTGATTGGGTAATATATTCATACAGCTGTTATTGGCCCGCGGCCCGTACAATAATTGTAACTTTCCCGCGTTTCTCTTGTATTACAATATTTAAGATAAAACCACTATACCTGCATAAAAACATGGCATCATACGAAACTTCAAATTTTGAGCGATATTTTAGTTTCTTTCGACATTGCCACTTCTCAACGTATGATAAATGTAAAACGTGACTTTATGCAATTTAGAAAGATACGTTTTGTTTTGCCCTTATTAGCTGACTCTGGCGAATCTGTCCTAGTAGTAAGGTCGGCAACGCACCCATGATTATTTTGGTATTGTGGAGATCGCATACCATCAGGTGACCCACTTGCTCGTTTGATGGCCTATACTATAAAAAAGGTAAATTTTAATGTTCAAACTAGGTGAAAAATTATACATAATAGTGTCTGATCTCGTGTCATCTTTATCCATAGCAGCAAGTCGTTACGATGATGACAATTATGCGATCCCAAAATTGTACAATTGACAACAGCTTCCCCTCGCATAAATTACATGTAAGTACCTACTCTTTTTAGTAGGGTTTTTAAAGCATGTATGCAAGAGAAAGACAAAGAGTTTCACGATTTGTAGAGTCGTGTTGGCAGTTACATTTATTGTCCTAGAATACGCTGGTAAGCTGCGACTTGGCTCTACCCTGACATTAACCAGTCTATGCTGACCTCTTACAATTAGGTGGGCCGCATGCTCGTCTGCCCACATAGTCTGTGCAAAAATAATAAGTTAGAAAATATTATATAAAAGAATAAGTTTCCACCCTTTTCATTAAATCTATTTTAGAGTTTGATCATCGTATTTTTATGTATTTTACGCAAAATCAGCACCTGTGACTGATTATGCCAATAATATATTACGTCACTGATAGAACTCTTTGGATTATGGCATGAATAATTTATGGTTTCAATATACGGGCGGTACCATCCACCGTTCGGCGTGATCACGGAACTTCAGCTACGTGATCTCCACGTATTATATTGAATTATTAGCGAATGTAGACACATACGCACTCACGCCTGTAATCCCCGAAGGGGTAGGCAGAGGTGTAGCCAGTACACCCACATTTCGCCAAGCGTATTTCCGTCCCTTATGTGATAGGGGGCGAGCATATCGCCATACCGGGCACAATTCCAGACTCCGAGCTGATACTGAGCATTTCGGAATAGATAAACCCAATTTCACTTTTACCCGATTCTGAGATCGAACCCGAGACCTCAGCTTCAACCTCTGTCGTAACTCGCACGCATCACCACTGCGCCACCGAGGTATTATATGTTTAGTATTTTCGTTATAGATATTTTTAAATTAATCTGGAGATACCACTTGATGTCGAACATTATTTATGATTGCCGCAATCACCAAAGGATACATATTATTTAATGTTAGAAATGGAACGCAATCATAATTTTGTAATCTGTGATTTAAAAAGTAAAAACACATAACTGCGACTTCCGGAATTGTAAAGACGTTATTTCTTGCATATAAATTAAAGTCAGTTATAAAAGCCACATAATTCGTATTTATTTCCAAATAATTCCTACATTTAATTCCAACCTAAACAAACAAAACTTTATTCCCGCTGACACATTTATGCGACATTTCTAAATTTGTTAAGAAACGGATGTTAAACACACATGAAAATTATCGACTGTACAATATTTTTAAATGCGATGATGGACTATTCTACGGATGGACTCAGGTTTAAAATCCTGTTCTACGAATATACAGAACGGTTAGGGGCTAACCTAGTGTCAACATTACCAAGCCGCCCGATGTCCACCGACTGGGCTTAACTATTAGCTACTCGTATTAGTTAATAACAGCTGAGATTGTTTTTTTGCGTGCCCTGTGGTCACCCATCCACACACTGATCGCGCCAAGGATTGCTAAGCACGGTAATCATTACCGATTAGTGAGTGCTATGAGCGCCTTGGGTTTAAAATTATGAAACATTAACAAAGTGACCTAGTCTGCTAACTAACTGGTTAATATCTACTAAAAGGCCTCATCCCACCCACATACATAATATATTTAGTTAACACCTAAAGCCTATCTCACATCAAGTACAGGTTGATGAAATGGAATATGATATCTCTATGATATCTGTGGTTTAGGAAATATAGTAACGACCATGAAGCCCAGGAACTCTGACTGCCTTGAAAGAAACTATATATGATAACTACTATTATATCATTCCCATACTATCTATCTATATAGATAGATACATAAATTCTCATTGTAAGATTGGAATACAATATTTTTTGCAAACTATAAATACTTAACTGAAAATAAAATGAATAAATACAAATGTAAAAAAACAAAAAAGCTTAATTGTGAAATAATTCTTATAGAATTTATTACATTAAGGCCCTATCTTACAATATTAGAGTTTTGGACTACCTATAAGATATTTTTGAAAGTTCCTAATAGACATCTTTCTGCCAATACATTTTTTTATAGCAAGGTCTGCAAAGGTGCCAGGGTCACCTAATAGTAAGATCTTGAAGGAAAGGTATAATTAAGGGATTGGGAAGGGGAAGGCGACTTAGGACCCCGGATATCAGATATATGACTCATATGACTTATGTATTCGAGCGTGTCATATTTTATTTGGTAAGTAAAGTACGCGAGGCTTAAAAAGAGTTGTCCTTCAACGGTAGGCAACGGCTTGGCTGTGCTCTGGCATTGCTGAGTTCCATGGGTGGCTGTAACCACTTACCAACAGGAGGGTCGCCTGCTGGTCTGTCTATAAAAAAAAAATTAGCATTTACAGAGATGGTTAAATAGACACTCAATCTAGTGTACTTACTCGATCAGCAATGTTACTTATGTGTGTGTGTGTGTCATTAAACACTTGCTACTTCATTAATGATTGTAATCGATAACAAATAGTAGGCTAATCAATTAATAGCTTAAATGTATCATATTAGTCACAGCTGAATGGACGCCTCAAAATTAGTCACGAGTAGTCGGGTTTTAATCATTATTAATAATTGATATTTTAATGGTTCGTTGATCTTTGTGTATTGTTGTAAACCTGGGCTGTAAATTTTGATTGATATAGTTTAATTCGTTATATAATTTTAGCAAAGGTCATTTACATTATTATTTATCTACTTGTAATGTTCAATGCACTCCCTGCCTACATGGGAAGTACTGGGGATGGACAGAAAAGGACAAGATAAACTACAGGATGTAAAACTAGGAGACATTATTAGGTTCAGCAGGACTACAAAAATTGCAATGTTAGAAGGGGGCATACTACAGGAGCACCAGTAAAATCAGTGCTTTAGGGTAAGCAAGGTTAGTGATCCCGCATCCTAAAGGAGGGGTTGCCACGGGGGGGGGAGTATCAAAGTGGCGGGACGAAAGCGGGAGTACCACCCAAACTGAGATTAAGTGTGAAATGGTTCATCTGTCCAACTCGCAGACATCCCCATTATAAATACAATCTACTTGTCCACAAGGCGGTAGGTCTCTTGTATGCGAGAAGTCGTCTGGGTTGGTACCACCGCTTTGTCTATTTCTGCCACCAAGCAACAGTGCTGTTAGCTTACAGCACGCTGTGTTTCGGTTTGAAGGACATTGAAGACAGTGAAATTACTGGCAATATAAAGACTTAACAATTTAAGTCTCATTGAGGTTGATTTTGGGCTTAAGATGTTGGTGTTAAAAAAATATATGAACAAATAGCATATTTTCTCTACATAAAGTAATTTACGTGTTACTACATATATAGTCAGTAACTCATTTATAATGAGTTTTCTATGAAAATGATTTAAAGTCCCAGTACACCTATTTAATAATACCTTTAGCATTTTATCAATTATATAATTACCGTAGAGTCTAATAGTTCAATTAAGTAATACATATTCAATTAATAACGCGAAATGACCTGCAGCCTACAAGTAAATGTACTTAAAATCAATTAGTTTTAATTAGGTACAAGTACACAATTGCTGTACAGACTCTACATAATAAGAAGGTAATACATATAACGATTATGACAATATAGCGTGGAAATGAAGAAGGTTTCATGCACGTGTGACGTCTGCGTTGAGTGAGACAATCGCCACCTAGCGTGTGGGAACAATGGAAGTATGAGATTCGATGGTAGAGTTCGGAGTGAAGATATTTATGTACCTACCTACTAATGCTTTCTGTTATTGATTTATACTCTGTGTGTTTTCACTCGTCCTCTAGTACGTATTTAAATCAGTGTTTTTCATAAAACACCAAGCTTTCTTGACTTTGATAATAATAGGTTTTTATGTCATTTTATTTCGATGGCTTTTACTGTTTTGTCATTGCCTCATTGTTTAATGTCGTTCTGTACGAAAAATGTTTAAGCACTATTTTTTACTTACATACGCACTCACGCCAGTAATCCCCGAAGGGGTAGGCAGAGGTGTAACCAGTACACCCACATTTCGCCGAGCGTATCTCCGTCCCACGACGTGATAGGGGGCGAGCCTATCGCCATACCGGGCACAAATTCCAGACTTCGGGCTTATACTACATTTCGTAATAGAAAAACCCAATACCACTTTACCCGACCTGGGGATCGAACCCGAGACCTCAGCGTTAGCCTCAATCGTAACGCGTACGCATTACAACTGTGCCACCGAAGCAGTCCACTATTTTTTACTTTTTTATTTATATTAATCAAAGTAACCACTCATGCTATCGATGCATCTTTGCCAGCATAACGGCAGTTTACCGATGCCCTTCTTGAAGAAATCGGCTGGATGGGAGGCAACAAACTCTTCAAAGGCATTTTGTACTGCCTCTCGGCTATTGATTTTTTTCTCGCCAATCAGTTGTCCAAATCGTCAAGTCATTGTGTTATATAGGGCTGGAGGAGCTGGCCAAATCTTTTATCATCTTCTGGTCATCTTGACTTCATCGTTACTTATGCATTTTTATTCTAATCAACGCAATAAACTAAGGATGACTAATCTTGCTCCTAGCGTATGATGGCGCCACTGCACCACGCCGCGCCGTGCCGCGCCGCTGGAATACCGCCGGCGAGTTTGTAGTTCCGCATTGGTCCGTCACAACGGCGCGTCGCTTCCGTCGCGCCAGTATAGCCGAGACTTCGCTGAGGACGGACGCTCGCCGGTCGCATCCAACCCTCTCACGAAAAAGTTTTACAATTTGATAATCAGGAGATTCTCTTCCTAAACTTAAATCACAAAATACATCACCATGGACTTGTGCATTGACATAAAAAGTATTATTATCAAAGTTATTTGCTAACTTTCCAGCCATTTCTTGTGCAATTTGTGGTTTCATTATCGCATCTAGATACTATTTGCAACAAAAACACGAGTGAAATTGTTTATTGTTTAAAGACTTGCCGTTGAAAAGTTTGAATTTTCTGTTGTTTTTCTTATTTGTGCGGACGTATAGCGCGTTGAAAAGAGACAAGATGAGGTTCAAGCGGACGGGAGCGACAGGTGTGGCGGCTTTAGTCATTCTGTTGGCAACTATAACAGGTAACTTACTTTGAAACTTTTTATTTTTTGTATCACATCAAATATTTTGTTACAAGGGTTTCGAATCACTAGTAAGTTGGAGCTTTATATTTGACTTCCAATAAGGTGCTAATACGATTTAAAAAGTCTTTAACGTGAAGTTATCAATTATAATTTTTTGTTATGTTGGCAATATGTGTGATATAAGTATGATTCACGAAGGTTTAGGTTATATTTTGTTTGGATGTTGCTATTCGTCTTTTCATTTACATTGTAAAGTATGTAGCGTTGTAGAGTCATATAAATAGTAATATTATTTTAATGAGCGCCTGTTTCATTTATTTGTTATTATTACTAAATGTTATTTACATATACGTTTCAATATACAATTAACCAAAAGTCCTACGATATAGCCTAACAACAATAAAAAAAACATTACAAAATCGAACACAAAATTCAACAGTAAATTTCCCACAAATGCAATAAGTAAAAAAACCAGAGTTTCCGACTCGGCTTAACAATTAGAAACTGCATCGATGCTGGCTGTCTGGAGGCCTAGTTGTGCAAAAACCGTTGTCGCCCGTTAGTGAACAGGTGGCGAGATGCGGCGGAAACTCGCTTTCCTGCAACAATGGGTGCCACGTTTGTTCTGGACTCACTGACGCGTTGCTTTCGCATCCGAGCGCCACAGAATCAATCAATTGAAAATCTATGCACAGTACAGCACGAACGTTGTACACATGCTTTATCGCCAGATAAGATTGCTGATTTAATTTGGTACTGTTTTTATCTTGGAATTCCTTGGATGCTACTTAGCTGGGTACAAAAAAGATTAAAGGGAAACTACTACTAAATAGAGATGCTATTTATAGGTAGACACTTATATCTGTTTATCGAGAGATAGAGCAAACATAGCTCATCGGGGAGTAGTACGGATTGCCGAGACGATAGTCACGCCTGGAATTCCCGAAGGGATAGGCAGCGGTTTAAATAGTAGACCTACATTTCACCGAGCGTATTTGCGTCCCACAATGTGGATAGGGGGCAAGCCTATTGCCATACCGGGCAGAAATGCAGACTTCGGGTTGATACTAAGCATTTAGTGATAGAAAAACCCAAAATCACTTTTACCCGACTCGGGAATCGAACTCCATCAGTACAGCAGTCGTAATGCCTGCGAACAAGCGTTAAGACTGCTATACAACTGCGCCATTGATACAGTCCTAATGTGTGTATTCTTAATTAATTAAAGTTTGTATTAACGATCAAGGAAAACGACATTCAAACCTGATTAATTATCCGAGAATATTCTGCAAGAGGAGAAGGTATTGAACTCTACCAATCTGGATTAGGCGAGCTGGACTAAGGTCTCTCATTAGTAGAGAAGGTCCGTGACCAGCAGTGAGACAGTTCAATAAAGGATTCATAATATACCTATGTATGGAGACAACATTACTTTTGATAAAGCCATTAATCATTATCGCATTGGAAAATCATGTAGTTAGGAAAATGTCACCTAGGTGAATGTAGAAGTAAACTTGCAATACAAGTTTCCTATCTTGCGACAAAAATGAAATTCTTAATTAAACCATGAAATAAACCTCACAACATTTAATAAACTTGATTTCACCTTTAAGTATTTGAGTCAGATAACTAAAACGGCATTCTACTCGACAATAGCGTCTCAAATGAGATTTTTAATAGGCAAGCAGGTAAGAATATTGCAATGTTAAAGAGTTTAGTGAGTAATCTTGTCGTTAGGCCGGTGTAAATTGCCTCGGCGCGTGGGATCTTCCCATCAGGCCCGATATGAGAATCTTAATTCAGTCTAGCTAACAAGCTGGAGATCGGATATAAGTTTATAATTGGGGAACTTCCTCAATATTCGGTGTGAGATAACAGATCTGCTGTTAATTAATGAAAATGGCGTATGTGTAGAGCAAGAAAATACGTTATTGGAATATGTATGAAAAAATTATGAATGTCTAATAATTATTGAACAAGATGAAAATACGAGTAAGTAGGTAAAATTAAGAAAGGCATGATTTAGTATAATATTATATGTTTACTGTTCAGAAAATAAGGAACTTGCAATTCAGCAAAAAGAAAAGTCCTTGGAATATGGTTGAAAAAAATAATATGGATCACTAATTATTGAACCAGATGAAAATAAGTAGGTAACATCAAGAAAGGCATGGCCTAGTTTAATATTTTTACTATTCCGAAAATAAGGAACTCACAACCCTTTGTATTCAAAAAGGTATTGCATAAACTGAATTTAAAAAATGGTTTACCAAATAAAGGTCTATTAAAAGTGGTATTCAAGAGACATGGCTAAAATATTGCTGAAGTAGGTAGCTAGAATCTAAAATTGTCTGAGAAATAGTACGAATATTTTGTAATATAACAACTGCATAATAAATAATATCTTTAGTCTTTCATTTACTAGTATTAAGAATTTATAATTTTCGTTAACATATTAAAGCAATGCGTATTGGAAGATATACCCGTCAAAACAAATACAACAGAAATATAATTATTTAGATGAATTATTTAAATCAAGTTGTCTTACTCGCTATTGTCTAATGGTTTAGATATTCTATAGACTAGCGTATCTCGTATGGGGTAAACGTCTTATTTTTTGTTTATTATTCAATGCTTTGAAAGCATAAAAATAAAATGATTGAACGAAAAAAACCTATTGACAACTTTCAATCAGATCAGACTTAAAAATAAATTAATAAATGTTTTGTATAATTTTAATGATAACATGATTTAAGTAGTATTTTTGATGAAAAAAAAACTATCGACAAATTTGTACTGGTATCGGATGAAATTTTAAAATAAATGAAAAAAACATATTTTTACTTTATTTTTGAAAACGTGATTTTTTTTATATTTTCTACAAAGGCGATAAACACCGTAGTTGAAAAAATGACATCCTCACCGAATGAATTCTCGGTAACTGCGAATAATAATGGCGAATATAAAAAAGCTTTACTTATTTTTCAATATAAATATAATGATAGAGTTTTATTTTTGTTTGAATGCTTCGAAATACAAGTAAACCCGTTTCATACGTTGTAAATATACATATAACATTAAAGATTCTCATTAGCAGACGCAAGATTAGCACTACCAACCCCACAATAATGGGTCTTCCATTAGCCAGCAGTTCTTGCTCGGACAGCAGTAACCATCTACATACTACCATAGTATTTACACAATTTCGTAGCATCTGCCGTGTCATTAACCTCGGTAATTTAGCCTGTTAACTCCCCGAGACGGTTGTAATGGCATGTTGACGACACTTTCCGCGTCCATGACCATTTGACTGACTTACGTAATAGTTGTTTGTTATCATAATATTATAATACGACTTTAGTTACGAGTTAAAAGGCTGCCGGGATATATAGAGGGCAGGTTAAATGACTAACTTCAACCCGGTTAAGGTGGTAGGACCCTCGTATGCGAGAATCCGTCTGGATTGGTACTAACACGTTGTCTATTTCTGCCGCCAAGCAGCAGTGTGTAAGCAATATTGTGTCTATTTAAAGGACATTGAAGTCTCGAAAGAATATGTCTCGGGGTGACGAGTTCAGTTCAGTGCCTGCAGTGCTTTGTAATTCTAAGCTCTATGTCATGTTGCATAATGCATGGCGCTTTCCATCAGGCGAGCGACTTGCTCGTCTCGTCATTCAAGCTAATAAAAGTCGGCATACCAAATTCAGACTTGGGATCGAATTGGGTAACTGTTTTAAGAAATTGGATGGAGCGAATGCTATTTGCGACATTGAAGCGGTTCTAAGTCTGTTCACGACTAGATTAAGCAATTTTATTAGGACGGTTTTATTTTAGTAGTCTTGGAATATAGAACGAATTAAATTAGATGATATTCGAAACATCTTGAATCAACATTTTGAATGGTAGAGGGACGTTGTAGACAGATTTGTCTACTGCATGAATGGACTGATTCTACCGGGTTGTTACCAATGCCTCGTAGAAAACCGACGTTAATTAACAGTTTGCTGCTGCGCTTCTTAATGTGAATGAGATATCCGGAGGTCCAAATTACCTCCCCTTCCCGAGCCCTTGATTATTCCTTTGCTTTAAGGTCTGTCATCGTCTGATGATGAGCGTAGTGCAGTGCCATGGTATTGTTCTAGGCCGGCGTGGAAGCTTATCAACTAGACGAGCGACGTGCTCGTCTCGTCATTTAAGCTGTACTTTATGTACTCTCACAGTACCAAAAGAATTGTGGGCGCGTTGCCGACCTTAAAGGAAAGGGATAATTAATGGATTAGGAAGGGAAGGGGGATTTGAGCCTCCGGATATCTCACTCACCGTACAAAACGCAGCAGCAAGCTGCTACTTCGGTTTTAAACTGTAAGAACATTATTATATCGATACAGATGAGATCAGTCATGTAAATATGGATATGGATTGAGCCAGCATTGTAGAGCTGGCTGAAGCTTCCTGGATCAAAATAGCGTGAGATTAATTGCGCTCTCGATTGCAACAGTGAAGGCGTTGATTATTTATGGTTAAGTACAGATTTATCGATGCTAATGCGTATTAGCTAGACGTTAAGCTAGAACAATCAAGATACAATATCAAACCTGGAGGTCAATTCTCGTAATTTTAAATGTTCAAAATATCATTCCGATCTAGTCTCAGCGTCAAGAAAGTTGCAAATGGAATTCTCTTAAACCAATAACCAACGTCAGATATGAACATAGATCGTAATGAGATTGAATGTAGAATAAAAGTCGACTGAAGCCAAAACGGTATAATGCTACTGCTAATGCTAGGTCTAAAAAGACTGTATATTAAGTGCTTGTAACTTGTTAGCTGTTGAAAGTACAATACGCGCAAAATAGCTTGGCCGGTCTGGAGGCCACTCGTACTCGTACTTCAGTCAACTTTTATTCTACATTCAATCTCATTACGATCTATGTTCACATTTGACGTTGATTATTGGTTTAAGAGAATGCCATTTGCAACTTTCTTGACGCTGAGACTAGATCGGAATGATATTTTGAACATTTAAAATTACGAGAATTGGCCTACTGATTATTGACTCTATGTGGTGTGACGTTACTTAATAAGACTGAGATTCAACTTCGACTTAGTCGAACCCTGAGATCTGTAAAACGAACCGCGGATTAGTCTAAGTCGGAGTAAACAAAACGGCGACTCGCCGAAAATTTAATTTTAGTAGATGTTTTTCCTAAGCTATTTTACTATTTTTAAAACATTAAAATTAAAATTGACATATTTATTTATTTGTTTAAACTACAATAATAAAATTAATTAAAAAAGGAATATTTTATCACTTTAATATCGGTCTTTTGAATAAAGATATTTTCGGTAGACGCAAAATAGCAACACAAAAATAGTATGAATGTATAAATTGTAAAGAAAATACATTTTCGGGCGGATAAATCTAGTCTACATAATAACACACTATTCTCAATCTCGTGGATAATAAATATGTTTTAATGTCAAAATTAGATTTATATATGTTTTCTGGAGCTTAAGTTACATTGTAGGCAATAGGAAACGGAGTCGTAAAAATCCTTCGACTTTTCTGAACACATGTCTCAAGCACATTTGATGCAAATCACAACGCAAATTAAATAATTGTAAAGACACATAGTTACGACCGTATTTTAATTTATTTAATGTCAACCGTATTTAATGTCAACGAGTAAAAGATAAGGTGTTTGCATAATAATTTAATTAGGATTTCCCTTAAACTCGTGTGAAGTTTTACATTGTCGCACAAAAACGTTTTCTCAATCACTTTCTCCTTTCTTCTTCTTTTTGGCTGGCGTTCAAGTCAATCAAGTCCACCTTCCCATTATGTTTGATATTATATGGATATTATTGTGGTGGATTTGGTATTATGTGGGGCGACCCGCTGGGCCGTTTGACTCCCACAACCCGTATAGGGAACCAAGTTTCGCCATACCTGCATAAATTGAGCTTTGGGTTGGTTTTTGAGTTCATCGAAATCAATTTGATAATCCAAGAGAGAATGTAAGAAAGAATCTAAGATGTAAAAAAACATCTTCTGTTTTTAAATCCAAGCACATAAAGCCTGCAAAGATTTATCTCGTATTCTAAGCAAGTAACAAAGCACACACTTTCATGTAACTGTACGGATGATGTGGGTCACGCTGATGAATCACATGTGAACTCTTTCTAAGTAACACGTGGAATAGCCTTTACACTACGTGACGTCGTAATGTCAGCTAGTAAAGTAGATCGGTACCGAGATTACTCGGTAAATTGCTTCGATAAACTTAAGTATTCTTATTTTCTACATACCTCGGTTAGTCTTTCTTGGAAGGAGATTAGAGAATTTACAATAAGTAATTATTTTTATGTTAGATTTATGAGAAGTTCTGTATGCCTCTGTAGGCAACTCGCAATTTGTCTGACTAATCGAGTCCCCCAGCTCGCATCAAGTTTTAGATAGAAAACGACTGCAAATAGTAATAAATTGTTTTCGTACTGTAATCGATATATCATGGAGCAACATTCCAGAGTAACACAAACTTGATAATTACTGGCAACTAAGTCCACAAACAAAACGAATAAACAAATTCTAAATTTAAAATCGTCAAAACATTACCGTTACACAAACGGCTATTGGTCGAACTGTCAAATACGTATTCACATGGCCGTTTTAATATCATTAATAAATATTTCCAATAAAGTAAACAATGAGTTCAGCCGCTGTACACGCAAACTAGGCTATGTCATCAACAGATAAAAACAGTTTTATCTAATCTGAAACCGGTAAAGGTATCGAGCATGCACTTCGACGTAATGTGCGATAATGTTTTGTATTTGGCGCGAAAAAGTGACAGCTGATTTTGTTTTTAATGAAGGTGTTTCACCTTAGTTATATAAGACAATGCAACCTTGATTCCTTAAAGAAAGTAAAGAATAATCTAATAATTTATATTTATTTATAAACTCTTTATACATCTTTAAAAACAAAAAAAAAATTAAAAACAAAATAACCTTAAAAATTATAGCGAAGTATAATCGGCGGTAAAAATAAGAATATGAATGTACCGTTTTATAATTTATTCTTATTGATGGAGTATTTAGTTACGTAACGTATAACGCGTAAGATGTATGTATTTTATTTTATCCGACCCTGTTCAAGATTCGTTTAATGCCTTATCAAAACTATTGTCAAAAAAGTAATGTAATGAAAACACTTAATGTAGGTGTAAGACGAAAGTTTCCTTTGTCTATTATTTTTGAAAAAGTAAATGCAAAGGAAAAGAAGTTGGTACATAATTAAATTAAACGGACTCTGGCTTACGATGACTGCATAATAATGCGGTTAGAAGTTTTTCAAAGTACTTTCATACTTATTTTTGCATAACGTAAACGAAATTATCATTAGCAAACTCACTCGTGTCTTATTGTGAGCAGTTGCTTTCACTTTAAAAGTACTTTTATTTTATAAAACGTACCTTGGTAAAAATAATATTGACAGCCTCCATGGTGCAGCGGGCGAGAACTCGGCTGTGAAACGAGAGGTCGCGAGTGCGATTCCCGCACCGAGAGAAATGTTTGTGTGTTTCACAAATGTTTGTTTCTGGTCAAACAAATATTTGCGAACAAATATTATGGTCTGTGTTTCAACTGAATCCTCAAACACTCCACCCACCCTCTACACCTATCATCATTCTTTAGTCTCTAAAAACAAGAGCCACGACGCCGCTCGTGACTAACTTCAGAAGGCCAATTCTCGTAATTTTAAATGTTCAAAATATCATTACGATCTAGTCTCAGCGTCAAGAAAGTTGCAAATGGCATTATCTTAAACCAATAATCAACGTCAAATGTGAACATAGATCGTAATGAGATTGAATGTAGAATAAAAGTTGACTGAAGTACGAGTACGTAACTAAAATTACGAGAATTGACCTCCAGACCGGCCAAGCTATTTTGCGCGTATTGTACTTTCAACAGCTAACAAGTTACAAGCACTTAATATACAGTCTTTTTACGATAATACTCAATATATTTTATTAAAGGAAACTTTCCAGGATATGAGTTTCCGTTACCCATAGTTTTTCATGTCGCGTGCTAATCGTACTAGAACTTGTAGTACGACTATTGGTTTCTATAAGTGATTCACTTCCACGGGAAGTCGGATGCTGTTTACTATTAACAATGTCACGGTGTCGAGTTTGCTCTTCCCTTCGATTTCTTAGTAGGTTTGCGTATTAATTCCGGTTGAGTGGCAAGTTGTTGTTTTTTGTGAGTACATCATAGGTCCAGTAGCGACCTAATAATAACCGCTCCATTTAATATTAAATACCGTCAAATCTATGATATGAGAAGGCGGATTCTGGCATTAAGCCGGGATAACCCCAGGCAGAAAGAAGACATGGATATTCCTATACATACATGAATTATGATGTAAGAGGTTCTTTGATACTCGAAGCTAACTTTAACGGTCGTGAAATAACCTGCGGACCCACGAGCAATAGCAACACAGTAACCCGCATGATCAGCTTTGTGGCTTCATCAAACTTTTCCAAGCCTTTGCCCAGCAATATTGACTAAGAGAAAATTCTATTAGCAGGATCTAAGAGCTACAACGTTTTTTAACGACTACTTTATGGGAATAAGTAACTCGTAAACTCGATCATTGCTTTTATATAAAGTGGGCTCAAATCTCAACGCAGAGTAATAATATTTAGTAGCTAAAATATCAAGAGACTGTAGAACCCTCTAAAACCATCGAACAGTGTCATAAAGCTATATAGACTTAAAAACCTAAAATGGCAAAAGGCGCTCATAGCCAGTTAAACTCACGAATCGGTAAACGATTAATGAGTTAAGCAACCTTTGGCGCGGTCAGTCTATGGATGGGTGATCGCTTAGTGGTATTTCAACTGAGTGTCTCTATGCTTCGGAGGGCACGTAAAAAGTCGGCCCCGGCTGACAAATGACAAATTAAGCCGCCAGGCCTTCGGGCTTCTTGAAAACTTTGACACTAGGTTAGCCACTAACCATTCGATATAGAATAAAACGTATAGCATGTACAGCATTAATGGGCCGGCTCGTCCGGGTCGTTACCACTGTCTCACAGAAAACCAGCATTAAGTAGCAGCTTCCTGCTGCGTTTCGTACGGTGAGTGAGATATCCGTAGTCCCAAACCCCCTCCCCTTCCCAATCCCTTATCCCTTTTCTTTAAAGTCGGCAACGCACCCTTAATTCTTTTGGTATTATGGGCGTACATGGGCGGTGGAGATGACTTACCATCAGGTGACCCACTTGCTCGTTTGCCGATTTTGCTATAAAAAAAATGTTACGGAATAAGATTTCCACTGCGACAAAAATAAAAATAAATCTATATCAACAAATCTAGAGCATCGTGCTGACTTATTCACTCACGTCTGCTTTTAATATAAATAAATATAACGCACCTATAGGTACCTACACAGGGTTCACTTCACAATTCTTCCTTTTAAAATAGATTTTTAGAAATCTGATCACTATTATGGTTGTTTATGAGCGAACTATTAGTTGGCCCACTTGCTCGTTTGCCGGACTCTACTGTAACTATATGAGTAAAAAAGGAACAAAAAAATTGGGAATTTTGCTTTGAGCTGGTTAAAAAGTAAAACATATTACGTACTATTTTATATTACGTACCACGTACTAAACAAAAAAGGTAACAATCAAACCTATAAAGTACAGTAATTCAAAGAGAACTAGTTGGGTACACCCCAACTGTAGAGCTCGTCCTCTGTTTAGAAGTTATATTTAGTTTTTTGTACTCCCAACATCCAAAACTACAAACGAAACTACTATGAAAGAAGAAAGGAGATACGTGAGTAAGATACTGAATATTTCAATGTATTAGTTTTAGATCTCTGGGTTACAATTTAATAGGTGATACAAAGAAATTCAACCGACGATATTGTAATTGTAAAGTAATTTTCAGCATAATCCTGCGAATCATTTTTTGTTAAATTTCATTTGAAGTATTTAATAACTAAAATGTTCCACAGATAGAAAGCTGAGTCAAATCAATCTGTTACTTTAATTCTAGTCAATTAACCATATCTTTTCACAGCAGCGAGGTTTCCACTCGAATAAAATTGTAAACAAGAAAAAAAGAAAACTATTTTTGATACAATCCGTTTTTGCTAGTACTATCTGAACACTTTTACTAGGTTAGGTCCCTCGTATGCGAGGCCGCCTGGGTAAGTACCACCGCTTTGTATATTTCTGCCGTCAAGTAGCACTGTGTAAACACTGTTGTGTTCCGGTTAGAAGGGCATTGAAGCCAGTGAAATTACTGGGCATTATGAGATTTAACACCTTATGTCTTAGGGTGACGAGCGCAGTTCAGTGCCATGCAGTACTTCATAATTTAATGTTGTGATCGGTGTTGCTTCTGTTTATGGGCAGTCATGACGCTTACCATCAGGCGAGCGACCTGCTCGTCTCGGCATCTTAATCTAATAAAATAAAAACAAAATAACTACCTGGCCAGATATAAAATATTTTTTTATTCCTACGTAATGACTTTATGAAGTTATTTATAGGAATAAAGATTAATATTATACAACTCTATAAAGATTGATAAAATATGTTGCGAAGTAAGTAACGCTTATTAGATTTATTCATAAGGTATATCTTTACAAAACAGACAATTCCATGGCTCATAAAATGAAGTCCTTTCGTCTCATAAATATGATAATTTATAACCATTTAATCCTATGGGTTATTTAATGATTTTGACGACTTTACGACGTCCTTGTTACTCAGATTTTGTAAACAAGAATATGACTAAATTACCATCTCTTTTCATTAGTTGAAATCGGAATTAAAAGTGGGTAGTTTAAACGATACTATATAAGGGCTGGTACTGATTAAAAGCTTAGCCAGAAACTGATTGACGATTTTTATAAAGAACAATTTAAACTATAAACAAAGATCACTAACATTGAAGGAAACTACATGAATATTAAAAGAATAAGCATTATAGATAATGTAATTTACCTAATAACAATTTTTAATAAATTAATAATCTAATTTATTAGGTATAGGTTTATTATATTTACTTTTATTTAAAAAATATTTATGTATTCTGTTATTGTTTATTTTTTAATCCTAATGGGACCACCACCGAGAGATAAATTTTTCTGCCTGGCGGTATCCCGACCTAATGCCAGGGCCCATCTTCTCATACTATAGATTTGACGGTATTTGGTATTACATAGGGCGACCCGTCGTCTGACCCTCACCATCTGCAAAGGAAAGGAATTTCGCCATTGCCTCGGCCGTTAATCAGCCGAGTGTACGAGCACTTGAGGTTAGCTTTGGGTCTAAGATGTTAATGGCCTACTTACACTCCAAATAAACCCTAAGATACCAAAAGTCTTATCAAAACCGTCCACATTTGACCACATATCATGTAACGTACATAATAAACACTCTGAACTGAAAACCTTTATTTTTAGAATCGGCTTAAAATATGACTTCACCTGTTTAAGTAAATAGATAAAACCCACATTAAATAAATATACACTCTAATAGTAACTACTGTGACTTTATAACTTGCTTCATTTTAATCTTGGAGTTACAATTCACAACTAATTCGTCATACTTATATAACACGAACAAAGTAAACTAAGTTAATTCGCGTTATTATGGAAAAGTAATGCTTTCTAATTTGACTGTGTAATAATGGTAACAAAAAGTCGGTAATCGGTGAGCAGGGTTCATTTTTGTTACCTTTTTATGATATTTCATGGTGGATGGTTCTCTTTGATGGTGTTAGCTAACTGTGACCGACAGATTTGAATTTTTTTGATGTCATAATTTCACTTTTTTTTCTCTATATTGGCCTATTTTTTCGTATATTGTACCACGATGGAAGCTTTTTTGTCGCCCGTAATATGCGTGGGGTAGAAAAGTTGATTGACCACACCTTTACTGATTGCCTTGTGTGTGGGCCAGAGTCAAGTCCAGGTTATAATGAGTTTTTTATTACAATATCTAGGAATCAGTAATAGGTATCAGTATCGTGTGGAAATTTGCATACCTGAGAAGTTCTCCATAAGAATATTTAAGGTATGTCAAGTCTGCTAACCCGCATTAGGCCAGCGTGGTGGATTATGACCTAACCCCTCTCATTCAGTAGAGGAGGCCTGTAACCAGTAGTCGGACGTATATAATACTGAGCTAGTATAATTATATATTAAACTAGCTGTCCCGCGCGGTTTCACCCGCAACTACAGCAGCGCCACCTACCGGGTCCAATTGTGAATCTAAACCATCCAGGGCGCCACTCAAACGCATACAAAAAAAACATTCAAATCGGTCCAGCCGTTTCGGAGGAGTTCAGTCACATACACACGTACAGTAGAATTATATATATAAAGATATGATTTCAGAGTACCTAGAATAATAAAACTAGCATTATTCAATTGTAAAACACAATATTGAAACTGATAAAATGATGAGCTAAAACAAACCGCAGGCATCTATCAGATAAAACAATAGCTGGACACATACCTCGGCTCTTAGATAGTTAACAAGCATCTGCCGTCACGACAAACAATAAATTGAGACTTTTAACCAATTGACAAGCATCACCCTAGCGAGTCGCACGATCGCACCTCGTAAACATGTCACACGTATTTTGTGTTATGACTTAGTAAATTGACTAAAACGACTAGCACGGGTGAATGTAAATAAAGAACGTACACCACAATTGTACACGATGAAAAATACTCCGCTATGCAGTTGCCGCGCCGCCAACCGCGATTCATTGGAATCAATTTGTTTTTGGATGGTTTTATTCATAAAATAACAATTTGGACGTGTCACAGGAGCGTGTCGATTTTGGTTTCGTTTGTTTGAATTTATGGTCATTCTCATATTAGCCTGTTGGTCCAAGTGGTCAGTTTTACATATTGGTTGTCGTTTTTTAAAGACAAATTTCACAAAGTGATAGGTTCGTCGTATGCGAGAAGTCGTGTGGGTTGGTAGCAAATATACCAGTACTAGCTTTTGCTCGCGGCTCCGCCTGTGTGAACGACCTTTTCCGGGATAAAAAGTAGCCTATATCATAATCCAGGTTATGGTCTACCCGTGTGCCAAATTTCATCCATAATCGCTTAGCTGTTAAAGCATGAATAGCAAACATACAAATTCATAAATTTACAAACATCGTAACATTCACATTTATAATAGCAGTAGGATTTACCAGTTAATATTAACCAATAGCTGACTATTTACCAAATTTTCCCAAATTTATTCCATCTCTTCATTCTTTATTCCATCAACACAATAACTAATACATTCAATTCAATGACAAACTAAAACTGTGGGAACAAACTAACACATAAGAACTTATTTAACGTTCAAAAAGAGTACTAGAAATATCCGCGAGCACGGAAAGAAAAACTGGCATTTCATACATAATGAGTGCAACCTCGTCAAGGTCCGCGGCGCCTGGTCGCCAATCCGGTTAGACCAGCGGGCCGACACACTCTGTTTGGCACATACTGGACACGAAGCCGTTGTTTGATGTTAACGTTACCAAATTAAAAACGTTTTGCAAACTTGTAGTGCCGTAATATTGCCTAATCATTGTCGAACGGCTTGTTGACATGTTTTGCTTCGGCAAGAATCTGACAGATTTCAAGCAGTATATTGTAATTTATCTTACGAGAATTAATTTTTAAAATAATTATTAATTCGTCTTGAATCGGTGAGGTCTTGGGTGCAAATCCTAGGTTTTTCAATTCGAAAAATCACACAAAAGTTAGTATTTGTTGCCGGCATGGCGATCCCTCGCCTTATATTATCATGGTCCATAGAAAAGAAAATAGTTCGGTGAGTCAACAGTTGTACCTCTGCCTATCCTTTCGGGGAAACAGGGGTAAGCTTATTTTATATTAAATGCTACAAAACCGTTCATAACTGCACACCATTTCATCCTCAACTGATAATAATTCAGAACAAGAATATAAGTTAAAAACAATCTGGAAGTATACAAATGTGTTTATGTCACCGTTGACCGGACCTTCGGGATGACAAATGGTGGATGTGAAATTGGATGGGGATTTCTATGCTTGCAAAAACATGTACGTGTTTTACTATGACTGCTTATATGTTTAATTTTGTTTTATTTAGGGTTTTTTCTTAGTTCGATTGTAATTTAAAAAAAAAGTTCGCTCGCCTGATGCTAAGCTCATCGGCCCTTAAACATAAATAGAAGCACTGCATTTCACTGGACTGTTCTCGTCACTCCAAGTCATAAGTTGTCAAGTCTCATAATGCCCAGTAATTTCACTAGCTTTAATGCCCTTAAATCCGAAACACAATACTGCTTGGCGGTAGAAATAGGCAAAGTGGTGGTACCAACCCAGATGGCCTCACATACGAGGGACCTACCATCCAGTAACTTGTAATAAAAGTGCTGGAGCTAAAAACAATTAGAACATATCATATTTTTTGGCACCAGAGTTACTTAAACACAATATCGACATGAAATAAAAAAAACATTATTATGAATCAACAATCATTCATAGGTCAAATATTCTCAGTATAGTAGCATAAAGCAAAAAATGTGGCAAATAACTTATCTAAATTTATAAACCGGTAGTTTACAGTTACCTAAATCATTAGCAGGCAATGCACTTTCAACTAAATAATTCTGTAACAAATATACAACGTATTATAGAAAAGTATGAATATATTTGAAGGTCGTTACATACAACTAACAGAGTGTTTATATACTTATCAAAATCTAGGACATCGTAAAACTTCACGCTAATTTTAATTAGCTGTTTATTGAGTTCGATAAGATCGATCACTTCCATATAAATTAATTCCATATGAATTGCGAGTGAACTATATTTGTCTATGAGACTGTAACAACCCGGTCAAGTCGGCCCATTCATGAAAAAACTATCTACAGCGTGGCTCTACCACTCAAAAAGCTATTGTATATTTATTTTTATTTACAGTACAAAAAACGTGTTGATAACTTATATTGTGTTTTCGATGAAAGCAAACATATTATGCACAAAAGACTTATTGTAATGATAATTTTATTAAAATAAATCGAAAGTTACTTAGGATTTATTTTAATCTGGCTGAACCTGTATTCATAATGGAAGGCGCATTCACGTTATCAAAAACAGTTGAAACAAGAGAAACGAAATATTTCGCATTGTTTTTTCAAACACCCATGAATTTCGCTCGCGAAGCTCTTTCCCACAATTGTTTCCCCACTCGCCGCATATAATTGTACTTTGTTAATGAAACCACGCGATTATATCTGCCCATGCATCTTTATTTTTATGTCCATTATTTCATTAAATAAGGGTGGACAGCCTTGTTACCGATACGTGGAAAAATCGAATAAAGTATATGTAACTTGCTTTTGCTCGCAGCTCCGCCCGCGTAAACGACTTTTTCCGAGATAAAAGTAGCCTATATCCTAATCCAGGTTGTGGTCTACCTGTATGTCAAATTTCACCTAAAACCGTTCAGATTTTAAGGCGTGATTGACTTACAAACATCCAAACTTTCATATGTATAATAGTAGAAGGATAGAGATTTTTGGACTACGTTGTAGTGTTGAGAAAACGGTGATGTTCTAGGTTCAAAGTGTGCTCAAATTTATATTCAATTATTCGAAAAAAAATCTCGTGTTAGAAATAAGCACGGTGAGCCGAGTATGGACTAGTTGCATCTCTGCCTATCTCTCTGTGGATATAGGACTGAGTTTTTATATATCTGTATGTTAGTGTCTGCAAAGGAACATAGATAGATCGCTAATTACTAGTATAAAAATTGCTTTGAACCGCATATCTTAGTGCTGTGTGCTCAAAGTGGAATAACCTCTAACGATACCTAAATATCTGGATATCAATCTACCATGTTTTTAGTTCAGACAAGTTCAAATACAGTCAAATTACCAGAATTATAAAACAACTTTAACCAGTATATTAACTTTCTACGCGTATTTCAGTAAAAAGAAAACACGGGAATTCGAACCCGATCGAGTGCAGTAGTTAAGTACTCGCTACACGTTGTGAAATGATACTATGGTTAAAAAAAGAGAAACCAAATTGTTTGCTAATACTTTTATTGTTTTCTTAGATATACGTTTGAATTGAATTCAAACTAGAAATAAAGAGCCGTGTGAATATGACCCTGACAGTGCGTGTTAGATTCTAAAATGGAAAGTGCTTTTACGTGAATAAATTAGGTGTAAACTGCTCCAGTATAATATGTTTGCTGTGAAACCATGAACCAACCATACCAGTGTATGTCTAAGTAGTAAGTAAAAATTCATTTAACTAACTTTTGCTTTTAGCTCCGCTTGCGTGAACAGCCTTTTCCGGGACAAAAAGTAGCCTACAGCCGGGATAAAAAGAAGCTTATAACCAACTCCAGGGTCCTATCTATCTCTGTACCAAAATCATCAAAATCGGTTTAGTGGTTTAGGCGTGAAAGCGTAACAAACAAATACACTCACTTTCGCATTTATAATATCAGTTAGTATTTCATGCTGTAGTAGAGCCGTGTTTGCAATTATTTTGGAAACATATGACCTCAATGGAGCTGGGCAGGGTACATAGCCAGACTATGTGACGACATGTGGATCGAAGTAGTGACTGAATGGAGACCAAGAACCATCAAAAGAATCCGTCCGCCGACTAGATGGGTCGATGGCGTTAAAAACGCAGGCTTGTTTGGGGTTTCGAGAGGCCTATGTCCCGCAGTGGGTCGACACGGGCTGAAAATGATAATGATGATGATTGTAAAATGGTAATCCGTAGTCACTGCCAATAATCATTCATAACAATCTGATAAATATATACATACATACGCACTCACGCCAGTCATCCCCGAAGGGGTAGGCAGAGGTGTAACCAGTAAACCCACATTTCGCCGAGCGTATCCCCGTCCCAAGATGTGTTAGGGGGTGAGGCTATTGTCATATCGGGCACAATTCCAGACTCCGGGTTGATACTAAGCATTTCATGATAGAACAACCTAACATCACTTTTACCCGACCGGGAATCGAACCCGAGACTTCAGCGTCAGCCTCAGCCGTAACGTATACGCATTAAAACGAAGCCACCGTTGCAGTCATTCTGATGAATTTAATGTATAAATCGTAATCTATTTTATGTCCATTATATTTAGTCAAACTACTGTTTGTATTATGGAGTGAATGTCAAGAGCAGCCCAAAGTAAAACACTTTCACGTTTATCTTGCCCCTTAACATTTAATGATTCATCCATATCTTGTGCTATTTCGGATCGTAAGTGGAATGATAAGTCCGAAACGCATCCCACTGAAGTATCAATTGACTAAGAACGTTAAACAGAGAGGGAAATGCACTTGGAGGCGAATATTGTTTAACTGCCTCGATGACCTAGCTTCGTTCAATAAATGAAATGTTTAGCTTGCTTAGACAGTTGTTTCTTTAAATAATAGCGTGTGGAAGTATAGTTAGCAAAACCAGTCAAGTGCGAGCCGTCCTCGCGCACCGAGGGTTCCCTACCACAAAAACTTTTTCTTTCTTATTTTTATAATTTGTTAGGATATCGCCTTAATTACACATATTATGTAAAAAAAAACGCCAGATACCTATTACGATTCAAAAGATATAACCCTTTAAAGGTAGGCGTTGGAGGTATAGGCTCTGTAAATGGGTTCCTTCCGTTAGTCCCTTCTGGGTACCGCATCTTAAATTTAGTACTTTTTAATAGCATTGTATTCTAGGCTTTCGTTTTTTTTATCATATGCCGGTAAACCAGCAAGTGGGTCACATGATGGTAAGTGATCTCGACTTGCAATCTAGGACAATACTAAATGATAAACATTGGAGCTTTTGTCTCTCATCAGCAGTTTTTTTCGCTCACGCTCTTCACTTAATCTATAAGGATGTGATCAATATTATCGATGGTAATAAACGAGATGTTAAATTAGCGTGAAATTTTAGAATGTCCAGATTTCGATAAGATCCGGTACATAAAACACTTATTGTCAGGTGTACGTAATAAGCCTTAAATATTACCACACCTTTCTGTAACACTTTGTATAAAGAATCATGTTCTATATCGGCATAATGTAACATTTTCCACAATTAAACTCACAAGGAAAATGTGTCCAAAATGAAAATAACCGTTTTGATTCTTAAAAGACGATCTCATAAAAGTGTGTGATAAAAAGGGTTATGGTATTAGCCACGCTACATAGAGTTCTAAAGGTTTTCTAGACGACCGCTCAATAAGAAAGGGTTCAAGGTTTTCGAAAGGTATTTTTTACGATGCGTACGACCGTACCGTAGACCTTATTTTCAGCATCTTAGGGTAATAACGTTATATATTCGTCACGTATACTGTTTACAAATCATGGAGTTAAATATATGGTAAAAAGTCAAACGATTGTACCTATTAGGCTAGTTCCCGATTGGTAAAAAACAAACTTTGCAATGTGGTTTTGGTAGATCAGTTGCGGCTTCATTACAAAACGTTGACTAATTTAAGTATTGATTTATAACGAATAGTTGCTATAGCAACCCAAAGTAACTAGACTGTTTAACCCTAGGGGCCTTATTCGTTATGATCGTATCGATTTGTAACGTGCCCGTGTTACGTTACGATGAATTCCTAAAATTGGCATTGAATGGTGTTCTCTAAGCTAATGTCAAATTTTATAAACGCGATGAGGAGCGTTACGTGCTTTGATATTGGGTACTAATTCCGCGAAATTGGCGTAACGCGGTCGCCTTACGAGTTTATAATTCGAGAATAAAGCCCCAGATTTCACGCTGTTAACGTAACGCGGGCGCGTTAAGGGTTTGTGCGAATAAGGCCCCTCCCTGTATTAAAGTTAGTCTACGTTGAGCATTGAAGTCTATCTTCAAACTCTACTTTTTTACTTTCCATGTTCCTGACCAAGAGAGATGTGATTAAGAACATCGTAAATATAATATCTACCTTAAACTATTTTATTATTACATGACTTTATTATTGCTTTAAATTGCGTTATTATTATACGATTTGTAAGTCAAAAAACTGTTATAGCATTACGAGTATAACGTCACTGCTTAAAATAGCTTCTAACGTTATTATTACATGATCAGTAAGATATGTATTGTAGTCTACATCCATATCGTAGGAGGTGTAGGCGGATGATGAGGCCCGATGTTAACTACAATAACTGTGACGATATCTATAGGTATTAGATTCAAGTTATTTAATGTTTATATAAAGTAAAACCCAAAAAAAAAGGTAATTCATACCATGATTTTTCATTCTTACTGCCTGACTTTATCCCGGCTTAATGCCAGGGTCTGCCTTCTAGTACCATAATATTTGACGGTATTTGGTAAATACACAACCCGCAACGGGACCCAAGTTTCACGATTGCCTCGTCCGTTAATCAGCAGAGTGTACCATGTGCAGATGAGGTTGGATAGTAGCCTAAGATGTTGGTGGCCCACTTACACTTCACTTATGGTAATTAAATTTCTAAACAAATAATAATGTAAATAAAATATTTTGACGCTAATATTACTTTTATTTTCCGAACATAGTGGATGAAGGTTAAAACCTTACACTCTGATTATATTAAACGAGCCCTGTGCCTAGCAGCGAAACAGTATATTACAATTCTAAATTATTCAATAATATTGCACATAAAAATAAACTGTTATTAACCGTCCCTTCAGCTGGCAACATTAAAGAACTATTTGTACCGATATGATTGAGTGGTCGTAAGTGGCCCGAAGGCTATTTTTGCATCTCCTACCTATTATTAAAGCTTTACAATCGGCATATGAACTTGCTCTCTAAATAGAGCGTATAAATAGCATGTTTATGGTCATTGGTTCTATCACGCCGATGCAGTTATGGTCAGATTGACCGCTAATCAAATTGGCTATACTTATGTTTGAAAAAATCGTGTTCGCGTCATTTTCGTGAGATATTATATTTTTATAACTTTTCACGGTTAACATATTGCACTTACCCCTTCTATCCTAAGGTTTTATGCACTTATAACTTCCTACTACTATTATAAATGTGCAAGTTTGGATGTTTGTTAGTCAACGCCTTAACAGGAGATCGGTTTTGGTTGAAATTTGGCACACAGGTAGAACATGACCTGAATTAGGACATAGGCTAGGTTAGGCATTTTATCTTGGAAAATACCATTCCATTCCAAAGACCATTCACGGGCAGAGCCGCGAGCAAAAGCTAGTATTTAAATTAAAAAAACGACCAGAGGTAGATGTAGATGTAAATGTCTTTGTTGTCCCAAATTATTAATGTTTTGTACGTCCTCGGTTTAGTTTCCCAAAAATTGCTTTTTTTATTAGCCTGAATGATGAAACGAGCACGTCGTTCCCCTAATGGTAAGCGTCACGCCTGCTCATAAATAAACACAAAATCATACAGAACTTGAACTTCAAAGCACGGGACTGTCTTCGTCACCCGAGACATTAAGTCTCATTATTGTTAAGTCATATAATGTCCAGTAATTTTACTGGCGTTAATGACCTTCAAACCGAAACACAACAGTGCTTACACACTGCTACTAGGCAGTAATAGACAAAATGGTAGTACTAACCCAGACGGCCTTTCGCATATCTTGTGCTACTTTATTAGTTAACACGAAAATATCCAAGTTAGGTATAATTTTGTTAGCCCAGATTATAACATCACACAATTTAATCCGCATGCGGATGGCCAAGCCTCATTTTCATCTTCATCCGCTGCAAGCCAAAGGACCTGGCATAATGACGTCATCGAATAGAAGCTACTTTGGCAGTAGGCCAACTGATAACCACTCAACCCCAGCTTACCCCCGATGTTTAATGCCCGGTTAATGACCTGCGCAGTTTCCAGTACGTAGGTACCAGAAGTTTCGTTGATTATTTAAGTTACTCCACTTGCTAGTATGATTTGGGTGTACTGGGCATAGTTGAACTGCAGTTTGTATACTATATTATTGGTGAAATATATTGGTTTATAATTCCAGCAAGAGAATTTTAAATATTATAAGATAGAATTTTAAAAATATTTAATAAAAATATCGACAGCACCGAGCTTTTTGCGAAAATCTATTTTAGTGTTTTACATAAGTTAATTTGTTTCAATCCACCCTTACTTACATCATGTCTTACAAAATACATTATACAATTAGAGGTATAACAGGTACTTAATACGAGCAAGCAGATACTTCTAGATAAGTCTCACATTTCAATGCAGTTGTTCTTAAAAATCACAGTGAAACTTCATGCGAGCAAAAATATGCTTTTGGAGCGGACGTGGTTGAAATTTTAAAAAGACATTGGCAGACGCGCTGTCTCACGTAAGGAGTTTTATGTGCATTAGCTCAGGCGCTGTTCATGTCTTTCGATAGTTATATTAAAGATTAAATGTAAAAAAGATTTCTAGAAAAATGTGGTAAAAAAATTATTACGATTTAAAAAACAACCTATAATTTATGCTATTAAAAATGAAATACGTAATATATTTGGGCCGTAGTATAGGAAAGCAAATAACGAACGTCTGATCACTAATACGTTTATTCGGGGACTGGCACATGACACTTAGTTGACAAGTAGGAAACACAATCTTATATTTATCTACATTTATTAATTATAATATAAATGTTACAAACCTACATTACAATATTTAACGATAAACCATATTCGGTTTAAAGAGGAAAGAATGAGCGACGTAATTTTAAATATATATTATTTCTATATAGCATAGGCCAGTAAACTAGCAAGTGAGTCACCTGATGATAAGTGATCTCTACCGCATATATACGCTCACAATACCAAAATAATCATGGGCGCGTTGCCGACGATAAATGAAAGGTATAATTAAGGGATTGGGAAGAGGAGGGGGATTAACGACCCGGACGAGCCGGCCTATTCCCAGCGTGGCTCTACCACTAAAAAAATACAATATACCTTATTAAACCATTAGTAATCCATCTTTTGTATTTGTATAGTTAAAGGATATTTATTAATCGATTCTAGTTTATCATCGTTAGCTTATTCGGATACAGGTAGATGTTTCTCGTAGCACCTTTTTGAACTCGATCTATGCCCTTTTCATAAATCCCGCCTTAGAGTAATAACACCATCGCATCTTCTTGGCAAAAATAGATATGCAAGATCAGTAGTAATATTATTAATACGAAAGCAATTTGTTATTAACGTTTCATGAGGTACCAGTTCAGCTCAATTGGGTATATACAATATGTGAAATATTGATGTGGAAAATATAATGAAAACGACAAATATATTACATTTTAATTTCGTAACATACGAGTTTTTTTACGAGTGGTAGAGCCACGCTGTAGACAATTTTGTCTACAGCATGAATGGGCCGGTTCGTCCGGATCGTTACCACTGTCTCACAGAAATCGACGTAAAGTAGCAGCTTGCTGCTGCGTTTCGTACGGTGAGTGGGATATCCGGAGGCCTAAATCCCCTCCCCTTCCCAATCCCTTAATTATGCCTTTCCTTTAAGGTCGGCAACGCGCCCATGATTCTTTTGGTATTGTGGGCGTACATGGGCGGTGGTGTTCACTTACCATCAGATGACCCACTTGCTCGTTTGTCGGTCTATACAATAAAAAAAAAGCATGTATGAAGTTTGAGAAATGTAAAGGACATATATTTTTTGGTTAATGAACACCTTAGAAATAATACATGAAAAAAACCTTACAATGTAAATTTTCTCCCTCGAATTAAGAAAAAAACAAATTGTTATAAAATCCACCTTTTGTAGCTTGAGGTATAAACGCAACCCTGTAAAATTAAGATTATATTGATTGTAGCTGTTCGTTATCTTATATATCATTGTATCTTCAGTCTTTCCAATTTTGAACGGAATAGTTTTGAGTTTTATTACGGGATTAAAGCTGCCTTTATCACGTGTAAAGTCATACATACTATGTAATCTGACAGATATAATAGATTATATTCTATATCAAATGGTTAGTGGCCAACTTATGGCCGTTCCCTATATTCTATCTATCGACAGATTTGCTTACTATCAATAATGTTTTGACAGATCTTCCATACAAAATGTATCAAAATTTTACTGCCACTAGGCAAATCTGTCGATAGACATAATATTGGGAACGGCCGTTAGTGAACGGTCAGTTGAAATACCACTAAGCAGTCACCCATCCATTGACTGACCATGTCAAGGGTTGCTTAACTCACTAATCGTTTACCGATTATTGAGTGCAACTGGCTATGAACGGCTCATAAATATAAAATGGATTTTAAAAAAGTTTCAACGAATCCTTACAGGCACTAGGTTAAGCAGCTTGCGTTTTTTCGAATAGCCACAAATCTATAGATATCTTACTTTTACATATTCCATTGTTTGTTCCAAAACAATTTTTTTCATTTTAAAGCAGAACGGTATTATGATAAGGCAACTTGCAGGCTAGGGTTGTCACGCTTTCATAAATATTAATGAAACGAACTTGTCTTTGTTGTTATATTAAAATTAATGCGCTCAATTGCTTGTAACAACCCGTCCGAGATGCCCTTTACGGTGGTGTTATTTTAGTGTAGCAAAAAGTCGCTCGTCATTCCCTCATACTCGTAAATGATATAAGTTTACATTTTAAAATTGAATTAGTCGTCGCAAGTGTTATGAGAAGGAAATTTATAACACAATCGAAGCATCAATTTGGCGTAAAGTAACATTAACGTTTTTTTTAAATATCAGACATGGTTTACTGGTGGGTTCTATTGTATGCGAGTCCGTTAAAATAGAACTTTATCTGTTTTGGCGGAAAATTAGCAGTGTGTAAGCACTGTTGTATTTTGGATTGAAGCCATTCAAATTACGAGCATTATTAAACTTAACATCTTATGTTTCTGGGTAAGTGAGGGACCATGCAGTATGTGTAATTCTATGTCCTGGGTAGTGTTGTTACTGATTATAGGCATAAGGCATGCATGCAATCACGCGAGCGAGTTGCTCGTCTTGTCATTCAAGCGAATACAAGAAATGTAAGAGAGATTCTTGATCATTAGAATCTGAATTAAGAAAGTATTCTAGATGTCTGCTCTTTAGTATTTCTCAGTCCTTTTCAATTTTATTTTCATGACATTGCGGCTCTTTTACACGTTATCTTTTCCGAGTCTTATTTGCAGTTTATTTCTTATTTACATGTTCGCCTTCTGGCACATTTCCATCCCACGTATGTGTGTAAAGATCTCATCGCTGTGTATCTTATCCAAAATCTTTTTGGTCAAATCTTTACACGTAGGACCTAGTGATAAGACTGAATTGTATGATTAAATATTAAAGCAGAATGTTTAATCGAATTTTATATTTTTCATAACTATAAAAAATCCTACTGGTTTGTAAGACACATAGGCCCGTATTACAGAACAACACTCAAGTGACCTCTTTGCTAAGTGTCGATTTCAGTATACGTGATTGGTTTATTTTTGGCGCCAAACAAAAACGTTCTGTAGTACGGGCCTTAGACTTGAGCCTGCTTTCCATAGAAGTAGGCTAAGTTCCACTACGATAGAATCTTTTCATACCTGTTTGCAATATAATAATCGGTAAACTCTTGTGGTATAATATATGAAGTTCTAAGTATCCGAACGATGTAATAAACACTCCAACAAGATGTATATTTATTAAATGATCGAAGCGTAAACCGTTCCTTAATAGAACCAATAAAAGTTTATACGTGTTTAAGTAAAAGTGAGTGTTTAATATGTCATCAGGCTGTTTACGGCTTGTTTCAACAAGAACCCACAATTAGACACATCCTGCGAGGGTGTCGGCTGAAAGTTTTATGGTGGGACTATGTCTAAGTACTTTGTTTTGTCGGTCATGGGACATAAAGGGTATTGTACTAACAGTGTGAAATTATAATGTTACAAGTCCATGGAGTACACACGTATCTCATTATCCTACTTCCTACTATTATTATAAATGTGAAAGTATAGATGTGTGAGTTTGAGAATTTGTGTGTTTTATTAGTCAATCACGCCTTAACGGCTGAACGGTTTTGGATGAAAATTACACAGGTAGACCTGGATTAGGACATTGGCTATTTTTTATTCTGGGAAAAGTCGTTTTCGCGGCGGAGCTCTGAGCAATAGCTAGTTTCGAATAGATATCCAGTAAATTACATTTATCTCTTGGTTGTAGTGTGCCGTTTATTTAGAAATGATAAAGGTAGTTGACTTGACATTTTATTATTAAAATCAATAAGTTACGTTACCCAAACCCTATTGCAGAAATATATTTTTTTTTTTTTTATAAATAAGTTACAAGCTTGACTGCCTCGGTGGCGCAGTTGTAATGCGTATGCGTTACGATTGAGGCTAACGCTGAGGTCTCGGGTTCGATCCCCGGGTCGGGTAAAGTGGTATTGGGTTTTTCTATTACGAAATGCTCAGTATCAGCCCGGAGTCTGGAATTTGTGCCCGGTATGGCGATAGGCTCGCCCCCTATCACATTGTGGGACGGAGATACGCTCGGCGAAATGTGGGTGTACTGGTTACACCTCTGCCTACCCCTTCGGGGATTACAGGCGTGAGTGCGTATGTATGTATGTATGTAAGTTACAAGCTATTAAAATCTGATGGAAGGGACTAATTGTCAAATGACAGACGATGCAAACCTTAACGTCGCCGTGCAAAATGACCGTTACGGTGTAGTAATTTCACTGGCTTCAATGTCCTTACCAGATGGTTATTTATTTATTCCCGTAATACATACCTACTACCTTGTAATTGAAAGTTATGGGTGGTCACTTCTTGTAGACCAAAAAATCTTCATAGAGAAGAATAAAAATATCCTTTCAATAAACCTAGAAAGTAGGTCTGCTATTGAATCACTTTTATGTTCCATAGCGTGACTCATCAGTAAATGTGTCGTCAGCTTTACACATTATTGACACAAACGAGTAACACATCCGGGCGGGAAGCTGCCTCATATCGCGTTACTTTCGAATAAACAAAGGGGACAACAATTAGGGTTTCAAGCTACACCCAGTAGTTATAATTAAAGTGGACAGACACCTCGCGTTGACCATTTTACGGTTGCGGTCGTTTTAAAATAATGGCTCGTCTACTTGGGTTCTGTGTTTGACGGATAATGAAGGCAAGTTTAATTTGAATGTATTAGCGGTATATGTTTTGAACGTTAAAAAAATGGTGACCTTCATTAAATAAAACTAAAAAACTGCTTTGTATAATATATTTGCTATTATTGAAGATTTCTGTTCTTCATGATATGTTAATACAATTTATATGAGACCCTTATTAGTTTCATTATTGTTTTCAGGTACTATTATGTGCAAATATACATAAAAATACAGGCGAATAGAGCCTCCTCCTTATTTCTCGTTGATTAAAAATAATTATTAAAATCTAGAATTTTCAAAATTAAGAATCTTTTTTTGAAGTCGTAAGTAAGAGTAGGCAGAGGTGCAACTAGTGCTGCATTCACGTTTCGCTGAGCTTATTTTAGTCTAATGATTTGATGGAGACGAGCTTATCGCCTAACCGGGTACAAATTCCAAACCCAGGCATGAGATATTTCGTTTTGAAATACAAACAAATTATGATTGCCTGACCTGGGATTTGATTTCAAGACCACAAGGTTTCTTAGTCTTAGTACCCTGCTACTAGACCAATGAAGTTTTAAAATGTAAATATATTTTATTCAGTTTGCCATTTACTGAATATATTAAGTCTCTGGGGAACTAGGTAAATGTTCTTCATTTTTAAATAAATTGTGCAAATGAATGCCACTGCCAGCAACCATCCTTAATTCACGTTAATAAAAGTCTGGGATTTAGACCAACGGATCTATGTCTGGTTTTAAAACTTCGCCGTATTTCATTAATGTAGACATTTGGTTAATTGTTACAATTGCTGACGCGACTCGGCCGCATTCCGAAGCTAAGCTTTGTCATCTGAATGCTGTTGTTTTATTGTTTTCAACTGCAATGATTGTCACTTGCTTTATAGAGCATAAATTATTTTGCAGCTCGTTGTTGTTTCTCCAAAATGGGTCACTAATCCGGAAGTCGAATAAAAAATGTTTCGCTAATTGTAAGTATATGAAGGATTCGTAATGCAACAATAGTTTCAAAATTTGTTTTGTTATATTTTTATTAGTCAACTTTGGTTAATAAGGTATAGGTTAAGGTGTTGCATACGTAGGACCTACCACCTACATACGCACTTACACCTGTAATCCCCGAAGGAGTAGGCAGAGGTGTAGTACACCCACATTTCGCCGAGTGTACCTCCTTCCCATGATGTGATAGGGGGCGAGCCTATCGGCATACCGGGCACAAATTCCAGACTCCGGGTTGATACTGAGCACTTCGTAATAAAAAAAACCCAATATCACTTTTACCCGACCCGGGGATCAAACCCGAGACCTCAGCGTCAGTCACCATCTAGTTAAAAATAATAGCTTAAACTGCGTTTATGTACACTACGTCACGTTTAACCAGACATTCAAAATGAAACATGGATTCTCTAGCCATATCCGAGCTCATCAAAGAAGAAGTAAGAATTATCGTCGAGGAGGATCAGCATCAGCATTATCATATTTTATGTGCTCAAACTTATCCAATCTACTGATATTCGTAAAACACAATCCATTTTTTACATTCAGTTTCAAAATTCCACATATTGGACCAGGCAACACAGCATACTACGTCTACCTGTTCGGCTCTTTGTCGGCGCGTGCCTCAGTTTTATGAACGAGTGCTCTCCAACTCGGTACCACTTGTTTCGACTTATTTAATCTTTTGTCCCATTTGATGTGGGGAGAGGACTTTAAAAGGCGACTTATAAAATATTATAACGTTGTTGTGAAAATACGTTCCTTGTGAAACAATCACTTAAATTTACACATAGCTGCCAATGCCAGAAGCTCATTAAAATCATCTCATTAACAATAGGCACCAGTTTCACGCCTAATCTCACGCACAGCTTCCCTGACGCCGAATTACACCACAAAAGAAAAAAAACAAAAGACGCTAAACAATAGAGCGCGTGACGCGTGGGGCGTCTCGGCCCATTGTTGGAGCCCCATCGTTCTTGCCAGTCGAATTTTAGAGCTGTCGCCCTTTGAACACGCTTTTGTATCACGTTCCGAACGCACCATGAATTATGTGCATCAATATTGACGGGTCTTCGATTTGGTTCGTAATGCGCACTCAAATAAATCCATATTCAATTATGAAGTATCAATAAATCATTCTTTCCATCTACTTGCGAGTTGGGCATTACAAAAACCGGCGAGCGATTAAGTTTCAAGAGCATCTTGAGATCTCGAACGTTTGTAATCGGAGCCACCACAATGTGAGTTCTCAAACATGAATCCCGTTGAAGAACGAGTTGATTATATCTTTTCTTGTGCAAGCGTTGCTGCCTAACTAGCGTTTACACGGTTTTATTGCATCTGATTTTATAATTATCTCGCGTGAGAGAACCATTTAGCATGAAAAATATTAAGTAATATTGCATATCCGACGTGGCCGAGGCACTGTGAAATGTGGAGCCTTTTATTCCTTCGGGCTGTTCTATTTTAAGCGCAGGTATCTCTCAGTCCCAGACAATCTCAACCACCACGGCTATACGCAGAGTTAAATAAAATTAAAACCTTTATGAAATTCCTTGAGTAAATCTTGCTACGTATTTGAATAAATTTTTGCTCAACTCGTCTCGCGGAGTATAAAATAAAATTAAGATTTTTCTTTACTATATATTATATGACTTATCGTTTGTATGATTTCGCTAATTCATAACGTGAGAAAATGTTATTGGAATGTGGGATAAAAGGAATGGAGAAATCAAAAAATGAAGATATTTTCGAATAAGAGAATGTAGCGAGACATTCGGACGCGTAGGAATTCGTGATCGGAGGGTCGTTCGACGACCCTACTCGCACTAAAAAATACCTGAAGTGGTAGCAATGCGGAACCGCATATATGAACAATCCACGAGAGAGTTCGTCGTTGCCAGCCTCCATCAGATGCTTTAAGCAATCCTGCCACTTGCCAGGTGCCTTTTATGGACAGACGCTCATTGTCAACTCTTGGAAATTTGGCAGTTTATCTGGAAAAAATGCTGGTTATTGCGTTTCCTTACGCTGTGTCGAATACCAAAAACAGGTTATTCTGAAATGAAACCGTAATAGCAGATGCCAAAGTTATTAAAAAAGACAGCGAGTTCAAAAGAATACAAAATGCTAACAATTCTACGGGGACGGATTTAAACTCATAATAGAATGTATTCGAGTGCTCTTTTCACTTTAGTTTTAAATGCATCTTTTCAATGAGCTTGAATGAGGAGCACACTGGCTACAGTCCAAAGTGTTTTATTTTTTATGACCCACGGCGTTTCTGTGCAACATTGGAGCCAACCGAACCGGTCAAGTGTTCCTGAAGATTTTTTGTTTGTCTGCACGACAAAATTTATCGATACAACTTGACGAATGAACGATTTTGAGTGTTGTGTGGTCTTGAATTTTGAAAATACTGTTTTGTAAATTGGTTATTGCAGATTTTGTCTTGTTTATGCCATTTTGGCTAGGAAATTTATTGACTTGATTATAATGAATGTCGAGTGAGATAATAGGTTATTATCGGTAGCAATCTGTATGTTGTATCCATGAGAAATGCAGTACCTACCTGTCAAATTTTTCGATAATATTATACATGTACATACATATGCATGTATGTATACATAAACGCCTGTAATCCCGGAATGGGTAGGCAGAGATTTAACCAGTACAACCAAATTTCACTGAGCTTATTTCCGTTTCATGATGTGATAGGAGGCGAGCCTATAACCATACCGGGCACAATTCCAGACTCCGGGCTGATATTAAGCATTTCGTGATAGAAAAACCTCACATCACTTTTATCACATCGACCCGGGATCGAAACTGAGACTTCAGCGCAGCAGTCGTACCGCATACGCATCACAACTGCGCCGCCGACCCAATCCGAGAATTTTATATACGAAGATTACTGTTAAAATCCAAATAACTCAATTACCAGTCTTTAAAAAGCCTAACCACCTTATCAAAGTTAGTGTAAAGTAAACACATTTATTGCAACTTAACCTTAAGGCGCAATAAACTTGTTCCGAGTGCGAGCCCATAACGTCGGACCATCAACGATTTATGACAGTTTGAGTATGGCTGGCGGTTACAATCTTTATGTTCTACCGATAGGACCGTCAAACTAAATTAGGGTTCCGAAAAAAGCTGTAATTTTTCCACAGTTTTATTTTTTATTACCAGCATTAAGTCTCTTCCTTTTACGGAGAGCAGATTAAGCAATTGTTACTAAAAAGGAACTTAGATACAGATTAGAATTTAGATGATAGATTTAGGTAACTTCCAATTCACTAATTTTTATATAATAATAATTTAAAATACTAAGCCCGTATTTATTAATATTACTATTAGGTTTCATAGTGCGTGCGAATGCAAAGAATGAAAAGAGCAACGTTAGAGTTTCTTGTCCGTTCTTTTCTAGCGAAACAGCCTCCCGTACTGGTGGTAAAGTTAAAATTTGACAAAACCGAAATGAAGTATAACATTTCATGGATTTAATAAATATGTTGATTTCATTTGCATAGTGGCGATTTCTGTACATATGATTGATCCGTTTTTGGCACCAAAATAAACGGACCAATCAGGTATACAGAAATATACACTTAAGAAACAAGTTACATATGTGTTGTTCTTGCATACGGATAATGGATTCTTTATTATTATCAAAATAACAGTACAATTTGATTTAATTTAGTATAAACTGCCATCCGTGAGCCTAACAGTGAGAAGGGAAGGGGAATTAATATCAAACTTTACAAGCAAGAAGCAGATAATAAAAATAAACACGGTCTATGGTAAGCCTCCTAGTAAAGGAGAAGAGTTGTTTCCTTTATATTTAAGAGAATGGATATGAAATAATTAAAATTTACTTTATTGTGCACTCAGATTATATTTTAGAATGTTCAGAAACCCACACATTATGTAAGGTCGTAACTTTAGAGAGGTTTTACTGTCTGCTATAAGAATTTACGATGTTTTATGATGCTCGTTTCTTTCAATAACTTCTAAACGCAAAATACTGAGAGCGACTGAGAGCATCTCCGCTTTTTGTAGGAATAAATACTTTGTGGTTTTTATTGAACGGTATTTTTTATATAAACATAGAAAATATAAAGACCTGATTATATTCGATTTTTTACAGCTTTTTAGTAGAATAATAATATATATCAGGACTTTATATAGTAAAATTAATGAGATATTGTACTTTAATAAATAGTACCTATTAGGATCGTTCCAGGTGTTCGTTTCCCTAATTGATGGCATTGCAATGTTATACCTAATGTTATTTTTTTTTCAAAAAAGTAACCAGTAACAAAATATAAACGGCCAGATTTGTCCTTGTAGCTTTGAAATTGGAATGTACCTTACTTACCCTGTGGATTCACTGAAAGTATCAGGAACTATAAGGAACTTTGGGTTCTGAACACCCAAAGTTGGAATAAATAGATGTGATTGATATAAATCACATGTACGTTTATTCCATTTCGATAACTAAACCCATTATGACTTATATGGCAATTACCATTATGACACCACAAGCTGTTAAAATTTAATTTGTCCATCTAGCTCAATTCATCGATGTTAATAATAATAATAAATACACCCAACAGTCACCCATATAGTACTGACCCCAAACTAAGTAAAACTCTATCATGGGTATCAGGAATTACGAGGGACTTGCGGTCCCACAACACCCAAAACCCGAAACAAATATTTATGGATCACACAAACAATTGTCTCAGTATGGGAATCGAACCCACGGCCTCTCGCTTCGTTGCCGGGTACTCACCCACTGCGCTACGGAGACTGTCTGGTATAGTTCACTTACCTTTGTGTTGTTAAATGACCGTTTTTTCACAATAGTGAAATTGAAATATTTAAATTTGCCACGATTAAAATAAATTTACAGTCAAATAATATTTATATATTAGTAAGAGATTTATAATATCATGATTCGTAATATGTTTTTGATATAGAATCATCAACATTGCAGTAAGTTTTGTGAAAATAAAAGTTGGGGTACTTAGTTAACAGCTAGTTTGATTCTCGCAAGCAATCATATTAATTAAAGCAATTCATTTTTTATTTCCAACGTCAGAATCGTAACTTGATGCATGAGAGCAAGATCTGTTTAAATTATCTATTTAAAACTCTAGTTAACCATCAATTGGTAAGCCACCCACTGTGGCTATAAATTAATACAATTAACAGCTTTTGAAAGTACTCGAGGGAACGTATATTTCGCTTCATCCTCCATAACACTATTAATATTAACAAGGAAATAGTTTCAGGGGGTTTACTCATGGCGTTATTTAAAGAAATTCTTCGATTGTGACATACATTATGCAATTGAATCCTTACAGTTTTAATTAACGTAAATGGATACACTGAATGTTATTTTTAGTACAATTGCTCGGTACAGTTAATTTGATATGCAATATTTTATCTTCGACTGCCTCGGTGGCGCAGTTGTAATGGTACGCATTGTTACGAATATTGTGCTGAGTTCTCAGGTTTGAACCCCGGGTCGGGTAACAGTGACATTGGCTTTTTCTATCACGAAATGCTTAGTATTAGCCCGGAGTCTGGAATTGCGCCCGGTATGGCGACCGGCTCACTCCTTATCATATCTTGAAACGGAAATAAGCTCGGCGAAATGTGCTCTGACTACCCCTTCGGTAATTACAGGCGTGAGTGCTTATGTATGTATGTATTTTATCGACGTTGTTTTCTGTATATCTTTGATTAGATTTTTTAAATTCTGGCTCGGCAAAGTGGCTATGCCAAAGCTGATGGTAGGTGTGGTGTAATTCAAGAGTAGTGTTAAACGACGACATATCTGTCGTAGATCGCCAGAATCATGATGGCCTGCCTAATTCGTTCTTCACACTCAGATTATCATTTTATAGTTATTGTTATAGGCACAATGTTAGACAACACTTCAAAAACTTTTATGTTTTACCAGCTTGTGCTTGCGGTTCCTGCGCATATGAAAGTATTTTTCCCCAAATTAAATGTAGCCTATGTATGATACATTAAATACCGTGTAATTTCAATTACATTCGGTTAAAGTAACGAGATAGCTGTTTGATGGTTTCCGTTGCCCAACCACGTCTAAGGCCGCTTCTACTGAGGTAATGCTTTGTAACTTGACAGGTGGCATTCGGATTCCCACATTCTTAATATCGAGATATGAGACCAATGAAGTAGCATTATGACTTTTAATGGATTTCCTTAATTTTTAATGGATTTCCGCAGATGCGTACGCGTTACGATTGAGGCTACTGCTGAGGTCTCAGGTTCGATCCCCAGGTCGGGTAAAGTGGTACTGGGGTTTTCTAATACGAAAATGCTCAGTATCAGCCCGGAGTCTGAAATTTGTGCCCGGTATGGCGATAGGCTCGCCCCCTATCACATCGTGGGACGGAGATACGCTCGGCGAAATGTCTCTGCCTACCCCTTTGGGGATTACAGTGAGTGCGTATGTATGTACAAAGGAACAAAATTCGCTGCGGTACTACCCAGTTGTGGCCTATGACTCTTTATATTCCACCACGTTATTACTCTTCTAAAATTATTTGTATTTTGTACATTTTTAGAACAGACTGTATTATTATTAATTTATTTAGCGTTGATATGTTCTTTTACACTAAGCGTACGGAACCGACTAAGAAAGTTGCGGTGCTGCACTGCTCACATGTAGCGTAAAGACATCTTCGCGGTGGATGGCGTTCTAGTTTGTTAGTATATAATTAATTATTCAATCGCCTATGTAAAGGCCTATTTCTCGGTTGGGGACATGATGGTTGTAAAAATATTAATGTTAGGTGAATTATTTGACAATTTTAAAAATCTAGTAAGATTATTTCTTGTAAATTACACTAAATTTATGATTATCATGTTGTTGGAGTTAAAAGCCTTAACACGTAATACTTTTATAACACAAGATATCAAAGAATAATTTATCGCAAAAAAACCTAAACAATTGTATGAGGAATTTTCCCGACAGGTGTAGAAAAGTTTCGCTCAAGTTAATGCGTATCTAATGTAGGAGTTAAATGAGCCGTGTCGGATATTTATTGGAGAAAACTTCTCCGTGGTGAGGGCGTACGGCCAGAGACCCTTGGGAATCTATGCAGAGTCCCTGTGGGTGGCAACTAGGTTCTTTGATCAACCAGGATTTTCAAAGGCTTATCTTTTGAAAACTTACAAGATGATATCGAAGCTAAAGTAGTATCTGAGTTCGATTGCTTAGTTCCGGTATAAAATGTATTAAGCGGACATGAAATTATATGAGTCATTTCGAATCAGATTGTGTATCAATGATATTTCGATTTAAAGTAGCCTTTTAGATGTATTGTATTGCTGACGTTTATAGATTGGGTGATAATTTTAAAAAGGATTTCCTCAATGGCAGATAAGATGGAATTTCACGCCTAGATTCGCGATAAATGGTTATCGTTTTTTTTTCTATCATCCACGATTGATGATGCAGATGTTTGAGCTCAACTTCTTTAAATTTGATCTGGCACATTTCGCTATTATATGAATTATTATTTTATTTTTATTTTGTAATAAATATAATATCTCGTTTTATTGCCAGACTAGTTGAATCATCAGCTCTCCGATAGGATATTGTTATTACACGTGAGTCATTGATATCAAATGTATAACAGTGTTATACTTAACTATTATTATCATCACAACATAAAATGAATACATATTAAATATCATTCATATTCCATGTTCATTAACTTTGGAACCCTTCATGAACATGTTTAGAAAGGAAAATCTGAAGCGATAAAATTAATAAAATAAATATAATACCTTGCTGTTGGTACACCTTATTACAAATATTTGTGGCGCAAGGCAGTGTGACTACACGTATACAAAAGTTTATAACAAAAGCAATCATCGGAGGAAGGAATAAAGATGTGACAGAGGGTCGCCAATTGCATTTGTTGTTGCTAATACCGATGGCCGGATGTTTACACAGTGTGTCGAAAAACAGATCTTAAGATAACTTTATTCTTTTGTTATGAATAGTGGACTTGTGGTTCTGTAATTGATAGGCTGTGCGATTACCGCTATTATGTAGCACATAAGAGATATTATTGACTATTATAATTGTATTTTACCGAAAATACATTGATTTTTATGATACTGTAAATATTAATAGGAGATACTGAATGTGTAGACATATGATTGACATTGACAGCCTCCGTGGCGCAGCGGGCGAGTAGCCGGCTGCGGAGCGTGAGGCCGTGGGTTCGATTCCCACACCGAGACAAATGTTTGTCTAATCCACAAATATTTCTTTGGGGTCTGGGTGTTGTGGGACCGCAAGTCCCTCGTAGTTCCTGATACCCACGATACAGGTTTAACCTAGTGTGGGGTCAGAACTATGTGTGTGACTGTTGGGTGTATTTATTATTATTATTTATAATGATTAAAAATACTAAAATTTAATGACCAGCTTATTTCACAAGCCACCAAATCAATTTGGATCAATATGAGACAAAGGCCTCATGATCCTATAGTCACCAAACGCAACAACCGTAGCGTATTTGAAAATTAACCCAATAGGTACTATATCTACGTAGTACATGACATCTTAGCGATAATAATGGCGACTGGAGGATGAAATTCCAGCTTCAATCAGAAAAACAACATGAGTTACCTACATGTATGCATCTCTTTTAAAATAATTCCAACCTGTCATTATGTCGCATGAAGAAAAAGCATACTGTATATTAATATATGTTTTAAAATTATTACCGGGCGAAGTAATAGGTTTACTTTTTGTAATGTCTCATAATGATAAATAATTGCTGGCTATTATTAACTCCATAATTTTTATTTCATTTTGTAGCAGTATTCATATATTATATTTTTATTCTTGGTTGAATCTATTCTCATTGTATTATTGTCATTAATCTAATACACTATAATAGAAAGCTTTATTTGTGACGGAATATTATTCAATGCATTATATTTTTCATAGTGAATAGATTGTGCAATTGGAGTCGAAACACTTAAATAACCTTATGGTATCTTAGCTCTGATGCCTTCCTGAAGATTTAACCGGTCCATCTGTAACTCTGGTACTTCCCTAGATCATCTCCATTAGTCCCCAGGTGACAATGGAGATTCATAAATTTAAACAAAGCCTGATACAACTGCGCCAGGCAGCTGGCTACGCAATGTTTAGTTAGAAATTCATGAGATACGAGCAATGGTTATTGTCGCCTGGCCCGAGGTGATATAAGACGATCATAACTTTAACACTGAGAGGAATACTGAAATCAGTGACTTTATATCGCACTAGAAATATATTTTGACATTTATATTCGAAATTTTGTTATATTCCTTACACCCCCGAGAACTACAAACTGAGAAACATTGGGGGAAGTAGCTGGATGAGTAGGCCAGAAAACCGTTAAGAGAGGCGTGATCTGGGAAAGATATTAGTCGTGCAGTGGATGGATTCAGATTTCACACTGATATATGGTTGCTTTTTCTTCAGCTTTATTAGGATCGATGATAAAAAAGACTGTCTTTATGTCTTATTATTGACATACATATGCACTCATGCCAGTAATCCTCGAAGGGGTAGGCAGAGGTAACCAGTACACACACATTTCGCCGAGCGTATCTCTGCCCCTTGAAGCCTATCGCCATACCGGGCACAAATTCAAGACTTCTGGCTGATACTGAGCATTTCGTAATAGAAAAACCCAATCTCACTTTTGCCCGACCCGAGGATCGTACCCGAGACCTCAGACGTAACGCGTACGTAATACAACTGCGCCGCCACCGAGGCAGTCATATTATTATTGAGTCATCATTAAACTGTACATCAGGATGAAATTTAACGAAGTAATAATTCCAACTGTTACACTGTAATAAATAACCACCAACACGCAAAACTATTAATTACTCATATGCTAAACTACGAATGTAAGAGTAGTATTTGAACACAACGCACGAACTCTATCGCAAAATCTACAAAAAGTTGAAGGTCGAGTATTGATACACGTACGCACAGAACCGGTTTGGTGCATTCACATAGCGAATGTCAAGGCGAGGTTCGAGATTTTAGCGAGTGAACGCGAATACGTACTTCAGAATGGCTAGCTGCCTGCTGCCTGGCTCAACGTTCTACGGTCGAAATGCTAGGAATTTTTATCACAAGCAGCACCCGGCATGAATTATGCACGTGATGAAACATTATACGATATTGCATTATTGTGGACGGGTTCAATGGTTCATGAATGGGAGGAGAGGATGTGATCTATAAAGTATGAAGGTCATTCATTCATCTACTCTAACTTCAATGGAGTAGAACACAATCGCTCAGCATCTCAGTAGTAGACACGTACCGAGTTTTTATTTAGCAAAATTAGATTTGCTATGGTTGTTTTTTGTAAGACATCTTTAGGCTTAGAATGATTTTGTGTTTTCAAATCACGAGTCACTTCGTAAAAACGAAGTGTTTTGTAGCAAATTAAATACACCGTTACCTATGTAATTAGGACTTTTTGTTGAGATTTTTACTTGGTGAGTAACTTTGGGTAAGGATAAAAATATAAAAATGATGTACGCACTCAATGTACAATGTACTCTCACGCCTGTAATCCTGGAAGGGGTAGGCAGAGGTTTAACCAGTACACCCACATTTCGCCGAACGTATCTCCGTCCCACGATGTGATAGGGGGCGAGCCTATCGCCATACCGGGCACAAATTCTAGACTCCGGGCTGATACTGAGCATTTCGTAATAGAAAAACCCAATACCACTTTATCCTACCCGGGGATCGAACCCTTGACCTCAGCGTTAGCCTCAATCGTACGCATTACAACTACGCCACCGAGGCAGTCAGTATAAAAATGAATTTAGAAATATTTTTAAAATCGTTACTTGATGCCTGTCGGACTGAATCTGACATAGAGCAGGTATTAAGATTACTGTTATGAGCTTTTTTTTTTTTATTGCATAGGCCGGCAATCGAGCAAGTGATCTCTACCGCCCATGTACGCCCACTATACCAAAAGAGTCATGGGCGCGTTGCCGACCTTAAAGGAAAGGGATAATTAAGGGATTGGGAAGGGGAGGGGGATTTGGGCCACCGGATATTTCACTCACCGTACGAAACGCAGCAGCAAGCTGCTACTTTACGTCGGTTTTCTGTGAGACAGTGGTAACGACCCGGACGAGCCGGCCCATTCATGCTGTAGACAAATTTGTCTACAGCGTGGCTCTACCACTCGTAAAGTAATCTTTCTATTTTGTGAAATACAGCGCGTGGTTATCAGGATCTAATACAGACTTGATACAAACATTACATTATTTATTTATTATTTCACATGCGAGCCCATGAACGTAATCAGCAACGGAGCTGAAGCGGTCGCTGTAGCCGAAAACGGCTAGGAGGAACACACACACATACACACATTATGTACTTATTTCTATGGACTGATTGATCAGCCACAGAAGTCCGGACATTGATTACATTTTTGTATTCATTTGCCAAAAACAAAGATTGTAGTACTAATTACTGTACATAGTTTAATCATAGTAAGAAGGAAAAGAGACGATCAAAAATAGAAACAAGTGGTGCGCTGTATTCAGAGTGTTCATTAACGACTGTTAGTAAACATTTGTGTAAATATAAAAGAGTATTTCTGTCTTTAGTAATTAAAATTCCAGATTGACAATGAGAAGGATTCCGTACTTAGACATTAGGTTAAGTTGTATCGGGAAAATTTACTTTTATTGAAAGTGTTTGGGTATAGATATCTTAGAAGGATTTATACTATACATAATATAGATGATTAACATGCTGATGTTTAGAAAGGTGGGCAGAAAGAATTTATTGATAGCACAGATCGAAAAACGATCATGTGGGTCACCTGATATTAAATGATCACTACAGCCCATGAGTACCCATCATACCGGAACTTAAATAAAAGGAATGGAGATTGGGAACGGTGGACGACTTGGGCCTCCGGAATACTCACACGCCATGCAAAACGCAATATATAGCAAGCTGCAACTTCACGTCGATTATATTTGAGACAGTGCTATTATGATATTATCCCGGTCAAGCGGGACCCATTCATGCTGTAGACAAAATTATCTACAGCGTATTACTTTGAAAAGTTTGTTAGAAAAAATACACATTTACGTCATAGGAAGTGAGTTTATCGACCAATATACGAACATTACTAGCCACATTATGAATAAAACAACCTTTACAAAATTATACCATTGAATCCAAGATACGCAATCATCGAAGCGTTTCAATATAGTAGCTGATTTGATTAATAGTTAGTGAAGTGCATTCAAGCTTAACTAACATGAACATTAAACAGCATACAATATTAAACAGCTAATACATTAAGGGTACAATAGCCAATATTGCCTCTAATTAAAAGGTGTCACGATGTCAATGTTTTGGACGGTGAGTATATATCGGAAGACCAAATCCATTTTCCTTTCCTAATTATTTAATCATTCTTTTCCTTTAAGATCGGCAACGCGTTCATGATTCTTCAGGAGATATTTACTATCAGGTGACTCACTTGCTCGTTTGCCGGACTCTGTTATATGTAAAAAGGTGTCCTAGAATGTCCCAGATTTATGTACCAAAATCGGTAAGAAAATACTTTTAAAAAACTAAAGTAATCCCGGCTAGGGTTGCCTCTAACCCTTATCGCACTGCTCAGTTGGCATACTGAATACTCTTTCGTGAGTCTAAGAGCCGAGAGTGACAAATTGCTTTCGCATCGCTTTCCTTGGCAACAGTTTTTATACAATGCGAACAGAAATTCCATCGGGGTGATAAATGCTTGTAGGTCTCAGTTTTGCACTGCTCTGAAGAATTCGATATAGAAAAGATAATCGATTTTCGTTTTTGTTTTGTTTTTTAGAGATAGAAGAATTTACTTTTTCTTATTTGGGATTAGAAGTAGATTTTTTACTAGATACATTTTTTGACGATAATACCTGACTGATGGGCAATAGGCAGACTTTTCTAGCCAATATCATTTTATAATAACTCCTAGAATGTTCATATTTTCAACCGACTATGAAAAGAAATAAATTACCAAGCAGTCTTTGTTATACGAGGTTATGACGACCGCTCATAAAGAGATTATTTTAACATTCGATAGAGTTTATTCCGAGAGTCATATAAATTTACTTAAGATCAGATGACGAAGCACGAGGGAAAATGTGAACCACCTCAACAGCAAACACATTGATTCGATTAATGAAATCGATTTTTTATGTTTTTTCATTTATATCGATAGAATATTTCACCACGAGCTACGTGGTGTTTTTAATTTAGTAAATACGGTTGCGGCAGAACATTTTCTCACGTTTTGTGCAACGAGCGTGTCGCCCTATGCACTTCGTATCACGACAACCCATTCAAAGAAACGCACCGGGGTTCTTACTCTTTTAATCACTCGGAATCGAGTTCAACGTCATGTAATGTATTAAAAGTTAATTGGAGTGCTTATGACAACTATAATCTTGATATAAATAAAATAAATACACCCAACAGCCACACACATAGTCCTGACCCCACACTAGGTTAACCTGTATCGTGAGTATCAGGAACTACGAGGGACTTGCGCACCCACGACACCCAGACCCGAATCAAATATTTGTAAGTAACACAAACATTTGTCTCGGTGCGGGAATCGAACCCACGGCCTCTTACTTCACAGCCGGCTATTCTTGCTATTGAAGGCTGTCTTGTAACCATACAATATAGATATCAAAGTGCCTCTAGGCATAGTAATAAGTACGTAGGTCTCGGGGTCGGGTAAAAGTTATATTGGATTTTTCTATTCCGAAATGTAGTATCAGCCCGAAGTCTGGAATTGTGCCCGGTATGGTAATAGGCTCGCCCCTTATCACATCATGGGAAGGAGATACGCTCGGGCGAAATTTGGGTGTACTGGTTACACCTCTGCCTACCCCTTCGAGGATTATAGATGTCAGTGCGTAAGTATTTACATACATATATGTAATATGTGAACTAAAGCGGGTGGTCATAAGTTTGGTTCTAAAACAACTTCTTTATATTACAAATTGATAGCGTAAAACATTGTAACGTTTATAGCAATCTCAAGTAAATGCCTTGCTGACCTACACGGACACTTCACACAATTTATTATATACATTTTATACGTAGGAACGAATGTATAACATTTCGGGCCACCGTATTTGTACTGTATTTATGGGTTCGTAGAAACGTTTAGTACACAGGCCGCTGTTGTAAAAGTTTTATCGACTTGAATTGGAATCGTTCTGTTTTACGATTTGATTTAGATAATTCCAAATATAATTCATTCTGTTATTATGGAGTTCAACATTTTATTTCAATCTGTACTAAAATATTAACTTAACCTTCACACCTTATTATTAATGGAGTGTAGAGTTGAGACTTTTGGCCTCTTATAAACTACTAGGGTTTACGTCTTTTCTGGGATAAACCCTTGTCTCCTGGTAGGGGTCGAATTTTAAAACACTGAAATAGGTGTTTTATTAATTGTATTGATACAAATTTTCAGGTAAATTTGACCGATTAATATTATTTCCCTTACAAACTTGTCCATTCCTTTCTTTACCCTTTAGAGCCGGAATATCAAAAAATCTTTTCACATTGGTTATATTCTATGTTATTATAAAAATATTCTGTTATAGTTTAAGCCTTTAGGTCCAGCGCTTTTGTCTGGGTTTTGCAGTCCAGCTGGATATTATGAAATACTTGCTTTTGTTCGTAGCATCACTGGCGTAAACGGCTTTTTTAAAAGGAGTAGCTTAAATATAAATCCGGGTCATGTTCTACTTGTGTGCTAAATTTTATCCAAAACCGTTCAGCCGTTAAGGCGTGATGGACTAACAAACATTCAGACTTTCACATTTATAACAGTAGTAGGAAGTAAGATCTCGAACATCGATACATCTAGAACTCTAAAGTGGGGCGATGACGCGCCCGTACTCATTTTCTATTAAGAAAATCCATTCACACTTTTAACAAAACAACACTACACTGAAACACAATTAGGATCTGCATAACTGCCCGAAGCGATCACTCCCCTATCCTTCCTTCCCAATCCACTTAAGGGTTTATGTTATACAAAGCCACGCGAACCTTTTACCATTCCATTGGTCCATCTGACCACATCATTAATTTTCTATATCACACCCTCAAGATTCGCGTGAACTATTTATATACAATAGAACGGTCCATAAATAAAAGTCTCCAGCCCCTTGGGATGCCTTGATGCCTTTGATACGAGCCCTTTCTTATTTTGATGCGGTCCAACTTTGTATCACTTGTATGCGCTTCATAAATCATTACCAGTTACGGAAAATGGGGATGAAAGGTTTGTGTAGTCAGAAATTATTTGTCAGGTTAATGATGTTCTAAATAGAATTTAAATGTTTAGGTGGTTATGGAGATAAAGGAATGCAATAATTATTATATATCGAGTATGATGCTATTTAATCCGAACTCAGAATATGAATTTTTCATTACCCTCTTTAAATGGGTACTGCGATGATAAAAGTGAAAAAGTATTTTTATGAACTTACGCACTCACGCCTGTAATCCCATTTCGCCGACCTTATATCCGTCCCATGATGTGATAGGGGGCGAGTAGTGAAATTCAATAAATATTACAAAAGTTACTAATGAATATATAACAAAGCAAAATGAGTAAATGATAATGATTTATTTATTTACACTTTATATACAATGTATAAAGGCGGACTTAATAATGATGATAGTAGCAATTTCGTATTATGTACTAGGGGCGTTGCCCATGTTTATCCACAACACATAAAATAAAATAAAAACTTAAAGTCCAACGAATATGAGACATATCTTACTTTCTTCCCCACATTATTCTGCATCGATTGGTATCGGTCTCGACCCCATACCCCCAGCGGTTTCGGAGAAGATAGCGTGACAAGCTTTTGGCAGCGGCGGCAGCAGTTACTTTTTTTAGAATAGAGAGATGATTTATCTGAAAAATAATCAATATTCTTCATTGTAGTCATAAATAAAACTTGTGGATAACCTAAACTGAATAAACTTATATTTCAAGATGTCATAATTTGATCAAAAAGCACAATGATAACAAATACATAAAACCTTTGCGCATTTATTCTTTCAAAGAATACGAACCGTGGAAAACTTTTTCATGTCAAGTTGTTCTAAATAACATTACTGAAAGCCGACTTTTCTTACAAATACTTCTTTTCTTATGGAAATCGCGGCGTCTTGTCCCGTCGCTCTTGCATAAGGAAATATTATCTATACTATTCACTAAGACCGTATCCTTCATTGGAAGTTGCCAAAGTCCTATCGCGTTCATGTTTAGTATTCGCAGAAACTAATTAAACTCTAATTTGATGTGAGAAACTTAGCTCCTGTTGCCATGATAGATGTTTATGATTTGGAGCACTCAATTTTGCAACTAAATCTTAAACTAAGGCATTCTCAGTTCTCGTTGCGTTGTTAATTAATTTCGGCGTAGATTTCAGATAGGTTTATTAATTTTATGAAGATTTTCACAGAGGATATTATTTCCAGAGTAATTTAACGTGAGGTGATTGATAACAGAGGGGATGACGTACGACTGTGGGTTTGGGACATAATTTACATTATTACTGACATATACACACGTGTACAGCGCCCATCGATTATCTCGTAAGGCCCAGTAACTAAAGAGATGCAATGTCCTTTAAATTGGAACACAACAGTATTTATGATAGTTACACCAGTGTGTAGGCAACAGTCTGTTTGATAGAAATAGTCATAGCGTACCTATCAAAACGGACTTTCACATAGAAAGACCTACCATCTAGTCTTCACTGACGTGTAAGGTACGCCCAAGGAAACAACTACGTGTCCAATTACGGAATGAAACTCAGAGATACACATTATCATACGTATCGTTCATGTAAAGTAGCAAGCGTACTCGTAAACTTTGTACAATTTGCATACCCGCAAGATAAACGATCAGTTATGCTAACATTTATAAATGGCCAGTCAGAATTCTAAATACTTTGTGTATAAATTAAATTCATACGGTAGCTTAATGAACAGTCTTGCTAAAAGTTCGCTAGCGGATAATACATTATGTTGGCTTGTCCATGTAGATAAATAAGGACGTGAGCACATGAGTATGAGCTAGGTATGGAAAGAGGTAGCCTCCTTTTGTGAAACTGGGCCTGTGAAGTCGGATTAGGAGAGGGCTGATCTGCTGAAGGCCTGGATGCCAAGATAATGGCAAAAGTGGGACCGGTCATGGACTAGACTGGATGGTAGCTGCTGTGGGAGTAAATCAATTCTTTTTCCTCGACGTGCTATTTCAGGTTTAGATTGGAGGGGTTTCGGTGTGTTTATTTTAGAGGTTCCGGACCCTATCCACACTGCTGATGGAGATAAGCATGAGGTTATAGCCAGCAAACTCCAGTACACCCCGTCTAACTCTTACGATGGAATCTAAGAGAATCATCTCCGTGTAAAAGAAGGAAGAGCTTGACGACTGCCTTGAGTAATTACATGAAATTATTGACAATGCGTGTAGGTAGTTAGTGGAATTTTAGCGCGGCTGATTTGTAGGCCCGCTAGCAAATTGATCCAGTCAGCTAATATACGTGTGCAGATAAACTAATGGCAACTAATGTTTTGTGTACCTAGTGGCTAATTTACTGCAGTCAACAAAAGCTACGTGGAACTTTCAATTAAATTAACAGTCAGTTTCCACTTCATAGTCACACAGTTAATGGGACTAATTGTCACGCCAAGTAAGCTTGTGTATGTATGGTGACAGTTAGCCGCAATCTATTTGCCTAGTGTGACCGCGCGCTTACTGGTACGTTTTAATTTACCCCGCGTAAATAACATTGGAAATGATGTGGTTGACTGAACTGCATTCATTAACTCTTTATTATGTGAAAGTTCGTTATGAATCGCGGTAAATAATGTTGGTTTCCGATATTAACGTTGTTATGGTTTTCAATTGAAATGCAGCCGAGATTAACTTTAAAGTGGTGTAAGCGATTGGCTTTTGACGTATTTGTTTTATGCTATGTATTATTAAACTGACATGTAGCTTTATAGTCCAGGATACAGGGACCATTATTGCACTTGATTACTATCAAGCAAATTTTCCGTGAGTAGCTTCATTTTGATGAGACGCCCAACGATTTCCAGTACGAAAACTCTGATTGTGAAAAAAAATTAAATTCCTCTCTTATTAGTCTTATTAGTTACTAGTTTTTGCCTTTGGCCTATTCTAGGATAAAAAGTAGCCTATGTCCTAATCCAGGCCATGGTTTACCTGTGAGCCAAATGCAATCCAAAACCGTTCATCCCAATTCACAAACTCACAAACATCCAAACTTTTACATCGATAATAGTAGTAAAATTTAAGCATTTTTTCATAAAAATCAAGAATGATTGCAAAGCGATGTTCTTAGATGTTAGGTTTATTAAATTTTATTTATTTTAACACCTAAGCTTTTTTTACAGCATAGAAAAGATTTCGACACCAGCCCGATTTATAATATATCAAGTTCTTGTGGCCAATTTCAATAAACCATCTTAGTTTGACTTCCCGGATCGATCCCACAAATGAGCCAATAACAATACATTTTAAAGGTCACGCGTATAAATGATTTGGCTTTATTGATATAAATCCCACTCAGAAGGGATCGATGTGGAGATTCGAATTGAGATCTTTATTGAAATCGGCTGTTAGTCTTCAACATATTTGAAATTTTAAATGTATATAGAATCACCACCTTTCCCGAAGATGTGCATTAAACCTGCTCTATATAACTTGATAAGCAAATACCATTAAACATAAACTCAATTAGCTTGCATCTATTTCGGATGTTCTAACAAGGGCTCCTTAAATCTCTCCTGTTCCGCTAATTTGACAAAAACTTTTGCTTAAACATTTCAAACAATATTTCGACAGAGGGTGCGAACTCGGCATTTCGCTTGAGAGCGTAGGGGCAATGACTCATTGTTTTTGCTAAAATTAACTTATAATTACCTGGGTAGCAACGGTTGCAATGAATAAGGGTTGTTGCAAAATTAGTAACATCCTGTGAATTCATTGGGAATGTTTATCACATGCAAATTTTAACAACTGTTATATCTGAATCGTAAAATCTATGATATGAGAAAGTGGGCCCTGGCTTAATGGCTGGCTTAATAGCCAGGAGAACGCCAAGCAGAAAGAAGACTAACCTTTGCTCGCGTCTCCTTCCTCAAGTTTTATTTTTATTTTGGCACGGCAAAGTGACTAAACCTAATGTTAAATGGTAGTTCACAAGGTGGTAGGTCCCTCATATGCAAGAGGTCGTCTGGATTGGTATCACCGCTTTGTCTCTTTCTGCCGCTAAGCAGCGGTGTGTATACACTGGTGTATTATGGTTTGAAGGCCATTGAAGCCAGTATAATTACTTGGCCTTACAAAACTTAACATCTTATGCCTCGGGGTGACGAGCATAGTCCAGTGCTATGCACTACCTCATAATCCGAAGTTCTGTTAGGTGTAACATCTGTTTATGGTCAGGCGTGACGCTTTCCATTAGGCAAACGACCTGCTCGTCTCGTCATTAACGTTAATTAAAATATAAATCAGTGAGGTACTGGGTTTGATTCCAGGCAACTTTATATGATATTTTCATATATGATTTGCTAGGGATAGGATTTTCCCGGAGGCTTGACGTTAAACAGATGCTCGGTTGTATAAAACTGTTAGCCAAAACTGCAACATCTGTGGGAACATCATCGTTTAGTATTAAAAATTATAATGTTAACTAAGGTTAATTACAGCACGCTCAGTTTCGTTAACCTCTGACTATTAATTGCGTGCTGAGACAATGGCAGAAATTGTGACATTAGCCTTTGTATCCATGGCTCCATTTATAATAAGTATATTAATATTTAGTTTGTCTTGACTGCCTCGGTGGCGTAGTTGTAATGCGTACGCGTTACGGTTGAAGCTAACGCTGAGGTCTCGAGTTCGATCCCCGGGTCGGGTAAAGTGGTATTGGGTTTTTCTATTACGAAATGCTCAGTATCAGCCCGGAGTCTGGAATTTGTGCCAATTTGTGTATGCGTCCAGGGGTGGTGGAAATCACTTTCCATCAGGTGACCCTCTTGCTGGTTTGCCGGTCTATGCTATAAATAGGCAGCATATAAGCTGTTATGAAAATATACAGCTAATAATAAGACAGATAAAACAAAATTTAACTTCATTTACATTGAACTTTTGTTCACTAAAAGGTCTCACTCATACGTTATCATAATTTTATACCCACGGGATACAATTGTTTTTGTTCTAGAACTTTTGTTTTGGGTAAATAATGATCCTTGATTAATATTGCTAACAAAGTTACGAAATTAATGAGAGTTAAACGAATCAACTAAATTGCTAATTTAAGAAGCCACAGAATAAATGTAATTCATAAATGTAAAAGATATAAGTACCACTGACTCAAAAATAATAAAATTTCAGGAACAGCCGTTCAACAGCAGTGTGTTTAGGTAATAAGTTTCCAATACAATTCGCTTAAGGCGGTGTACGGATCCGTATACATATATAATGGAGAATGTGATAGAAAACTCGTACTAAGGACACTGTCCCACGAGGCTTTTTTATCAAAGGGATAAAATTTACAAGTTTTTTGACAAATAATATATAAATACGCACGAATCCCTGTAACCATTAAACCAGTAGACCCACATTTCGACGAGCTTATTTCCGTCCCATGATGTGAGGCTATGGACATACCGAGCACAATCTTCACTCCGGGCTAATACTAAGCATATCGTGATAGAAAAACTCATTATCACTTTTACCCGACCCGGGGATCGAACACGAGACCTCAACACAGCAATCATACCGTTTTCGCATTATAACTGCCGCCATCAAGGCAGTCGAACAATATATAAAGTAAATTATAATACAAATCTTCAAAAAATTCTCGTCTCACAGTGTTCGTTCCCATACTCCTCCGAAACGGCTGGACCGATTTGTATGAAATTTTTTGTGCATATCGGGTAGGTCTGAGAATCAGCCAACATCTATTTTTCATCCCCCTAAATGTTAAGGATGGTCCACCCCTAAATTTATTTTTTTATTTTTTAGACAATTTTTTTTGTTTTTAAACCATCAAAAAATTACATACAACCCTAAATTTTCAACCCTTCTACCATCAACCCCTATTTTTTAATAGTCATTTTAGTTTTTTGTCAAGCGCGTTTCTCACCGGGGGCGCCCACTAGGCTACTTTAATCCTGGAAATAGCCATTCACAAGGGTGGAGCCGCGGACAACACCTAGTTATATATAAAGGTTTCTTAATATTAACATTACAAAGTAAATACGCTTTGAATCTCGTCCAAAAGCTCCGCGGCGTCGGATTCACTATGAATAACATTGCACAGCTATTTGTTTAAGTTTAATTCAGCGGCAAGATTTACTCTAATGTGTGTGTACTTTGCATCGATTATAACTGTAAATTAACTCTTAATAGACTAATTATCACTGTTAACTCACTTTTTATATACCAATAGTAATAAAGTTAGTTGGACCACCAACATCTGGGGCTTAAAGTCAACCTCACCTGCACGTGGTACACTCAGCTTACTAACGGACGACGCAATAACGAAACTTGGTTCTTGTTGCTGGTTGTGTGGGTCAGACGGCGGGTGGGGCCCATGTAATATCAGATACCGTCAAATCTGTGGTTTGAGAAAGATGGCATTGGGCTGGGAAGGCGCCGGGCATAAAGAAAAGAAATGATAAAGATACATGATTTCATTTTCGTATTTTTTTTATGGCAGACGACAATTATGCTATATCAAGATTCTGACATACGTCTGAACGTCTCTGCCTACACCTCTGCAGAATATTTATGTTTCGATCAAACAAAAGAGTATATAACGTAATGTTAAATGCCAGATCGGCTTAATATTTATAGAACGTTGGGCGAGCGTGGCACGCGATGATAGCGGTTACTTGGCTTCAATATATCGGCTCTCAGACTTCTGCACTATATTTAATTTTGTCAGCACAATGCATTGACTATTGAAGGGGAAAATATTTTGAACGATGCATAAAGTGCAATGTCTAAAGGAACTTCACATCATGTATGTTAAGGATAAGTTACGTAGATAGATAAATAAATCAAGTTGTAGACAGTTTTGTCTACAGCGAGAATGGGCCGGCATGACTGGGTTGTTACCACTGTCTCACAGGAAACTGATGCGGAGCATTAGGTAGCTGTTGCGATCGTATGATGACTGAAGTATCTGGAAACCCAAATGTCCTGTCCTCAATTACCCTTTTCCTTAAAGGTCAGAAATTCGTCCATGATTCTTCTGGTGTTGGCCAGTTCATGACTGGTGGAAATTGCTTAACTTCAATTGAACCACTAGCTCGTTTGCCGTCCTATTTTATAAAAAATCTTTTTGCATACCATTTTAAGGAACACCACAAAGAGCTTTCGTTGTCAATTTCTAGTTCTTTATTAGTATCTTGAAAGGGTTATTTAAAGACATGTTCCAATAAGCTACTTTTACAACGTAAGTGTCGCTGAATTAATCAACACAGGATAATTTCCAGGCAGTTAACGAGCCTACCATACGTTTGTGAATATTTTAATAAAGCCGTTGCTACATGGACGACTGCCGCGTTTTAATACTAGATATTATAGACTATACGGAAGCACCCTATCTGTCGTCACTACTCAGCCTTTTAAAACTATGCATAATAAATGTTTTATTCTATTAGAAGCACGAGCGTTTTACTGAAGTACTAATAATAGTTAGCAGTAATTGCAGTCTTGTAAAAGAAGGTCTGCAATGCACAGTTATTAACCAATTTCAAAAATTATGTTTATTGTAATTCGGTGTATATATTTTTTACATTTCATGTATGTAAATCCTCTTTTTCGTCAAGTGTAGACTAAGATGAAACTTTTATTGTTCGATTAACCTGACAATTAGCCTCTTACTTTGGTTAAAATCTGATGACGCCGCACGTAGTATAAAGCACAAAAATAACATCTTCTGAACGTATAATAGCAAATAGCAAAAAAAAAAAACAACTCCTCGATGTATAATAGAAAATTCGTCGCAATTATGTTATAGCATTAGAATTTACAAACAATAGTTGTACCAATACAAAAAATTTAATAAAATAAGTTTAACTAAAACTTAAAACTTGCTGTAACGGTGTAGGAAACCTGCATACCTAAGAAGTTTTTCATAAGAATTACGAAGGTATGTGAAGGTTGCCAACCCGCGTGGTGGACTAAAGACGCCCGTGCCCTGCGGTGGAATGTATATAATACAGGGCTATTATTGTTATAAGACTTAAATCTAACTTCAAAAATTAACACTGATTTTAATGTAACTTATGACTTTCTGCAACTCTACCAATTCTGCTAACAAGCGTAACACCGAAATAACATATTATGTGAAGGTTTTATAGCCTATAAAAACAAAGGCATAAGCAGGTTCTAGAAACATAACTGAAGTTTCATTAAAACCGTGGAACAAATCCGAGGGTACTTAAGTTTAATGTTGCGCGCTAGTAAGTTTGAGTTTCAAACTTCAACACGTGAGTTCTAATTAAGTACTCATACGCCGTGTCAGTTGCAGAATTATTGCGTAATACCTACAGCATGTACAGCTATATTGACTAATTGCTTGAAACTTGCAGAGTGAGCTGTTGACAGCAACTATAAATGGGGTTTGCAGTCTCTACAGGATCTTGTAGAAACGAAGTCTAAGATAAAATTTAAAATTTAATAATCATGCTGTCACTTTTATTAACGTATAAAATGAGAATGCCAGCACTTTTAACGGAAAAAATAGAGAAGGTTCTCAATTCGATTGTTGAATATTTGTTTTTTTTTTATATCGATAACCATGCTTAACTTTTCACGAGTATAGTCAAAGATAAGATAATATAAGAATCGTATTAAAATTTGAAGAAAATATTTCACCCCTAAGAAGGTGAAATTGGGGATCAAAACTACAACTCCGGCATTGATGCACCGATTTTAATAATTCCTTTACAAAAGTTGTAAAATCTTACCAACTCAAAATCAATTAGTAAAATTAACCAACTCTGATCTGGTGCTATAAATAATTAACAATAAACCCTGCACTATTCAATTACTGTTATTAAAATTAAATATCTGTCTATACCGACCATCATCATCATTCACAATATTCATATTACATTTTAAAGCCCACTGCAGGACATAAGCTACACTAGTACACTCGGCACGATTTAGTTTAAGTGGCTCTGAAATATATTTTAGGTACTTTCGATACTTTCGAATGTTGTTAGTAGTCTTGACGTCACCTCTTCTTATATTTTAACACAATTTCCTTTAATTTGCTACAAACTAGTTAATCTAAAAGGCACAAATCACATTTAGTGACGTCCACTTTGTTCTAAGTGGTTCTTGTAATGTCGTATTTACTTGTCGGTAATAGTTGAAAGTAATTTTATCATAACGGACTTTTTGATGTACTTTAACAGAACTCTTGTGATTACACCCATTAAGTTAATCACTTAAAATGTTGAAAGATTGCTTTATCTATTGCCAGCGAACTAAGCGCGAGCTTTACGAGCTGAGTAACCGCTGAGGTCCTGGGTCCAATACCAGATCAGGAAATCACAATTTGTGTTTCAGTTTTCGATTTTAGGACACACATTTGAGTTGCCCGGGACTTTGTGCCTGATAGGTTTGAACATCATGGGATGAAAATAAGCTTAAAAAACTATTACATAAGTGCACTTGTTGCAATTCTGCCTACCCCTTCGGGGATACAGGTGTGAGCTTATGTATTTGGTTTTACCTCGCTATGTTATTTATCGGTGGCCAGGGACCTGTATTTATCGGGATGATGATTACTCTATGGTTTAATCGGCACAGACTATTCAAACATTCAGCCCGCTTCAAAACAGAGCAAAAATATACAAACTGTATATATTTTACAAACTTTACCTATATCAGCAATATGTAAATATCAGACTCTATTTTTAGAAAAATAACAGTTCTAAACAAATTTACGACTGCTTAAAACAACAAAATAGGTAAATATGTGCTAAAAAGTAAAACCATGAGAATAATATTTATGAGACACGAAGTCGAGTGTTCCACTTGAATCAGGTAACGGTTTTTTTGCGAATTTCGAAATGTCCGTGCGACATGTGGTTGCAATTTCGTGGCTGACTTATCTTGTGAATTTTAAACATGTGGTCTTCTGGGGCGAGTCAAGTGCACCCGCTCTGCGTCCAGGAATTTCGGGTAAAGCTGCATTTATCTGGTTTTTATTAACCCAGTCGTTGTTTAAGAGTGTTTTGGGGAGTTTAAAAATGGTGAAGCTCTTGTTATGTGGTACATATATTTGTGAATGCTAAATAGGTAATAATAATGCCGTGTTTTATGACATATTTGCCAGCGTATTTGGGCTCAGAAACCGTGAGGTCCTCGGTTCAAATCGCAGCTCGGTGAATCAGAATTTGTGAGTTTTCGATTTGATTACATATTAGCTACCCAAGATTAGAAGTTATGTCCGGTATGGTGATAGGCTGACTCCTATCAAACCACGTGGTGAAAGTAAGATCGGGGAACCGTCAGTCTAATAGTGGCACCTAATATTTTTCTTATAAAGACAACTTTGCATCCTCAGAGACTCGCCAAATTTCATTGCACGGTTTCGAAATATGCGTTCCACTGCCGATCCTTGTTTACAAAAGTTACAGTGACAGATTTGTGTTAGTCTGTATTTGTTTACCTCTGACTACCACTTCGGGTATACGGGCGTCAGCTTATATGCATATGAGACTCGAAAAGTCTCGAAATGTTAGCCTTTTAGTATGTTCTTTTTGGTCATGGTCACCATGACCCATGATTCAAGGAAAATTAAAAATCAATGGAAGTAATTACTTATTATCCGACAAAAAACGACCTTTAGTTAATCTTAAATACTACTAAAAAAAATTAAAAAACAACACGACAAACACTGGATACAGAGCATCTGAAACCATTTAGAATGTTTCCATTATTAAAAATCTGAATGGAACGAATCAATTTACCAATGGAAACAGGCTGGAAGTTTCCGTTTGCGCTGTATTTGTAAATAAATACCGGTACGAGAGTCTATTTGCACAATTAGCTGCGATGCAGACGTCGCTGGGTAAGGTGGAATTACGTTTGTAACCGTTGGGTTTAGTCCCTAAAGGGGTGAATCATTTCTTAGAAGTGTATTATTTACACGTGAGTGAGCTTTCAGAGAGAAACACTATAAAGATGACGTATGCTACAAAGTATGTTGAGCGGGATAACGACGTTAATGTGATTAAATTTGGGTAAAATAAAAATAATAAATTGCGAGAATGTTCCCCACTCTAGGGCCCAAACCACCGCTGGTTTACCTGGTTGGTTTGGCTTGGCTCGATAGATAATTCCTTAAATATCATTGGTCTATATTCCATATATAGAGGAGGGTGGGGTAGCACCGGATAGTTAAGGAAAAACCTCCAAAATTTTGTTACAATGATATATATTCAAAAAATCAACATAATTTTTCGAAGAATACACATAAGACATAACTTTGTTACAATAATATCTAAGATCAATTATAATTATAGGAACTAGGCTCACTTTAACAAAAAACCTTACTTCCGAATTCACTCCATACATATGGGTACAAACGGATACGCATTTTATATTAAGGGGGCGAATATGGATACTATAAAAAAACCTAATATATAAATCATTCACATTGTTTGCATACAAAAAATAATAACTCTGGTGCAGATTATCCAATATAACCTTCATGAGCCCATTTCAGGCATGCCGTGCATTGGTACCAATATTTCTGCGAAAATATGTTATTGCATCCAGCCACTCGGGTGACACACAGCTACTGTGCCTGCTAAAGCACCATCAAGAAGTACACTCTTACTCTCACTCTTACGTGGCTTATTATTTCCCATCACTCATACGAGTGATGGGAAATAATGTCCAGCTGCAGATAAGCAAAGCACTGCCCTTATCAACTGTCCTCGTTCAGCTGAAGCGAGTACACTAACTTGCTTTTTGCCTTGTACACATGTCAATCCTGTTTCGTCCAAGTTATACACTTGAGTAGGATTGAATTCATGCTTTACATACTCGTAAAGTGATTCTAAGATATCAAAAAATGATGTAACCACAGATCTATTGAAGCCCATTGCCCTTGCAGCTGATGTTGGCTGTGGTGCTCTCAATGACAGCTCCGTATGCCGTTTCATAAATCCAGGAACCCAATCAAATCCGGAAAGTCCAGTTTCTTTATTAAATGGATAGTTTAAATTATTCCATTCAGCTAATTGGAATGCTAAACGTCGGAGATCAGTTTTAGTTAATCCAAATAAACGAGATTCCGTTGTTTTAATGTGTTCTACTAGCATACCTTCCAACACATCAGAGAATACACATTTTTCAGTAGTTGGACACTTCCGGAATACTTAATAATCCTTTGATTTTCCACCTTTTTTTATGCGATCTTCTAATGAAGTTTTGCGTATATTATGTGTATATGCTGCCAAAAGATATCCCATTCTGCCTTCCATCACAGAATTAATTGCTAAAAGCATGTCTGACTCCGACCACTGCAGCCTATTTGATTTTTTGACGTATGTCCGCGACATATTGCGGTCCTGTAAATATAAGAAAAAAGTTAATGCAAAAAACACAACATACACTTAATTAAACTATATACCGAAAATATTCATTGATGGGTGAAATCGGATACCCGATATCACCCCGTCCGAGTGTACCCCACAGGTACCATATTTGAAATATTATTTTCTAACACTTTGTGTTTGAACCCAAAACAAAAATTAATACAGTTTTAACGGCCTAAATACACATGATTTTATAAAAAAATACGATATTAAGGTAAGACATCACCCAAACTAATGAGAATAAAAAAATACAAAATAATAGATCACTTACCTCTTTTTTCTCGTATAAACAGACGCGATGAGATTCTATCCTGGCCACTATTTGCAACCGCACTGCGCGAGCGTTTATGACTCTCGTCCGACTGTTTAGAACGAGACAGCAATATGCCTTCAAGTAAAATAACAACTATCCGTTTTTACCCACTACCCGGTTTCCCCCCACATTCCCCTATTAGTTTCTTTTACGTACGATAGAGGCGCTGTACTAAAATCTCATTGAAATTGTTGTCGATGACAGCTCGAATAACTTTTCGCAAGTTTCCGTGCTAGCCCCTCTGTACATAATAAATAAATAAATTCGTCGAACAGTGACACACATAGTCCTAACCCCGCACTAGGTTACTTTGTGGTAGGTTCCTCGTATGTGAGAGACCGTCTGGGTTGGTACCACCACTTTGCCTATTTCTGCCGAGCAGTGTCAGCACTGTTGTGTTTCGGTTTGAAGGGCGCAGAAGCCTGTCTCTCTGTTTATGGGCAGATGTGGCGCTTACCATCAGGTGAGCGACTGCTCGTTTCGTTTAAGCAAATTACAAAAACCTGTACCATGAGTATCAGGAACTACGAGGTGCTTACGGTTACACAACACCCAGAGCCGAAACAAATATGTAAATAATATGTGTATCACACAAACATTTGTATTGGTCCGGTAATCGAATTCACGGTCTCTTGGTTCACAGCTGGCTTTGCCCACTGCACCACGGAGGCTGTCACGCCACGAAATAAATGCGACGATAATCTAGCGTTGCGTCAAACGTACCTCCGAGATCGACTTTACAGGTTCGATCCAATCCTGTACACCTGTTACGTGTCTATTCATTGTTAATTATCGCTCGCTTTAACGATGAAGTAACCTAGCCTCGTTAAAAGTTCTCTGTAAGAATTTTGAAAGCTAAATAATGTCTACCAACCCCCATTATGACAGATTGAGCTAAGGCCTTAACTCAGAACACTAAAAGAGGGGTATACAGTGTAGTGAAACAGTCTAATACAGGACTAGGCGAAGAGTAACTAGCTAACTTTGTGCGGTTAATGTACTTTTATAACAAGCCGAGTTGTTTATATTCTTCCTAATACACCAGGATTTTTAAAGTTTGACGAAAACCTGTTATAATATATCTAGCAAGGAAGACTGCCAGTATTTTTCAAAGACAATTTAAACTTATACCGTCTTTAAATATATCAATCAGCCATGAGAAAAATATTACATTAGACCCTACTAATATTATAAATGTAAAAGGTAAGCTGTTTGTGAGTTTTTGAACTTGGATGTTTATTTTATCAATCACGCCTTAACGGCTCAACGGATTTGAATGAAATGGGCATACAGATATACATACTATGACTTGAATTAGCACACATGTTGTTTTCTATCCCGGAAATTACATCCACGCGGAGCCGCGAGCTATAGCTAGTATAATATAATTTTCTATATAAATGCTTCGCCGACAAATTGCTTAAAAGAAAACTGAGTAACTAGTAATTTGTTGATGACTTAAACCAATGCTGGAATAAATGGTAAAATACGAATCGTGAACGAATAAAAAGGCGTGCTGTAAACGAGGTTCATTTAGAGGCGAATGGAACGAAAGAAAAATGGCAACTTCGCTGTATTTCTCATAACGTAATTTGTTTTATGATCAGGACAAATTGTTCGAGTAAGCCTTTTTACACTTTACGAGTATTAGCCGTTTATATTGAATGCATTGAGGCGAATTCATAAATCATGTGTTGTAAGCAATAAAACCACTTGGAACCTAAAGTGCCAAATTAAAATTAAATTATACAAGGTGGTAGGTCCTGTATATGCGAGAGGCTGTCTGGGTTGTTACCAACGCTTTGTCTATTTCTGCCGCCATGCAGCAGTATGTAAACACTGTTGATTTCCGGTTTCAAGGACCAGTGAAATTACTGTGTATTATGAGATCTTATGTCTTGGGGTGACGAGCGCAGTCCAATGCCATGAAGTGCTTTGTAATGCAAAGTTCTATGTGGTGTTGCTTCTGTTTATGGGCAGGCGTGATGCTTACCATCAGGCGAGCGACCTGCTCGTTTCGTCACTAAAGCTAATAATAAAAATATTTATATTGAAACGTATAAATAGGATTTTAATGAAGTGGCAGCATTAGATAAGTAGTTTTGTAGAGTTTATATTGAAGGAAGAAATTTATATTGCATGATATTGTTGTATATTGTAACGTGAGGAATTAATCCCAAAGGGTAAAGTTGCTATTCCCCCGCACAGTTTGGTTCAGTTGGAGCTGGTTCCGCGAATCCAACAATGCGTTCTTAATCCTCATTGCCGTGAACCCGACACGCAGGAATCACAGCTTTATATTCCGAATACTTTTCGATTAGGCACGTTTTTGCCCGTCGCCTGTTTTCCCATGTTTGTTATTGTACCAAATGCCCAAACACCGTTTGTTTTGGCTGCTGAGAACAAAGACCTTAGCACTCTGGAACTTTAGTTTTTACGGCCAGTACTTGCACTTGATCGTTTATTGCGTATATTACACAACGTTTATGCGTTCTTTCGTACTCGTACGGAATTGTTTATGGAACTTTGTCGAAAACGGTTGAGTTAAAATTGTGTTTATGAGTGGCAACGTGTGCTAAGTAACAAAACATAAAATTTACATAAGCTCACGCCTGTATCTCCAAAGGGGTAGGCAGAAGCACTTAGTGCAACCATGGTTATTTCCGTCCCCTGATGTGAAAGGGGGTGAAACTATTGCCATGCCGGGCGAAAATTCCAATCCCGGGCAACTCGTGTAAGATTTTAGGAATCGAAAACTCAAACACAAATTGCCCACCCTGGGATTTGAACTTAGGAGGTTCACGGTTTTCCAGTCTAAGTACGCTGCCGCTAGGCCAACGATGCGGTAAAAAAATAAAACCAACAGTTACAGCTACATAAATATATTAGTAAAAAATAAATTTATTAATACATTCATTTCAAGTCTAGAAACATCATATGCTGCATATTTTTACAGTTAGCTCAGTTTCTGCACGAATTTGTGTCAACTATGAAAATTGTTTTACTCTCGTTTATTGACAAAAATGTTCAAATATATTAGACTGCCTTGGTGGCGCAGTTGTAATGCGTACACGTAACGACAGCTGTGTTAAGGTCTCGGGTATTATGCCGGGTCGAGTAAAAGGGATATTGGGGGTTTTCTATTACGTAATGCGCTGTATCAACTCGGAGTCTGGAATTGTGTCCGATATAGCAATAGGTTCGCCCCTATCACAACATAGGACGGAAATAAGCTCGACGAAATGTGGGTGTACTGGTTACACCTTTGGGGATTACAGGCGTAAGTGCGTATGCATTCCGAAAATTGTAAAATAAAATATGATTTTATTTTACATTTTTTATAACATAGGCCGGCAAACGAGCAAGTGGGTCACTTGATTGTAAGTAATCTCCACCGTCCATATATGCCATTATACCAGAAGTAACATGGGCGCGTTGCCAACCTCAAAGGAAAGGGATAATTAAGGGATTGGGAAATAGAAGGAGATTTGGGCCTCCAGATAAATCATTCGCCGTACGAAACGTACTCGTAGCAGCAAGCCGCTACTTTAAGTCGGTTTTCTGTGAGACAGTGGTAACGACGGGGTCGAGCCGGCCCATTCGTGCTGCAGACAAAACAGTCTACAGCGTGGCTCTACCACTCAAAAACCTAGAACCACAATAAAATAGGTCCTACATTTTCTCCCTCCTGTAAGCTGATCGTATGTAGGTCGTGTCTGGTCGTATCGGTTATCTACGCGTCGTCGACCTATCCGACTGTCCACCATAATCCCTCTTATCAGATAACAACCGATTGCATTATGTGCGATTAGGTTTTACTAATGTTAACGTTTACGTAAACAGATAATGTGCGGTTTGAAGTAACAATAGATCGGTGATGCTCTTCCTATTCTAGATTAGCGTATTGGGGAAATGTAAAGATAGATATGGGATTTTGAATTTGTATTTTTTTATATCATACAAATTCAAAATCGGTAAACGAGCAAGTGGGTCACCTGATGGTAAATGATCATTTACCATCATCCTTTTGGTATTGAGGGCGTACATGGGTGGTGGAGATCTCCACCACCCATGTACGCCCTCAATACCAAAAGGATTGAATATTAATTCGAGTTTTTCATGACACAACGGATTTCTTGCTAATTTGCGAATTACAAGATTACTTGCCTTAAGTCTGAAGACTACGGTATTTTGAAATAATACTGTACCGTTTTCGTATGTATTTCGAAAAATAATACGCTTATTATAATTTGTTATTATTTCATTCGCTTATTAATTACTTCTCTTTATTTTTTTGTGTACATTTTATTTTATTCAATTCATTCAATTTCAATTCATTTTTCCATTTCATTTTCAGTTTTGTTCTGTATAATTTCCAGTGATTAACCATAAGGCAACTTTTCGTTGAAATTTATAGATTAGTATTTCAGTTTCCTCTCCGATGCACGCGGCAACAGTTGTATCTAATGTTGCTGTTTTATTACAAAATAAACAAACTTCATTTAGATTGCCTCGGTGGCGCCTTTGTAATGCGTACACGTTACGACTACTGAGCTAAGGGTTCGATCCCCAGGTCGGATAAAAGTGATATTGGGTTTTTCTTTTAAGAAATGCACAGTACAAGCCAGCAATTTGGAATTGTGCCCGGTATGGCGTCAGGTTCACCCCCTATCACATGATGGAACGGAAATAACCTCGGCGTAATGTGGGTGTACTAGTTACACCTCTGCCTACCCCTTCGGGGAGTACAGGCGTGAATGCGTATAAAAATGAAACAGCTTTTAAAAATAACACACACAGAAAAGCACTGCACGGCAATGGACTGCGCTCATCACCGAGCATAAGTTGTTACGTCTCATAATCCCCAATAATTTTACTGGTTTCAATGTCCTTGAAACACACTGATGCTTGGTAGTAGAAATAGATAAAGCAGTGAACCCAGATGGCCTCTCACATAAGAGGGACCTACCACCTTGTAAACATTTCCAAGACATCAAATAAAGTAACAAAGGGAAGCCCGCCTGAAGCGTACCTGGAGTTTATTTTCACTTCGCCAAGAATGGAAACGTATTAAATTTTTTGCCATCAATAGAGCAAACAAAAAACAGGATAAACAACTTTGGTGGAACATTTTCGGTGATTGAAAGCGACATTTCTCAACGGAGTTGGATGCGGGTGTCTCAGTAAGTTTTGATTTATGCGCATTTTGATAGATCTTCGAAATTCTATGGGTGGAGTGGTTATATTTGTAATCTTAATCTTGGCCTGTAAATAATCGATAAAGGATCACACGGGTCGATTTTAGTTGATTCATTGCTAAATTACGTACCATTTGAACCGTCTGTACAACTTTCTATCGAACTGGCCAAATTATATCGAACTGGCCAAAAACCGCTACAACTTACATACTATACAGCTTTGGTTGGTCAAATAAAATTTAACCGTGTGAACCCGCTATTACTTTTGTATAGTATAGGCCGGCTAACGAGCAAGTGGGTCACTGGTAGTTGCACTTGGGACATCTGCACGCTTATGAAGTTCCGTAAATACTGATAACTATGTATGAAAGAATAATTAGTATACTTTATTGATGTAGGGATATTGATGTATTGTTGGAGCTTTAATGTATGGAATCTAAAGTGTGTTATAATACTCTTGTAAGTTGGCTGAAGTGTCATGGTACGGTGCCGCTATAGTCGATATAATTCTATATTATAAGTACTTGAATAAGTATTTAAACGATATAAAATTCTGTATTTACAGCATAGTTCAATAATGACGAGAAATTTTAAAAATCGTTGACTAGTTTTCTTTCGTGAAAATATTTCCAAGGTAAACTTTTTACCATTCTGGAATTTCATTTGGAAACATATCGTTCATTATACCCATGACTTGTGAGCGAGTCAGTAAAAGGTAAACCGTGGCATAACTGTGAGTGGTGTGGATTCGATTCTGGTATTGCGTGCCTTCCCGCTCAATAGCCGAAATTTCTCATACATACATACGCACTCACGCCTGTATTCCCCGAAGTGGTAGGCAGAAGTGTAACCAGTAGACCCAAATTTCGCCGAGCGTATCTTCGTCCCATGATATGATAGGGCACGAGCCCATCGCCATACTGGGCACAAACTCAGACTCCGGGCTGTTAGTGAGCATTTCGTAATAGAAAAACTCAATATAACTTTTACCCGACCCGAGGATCGAACCCGAGACCTCAGCTTCAGCCTCAGTCGCATTACAACTGCGCCACTGAGGCAGTCGCAAATTTCTCATCTGAATGCATAATCAGAATTCAGGCAGCCGGAATCCCATATAATTTAATACTTATTTAAACTCATTCTGATTTTAACATTATGAATAACAAACTCTTAATTCCGGAGTTCAGATTATAAATATTCCGTCTATATAAGACTAGGCTAAGAAAGAATTGGGGTCAGAGGACTGGAATACTAAAAAAATGGCAATCTCTGAGTCGAGACAAAATGTTTTACCTGTAAAATTCTGACGTTACCTACACGAAATTCTTGTGTTAAAAATCTTATATAACACATTTAATTAGCGAAGTGGACTATGGCCCGAATGCCTTTCTTTAATGAATGGAAGGCACAGATCCTGGCTTTAGAATTCACAGAAAATAGGTACTTTATAATATAATTGTAATATTGTGTAGTAGAGGTGAAGATGTGGACGATTTAGTGATGGAATAATACAATTTAAATTAAATTGAGGTATAGGAAACCTCACTAGTCGCTCCTTTGTTACATTGAACTTTCGAGTGTTTTCTTATTGTTGGCATCCTTAGTGTTTTTCTCTGAAATATATCTCAAAATAAACATTTTGCAAAAGGCTCTTTTGTGTTTTAAAATGTCTTTCCTAACATTAAGATCGGAATTAATTCTAATATATCTATATATTTACTTTAGACTTTAGTATTAGTAGCTAGACACATTAGCTTAAACTCAATTACAAACTAGCATCTATTGAGACTTTCCCAGCGTCAAACACCCAACACTGCAACTCCTGTAAGCCAGGATCGACATTACTATGCATTGCGAATACCACCGAACACTGAAGCTCGGTGAGTCTTTCGGAAAACCAAGTTGCCTTTCGTCCGCAACGAAACTAATTAGGAAGAAATCAAGTAAAGAGAAGAAAAATGTAAATTAACAAAAGAGCTCTATGGTCAGGCCGCACCTCAAATAAAAAACTATTATTGATTTCCAAGTGTGGCATAAGTTTTATTTAAAGAAGAACTAAATTAAAATGTTGAATGTATAGATTTGTCATCATTTTGGGTCTGGGTGTTGTGGGATCGCAAGTCCCTCGTGGTTCCTGATACCCACGATACAGGTTAACCTAGTGTGGAGTTAGGACTATGTGTGTGACTGTTGGGTGTATTTATTTTATTTTATAATAAAATCCCAATGCACCACTGAAAATACACTTTAATGTCGCAACTTTGTATTGGACATAGCTTTGAACTAAAATGTTATTGAAGCATTATATTTATTTTTGTCTTACTTGATAAATCTAAGAAAATCCTTCACAATTCTTACCGTCAAGTTCGAGATGCTATACAGTTATCACGGACCTACTCACGTCTGTAATCCTCAAAGGGGTAGGCAGAGGTGTAACCAGTACAAACACATTTCGCCGAGCACAGTACGCAGTTATTAACCTTATTATATTGTGTTTCAAATCGTAGTCGGGTCGCATCAGAATTATTTTATCACAAATCGCACCTTATCTGTTCCATTATATAAATAAAATCAGAGATTGATGAATAGAGTGAAAACTGAGTTAACAATCAGTGAAGGGATAAAAACGAAAGGTAATTTATTGACTACAGTGTATTATAAGATTATCACGATGATACCCTTTCACTACACCAGTTTTATATACTTTCTCTTTAAAAAATCAATTTGTACCGATCAGTTAGACAATGAAAAGGGGAAGTTTATACTAGCTCACGCCCGCTCTAAAGCTGCCGTCGTTGTCCATCTAGATAAGTGAATTTATTGAACTTAGAGAGTTAAGGCTTTTGTTTTAGCTAAGATTGATAAAATGGTGCAAACCAATGGAGTTGGTCCTTTGTTTGGTTTTATTGTGAAAATGTAATTAACAGGTTCCCTCAATGAGATTGCGATTTTAATGAAAATTTTCTAATTCACGACTATAGATGTGAAGGTCATTGAAAGTGAAGCTATAATAGATTAGCTTTGTTAATCGTGACTTTAATTACTTCAACAAAAGTTGGGGAAAGTCTATCAATCATTTGTATTATGTAAATAATTGTAAATGATGGAGGATGAAATGTCTTCATTGACTTTGTAAAGATCACATCAGAAGATAAAATAACGGTAAATTTTGACTGTTCCCTTAATGAACACGATAGTAACAAAATTAATGATAGTATCGTAATTGTCTTTATCAAATAGAAAGACAATTGCTGATATAATGATCAGATTGTGACGAGATTGATTTATATTTTCATTGTAAAGCAAAAAAAATAAAATTCTAGATTTTGTAATAAAAAATAAATAAATGGTTTAAAACTGGCTTTAAAACACTGATTCTGTTATCATGTTAAGGGCTCATTTAACTGGCTCGAAATTTACCCGGGACCTCGTGATCCGTGCATTGTTAGCTGTTCTCGTCAAAATGGACTGCGTGATTCCCGTTACATAATATATATACATACATGTAACGGGACATACATAGGCGCCTGACAAAGGCCGACCTTTGTTGGAATTGAGGAAATTGCATCTACAAATCCTATTCGAATGCAACGTGAAGTTTACGCGCGATCGCTTTACGCCAGTTCATTTGCCAACTGGGCTTTAAACTCCTATCTTTATATACTTATATAATTCTACTGTACGTGTGTATGTGACTGAACTCCTCCTAAACGGCTGGACCGATTTGAATGGATTTTTTGTATGCGTTTGGGTGACGCCCTGGATGGTTTAGATTCACAATTGGACTCGGTAGATGGCGCTGCTGTAGTTGCGGGTGAAACCGCGCCGGACAGCTAGTATAATATAAATTTCTTAAATTGAATAGTTGCGTTACTAACAAGCTGACAAGATTTTGAAACTTGAAGTTATTGCTTATGATTACGCTTAAATTAGTCGGTGTATTTCTTTATTCCGGAATTTATCTGTTAACTTGTTATATTTAGATCTCTCGATAATTGCTGCGAAATCAGTCTTTTTTACTTCATGGTCACTCAGCTGTGGACGTACATAATTTCTTTATTATTTTCTAATAGATTGAATTCATAAGCTATAATTTTTGTATTCGATTTATTAATTACAATATTGAATTGATGCTTTCTATTATAAACCTAAAGTGTTGACGTGTTGAATTATAAAATCACTTGTAAACATTCCAGACTCTGAGCTGATACTGAGAATGTCGTAGAAAAACCCAATATCACTTTTACCCGATCTGGGGATCGAAGACGAGCCCTCAGCACAGCAGTCGCATCGCGTACGCATTACAACTGGGCCACTGAGGCAGATATTCATATTGTAATTCAAAATAATTTATGTGATTCAAACTGGCATGCATTTCTGATTGCACACCATGACCAACTCCACGACTAATAACACACACATGTACACAAAATAATCTCAATTGAAGCGGAGAAAATTATGAGAGACATCTAAGCTATTAATAGTATTAAAAATGTGTCCATTATTCATCTGATACACATTCTTGGACACAAAAAATATAATGCGTCTATCTATTAAGTCGCAGTGGGTGGTATTCGGGCGATCTGTTTACCATAACCGGAGTGTTTCCTGTTCGTCCGTTCGAAGCAAACCCCTTCGGATAGAGTGACACATGCAGAATTTTGATAGACAGATCGATATTTAAATTATGTTGCTGATACAGTTTCCTTGAGATATTCAGGCAGCCCTGTCAGGAGAAGGTTGTTTTATTGAAGTGTTAAGTTTTAGATAACCCTAGCAGTTAAAATTTTAGGGAGCCCTGTCAACGAAACGTTTATCTTTTTACGAGATCTCAATCCTTTTACTTTCTTACTGCAGCTAAATTAGTGTTTAATACTTTTTGAATATAGATCTATATACTCGCTGAATTTTGGTTTGTAAATATTGTAGTAACTTTTTTGTTATCATGTCACGTGCAGAATCACAGAACTCCTGTGCCAAATTAACCCATAAAATACAATATTAAATTACAACACCATATGCAGGCAGCATCATGATTTCAAATATGCAAAATACCAAATGTGCAAATGGGAACGCAACTGCGCGTGTGGCGTTGTTTACAAGCTCTTCATAAGAAATGTGTGTAAATAACAATATAGACAGAGCGGCAGCGAGGCGCCAACTTCTGGATGCGGGGGCCGATGACCCCTGTAATAAAGTATGTATGAAATATACGTCGCGTATGTTATGACGCGCGCCTTTGTTAGCGTGTGAAGGTTACAGTTTTATCGAGTAATGATTTTCCAAGACGTAGAGACTATCATATCTTCAAATAATAATTAAGAGCACTGGGAAATAAATTGAGCGATTAAAAATTCACTGCTGGTTCCAACAACTTTTGTCGTATTTTTCGGTAGTTAATACACATAATAATGCAAGATTTTGCACGTAGATATTTATAAACATGATTACTTGATGATTGAACGCTGTAGTGCCAAACAGTTGGCTATCAATTAAGCCATCTACATTTCCACTCACAAAAAAAATTCTGAATCCAGCTCTGTTTTAGGAGCGGGGACACGGTGATCTATATGCAAATGTTATCACCGGCTTATTATATTTCCCGGATAGGGGAAACAGTAAGCCGCGAAAACAACCGGAGATACTCCATCAAAATTTATTGAAGCGTCCGCGGTGCACCTCTACTTTATTACTCGTGCGGCTTTATGAAAAAACATGGTCTGCTGGATTTAGCGAATTAGACATACATGTGCCGTATGTCAGAAGTGCAAAAAAATATTGATCGTATCTATATTTCCAAAAAATATCTAATTTTCTTAATATTATAGGCCGGCAAACGAGCAAGTGTCACCTGATAGTAAGTGATATACCAGAAGAGGTCGCTATTCAGTCAGGTAAAGCAGTTTATATTACTTATAACAAATTGCGCGTTCGGTAATAAGGGCATAACTTGTTAATATTTAATATGACAATTATGAGCTTGTGTTACCGAAAGTGCAAAATATTGTGTTAATAACGCTAAGAGTTATTTCAAAAAGAAATTCCAATCTTTAATCCACCAAAGTTCAGTTATATTTGAATACTTCTGTATGTACAGTAAGTACTCTTTATGGCAAAAGGATTTTTTGACATTATGAAGTATTACATTTTCTAAAAAAAACATTTAAAAGTATAATAAGTATCACCAATAGGTTCGGACAAGCCACCGGTGGTTAATATCTTATTTTATCTTAGATCTTATGTTGTTATTAAGTTCGACGTCACTATGTGTTTAATAACTCTATCATTGAATGAGCACAATCAACGTGAAATGTGTTCTATAAAAGACATTTACCATCAAAATTGCTGCTAAATAAAGCACATTGTTTCATAATTAATGTCAAAACTGAAATAAATGAATGGACATTGTAACAAAGTGATTTTATGGTTCATTCGCCGCAAATAACAGCTGACACTGAAATTTTATTGAAGCACAACTTATTTGTAATACAAATCGAGCGCATTATTGGAGCTTTGCAACAGGGCACTCGTTCGCATATTGATTAACTTTTTCATTTAACCCGCAAACCTAACGTTAACTATAGTTTATACCGCATGCGATTGTGAACTCTATTTTTGTTTGTGGAAATTAAATTAATTTGTGGTTTGTATAAGCTTGTTTTGTTTAGCGTGTTGTGTTGTTTGTTTAATTAATAGCATTTGTTGTTTTGTATTTTGTTTTCAGTTTTTTATGTAATTTTTAGTCTATATGAGTGTATGTACTCGTATCATTTAATTTTATCTATTGTTTTTCAAGAAACCATTATAGTCCTACGAGTATGTGTTATATGTTTTATTAGGTAACCCTCTTGCACGTTTGCAGGACGTGAAACATTTACCTGATCATTATACAAATATGCGGCACATTAACTAAGTACCTGCCGCATAGGCACTATAATTGCTTTATCTTTTTTTTTAATCAACAAAAAAAACATGGCATAGCGTAATCTTAAATCGCAAAAATACATTATTCTTACAATAATTAATCAAATAACTTTACCAAGCCATCAAATCGCAGACAAAAGCTAATACAAAAAGGATAGTCATAGCCATTGCTAAACAATTCCATAGTATTTTTTTTCCCAACCTTTTAGTAAAAGACAATGCACATAATGCAATACCGAAAATTCCAGCTGGGGTATTCCCCAATAGGGAGTATTAAACCAACGTGGCATCCCGGAAGAATCTAAGTGATCGGACATGGACGAATTAATTTGTTAAGACGAGCTTTCACGAAGGGAAACAAAAATAGTCGGATCAATAATAGCTTTTGTAGTATTCGAAGTAATATCGCTTTCACCGTTTGTTATTGCTTTCGGTATTCATTGAAAAATTTGCGGTTGATTTTTGTTACGTCCCACAGAGTCAGCCGTTTGAGTAATTGCTATATGGGGGTTCATTATTGTAATAGCACGGTTTCGTTTTTTGTAAACTAAGAACTCTATTATTATGTGTTATTAGTTTCGCACAAATTTATTTTTGTATAGTAGTTATTATTAGTTATCGCTCTCGTGGAAATTTATCTCATGATTGGTTCTTCTTTCTTTTTACTAATCCAATGGCTTTCTCTGAAGAACTTTCTGCTGTTGGTTATTAATTTCTTTTTGCTGACATAAGATCAGTAAGATCCATAGGTTTTCTATAGAAGTTTATACAAAAATCTTCAATAGAATCTAATATACACACTAATGTATCATAGGTGGTATCGCTTTCATAAATATATTTAAAATTACTAATATTAAACATAAACTCGTCATGAATTAAATAATTGTCCCGATCATGACTCGAACTCAGCAACCATTGCGGCTGTCGCAGAAAGAAATATAATAATGATTGATTTTTTCTTTTGTACAATAGATTGCATTGCGTGGTTCTTGCTTCTTTTTGGCTTCTTTTAAAATGGCAGGAACGTAGGAAACGAGTAAGTCCTCATGAAAATATATTTTCTAGATTTTTATTAGATACTGCATAAACTGAAAACTATTTTCTGTTATATAAATATGAGGTTCGTTATAAATTTCATTCGTTCAATAAAGTTATTCCACGGCATTGTCCGCGGATGTCTTCTCGGCAACAATGCTTTTGCTTTATCATTGCTTGTATTTCACTAAAGTTATTGAATTTGCAACCTTTGTTACTGACTTTATAACATTTCTAACTTAAATATCGTATAATTTATTTCGTTCGTGTCCATTTTCTGAATGGACTGATGCTGGTTTTATTTTTATTCCTACGACAGTTATTATTTTTTGTTCGGATTGAATAGAACACGTAGTATGTAGGCCAGGACTTTATTAATTTCAAATTTGTCCAGCGAACCACATGACAAGAATGATAATATCGAACGGTGACGCAAAAAGTATTCCAGATCGAGGGATGTGCGTGAAGATTGATGATGGTACGGTACGGAAAGGAGGTGTCTCTAGAAAACTTGGGGAAATACATTTCTTGGTCATGTTTAACGCATATCTAAGGTCGGTGAAATAGCCATTTGTTTTCTGACGATTCAATAACTAATATGTTAAACGTTATTACATTTATACGTTGATTTGTATCATGAATGGAAACAGTTCGATATGAAGCGATGCTGTTTCATTGTTGTGATTTAGTACATATTAAGATATGAAAATTAAAGTTTACCTCGAAGTTCCAATTCAGTTCAGTCTGGCGAATTATACATATGTTAAGTCTTGTAGACATCGATCTTATACATCTAAATAAGTACTTTAATGTTCCCAAAATCACTGAAATAGAAAATTGAATTCCGTTACCTGTCCTGATATTTATTCCGAATCAAAAAGAGACCTGATTAATACGACTTCTTCTGATTAAATATTCCAAATATCTGAATACCCGCTCTGATTCGTCTTTGGATATTGCGAAAAACATTTTCGGATAATTTTTATCGGCGCGAATGGAATTCTCTGAATATTTCATATACTTTTATTGTAAGCCTCGTTGTCTGTTGTAATGCGAGGTATTGTTTAAGTAATGTGATGGTTTCCATTGGTACGACATTGAACCATTATTAAATATAAATAAATACACCCAACAGTCACACAGTTACACAACTTGACAGCCTCCGTTGCGCAGCGGGCGAGTAGCCGTTTGCGAAACATGAGGCAGTGGGTTCGATTCCCGCAACTAGACAAATTTTTGTTTGATTCACAAGTATTTGCCTCGGGTCTGGATGTTGTGGGACCGCAAGTCCCTGGTAGTTCTTGATACCCACGATACAGGTTTACCTAGTGTGGGGTTAGGACTATGTGTGTGACTGTATTTATATTATTATTATATTACACACATAGTCCTGCCCCAGTACTAGGTTAACCTGTATCGTGGGTATCTTGAACTACGAGGGACTTGAGGTCCCTCAACACCTAGACTAAACAAACATTTGTGGATCATACAAACATTTGTTGTTGTTGCTGTTTGGAACATGTTAAGAAATAATCGAATTGTATAACAAATATTATTTTGTATTTGTTGACATTATTAGGTAAGCGATGATTTCCTTAGGCTATTTTATATTAGCAAATAATTATTGGGCAAATAATAATTATTATTAATGACACAAATTGTCACACGGAAATATTTTCTAAAGCGTGGACAAAACTTAATATTTTATGTTCAAATTGATCATTGTTTTGTATGCCTAGTTTTTTTGTAGATCTTTAAAAATTTAATTATTATTTTTACAAATAGACCTTACAGATTTAAGACCTACAGGCTAACGGGCACGTATACGTTATAACCCCCGAAATCAATAAATACACCAACATTCTTAAGAACCACGTCAATAAAACCAGCATTCAAACAAAAAACGTAACTAAAATCGATCCATTCATTCAAACCCCCTCTTTTTGTCGATCGTTAAAAATACTTCAATTCGTGTTTTATTCCAATGCTTAAGGTATAGCACCAAAAACATTTTCGAGAAAGTCCATCAATTAGTCCCTAAGTCAATATGCGGTTTTTTGTCTGTGTCGGGAAGAAGCCTTGCAGTTAAAGTATCCAGTGTCTATAAAACGTGGTAACGTTTAATTGGATTACATCGGTTCGAAAAATAAACCGTGCTTCCACTGTCTTATTTCCGTTGAAATAACTATAGTGACCACAATTATACGGAGTTTTTTTTATTATATAACGTACATGAAACTTAAGCTCACGACTGCGTTCTCGAAGGGGTAGGCAGGCAAAAGTGTAACGCTGTACCCACGTTTTCCTGAGCTTATTTCCATTCCATGATGTGATAATTTCAATCCCGAGCAACTTATGTATGATTTAAGGTATTTAATCAATATTTGTGATTGCCCGACATGGGATTTCAGCCCAGAACCAAGATTTCTCAGCTTAAGGCTGCCACTACCCGTCCACACTTGAGTTTGCCACGCGTGTTCGTCATAGTCAATCTTCTCGGTGTAGCGAAATGTCACAAGTGGAGACGCACTTTATTATTACATAAAACATAAAAACAACTTAAAAAAAGTGTCAAAACAGAACAATGTATACAAAAGCCTTGGTAATAAAGAATATTTTCGAGACGAAAGACTTTGAAACAAACGAGGCAAAATTCATCCATCACACATACACAAAGTACAAGCCTCGCCCTTCCTTGCCCCGGGCTTATCTAAAACATCCTCAAATAAATCAACTGGAAAATTGAAATACAGAAGTGCTGGGAGACAGACTTTATAGCGGTTTCATGATGTATTCATGTTTTTGGTTGAAATGTTTAATATTGTGGGAATTAATGTTATCAACAGCTTTTTTTGTAACAGTAGTGAGTAGCTTCATTTTATAAGTTGTATGTAAATGCTCATATGAAGTAATATTTTATAGAAACTATTAATTACTTAATTTGATATGGTATTTGCTTAAATAGCGCCTGAATCATAAGATTAGATAGCAACCGGAATAGACACATTAATAAATCATAAAAAATTCTTCGATATAGTATGTAGAACAACGACCGCAGGATTTACATTTTTAAGACATAGACCGGCAAACGAGCAAGTGGGTCACCTGACGGTAAGTTCTCTATTGCCCATGTACGTCCATAATACCTGAAGAATCATGGGCGCCTTGCCGACCTTAAAGGAAAAAGGTATTGTGAAGGGGAAGGAGATTTGGGCAACCGGATATCTCACTCACCGTACGCGGCAAGCCGCTACTTTACGTCGGTTTTCTGTGACAGTGGTAACCCGGTCGAGACAGCTCATACATGCTGTAGACAAAACTGTCTACAGCGTGGCTTTACCACTCACAAAACTACTTTTCTATAATAATATTAATCTTATAAAAATCGTATATATTCGGAATATACATCCGATGTTTACCGAATTCGCTATCTCCCTTACTACGTGACGAGGTAACTCGATACTGAAAACTTTGATTAACCGAATACGTTTACCTGATTAAAATTACGAGTGGGCATTTCAAATAGAAATTCCTTTGCCGTCGCTTCATTTCGTACGATTGTTTGTACGAAGCCATTAAATCGATTAAAATTCAGTTGGAATGTTCAGTGTAGTTTAATTCCGTTCGTTTAATGGTTTGGTTTTGTTTGTTTATACAAATTGAACGTGAAGATTCGATACAAGCGTTTCGTGATAAGGTTTTATTGTTTATTTACTGGGTGTTCGAAAGAGTTGAATTGGAAGTCCTCTATTTCTGTTAAGGTATCGTAGATGATTAAAGTGACTGTGAAGTGATTTCGGCGACCGATAAAAAATATATACGACAGTCCTTCGTCTTATTTTTGTCGTTTTTTTATTAAAAATAGGAAAAGACGGAATTAAAACATATTTAGACAATAGCGTAGTTCTGCTGGTTGAGAGGCTGGTCCGGGACCTGGGTATCGCTTTTTATTAGCCCTCTCTTATACTGTCACAATGCTGAGCTCAGGCCCCTATACTAATGAGAGGAGTCTGCCTACATTCACTAACAAAACATTCCGAAAGCTTCAACACAAGTTTTAACACTTCTATCGTGATCTTCAAAAGCGATTTATCTACTCAATCATAAATAAATGCTTACCACCATATAACCGTAACCCCAAAAGTGGTAGATCAATGCTATAGACGGACGGCAAGCAAGTGGGTCACCTGTTGGCAAGTGATATAAACCATCTATGAACATCCAAAGAATTAAGGACGTGATGCAGATGGGAAGGCATTATTTAGGAATTGGGAAGGAAAAGGGGATTTAGGCTTCCGGATACCTCACTCATTGTACAAAACGCAAACTGCTACATCACGTCGGTTTCTGTGAGACAATGGTAACAGCACGGTCGAGCTGTCCCGTTGAGTGTGGCTCTATCACTTTAATAAATATTTTGAATTAAGTAGACTTTACTATTGCTGTCGTTTACGTGTTATATTTTTTTACAGAAATATAGGTACAATAATGTAGAATATATACTTTACGATATTCTATTTTTGATTCTTCGGTTTTGTGATTCACCTGCCAGCTGGTAAAGGAATTGCGAGAACACTGCGTCGGAGTTTGATTGCTAGTTGGGGAATTTTATCGTGGCACGATAATATGACCACAGTGCACTTGATGGTAAGTAAAATTCCACCACCGCTTATTCTATTTCTGCTTTCAAACAGCAATATGTAAGCACTGTTGTGTTTTGGTTTGAAGGACATTATCGTCTTATGTCGCGGAGTGACGAGCGCAGTCTAGTGCCATGCACTGCTTTGAAATTCAACGTTCTGTGTGTTGTTTATGGACAGGCGTTGCCCATAAACAAAATGCCTTTATAATCAGGCGAGCCACCTACGTGTTTCTTCATTCAAGCTAGTAAAAAAATTGTCCAAAAATATTGCCAACCGTCGAGAGAAGTTGCGTTCTCCGACAGTCGCCCGAATTATGCCGGGTTGAAGTTACTGAATATATACCAGCTGACCCCGGAACGCGACTCACCTGAACGAGCCAATATAACGGGTTTTACACCATGTGTACAGTGATCGATATCCAGTCGGGTACGAATATTTATCAGGTCCCTCCCACCAGCAATAAGATAGGTTGTTGAACTTATTGCTATGTAAACTAAATTTAATGATAGACATGGCCCAGAAGCTAGTTGATTCATGATGCCTAAGTATTTTTGATCATTAATTTATTAGAGTTCGCGTTCGCGAGAAACAGATATGGATTTCCGTTAGATTCCTGAATACTTTAATCGAACTGAAACCTATTTCAGACAGCATTAAAACAGGGCACATTTTGTAGCAACACATTTCTTATTTATATGAAATATCATAAAGCATATCTCGTGTCTCGACACCCTTCTGCAAAATATTGGCGAATAGAATTGCATTGCCGATACATCGATAGTCGATGGTGGATAAGGGCTAGGGATGTAGTGATGCTGCGACTTCTTCAGATTAAATTTAGATAAGTATCGATGCTCCCGCACTGTAAGTAATTGGATGGGGCGCACGTCGCCCACTTATCGGCGCTCGTCAATCGTAATAAAACTGTGCAAATCGCAGATACACCGCTGCATCTATGTTGCATCACGTACATTTATTATTTATAGTTTTTTAATTGTTGTGCTTATAAAGATTTATGTACAGCCTTAAAGAATAATTATTGAGTTTGTAAATTATAACACATTACATTTGCTTGCGGCCCTGCCCGCGGGAAAAGCAGCCTACATCATAATCCAGATCATGATTTATCTCTGTGCCAAATTTCACCCAAATTCATTCAGCCGGTAAGGCGTGCAGATTAACCAACCAGATTCAAAAACTTACAAACATCCAAATTCACCAACTTTCATATTTTTATTATTAGTAGGATAGAAGAAACAATGTTGTAATTAGATAAAATGTCCGTTACTTTGTAAATAAGTTTTGGTGATAAGCTTTTATATGTTACCAAATAGACAGATTTCCTTGCAGTAATTAAATGATTACGATGGTGAAAAACACCATCTACCAAATTGGTCTCAGTAAAAAACATGGTTGGTGGCACTGAGATGGATCTCGATTAAGATAACCTCCTTACTTCTATTACAAAGCTTGAGAATATTCTGGATTGTAGGTTGTAACTGTACGCGACTTAAATATTCTACGAAAAGAAAAAAAAACTGTAAATTTCTTGTCTCTCGATAAAACAGCAAATACATTTATTTTATTTTTTTATTTTTAAAGCGTGATACTCTTCTAGTACTTTTGATTAAAACTTAGGTTTTTGACTAGATGTAGGTTCTAATAATTTGTTAATCCAATTATCACTTTTTAATTATCTTCAATAAACATTAATTATATGAGAACAAAACAGTCTAATTAAATTATTTGTAGACTATTGGAATTAACTACGTGTAAATAATTAATTGGTATTTTTCTTTTGCAGGTACGTGACGAAGATTATCTTGGACCATTGTAAGGCAGTATTCAATACCTATTGTTATTTTATCGTCTTAGTAAATTATCTAAGGCGATTAATCTTAGTCTCTAGATAAAATTTCCTCTACAAATTATGTGCTCGTAACTTACAAACGAGTCTTGAAGCCCGCCGCACTAGTGATAACTTCCCGACCTCGGTTGCCGCCTAAAAATAAATAGCTGGTAATAAATGCGTCTTTGCTATACACATTGTGGCGCAGCTTGTGCCTGCGGTGTTTCAAGCTAGGATCTATAGTCCCGACTTTAACTTAAACTTGAACTTACCTAAGTCGACTTCGCAAAGTTAACACAAAATTTATCTGTCATCATAATATTATTTTGTGTTGCCCTTTTATGTCAAACGAAAAATCTTTCTTCAAAAGACCGATATTATAGGAATAATGTATTTAAAAAAATAATAAGAATATAATTAAATTAAAACGGTCAACTCGTATTTTATTTTTTCAATAAAATATTAAAGCTATTTAAAATAAGCATATAAAATATCTTCTAAAATAGTAATATTTTGAAAATTGTGTCATCAAAATCGAACTCACGGAGCCTAGTCGCCGTTTTGTTGACTCAGACTATGTCAAAGTTCGTTTTATAGATCGCAGACTGAACAGTTGGTAAGAAATATGCCTGTATGTACACACGACGGCACAGATTGCAGTCGCAAAGTCTCAGATCTGTATCTATAAACACAACTTGCATTGCCACCCGTACAGCTCACCGCATACAGGAAATTGTTGATTGAGATGATGTGGCCCATCCTTATTTTTATGGCGAATTGAGATCTCAGACAGTTTTAATTAATATTTCCTAATGAATGCATTCTTTATACTGTAGTTTAGATGTTATGGAACATATTAATTTAATGGTACATATTCCTTGCTTAGTGGTTTTATAAATTCAATGTATAGGCAAGCTGTTTTTAAATAAAATTGCACCACATAACGCGGGAGTATGACGGATAAGGCGGGGAGTGGGAGAGGGGACCTACTGCACTGAATAACCTAATTCTAGTTAAGAATAAGCGAGATGGTAGTATTAAGTTGCGGCAGATTGATCGTAATTTCTATGTACCGCGCAGCCGGTCTAGCATACATTGAAGTCTTTGCGGTTTTATAATAAAAATCGAAGTTGTTACCTACAGCAGAGTTGGTTTTATAATTTTAAACGCAGTCGGAAGTATTTATGTGGTAATGTTTGAGAGGATATATTTATTGTGGTAATGTTTGTAAACGAAAATAATATTTAAATTTGTTTTATAGTCATCACGTAATAAATTGTGAGGGAGTCAAACAATAATACACGTATTGTTGATTGTTATGCGTGAAGTATGACACAATAAGTCGTGACAAAGGGTCTTACTTATAAAAAAAGAACCGTATAAACTACAAGGGCCACTTATCATAGTTCTGCGTTAATAGGAACGTCAACGCATTGACATATTGAGTTTAATTCTGAAATTGGAGCGCCGTTCTTGGAACAAAGAAACGTTCTATTTTCGAAATTCGATTACGTCATACACAGCTTTGTTGTTTATAAAGAACAGCCATTCGTCACGGCCATGTTTTGCTATGCTTTTCAAGGGCATCCGTGTTAATGAAGTTGACGTGTTTATTTGAAAATATAATTAGGGAAAAATCGTGTGAAATATGTACCTACTGTGGTTAATATGACATACTATTATGTGTATAACTAAATCTCACTTTTGTGGGAAATCATTTAAATTGATGGATCGTGTTGTGTCCAGCTACCCGCATTAGTTCGAAATCTATTCAGAAAAGGGTATATGGGCATGATAAATGCATTCTAATTACAGACATCAGTAAACAAAATAAACGTACTATAGGTATTCTGAAGAAAATAATGTCCATCTAACGGCGTTTTTCGAAGTTAGATAATGTTTTTAGATAAAATATGAATTTAAAAATAAAGTTCTAAAATGTTAACGGAATGTTTACTTAGCGGTGTCTCCTTTGTAGATACAAAATACGTGAATCATATTGAAATAATGAGATCATTATTTCAATATGATTCTCGTATCTTGACCTACATCTTTACTAATTATTATGGAGTAATTACGCACACATTTTTCCATGTTCGGATAACGTAACGTCATAAATCGCGAGACATGGGCGCATGAACTTTATGACGCACTCAAGTAATATCCAAGCAATATGTCGTATTTCGGTTATGGCTACTGAAACTTACTGAAATAATCAAATTTAAAATCAAATGTAGCAAAATCGATCTGTAATTTTATATCTATTTTTAAACATTTAAAACGCAGTTGCGCGCTCTTTTTTTACCTTGATTCACCTTAATTTTACCCAAATATGTGTAATATTTCATACATAAATTAATTAGGCTCTGTTAACCTCGATATTTGATGAAGTGTAATTGTTAAAATTGAAAATCTTTCACTGTTATTTTAACATTTGAGTACGATCTAAAATCTAAAAATCTATTTTAGAGCCCAAACAATCAATTATTTTACGGATTATAAGTCGATATGCTTTATTATTTCGGCGACTAAAGTACGGGCGTGTGTTGAATTGATTCTTAACGTTTATAACAACAAACACGTGTTGTTCCGTTTTTTTATGTTACTTGCGTAATGCGCAGATGTAAGATTTCGTAATATGGGATTAAGATATGTTGGCTTGAGGGTTGCCACCTTCTTTTATTATTGACAAGAGTTTTTTTTGTGACATGCTTAATATCCCTATTCAGGTTTAGCAAAAAAGTGTTGGATTAGAAACCATTGGTATTTTTATTTATTCATAAGTAGATGATTTAAAAAAAACATACTAATACGTGAAAAGAGCATATTGTGCGCACGGAGGAGTGTGAGATTTGACATAGTTAAAGTTTATATAGAGGAGGAGTGCAGAATGCTCTTTATATATATCATCTATAATAAATATGTTCATCATGATTAAATAAAATATAACATTGATTGTTTACGCCTACACTGATAATGTCTGAGTGTCGCCACCGACGTTGTAGTACAAACTAAAAAAATAGGTTGAGTTTTGACCACTACGCGATCACTAGCTATAATAAATCTACATCCTGTGCACCACATGAGAAGTTTGTACGGTCATAAGGTAATATTGTAATATTTATATATTTAACAGTCAGTATACACTCACTGTCCCATACAGGTATGCAAGCTATATTTTTTAAGCCTAAATGGTATTAGTCTTATATGATTCTGAAAGTTTGACGTTGCTTGTTTATTAGCTTGAGTGACGGAACTAGCAGGTCGCTCGCCCGATGGTAAGCGCCACGTCAGCCTATAAACAGAAGTAACGCCACACAGAACTTTGAATTACAAAGCACTGCATGACACTGGACTCCTCTCGTTACCCCGAGACATGAGCTTGTTACTCGTATGTCTCAAAATTAGTAGTTACATACTGTTGCTTAGCGGCATAATTAGATAAAGCAGTGGTACCAACCCAGACGGCCTCTTGCATATGAGAGACCTACCACCTCATCTCGATGCCTGTTTCGAATTGAATCGAACCCGCGACTTGTCGTTTTACAGCCAGCTGGCTCTGTCACTCGGACACTGTCACATTAAACACGTTACATTATATTTTTCACGGAAGGAGAATTTAATCAAATATCAACAAGAACGACTTAATTTCGGACTAGTCAGGGTTGCTAATGAATGAGAGCTCGAGAAGCCATTCGCAGAGATTACACACCTTGAATTAAACAAATAAAAATAACAGAGTCAACCCTAGCACTGCTCAGCAGTTGTGTGAACGCTTATGAATGGGTGTTAGTAACTGTTAGTAGTATACAAAGTACATAATATAATAACTATAATATTAAACAGGTTTAGTTTACTGAAGGCAGTGGGTATACACTACTCTGGTGGTCTAATTCAATTTAACAAATATATCAAATAGTTAGTATACTGCGCATTATGTGTGACGTAATTTAAAAGATTATTAGACGATATGGTATATTTTTTATTCGCCATAATGACGAGACGAGCAGGTCACTCGCCTGAACATCATTCAAAACTGAAGTCTGTTCAAAATCATGCATGGTACTGTACAGCGCTCGTCACCCGGAAACGATAGATATTAAGTATCATAATGACCTGTAACTTAGCTTCAATGTCCTGATTCGAAACCAGGACCCAGCATTGCTGACCATTCTGTTTGCATATGAGGGACCTGACGATGTACAGTACTCTTTACTTTAAAAGGATTGTTTTACATTTTTAAATATTACATTTCTAAAAAATAAAAAATTTAAAAATATAAATGTATCACCCACCAATGGCGAGGTCTACGACCCAAGCCATCGGTGGTTAGGGCCCCAGAGTGAGGAACCTCCTCACAATGCGTGCCGAGTCTAATAACACATTTTAGAACGATACGCTGTGAGGTTGGCACCTCTCTCTGTTGCCCTTTGTTAGACCTGACGATTATTATTATGGGAAATTATTTATTTCCACTTAACAGTTACATATTTTTTTGATTCCCATTAATTTCGTAAAGGCGATGAAAAACTTGAGCATTTAAGTATAATGACCATTATAACGAATATTACATGGCAGGTAAAAGCTCAACATGAAATAAACAGGAGCATTGTAACGAGTATTCTAGCGAATCGTCAAAAATATACTTCAAGCTTTTTGCTGATCCGAACAATTCTCTTTGTTCCACCGCCGCGCTGGCCCTCTCCACCCTCACCTCCCTCTTTGTAGGACACATTATATTTAACAAGAGCTAATTTAGGACCAATCATATTAAACAAGTATTCAAAATCACTCGATGATATTAAAATAAACTTTCTACAGTGTCCGCTTAATTCTTGTTTTAACACTAACTAATTATAGACCACCACTCCCATTTCTAAGACGATACAGATTAGTTTGGTACCATTTTTTTTTTTTAATATGGCCCATAAGTATTAATGCAGCATATGCGAAGAAATTTTTTTGTGACGAGCATTTATTTGATCATTCGCTAGAATGATTGACAAAATGTTCGTACTGACGATTGACTATTCGTTGTTTAGTTCGATAAAATTAAAAAACTGCCTCGGTAGCGCAGTTGTAATGCGTACGCGTTACGATTGAGGCCAACGCTGAGGCCTCGGGTTCGATCCCCGGGTCGGGTAAAGTGGTATTGGGTTTTTCTATTACGAAATGCTCAGTATCAGCCCGGAGTCTGGAGTTTGTGCGCGGTATGGCGATAGGCTCGCCCCCTATCACATAAGGGACGGAGATACGCTCGGCGAAATGTGGGTGTACTGGTAACACCTCTGCCTACCCCTTCGGGGATAACAGGCGTGAGTGCGTATGTAAAATTAAAAAACGGCAAATGCTCATTGTTTTGTTGCAAGTTAATGCTAAGATTTATCTGCACTTAACGATTTCGCGACCACATACATATTATTCCGGAACCGACTAACATGTCATCCGGGCAAAACTAGACAGTCACCCGTTGCGTCACAGCTCTATAACAAAAGCATAATACAAAAGCAAATCGAATACCACATAAAAATCATTACCAACATAAATCACACAGCCGCGACTCTTTTACTAGAGGTCACGGCACGATGCCGAAGCTATTTTTCATAAATCCACCGCAAAAAGCCAACGTAATCGACTTTCACAAAGCGTTCATATATCTACCAAATGCGCCCCACATGACCACGTTTAAGCTGTCATCGTTCTGTCAGATGTATTCCGGCACAAGAGTTATATGAGATCATAATAGACGGAATTATAACGGATGGTTAAAAAGAAAATTAGAAGCGATGAATGGATGAGGACGTTGTAATTTTGTAGGTGTGAACTGTTATTATCAGCGATTATTTTAAGTATATGGCTTTTTTCATGGTTGGCTACCGTGCGAGTGATCAAAAGATATAGATAGAAATTTCTTTCTAACAAAGAAAATCAATAATAGTAAGAACATACATATGCACTCACGCCTGTAATCCCCGAGGGGGTAGGCAGAGGTGTATCTAATACACCCATATTTCGGCCAGCGTATTACCGTCCCATGATGTGATAGGGGGGGGGGGGGGGGTTTGTTGCCATACCGGGCACACTTAGTAAGAACATTGATAATACTAATATTATTTCCACTGCGTAGCACGGACGGCGGACCTTATTATGAGGCAGTTTAGACCTTAGTCCATGACGCTGAATTAATGCGGTTTGGTACACTTTATATACCTTCGAACTTCTTATGTACTACTGTTACTCTATTTATATGTAGGTTTCCTTTCAACATTTGTCCATCGTTTAAAACCTACTAGGTAATTCTAGTAAGAGATATTGTTTCTCAAAGGTGATATGTCATGTTTGGGCCTCCGGATATCTCACTCATCGTTCGAAACGCAGCAGCAACCTGCTATATTACGCCGGTTTTCTGTGAGATAGTGGTAGCGATCCGGATCCATGCTATAGACAAAACTGTCTACAGCGTGGCACTGTCACTCCAATATTAATTATTATTAAAATCATCAAGTTTATCTTATTACTTGTGTTTGTCGGATAAAATCAGTATTGACATAATCAAGATTAACTCTCTGTACTAATTAAGATATGATTGTATCGGCATTATATTTTGACAGGAGAAATTATAGACAAAAGCACTGATGATTAAAACACTTTTACTTTGTAAATTGTTGACGTGTAATTACTTATAGTATTGTAATTTAAGTTATGGGCTTTGGTATACTTCGTTTTTTTACGAAGTAGTACAAATATGCGACCAATGCCTAGTCATGTAGGAGGAATTGGGCCTCCGGAAATGTTACTCACTATACGAAACGCAACAGCCAACTGCCACTTCAGCTAAGTTTCTGTAAGACAGAGCCACACTGTAGACAGAACTGTCAACAGCGTGCGTCTACTAATGATATCAATGTCAATTGTGTGTATATATTTGTGGATCTCACAAACATTTGTCTCAGTACGGGAATCGAATCCGCGGCCTCTCGTTTTCACAGCGAGCTTCTTACCCACTGTTCAACGGAGGCTGTCGTTACGGAGATGCCTAAAAAATTATCATTTATGTAAAAATCGCGGTATTAAATTATTTTCACGAAGCAAATGTACGCGTAACTTTGTAGAGTAACTCCAATAAATAACATTATATATGTGTCGTGAAATTAAGCAGCGGGGTCCATAAGGCACCCCCAGGGAATCTCGCTCATTTGGGGGCGCGCAGTTTTGCGTTCAGTAATGCATTTTACGCCGGTACATTTTGTTTTATTGGTACATATAAAAGTTTTCCCTTTTATTAATGTTGTTTCGATGTGGTATGATAATCGGACTAAATGGAAAAAATGTGTAAAATGCAAACGAGTCACTTTATTTTAATGTTAGAAATACATAACCAATATTCGATGATACGTTGTAGGGTTCTATTTTTCCCGGGGGGACATTTTCAGTCTGAATAACGACACGAGCAGGTCCTCGCCTGATGGCAAACCTCATGTCTGTCCGTAAACAGTAGCAATATTATTTAGAAATTTGAATTACAAAGTACTGCATGACACTGCACTGTGCTCTTTACTGACATAAGATCTTAAGTCTCTTAATAGCTAGTCATTTAACTAACTTCAATGTCCTTCAAACCTCTCTCCGTCTCTTCAAATGTTTCGAAATTAAAAAGACTAAAAAAGATCTGTTAACTTCTGATTAATGATGACACGCTTCACGTCCTCTTACATCCTTCCATCACTCATACATTTAGGTCAACAGTCTTCTCCGCTGTAAATTACACAATTTGCCCATTTAAATTTAGAACTTAATTAAAACTGCACAGCAATGTTGCAACAAAAGTGACGTCGACGCTTTGAATCTGTCGAGTGACGTCATTTCATACTTCGCTAACCTTTTCCCTTTCCCTAAAGGATGGGACGTAAATGGAAATTGTAACACCTCGTTTTAAATTAGTTTTTATATTATCGCCTCATTGGTCTAGTAGCAGCGTTAAACCGGCGAGGTTCAAATCCCAGATCAGGCAATCAGTTTGTGTTCGAGTTTCAAAAAATCTCACATAAATGCCCGGGTATGAATTTTGTTTTTTTTTTATATAGTATAGGCCGGCAAACGAGCAAGTGGGTCACCTGATGGCAAGTGATCTCCACAGCCCATGTACGCCCACAATACTAAAATAATCATGGGCGCGTTGCCAACCTTAAAGGAAAGGGATAAGTTAGGGATTGGGAAGGGGAGGGGTATTTGGGCCTCCGGATATCCCACTCACCGTACGAAACGCAGCAGCAAGCTGCTACTTTACGCCGGTTTTCTGTGAGACAGTGGTAACGACCCGGTCGAGCCGGCCCATTCATGATGTAAAGAGAACTGTCTACAGCGTGCCTCTACCACTCGTAGAGCTTTGTGTCCGATACAGCAATGGGTTCGCTATAATTATACTATGGGATGGAAATAGCTCGGAAAATGGGCACTGGTTGCATCTCTGCGTATCCCTTTGTATACAGACGTGAGCTCATATGTATATTATCGACCGCAAACACTCAAAACCAATACAAGAAATCATATCCTTTTCAAAACCCACTTATTTCCATACGTTGGCGTGTTATTGAAGACTTCTTAGAATTGCAAATAGTCTGTCCTCAGGCAGGGCCCATTGAAATGTCAATTTGTTTTCTATTGGGGTTGGTGTGTTTGGTTGGCCGGGGACATATTGCCTCACTATTACGGGCTTTACCCTAGAATCCACTTCTCGTGACTTTCACTCGTTCTCGTGTAAGATATTTTTATATTCAGTATCGATCTAGACCTTGGCTTTCCGTCCAAATTCTTAGAATATCTTTTTATGTTTGAATTGTATTATGATAATCATTTTCGGTTCATTCCAAGCGTTTTGCTGCCTTTTGAATAACTTGATGGAAATTGACTACGTAGCAATACATTGGTTTATTTTATTTAGATCTCAAAAATGGGGACACCATATCTTAAATGTACTCAGATATTGTTATAGAATATTGTTAAATTGAAAATTAAAGAATGAAAAAACCACCGAGAAGATTTTAAGAGAATCGCGAAGATTTTTTCATAAAAATACATACCGGTTGAATACAGAAGCTCATTTTTAAAGTCGGGTAAAAATAGCAGTGGTATGATAGTTCCCAAGATAAAAGCCTAATTAACTTGACCTCACCAGAGCTTCCATTTCGCTCGCATTGAATTTCCAAAGGCTATGCGGTTACTCTTCAATGACGGTATCTTAAAAAACTGAGATACCTCTCGAGCTCACACTAATTAGTAATACAACTGCGAAAAAACGACTGCGTTCAGCAAAAAATCCCGTGTCATTTTTTGAATAAATATTTAAAAAGTCAACTTCAAAAATAAATTACGAGCTGAATAATACAAGTGGTTAATAAAGCTGAATGTTAACCTATCAACCCTCTTAAAGGGGTTTCGGAAACGACACGAAGTAACACTCGAAATAAAAAAGTGTCGTTGAAATATTTAAACCGCTAAGTTCATTTTTGACGAAGTACGCTTGAAATTTTAGGGGTGCTCCTTTTTTATTGCAGACAAAAAGTATTGTCGTCGCGAGCTCGCGGCGTCCGCGTGTACCGGGCTGCATCCGGTTTTTATTAGAACGGATATCGAGTGGCTTCCTAGGGCTTTTGTATGTCGAAACGGAATATCGAACGAGCCTACCATTGTGAGAAGGATGTCGTCTACTTTGTGATTTAAATACCTGTTGAAAGACGTTCGGAACCCGAACACTGCGGGGGATTATTCTTGAAATACATCGAGATTTACACGTGTAAATCTCGATGTCGAATAAAGACGTACTTATTCTGGCATTGTTTGAGTTTAACGGATTTTTTAAACATAAATATTTTTTGTGGCTTTTGGTATATTCACGGTAATTCATCGTATAATAAATATTCCTCATGCGTGTTTTATGGGTAGACTTCTGGCTATCGATAAAAATAATGGCATTATCGACCACCTGTGTATCATAATTCATAACAAAGCCTCTTCCATAGCACGTCGATATATACCTACATTCAATATTGTCTAAACAATAACAAATATATGTGCGTAGCAGGATATTACTGTATTGAATTTTCAAGTGGAATACAAGGAAACATTAGCATCATTAGCAGTAGACGGCAGCGGTTACATTCGGTAGCGGTAGCAATAGTAGAGCCTAGGATCGGGCTTAATTAGGAGAAACATAGGCCTCGTGGAAATAAGTGCAGCGGTGGATTAACATAGGCTGATAATGATATTTCATTCTTACATACTTCAGACAAACCATATAATGTTTTAAAGATCTTTATAAAGCTCATGATAACGCTGAAGAAAGAATGAATGATAGATGATGGTTATGGATGGATGGTTATCTTAACCATAATAATGTATTTTGTAATTTAGACAATTTCAAAATTAGAATACTAATACTTCTTTCGTGATTTCTTTCCGCCTGGCGTTATCCCATCTAAATGCCAGGGTTGACCTTCTCTTTCCATAGATTTGACGGTATTTAATATTATGCGGGCACACCGCGTCGGAACCCTACATCGGGAACCAAATTCGCTATTGCCTCGTCCGTTAATCAGCAGAGTGTACCAAGTGCAGGTGAGGTCGGGTTTGCGTCTTAGATGTTAGTGGCCCACTCTCAATATCTAACTGCAACAACAAATAAAATAAATTGCTAATATAATTTTCAACAAACTCACTTCTTATACCTGTAAGATAAAATGGAACATACCGTAATGAGGTCGATCTCGAGATATATTTCCACGAATCTTACTGAATAGAGGAGCCAAAACGCTTACTTACACGTAAACGTTTTAGCAAGATGAATAGACTTGATAAATGAGAAAAGTCGATAACGACTCACAAATCTGATTGAAAGAGTAATAATCTCCGGTGGCGAGGTAAAAGGAACACTCAATCATCGTAAATATAGAAACGTATTGAGTAAAATGAGAAGCTATAATGAAAATAGACAATCAATCGGTTATTCTTCCCTCCAACCCTTTGTGTAATCAAGCTATTAATTTTGAAATGGTTTGTTCCAATTGGCGAAAACAATAGGGAACCTATGCTATTTTAAAAATACACGGGACTATTTAATAATATAAGCTTTATTTCCAAAATGCTAAATCAAAATACTAAGTAGTACAGGTTAACAATTATAGCTTGACTCGATAAGTACATACATTCATACACATTGGCGTCTGTAATCTCCGAAGGGGAGGCAGAGGAGTATCCAGGAGTATATATCATCCACGTTTCGCCGAGATTATTTCCGTCCCATGATGTGATAGGGGTCGAACTTTTCGACATACCGGGCACCGTTGCAGACTCCGGGCTGATATTAAACATTTCGTGATGGAAAAAGCCAATACCACTTTTACCCGATCCAGGGATCGAACCTGAGACCTCACGTTAGTCATGCCGCGTACTTATTACAACTGCGTATGTTTTATTAATTTTAGTTAGATTAGGAAATAATCGATTTTCACACTTATCAACAACTAGTATTCGAATAATTAAAGCAACGTGTGCGTTTCGCCTTGCCCATTTACAAGTCGAACAGTACAAAGTAGGTAACGATTTGAATCGTGTACTAGTACATGCGAGTACTGTGATCTATTGAATTTCAGATTAACGCATTAACATTACGAAAGGGAGCTAAAATGTTTTTGTTGTTCCTTCACACTTCACAATTCCTTTTTAAGTCGTTTTTATTCAGAGTTACATTATATAAAATTAGCATTGAGTGCCAATTTGTATAAAATCTATTGTTATAAAAGATTTTTATTCTGCTACCGTGTAAGACATGCTTTCTTAGATATCAATAAATTAGACAAAGTCGTACATAAAATGAGTAGTTACAAAAAGTCTTATATTATTTGGTGTCGTCATCTTTTAATTAACCTAAATGATGAGGCGAGCAAGTCGCTCGCTTGATGGTCAGCGTTACTCTTGCCCGTAAACATAAACAATACAAAGAACTTTGAATACAAAGCACTTCATGACGTTTGTCGATGTTAAGTCTCATAATACCCAGTAATATCACTGGCTTCAATGCCCTTCAAACCGAAACAGAATAGTGCTTACATACTCCTCTTGGCGGTAGAAATAGACAAAGCGGTAAGCGGTGGTACCTACCCAGACGGCCTCTCACATACGAGAAACCTACCACCTAGTGAAGTCTACTGGTATAGTATCTGGCAACGGATTACTACCAGCAAGCATTCCCAAGAGTATTTAATTTCCAGTCATCAAGCATGTAAAACTATAGAAGTGTTAAGTGCGTTCCACTTGTGACATTTCGCCACACCGAGAGGCGTGACTGAGACAAATACGCGTGACAAATTGTCAAGTGTGGAAATCTTGTTAAATGCTACAACCTAATGTAATGTCACAGAACGATCGGCTTTGGGACCCTGTAACATTTTGCCACGACATGTCATTAAATATTTGTCATGTTATGTTTTAAGTCTCAGCAAAATGACATAGTGCATGTTACTACGTTCAAATTAGCGTAATAAGTAGGTACATGTGACAGACACCCCTTCGGTGCGTCAAAATGTCACAGAACGCACTTTTATCTAAAAAATATTGCAAAATGGAACAAAGTAGAGACGTAAAGTAACGTAGTGGAATACAGAGAAATAATTATATTAATATGTTCTCACGATTGTTTGTAAACATACTTGAACGTTTAACAAATTAATAATATCATTCGAAAGCATATTATTTCCTGGACAATGTTATAGAATACATATGATCTAATAATGCAGTATGCGTTCTTTAAGAATCAATAAAGTTACAATTCTTTGAATTATAAATCTTTATACTTTACCGACTGACGTATATTGTAAATATTTATGTTATAATTACTAGTAGTAGTCACGTAGTGGTTGAAATTCGACTTCTATATAAATAATAATAGTTAGTATTTTTTTTGTCAAATCTCACACTCCTCCGTGCGTGCATATTACTTAAAGAGTCGAGGGGTCCGAAGTTCTCTCTTCACATATTAATATATTGATTATTGGGTTGTGTGATGCAACCAAATATTACAATGGTTTTTATAGCAGACGCCGAGGATAGACAAGTGGATCATCTGGTGGTAAGTGATCTCTACCGTCCTTGAATACCGAACGAATCCTTAGAGATAATTGAAGGATTGGGAAGGGGTAGTAGGATTTAGGGATTGATCGTATACAAGAAGGCAGTTATTTAGGTAATATATTTAGTCAGTAACCGAACTAATAAATGACATTTTTAAATAAAATAAACTGCATTCAAATTAGTCCATTTGTTTAGCCGCTACGATGCCTCATACAGATACACACGCACACACACATAAAGACAGACAAATTAGTCATACTTATAACATTTAGCGGGGTTTAGAAATGTAAGAATTTTATTTCATATTGGAATTTATGTAAAATTATCGTGTTACCAATGTTATTCAACACAATATGCCAAAACATCATGATTTGCAACTGGTATTGCTACTCTACTTCAGTACTAATAACTTAAAGCGGATAAGACAACGTGTTTACCCGTTCTCAAAATAGATAAAAATAGTTCTGTAGACCAAAAAGTCAATGAACTTGATTCCAATAATGTTTACGTGGTCCACGGAACTCGGTTGTGGGAAATAGAGCGCTATTTTTGCGCACGCGTATTTACGTCAGCATAAACCTCTCGGCAGTCAATCTTAAACAATATCGTGTACGGAATTAGTAACACTTGCTGAATTAACATTCCTGTTGTGGTGAGGGTTAAAGGGAGTAAATGTTGCCTTGCCTACGTGTTTGATGTCTGTATTTTGAGTTGGATATTCTGATGTGGATATTTGTTGTTTAATCACGTCGTAATTACGAAGGGATTTGAATTGGTGGTGGATAGACAGTATTAGTAATTAGTGTACTTATTATTTTCCACTAATGTATAGCTGGCTACCTTTACATATAAAACTGTACTCTATAAATAAATAAATAAATAAATACACCCAACAGTCACACACATAGTCGCGACTCCACACTAGGTTAACCTGTATCGTGGGTATCAGGAACTACGAGGGACTTGCGGTCCCACAACACCCAGACCCGAAACAAATATTTGTGGAATAGACAAACATTTGTCTCGGTGTGGGAATCGAACCCACGGCCTCACGCTTTGCAGCCGGCTACTCGCCCACTGCGCCACGGAGGCTGTCAAATCTGTATGGGCGGAAAACCAAAATAAATTCGAGTTTTAAACTTAATGTTTCATAATTTTAAAATTATAGGTATGTTAATGCTGTAGTTAGAGTCTTTTAAGGAAAACTATCTTTTGTTCACGGCTCCGTTCAATATCATTTACGGGATGAAAAGAGTCCTATACCATAAATTCAACATTTTAGTTATTAAAACTATTCAATAAACTTTTAATAATTACCGTAGCTACGGTGGAAAACGCTCCAAAGTGGCTCGTTTCGCCTAGTTGCGTTCCTGGGTTAGCTGGTATAAATTACTTCTGGTAACCGACAAGAAATGCAACGTTTCTTGATGGTCTAGATTATATCTAGACTGCCCTGTACTTACCATCAGATGCAATCAGTTACTTTGCCGCACCAGAATAAAAAAAGCAGATTAGTAATTTGTGTGATGTTTTACGTTCTTTAGTGAAATATTTACTTCGTGCTCCAAATTTGTTCGTACGTAATTCGTAAAGCCATCAGATTCCCTAGTGAACTTTCAAATAAAACCAACCCACTTGCCTGTATCCGTTCTTGTTTAGATAAACTCGCAGTTTACATTCGCACACGTTCTTATACAAACAATTGAGTTTACTACACGTTCAATTTTAAGGTTTTTACTAATGCCTTGTTGGACTCTAAAATGATCCAGTTGAAATCGAGTATTTTTGAGTTGATATTTTCTGTTGAAATTTAATATCGGTACGTTTAATTCTGTTAAGCTCCGGCCGCATGGGATTGTCGGTTTAGAGGTAATTGGAATAAAAATCAGTCATTCATGCTCTGATTTATTCATTCTCCATTTTTTATTCATTGAGTTCGTGAAGCAAAATACCTGCGCAAATATAGAGTTCTTGAATAAAGTATTAAAGATAGTATATTCTGGTGTTTTTATTATTATTTATAGCAGCGTTGCCAGATTTTCTCGCTTAATGCTGGATTTTTTAAGACTACGTTAATAAAAGAATTGTCAAAACAAACTCATAAGTTTTTGAAAAAAACACGAATGAATTGACATGACCTTTACTGACTATATAACCTTTTTTAAGTCGGTTAAATGTGGCTGTGATTTATCATAGATTAGTGCTACAAAAAAATCATGACAATGCTCGGTCATGCTTTCATTAAACATTAATGATGTCCAAATTAGTTTCCAACATTACATCAACTACAATCCATCAATCATGCAATAATTTCGCTAAATCAGGGGTCAACACTAATGGAATTGGTCAAGTTGTGGGCTTTCAGTAATTTTACTTGTTAGAGCATCAGTTGAATTCGGCTTTGTGTCTAATATCCTAATATTATCCTTGTGTAAGTGAGGTTTAAATGATTATTTAAAATGTTGGTAATTATTCCACGTTGAAGAATGCACTTAAATAAAATGTATAGCTCTTTTAAGACAAAACAAAAAAAGAGGGTTGTTATAAGTTTGACCCCTTTGTCTATCTGTGGGTGTGTATGTCTCTCTGTGGCACTGTAGCACCTAAACGAATGGACCGATTTGAATGCGGTTTTATTTGATTGAAAAATAATTTAATCGAAATGGTTCTTAGCTATGTTTGAACAAAATATTTTCAGGTATTTAAAAGTTACGGATGTTATTTTTCTGATTGATGTCAAAAGTTAGGTTAGGTTATAATCCGCAATGACGCGCTCAATCAATATTGTCGTCGCAGCGTTTTAAATTGTATGGTGGTAGGACCCAACTAAAAATACAAATAGAGGGGAAGAGAAGTTACATCTCTGCCAACCCCTTTGGAGATACAGGTTTGGTATTATATGTATGTATATCTATACACTTCTATTTGACGTCCACAATTAAAATCATGCCTGCAGGGAACTCTTTAATATGAAACGATCGATTTGCTCGTTTTGTCATGCAAGCTAATAAAAAAAACATTACAATTAGTAAAAGGATCGTTTATCTTATATATAAAAATCAATTGCTGTTCGCTAGTCTCGCAAAATCTTCTAAACGGCTGGACTGATATAGATAAAAAAAATTGTGCGTGTTTGAGTGGGTCCCTAGATGGTTTAGATTCACAATTGGACCTGGTAGGTGGCGCTGCTGTAGTAGCGGGAGAAACCGCGCGGGACAGCCAGTAAGAAATAAAATGGATACACCCAACACCCAACAGTCACACACATAGTCCTGACCCCACACTAGGTAAACCTGTGTCGTGGGTATCAAGGACTACGAGGGACTTGCGGTCCCACAACACCCAGACCCGAGACCAATATTTGTGGTTCACACAAACATTTGTCTCAGTGTGAGAATCGAACCCACGGCCTCTCGCTTCGCAGCCGGCTACTCGCCCGCTGCGCCACGGAGGCTGTCAATGCGAACAATATTGCTTCAAAATCCATAATTTCTGCAGATACTGGTTATTTTTTATTTACAGTACACTCCAGTTGCTTGGTGGAATATTCTTAGTTTATACGCTTTTTATTTTATTATCGTTACTATCGTTTCTAAAGATTGTATTCATCCGAACCTGTTTTTATTTGTTTATTTTATATTGAACATTCCATAAGGCTGAATAGGCATGTGTCTCAATTGAGATCAGGTTTCGCCGAGTTATTTTGAGCCCAGACATCTTAAGTGGTGAGTCTATTCCTTAGTTGGATGAATGAAGCATTTATACTAATGTGAACGTAGGTTTAATTTAATGTTTTTATCTTTTGTAAGATCTATTATGAAGAGTATTGTATAGGGTGAAGAAACGTCAAAATATTTTTACTTAGTACAAGAGTAACAGCCTCCGTGTGAAGCGAGAGGCCGCGGGTTCGATTGCCGAACCGAGACAAATGTTTGTGTGATCCACAAATATCATATTAAAGGTCTGGGTGTTTTCTCCCCAGAGGTGTTGACGTTAGGCAGGCGGCTGGTCATAAAAATTAGAAGCCAAACTGACGTCAGGCAAGCCCATAAAAAATCTTTTTGTAACATGTGTTAAAAAAAACATGTTGCGCCGACCCCACTGCGACTGGCAGGTGGTAAAAGAGTACAAGAGAGTGTGGACTAGGCTTTATATCTAAGGACTAATGTTTAAATATCAAGCCTCCGAAGTTGACAGCTTGAAGCTTAATTTGATATCTATGCAAATTCGCACATACGCCCGAATACTGAAATGCTATACAACCATTTAAGATATTTTTAAACATGTTGATGCCCTCTTGACTGTCGAAATTGTATGAAAATAAGTAGCCGTTGGCTGTTAGACAGTTGAGTAGCCTTCCAGTATTCGGGCGTTAGTTGAGTTCTTTACTCAAGCAGAAACTCCTAACAAACAGAAAACAGAAATTCCTACAATTTGCGAGTTTCGTGAGGAGATCCCTATTTCCAGATCCTAATAGATAAGATCCTAAGTGGTCCTAAATAGATTTGACTACTGAAATTATTATTTTATTAATAAAATTATTTAAATAAAATTAACCTATGTGAACTTAGCCAGTGAGTAATGAATAATTCAATTTTACTATTTTTATTCGATTGTACTAGGTTTGTACCGGATTGTACCGTTTTTCAATTTGTTTGTACCCCAAGGGGGTAAGAGATATGATGGAGGGAAAATTTTGTCAACCACCGCCTTAAGTGAACACGTTTTTTATTAATTTATTTCAAAGATAATGATGATATTGATGATTTTATTTCTGCATATGATGACGGAACAATGCATTTAGCGGTACAATCCATTAACACGGCGGTACAATCCGGTTCAATCAAGAACAAACCACGTAAGTGTTCGAAAATCGTGAAAATTCTACAATTTGCAGAATATGTACTGCCATTTCAAGGTTCTTCATGATATTGATGATTTTATTTCTGCATATGATGACGGAATAATGCATTTAGCGGTACAATCCATTAACACGGCGGTACAATCCGGTACAATCAAGAACAAACCACGTAAATGTTCGAAAATCGTGAAAATTCTACTATTTGCAGAATATGTACTGCCATTTCAAGGTTCTTCATGATATTGATGATTTTATTTCTGCATATGATGACGGAATAATGCATTTAGCGGTACAATTCATTAACACGGCGGTACAATCGGGTACAATCGAGAACAAACAACGCAAGTGCACGAAAATCGCCAAAATACTAGTTTCTGCAGAAAAAGTGCTGCCGTTTCTAAGATAATGATGATATTGATGATTTTATTTCTGCATATGATGACGGAACAATGCATTAAGCGGTACAATCCATTAACACGGCGGTACAATCCGGTACAATCAAGAACAAACCACGTAAATGTTCGAAAATCGTGAAAATTCTACTATTTGCAGAATATGTGCTGCCATTTCAAGGTTCTTGATGATATTGATGATTTTATTTCTGAATACGATGACGGAACAATGTATTTAGCGGTACAATCCATTAAGACGGCGGTACAATCGGGTACAATCGAGAACAAACAACGCAAGTGCACGAAAATCGCCAAAATCCTAGTTTCTGCAGAATATGTGCTGCCATTTCAAGGTTCTTGATGATATTGATGATTTTATTTCTGCATACGATGACGGAACAATACATTTAGCGGTACAATCCATTAATACGGCGGTACAATCCGGTACAATCGAGAACAAACAACGCAAGTGTACGAAAATCGTCCAAATCCTACTTTCCGCAGAAAAAGTACTGCCATTTCAAAGATAATGATAATATTGATGATTTTATTACTGAATATGATGACGGAACAATGCATTTAGCGGTACAATCCATTAACACGGCGGTACAAACGGGTACAATCGAGAACAAACAACGCAAGTGCACGAAAATCGCCAAAATCCTAGTTTCTGCAGAATATGTGCTGCCATTTCAAGGTTCTTAATGATATTGATGATTTTATTTCTGCATACGATGACGGAACAATACATTTAGCGGTACAATCCATTAATACGGCGGTACAATCCGGTACAATCGAGAACAAACAACGCAAGTGTACGAAAATCGTCCAAATCCTCCTTACCGCAGAAAAAGTACTGCCATTTCAAAGATAATGATGATATTGATGATTTTATTACTGAATATGTTGACGGAATAATGCATTTAGCGGTACAATCCATTAATACGGCGGTACAATCCGGTACAATCAAGAACAAACAACGCAAGTGCACGAAAATCGCCAAAATCCTAGTTTCTGCAGAAAAAGTGCTGCCGTTTGTAAGATAATGATGATTTTATTTCTGCATATGATGACGGAATAATGCATTTAGCGGTACAATCTATTAACACGGCGGTACAATCGGGTACAATCGAGAACAAACAACGCAAGTGCACGAAAATCGCCAAAATACTAGTTTCTGCAGAAAAAGTGCTGCCGCTTCTAAGATAATGATGATATTGATGATTTTATTTCTGCATATGATGACGGAACAATGCATTAAGCGGTACAATCCATTAACACGGCGGTACAATCCGGTACAATCAAGAACAAACCACGTAAATGTTCGAAAATCGTGAAAATTCTACTATTTGCAGAATATGTGCTGCCATTTCAAGGTTCTTGATGATATTGATGATTTTATTTCTGAATACGATGACGGAACAATGTATTTAGCGGTACAATCCATTAAGACGGCGGTACAATCGGGTACAATCGAGAACAAACAACGCAAGTGCACGAAAATCGCCAAAATCCTAGTTTCTGCAGAATATGTGCTGCCATTTCAAGGTTCTTGATGATATTGATGATTTTATTTCTGCATACGATGACGGAACAATACATTTAGCGGTACAATCCATTAATACGGCGGTACAATCCGGTACAATCGAGAACAAACAACGCAAGTGTACGAAAATCGTCCAAATCCTCCTTTCCGCAGAAAAAGTACTGCCATTTCAAAGATAATGATGATATTGATAAATTTATTACTGAATATGATGACGGAACAATGCATTTAGCGGTACAATCCATTAACACGGCGGTACAATCGAGAACAAACAACGCAAGTGTACGAAAATCGTCCAAATCCTAATATCTGCAGGAAAAGTGCTGCCATTTCAATGATAATGATGATATTGATAAATTTATTACTGAATATGATGACGGAACAATGCATTTAGCGGTACAATCCATTAATACGGCGGTACAATCGAGTACAATCGAGAACAAACAACTCAAGTGTACGAAAATCGTCCAAATCCTAATATCTGCAGGAAAAATGCTGCCATTTCAAGGTTCTTGATGATATTGATGATTTTATTTCTGCATACGATGACGGAACAATATATTTAGCGGTACAATCCATTAATACGGCGGTACAATCCGGTACAATCGAGAACAAACAACGCAAGTGTACGAAAATCGTCCAAATCCTACTTTCCGCAGAAAAAGTACTGCCATTTCAAAGATAATGATGATATTGATGATTTTATTACTGAATATGTTGACGGAATAATGCATTTAGCGGTACAATCCATTAATACGGCGGTACAATCCGGGACAATCAAGAACAAACAACGCAAGTGCACGAAAATCGCCAAAATCCTAGTTTCTGCAGAAAAAGTGCTGCCGTTTGTAAGATAATGATGATATTGATGATTTTATTTCTGCGTAAGATGACGGAACAATGTATTTAGCGGTACAATCCATTAAGATGGCGGTACAATCGGGTACAATCGAGAACAAACAACGCAAGTGCACGAAAATCGCCAAAATACTAGTTTCTGCAGAAAAAGTGCTGCCGTTTCTAAGATAATGATGATATTGATGATTTTATTTCTGCATATGATGACGGAATAATGCATTTAGCGGTACAATCCATTAACACGGCGGTACAATCGGGTACAATCGAGAACAAACCACGTAAGTGTTCGAAAATCGTGAAAATGCTACTATTTGCAGAATATGTGATGCCATTTCAAGGTTAATGATGATATTGATGATTTTATTTCTACACATGATGAAGGAATAATGCATTTAGCGGTACAATCCATTAAAACGGCGGTAAAATCGGGTACAATCGAGAACAAACAACGCAAGTGCACGAAAATCGCCAAAATCCTAGTTTCTGCAGAATATGTGCTGCCATTTCAAGGTTCTTGATGATATTGATGATTTTATTTCTGCATACGATGACGGAACAATACATTTAGCGGTACAATCCATTAATACGGCGGTACAATCCGGTACAATCGAGAACAAACAACGCAAGTGTACGAAAATCGTCCAAATCCTCCTTTCCGCAGAAAAAGTACTGCCATTTCAAAGATAATGATGATATTGATAAATTTATTACTGAATATGATGACGGAACAATGCATTTAGCGGTACAATCCATTAACACGGCGGTACAATCGAGAACAAACAACGCAAGTGTACGAAAATCGTCCAAATCCTAATATCTGCAGGAAAAGTGCTGCCATTTCAATGATAATGATGATATTGATAAATTTATTACTGAATATGATGACGGAACAATGCATTTAGCGGTACAATCCATTAATACGGCGGTACAATCGAGTACAATCGAGAACAAACAACTCAAGTGTACGAAAATCGTCCAAATCCTAATATCTGCAGGAAAAATGCTGCCATTTCAAGGTTCTTGATGATATTGATGATTTTATTTCTGCATACGATGACGGAACAATATATTTAGCGATACAATCCATTAATACGGCGGTACAATCCGGTACAATCGAGAACAAACAACGCAAGTGTACGAAAATCGTCCAAATCCTACTTTCCGCAGAAAAAGTACTGCCATTTCAAAGATAATGATGATATTGATGATTTTATTACTGAATATGTTGACGGAATAATGCATTTAGCGGTACAATTCATTAACACGGCGGTACAATTGGGTACAATCGAGATCAAACAACGCAAGTGTACGAAAATCGTCAAAATCCTACTTTATGCAGAAAAAGTACTGCCATTTCAAAGATAATGATGATATTGATGATTTTATTACTGAATATGTTGACGGAATAATGCATTTAGCGGTACAATTCATTAACACGGCGGTACAATCGGGTACAATCGAGAACAAACCACGTAATTGTTCGAAAATCGTGAAAATGCTACTATTTGCAGAATATGTGCCGCCGTTTGTAGGATAATGACGATATTGATGATTTTATTTCTGCATACAATGACGGAACAATGCATTTAGCGGTACAATCCATTAACACGGCGGTACAATCGGGTACAATCGAGAACAAACTACGCAAGTGTACAAAAATCGTCCAAATCCTAATATCTGCAGGAAAAGTGCTGCCATTTCAAGGTTCTTGACGATATTCATGATTTTATTACTGCATATGATGACGGAACAATGTATTCATGAATACATTGTTCCGTCATTATCTTAGAATATCATCATTATCTTAGAAACGGCAGCACTTTTTCTGCAGAAATTAGTATTTTGGCGATTTTCGTGCACTTGCGTTGTTTGTTCTCGATTGTACCCGATTGTACCGCCGTGTTAATGGATTGTACCGCTAAATGCATTATTCCGTCATCATATGCAGAAATAAATCACCAATATCATGAAGAACCTTGAAATGGCAGCACATATTCTGCAAATAGTAGAATTTTCACGATTTTCGAACACTTACGTGGTTTGTTCTTGATTGTACCGGATTGTACCGCCGTGTTAATGGATTGTACCGCTAAATGCATTGTTCCGTCATCATATGCAGAAATAAAATCATCAATATCATCATTATCTTAGAAACGGCAGCACTTTTTCTGCAGAAACTAGTATTTTGGCGATTTTCGTGCACTTGCGTTGTTTGTTCTCGATTGTACCGGATTATACCGCCGTCTTAATGGATTGTACCGCTAAATGCATTGTTCCGTCATCATATGCAGAAATAAAATCATCAATATCATCATTATCTTAGAAACGGCAGTACTTTTTCTGCAGAAACTAATATTTTGGCGATTTTCGTGCACTTGCGTTGTTTGTTCTCGATTGTACCCGATTGTACCGCCGTGTTAATGGATTGTACCGCTAAATGCATTATTCCGTCATCATATGCAGAAATAAAATCATCAATATCATTAAGAACCTTGAAATGGCAGCACATATTCTGCAGAAACTAGGATTTTGGCGATTTTCGTGCACTTGCGTTGTTTGTTCTCGATTGTACCCGTTTGTACCGCCGTGTTAATGGATTGTACCGCTAAATGTATTGTTCCGTCATCGTATGCAGAAATAAAATCATCAATATCATCAAGAACCTTGAAATGGCAGCACATATTCTGCAGAAACTAGGATTTTGGCGATTTTCGTGCACTTGCGTTGTTTGTTCTCGATTGTACCGGATTGTACCGCCGTATTAATGGATTGTACCGCTAAATGTATTGTTCCGTCATCGTATGCAGAAATAAAATCATCAATATCATCAAGAACCTTGAAATGGCAGCACATATTCTGCAGAAACTAGGATTTTGGCGATTTTCGTGCACTTGCGTTGTTTGTTCTCGATTGTACCCGATTGTACCGCCGTATTAATGGATTGTACCGCTAAATACATTGTTTCGTCATCGTATGCAGAAATAAAATCATCAATATCATCAAGAACCTTGAAATGGCAGCACATATTCTGCAAATAGTAGAATTTTCACGATTTTCGAACATTTACGTGGTTTGTTCTTGATTGTACCGGATTGTACCGCCGTGTTAATGGATTGTACCGCTAAATGCATTGTTCCGTCATCTTACGCAGTAATAAAATCATCAATATCATCATTATCTTACAAACGGCAGCACTTTTTCTGCAGAAACTAGGATTTTGGCGATTTTCGTGCACTTGCGTTGTTTGTTCTTGATTGTACCGGATTGTACCGCCGTATTAATGGATTGTACCGCTAAATGCATTATTCCGTCAACATATTCAGTAATAAAATCATCAATATCATTATTATCTTTGAAATGGCAGTACTTTTTCTGCGGAAAGGAGGATTTGGACGATTTTCGTACACTTGCGTTGTTTGTTCTCGATTGTACCGGATTGTACCGCCGTATTAATGGATTGTACCGCTAAATGTATTGTTCCGTCATCGTATGCAGAAATAAAATCATCAATATCATTAAGAACCTTGAAATGGCAGCACATATTCTGCAGAAACTAGGATTTTGGCGATTTTCGTGCACTTGCGTTGTTTGTTCTCGATTGTACCCGTTTGTACCGCCGTGTTAATGGATTGTACCGCTAAATGCATTGTTCCGTCATCATATTTAGTAATAAAATCATCAATATCATCATTATCTTTGAAATGGCAGTACTTTTTCTGCGGAAAGTAGAATTTGGACGATTTTCGTACACTTGCGTTGTTTGTTCTCGATTGTACCCGTTTGTACCGCCGTGTTAATGGATTGTACCGCTAAATGCATTGTTCCGTCATCATATTTAGTAATAAAATCATCAATATCATCATTATCTTTGAAATGGCAGTACTTTTTCTGCGGAAAGTAGAATTTGGACGATTTTCGTACACTTGCGTTGTTTGTTCTCGATTGTACCGGATTGTACCGCCGTATTAATGGATTGTACCGCTAAATGTATTGTTCCGTCATCGTATGCAGAAATAAAATCATCAATATCATCAAGAACCTTGAAATGGCAGCACATATTCTGCAGAAACTAGGATTTTGGCGATTTTCGTGCACTTGCGTTGTTTGTTCTCGATTGTACCCGATTGTACCGCCGTATTAATGGATTGTACCGCTAAATACATTGTTTCGTCATCGTATGCAGAAATAAAATCATCAATATCATCAAGAACCTTGAAATGGCAGCACATATTCTGCAAATAGTAGAATTTTCACGATTTTCGAACATTTACGTGGTTTGTTCTTGATTGTACCGGATTGTACCGCCGTGTTAATGGATTGTACCGCTAAATGCATTGTTCCGTCATCTTACGCAGTAATAAAATCATCAATATCATCATTATCTTACAAACGGCAGCACTTTTTCTGCAGAAACTAGGATTTTGGCGATTTTCGTGCACTTGCGTTGTTTGTTCTTGATTGTACCGGATTGTACCGCCGTATTAATGGATTGTACCGCTAAATGCATTATTCCGTCAACATATTCAGTAATAAAATCATCAATATCATTATTATCTTTGAAATGGCAGTACTTTTTCTGCGGAAAGGAGGATTTGGACGATTTTCGTACACTTGCGTTGTTTGTTCTCGATTGTACCGGATTGTACCGCCGTATTAATGGATTGTACCGCTAAATGTATTGTTCCGTCATCGTATGCAGAAATAAAATCATCAATATCATTAAGAACCTTGAAATGGCAGCACATATTCTGCAGAAACTAGGATTTTGGCGATTTTCGTGCACTTGCGTTGTTTGTTCTCGATTGTACCCGTTTGTACCGCCGTGTTAATGGATTGTACCGCTAAATGCATTGTTCCGTCATCATATTTAGTAATAAAATCATCAATATCATCATTATCTTTGAAATGGCAGTACTTTTTCTGCGGAAAGTAGAATTTGGACGATTTTCGTACACTTGCGTTGTTTGTTCTCGATTGTACCGGATTGTACCGCCGTATTAATGGATTGTACCGCTAAATGTATTATTCCGTCATCGTATGCAGAAATAAAATCATCAATATCATCAAGAACCTTGAAATGGCAGCACATATTCTGCAGAAACTAGGATTTTGGCGATTTTCGTGCACTTGCGTTGTTTGTTCTCGATTGTACCCGATTGTACCGCCGTCATAATGGATTGTACCGCTAAATACATTGTTTCGTCATCGTATTCAGAAATAAAATCATCAATATCATCAAGAACCTTGAAATGGCAGCACATATTCTGCAAATAGTAGAATTTTCACGATTTTCGAACATTTACGTGGTTTGTTCTTGATTGTACCGGATTGTACCGCCGTGTTAATGGATTGTACCGCTAAATGCATTGTTCCGTCATCATATGCAGAAATAAAATCATCAATATCATCATTATCTTAGAAACGGCAGCACTTTTTCTGCAGAAACTAGTATTTTGGCGATTTTCGTGCACTTGCGTTGTTTGTTCTCGATTGTACCCGATTGTACCGCCGTGTTAATGGATTGTACCACTAAATGCATTATTCCGTCATCATATGCAGAAATAAAATCATCAATATCATGAAGAACCTTGAAATGGCAGTACATATTCTGCAAATTGTAGAATTTTCACGATTTTCGAACACTTACGTGGTTTGTTCTTGATTGAACCGGATTGTACCGCCGTGTTAATGGATTGTACCGCTAAATGCATTGTTCCGTCATCATATGCAGAAATAAAATCATCAATATCATCATTATCTTTGAAATAAATTAATAAAAAACGTGTTCACTTAAGGCGGTGGTTGACAAAATTTTCCCTCCATCATATCTCTTACCCCCTTGGGGTACAAACAAATTGAAAAACGGTACAATCCGGTACAAACCTAGTACAATCGAATAGAAATAGTAAAATTGAATTATTCAGTACTCACTGGCTAAGTTCACATAGGTATAAAATTATCTAAAAAACTGCCTGCCTCGGTGGCGCAGTTGTAACGCGTACGCGTTACGATTGAGGCTAACGCTGAGGTCTCGGGTTCGATCCCCGGGTTGGGTAAAGTAGTATTGGGTTTTTCTATTACGAAATGCTCAATATCAGCTCGGAGTCTGGAATTTGTGCCCGGTATGGCGATAGGCTCGCCCCCTATCACATCGTGGGACGGAGATACGCTCGGCGAAATGTGGGTGTACTGGTTACACCTCTGCCTACCCCTTCGGGGATTACAGGCTTGAGTGCGTACGTTTTGAGTGCGTACATCTAAAAAACTGAAAAGATGACGTTACCCACACAAGCTATTATATACTGGGCAAATTATTGACCACAAAAACCACTTAAGGAAATCTTTTTATAAACTTCCCAAGCGAGTCAGGCTGTACGGGTTAGTTCTTTGCCCCGCTTAATTAATTAAAACTAACTTCGCTTTGTGCAGTCCCATTCATTACATGTACAGTATCTCGGCCGGTGTCATCACGTGATGAATGAGCGGAAGTTTCAATTACTTTATTAAAGTTCTTTTGCATTGCTCTAATTATATTATTTACTGTCTTTGTTTGAGGTGTATGTGTGACATCCGTTTTGCATAACTGTTATTACTCTTATTTGTTATTTGCTTTGGGTAATTTGCAGAATATTCTAGGGGATTCCAAGAGTCAGAGGTTTATTTTTACCTTTTATTAGAGAATTTTAATATTACAGAAAATAAATGACCGTAGTTAAGGATCAGCCTCTGTCTCTAAACACTATATTTGTTACCATCAATTATCAAACGCCAGTATATTTATTCCCTTGGATTGAGTGGTTTGAAATAACAAACATATATATACACTCACGCATATAGCCCACGGGGGTAGGCAGAGACTATTGGGTGCCATAAGCTACGATCCTGACACACCTGTTACAAACTCATATTATATTCTCATACAAGTTTGCCTGTCGAGGATACTTGTGATTGGCCAGTTTCGGAGAAAATAATTGAACTAATCGACATAAATTCTCCTAGGGCACCCTCTTTAGACTCTACTATCGAAAAATTAAATTTAAAAAAAATATTCATTCGTCATTTTAAAACGAATAAATACACCTAACGGTTAGTGGATATCAGAAACTACGAGGGACTTCCGGTCCAAAAAATGCAGACCCCAAATAAATAATTTTGAATCACACAAACATATTTTGTCTCTGTGTGGAACTTGAATCCGCGGCCTCTCGTTCCAGAGCCGGCTACTCGCCCGCTGCGCATCTGCCGCCGCTGTGGAAGATGTCAATAAGCTGACTTCTGTATTTATCTGAAGGGGTAGGCAGAGGTGCAACTAGCCAATCCAGAGTACGCAGAATTACAAATATCAATCCTTAATATCCTTAATTACACTCTATTATGCATTTGCATAATTCCAATTGATAATCCCGTCCTATTAATATGCACATAAATGAATATTTAAGACTAAATAACGTAATAAATCTCAATATTTTCAATAGTTCATTATGAGAAGTTATTAAGTATACGCCAGTAAATTTATAGTTGATATTAAGTGCGGCACATGTTACGAACTATTCACATTATGACGCCATGCAAGATGTTATAGTCAGTGATTTATGACTCTTACATCAATATAAATAACCCTTTTGTACACAATAGAAATTATGTCAAAGTAATATTATACGGGTTATACGACTTTATCGGAAGAGTATGGAGGTGTTATATAATGTCCATAATTACTTTGTTTTTACCAATGATTTACGAATTGAAAGAAATGACAACATTAGGGCAGTTTGGGATAAGATACTTAGAAGCGGTTTTAAGATTATAATAATTCATAGTTTTAAAATAATTGTTGTCTATAATTTAAATACGTATTTATATAATGTTACGCGCCTGTTTCATCACTAATAGTAAATGCTACTTATTAAATAAAATGTGACAAGTTTAAATACAAAAACAATCTCTGACATAAGAGAGAGGTCTACTTATCAACTAGATACTTTCTAAAATAGCTGTCTTATATGTTTATTTGTGGTTATATTTTTTTTACTCGAATATTATGGAATTGGTTCATAATTTATTAAAATAATTAAACACCCAAACAACTAATATTGTTATATCGTCTGAAAGCTAAAAACTCATAACCATTAAAACTGTCATCAATTAGGAAAAAACGACTTATTTCATTTCTAAATGTGTGAACAGATTTTCATTCATCATGGTTAAGAACCAGAAACCAGCTTTTAAATAAAACAGAACGCATGCAAATCTGTCCGTCGGCTCAATCTAGGAGCTACGACATACTTCAACACATAAAACAGATAAAGAAGTCAAACCTATCACACTCACAGTTGTTACCACTGTGTTACAGAAAACCAACGTGAAGTAACAGTTTGCTGTTGTGTTTTGTACGGCGAGTGAGATATATGTAAGGTGTTAGCCCAAATTCCCCTTCCATCCCCTTTAAGTCCGGCAATGCGTCTATAATCTGATATTGTGGGTATACATAGGCGGTGGAGATAACTTACCATCAGGTGACCCACTTCCTCGTTTGCCGGCCTATACCTACCTTTAAAAAGAACCGTTTTTTCGTCCAGGATTAAAAAACAATAGTGACATCGATTGAATAGGAATATAAATATTCCGATTAGATTTTGCTCTTAATTTCTTTCGCGTCTAAATTCGATTCCCGAGGGAATACGGTAGAACGCAGGACACTCCATAATTACTGAATGAATATTTAAAATCATCTCGGTCGTTTTCGAGATTGTCACGAACTTAAAGTATGAAATGGTATTAATGTAGAGTCATTATTCTTACTTGGAAGTTAGTCCAAAGATTGACATTTTCTGAATTTTCTGTGGTAGCAAATGACCAGAGAAATTAAAGGATGCATTTGGTTTTTGCGATATTATGATTTTATTTTGGTCAGAGTCTGCACCCTCTGATATAAAACGATACGAAGCAACGAAGTTCCGGAAATACAGAACTAGTGTTGTATAAAAAATCCATCACAATAATAATATTTAAAGTATAAATAACTACGACAACGTGAATGTGTGTGTATAAAAAGAGGAATATTTTTTTATATTGTAGCGTGGTAAATATGTTAGAATTAATACTTATGTGATTTTTTTTCATATTTTGATGTTTATAACGATAACATAAAATATGAGTAAAACAAATGTTTTGGATGGTAGAGCCCCACGCTGTAGATAGTTTTGTCAACAACATGAATGGGCCGGCTCGTCCGAGTCGTTACCACTGTCTCACAGAAAACCGGCGTAAAGTAGCAGCTTGCTACGTTTCGTACGGTGAGTGAGATATCCGGAGGCCGAAATCCCTCGCCCCTTCCTAATCCCTTTAAAGTCGGCAACGCGCCCATCAATCTTTTGGTATTGTGGGCGTACATCGGCGGTGGAGATCACTTCAAGTGGCCCACTTGCTAGTTTGCCGGCCTATGCTATAAAAACATAAAAAAAAACACTTACCATCAGATTTCCCATTTGCTAGATTGCCGGCCTCTGCAATAAAATACCACTAGTCACAATTCGGTGTATCGTGCAGTAAAGTAATGACAATCTGCTATATTGATGGCTATTTTAAAACCATTAAATAAGTAGCACAACTTTCATTTATCAAATATCGGTAGCCGCCAGTTTGAATTCTATAAAATTCACGGACATAATTATTTAAGCGTGAAAATTTTATTTCGTATATATAGTTTTCTTGATACATTATATTTTATTTTATTGCAACAATAACTATTTTCATGTAATAAAATGAAGGGTATTCTGTTAAATAATTTTATATCCCAATTGTTTCGTTACGCTATAATGGGAATGAGTCATTGAGCGAAATAAAGGGGAGAAACACAAGGCGTATTTTACAATTTACTAATTTAGATATAACGACTTCGAATAATATTACTTTATCAGTATTATATAGCTTCGCGTTAGTGTATTTTCTATTAACGTTTTTTAAATTAGCAGGAGTGATGAAACGAGCTGGTCGCTCGCCTGATGGTAATTATGAGACTTAATATCTTATGTCTCGAGTGAAGAGTGCAGTCCAATGTCATGCAATGCTTTGTAATTCAAGGTTCTATGTAGTGTTATTCCTGTATAGATAAGCGTGGGTGGCATTTACCATCAGGCGAGAAAAAATCTTCTGAATATGTGTTAAAGTCTATTATAAAAACTGCTTGCAAATCAGCATCTGCGAAATCAATGAAGAATGCGTACTTCTTTATTGATGCCTTAGTTGAAGGTTTATCAGGCTTCGAATAATTAAAAACCACTTACTCTTACTTTCAATAAAACAAATGAGCAATTGCATCGTTACCGAAACACCTGTTTTAACAATTTACTTAACATACATTTTCATTATCAACATCCGAGAATTTATATTATTATGTCCTTCAAGATATTTTTAAATTTTTCATTGCTACTATTCAAAGGGAATGTCTACGAAGAATCGTATTAAAATTGTAGAAATATTTGAAAATACGTTTACTACACGGAAATGGATTACGTTCTTCATCGTATCCATTCTAATGCACATTTAAATCTGACGCCTTTCTTCAAGCGTTATGCAAGTCTTATTTTCCATTACCAAATGTATATAATAAGCTCTTGCCTGTATTCCCGAAGGGATAGGCAGAGGTGTAAACTAGTGCAGTTCGTCGGGCAAATGTATTAACCACACTGCCTTATCTATTTCTTATGCTAAGCAGGAATGTATAAGCTATGTTGTGTTCCAGTTTGAAGGAAATTAAAGTCAGTGTAACCATTATATAAAATACTAAAAGGAAGTGCTTATACACAGCCTCCGTGGCGCAGCGGACGAGTAACCGGCTGTGAAAAGAAAGGCCGCGGATTCGATTTCCAAATCGAGACAAATGTTTGTTTGATCCGCAAATATTTGTTTGGGGATTGGTGTTGTGGGACTATAAGTCCCTCGTAGTTCGTGATACCCACGATACAGGTTAACCTAGTGTGGAGTCAGGACTAAGTGTGTATTTATTATTATACATATGTATGGCAAGTAAGTTCTTAAATATTACAGATAGGCGATAAATTAATCAGATCATATAGGAAGAAAATTATTGGAATAAAAATAGAACATACAATACTCCATTTATATGAAAAATTACGACTTACATTTTCGTTTCCGCGAAGCTAATAAAAGTGAACATAATACCGGATATATTCATTACAATTTTTCGGGTTTCATAATCCTGATTAGGTCCTCAACACAAATTGAGCTGCGTAATCCCATGAACGAACCGAAAAATCCGACAATCATCCTCTCGATGCGCAACTTATGTCATTAAAAGATTGAAAGATTACTTGTTCGCTTCTCAGGGGCTACCATCTTTCCCCGGCTCCCTGCAGTAGATTTATCTCATCAGTTAAATGGTGCGACGACTGAGCTAGACATCGAAATTAAGTGAGCACCCCCAGTACAATCTGCGCAATTAAAAAAGATGAATAATCGCTATAGATATTACGTCTGTCATTGAGTCACTGTTTTCATTTATTTTCTAGGTAATTTGGAATACAGACTCTACATAATTTGTAATTAGGAAAGTGAAAAACTGCGTCATGTTTAGGTATGCATTTTAAGCTCAGTTTGTAGAGGGGCTGGTTTTCATTTGTTCGATTAGATTCCTAACTAAATGATACGCACTCACGCCTGTCATCCCCAAAGGGGTAGGCAAAGGTGTAACCAGTATACCCACATTTCGCCGAGCGTATCTCCGTCCCATGATGTGATAGCAGGCGAACCTATGAATAGTACGTATATATATATATATAAAGGCAAGTATTGAGGTACGCGACGGAGACAGATGACCGCGACCCACGACGATTTTTTTTTACGTAATTGACTCACGTTTAGCCACTATCACGCCTAAAATTTTATGAAAACGGTCTCGCGTGGCGCTCTCTTATATTAGTTGTTTACCTCAAAACATACTTTTGTAAAAAAATACGCCTTCAATTATTTTCTAAAAGTTTTCGTAATAAATACATAGTAATATGAATAGCAAATTACACAAGGTTTTTCATAGTATTAGTATATGCGCAGTTTTAACGTTAAAATAATATTATATTCAACCCTAGGTACTAAATAGCTAATAAATAAAAGCTAAGTATAAGCTAGCTAGCATATTACAGCAATTTGCGGTCGTTTATTACGCAAAATTGTCTATGACCTCACGTTTACAGCTTTCCAGACCACTTAGTCGAAAATTTTAAGGAATCCTTTGAGCTCCGAAGACTTTCACAAGGTTAATGAAAAAGAAAATTAAGGATAGATACCTTTTTCAGGACGGTAATTAGGGCCAGGTGGTACTTGAGAAACTAAGGTGTTAGTGAATGGTAATTGATAGATTAATTAGGGACCTTTGTGTAATACGGGGTAAAAGTCATCAGCAAAGTATGTCAAGGTTTAATTAAGCCCCAAGTACGTAATTTGTGTTCAAGTTTGAAGGACATTGAAATCAGAAAAGTGTTTGGGTCTCCGGATATCTCACTCACCGTACGAAACGCAGCAGCAAGCTGCTACTTTATGCCGGTTTTCTGAAAGACAGTGGTAATGACCCCGACGAGCCGGCCCATACATGCTGTAGACAAAAGTGTCTACAGCGTGGCTCTACCAGTCATAAATACCATTGATTTGTTGTTAGTGTGTTCCACAAATATATGTTTAGGGTCTGGATATTTCCTCCCCAAAGAGGTTGACGTCAGACAGGCGGCCGGTCGTAAAAACTACAACCCAAATGTTTCTGTAACATGTGTTAAGAAACATGTCCTACCGATCCCACTGCCAGTGGGAAGAGTACGAAGGGCAGGTGAAAGAAGGTTAAAGCTATATTGAATAATTTTTCGTACAATATACTCCATTTGTGTGCTACGGGTTTTCTAGAAGCATATTATATTTGAAAAGTAAAGCTTTTGTGTGGTCCTGAATGTAATAATATGAATAAAGGTTTGTTATTTTTTGGCTTATTTTTAATAAGAAATGTACGCGGCGAAGTGTGGAAGATTACAAATAAAATTTATATCCGTTGAGTATTAAACGCCGTCTTTTATTTTGAACAAAATTATGCTGGAGTAATATAACCGAGTTTTTTTTTCTTGCCTTATTATTTGATGAATTACATAAGGGGTTATGGTAGTAACATAAATAAGTCTAAGTACATATTATTGTTCCATTCAGTTTTCTTTGAGTTATTAGAGGCCATTGACCAAGTACAATCGTAATAGTATTTTTTTTATTAGCCTGAATGACGAAACGAGCAGGTCGCTCGCCTGATAGTAAGCACCACTCCTACCCATAAACAGAAGCTAAATCACCATGAATTAGAAAATTACTGCATAGAATTGGTGCCCTCGTCACCCCGAGATATAAGATGTTAAGTCTCATAGTGCGTAGTAATTTTACTGGCTTCAGTGCCCTTCAACACAAAACACAACAGTACTTACACACTGCTGCTTGGCGGCAGAAATAAGTAAAGCAGTAGTATTTTAAGCAAATAAAGATTTCCTTTGGAATGTTATTTACATTTCTCATGGCAAGAAAAAAATTACATAAGCTTACACCAGTATCCCGAAAGGATAGGCAGAGACAACCAGTGCACCACTGACGGTTCACCGAGCTTGTTTCCGTTCCATAATAATAATACAATAGTAAAAATTTATTCCCAATATTGTTAATTGTGTATTATTTGATGAATATTTAACGTTAATGATTACGATTTTATTATATAAACACCTATACATACATTAAGCAATATTTATCATACAGAAATGGAATATTTCACAACTTGAACATCATGTTATTATGTACCTATTGAATTGATGCTACAAAGAAATTCGACGACTCGAATCTCCGTATAAAATAGAAAGAAATATCCCCTCGAAATACGAAATAAGATTTGTCATTCGCGTGAATTCGCGCATATAAAAATATTCATTGTTATACAATTGTATGAATAATAATGTAGTGAAAGTTTTATGATATGTTAATAGTTAGTAAAATCACGCAAAAGCAATAATACAATGCACGATATTGTAATAAAACAGATAAGTATGGGAGATTTGTATTTTGTAATTCAAATGGGTTTATACAGCTACAGTTTACAGCCTACACCCTTCAATCTAATGTGAAAGTTTGGATGTTTAGGAATTTGGCTGTGAATCAATCACATCTTAACTTTTGAACAGATATAATTTTTATCCCGAAAAAGAAACTGTCGTGTCTGTGTAGTCTTTTTCGGTTAACAAAAGGTGGTCTTAAAACATGATACCCAAAACATCACAAGTTGATATTTAAAGAATATAGAGTTATTCTCGATAGAGTTATGTAAAAACGTCGCATAGTGTCTAAATTTTTGTTGTGTTAAACTCAAGAGGGCGTAAAGTTGATTTAAAAAAATCCAACTTAACCACGCTGGTCACTTAAATACAAATTTTGTCAAAGATTTAATGGGATCCACTGACAAGATTAAAAAACTTTTCTTAGCCAGATCGGGCACACTTTTAATGTCATCCATAATAAATTACTCAGCTATTTTAAATTTTAGTAACATAGCCATAAAATCACAACATAATACGTGTACACATATGATACATTTCATCCTAATATACGTAAATGCTGCACTAATTCCTTATCACTATATTTTCACCCTCTTTCGTGGCATTTCGTCAGTCATCATTTCGCTAGATTAACGTTTCACGTAGCAATGCATCTGGGGAAGGTTATTGGAAAAGTTTAAATGGATTACATTTGACTACATCGTATCTCTGAGAAATGTCGCTTGGTGGTTTTATGAGTCGTAAGTAACTTGTTACGCATCCATTACGAGTTTGATTACATTTTTCGTGTCCGTGGAAGATGGATCATGAATATTCATCACTGGTGTCGCAACTTTTGTAATTAGGGTTTGGTTTTGATGTCTTTGTAAGGAGATAATGCCTTAGAATCTTGTAGACTCTTAAAGTAAATAAACACATTAATAAATTAAAGGAAAGTGCCATAAGCATAAAAGGCTAAAGTAAATTATTTTTACTCGTTGAGAAAAATACGCACTCACTCACGCCTGTAATCCCCGAAGGGGTCGGCAGAGGTGTAACCAGTACACCCACATTTCGTCGAGCGTATCTCCGTCCCATGATGTGATAGGGGGCGAGCCTATCGCCATACCGGGCACAAATTCCAGACTCCGGGCTGATACTGAGCACTTCGTAATAGAAAAACCCAATACCACTTTAGCTTACCCGGGGATCGAACCCGAGACCTCAGCGTCGGCCTCAATCGTAACGCGTACGCATTATAACTGCGCCACCAGTCATATTATTTTGAATATATATAAATGGTACTTAATTACTGTGTTATGTTTATTGTATAATTAATAATACACCAACATCGTTATCTACTTACTCCAAAGCGCACTTAATAGATATTTTATTGTTCAGTTTATTTGTTCATTTAATAATACATTCTATTAACATCTGTAGTAGGTTTTGTTTAAAATACACACTATTATGTATTGTGTTCAAATAATCCAACAACCTAATATATGACTTAGATAAATGTTTATTATTTTCCTGCTTCTGAAAATATATTTTTCCTAGAACTCGGTACATTTCCTTTGAATGCAACGGCACAAACAACTACACTTCAAAGCATTTCATATTTCACATAACCCACGGTAATACTTTCAAAGTTCGACAAACGTAACTCGAGTACCATTTGAACACCGCTCCATCTAATATCCTTGAAAAGTCTAGATAAGATATAAGCAAACAGTCTAACTTACGGAGAGAAATTATTATAAAATCCCCGCAAATATCAAAGCGAAGGAAAATACATTTGAAATCCATTTCGCGAAGCACGCAGTAGCCTAGAATGGCAAACATTGGTAGTCTAAATAACAATAACTGTAAAAGTCCGCAAGTCCACCCACGGTTATCTAGTCTGGCGTATGTAGAGAAAGGTAGCGAGCAGATTTAAAGGTTGCCTAATGTTTTATAAATGGCTTTTGTTTTAAGTAGGTATATATTTCCTTTTCCGTTGCTATTCTACGATCCGGCATCACTTTTAGTAAACTAGTGTTCGAATTTCAATTTATTAACGTGCGAGGTCTCTAGTAATATTTTGTTCGAGTATGTATAGTTCGAAATGGTTCATGTAGTTATTATACACCACCCGGCCCGTGCTTCACCTTTTTCTTTCTTGAACTTGGCTGTCTCACTGGCGTGTGTTTAGATGTATAATAATAATACACCCAACAGTCACACACATAGTCCAGACCTTACGCTAGGTTAACCTGTATCGTGGGTATCAGGAACTACGAGGGACTTGCGGTCCCACAACACCCAGACCCGAAACAATTATTTGTAGATAACATCAACATTTGTCTCGGTGTGGGGATCGAACCCACGACCTCACACTTCGCAGCCGGCTACTCGCCCCCTGCGCCACGGAGGCTGTATTAATTAATAGTCTTCCGGTCTATGTTTGAATTGTCATTTGGGGCATCTGTCAAGGCTTTTAGTGGGTGTATAGTATCCCCTATTCCCCTAAATAACGATATTGGGACTTTACATAAATATTTATTATTATTGATTGCACTGCCACGGTGGCGCCGTTGTAATGCGTATGCGTTACGACTAAGGCTGACGCTGAGGTCTCGGGTTCGATCCCCGGGTCGGGTAAAAGTGATATTGGGTTTTTCTACTACGAATTGCTCAGTATCAACTCGGAGTCAGGAATTGTGTCTGGTATGGCGATAGGCTCGTCCCCTATCACATCATGGGACAGAAATACGTTCGGCGAAATGTGGGTGTACTGGTTACACCTCTGCCTACATCTTCGGGGATAACAGGCGTGAGTGCGTTTGAATGTATTGCATGTAAAATAATTATGTAATAATTTTTTTACGTGGTTTTGAAAACTTTTGTTTTTCTCTAAACTCGCTCAGAACCGATGTATCATACCACGACAAAATGTAGATTTACAGAGGCAAAACAAACATTGTGTTGATATTCACACCGCTAGAGTCTCACAGTTTTCGTTCAGTTTGTTCATGGCTCCGTACTAAGTATGTGCGAACTTTGTGGAGGTACGAAAAGTTACAAGTACATAAATTAAACGCTATCTACGCTCCACGCTTTCACAGAATATATCGAACTCGATATACAGTTTCAAGCAAGCAAGTGCTTAATAAAATTTACTTGCTTCCGGATTTTAAAGTTTTTTTGATGTGTTAAACGTATTTAACAATGTTTTAAGACGGTTATAAATTGTTTAAATACCTTGTAGCTCCGAAAGGGTAGGCAGATGGGTAATTAATACCGTCACGGTCGTCGACCTTATTTCTGTCCCGTATATGTGGGGGTAAGCCTATCACCATATCTGGCACAAAGTCCAATTCTGGGCAACCCATGACGTGTAATTTTTCGAATCGAAAACTCAAACACGATTTATAATAATAAATAAATAATAAATACACCCAACAGTCACACACATAGTCCCGACCCCACACTAGGTTAACCTGTATCGTGGGTTTCGGGAACTACGAGGGACTTGCGGTCCCACAACACCCAGACCCGAAACAAATATTTGTGGATTAGACAAACATTTGTCTCGGTGTGGGAATCGAACCAGCGGCCTCACGCTTCGCAGCCGGCTACTCGCCCACTGCGCCACGGAGGCTGTCATGATTGATCCCAGGATTTAAACCCAGAACCTGATGGTTTCCCAGCATTAATATAGGTTGCCACTAGAATGAAGTAATTGAACATGATTCATCCTCAATGTTATGAAAAGTATAGACGACAGTGTGGTCATAGGCTGAGACTCAGTACTGATGTGAACACCAAAGGTCGTAGGGATTTTATTTCTAGATCTGTGTAAATTGTAAAACGATATAAATCCGTGCGGTTTGTACATTCAATACTTAGGATGAGTCATGACCTAATCAGCACAATGCCGTTTAGGTATGTATAGCTGTATATTATTATTACGTTATTGTACTTCAACATCCATTACAGTTATTTGTGACAGACATATATTAAGCGGATTCTTTTTGACTTCTTGGTCGTCTTTACTGTGTTTAGACTGCTCAATTTAACTATAATATCGGAAATTATTTGCGAGAAATTATTTTTACATAATTAATCTTACTACTATAATAAATGTGAAAGTTTGGATAATTGTGAGTTTGTGAATTTTTGGTTTTTTTAGTCAATTACGCGTTAACAGGTGAACGGTTTTGGATGAAATTTGACACACGGGTAGACTATGACCTGGCTTAGGACATAGACATAGGACATAGTTTTATCCTGGAAAAAGCCATTCACGCGGACGGAGCCGCGAGCAAAAGCTAGTACAAAATAAATCAGTACCCATCCAAGACAACTATAAATTTCAAAACAGACATTTTCTCACGATTCACAGCTGAAGGACGCGGACGTTTAGAAAAAAACGAACATTGTAACAGATGATGTCACGCATGATATGAAGACTAATTTAAATGAGGTCAGTTCTGAGGATATAAACATTTGGGTAGAGACAGGTAGGTAATTTGCTTGAAAAACTAAAAGTAAACAAATGCGGCTTCCTAACACTAGTTGGTACACATTACATAATGGCACAAATTATTAAGTGAACGGTTTGAAACGTTTTGATTTTAATTTTTAGATATTGATATGTAATACTCGACGTACATTCTGCCGATTAACGGACGAGGCAATGGCGAAACTTGGTTCCCGTTGCTGGTTGTGGGGTTCAGACAGCGGGTCGCCCCATATAATACTCGTATCAATTACTGACAAATCTGTGGTACGAGAAGGCGGACCCTGACATTAGGCCGGGATAAGAAAGATATGTAATAACCGATGGAGCCATAATCTAAAATTAGAATACAAATAGTAATACTAAAAAGTTATAACGCTTCCGTGGCGCAGTGAGCGAGTAGCCGACTGTGAAGCGAAAGGGGTCAAATTCCCACACCAAGACAAATGTTTGTGTCATACACAAATATATGTTTCGGATCTGGGTGTTTTCTTCCCAAAGGGGTTGACATCAGGCGGCCGGTCGTAAAAAACTGCAAGCCTGTAACTGTTTTGTAACATGTGGCATCTGGAAGAAGAAGAAGCAAACTAAACACTACTCTATCTACTATCAACTACTGACTGCTAAGTCGGAAGTAAATAAGTTCATATGTGTTATCGCTGTAAAACACAAAATGAGTTATTATAACAAATGTTTTACGCCATCTTTCCCTTTTATTACTGAGGTAACACCTTCTTTCGTCTCTGGAGGCCATAATTTTTGGAACAAATATTACACAGGTGGAGAGGTTATCATTAATGGCGGATTATGTTGCCCCTTCTTTCATCCCATACACTCAAACTGTTTTCATATTGTCTAACTCTCTCTAACAGTTGTTCACTGACAAATTATTACGGGAGGAAAGAATAAAAGCCTACTGATATTTCTCTCCCGCGTAGGTAGCCCTTCAAGCGCCAGATTGGATTACTCGTCTCTAGCCTTTTCGATTGCTGTTAATAAGGTTTTGATTTCACGGGGTAATCGTTAAATGAAACCTAATGATTTATTAATTCATTTTTGTAAAGAACGAAGAAACGATAATATAAGACTAATTTACGACCAGACTTTTTTAAATAATGGAATAAAATATACATATTTTCCGTGGACGAAAATGGAATGGGTTATTTGTAACTTATATCTATAATTAAAACGAAACACAACAGTGCTTACACACTGCTGCTTGGTGGCAGAAATAGACAAAGCGTTGGTACCAAACCAGATGACCTCTCGCATATGAAGGACCTACCACCTTGTAATTTAATGTACCTAATGTAATCTTTTAAACCAAAATCAGATTAACATTCGCATTTTTACGCTTAAAATGACGAATTCGAAATGGGGATTTCGCAAATCTTCACCTAAAACTAAAGCTGTACGCACTTACTCCTGTAATACCAGAAGGGGTAGGCAGAGAGTTTCGCCGAGCTTATTTCCGTCCCATGATGTGATAAGATGCGAGCCAGTCGCAAAATATACTAAAGTTTATATTCGTACTTAATCTTATTTGCCGTCAACACGCGGTGGCATAAACTTTTTGCGTTTTAATTCTGGGCTCAATTTTGACAGAGATAATGCCGCACCAGGGCTTAATTAACTTTATTAGAATTTATTTTGTGGTACGTGCCCGCACTCGGCTGTTACACCTACACCGATAGGGCTCCGGAATTGCCAAATCTTTTTACTAAATAAGTTTTTGTCGAGATTTTATTTTTGTACATTTTTAGTGTTAGTTCAACCTTCGTGGCCTAAATGTAGCTAGATATTTTAACTTTTGATGTTTGAGTTTGTATTACCATGTTCTTTTTTATAGTTGTTTAAAGAATGATATTTGTAAGAAAAGAAACGCCAGGCCTAAAAGATTTTTTTATAAAGCATTTAGATTCTTTTTGTTTTTAACAACAATATTATAAATATCCATCACGCTGGACTAATGCGGGTTGGAAGAATTTACATACTTTAGAAATTCTTATGGAGAACATTTCAGGTGTGCAGGTTTCCTGGCGATGTTTCCTTTACAATTAAAGCAAGCGATATTATAAACTTAATAAATAGTCTTTTTTAATCAACGAAAATAAGTAAAAGATTAGTAACTTTAGCGTAAAATAACTAAATAGCTTAAAATAAAATAAATCGATTTTTAGTCGTGTCTCGTGGAATTACTAATAAAGTATATAGCACTGCCTGTGGCTAATCTTATTTTTAGTTTTTTTATGGGTTTAATATCAAATCCGCCGTCAAATCATTTTGAGAAGGCTGACCCTGGCATTAAGCCGGTATAATGCCAGGCAAAAAGAAAGACTTTTTAGGTATGTCTGTTTTATTTTCATTAAAAACCTTTACACACTATATAAAAATATAATATACACATAAAAGAAGCACTGAATTATCATCCGTTTTAGATCAAAGAGCCTAAGTACCTTCCTTGACATCATGTTTTACCTCGTATTCTCGGTTGAAACTTGGCTCGTACTTGGCCTGTTTTATTTTCTTATCTCATTCGTCAAAGTAGGACCATGATATCTCGTGTCGTCTTTACGATGTAAACCGAGAAGAATTCCGGATGCTCCCGTGATTCCGGTGATTCAGGGCCTTGGGAAGCTGAATACGAGACACGTGGATGTTTAAGTACCCTATTTATTGACTACAATGAAAAATATCGTGTTGATTTGTTTAATAATATCATAAGTAAGTGTTTAATAATAGATTTTTAAATGTAATTTATAATTCGTTTTTTTAACTGACGAACAAACATGCTTGAGGTTCTCTAATGGTCTGTATTTTTTTATATGTGAAATCGAGGTTGAAAGAGTAACTCCGTCATTAAATTTAGGCACCGATTTTAATGATTTTTTATTAAAAATAGGATTGTTACGTTTTTTGAGTCGATTTTATTGTTGATAAAAGTTTTATTTTTATTAGATATCTACACTAATATTATAAATGCGAAAGTGCATGCGTAATGCCCAACATATTGTAATGTAGCATAATTACATATTTTTTCTCATTTATGTGAATTACTGTAATTATTTTTGAGAAAATTACCTTCTTTCATGCAGCTTCATAGAAACGGAACGACATATTGTTTTGCATTAAGGTAGTATAAGATGAATCTAAGTGGATAACATGACTTATCGACGGAAATTGAGTATGTATTTCTCGCTCTACGTAATGTTGGGTTGGAAATAATTTAGAGCAGAGGGGCTAGCACGGAAAACTTGCGAAAAGTTATTCGAGCTGTCATCGACAACAATTTCTATGAGATTTTGGTACAGCGCCTCTATCGTACGTAAAAGAAACTAATATATATGGAATATAGACCAATGATATTGAAGGAATTATCTATCGAGCCCTCGATACCTTTACATTACGATTTCGATAGTTTTTCGTGCTAGCCCCTCAGTTATTTGACACATATTTCAGCGTGACAGTAGAAACGGTCAGGGAAGGCTCTGTGTAGGATAAAGGCCAGAAAAGCCGTGATTTAATGTGAATGTGTAAGGGTTGGCGTGTTTGCACTCGGCCAAACGTCTTCCATTACTCACTGCTCAGCGCAGAGGTTCTTGTGTTTGTTACGCCTGGCAACCCTATTATTTGACTATCATTATGCATTCTGCACACGGCTTTTCCTCCATTCTCTATATTTTGGAAGTCACCTAATTGTAACATATCTGTTGAATTTCAAGATTGTTTATAGAAAGTTCTATTTTTGCCATACAGTGTATCTGGATCGCAAAAATAATTTTATATTTTTGTTTATTTTCAGGTAACCCATAAGAGAGCCAAACTAAAATAGAGGTACAGTATTTGAGCACATCATTTCGTTGTACTCTTAAACCGGAAAGAGGTTGGTGTCTAAATTACTCTAAATAGTTATGTTTACTGGACGGCTACTTCTAGAGACAATAAATTTTTCAATGCAGATGATAAATCACGAAATACATGGGTTATTTTAAAAAGTTAGGTTACTTCAGTATTATATCTATACTAATATTATAAAGAGGAAAGATTTGTATTTTTGTATGTAACGAATAAACTTAAAAACTACTGGACCGATTTCAAAAATTCTTTTGCCGACAGAAAGATACGTTATCACTGAGAAACATAGGCTACTTTTTATCCCCGAAAAGGCCATTCACGCGGGCGGAGCTGCGAGCAAAGGCTAGTTTTTTATACCAGAGGTCGGCAAACGATCTTCACCTCCCATGAACACAATAATCCCACAATACCAGAATAATCATGAATGTGTAGCTGAATATTGAGAATTGAAATGGAAGTTTGAGCCTCTGGAAATCAATTATTATTAAAATAATCGGTCCAATTCTATTATAATCTCCTAAAAACTGTAACACAGAAATATGTACCTTAGACTTTAGTACACATACATACATACGCACTCATGCCTGTAATCCCCGAAGGGGTAGGCAGAGGTGTAACCAGTACACTCACATTTCGCCGAACGTATCTCCGTCCCATGATGTGATAGGGGGCGAGCCTATCGCCATACCGGGCACAAATTCCAGACTCCGGGCTGATACTGAGCTTTTCTATTAAGAAAACCCCAATGTTACTTTTACCCGACCCGGGAATCGAACCCGAGACCTCAGCGTCAAGCCTCAGTCGTAACGCGTACGCATTACAACTGCGCCACTGAGGCAGTCACTACTAGTACTTTAGTACACATAATTTAAAATCAATATTCACATACGATTCTAAACTTTGATTAACACGACATTCCCACGGCGGGGGTGAGAAGTCAAACACAGCTCGCGATTCATCTCACCCTCTGAGAAAGCGTACCGGATCTTTAGATTTGCTTGAAGATTAAGCAAACAAATCTAACCCTTTGTTATTCTAAGCAGGCTACACTTAGCGCCGCGTGTTAGCTTTGGATGAACTTGCCTCTTTATGCATTTGTGTGAACAAGAAATATGTATAAGATCCGTAGTTATAGAACTACGGATCCTTATGAGCATCCTTACCATATCCTTACGGAGCATATTTAACCATAGGGGTATTTAAACACTTCAATAGTTTTCAGATAGGTGATAATAGAAAAGAAAATAATTTCCATAAATATTATTTCTTCATCTTGTTTAAAATATAAAACTTGCGTTTTTGTTTATACCATCGAAGTAGGCTATTAGTTCTTTTTTATAGCTTGGGACGGCAAACGAGCAGGTAGGTCACCTGATAATAAGTGGTCTCCACCGCCCAGGTACGCCCACAATCAGAAGAAAAATGGGCGCATTTCCAACCTTAAAAGAAAGGGATATTAAAGGGATTGGGAAGGGGAGGCGTATTTGGGCCTTCGGATATCTCTTTCACCGCCGAAACGCATCAGTAAGCCGTTAATTTACGCCGGTTTTCTGTAAAACAGTGGTAACGACCCGGTCGAGCCGTCCCATTCGTGCCGTTGACAAAACTGTCTACAGCGTGGCTCTACCACTCTTACGAGTTGAAAGTTGTGATTAAGAATTAACTATGTTTATTATGGTCGAGGTTATTAATTATCATAATAGTAATAACAAGCTAAAATAAAATTTACTTAAACCTGGATGTTTTTGGAACCGGATGAACAGTGGTGAAACGTTTATACCAAGTTTAAATTAAATAAGTTTCAGAGATTTTATCGAATACATATTTTTATTTGTACGATTTTTCGTACGGTTTGCAAACTCCAAGGTTAGAAGTCGGAAGTTTTTCTATTACGTGTTTACGAACTACAAAGTTTTAAACCCATATAACGTTCCAATTATTGTAATTGTATTATTTAAAAACTAATTTGTTTTTATTAAATATATTTTACCAAGGATTTCACACACTTACAACAGCAGAATTCAGAAATGTGCATTCCGAAATTCCGTAACTCCGAAATCTCGGAACATATTTTACGATATTTTAATTCCGGAATAGAAAAGAATAATATCGCTATTCCGACAATCAATTTTTTTCTACACTAAATATAGATATGTATCAAATTAAATAAAATTATGTACTCATAATTTTAGTGTACCTGTAATGGTTACAGTAAACGAAAATATTCAATATTTATAAAGTTCAATATGCATAAGGGTCGAAATACATAATATTAAATATAGGTAGTATAATAACTTTTAGGTAGTATTAGTATTAGTCTTATTGACGAAACCAGGTAACTAGGGACCTGTTATACTAATAAGCACCTATAATAATATATACTATTTATTATATAATATTGGCCCTGTATTATATACGTCCCACTGCTGGGCACGGGGCTCCTCTACTGAATGAGAGGGGTTAGGCCTTAGTCCACCACGCTGGCCTAATGCGGGTTGACAGACTTCACATACCTTCGAAATTCTTATGAAGAACTTAGAAAAGTCAGAGGTGTATGTATGCACTTGGGGCTGGTTTCGAACCTGCGACTTTCGTCTCGACAGTCCATACCACTCCCCGCTGAGCTATCACTTTTTACTATAATATATACTATTTACTATAATATAATATATACTATTTACTATAATATAAACTATAGATATATAGTAGTCGCTGTTCCATATCTCCCTGGTAACTCTGGCGCTTTTATTTGTTTAAATGACGAGATGAGCAGGTCGCTCGCGTGATGGTAAGTGCCTACTCATAAAAACAGAATAAACACCACACAGAACTTTGAATTACAAAGATATTCATGATATTCATGGCGCTGGACTACGCTCTTCAGCAACATTTTTAAATCGTTTAAATGTACTTACGTAAAAAAATAAGCAATCTCTTATTCCCTAGGGTCAGATATTTGTATGCAAATTTACAATTAATTTGATTGAAGAATTGAACATGATCCGAATTTAAAAATATGGATATCATTTTAATTGAAGATTAATGCCAAGCATTTCCATTTAAACGTATAAAATATTTACGAAGTCATTAATGAGTGAATAATATTACGATATCATGAGCACATTATATCATCACATCATACTAGGGTTGTGCGAAAGGCAAAATACAAACGAACAAAAATTAAACTTCGAAACTTTTTGACGCGAGCTACTCGTATATTAGATTTTTTGTTCATGTACAAAGGCAATTATCTGCTTAAGAAATATCATTTTTGACTTCTCATCTTTCTACAATCTAGTATTTGTATTCGTTTAAAGAAAGTGTAAAAATTGCTTTTATTTTTATATAGATATTGTTATATATATTTAATGTCTGAAAACGTGTTTTCTCCCCAGAGGAGTTGATGTTAAGTAAGCGGCCGATAGTGAAAACTACAAGCCAATCTTTCTGTAATGTATATTAAAAAAAGCATGTTGCACGACCCCACTGCGAGTGGGATAAGGGCAGATGGAAGAATAAGATAGTAAAAGATATTATGTTTTTTGTAGCGTATATCGCATTATGTGTATTAGTACTTTAATTTTACATAAGCTTTTGAACAAATTTCAAAGTTTTTCTCAGAATTTAATTGTGATAATATTTTTATAAAAAAATCATCGCGCCAACCCTATATATGAAGCGTATGAAAACACAATTTTTTTTGCAAATAATTCATTTTTTTGCAAAGAACAATGTTTCCCTGTTGGCTGTCAGTGATAATAAATTGGCGATATGGGTTATGCAGGTTAATGCTATAGGTATGTCAGATCCCTAGGCAGTGAACTCCAATTAATCTGGATTACTACTGTGCTTCTCGCACCTTTTAAATGGATGAGCTTGTATTGTTTAAATTTATTTGTAAATCAACCGGAACCGTGCTATTATAAGTGTCGCGTAAAACTGAGTCAGTGCATTAAGTAAACTATGTCATTCAACTCGGCTTTGGATTTATGGATGTTATAAATACACTTTTTTAGTTTTTGTATCTAGTCTCATAAGCTCATGACTCAATCCCCGGGGTAAACAGAGATGCAATTAGCATACCTAACTTCCATGCTGTTCCGTCGCCATATTATTTCGCCTCCATTAACGTGAACTGTATAACACTCTTGACTCTTTGTAGACCATCAGTTTGTTTAATTTTGTTAAAGTCTAGAGTATAGACAATTGATACATTCCACGATAGCCCAACCTAATCCTAATATTCAGCTTGTCTCATCTAGTTACACAACTTACTATTATATGGAAGATCCCTCGTATCAGAGAGAAGTCAATTTCTGCCGCCAACTTCAGTGTGTGTATTCCTTCAACGGTAGACAGCGGCTTGGCTGTCCCCCGGGCATTGCCGATGTCCATGAGTGGCGGTGACCGCTTACCATCAGGCCGGCGGATTGCTCTTCTGCGTAACAATACATTACAAACCTACCTAGTAGAAGTGCAATTTTTGAAATGTAAGGGTAGGCCCTTTCGGGGCAAAAGTGTGAGCGTATTAGAAATTGTAAATTTTGTGAGTGGTAGAGCCACGCTGTAGACACTTTTGTCTACAGCATGTATGGGCCGGCTCGTCCGGGTCATTACCACTGTCTCACAGAAAACCGGCGTAAAGTAGCAGCTTGCTGCTGCGTTTCGTACGGTGAGTGAGATATCCGGAGGCCCAAACCCCCTCCCCTTCCCAATTCCTTAATTATCCCTTTCCTTTAAGGTCGGTAACGCACCCATGATACTTTTGGTATTGTGGGCGTACATGGGCGATGGGGATCACTTACCATCAGGTGACCCACTTGCTCGTTTTCCGGCCTATGCCATAAAAAAAAATGATCTAAGTATTACCTACCGCAGCTCCATTATCGTTCTCAATTTTTACCATGGAGCAAATCAATATTTAACTGAGGTATATTTGTCGAACACTGGGTAAAACGGAAACAGTTGCGTGACAAAAACATTGACAAGTCACAGATGGGATCTTTTGGATTGCGGATGTTAAGAAGCCACCTGCTATGTTGACGTTTTGTGGTGTCTTTTTTTGTTGGAAATGTTCGGATTGATGATTATCGTTTTGCTGTTTTTGTATTTAGATTTTAATCTTGAGTAGAGTGTGGTAAGTTTACTTACCCATTATTTTATGTCTGCTTGTTTATGGTAAAAAATGTTATAAATATGTTTGATTTATAAATAACTGGCTTTTGCTCACAGCTCGCGTGATTATGTTTAACGGAGACTGTGCGCTATCGGCTATTTAATAAATAAGTAGGTACATCCAACATTTTCCACCGAAATATCGAGAATCGAACCCGCTATAAGGATGGTATCTTATGTTTTAAAGTTATGTGTGCTTAAATTTATTCAAATTGGTATAGTATAGTTATGCGTAATGCGCGAATAAATAAACATATTTTTTGTCAGAAACCTTCACATAAGTGCAAACAATACCTGTCGAAAGTTACAACACAATCTGATAAACGATACGAGAATGCAAAGAAGACGCACATCTGGCTATTATTTTAATTTTTTTAGAAAAACTATTTTTTTTATCCATACTAATATTATAAATGCGAAAAACGACTGAACGGGTTTCAATGAAATTTAGTAAGAAGATAGATTCTATCCTGGAGAAGGACATAAGACACTTTCTGTCCCAGGAAATATATAAAAAAGACGCGGGGGAGCCGCGAGCAAAAGTATAGATATATTAGAATAATAGAAAGATTCATAAAGATTTATATCTGAAAGCTACGTTGATAAATAATAACTTTTAATATGAAACCAAATAAAGATGTACTCAAACATTAGCACAGCATATTTGACACAAACCGCAATTACCCATAAAATAATTTCTAACCAAAATCAAACGCGAATTAACAAACAATAAACAATGTAAAACGTATTCAAATCGGATTAATTGGCAACAAATTAAGGCCCCTAAGCATTGATTAAACATTCCGCATTAATATTTAGCGCTGATGATGTATTTCCCTAACAAACTGAACCGAAACAATGCAATTGCGAATGTTTCAGACGAACACGCATTTGCACCGGAGAATATTTAATTGCCAGTACTATGTGTTCGCAAATAATTTACTTATAGTTTCATTAGGGGGAACATCGTTTGAATTAGGTTTGTAGCTCATGAACTGTCACTAGGGTATATTGGTACAAATATATTATATCTATGTATACTTCTTCTTCTTCCACCTACCCTTAACCCACTCGCAGTGGGGTCGGCGCAAAATGCTTTTATAACCCATGTTACAGAAAGATTTGGCTGGAGGTTTTACGCCCGGCCGCCTGTCTGACGTTAACCTCTCTGGGGAAAAAATATCCAGACCCGAAGCAAATATTTGTGGATCACACAAACATTTGTCTCGGTGCAGGAATCGCACTCCACAGACGGCTACTCGCCCACTGCGCCAGAGGCTGTCATATTATATCATATTACATTGATGTATAATACATCAAAAATATTATGAGTATCTGTAAACTTATTTAAAATCATGACATCAACAATACTTAAAATATTGCAATCCAAATTTTTTTATGCCCATAATAAAGTAACAAAATCAAGTATTAAAATCAAGACGAATAGTTGTATTTTTAGTCTAGATACATATATAGCCATTTAATAATATATACAGAGTTAACAACCATACATATGTAGTACGAATAGTTATAATATTACCTAGCCTTGAATCTCTTCCACGCAAAAAATATTTGTTTTGTAACAGTAGGGGCGGTAGTAATCTTACGTAATCAATTACTAAAGCGCCCTTCTGTCTCCCTCGTGTACAATGTACATCGCACGTCGCATGGACGATACGAGTAGTTGGTACTCAGGTGCACGTCGTCTCCTCCAATTTGTCTTGTCAGATCACCCGACCACCCTGCCGGATCATGTTTAAAACCTATTGCACAATGCTGACGTAAATTATTATGCCAAACGAGACGATTACGATAGCTTGTGTAGTTTAAACCCTGTAGATTAAAGGGTAGGGGTTTTGTAAGAAACACGCATGCTTTAATCTACACTATCTACACTAATATTATAAAGAGGAAAGATTTGTATATTTGTATGTAACGAATAAACTTAAAAACTACTGGACCGACTTCAAAAATTCTTTTGCCGTTAAACAGCTACATTATCACTGAGTAACATAGGCTACTTTTTATCCCGGAAAAGGTCGTTCACGCGGGTGGAGCCGTGAGTAAAGGCTAGTTAAAAATAAATGAGTAAGTGTATCGTTTAGATTCATGTCGATTGCAATAAACGATCTCGATTTACTACAAATCGACCCCAGGAATAAATCAATCAAACTAAACCATTTGTAGGCGTGATGTTCAAACTTTAATTCCATTGGCTCATTTGTGAGAACTATCTGTAGATTCTGATTTTCGGATTAAATAACCATATTATCATAATGGTACTGCTATGAATATAACGCCATATATATGTTACCACAATATTATTAAATTTACCTCTCTAACAAACAATATACTTAAATAATAATTAATAAACAATCCATCTCTAACTTTTCTCTTTTAAATAGTTAACGCTTATTATATTTTATGAAAAATCAACAATATATTCTCAATAGAAAGTTAATATGATAAATAGCAGTCGTGCTCCATAAGGAATAGAATAAAACGGATATTTTGCATGATTCTAGTTGGAAATAAAAGCAATATCGCAAGAGAATTCAGTTAAGCTGACATATTGAAAAATTTTCAACGCCTGGCAACCGTGATATCGGCGGCGTACGTTTTCATTCCGCACTAACAAGCTCTGTCATAATTCTACCTTTCTAACTGAATGTGTCTTATCAATCCTATTCATTTTCTATAGTACACGCCGGTGAACGAGTAAGTGGGTCACCTTTTGGTAAACAATCCCACCGTCCATGAACACACACAATACACAATTGAAAGACACTGCTGTAGACCAAATTCTGTCAATAAAAAAAAACAAGTTTATATCAATAAATGTTGGTAGGATTCTTCCTGTTACGTAATTAAAGCAATTATATTCTTAAACTAAGTTCAAAGATAAAGTATCTTCCTGAACGTGTTTAGAATTATTTGTTTTCAAACGATAGACGTCAAACAGATTTGATCGGTAAAATTTTTCAATGAACAATAATTGAGTGGTGTCCCATAAATTGATTTTTAGATTGCGGTAACAGTTTTGACCTTGCCATTCCATTTGACACTATTGGCTAAAATGTTTTTTTTTGTATTTTTTTTATAGGATGATTTGAGTTCAGTTGATCAGTTGGAATCAGAAGTATAAAAATATTATTTATTAATTGGTAGGTCCTTTATATGTGGTCGTTTACCACTGCTTTACCTAATACTGCTGACAATCAATAGTTTGTAAGAGGCTGTCAAACTTTGTGCATATCTCCATAACTATATTACATACAAGTATGAAGTAAAGACAGTATAATAATATAGTAATAATACAAGTGTAAAATGTATTGCCTCAGTGGCGCAGTTACGACTGCTGTGCTGTCTCAGGTTCAATCCCTGGGTCGGGTAAAAGTGGTATTGAGTTTTTCTGTTACGAAATGCTCAGTATTAGCCCGGAGTCCGGAATTGTACCCGGTATGGCGATAGACTTATCACATCATGGAACGGAAATAAGCTCGGCGAAATGTGGGTGTACTGGTTACACCCCTTAGGGGATTACAGGTGTGAGTGCGTATATATATATGTAAAATGAAAATGTATCAATTAATGCTATTCCCCTGAAGTTTGTAGTCTGCACGTACGCTATGTCGCGCCCACTCGTTACAGTTCTGTTACGTGACTCGACTGTAACATCGGGTGTATTTTAAGACTGATTAAGTAGAAAGAATATTTATAGACGCTACTTATATCAAAGTCAATGTCAATTACTATACACAAACTAATCCGCCAATAGAGGTGGAGGTAGCTCAAAGTATACTGTTGACACAAAGCCTTTAATGTATACTACTAGACAAGCTGCGCGATACATAGCAATTGTGCCACTAAGTTGCGGTCAATTGACCGTAACTCAATATTACCATTACGTTTACTCTCAGCTAGAACCGCTATCGCGCTCCCTGTCTGTGAGCTGTCAAACTCCCGCATTATGTGACGCAATTTTACTTCTAAACAGCCTGTTTAGTTGTATATATTAGGTAAAGTCTATGTTTTGACATTGTTTTCTTGGGCGTACTAATGATATGTATTTTTTTTTTAAACAATTGCGTAATAAAACCTAAATAAATTGGACATTTGATAATTACTAATTATACAACTAGCACCGCTATTCACTAAATCAGGCATATCTAAAGACAAAGTCACAATATAATATTGTTAGGTGTTGTCACTCAAAGTCTGTGAGTTGTAAATATTAATTAATTTAATTTGTTGACGAGTTTGTTGTTCGAAATAAAATAAAATAAATTATCACATAATGAATGTGACTTAAAAATATCAGAGAGAATAGATTTTACCGTATGTGTTAACTTACTTATCAGATTCAAAAAGTACTTCCATCACCTACGGTGAGTATTTAGTGACGAGCCGTCTGGGTTGGTACCACCGCTTTGTCTATTTCTGCCACCAAGCAACAGTGTAAGCATTGTTGTGTTCCGGTTTGAAGGACATTGAAGCTAGTTAAATTACTGGGCATTATGAGACTTAACAACATATGGCTTGGTGTGACGAGTGCAGTCCAGTGCCATACAGTGACTTATAATTCATAGTTCTGTGTAGCATTGATTCTGTTTTTGGGTGGGCGCAACGCTTACCATCAGGCGAGCGACCTCGTATCGCTAATAATAAAAAAAAAAATAAGTAGCTGCATATTACAACTTTGGAATAAAAGTACTTTCTATTCAAAACACTTTTATAATATATTCAGCAAACTGTACTAAGGAAGACTGGTAAAATAAATTCATGCTATAAAATATAATATGAATGTGATTACAACCATCATTATGTTTTCAATACACTCATATTAATAGTGATTCATATAAATCCTCTTTGATGAGCCGTCAATAATATTTTATTAACTAGCTCATTTATTAGCTCTTTTGATAAATTAATATCTAGTAGCCATCAGAGCATTTACAATAAATCCATCACTAATTATAATTAAAACAACGTGCCTTAAACTTTAAAAACCGGTTTACTTTTGAAAGCAATAAAGACAGCAGAGACTTTTTTGATCGGAATTTACAAAATTTAAACAGAGGGGAAGGCTCCATTGTGATTAACTTTATTAGAATTCATTGCGAACGACGTCCGCGGCTTGTTAATGAGTTGTTCATCCCTTCTTACTGAAAAAAGTGAACATTTTTGCGTTGGTAATCCTTGAGAACACACTAATCCTGCATGCCTTGGTAAGACGCGACGAAGTGCTTAATACAGTAGTACGGGAGCTCCTACGACAGTGTAGCTAAGGCTTTCGCCGCATCGCGATATACGGTGAATTATGTAAGATTATATGTAAACACTATAACATGCTATAATGCCAAAAACTTTAATGTATACTACTAGACAAGCTGCACGGTATAACATAGAAATTGCACCACTAAGTTACGGTCAATTGCCCGGAACTGAATATTCCCATTTCGTTTACTCTCAACTAGAACCCCTATGGCGCTCCCTGTCTGTGAGCTGCCAAACTCCCACGTTATGGGACTCAGTTTTACTTCTACACAGCCTGTCTACTCGTAGTAGTATACATTAAAGTCTTGTGTATAATGTCCATGTTTTCGAATGATATCATCAAGGTGTTATAAGTTATTACTTACCACCTAGTGGTGGTAGGTCCCTCGTATGCAAGAGGCCGTCTGGGTAGGTACCACTACTTCGGCCATTTCCACCGTCAGCAGCAGTGTGAAAACACTGTTGTCTTTCGGTTTGAAGGATTCTGAAGCCAGTGAAATTAGTGGGCATTATGAGACTTAACAAATTATGTTTTGGGATGACGAACGGAGTCCAATGCCATGCAGTGCTTTGTAATTCAGAGTCCTGTGTGGTGTTACTTGTGTTTATCGACATGCACGGCGGGGCTTATCATCAGGCGTACCAATTTCGTCATTCAAGCAAATAAATAAAAAGGTACATATACATTTAGCCAACCTACAGTTCGTACACTAGACCTTACGTTTACACTGCGTAAGTTGGCACTCGAGCAATCTGGTGAGTTTATATTATTACGTCGATATTTTGCTTTGGTATTCAATTATTATTTGCAATTACTTTAAACATTTGTATTAAATTCTCATCATACGTGTTCACGTCGACATTCCATATTTATTGGAACTAAACAATTGTTGAAAATATTACCATTATGCTAAAATTTGTAGTAAACAGTTGCTACTATTGGAACAGAAATGCTTAAAACGTGTGAAATAAGTTTTGGCTTCGAACGAACGATTTGAATGTGAACATTTTTCAAGAGTTCGCAACACTATGATTTGCAATCGTCTTAAGAGTTTTTTTGCTGGCACAATGCGCTCTTTCTTGTCTGTGTATTGGGCAATTTTGAAATATTCTGTACCTTTAAATTCTTGTTAAGTATAATAATTTTCATTTCGTACAAGGACAAACTCAGGAAATCTTATTTGTCGCATATTTGGTTTATAATAGGCCGCCTCAAGATTGTATTATAAATGTATAAAATACTCGAAACATTGTGTTATTTAACGGCTTAATTTAATTTTTTTTCTCAAAGTTGCAAGGTAGGTACAATAAGGTTAATTTATGGTTTATTGCCCACAATATGCCAATTTTCGTATTTTTTTTAAAATGAATAATGCGTGAGTGTATTGAAATATGTCTATAAACATATAAATATATCACAAAAAAAGAAATTGTAAGCAAAGAAAATTAATTAGTTTTTCAACAATGTTCAGTTTCGAATTTAATTTTTAAGAACGTCGCGATTTTATAGTAAAGAATCTACATCTCTCGAAATAATTCGACAAATATTCTCTGACGCTAAAGTAGTAACTATTGTGGGCAATAATTTAGAAACATATCGGCAATGATTCGATTCAAGTTGGCGGATGATAGTCATTTGCAACTATAAACACTAATTTATATTTTTTATCAAAATTGAACTCACTTCCTTTTCATCGGTGTTTGTGGGAAAAAGCACTTTCTTCTTTTCACATAGATAATTACTGTTTTATTGTTTTACTGATTTGCGGATTGATATGTGTGAAACCTGTGTGAGAAATATAGTATCTTCATTACGCATATTTCCTATGAATCGCTAATTAATAATTATAAAGTTTGTTCCAGACATAGCTTAGTATAAAATATTATAAAGAGACAATAGTATAAAACATATTTTATGTGAAAATTCATATTCTTGACTTTCTATTTTTCTCGCCTTCTCATCATGATTGAACGGTGGATCTGCTGTTATGCCTAAGATGTTGGTGGTCCATTTACAATCCTATTAGTACATGACTGTTATATTTTTGTTTTAAATTATCATATATGCTTCGTTTCAGCATTTTGCAACTGATTCAATAAGCCGCCTGTCCTAGTTTCACTATCGGTACTCATAAATTTATTTCATTAACTTAAAATCGTTCTTTGTTAACTCTAATAATAGTTTCATTGTTAGTAGTCGTCATAGATGTTAGGCGACATGCCGAGGTTTCTGTTACATCGTTAGAAGTATTTTGGTAAAGAACTTCGTTGTTTTTTTTGTCAAGTGTCTGGTTTATAGGTCGACGTACCTACTAATTTAATTAAAATATATGAACAACCAAAAGATTGTTCTCGCATTTTAGTTGGTAACAGAAAATATGTGTATTGCATGCGCGTTACACGAAGTTTGGCATTTACTTACTTAGTTTGGTAATTTTTGTGTTCCCTCGTGTGCCGAAGTGGAGAGTATGTTCAAACACCACTCTTTATTGTTGCTAAATAATGAAATTGGTTATTTGATGATTCTCTTCCTTGTGATGTTATCCAACTAAGAAGGAATTTGACCTATACCTACTCTTTTTTAAACCTATATTGTCCCACTGCTGGGCAAAAGTCTCTCAACTCCTTCCAACTTTCGCTATCCAAGGTTGTTTTCGGCCAGTTTTTGTCGAAGTGGTTAAAATCGGGCCATCTTATAGCCTTACGAATTTAAAAAAAACCAAATCGGTCCGCACTTGGCAAAGCCATGCGTGGTTATCTCTCTATTCTAAAAAAAAGTAACTGGCGCCGGCACCGCCGCCGCTGCCAAAAGCTTGTCACGCTATCTCCTCCGAAACCGCTGGGGGTATGGGGTCGAGACCGATACCAATCGATGCAGAATAATGTGGGGAAGAAAGTAAGATATGTCTCATATTCGTTGGACTTTAAGTTTTTTTTTTATTTTATGTTTTGTGGAAAAACATGGGCAAAGCCCCTAGTACATACAAAAAAAACAAATATACCTATGCATCGAATTGAGAACCTCCTCCATTTGTTTATTCAGTTAAAAAAGTAGTACAGAAAAGCGTGCCACTGTTTACCTAGCTTGAGTAACACTAGTCGATGAGTGGACCAGACAGCATCAAACTAAAAAGTTTATTCATCTATATTCGAAGTTGGTTGCTTTACTCTCTTCTAGGTAAGTGGAAGATAGGAGCACAAAGGGATATAATTTATTGGTGGGGTGACAGCCTACCATGTTTCATAACGTTACTTATATCATGTAGTTATAAATAAGGATTTAAAAGTTCATTTCCATAAGCCGGCCTCTAAAACTTTACGGCAATTTGTTTAGAGAGCGTTAATAAACTCAACAGTCGCTGTAGGCTTCAAAGTCTCTAATACAAATTGGGAAATTTTCGGATAAATGCACATCGTATGAGAGTAAACTTCAGTTGGGGAGCAATCTACGAGATATTAATAGCAAGTTGGAAATTGGATCGATGTTGAATTAAAATTAATCATTTTGTCAGTAACACGAGGGCGTTAGATTCTGCATTAGAACTGTTGCAGTTGGCAACAGTTAGAAATAAAAACGTTGTTTTACTGTACATCATACCATCATAAGTTTAGAAAGAAATTAGTAATACACTTGGTTCTTTTTTTTATATATGAAAATGATTGCAGCGAGTCTGGGACACTTAGTTTTTGCTTACGTTTACACGACCAGCCGCTTTCCTGATGTCAACCGACTTAGAGGATACTTTTTATACTAAGACCAAGACTTTTGTTTAGACAACCATCTATTAGTAGTTGAGAGTTTTATTTTGATAACCATTATGCAAGTGATGGTAGGCATGGTCACGGTAGGCATCGGCTTGACTGTGGTTTGACATGGATGTCCGCGGCGCTGACCGCTTACCAATAGGCGGAACGCATGCTCATCTCTCCACTTAGCCAATTAAAATTACATACTCAATTATACGGTCTTCTTTTTTTCAGAGACTTCCTATTATTTATTCCTTAACAAACTTACAATGAAGACTTATTAACACATAAACAAAGTTAAGCATGGGAAAGATATTTCAGCGTTGAGTATGCTTCTTGAAGCGTGAAAAGACATGCAGATGTACACTGTCGGCGGAATGTAACTTAAATAAACATAACCGCGCCTTAATATATCCCATACAATTTATCGCCCCGCGTTGATATGTACACAAACAGAGCTTGTTTGCTAAACTGTGATACGCGTAGATTGCTTGCGTATTTCCGTGTGTAACATTAAATTGTGTTTGTAACCAGTTTCCGTCATGTTTTGATCTTTGCTTTCGTGTTGAACTTGTGAGGATTTTATGTAGTACGCAGTTGAAGTTAAAATTAAGAAGCTAAGACTTATTTTTCCGATATATTCTTTTGCGATTTGCTAACACTTTTTCTTTATACCTGGCGCTGTCCCGGGCAGTGCCAGTGCTTTTAGTGCTAAGTAAAACAATAATATGAATAAAATGTTATTGTTTCTAAAACGAAAATACCCAAAAACGTAGAAAAAATACAAGATATATAATACAGATACAGGGTGGGCTTATGTCATGGTGAAAAAATAAGAGTAAAAAAAAAGTAGAGTTCATGATTCAGTTCAATAACACCCCTCCTATAAGAAATCTTTACAGCTTTCACGGACCTACACGATTTTCGATAAATTTTTACGAGTCACGCTCAGTGAATTTTTAAGACTTGAACATTATCGATTGTACTCAAAAATAGCTATCGAGTTCATCTGACTTTTTCAGTTTTATATTAAATTGAGCTGTCGAGGGTTGTTGCGGTGCCATTATAACTAGGTCCTGCGTTTGACGAGTGCCGCAAGCGACACGTCGGAAAATTGGACGGGAAATATAATTGGAAAATTACAAGGGTTCGGCACTTGCTATGTGGCGGTGAGCGTAGCGAATTATTTTGCCACCTAGTAGTTAAATGCGACGAAATTTTAAATAAGAATGTAATGTTATTATGATTTGTGTGAGGAGGTTTTGTGTTGTTTTATTTTTATGTCGTTTCGAGAATGTTAATGCGGTATTTATTTATTTATTTATTTAAGGTATACAAAACAGGATACAGCCATATATAATACAAGGTTTTTATACAATTCAACAAGTTGAGTTAGGATGTACCCCTAACTATGTATACACAACTAGTTAGGCGAGAATTAAACACTTAAAACAAATACTATAACTTAAGTATACCTAATACAGCACAGTATAGAAGTGAAGACGCAAGCATAGGTTAGGAACAATTCCAGGCCATGCTGAGGCTTTTAGCCTTAGCTAAGAGGCTGCTACGCAAAACATATAAATTGTTTATAACATTTTTAATATACCTACCTACTTTCATTTAAGCGCATTCTTAACTTGTCTTCTAAAGGCACCAGGGTGGGGATTAAGCACGTCAATTTCTATATTACTATTTGCACAGATGTCATTATAAAGCCTACACATTCTTGCAATAGGGTTATAAAAAGAGGTATTGTTTTTATAAGTTAGTAGCAAGAAAGTTTTGGGTTTACGTGCCGTATAATTAGTGTTAATATTAAGGTATGAAGGTAATGAAGGGGAGTCTAGAAAAGAGTGAAGAATTTTATGAATATAGATTAGGTCCTGTTGTTGACGCCTTGTGGAAAGAGAAGTCATACAGAATGTATTCATATGTAAATGGGTTACGACCTTTCTGATATTTAAAGCTGATGATGCGTAAGCATTTCTTTTGAACCCTTTCTATGTTATCAGAGTGAACCTTATAGCAAGGAGACCAAACGATTGCACCATATTCCAGTATACTTTTAATAAGGCTATTGTAAAGGTATAAAAGTGACTGAGGATTTTTAAAATCCTTTGTTATTCTTATTACGAAACCGAGCATTTGTAAAGATTTGGTAGAGATATGTTCATAGTGGTTGCGAAAGGTCAACTTATCATCGAATATGATGCCTAAGTCCATTGCAAGTGTTTTGCGCTTCAAAAACTGACCTGATAATTCGTAATGAAACAGTGTTTTTATGCGCTCATTTGTAAATGAAACTACAAAACATTTGTCTGTGTTTAAAAAAATACGGTTTAGAGAACACCACTCTGAGATGATTATTAAATCTCTTTGAAGTTCCTTACAATCTACCTCACTCTCTATAGTTCGAAATACCTATAAGTCATCCGCGTACAATAAGCACGGCGAGTTTAAACTCCTTGCCAAATTGTTTATAAACAGAATAAAAAACAGAGGCCCCAGATGAGAACCCTGCGGGACTCCAGAGGTAATAAATACTGACGAAGATGTAAAACCCTTTAACGTGACAAGTTGACTCCTGTTTGTTAAATATGAGATGAGCCATCTTAGAAGACTGCCATGGATACCACATGACTCCAGTTTGTATTCTAGTACTGAGTGGTTAACCTTATCAAACGCTTATTGGAAATCCGTATAAATTGAGTCGACCTGACCACCCTTAGCAAAACTTCTGCAGAGATAATCTTTATATTCAAGTAGGTTACTAATGGTGCTTCTACTCTTAACGAATCCATGTTGATTAAAGGATATCATAGGCTTTATATGGAAGTAAAGATGATCGAAGACTATAGATTCAAATATTTTACCCATACAAGATAAAATACTGATAGGTCTGTAATTTCAACAGTCTGTAACGTCACCCGTCTTGTGAATGGGAATAACTTGGGCTATCTTCCAATAGGTTGGGAAATTACCGGATTTTAAGGACAAGTTAAAGATATGTAATAAAGGGCTAATGAGTTCGTTTTTACAGATTTTAATGAAGCAGGGTGGTATTCCATCAGGTCCTGCACCCTTCCTCGGATCGAGCATATTAATTTTTGTAACAATCTCTTTTTCGTTTATATTTATACATGAAAGAATGCTATTCAACTCGTCTAGTAAATTTGGTATCTTATGCGTTAAGTCAAAGCGTGAGTAGAAGGTGCTTCGAAGACTGATCCAAAATATGCCGAAAATAACTCACAAATGTCTTGACCATGAGAAGACGAAGCGTTACCATATTTCATTGTTTGAGGAATAGATTTAGAGCCCCTTTTAGCATTAACAAACCTCCAAAAAACCTTGACGTTGTTAGGCAAAGCGCTTTCAGTGCATAAGATAAAATCACTGTAGTCTCTGTTTATAAGTTTTTTGGCCCTATTACGAAGCAGTGAAAATGTATCGTAATCGCGAGGATTGCCATATTTTTTAAAATATTGATGATATTTATTTTTTTCTTTCAGACATGCTATTAAACCAGGGGAGAACCAAAATGGATTATTATTTATGTTGAGTTTAGAATTTGGAGTGTGTCTAGAAATTATTTCCTTGATAGTGGAATAAAATATTTCGATAGCTGTGTCGGTGTCAACATTACCTAGTAGTTGTAACCAATCTACACTGATCAAGTCAGTTTTTATACTACTGTAGTTAGCTTTATAGAAATTCAACCTTCTACGGGGTACGGATTTTATGGATTTGTAATTTGTGTTACAGGAAATGTTGATTGAGAGTGGGGGTGATGATTATCTACACGAATTATAGGTGTCGATTCAGAAAGTTGTACATCTGTGCAGGTTGAGAAGACTAGATCAAGTAAACGGTTATTTATATTTAAAATATGGTTGAATTGATAAAGATTACACAAGGAAATAAAATTCAGGAGAAGTGTGGATTTAATGTCTGCTGCATCACTAGCTAATACGAGGTTACTGACAGAATCTAGGGACCATGTGATATTCCGTGTGTTACAAGTCGTATTATGAAAAAAATATCACGGGAATTCGAAGCAAGAATATTATTTTGGGAATTATTGTAGAAAGATTTAAGTTCATCCATTAGAATGTCTGGAGAAAGATAGCAGACACACAGATGAATAGTGGGGTTTGATGTTTTGGGGGGTAATATGCTTATCCAAATGTCTTCCGCACCACTCTCCCATTGCGCTTGCCTTAGGACGTTATAATGGTTTTTAATAGCCACCAGAACACCACCACCATCTTTTTTGGTTGATTTAGTAGAATAACGGTCTCTCCGGAAAACATTATATCTGTGGTCTATGAATTCACTATCATATACGCTTTCATTAAAATTAGTTTCCGTTAGGCATATTATATTAAAGTCGAAAGTTAATGTATTAATCATAAACTCTGCAGTTTTGCCTCTTATTCTATTAACATTTTGATAATACAACTTAAGCATTGCAAACAACATATGTTACCAAACAAACAGATAGCAGTGTCTAAAAAAAAAAAAAGTAAAATGCGAAAGTTAATTATTGAAGCTTGGTTAAACTATTAATGTCTTTAATGTGAATTGCCGGAGTATCTTCACTTTTTCAAACGTAGACACGATTAAATTTAACCCACACGTACTTATAAGAACGTTCTTTAGCGGTCTTTCTGGTTGCTATATGAAGCTGTTTCATTTCGGGTGACAGGTGTTCCGCCACATAAATAGTGCATTTTTCTCCCGGAATACCAAGAAGTGTAGAGTTCAGAGGGTTTGACTTGTTGTCCTTATTGTATCTCTTGAACTGGGAGATGAATGTGTCACGATGACGTTCCGACGGAAGGGTTAGTAATATATTCCTAGGGCGAAAAGAAGAAAGATCCAGCTTGGCAATACGTCGAACGGAACGGACATCACCATCCAGTAGGGGAAAACTAATCACCTCACAAAGTTTCTTCATCAAAACCAAGACGTTCTCGTTACGTTTTTCTGGTATGGCGTGAATTTCAACATTGCAGCCTCTTGATGTCTTTTCCAGTGTTTCTATTTTCCGTACAAGAGTAGAAATATCAGACTGAAGTTTAGCGTTATTTCTTTCAATGGACTCAATGGTTGAGTTAGCCACAGCGATAACCTATTTCATATCATCCTGCTCGGGAGATAGGAAATCAGTCGTTTGAGTGAATTCGGTTTTGAATTTTTCTATAGCCGAGCAGATTTCTGATTGAACCACAATTCTGATATTCTTGGTGATAGAGGCCTCAATCGAACCAAGCTTAGAGTCTAGCAGCTTACCAAAATCTTCGTAAGAGATTATTCTCCGTCCACCACATTCACTGCCACCCGGGGTTGCGAGGCGTCTTGAATGCGTATTAGTTTCCGAGGAGTCCGAAAGGGTGTACTCTTCAGGCGGAGTAGCAATTTCACGGGGATTTGTGTAAAATATTTTGCTGGCCGGGGTATTTTCTATGCAGTTCTGGGAGGATACATTTGTACAAGATGGGCATCGCCATGTCCGTCTCAAATTTGCTAAGTTATCTCTGAAGTACCCAGAAGATATATTGAGACATCGATAGTGATGTGCATTTCTACAGGTTTTACATGTTACAATTTCATTGCGTTTAATGGGATGATTACAGGTTCGGCAATCCATATGAGGTATATCAAAATACTACTATAAAATGTTAGAAACTCCAATGCGAAAACTTAAACAATAACTGAGCTCCTTGCAAAACCTCACGCGAAAAATGTATAAATATTATAATGGTATAAATATTATCCTAATTAATATTATAATTATCATCGTGTACTAGATAAATAATTAAGGATATTATTAATTCATTGGTTTTAGATTTATATTTTGTTCCTTAGAAGCATTGGAAAAAATATCTCTTAATCTAATTATGCAACAAAAATGCCATATTTTTGTCTATTCCAAAACCATACTCGAAAAATCAGTCTCTCCAATCGATATATTGCGAGAAACAACAAAAGCTACAGCAAACATACTTTGTTTGTCAAAACAACAAGGAAACATGTCTATACTTCACAAGTATTACATCTCATGTGTTTAATCTATCGACGACTTGGGGATTAACAGCAATTACAATTACATAAAGATTAATGTGACTTTGAATGGTATTTAAGAGAATAAAAATACGAATTAGACTATTAGCGCCAGTTTGCTCTACTCAGCGATGTGTATTTTTAATTGATTCTTTTAAGTTCTTCTAAAATTATGCAATAGTAGTTTTTATATATAAAAATGTATATTATATACAATATTATGAATAAGACCCTAAATATTTACTTTTAAAAATACTACCTCTTTTTCTCGAATTAAAAGAGCACTTTAAAAATTAATTTCATAAGATTATAAAGTTTCCTGTTGTCATAACATACAGGAGCAACACGAAAAATTCGTTGTCTTAATATTTCTTGTCACATATTCCAATAACGTACAAGTGCCATCGTCACATGTATTTATAATAAACTGTAAATTGGATGGTAAATTGTTTCGCTATTGACTTCGTTCTAGATTCACTCAATCGCGTCCCCATTTTTTAATTCTGGTCAGCTAATGAACTGCTCTCCTAACGTCGACTTTGTTTTTGCGCAGTGAAATAACTTTGCTGCCGGGTATTTTTAAGTCTTTCATTTGTTAAATTAAACTATACAAACTGAACTTCATTATTATTATTATCTTATGTTTTTAAAAAAAAACAAAACGCCACTTGCGGTACATCGGTTGAGGAAGTTCCCATTTTTCCTCATACTCATCGGATCTTAGAATTTGATCTATTGCAATACAAAGAGTGTAAGTGGGCGACCAATATCTTAGGCCTAAAGCCAATCTTACCTGCACATGGTACATTCTGCTAATTAACAGACGAATGGTGAAACTTGGTTCCTATTGCGGGTTGTAGGGGTTCAACGGCGGGTCGCCTTACATAGTACCAAATCATGATGGGAAGGCGGGCCCCAACATTGATCCGGGATGACGCAGAAAGTAAGAAAAAAATAATAATCAATTAGACCGGTTAAAAATCGGTCGAGTTTTGTCGACGATTCGGCGTAACAAACATAGAAATACAGACGAATTGAGACCTTTTTGAACTCGGTTGAAAATAGATTTTACTAGGTAATAGGTCCCTAGTTTACAGGTTGGTTACCGGTTACCGCTTTGTCTATTTCAAGTCTATCGCCAAGCAGAAGTGTGCAGGCACTTTATGTGTTTCGTATTGAAGGACATTGAAACCACTAAAATTACTGGGCATTATGTGACTAAACATCCCATGTCTCTGGGCGACGAGCTCAGTCTAGTATCATGCAGTGTTTTAAAAACCATGGTTCTGTGTGGTCTTGCTTCTGTTTATTGGCATTGTTTCGTGGCGCTTACAATCAGGCGAACGATCTGCTCGCTTCATCTTTCGAGCTAATAAAAGTGGTAAATACCAAACGTGTTACTTGTAATATGCAACAGATATAAAAGTAACAGTGATTTTAACTTTAGTAGTACTCGTATAGGTATCATATCTTTGACACAACTAAACATGTTCAAGACAGGTACATTTACAGGTACGTTACGTTAGTTTCTGATTGCTACAAGCCCTCGGAGCTTAGTTTATCCTAGATTGCAATGTATTTGATTCGAGTGTACTATTATCCGCCCGTCCGAGGATACTGCAGGATAACCTTCGTTATTTTCTGCGACAATAAAAGTTTCATTTTTCCTTTGGTTCAAACTTGTCTCAAATGAAACTTATTTTTTAAGGTTCCATAATCAAAGGATGCTGTCCGAACCCTTTTTACTAAGCTTACGCTGCCTGGACCTTTAAAGGACTCTATCTTTTAAACCGTATTTGGTAAACAGTTGTTTTCACAGAATTTGTGCTATTGTGTGGAATATCCTATCAAATAATAAAACAGACCACCCACTGCCTCGATGGTGCAGTTGTAATGCGTATGCGTTACGACTGAGGCTGACGCTGAGGTCTCGGGTTCGAACCCCGGGTGGGGTAAAAGTGATATTGGGTTTTTCTATTACGAAATGTTCAGTATCAGCCCGGAGTCTGGAATTGTGCCAGATATGGCGAGAGGCTCGCCCCCTATCACATCATGGGACGGAGATATGCTCGGCGAAATGTGGTGTACTGGTTACACCATCTGCCTACCCCTTCGGGGATACAGGCGTAAGTGCGTATGTATATGTATGTAATTTTAGAGATAAAGAAGAATAAAGAGAATAAAGAAGAAAGAGAATATAAAAATGGTGATAAGTTTGTACTATCGAATAAATTAATGAAGGGTTAAGGAAGTAATTAAGTATTATTGTATTATTAGTGTTAAATCTGCTGGAAAACCTAAATTAAAAATAAATAAAAGGGTTTTTCAACGGTCGGAATTGCCGTATATAAAAATGATATTTTGCACTCGAAGCGTTTCTACAATGTGTACCGTAGTGGCTATCCAACAACAAGAATTCATGCCAAGATAAGATACCGATTATTCGAAAGCCCTTAGCAACCTGGTGGAAATAATCCTAGAGGAAGAGGAAAAGGTAGTATTTTATGGCTCACGGCGAATGATGTTCAAACAAGTGCGATACGTGGCAGATTTCTTAATTAAATTTCGTTTACGCAACGAATTCACGGTTGGCTGATATGGATTTCAATTTTAATTAGACTCGAGATGTTTCGGAAGAACGTTTTGCTCTCACGGGATTTCGGTGGCGTGACACAGGAATAATAAATTTAAGGTTGTCCGCAATTCACGCTTTTTGGGCGAAATACAGAGCGCTATCAACTAGGTACGTGTTGTTAATATAATATTATAAACACGTTTCCATAAGTGTCAGCTTTTATAGTAGTTTTTTAAATAAGAAATGGTTTTTATCTGTAAATGAAATTTACAATAAACATACATATTTCAAACTGTTTATACTTTGCTTATACAAAAATATGGCAAGTTTTAAAGGGTGGAATTGTTCATAGAATGTAAATGTGGTAAAAATGTATAATAATCATTAAGGGGAGTTCATACGCCATTTTTGAAAATAAAAAATATTATATTTTTGATGTTTAAAAATTATCAATAGATTTAATTACAAGCCAAATATTATGTCTGTTAGAATATGTTTTATGTTAATACACATATATTTACCGTAAAACTTACATTAATAAGTTCAATGTTTACTTTGATTATTCGCATAATAATATGATATATGTATGGACACTTATTTATTATACTATTTGCCATATCTTTAAATATGAATTTAAATTTTACTTTTATTTTATTATTATATGTTGTTTATTAATTTTATATATTGGAATGTAAGTGGGCCCTAACATCAGGCCAAAACCAACCTCATCTGCACGTGCTACAAATCTGATTAACGAAAGAGGCAATGGCGAAACTGGGTTCCCATGGAGGGCTGTAGGGGTCAGCCGGCGGGTCGTCTCACATAATACCAAATCCACCGCTAAATCATGATGGTAAGGCGGACCCTGGCATAAAACCAGGATAAGGTCAGGCAGAGAGAAATAATTCTATACTCGTTATGAGTACAAGACTTCACTTTGTACAAGTTAACTTAGAGAACAAACAGTTGTTTAAGTAAATAATTAACATGCTGGGGAATCGAAGACAAGGCCCATCATTCAAGAACCAGCGGTACGGTTGTGCTCATTGTGTCAACCATTATAACTGTACAATAACAGTTGCAGGAGTGCATTGCTTAGTGTAGAGTGCATCGACCACCGGTTAATGATAAAGTTAATATAACACTTAAGAGGCAATGGTTGGCGACAACTGAGAATTTCACATTTCAATAGTACGAAAAATAAGTGATACAATATATACATAACGTGAACCATTGATTGTTACAATAACTTTAGGCGACTTCGGTGCAAGAATGCTATCAAATCAACAGCTTTTACATCAAATTTATACTTATAAAGTTGAACCACGCTGTAGCTACTATTTCTAAGGCAGGAATGATGCGATTCGATCGGGCTATTATTATTTTCTCACAAAAATCCGATATAAAGTGGCAGCTTGCTGTTGAATTTACGATGAGTGGGTTTGGGGAAGACCAAAATTCCCCTTTCATACCTATTATTTTCCTTTAACGTCAGCAATGCATCCAAGATTCTTATAGTTTTGTGAGCGTTCATGGTTGATGAAGATAATTTATCATTAGATAACCCACTCCCCCGTTTGGCGATGTCTGATAAAAAAAATATTTTACTAGGTACTACATGCGTCAACGAAGTTACCGTCTTAAAAGTGGCGCCAAAGTTTTTGCTCCTCGCGTCAGTTTACTTTTTAATTTACATAGGCTGGGCAAACATCGCGTAACTTGAAATCACGTCTATTTTAGTAAAGACACGTTCGTCTGCCGCGGGTGGCTTCGCTTGATTGTCGACGAAACGCTATGCAAACAATGCGTGCTGGAGGACGATGTAGCCAGCTTTCAATCACTCGCTGTACTTAACGTGTTTGATTTTAGATCAGCGAAGTAATAGAGATGACGTAAATAAACATTACATGGTTATATAAACTCCCGCAGATTCTGAACGTAAACATTTTCAAGTATGTACAACGAGTTTTGATCCACAAGGAATGTCGAGTTATAGACTTGTTTGTAATAAGACTTGAAATGCAACAAGCAATGATTATACAGGCTTTAACTGAAACGTGTAATAACAAATTGAGTTTCTATTTGTAATCGTGGCAAGGAACAAGCTATTATGTGAGAAGTATCGTTACGCTATGATACTATGTCGGATAATAAATAATACAGTAGCAAATATTTCCTCCTTTTTGTTAATGCCATGATTGACAAGGGACACTAGCCTCTCAATTGATATTATATTTTAAGGTGCGCAACCGAGATGAGCGACAATAGCGAAACGTTCGCTTTGTTCTAGGTACCTTTTAAGGTATGCGACAGCAGGATAGACAGGATCAACAATAACAATTTCATACAAAGCGGACGTGTCGTTATCCCCTGACTCACGTAATTCGTCGCGGTATCCTGTCTCGGTCGCGTATCGGAAACGTGCCTTTATCTTTAAATTATATTGTGTGGAATTTACCATCCATCGCTTAAATATGGACATAGTAAAAATACTTTACTTAGCTAAAAAATCAAATTTCAACAATATTCCCAACTCCCAGAAAATCAGATGTCGTTCAATCTCCGCTACGGCAAAATTATTTTCGGGAAAATCTTGCAAAGTTTAATCGAAGTTTGATCAGCGAAGTTTGAATATCTATTTATATTAAGGAAAATATTCTCTAATCAGTTATGCAGCGCGAATTGTGATGTCGGGAGATTTATGGGGAAAAGTCACGAAGCTTATTGGCAAGCATGGGGAGTGATAATTAATCTGGGCGGACGGATGGTCGGCGATAAGCGTGGAATACAAATTGTGTTGTCTCATATTCGATACATAGGTAATTATGGTACATTGTACTTATAAGATGCCTAGATTTTAAATTAGAATGCGATTATTGTGCTTTAATGTATCTAATTATATAAGTTCAAGTACATCTACATTATAAATCTATATTGTGTTACAAATAATTAAATGTATATTTTTTACACATTTTCTAACTTAAGAAATATTTATTTCTCTACTATATTTAAATACATTATTGTACTACTGTACATGAAGTTCAGTTTTTGCCTTATCTACAGTAATGTACATAATTAATCTCATTATAATTAAAATGACATTTGCGTATTATGTTACGATGATTGGCTTTATGTTTTTTTTTATAGCAGCATAGTTTATTTTGATCCTTTAAAATACTCCTTCATAAAACATTAATTCCTCATCACAGCGGTCTACTAACACGCAGTAAAATGCCCCCAAAGCCACCAATAATAGAAATAACCTTTCAGACACAAACTCATACAAAAAGCAATACGTTTTTATTTATTGAATCGAAGAATCCAATTTCTATTGTATTGCAAAAGGTCAAGTTAATAATTCTTAGTTGACCTTTATCCATCAATATACTTTTTAGTTCATAATCGTATATATCACAACATTTATTTTTATATTCTAGATGCCTTTTACAAATAGGCTTCAGGAAAACAGACACGTGTATTTCAATTACAATATTGTTTAGTTTTTAAAGAAGAATGTAATAACAAGGATAAAGTTGCACTACTATTTAACCTAATAAAACCAGAAAAGCAATTTACTTCAATTACATAAGTTTTGTTTAAATCACATGATTAAACCGCTTTTGAAACAAATGAAGCATCTCAAGGTATTTAAACGGCTGCACCGCAAATGAAATTAATTCGCAGAACGAGTTTACAAACAAAATTGGCATTCCTTTAGGGTCGGCAGTTCTGCTTTAAGAATTTTTATAGAAAGGATTGAAGCTGCTCACTCAGCAGCTGTGGGTCCTATGAATAGCTAACGTTTGATTATACCAGCTACGTAGCAAGACCCAACTCGGCTAATACTTTAGCTGTCGCTCGCAGGAATGTCGCAGCTTTGCTTAAGGCACTTATTTCTGATTGCTGATACGATGGCTGATACTTATAAAATTCTTTGACGTTTAATTAAAGATTTGAAGTTAGTTTTATGTTTATATTAGTAAGTTGTGTTTTATAAATATAATATTGTTGCCATATTTTATTCGAAATATGTTTATCTAATGCTACGAGTACTAATCTTATTCGTGTCTTGAAATTTACGCCACTTACGTAACTATAGCTTTAGATAAAAACATGAAATAGTCTAATATATTCCTTTGTAATTTCTTCAGCTATTCTGTTATATAGCAGTTTATTAACAAGGTAATTCTTTGTAAAAAAATTATGTTTTATTTGCGTTTCAATACCTAGCTCATGGAGAGCTCTATACGAACCAAACTAATTTAAGCTCGCTCTAATATATCGCTACCTATTTTAAGTGTAGACTACAGTTTAATAAGATGCCATTAACTAGGTCTGTTATCTCAAAATCTAGGGAGAACTAGCAAAATTTGTCAACGTTGCCGTCTAATTAAGGGTTCACACGGATCGATTTTAGTTGACCACCTGACCACTTGATTTTTGTGGATCAATCCAATGGAAGTCTGTTCAGGCGGTTCTAATCGCATGTGATGTAGAAGTTGATTAACTTGAATTCAACAGTGTAAACGTGCAATAAAACAATAATCATGCAATTTTGAAGTATGAAAGTGACTCTTTTATTGATTGTTGTCGTTTTTGGACTGCATTGATATTATCACCAAAATTATTTTGGCAGGATATGATAAAAAAAAGAATGTGATATGATATACACGCAACAGTAGTTACTAATGGTAATTAAACACTTTTATTAACTTCCCGTACAAAACCTTCTGGCTTACTATTAGAGATTATGCTATTAATATGATCTCCGTAAACCAATCTCGGTCCCTTTTCTCCCACACATTAGTAAGGCATAATTAACGAATTTACTAGTTCTATTCACTTCGTAGAATTCTATTTATATTTCATGACCGACCACGCAATCTTTTCCTTCGTTGGCGACCTAATTCTGACACATATGTTATTCATGAACCTCTTTAGGTGATACGAGTTTTCATAGTAAGCGTACTCTAGCTATCTCGTTGTCGGAGGATGAAATTTTCAAGAAATTTTGCTATGTCAACTTAGGGCAAAAAGCTTTCGTTCCAGCCAGGGATGTGAAATCTGAATGAAATGTATTCATCCGTAGACTTGCTTTATACTTAAAACATTTTGAACATGATTGTATAAAATTGATTTACCTACTTTACTGTTCTTTTTTTATGTATTTTTTTTGTATCTGAAGGGTATAATGACACAATAAAATGATGACATGTATGTATAAATTCAGCTTTTTATAACTCTGCTAACGACCTAGTTCTCATTTAAGATTAATAATAGAAAGTTACAGTGCCGAGTTCTGAAATTAATTATTTTATAATTATTAGTTGTGCTATTTCTATCTCAAACCTTGTGTCGTCTACTCTTATTGACAAATTTTGATATGTATTATGGTCATTGAACTTACCTATAAATATGTAGTGGTATTGATTTTTGCCGCCTTTATTACATTTTGACTTCGCGTCCAACACCCAATTGTTACTTGAGTTCATGTTTCTCTTGTTCCTTTTGATAGTTACCATCAGACCTTCTAAGTCACTTGTTACAATAGTCTTCTATATTTATAACTTCGGTAGTATTATCACAAGTATGAATATCGTATCGTAGCTGGTAGGACTGATTTCGACACCGAACCATTGCGTGCTTCGTCAATTGAGCATAAACGATGCGTAGGTGACCGACATCTTGGTCACTCATTCAGTCTCGTCACGCAATTTCGAGATTAATGAAAAGCCATCCTATATTTTATGGATCCAATTCAAACCACTAACAATACATTCTAATATTCTTTAACAACATAACTGTCACCGACGCGACTCTATGACCGATTACAAAAATGTGTGCTAATATTATAATCCTGCTTCCTACCAATATTACAAATGTAAAAGTTTGGATGTTCCAGAGTTTGAATGTTAGTAAGTTTGTTAATCTGGATGTTTATTAATCAATCACGTTACGGATAGAGATTAAATAGGCTACTTTTTATTCCAGGAAAACACATTTACGCCGCGAGAAGAAGCTTAAGCTTAGGCTTCATAATTTAGAAACCTAAAACCCACACCAAATGGAATCAATAATCTCACAGTTCACAAGTCTCGCCCGTTATCTCTACAGCAATTAGTCGAATTTAGACAAATAAATTGTGAGACATTAAATCTGATACTACTATCAAAAGTTTTGTTTAATTATTCAATAAATCTTTCCATTCATAAATAATCCCCTAGTGCTGTGACATCGCAATATTCCAAGTATTCAAAACTTTCCGAGTCAATTAAAGAGAAGATGAAAAGTTCACTCGCAAAAGGCAATAAACAAACGCGGGGTGAAATGACGGTTTGTTTGCGGGCTATAAAGTAAGGAGCAGGCTTAAAGGGGACTAGCAGTAGGCATCGACCAGTAATTAATGGTCTGATAGAGAAGGCAGGGGTGAAATTGGATCAATTTGCAGGCTATTCATAGCTTCGGAACACCGAAAACAAATGTTTTGACAAAATCAGCTGTGTTCCATGCACTATAAACGATTAACAATTAATTAAACAGAAATACCGAACGCCTGTTGTGGGTGGATGATTTTAAATTTCCACCTCAATTTATAACACCCATGGGATGTCGTAAATATCCAACGCAATAACGCAGCCCAAAATGTATCCCATAAAAATTCTACGGATTCAGCACATATAGAGTGGTCTCGAACGGCTTTAAGTATGGGAAGCGGGCGGAGGTTCCACCATCCGACCCTCGTATTTAGCTATTGTTTTAAGTGGGCTACACTTCGTTACGCCCCTACGTTTAGCTGAATTTTTGAGATCGGACTTTTTATATTTCTTGTTTTAAGACCCCTCATGTTAAACTGATAATGACGGCGTCCGTTTTAGGGGATTGCGAATGTTTCGTAGAGTTTAGCAAGGCTTTAACGTGAAATTTATTGTAACGGCTGGAACGCTGTTTCTTGGCTGGTAATAGGATCTTTATTGGTTCTCTAAAAAACCCGCACCTGGGTCAGCAGCCACTTAAAAGCCCGGCACAATCTATGATGATTTTGTTACAATATATAACGTCGTTTGTGCCTTTAGCTGCAGGCTTTTCCTGTTTCAAGGTTCTCCCCTTTCACAGCCCTAACAATCCACAAGAGTAATTTATCTCATTTCCCTCAATTACGGCCTTTTCAGTGAAGTCGGTGTCACATGTCAAATGGGGTGAACTCGTGTGTACTTTATGTGGGTATGTCAAGCGATGAGTAATTTAGTATGTTCTTCTTAGTTCGTAATTGGTTCATTTGTTTACACGTCTGGTGGGATCGTAAAGTTAACAGTTTTAATATTTCTAACCACGTCTTGGGTAACCTTAACGTGACTTGATTTATTAAGTAAAGGATCATTACTTCTTACTCTGTTATTATGAGCTTCGCCGACAAGACAGCAGTGACCGTTTCTATAAAATTTCATACAAAGCGATTGTGTCCCAATCGCCTGAATCATGTCACGCTTCCCGGTCCTTGTCTCAATCGCGTACCTCAAAACAGACCTGTAAATCTTGATAACTATTTCCTATTTTCCAAAAAGCAATCGTACTGTCTGTCAGTCTATATTAGAGTAAATGTCTCAAGTAAATAATTCTGCGTAAATCGAATACGAACTTGGCCGATCCTTCTTAATTTGTGCGAACCGTTAATTCGACGGATTCAACGATTTTCTTCTCCACTGGCCGTGTGCCCATTTGTATTTGTTTCAAGTTCACTGACACTCCCTCGGGCGACGCATCTCGACCGAGGGGAAGGTGGGCTTAATTAGGAAATAATGCCTAAGCGATTAATCACAATACCCTCACATATATAGTACAGTCTTTTGTTTCAAATCGTAACCCCAGCGCTGCCTTGATGTTGATTTCCAATGGGACGTGAGTAGGGACGTCTCCGGTAGACCCGAAACCGTTCCGGTTCGTTTCATTCCCGTATTGCTATTTGCCCATTGTAAAGGTCAAAAATGAGGTCATTTTTCGATTACGATAATAAAATAACATTGCTTTAATGTAGCTATTGGTCCCGATCTTTTCTTTGTCAAATTGTAGGTTTTGGCTGTCATTACGTCACGTCGTTATAAGTCACTGACAAGTCAAGACTGCCTCGGTGGCGCAGTTGTAATGCGTAAGCGTTACGATTGAGGTCAACGCTGAGGTCTCGGGTTCGATCCCCGGGTCGGGTAAAGTGGTATTGGGTTTTTCTATTACGATATGCTCAGTACCAGCCCGGAGTCTGGAATTTGTGCCCGGTATGGCGATAGGCTCGCCCCCTATCACATGGGTGTACTGGTTACACCTCTGCCTACCCCTTCGGGGATTACAGGCGTGAGTGCGTATGTATGTATGTATGTATGTTATAAGTCATCACGAAGTTGGATACAAGTTGAATACTTATATTATGATAAGTCTAAATCTATTCATCTATTTACCACGTCAAGTAAAGTCACATTAACTATAATTGCAAACAACCTATTGCTTTTAAACAAAACCACGCTGAAATAAGAACAAACTGAGAAAAATAATACAATTCAATGAAAATTTGAAATAATCGCAAACGAAACTACCTATTTGCATATCCTGGGCAACTACAATACTATGAAATTAGGTGTAAATGCATTACTAGTGTGCTTTGTTATTAACGAGCTCCGCGACACGGACGGTTCCGCCGAAACAGCTCGTTACGTATTAAATGAACGTAATTGGTAATACAAAACCGCACGGGGACGCTACACTGTTATGAAGCATACAAATTTTCCGCAAAACCCTTTAATCCACCGCTCGCTTATTTCACTTGTCCCCTCGTTGGATATCACCCGTTTCCCCTGCAGTTGATGAAATTTCGGCGATGCCTCCGAGGTACAGACTGTTTGTAAAATTCATTCAAAGCTTTGAGTGTGGTATTCACTACATTTTACTTTGCAGGTGTAGTGTTCTTTTGTGGAATGGCACACAGGGGAGGTAGGGGTAATGGTTCTATTTTAATTTCAATATCCTTGCATGTAATATTTATTGTTGGGGAAAAGACGTGGATAGATACAATGTCTTGAAGTAAATATGCATTTTATGTGCACCATAAAATATCAAACAATCGCAGAGATGTTCTATTTGTTTAGTACCTATAAAGTTTATTTGATCAGATAGGGTACGGCGTCCCGACTGTTTTTTACGAAAACATGTTTGGAACATTCGTGAAATTGAAAAGCATGGAAATCGGACCTATTGTACATATAATATTCGTAATTCCTTCATCTATATTAAGTAAACATAAATTTAATTAAATTTAAACATAAAATGTAAGTCCCACCCATAAATTCATATTTATCCTTTTGTACATCGTCACTAAAAATAATAATTATGTACACAGATTCTTTTTCGTCGTAAAAATATATTTTCTAATATCTTCACACAACCCTTAATATACTCCTATGGGAATTCTACACAAACTCCCTCAACTAATTCACATGTAGAAAGACGAAAAAGTTATTTTTAAATATAAATTCACAAAGTCCCACAACCTTCAGGGAATAAATCTGTCGCATATTATATATCCCGGGCAGATATTTTTTGTGAAAGTTTTGTTTGGACCTTACAAATCTTCTTATAAAGTTTATACTCGTACAAGTGTTCTGTTCGATAATGTATGATAACTTGTATTTTAGTGACGGGATCGTGTATGTTATTGTTATTTGACCTTTGTATAACGTGGGATATTATTCAAAGATTTTCTTGATTTTCGACATAGCGACTTTATCAATACTCAGAGATATATTTTTTATCTTCTTCTCCATTTGTCTTTATCCCACTCGCAATGAGGTCGGTGCAGCATGCTTTTAATACATGTTACATAATGATTTGGCTTGTAGTTTTTTCGAACGGCTGCCTGCCTATGTATTTATTTGGCTGTGGCATCGTAGCGTGAATGTACTCGTATTTTAATGTGTAGCTTTATTTGAAGAACATCTGATCCACTGTTTATAAGTAACAGATATTTTTTTAAATTGAGTCGGGGATTTTTTAACAGTTTGTTTAGATTATCGATTTGAAATTGAGTGCTAGAACCACACTGTTAATACTTAAGTTTCATCTGTAGCATGATCGAAATTGATACTGTTATTGAAACACACTTATATTTTCACCAGTCTATGATCAGTCGTCACGATTTTTTCACAGTACCTTGACTAAAAATGTTTTAGAACCTCAGTATCACCCTCGATTATATTCATAGGTATTCTTACCGCGTACTCGTCACCAACACAGGCATTACTCCCTCGTGCTCACGATAAAACGTGTCTATGTCATAAATATGTAATGAACCCAGGCACACTTCGATAATGGGACACTTTAGCACTGAAACTAACGTTAACGCTTATTCGCTAATCATATCTCCATTTGTAAGTAACAGATGTTCAGTATTGTTACTCCATATTGCGTTATTGCTAACGATATCGATTTTTGTGGGTTCTTATGTGATTTTGATGGTGGAATTTCAGCCATACAACGCAATATAATATATAGAGTCTTTTTGTAAACCATTATAGACAATCTTTAAGAAAAAGTGCTTAACTTATTGTTAACAATAGGTCTGATTGTTGTAAGGGATTTCTGCCAGACAAACTTACATTATTTTTAATTTTCTGCGCGGTCTCTCAATTTTCTTTTTCGAGATTTTTATCTTGTACATTGTCTGTTGTATTTTAACATGAAAATAAACTTTAATATGTTTTAACTTCTAAGTCCCATGTATCTTACTCTGTTTATGTGGTCATAGAATAGTATCCATGTTTTCTGAGCCCAGTTTCCTCAACTATATAAAATGCAGGGAACGCACTTTGTTGAGAAAAATTCAAGGATAAGCGAAGGGTCCCGGGTGCGTGATCTGCATAGCAAAAACTTTGTTAAAAAATTCTATGCGCTTGCAGACGATATCTTTGTATTTTTGTTGGGATCAGAAAAGATTTCCTTTGTCAGTGTTTATTATTTTTGTCTAATATTGTGATATTATCGGAAACTGGAATTATACCTAAAATATAAAATATATTAATATTATGATGATTATGATGTGAGAAAATTCGTCATAAACTAGTAATTAATTTTGTATTCATTATACAATGTAATTATATTATAAATAATTTATAATATATTTCTATTTAATTTTTTTACCGTTAAAATAAAATAATTATTTAAAGTTCCACAGAATATCATTATATTGTATACGCAATTTCACCCATAGTCTCATGAGAACGGAACGTAAAGATAAAATTAATTAAATATGTTATTAATTATGCGAAAGTCTAAAAGTATTGATGTATAAATTTTAATTAAGAGAACTTTTAATTAATTTCGAATTTCGCATACTTAACATGTGTACTAATTTCCCCTTTGGTATAGAAATCGCAACTTTCATATGGTATCGTGTGAGAGAACTTTAATTGGTTGCTTGTAAGATAACATTCCTATTTGATCATCTTGTTCTAGTCACAGACTATTAGTATGTTCCTGTTAAGTACGTTCGGTAAATTATTTGGTCGATTTTTTGATACAAATAGGATATTTCCTGGGAGAGTGTTTGGTCCCCGATTTCTTCTTTCTTTGCATGGTACGGAACCAAAGCTAGCGAAATAGAGGTTTATCCTGTCTAGATAAAGATCAATTAAAACAGATCAACTCAGTTCACAATTCTGACTTTAGCTTAAGTATATCGCAACTTGTAAATAAAGATGCCTTACTGTGCCAACAAACGTCACTTTTTTATTAATATATTTTTTCGTTTATTTAAAGCTTTATTATTTTTAATCAACAATCACTACATAACGAACCATTGTAAAAGAAATGGAATCGATTACTGTGTTATTTTAAAAAAAAGTGTGTGGCTTTCCAATCCGTATGATCAATGGTCCGGTGGCAACAATCGTTAAGGCGTGTCAGAAATCCTATACAGGTTTTAAAAATTGGCATGTTTGGATAGGATATCAATCCCACATATCAATCTATATTGAGAAGATTGAGAGAAGTCTAATATGGATGCCGACGTAGCGATAAACTGTATACAGTTCCATCTTGGATCCATTGTCCATACCTGCACGCGGTTGATTAACGGACGACGATGGATCCCGTTGCGGGTTGTGGGAATCAGACAGCGAGTCGCCCCATGTAATACCAAATATCGTCAAATGTATGGTTTGAGAAAGCGGACCTTGGCATTGAGCCATCATCAAAGATGTGATGAGTGGCTAGCCGTGTCAAGTCCGTCATACATTTTAATATCGGGCAACTGGTGTGTTATTTTTCGAGTAATGAAAGCTCGACCTGGTATTTAAACTAACCTCACCGGTGTTTTTATTTAAGTTCGCGACCACTAGACCAATGACCAAACAAAAAGAAGACTTACAATTTAGAACTATGTTGAAAATATTATTTAAGGATTTTTGTTTTGGAAGTTGCAGCTATTAAAATTGGTATTACACATAAATAAGACTATATACTTGTCTATAGTTAAATTAAAAAAAAAAACAGATTAATTTTATTTCTTTATATCCCATTAATTATTCAACACACGTAACGTCTAGTTACAAATTAAAAAATAATTGTTCCATAACAAAATTCTTGGCAAACTCCCAAAATACGTTGTCCATACAAAAATAATATTCATTACGAAACAATTACCGAACTTTATAATTTTTTTACTTACCAAGTTTTGGTAACTCCATTATTAAGTCATTTTACAACGGACAATTTATTCTTTGTCAAGTTTCTTCGGACATTAGAATATTCATAGGCCGTTTTGTCGTTTATAATAAAGGTTTGAATAATTTTACACTCGGGTTTATAAACATTACTATAAGATCGCATAGTACGCGCGCAATGTATAGTAGCGATTTTCAATAACAAAGGTTCTCAATTTTTCTGTATATTTTTATGTATGTTCATTTATAACTCCACTTTTTGTATTCGGTGAGAGTTACTGTCATGGTGGTTTTATTTCAATTTTGTCCCAATTTAAGAAGAAATTCCAGCCATAAGGAGGCGAAATCGGGAATGTAAGACTAAAACACCTTTATGCACTGATTTATGCATCGATGTTTATAATTCTTTCACAAAAAATACTAAAATACAATAAGTACCTACAACGGCATCAAAATACATATCAAGCTAAAAATGAAACTAACATAGACAATAAATTCATAAAAGTATGGATAATTAAATATTGCGATTATTGCATAATATAATGCAATAATCGTCTTTGTAGAAAACATAATAGGTATTGTTCATAGCTATTATTTCTAACCCATGGATAATATGTTTTCTATATCTTAAAGTTCTTAAACTTATATCACAAAAATATTGATATATAATCATCATATCTCACTATTTTAATACTAAAAGCAAAAATTTGTATTGAAAAGAGTATTTCAAAATAATAAGAATGTTTAAATACATACATACTTACGCACTCACGCCCGCAATCCCCGAAGGGATAGGCAAAGGTGTAACCAGTACACCCACATTTCACCGAGCGTATCTCCGTCCCACGATGTGATAGAGGGCGAGCCCATCTCTATACCGGGCACTAATTCCAGACTCCGGGCTGATACTGAGCACTTCGTGATAGAAAAACCCAATACCACTCTACCCGACCCGGGGATCGAACCCGAGACCTCAGCGTTAGACTCAATCGTAACGCGTACGCACCACAACAGCCACCACCGAGGCAGTTGAATGTTTAAAACTTCCCTAATAACCAAACGTGATCGGATGAATAGAACTGACGGTACTTGAGATGACACTAGATGCAGGGTCGATACATGACATGTAGGGGAACAGCGATCAAATGTGATATTTTATAAGCTAAATGTATAGTTTTTGTTAGAAGAATATTTTATCTTTTCTATACAAAGTGCTGAAAATCTAAATATACAACATGTTACAGAAAGGTGTGGTCAAATTGATGAGTCGTACATACACCGCACGGTGAGGTTACATACTACTCACTCACTCACTCATGGATTAATTACGATATCTCAAAAACTAATAAAATTTCGTAGATGATAGTATGTGTAATGTAGAAGCCCGCTACGAAATGATTTTTTGAAAAGAAACAGGTTGAAAAAGGTTGACCTTCCCATGAAACGAAATTTTTATGGAACGAAATACGACTGTAAAATTGAAATATTGCTTATAAATTAAGCACAATAATAAGACATATTTCACATTTTTGTAACATTTATTAATTGTAGCTTCCCAACAGTGAAAGAATTTTTCAAATCGGTTCAGTAGTTTCGGAGCCTATTCAATGCAAACAATCAAATCTTTCCTCTTTATAATATTAGTATAGAAGAACAAATTCAAAAAAATAATAGACGTAACAATAGATTTCCACTAAGTTTGTCGCGCAGCAGAAATATTTTCATAAAATTCATAAGCAATGACTAAGTGTTAAAATGTGCAAAGTTACAGTCCAAATGTGAGTTAGTGAAGAGAAACATCGTTAATAATTAGGTTCGTCACGTCCCCGGGAATAAATTGCGGTGAACTTAATTAAAGAGTTGTAAGAGGACCGCGTTGGGCCCATTCTCATTCAAGTCTTATTCTCTGTTTGTTTTATGCGTAATTATGTGAAGTGCATTATCCGTTTGAATACGTAATGTAACTGCGTAATTTAATTCCTTAATGTAGTGTTTTGTTTCTATTACGTCCTATTTTGCATAAGTACTTGCTTAGAATGATTATATTAATTTACTTATTATTCTTCATAATATAAAGATGTGTTATGTTAGTGATGATATTTGATTAATTTCACTACACAATTTTCGTACTCATATCGAAAATATCTGTATGTACAGTCACACTGTTGACATTTTTATCTACAGTATGAATGTGCCGGCTCCTCTGGATTAGTACCACTGAATCACAATACCGTCGTGAAATAGCAGATTTCTGTTGTACGGTGAGCTATTCCTAATCCCTAGTCCTCTCCTTTAAGGTTGACAAAGTATTCATATTTCGTCATATGGTATTGTACTGACAACTGCAGATTTACCGACCGCTGCTCTAAAAAAATAAGTTTTCCCTATAACTCCGCACACACGTACAGCTCCGTTGCTTTAGTTTTCAAATGTATACTTTTATACCGCATTAGAAGAAACAAACTATCATTGTATTTTTTTTGCCACAGGATGTTCATCACAGTCGCTGAAAATATTCCCGATCCAGAAGCAGCAAACAGTGGCTGTAGGCAAATCAGTTGTGCTTACGTGCCAAGCAGATGTCGACGACCCGGCGCTCGTGACCCAGCCACAATGGAAGGACCCTAAAGGACTTGTCATTAACGAAGCCGCGTGAGTACTTTTATGAACTTTTGTTTATAATTAAATAATTATAATATTTAAGTCAACTGTTATTCATATTTAGAGCAAGATTAAAGTTAGAGATAATACGGCGAGTAGCCGGCTGCGAAGCGAGAGGCCGTGGGTTCGATTCCCACACCGAGACAAATGTTTGCCTAATCCACAAATATTTGTTTCTGGTCTGCGTGTTGTGGGACCGCAAGTCCCTCGTAGTTCCTGATACCCACGATACAGGTTTACCTAGTGTGGGATCAGGACTATGTGTGTGACTGTTGGGTGTATTATTAAAAAAAAACTGAGATTTATTTTTCTTGTTTTTATTAGCTTGAGTATCGAAACGTGCAGGTCGCTCGCCTGATGGTAAGCGCCACGCCTGCCCATAAACAGAAACAACACCACAAAGAATTTGAATTACAGAGCATGTCATTGGACTGCGCTCTACTAATAATTAATGTTATTAGTCAAAATAATAACATAAATTATTATTATTAAGACACTATTTCTCAAACTCAAATTTCAGAGTTAGTAACTTCTAGGGAGCTATGTGGCTCAAAATTACTTTTATTAATGATTAAAAACCGACGTTCAAACCTGAACCACGTGTGCGGTGCTTTTCCTATTGCTCGTACCGCGTACCCAATCATTAGATCTTAATTTAAAGTAGAAGGCGTTCCTCCTTTCAGATAAACTAAAGACATAAAAAATTAACAAAATCGGTTGAAATTTAACGAAGATATTAAATATAATACGACTATTAAAACCAATATTGTTATAAGTTTAAATTTTACTTTATATTTATATTTGTATCATACAGAGCGGGAATTCGACCAGAAATCTACACTGAAGCGCTGCTAGCAAAGCAACTGCAGTTGCTATATATATCATCAATCACTACTTCCATGGCTGGGAACTACACTTGCGTGTCAACCTACACCAACATACCACTGAGTGCCAGTGTAGTTTTGGATACTATTGGTAAGAAATATTTCAGAGTACTTTATATGGCAGGCATGCATGTGCGTTTTTAGTTTTTCCCCCTAGAATCTAGACATACTATAAAGTTTACAAGGAATAGATCTAGATCTGATCTACTGTTATGAAAGTTGAACGTTCGTAGAGACATATAAAAGTACTAGGATCGTATAGAAATTAGAAGGTTTAAGACGTACAGAATGTACGTCAAATATAAAACTTTCGTAGTAGACATAAATAAAATAAAAGATTCTAATGATATGTTTATTTTTAGTTGCCATAACATGGACCAATGCTAATGAAGACCAATATGCAACGAAGGGTAAAGATTTTAAGGTGATGTGTGAAGTAACCGCCGAGCCTCCACCATCAGTAGATTGGTTCAAAGAAGGGACACCAGTAAGTACCATTTAAATGATTTTAGTCTAAAGTTTTGGTAAAACGGAGGTTCAGTGCCAATAATGTATTCGGAATAAATGAAACTAGAGCTCATGGTTATATTATGACAACATTTTTTTTTGTAGATTGTGACCGGTGATAGATACGTCATTCAAACTAACGGTTTGATGATAAAAGGTGTAGAAGAAAGTGATGATGGTACTTACACGTGTCGAGCTGTTGTTATTCAAACTGGTGAACTTGCTGAACGGAATATAAAACTTGAGGTAATTAATAAAGTATTAATATTAGGATAAAATTTACAAAAGTTACTGCAATAATTCTCATTATTCTAAAAAAACTCACTGCAACTGTCTCATTATAAACCTTTTAGTGACTCAACATAAATTACTTTCATTTAACTCATTTTTTTTCTGCCAAGTACTTTTTTATTGAACCACCATTTATATGCAATTCTTTACTATTCCATGTTACACCTATAGCCAAATACGACTGTTTAGGACGAATTAGCAGTCTCTTGTGATTTTCAGGTCTATACTGCACCAGAAATGGAAGAGCGCGAATCAAGGGTTGTGATCAGAGAAGGGGAATCAGCAGCGATTACTTGCAAAGCTAGGGGCAAGCCTCCACCGAGGTACATGTGGATTAGAGCTTCTACTCGCGAGGTATGACACTCGTTACCGATTTGAGTTTCAGAGATATATACTACTACAACCTTGCAAAATCGATTAATAAAAATAAAAATATGATTCTTGATGTTTATTTTCCTATTTTAGAACTTGGCAACGACATCAAGATTTAGCGTAAACGAAATTTCCGGTCTTCTAACATTTGATAGAGTCGAAGCGGGAGACTACGGGAAATACATTTGCAGTGCTGTTAACAAAGCGGGACAAAACGAAACTGAAATTGAAGTCGAAGTACTTGTAAGTCCGAGAATTTCCGAGTTGAAAAATACGACCGCTCCTCAGACACAAGAGGGCAGACTGGAATGCAAAGCTACCGGACGACCAGCGCCTAGGATTAGTTTTCGTAAACTAAGCAATTCGGATCGTTTCTTGAATGGACCTAATGATGGTGGCAGGTGAGTGTAGTTTTTTCTAGATCCATTTCAATTTTGCCAATTGTATAGTAGCTTCCTTTCCTAGTTCCATCCTAAGAGTGTTTTGGAGTTCTGTCGATTCTTAACAAATTTTAATTCGTACATAAAGCACAAGAGCTGCGATAGCTTAGCGGGGAGTGGTACAGACTGTCGAGTGGTACGAAAGTCACAGGTTGGAAACCAACTCCAAGAGCATGCATCTCTGATTTTTCCAAGTTACGAGTGTATTATTTGTTAATTATCACTTGCTTTAACAGTAAAGGATACATCGTGAGGAAACCTGCATACCCAAGAAATTCCCCGTAGGAGTTTCGAAGGTATGTGAAGTCTGCAAACCTGCATTAGGCCAGCGTGGTGGACTAAGGCCTTACCCCTCTCATTTAGTAGAGAAGGCCCGTGCCCAGCAGTGGGATGTGTATAATATAGGGCTAGTATAAAATATTCCAAAACAAAAAAAACATAAATCTTTGTTTATAGGATCACAGTGGAGACTAGCTTTAGACAAATCGGTGATCAGATGGAGTCCAGCGGCGTCATTACTATCTCCAACCTTAACAGAACTGATGATGGCCTCTACGAGTGTTTTGCTGAAAATGACGGTAAAAACTTTTTAACGGTATTAAAATACCTTTTTCCGAACATGAATTCCATTGGTCACAAATATTAACGTTATTGTTGTTTTTTTTATCAGGTGGTGAGGCAAGGAGAAATGGCCACTTAACGGTTGAGTTTAGGCCAAGCTTCGAACACATGCCTACTGTTCCTATATGGAGCATGAACAACCAACCCGTAAATCTTACTTGTATTGCTGAAAGTATCCCTAACGCCACCATCAAATGGCGGTAAGTAGACATTGATGTTCGTTTCATCACTTCACTTCTGCACGGATAAAAAAAACTATTTGCTTTGTAATTGTTATCATCCCCAAAATGTTTTTTATAATGTTACGCCTTTATCCCCGAAGGGTAGGCAGATATGCTATTTTCCGCACGGTTTACCGAGCTTATTTCCATCATATAACGCAATGAGTACATACCGGACACAAAGTCGAATCTCGGGCAATTCATGTGTGATTTTTCGAATCGAAAATACAACCACACATTGTTATTGCTCGATTGCTCGGGATTTAAACACAATACCTCTCAGCCTAAGAAAGCTGGCACTAGAACAATGAGGCGAAGATTTATTTTATTTTATTTAGATTGAAATTTGGTAGAAAATAAATATTTTTGACCAATTATTACATGTGGTAATTTCATTTAATCTATGATTCTAAGAATATAGCTGTTAGTCTAAACTAGAACAATTTAAAGCAGAAAAAGTACATTACAAAAATCTCATTAAAACAATTACTTAATTTTATACGTCCTCAGGTTCCGTGATGTTGATTTGGTAGAGAGTCCTCATGTGAAGATTTTCGGCTCAGGGCCTATAAGTTACATTACCATCATTCCGGTGGACCAAGACTTGTTTGGAGTCTACAAATGCATTGCTACCAACACTCATGGTGAAGCCGAACATATCATTCAGTTTAGACGAGCTTTCCCACCTAACCCTATTGTACAAGTAAGGCAATTTATTACTTTGTAGATAATAATCAGCATTGAAAAAATTCCAAGTGTTGCCCAACTTTAGTTACGAATTGTGATAAAACCAACTTATATATTTTATGTTTATGTTGGGTTTGCACGTAATCAGCGAAACCATTTACATTTTTTTTGGGAACACAATATAATATGTTCCGAGTTCTGATTATTACAACATAATTTTTGCAGGCCAAACAAGAAATAATAACTGCAACGTCGGTCACGTTCGGAATAGTAGGACCTGCTGAAGAAATGGGCCCTCCGATATTGGCTTACACGGCTCAATACAAGGAAAATGGCAATTTCGATTGGAATCTGGCAATGAATCGGACGTGGTCCGCCAACTCACCTTACGTTGTCGAAAATTTGAGGCCAATGTTCACATACGACTTTAGGTTCGCAGCTGTTAACCAGGTGGGAGCAGGCGCTTGGGGTGCTCCTTTGACTGTTGTGATGCCGAGGAGGTAAGAAGAGGGTATTTTCTTTCGACATGGGTATAAAATAATTGGATTTCGTCGAATAAACACTTGCTTGATTATTTTAATGTCTTTGATAATTCCAAGGATATAATGATTATTTAAAAGCTGTTTATTTTGTAGGTCCCCACCTGAACAACCTAAATGGAGGGAAGATATTACCTCTGAATCGCTAATTCACGGCACATATGCTGATAGATATGAATTGAAATGGAAAGTGCCGGCTCATAATGGTGAACCCATCGATATGTACGAAATACAATACTGTCCTGTAAGTAGCACTAACTTGATTAATAAAATATCTGTTATAGAATTTGAACTAATTTATTCGTTTAATTCATTAGGTGTTAAAAGTAAGCGGTGAATGGCGAGTAGCAGACGAGAGTCTATGTATGAAAGAACAAATCTTATCTTTCGAAGCAATTAGCTACGAGGTGCGAGGTCTGCGCCCAGACACTCGCTATCGCATGCATTTACGAGCTCACAACGTGCTCGGATTCTCTCTGCCTGCTCAATTATACGTCCAAACTGCCCTCGGTGAGTACAACAGTGAGAGTAATGAAGTGCCTCGGCAGCCAGGCTTCTACGACGTATACACTGCGTCTGAAGCTTTAAAGCCATCCTCAGCTATCATCACCACCTCTTGCGTTCATATGCTCATCATGTCTTTTATTTTGTGTTTGTTTTTGTGAACTGCTGGTATTTTAATACTGTGTCAGTGTTTCTGTGCCCATTCCAATGATTTGTTTTGAATCATATTATGTGCTCCTGTCGAGTGTGAACAACGAAGTTTCCGTTTGCTATCTTTAACTTGCTATTTTTAGTATTTTATATTTTGCTTTTTTATGAGTACAATTATTTATAAGACTTCTACTGTTAACCAGTTTTATCACATAATATAATTTATTTATTATTTTTAAAGCAATTCAACTCCTTTGTTTCACCAGATATTTTGATGCTTTTCGATTATATTGTTACATCTTGCCCCTAAACATAAGATATGAAATAGGTACAAAATGATGATACTGAATTGTGCAAATATAGTGTGTGATTAAGTTATTTTAATTTCTTAGTATTCTTGGCATGATAATTTGGATTTTGTTTTGCTAAAGTAGAATATTAATTTGTATTATTGTTGCTTTAGTAGTGTATTAATATTATGATTTCAAAATTGTACAATTTTACATAATTTCGAATTGAAGAGTTATATTATGTTGGTGTTAATTTATTAATAACGGTAAGTTTAATTACCTATACTTTATTTTTCGTTTCATTCTAACATTTTCTTTGAATTTTTGTGTTAGATTCAAAATAATTATCATGCTAAATATTTTCTAGGTAACCCAAATGGAAGCCCAAGCCATCTCAGATGGGTTCACACTAAAATGGATATTGTTGCCACAATACTTATCGCGTTCTATTTAATATAAAATATTAGCGAACTAAGACTAATAATTTAAATTAACGAAAGTCTAAAGACTACTGTTGTTGCTTAGAAGAAATACTTGTTGTGATAAAACAATTGGTCGATGTGTAAATATATAAGACGTAATTTATGTTTTAAATATTATGATTGTTTCGAAAAAAGTGGTCTAGAGTCTAGACATTGTATTAATTCAAAGTAATATTCTCCGTTTTCGATTAATAGATATTTTCAATTAGTGCTAAATCTACTATGACTAGTATTCTATAAAGTGTGTAGGTAGTTAAACGGCTAATAAATTAACACTGCCAAATTAAGAAATCGTAGCGTTAATGCCAAGATAATGCCAAAAATACGGCACCCAGTATATCGTTAAATAGAAAGTCTTTAAGGGTTAATAAGATTTGTGTACGAATTTTTGATGACTATTTTGTCTTTTTGATATAGATTATGTAATATAGAATAAAGATTTGCGAGTAAATTGTCCACGATATGAATGTCTGTGAAGATGAGAATGGTAATACTATTGTTGTAATAGCATTGCGAGGCAAATACGTTAAGTTAATATAATATAGTTAGCCAAAAAATCTACTTGAACTACGAAGTGTTTGAATTGTGATGTTTTAGCAGAAAGAAATGACCAATGTGAAAAATAATAAATGTTTTCAAAACATAAACAATTTACTACTTTCACTTCGTTATAAAATTATTGAATGAAGAGATTTTTGATAAAATAAGTCCTCTTTGAATTTTGATTCGTACTGATTATGTGACTTTTACGAAGCTTCATTCATTTTTTGTAATGATTATGTTAATGAATATATATAATGATTATATTCTTAATAAATAGAGCAATAAATACATCATAAGAATCTAATTCTAATCTAATTCATCTAATCTAAACAAATTAACAATAATAATGAGACTTAAAAAGAAAGCTGTCAAGATGCTTATCAAGAGACCAATCCATTAACCCTTTGAATGTTGATCGTTTGTCAAGTGTGTGTTGTGTCATCCTGACTGAAATTTGGGTAAATATATTTTACATTAATATAATATATTTTTAAATAGTTTATAATCCCGCTGCATAGTATTTTTCTGAATGTACTAATTACTTCTGCATGATCTTGTTGTACACCCCTCTGATATGAATTTGAATCACATTATCACAGGCATGTTCCCTACATTAATGAATAACATAAGTTCTTACAATTTATTTTAACTGACTCATAATATATGTTTCAATTTGATTTATTTTCATTATTAGATGATTGAATATCATTTTTTATTTAATATTAAAAAAAATATCTGGTTATTTTCAAGCATGAATAGTTTAATGAAAAAACCAAGGCCATACATAATACTAAGATATTGAGATTTTTCCTAGGCAATTCGTTTTTTAGGATTTCCAGTAGATATAAAGTAATACATGTTATATTGTTGCTTGAAAAGGTGTTCTACTTTGTCTTGCGAGTAATGTTAATAGTAAATCTATTGATTTAAGGTAAAATAATAATCCACTAATCTAACCTTTCCAAGTAATAATTGCGTTTCGAAAGGATCCATTGGTGATGGTTAATAATTATCCATCAAATTTTAGTCGTATGAACATATATTCCTTTTTCTTATAAAATAATAATAATTATTTTAATAGATTCCGGTATCGCTTAAATAGAACCAATATTATAATTATTGTCATGGGGTTTGAACATTTATTTTGCGATAAAACGAATGTCACCTGGAATGTTTGCATCTTGACAACTTTTCTTTCTTACAAATTATTATCGTTAATTTTAAGAATATTTATGTATGTTTCATTTTCATCATTCATTGTCATTTCATTTCATTCAAACCCCATCTCATTAGTGAAGGGCTTTATACTCTAAGATATACTGATAGTTTAGTATCAGCTATAGGTGATTGGGTGCACGTTTTCTTTATCTGAGAGCACTCCTTGATCACCAACAGCCTGATTGTAATGAATGTCAAAGTTGCTGTGTACAATAATCTCCTTATTAAGCATTAATTACTAATAATCAGTGTACACGCTTATAATGTATTTGTTACAATCACTTCCATGTCATCTAACATCTCTAGCTTTTATGACGTTATAAATCTAGTAGCTTTACGAACAGTAAAGTAGATAAATACTGAGTCTGGATATATTTGAATGTTATGTACAAAAACAATTATGATTTAATTTAATTCAAGAGAGAATATTGGCAAATTTTAATTAAATTTTGGCGGTTTTCATTTTTGTGCAAATTTCAATATTTTTTGGGAATAATCTTTTTAAAATAAACAGACATGGTATATTACTATTACTGTTCTTACGTTGATCGAATACAATTTAATTAGAAAATCTAAATCCAACAGGTGTGGGACGATACGATTACGCTCAACCACAGCTCCTCTCAAGCGGAGCGATTATTGGTCTCTCTCTGGCCGGAGTCATCATCTGTCTGCTGATAGTGGACCTTTTCCTTCTTTGCTTTAGACGGCAAGGGGTTATCGCCACCATCTGCGGTAAGCGCGCCAAGAAACACAACGACGAGGAAGCTAAACTTGGAAGGTAAGACTGTTTACAATCTCACTGACTTCTTAACTCATTTGTGTTAACATTTTTCCAAATTCTCCCATACATAAGCAAATCAATGAATGTTCATGTGATGGCACATCATCGACATTATATTTAAAATCTTTATGTGTTTAATTATACGATAACCTTGTACCTCCATTGTCCGGCTCTTGAGTGTTAGTGTCGATGAGAGATGTTTCTGCCCGCTAGTCTGTACGGTTGGCGCTTCCCGCTCCCTTATTGCAGCACGAAGCCGCGCGCGCCGCCCTCCCCCGCGCCCCTGCCGCCACCGGTCAAGCTCGTGTCGACCCCTACGTAAGGCGCCATACAATAGCCATACTGCCTGCATGCTTTTTTTTTGGATGGTTTGGCCTTTGTGATAAGAACTAATGGACACAAAAATCTGACCAGCACTGGTTTTGATTGAAATGGCGCATCCAAAATATCTTTAATACATAAGAGCGGGTAATTAAGGAACTTTTCGCCGGGGCTGACCAAACTGTAAATATTTAGAGAGCAGAAAAGCTTAGCATTTTGCCTTCCTACTGTAAATAATGACGTGGTTATTGAAAGAGCTTTGAATGGTCCGGTAGAGTATTTAGATTCTGCAGAATACGGTATTGTAAAGTAAACGCTTTGATTATCTGTATTTTAAAAGAGTGTTAACTGTTAATTATAGCCATATATGCTGCGCTACTACACTGAATCAATTTAATGAATTGGTTTTACTCGGAACATCTCTTACGACAGTTTCTCTGTATCATTGCAAATGTAAAATCTGTTTCCTCCATTTTTATTTTATTTTGTTTAACATGTAAAAAATTAAATTAAGGCACAACTCACTAACCCGATTAATTAAGTTAAATAATTTTCGCTTCTTACAGTGTTTTAATTATTCTCACGTTCTATTTTTAAAACGTTGAGATTTAATTGAAATACACGCGATTGATGTTTATAATTGATTAACTTAATAAATCCTAAAGACAGCACTAACATGATATTTGTTCTTCCCCACGCTGCCTTACCACATGTGTAGTTATGTACCGACCACGCCAGTGTAAGATTTATTCATATATTTTAATGTATATACAATATAATTATAGCATTGTCTTGTGTGCTGTGTTTGTGTAACCAATACGGCTTTCCAATTATATTTTGCACAGATTATGCTTGTTTTGTTTACTCGCTTTCATTTTAATAATTTTATATCACACAGCGTAGATTGTAAATAAATGATGTATAGTTAATTTAATTTAAGAATATAAGATTAATGTTTACTCTATTCTCAGAGATGAAAAGGAGCCGTTGAAGGAGACAGGCGACGACGCCATTAAGCGCAACTCTTCGGTAGAGTTCGATGGCCATCGGGTATATGCTACAAGTGGGGGTCCGATAATTGGCAAAAACTCAGCTGTCTAAACATAATATGTAGGATAATGCAAGGGAAAATCTCAACATTATGTTAAGTAGTGATGTAGCTGGTCTTTGTTTATGCAAAACTTTACTCAAACTTCTTGTTTTGTACAACTGTTATATTTTATACAATATTTTTGAAGTTTATATCTGACTGACTTTCGCATTAGCAAATAGAATTCACATATTCATAATATAGATGCGATTTCGATACATCACTTATAGTAATGAACACTTTTTGCATACTTAATTAACATTTATTATAAGACTCATATTTAAAATAAGCTTGTGTACTTGTGACGTTTGCGTAATATTCTAAACGGCAAAAGAGAATTTCTTCATAATAATTGTAATCAGCTTTACTGTCTCTTGAATACGATTAGTATATATTTTTATAACTCATCTGAATATAGAATTTACGATAATCTTTTAAATATACTATATAAACCATATTTTAAATCGTTCGGATTATACAGCTTCAGAGGTACAAATCGTGCCTTCTACTTCCTAGTGTATTTGTTTATGAGGGTATTATAGGATAGGCTAGTGTACACTGTATATATAATTTAAGGAAACATCACATTGTCACAATATTTTTTATTTATTCCAATGCATCTCATTTTATTGTTTTTATTGTTTTCTATTGTCTATAGTAGTTTACGACCTCTCATTAGTTTGAAGGAAATATACCTGAATAATCTTTATTAAAGGTTTGGAAGTCAATTCAAGTCCAATATAAAATATTTTTTTTTATTAATAACTATTTTTTTCAGACATAGTAAATACTGAATATTTGAACTATTAAATACTGTTGGACTAATCTTAATTTTAATCAACACAATTATTGGTAAAATATAATCTATTTCGACGCGTTTTCTTTATATAAATGAGTAACAATGTTCGTACACTGAAATAAATCCAATAGAGTATAGTTTAGAGGAGCTTGTAAATAGTACTTTAGGCTTGTAAATATCATTTAATTTTATTGATTACTTTATATTCGTTCAGATAATCCTCATTAATGTAAATTTGTGTGGTAGATAAAGTTTGCAGGGTGGGCAAAGTTAGAAATATCTGAATTATGATCTTTGTCGATCTTAGAATAAAATGCGGTTATATTTTCAGCTAATCTTCAGACCGTCTTTCTGAACGTTGTTAAGTTTATCTCTGCCTAAATTGTAAACTTTGTAACACACGAACTACAAATAAATCTAACATAATTGACAAAATGTTCTCCAGTCTCACTAAGCAAACTTGCTTAAGGCGCGCTTCTGTTATGTTAGATAAGTTAAGTAGTCGTACAGTAAGTTAAGTCTAAGATTCCTATTGTTTTAGTTATTGTATTGTTTTTACACCGAATTATATTACGAATGGAGGATTTCTGTATTACTTTAGTATAGTTCGTTTGTTTACTCTCATATAGTAATAACGCAGGCACTTAATATCTCGTATTTTTTAAAAGTACTATTGAATGACGCCATCTTGTAAGCACCACGCCTGTCTACAAACAAAACACCACTTAGAACTTCGAATTATAAAGTACTGAGTGGCATTGCCCTGAGCGTATAATCTCGAGCTATTAAATTTGAAGTATACAATTTCTCAGTAATTTCACTTGCTTCAATATCCTTCTGAACGGAACACAACAATGTTTATATACTGCTTCATAGCGGTAGATGGCCGTTCCCTATACTCGTATTGTAGTTAAAGATAGGTTTGATTACTATCAATACTATTTTGACAGATCTTCCATACAAATGTGTCAAAATTTTACTGCCAGTAAGCAAATCTATCGATACACAGAATATTGGGAACGGACATCAGACGGACTCGCATACAAGAGATCGACTTTCTAGTTAAGAATTCGAGGATGACATCGCTGCTTCCTACTACGTCTACATTGCTGTATGAGGGTAACTTTAACAGATTTATACTATCGTGTGCTTGGAGTATGATGTTGAAGTGTTTATTTTAAAACTGAACACCTTTCTACTTAAATAGTACTTATAAGATTTTAAAGACAAGTTTTTTATTGTTTATGTTATACTAATAGATACTACATATTTATTTTATTAGCCTGAATGCCAAAATGAGCAGGTCACTCATTTGTCGACCGACAAATCGTCGGTCGGCAATATGATGGTAAGCATCAGGCCTGCCTACGCAACACCACACAGAACTTTGTATTACAAAGCATTGCATGACACTGGACTGTGGTTGTCACCCCGAGACAAAAGATGTTAAGTCTCATGATGCCCAGTGATTTAATATAAAAATATAAACGTATTGTAAATTTATTGCCGCTGTAATAAAACTATCAAGCTTTTGATACGAATATTGAGTCAAAAATATTTTCCGTAAATAATAGCGTATGGAATAATGATGGATTTTACTAAGTTTCAGAGGTGAAATTGTATACATATATACTTTATTTATCATCATTTTATATACAACAAATTGACAGTTTCTTATAAAAAATATTATCTGTATTGTATCACTGTATTCTATTTATACAAAACTTATTTTGGACATACTTTTACTGTATCATAATAATATTGTGTAATAATTTCTAGTTTTGAGCTCATTTACATAACAAAATAAATTTATTTAAAAAAATATACTGATAATAATATATTTCGTGTTACAGAAAGTTGTGGTAAAATTTATGCAATGTATATTATACGATAGAAGTATTCCACCTCCCGTAGTACCAAAATCGGTTGCAATTCTATTTAAAAACAAAGCATTTTATTTTTTATCGAATGAGCAACAGTTCGATATTCGATTTGCAACTTTGGACTACACTAAATGATAAACAGCTGAGTTTTTGTCTCACTTCAGCACTGTTATGCTCGCTCACGCACTTCACTTAATTCATAGGTGATGAATTAATTAATGATCGATCTTATCGATTGTAATAGACGAGTGATTAAAATTAGCGTGTAATTTCAAGATGTCTAGGTTTTGCTAAGATTCGGTACATAAACACTCACTGTTAGGTATGTAACAAACCTTAAATATGACCACACCTTACTGGAACACGTGGCATATTGCAACAAAGCTATTGGACGCTTAAAACTTTTAGATATACCCTTAGTTTAAAATATTTAATACGTTGTTTATACGAACAAAAAATATTATTGTAGTTAAATTCGGGCAACGCAACGGTAAAACTATCAGACATATTCGAGACTAGACTGTTTCCAAATTGTATGACGTCAATAAACATATGACATGAAATTATTATATTATAACTCCAAGAACACACACAAATAGATTTTACATAAAATTAGTTTATTTTTGATTTATAAATCTCCCTTGGAGATTTTGTAACTTTTTTAATACCTAATATTAATAAATGCCATCACCGAGTAAGCTTCAAGCCATAGATATTTCAATAGGCTAACTGCCGTACTCAAATACGTCATTTAAATATAATTGCCAATTAGATATTAATTAGAATTCGATCATTGCCACACTTAAATGCAGTTACTGATTTATAATCCTTTACTAAGTACACAAGTAGGTAATCATAATTGATGACAGAGAAATAATCGAAGCCTAAGCAATGTCTAAGGGACAATTAAATAATTGATGTTTCTGTTACACATTGTAACTATTACCACAGAGTATTTAATAGTACTTAAATCCAAATTGCACCAGATTAAGTTTAATTTAACACTTGTAGATAAGTAAAGTTGAAGGTATATTGAGCGCAATTTACGCTTCTATATTGTATAGCTTGGATGTTACGACTGTCTGTAAGCTTGATTGTCGGGTGTATGACGGATGATGCTACTGAAAACGCATTTTTATAAAAATAAATATATGGAAAAAATATTTTGTTTTCTTTTTACTTCAAACTATTTTCGACTAGATAAGGAGAACTTTAAAGGCCTTGTCAAACGTAGAGCGAACCGAAAGCATGGCTAAAGCTAACCGAGGTATATATAGTTCAACTTGCTTCGCTTTCGTACATCTCTGTGAGTAGACTTCAGCGAACACTTACATAAAACAAAAAGTCTTGTCATGTTTTCGGGTCGTTGTCGGTTTGACAAAGGCTAATAAAATTAAACGGTCAATTATTATTGGCAACAAACTTCTGAAATTCTTATTTTTAATTGAATTTTCAGGTTTTGCCATAGGTAGTTCAGCAAATTTATGCATTTGCTATTTATGCGTGTGTGAGCTTGTATGTCTAATGCTCTTGTGTACAGAAAAATACATCACACACATATGCATACGATTGCGCAAATATCTTAATATCCTATATCTATACATTTTTTCATAACATTCATATATTAAATCATAATGTATATCTTATATACATTATGATTTAAGATGTGAATACCATTGTATTGAAGTATTTTTTATAACAGAGGCCGTCAAACGAGCAAGCGGGTCACCTGATAGTAAGTGGTCTCCACCGTCTATGAACATCCATAATACCCGAAGAATCATTGACGCGTTGCCGATCAGAAAAGGAATGATTAAGAGATTTGAAAGGAGATTTGAGCCTCCGTATATCTCACTCGCCCTAAGAAACACAACAGCAAAGTGCTTTTTTATATTAGCTTGAGTGACGAATCAAGCAGGTCGCTCGGCTGATGGTATGCGCGGCGCTTAAAGCGCCACGCCCATAAACAGAAGCACCACAGAGAACTTTAAATTATAAAGCACTGCATGGCATTGAACTGCGCTTGTCAACCCGATATATGAGATGTTAAGTCTCATAATGCCCAGTAATTTCACTGCTGTGTGATAACACAACAGTACTTACACACTGCTGCTTGGTGGCAGAAATAGACAAAGCGGTGGTACCAACCCAGACGGCCTATCGCATACGAGGGCCCTACCTTGTGCTATTTTACGTCAGTTTTCTGCGAGACAGTGGTGACGAGCCGGTCGAGCAGGCCCATTCATGCTGTAGACAGTTTTGTCTACCACTACGTAGGTATGTATAAAATTATGTACGTATGTAAGGTGTTTATTTTAAAGGCCAGCAACGCACCGACAATTCCTCTGGTATTGACGGTGTCCATGGGCGGCGGTGATCACTCTCCATCAGGTGATCCGCTAGCTCCGTTGCCAACTCTTCCATAAAAAAATAATAATTAATGGTATAATAATTACTATATCGACTTTACTTGACTGCCTCGGTGCTGTGCGGGTACGACTGCTGTGCTGAGGTCTCGGGTTTGATCCCCATGTCGGGTAGTTATTTTGGGTTTTTCTATCATGATATGCTTAGTCTCAATCCGTAGTCTGGAATAGTACCCGATATGGCGATAGGCTTGCCCCCTATCACATCATGGGACAAAAATAAGCTCGGCGAAATGTGGGTGTACTAGTTACACCTCTGCCTACCCCTTTGGGGAATACAGGCATGAGTGCGTATTAATGACTTTACTTGATACATTTATAAGCCAAAATAAAACATACATATATACATACATAGACTCTCACGCCTGTTTCGCATAGGCAGAGACAACGGATTTCCACTTGCTACGATCCTTGCATACCTCTTTGGCCTCCTTCACTCATATCAAATGTTTTCATATATGCACGTAGGTTTAAGGTACTCCTGACCTCGCCTTTCTCCGCTAGCCAAAATAAAAATAGCCACAAATCTCGTCTAAGCCTTATAACGCGTTATACAGTAGGAACACAGGTTGAAGTGTTCTCTCCTGCAATATTGAGTCCTTAAGCGAAGCGCGAAGGAGCAATTAAACACAGTGACGTAATTGTGGTGACCGTTGAGAGGCCATTCTCGCCTCCTTTTGGTCTTTTTGCTACATTAGATTCGTGTAGTCTCACATTTACGTGCGAAAATGAACTTTATTATGTATCTAAATAGACATGGGGTTGAGATTAGAATAACTTTAAGCTTTATTGGACTAGTGGCAGCGTGTGGAACTGAGAATCGTGAGGTCTTAGGTTCAATTCCCAGGTCGAGCAATCGAATGTTTGAGTTTTCGGTTTTCGGAAAAATAAATATAACATATACAGCAATAAATATAATTCTTTAACACGTATACTACATGAACTCTTTCCTTCTGCCTGACGTCATCTCGAGCTAATGTCAGAGTCCGCCTTCTCGTAAAATAGATTTCACGGTGGCTGGTATTTATTATATGGGGCCACCCACCGTTAGATCCCCATAACCCGCAACGGCAACGAAGTTTGTCCAATGCTTCGTCCTTTAATCAGCAGAGTGTACTAACACTGATATACGAGATTAAATAAAGATACAAAATTACACTTACTAGGTTTGTAATTACGTATAAAACAGTATATCGCAGACAGTTTACAATTCAATAGGTACATCAAACCACAATGATGCAATTTTTTATATGTATAACATAGCACACATGCTAAGGGTGAAAATTGACAAAAGAGTTGATTTATCCTCGTTAGTACAAAATTGTACGCTTTTTAATCGCTGTATTATAATGTAATCTTTTAGGGGAGCATGGGGACACGAGGCTGACAATGGTGCAAATGTTACACAACACTCACTGACGTATTAGTGATGCTTAGAGATAAATAAAACAGAAGCCATTGTTATTGGGGAGATAGGGATAAACGATTACGATTTAAGGGCTTCGTTCGTGAAAGGTGCAAATGATTAAAATAAATAACACCAAACATTCACATAAATAGCCTTGACCCCCAGAGTAAGATACGATTATCTGGTGTCGTAGGTATCAAGAACTACGAGACACTTTCGGTCACATCAACATCCAGACCTGAAACAAATATTTATGGTTCAGACAAATATTTGTACCGGTTCGGGGATAGAAACTGCGGCCTCACATTTCACAGTCGACTATTCAGCCACTGCGCCTTGGAAGCTGTCTATAAGTATTACAGAATTTGTTTATTAGCCATTACTTAGATAAACACATGGAGTTACCTCGTTTCAGTTTTCCGGCAACTTGACACACTACAGCAAACCTTGCATTACGTCATTTTTTTTCTAAACAGTGGTATCACCCCGGTTAAGCGCGCTCGTTCATATTGTAGACAAAACTAACTAGAGTGCGAATCTATGACATCTAAATATTTTCATAGACACAATAATTTGTAAGCTAACTCTCTTAATGTCCATAATACCACTGGCTTTAATATCAAACTGGAACAAAAAAGTGCTTACGCAGTACTGGTTAATGGCAGAAACAAACAAAGCGTTGGTTCTTACTCCAAAAGATCATATATGAGATACTACCACTTAGTAGTTGGAGTTGGTAAAATTTTAATTATTAAAATATATTATTACATCCGTGGAGCCTAGTGCTTGTGCCAGATCGTGCTATGGGTACGTTCCGGTAGAAAGTCTAAAAAGCGCTGGTTCCATATATCAGAGGGAAACGATGCTCAAGACCGGGTGAAATAGAAGCATCAAAGCAGGAAACCGGGAATCGCAAAAAGCCGGGATAAAGGTAGAAAGAAATAAGAGTAAAAACATCTAGGGGTAGTAGGTCCTGTGTATGCCAGAGGCCATCTGTGTTGGTACTACCGCTTTGTATATGAAGCCAGAAAAGATATGAAAGCCAGTGAAATTACTAGGCATTACGAGACTTAACATCTTATGTCTAGGGGTTATGAGTGCAGTGCATTAAGTGCCAGGCAATGCTTTGCAATTAAAAATTCTTTGTGGCATTGCTTCTGTTTATGGGCAGGCGTGGCGCTTACTAACAAGCGATCGACCTGCTCGTCTTGATATACAAGGTAATAAAATAACTATTTATTACTGAACGTTACGTGGTTTTCAAATTCAATAGATTTTTCAAACCCGTTGGTTTCCATAGTAAAAATATAATTCCGTACCGCGGCTGACAACAAAGATATTTACGACAAAGTAATCCCGAATATTGAATGCTATGAAAAATTGCGTATATAGTCGAGTTTCAATAGATCCTGAAAAAACTGAATCGGATTGTGAGGTAAGGGCATGCCAAAAAAGATAGCGGGATAATATTTGGTAGTTGCAATAACTATGTTCGCTTTTTTATCCTATCACGGGAATATAACTACACTACACCTGATAGTAAGAACAATGCAGTCTAAGTCGAGAGACGTTGCGTCCAATAATAGATCTGTCCGTTAATTGCTTTATCGCCAAAACTATGCAGGTCTAAAATATCTGAGAACGAGCACCTATGGCGGAGTTTGCACCATTAATACCATGTTTTTTATCTAGTCTGGTACAAATATATATTATCTAGGTACCCTCCCACTAGCAACAGATTTTATATATCATACATTGACTGATCCCAAAACGGGATAAATTTAAAAGTTTCGATAACATGATCTAGAATTTGTGCTCCACGTAGTGATAAACGCGCCACCTATCAAATCACGGGACGAAAATAAGCGACGAACCGTGAAAGTATTAGTTGCAACTTCGTCTACCCCTTCTGAGAATAGCGTTAGCTTATGTTAGGTAATGTAGAGTCACCGTGGTAGCAGATTCCTTTAACAAGTTAAATAACACCATATTAATCCATCCATCCGCTATATTGAGTCACTCAAGTGAGCCCCTTAAATATGATTGAGAGGAAATGATTCTGTAATAATTTATCCTTCTTTCCTTTTATCATATGAAAACAAAAGAAGACAATTATCCGTAAGTCATTAACTCCCCAACTTCCCCGGAGCAGTCGATATATCGATGGAGAAACAACACTACTGATAAAAGCCACGCGTCACGCTCGCATACAGTCAATCTCTGTGGTTTAATACATTTTGAGTTTCGGACACACAATGACACACCCCACTCTACGATAATTTATGTTTTGCAACTTTTAAGGGGGGCCAAGCGTGACGTATCTCGACGGATAGCGTGGGGCGCATTAATGAAGTTTGTATAAAAATATTGTCTTCTTATCTATGAATGGTATCTGATTGTTTTCTGGGGAAAGAAATGCATTTGGCAACTGCTATTGAATATAAGATTTGAACATTAGTCTTTTACAATTGATGCAATACAATCTTCTAAATCCGTACTAGCTATAAACTTTATTCTAAAAGCATAGTTAGTCGTCTATTATAAACCACTAAAATGGTAATGGATTATTTTTAATACTCACAATTTTAATATAATTTCATCTGATAGAAATAAACACGCTGGTAAACACTTCGTACGTAATATGGTGAAAAATCCGTCATAGTGGCATAATCAGACGAATCGTGTTCCAGGGTCAGTCAGTGTATATCCAACAACTTCAGGCGGCAATATTCTGCTGACCGTCAAGGGATGCAATGTCAATGGGTTACACTGTGATTTATCTTCACTGTGTTTTACTGAATGGTAGAGCCACGCTATGGACAATTTTGTCCACAGCGTGAATGGGCCGGTGCGTCCGGGTCGTTACCGTTGTCTCACAGAAAACCGAAGTAAAGTAGCAGCTTGCTGCTGCGTTTCGTACGGTGAGTGAGATATCCGGAGGCCCAAATCTTCAAATCCCCTTTCCTTTAAGGTCGGCAAGGCGCCCGTGATTCTTTTGGTATTGAGGGCGTACATGGGCGGTGGAGATAACTTACCATCAGGTGACCTACTTGCTCGTTTGCCGGCTTATGCTATCGAAAAAAAAAACTTAACATCAGTCACATGTACCCACTTTGCCATGCCAGGATAAAAAAATGTTATAAATGTTTGACGTGATTATAATAAGATCAACTACATTAGCCATATTATACTCTTCAATCCCAAATCGGCCCCCTCCCCTTCCCAATAAGGACGGCAACGCGCCCATGATTCTTCTAGTACTGTGGGCGTACATGGGCAGTGGAGATCACATACCATCAGGTGACCCACTGGCTCGTTTGCCGGCCTATGCAATAAAAAAAACCCAGCAGTCGAGCTCTCCAAACAACAATATTAAAGAATAACACGCTACTACCTAAATTAACAATTTCAAGTGGGTGTTAAAAAAAGCTGCACAAAACTACATAATTTTCAATTAGCACTAAACACGTGGTTACCCCACAATAAGCCCTTATTGGCGATAGATGCAACAATTAGGGCGGGCCACGCGGCAGGGCTTACGGTTCATACTTTCCTTTTAAATAATTACCCCGGTAGCAGATGATACGGATTAGCCCCGCACACCCAGACCTTGTTGTGTACACGCCTTGACAAAGTATGAAAAGTTAAATCCCCTGTCGATAATACGAGTATTAATTTATGTATTGGTCTATGATAAATTATTGAGTATTAAACTAATTATCGACATCAATGACGGTATTGGTGTAATTTTTCGTGTACTTATACTGTTCATTAACGTTATTTATAGCATAGGCCGACAGACGAGTTAGTAAGTCACTTGATGGTAAATGATCTCCATCGGCCATGTACGCCCACAATACCAGAAGAATCATGGGCCGACCTTAAAGGAAAAAGATATTTAAGAGATTGGGAACGGGAGGGGGATTTGGGCCTTCGGTTATCTCACTCACCGTACGAAACGCAGCAGCAAGCCGCTACTTTACTTCGGTTTCGGTTTATCAAGTCATTGCCAAGTAGCAGAAGTAAGTAGCAAAATCCTATAGCCTAAGGATTCAACACGAGATGATTACATGTAAGAAGGTAGAAAACTCTTCGAGACAACAAAACGCAACGAAACATGCCAAGAACAAAGTATTATCTACAGAACAAAGGACGGCTTATAAGCTTATTACTTTGCAAAACTGAGCCTTGCTTGTCGGGATTTGCGTTCATGTTGATATTTCGTACAACTGTAAAAGTCGCTTCAATTTTGTGGAAACAAAATAGATGATTTAGAAATACAGCTATTAATGTTAGTATTCGGATGGTAAATATCAATTATCTGATGATAAGCGGCACTCCTGTTCATAAACAGTAGCAACACCACTTACAACTTTGAATTACAAAGTGCGTGCAACTATTTTTGTTTTTCCTGGCACGGTAAAGTGACTACGCTGGACCTGATGTTAAGTACATACATATGCACGCACGCCTGTAATCCTCGAAGGGGTAGGCAGAGTTGTAACCAGTACACCCACTTTTCGCCGAGCGTATCTCCGTCCCACGATGTGATAAGGAGCAAGCCTATCGTCATACCGGGCACAAATTCCCGACTCCGGCCTGATACTGAGCATTTCGTAATAGAAAAACCCAATACCACTTTACCCGACCCTGGGATCGAACCTGAAACATCAGCGTTAGCTTAATCGTAACACGTACGCATTACAACTGCGCCACTGTGGCAGTCAGATGTTAAGTACAGTACAGTTCAAACATTATGTCCCTCAACGGTCGGCTGAATTAAGCCGGCCTGAAGTTACTGGATACACTAGCTGATCTCGGAACGCGACTCGCCTGAACGAGTAACTATGGCGGATTTTTAATAGCTCATAAATTATAGTAACCTAACTGATTCCTTAATACTGCCTCGTTGGCGCAGTTGTAATGCGTACGCGTTACGATTGAGTCTAACGCTGAGGTCTCAGGTTCGATCCCCAGGTCGGAAATGCTCAGTATCAGCCTGGAGTCTGGAATTTGTGCCCGGTATGGCGATAGGCTCGCCCCCTATCACATCGTGGGACGGAGATACGCTCGGCGAAATGTGGGTGTACTGGTTACAGCTCTGCCTACCCCTTCGGGGATTACAGGCGTGAGGGCGTGTGTATGTATGATTCCTAAAGATGAATGAAATACGTACAATAAATCATAATTATTCGTAAACACACACTTTGTATTCAAATCTACATGGATGTAAAATGTTTTACGGCAAACGCGCAAGTAAGATTAGGCAATAAAGGTAATGAAAACCTATAATTCCAGAGAAACTGTGGATACGTTGCCTACCTTTAGAAAAGTAATGGAATTAGGGAGGTGGTGAAATTGTTTTTAGACCTCATGTCCGCACGAAACCCAACAGCAAAACTCACGTGAGTTAATTGCGTAACTAATGGAGAAAATACCTTCATCTCCATCCGAAAACTAATCTAAAACGTACACATCAATCCTAATGAACACCTCCACACAAATTCTAGCTTCATTTACTACAACACATTCATAATATGTAAATAAACAGCTATTAACTCGGCACTTAACACGATTAGACTGAATATTGGCTATACGGGAAGCTTTGGTAATCACATTATACGTTACTTAGACCGGCGCTCTATCAATTTAGTTCAGATATTGACATCCCAATGGCGATATGTTATCCATCAAAATGTCGTTTATCTCAGATATGTCATTGGGGTGATAAAATAACACCTTCCATGAGAATATGGTTGCCAATAGATATAATATTTCTATAATGGATTTTCAGACACTAACTGCTGATATATTTCCTTTCCTTATGAGGACCAAGAAAGACTACAAAGTAAAGTATTTACACCTTAATCTGACTAAATATATATTTTACGAGACAAATACCAATGTTCAAAAATTCAACATGAGTTATGAGAAAATACGTGAACCGATTGCAATTTATAATAGTGTGCAGTGTATAGGATTGTCTACATCACGAATAGGTCGACTCGACCGGCTTGTTACCACTGTGTGAGACAACATAATTATAACATATAATTAACAGCGATGCGAACGTTGCACGCTTATTCTGTGACAATTTGTTCGAGTTTGCCGTATTCGGGTAAAAAAGGTGATCTACTTCTTCGTTTGTCGGCCTCTGCTATAAAAATAAAGGTCTGTTAAGTAGCAGTTCCACCTTTCATTTAATCATTGTTAATAGGCAATTGTGGTTTTATCAGAAAGATCGCCAGCTTAGTTTCCTATTTATTTTACATAAAAAGGAGCGCTTGCTTCTACACAAAGGAGTTTAATATCGCTGAATCAAGTAATACCGAAAGGTCTTGCACCTTAGCATGGGTATTTAAGGAATCTAATCTTCGCTCCCTTGCCGACTACAGTTACTTTATAAAGCTTTCCAACAAAGGTTATCTAAATTGCCTCTTGATTGTATATAGACTGGATATTGCTGTACATTTAACGGTATGAATGGAATTTATTCATCAATTGTCTTGTGTTTCTGTGCTATGAATATATCTTCTTATTTCACCTGCCCTTTATTCCACTCGTATGGCTTGTAGTTTTTACGACCGGCCTGCCTGACGTTAACCCCTCTAGGAAGAAAACACCCAGACCCAAAAAACATTTCTTTCGATGCGGAGATCGAACCCCCAGGATGTCCTTCCACAACTGACTACTTGCATACTGCGTCACAGTGGCTCAAATGTTAAGATCCGTTCAAATCGCCTTCACCTTCCCAATCCCCATTCGACCTACGCATCCATGATTGTTCTTGTATTTTGGGTGTTTAAAGTCCTTGGAGATCATTTACCATCAGGCGACCCTCCTGCTATACCGATGGCTGACTATAAAAAAGTAAATATGAAGTTACTGATGATTTTATTTTAAAATATTATATGTCAAATGTAAAACTTGTATAGCACCTTCGCAAGATAATGGGCTGCGGAAAGGAGGTATAGTTGATAAAAATGGAACGCCATCTTTCACTGACGCGGTATGAGCATGGTAATATACTTCTGCCACTGTAATAATTCTACTGAGTTATTTTTCTTTTATGACCAGACTATTATAGATATAGTGTGAAAAACGATGCATAAGAATTGCAAGGTACATCGATTGCAAGGATATTTGTATTTTAAGAAGATAGTGATAATTTAATTATGTTTTTATTTCTACGGCCAAGCTTACGTGCTTGCACACTGCTGTGTTCCGGTTTGAACGACTTTGCACCCAATGTTATTACGGGGCATTATGAAAATGAACATCTTGTGTCTCAGGATGACGATCGAAGTGCAGTGCCACGCAGTGCTTTGTAATTTGAAGTTCGGGATCGTGTAGGAACGGTTGATAAGCAGTCGTGTCGCTTACCATAAAGCGAGTGGCTTGCTCGTCTCGTCATTCGGCTGTATAAATAAAAAACACTTTTGTGTCGGTTTGAAGGACATTGAAGCCAGTTAAATTATTGCCTTTGACTGGGGTGACTAGCGGAGTCCAATGTCATGCAGTGCTTTTAAAGTTCTGTGTGGTGTTGCGTCTGTTTATGTGCAGACGTGACACTTATATTACCACCAGGCGACTGACAAGCGCGTTTCGTCATTAAAGCTAATAAAAAAAAGTGGAGATATAATGTGATTTATTGATATAATTCTTTATGAATAGTGCAGTTTAAGACCAACTTTCCAAATATTTTAAAGCTATTGATTATATACATAAATGTTTTGGATGTCAACACATTTTGCCGTATTCAAACCTTCAGAAACCCTGACGCAAAGTATGATATTGATAAATTGTAATAGCATCGACTCTAAATGGGTTAATTTTATTTTATCTTTTCTTGAGTCATTTTAACTGAACTCCCTTCATTGGTCTAGTGGAAGCGTAATCAGGGTAAGAAACCGCGAGATGTTTAGGCTCAAATCCTAGGTCGGGTAACCACAATTTGTGTTTGAGCTGTCTATTCGAAAAAACACATAGAAGTTGACCAAGATTAAAATTTTGTATCCGGTATGTAGACAGACTCGCCTCCTATCACATGCGAAGGAAATAAGCTCGGACTAAGTCATGGATTCGCAAGTTGCACTTCTGTCTACCTTTACGTGGATTCAGCCGTGATCTTATTATGTAAGTATGTACGTATTGTTGAGTAGAGCCACGCTGTAGACAATTTTATGTCCATCATGAATGGGCCGGCTTATTATATGCTATAAAAACAAATTAGTACTATATATTGTATGACTACTGTATATTTTAAAACAATCTAGTTATGCATCCCCCTCACTCTTCCGTCCTGGATTAAAGACGGCTTACTCTTCACAAGTGCATGCACTTCTACGTATGTAGAGTAGGTCTACAAGATAACCAGGTGTCGGACCACCTACATTAGGTGAGCGTTAAGATATGTTTATTCACCTTTATATTCATTAGAATTAAAGCCTCACAATCGGCTACACGTCTTTTATTATTTTATTATCCGTTTAAAGTGCTCCCTAAATTTGACTATCTGAACCCCTCCATTTTTCCTTTCAAATCAGTCACCATGTGTTTATAGTGACTGCAATATGATTTGCGCATCAAAAAGACACCCCTTTGCTGTGACGTCACCACGAGCTGATCACTCACAGCAAATTAAAGTTTTTCCGCCCGTTTGAGTTATTGCACGGAATTGAGTGGGGGCACGTCTGCTCTCGCGTCTAGACGCTCGCAGACAAGTTTGAAACAATTAGTCATCGGATTATATTGTTTGCTTGGAATTATATACAATATGTAACAAAAACCCTGTTGGGCGTTTAACTGTGATATCAGAATCGCTATTCAAACGTAATGAAATAACTCGCATACGAAAATGAGACTATAAAAGTAATCATATTTATTTTTTATACTTTAATTATTCATTGTTTGTATACCGTATTTCGATTGTTTACCTATTCAAGAACGATGACTCGGAGCCAGAGCGAGATAGCAAGTTGCGGCGTCTACGTACACCAAATGCGCCACGCCGCGTGCGCGCCCGGCTTCGTCAATACCGGGCATAATTTCAGACTCCGGCTTGATATTATTATTAGTATTAGTATTTCGTAATAGAAAAACTGAATATCACTTTTACCCGACTCGGAGATCGAACACGAGACCTCAGCACGCAACGCAATATAACTACACTAGCTTTTGCTCGAGGCTCCGCCCGCGTCTATTGCCTTTTCTGGGATAAAAAGTATGTCCTAATCCATGTCATGGTCTATCAGTGTGCCATATTTCATTTAAAATCGTTAAGCCGTCATGGCGTGACTGACTAACAAACATCCAAATTTCATCATTTTTAAATAGTAGTAGGATCACATATCATTTCAGAGTGATGCATACTTTTCGAAGGGCACATACATTTAACATTAATGTAATGGTATCGCGTGTTTGTTTGTCCAGCCCGCGGAATACAAACAGGGGACGCTGGATTATGACGTTAGTCTAATTGAACCGCCTATTTGTGCCCAAAAACAACTGCCCCTTGCTACGTGACGGAGCATTCAGTATGCGTTTTATGTGGAAGGATTAAGACAGGATTAATAATTGCTTTCGTCTAAAATGCGCAGAAAATCTAATTTTTACTTGTTTGATTCTCGATTTTTAGAGTTTAGGACAAAATATTACAACAGAGTTGTAATCAAAATAAGAAAATAAAGTTTTCGAATACATTTTCTAATCAACTGATTTTAAATTCTTTCAGTATCTATATAATATTTGGTTGGGCTTGTAAATAGCCCAACCACGAAACGAGCCAAGGGGCTCGAACACGCAGAACCGCCTATGCGTTCCCTCAAGGCGAGCACAACGTAAGGCACTGGGTCTGCGCGAAAAAATGTACCACCAACCTGTAGTCCAGAGCCGGGCACACCACTCCGTGAACGTCAGGCAGCTCGCAGACGGCGCTCCGCTGATCTCCACGGGCCGTGCGCCGGGTGAAGCGTAGCGAAAAGTCGATGGTGGCGACGAAACGAACTATGACGACTGGTGTCGGTGCATAATGTGTCCGTGTAGCGAGAGAAAAGTATATGGAAGAATAGTGTATTAAACAGAAAATGGTAACTCGCAAGTGCGAAGAAAACCGGACGAAAAAGTATAAGAGATGAAAGGTAATTTTTAGAGTAATGAAAAGAAGTGATTTGAAATACGATGTGAATTTTTAAAAAAGATGTGACGTTTGCCTGCCCGTATCAAATCAACGGAGCACGCAAACGAGGCCGGCGGCCACGGAGGTGATAAGCCAGCTCTCGTCAAGCAGGTTGGATAGAACAATTCTACCCAGACTATGCCCACGCCGATTGATCGTCCTAAGGGTACACCAGGCGGCTCAACCATACTCCCGGCCTTGGAAGTTCCCAGAACTTTCAAAAGAAAGAAAAAATAAATAAATAAACTCAAAGTTAACCGTGTTATGTTTTATATATTAAATTCTACATGCTCAAAAGGAGCTAAAAATAAATAAGAGACCTTAATTCGGCTGAAGCAGAAACCTCGATCTTTTCATCCATCGCGCGAGATTCAAGAATAATGAAATTAAAAAGCAAATGTAATGATGCTGAAAAAAAACAACTTTAATTAAATAATAAATTATTGAGTTGGCACTGGGTACAATTTTACAATTGGCCGTTTAAAAGTGCCAAACTTAGTTCTTACCAAAGCAACGCGGACGACACCATTGCCTGGAAAAACATCACTTATAACGCCTAATGGCCAAGACAAAGGCGGCACGTTATCCTGACCTAACAACACTACGGTCCCAACTTTAACCGGATGATCGTCAGTTGCCCACTTCTGCCTGACTTGAAGAGTGTGCAAATACTCAACACGCCATTTCCGCCAGAAACCTTGAACCAAATTATCCAACAAGTGCTTTCTACTAGACAAATTAACAGGGTCAGCTGGCAAATCCGGTGCAGGAAGATACTGTAACGGTGTTGACATAATAAAATGTGCCGGAGTTATTATTTCTGGGTACGGATCAGAAGATACCACGTTTAATGGGCGAGAGTTCATAATACACTCAATTTGTGCTAACACCGTTTGCAACTCTTCGTATGTCAATATCTGGTCGCCTATGACACGGAATAAATGTGTTTTTAAGCTTTTTATATTCGATTCCCACATTGAGCCGAAATGAGCAGCTCTCGGAGGTATCATTTTCCACTCAACACGACGACTCGATAACTCGTTCTTTATAACAGACTGAAATTCACTGTTTAAAAGAAGTCGATACAACTCGTTCAACTGAGCTCGAGCGCCTACAAAATTGGTTCCATTGTCCGAGTACAAATATGACACTGGTCCACGCCTAGAAATGAAACGCTTAAATGCATTTAAAAAGGAATCTGAAGTCAAATCCGAAACTAGTTCAATATGTACGGCTTTAACAACCAGACACACAAAAAGACATATATACGCTTTCTGAGCATGATGGCCTCTGCGGCGCACAAGAGTAATGCGTATAGGGCCTGCATAATCAACTCTAGTATGAACAAAAGCTTTTGCCTCCATGATACGGTATGCGGGCAAATCCGCCATCTTCGGAGTAGTATGTACAGGACTTAAACGAAAACATTTATTACATTTCCTTATTACAGCTCTAACAGTTGTTCTAGCATCTAATATCCAAAACCGCTGGCGTAAAATCGAAATAAGAAGACCAGGACCCGTGTGACAGTTCATATAATGGTAATGACGTATAATAAGGTCTACTATATGATCATGTTTCGGAAGGACTGCCGGATGCTTAACTTCGAAAGGCAAATCTGACAGCGAAAGCCGACCTCCAACACGAAGTATACCACTTTCATCCAAAAAAACAGACAAGTTTTGCATTTTCTTAGAAGGTTTCTTCTTAAATTTCATAAGAGACATATCTTCTTGGAAGTGAACAAATTGAACTGCCCGAATCATAGCATTCTCAGCGATGATTAAATTCGGTACAGTTCTTGTAGAATAACTTTCTTAGCAAAACGCAAAATATAAACAACAATACGTAACAATTTATCCCATGACGAAATACGACGAGATAAATCATACAGGATTGGGAAATCATGTTGCTCAAGTTTAGAAGTTAAAACGCTCGCTTTTAATTCGGGTAATACTTCGAGATCATTAGCAGAGAAACTTTTTATGGGCCACCCGGAAGACGGACCACGAATCCATGATGGACCGTTCCACCACAAATCATTCGAAAGGAGCTTAGAAGGCATAACTCCACGAGAAAGACAATCGCTAGGATTTTCGGAACCTGCGACATGATAAAAATGCCGTGCCATCAAATTTTCTTGACATTGGGCAATACGATTACTGACAAATATAGACCAGCGATGTGGAGATGAGTGAATCCACGAGAGAGCAATGGTCGAGTCTGAAAACGCATATATACCTGCAATAGGTAAGCGAGGTTTATAAGTGTCAAGCACAATTTTCACCAACTTTGACATCAAGAGAGCAGCACATAACTCTAAACGAGCAAGAGTAGTATCTTAGTCGGCGAAACCTTTGATTTCGAGCACAACAATCTGACAGTAATATCACCTGCAGAATCAGTAGTGTGCAAGTAAACTGCAGAACCATAACCGTTCATACTTGCGTCACAAAATGCAACTAAGTTCACAGAGCAACCTACGAAAACACCTATATGACGTGGAATTCTAAGTGTTTGCAATAACGGGAACTCTTGAATCAGACTATGAAAACGAAGAACAATATTCTCAGGAGGAGTATCGTCCCAATCTACATTGCATAACCACAGCTCTTTAATGAGCAATTTGGCATATAAAATCACGGGGGCAACTAAACCCAAAACATCAAATAATCTCGCCACAACAGAAAGTATATTTCTCTTAGTACATTTAGTTTTCCCGCTATTTATAATAAAAGAAAAGTTATCATCAACTGGATCCCATGACAGACCAAGAACTTTCAATGAACTATTTAGATCACCAGAAAAATCTACACTACTACAATGTGAATCAGGTAAATTCTCCATAAGAGTGGGAGAATTGCTTTTCCACTTTATTAAATCAAAGCGGCCCATTCTAAACATAGCAATCAAATGTTCCACAAGACTGGTAGCACTAACCTCGTCGGGCATAGAATGCACCAAATCATCCATATACATATTAGAAGACACTATAGCAGCCGCTTCAGGGTATGTAGCACTCATATCTTCGGCCAACTGGCGAAGCGTGCGCATAGCTAAATACGGGCTTGACTTCAAACCAAAAGGAACTCTATTGAATTGAAAGGTACGAATTACCTCATTCCCACTAAAACGAAACAAAATCTTTAAGAATTTTCTGAATTCTGGTAAAACACCTATCTGTAGGTACATTTGCTTAATATCAGCCGACATGGCGACTGAGAACAATCTAAAATCCAACAATAACAGAAATAAATCCGTCTGTAAATTAGGACCTACATGCAATACGTCATTCAATGATACGCCGGTGTGAGTCTTCGCACTAGCGTCTAACACCACTCGAGGCATAGGTTTATCCGACCTAGTAACAGCGTGATGAGGTATGTAATAACCTTCCTTCAGTGACATCCACAACCGGAACTTCAGATAAAAAACCATTATCAATGTAATCCTTTATTACCGCATTATATTTTTCTTTCAAAGGAAGATCATGCTTCAGCTTCCTTTCTAAAGCTATAAACCGACGATGTGCAGCACCTCGAGAATCACCCAACTCTGAAGGGTGCTTAAGGAAAGGAAAGCGACAGAATACCGGCCCTCATTATCACGCGTAACCGAAGCGATGAATAAATTTTCGCATTCAGTCTCCTCAGGGCTCAGATATTTCACCTGAGGAATTTCTTCCAGTTGCCAGAACTTCTGCACCAGATCACTCAAAGCAACACCGGTGAACGAAGAATTATTCCTAAAATTAGGTATATCACCCATCAGCACGTAACCGAACGCGGTCGACAAAGCAGGTGGAGAACGAGATCCTGACTCAATCCTCCCTCCCAGAAAAATATGCGGAAATAGCTGAGCACCTAGAATCATGTCAATACTTCCGGGAACATTCCAAGTAAGATCAGCCATCGGAAGGCCCGACAAATATGACATATTGTCATCACTAATAAAGTACGATGGCAACTTATCCGTAAGACAGTGTACCACCAGTGCATGAATGCAATATTCATGCTCAGAATGAATACGAGATTCAATATCAATGTATGCATAACCACAAAGCGGTTGTGAAGCTAAACCAATCCCTTTGACAAAAGAGTTACTCAAAGGGGTTATGGGTATATTAAGTATTTTACAACACTCAATGGTAATCAGATTATTCTGAGAACCATTATCTATCAAACATCTTACAATCTGTTTATTATTGCTACCTCTAGGCCTAGCATATATCTGCGCTGTCGCCAACAGAATAGCAGAAACCGAATGTGCATTTGCATTAAATGACATAGACGGGCTATGCGATAACGCGATAACACCCGAAGATGAAACAGGTGTGTCACCTGCATCAGTAGAGGCGCAAATAGCGGCACGCGAACTTGCTTGCTGAGGTAAAACATTCACGGTCTCTGCCGGAGGCGGAAGCGACACTTGCGGAAATGAAGAAGAATTATTATTATATTTATCAAAATGCAACAATGTATGATGACGTTTATTACACAAACTGCAAACAGAAGTTGAAGAACAATTCGAAAGTATATGATTAATGGCCGTTCCCAATAATAATCTTCAATTTCACGATAGATAGCTATCGTCAAACATCCGTATTGTTCTATCTATTGCTTGGAATCGTCCCTATTTTTTAGATATGCACGTCGGATACTATGATAGCAAAAGATAGGCAGTCTATCTGGGCCCTCTTGTACGTTATGTTCATACAAGCTGAGAAAGAAGAACTATTGTATAATTTATATAAAAAAATATGAAGATATGATTTAGATTAGAAATATAAGTTTTAATTTAACATTTATCTATAATTCTTATTTTTTACCACTGTTAATGAAATACTATTAACGAGAAATACTTATTATGTTGCAAAACACAATGTAATAACGAAACGTTTAACTGTCAATACATTACAGCTCTGAATACAAGTCCTTAGATCGAAAATCCCAAGCGAATTTGGGGGATTTTACTGAAGTGGGGTGGTTATTTTGTTCGTATTAACAAATATTTATATGTCTCTTGCACTTAATTTAATTATGAAAACGGTGCATTATTTTTATTTATGGGAATTTTAGATTTTTTTTATATTTTCTTTTAGATTTTTACTTAATTTATTTAGTTTTTTGTATTTCAGTGCAAGTGCCATGTAAGCCTTGTATACTCATGGCTATTTCTTCAAAATGCGTTATTTATTTCGTTTTTTTACAGCTGAGGATATCTGTTTATCGGTCAAAATCTACCGATAAAGAAAAAACTAAATAACTTTATCGACAGATAGCACTTATATTGGGACGCTTGAACTGTCATTTTCATAGTGTTGTATATCTGTAGTCAGCTATCAGTCCTCTCATCGGTAGACAGCAATGAAGAATAGGATTACCTATCATTAGTAAGTTTATTGGGACGGTAAAACGGAAAATAGATAAAATTTTCTATCGCCGGTATAGCAAAACTAGAGACAGACAGAATATAGGGAACGGCCATTAAACTACAACAATTAACACAGCCAGATTTAGATTTTATAAAATCATATCTTAATTGCGGTGTATGCAAATTCTTAAATTGAACACATTTGTAAAGAGGATGCACAGACTCATGACAGCACGGACACATTTTAATAGACTGAATAGCTAAACTGCCATTCTGACGCGAAACAAACGAACGAGGATGAGTATCCTTGCTACCACGAGACGACCCAGCAGAAGCTGAATGCCTACTCGCATTACCACTATCAGCATTAGGGCGCGGATTCGAATGTGTACCCGAACGTTGCAAATTTTTCGTTTGATCTTGTATAAACGCTATCAACTCCATAGAAGACGGAATCTTCTTGTCCCGCACTGTCAACTCAAATGTCTGCACAACTTGACAATCTAATTTCCGCAAACCACATTGCAAAAAAATGAAATCTAGAAGATCATCAATATCTATCAGTTTCAAAGCAGCAATTGACGCTGCATATTTCTCACCGAACATCTCTAAACTGCTAGCTGTGTTGTTACATGATTTTAAATCGAAGATATTATTCAAATAATACGAACCTAGCATCCGTACATCCTGGTATTTTTTAACTAAATCATCCCAGATTATCTGATATGTTTCTCCCGTAGGTACAATACCTGCAGTAATTTTAATAGCATTATGAGTAAGCTTGCCTATGAGATATTGCACACGCTGCGAATCAGACAGTTGAGGATTGTTATGAATGTTCGACTTAAAAGATTCGTAAAATAACGGCCAGTTTTCTGCGCGACCATCGAACGATGGTATATTAATCGATGGTAGCTTAACAGGCGATTTCAATTTAGAACTATTTCCGGAACCTGACTCAGAGCCTAAGACGCTTGTTATATTGTTCCGCACTCGTTTAACACGCGTGTATAAATCCTCGAATGCAGATAACTCAAGGTAATTCGGTTCTAATTCAGGATTTTCCTTAAATTGAAGTTCCACTATACAGTCTAGAATATTCTCAAATCTATCCCGTAAGTCATCGACAGTTTCCGATTCAGCCATAAAATTTTCACTAGATTTTAAGTCGAAACCGGTCACTTTCGTTGATAACGTGAAAATGCGGTTCATCCGCTGAAAAATTAATTCTTTTTTAGTTAATAAAGATGCTAAATTTATGGAAGCCATATTCGAATGACAAGGGGAAAAAAACGTATTTAAAAAACTGGAATAGTATCCGTAACTCAGAAGGACCAAAACTATGGTTGGGCGTGTAAGTAGCCCAACCACGAAACGAGCCAAGGGGCTCGAACACGCAGAACCGCCTATGCGTTCCCTCAAGGCGAGCACAACGTAAGGCACTGGGTCTGCGCGAAAAAATGTACCACCAACCTGTAGTCCAGAGCCGGGCACACCACTCCGTGAACGTCAGGCAGCTCGCAGACGGCGCTCCGCTGATCTCCACGGGCCGTGCGCCGGGTGAAGCGTAGCGAAAAGTCGATGGTGGCGACGAAACGAACTATGACGACTGGTGTCGGTGCATAATGTGTCCGTGTAGCGAGAGAAAAGTATATGGAAGAATAGTGTATTAAACAGAAAATGGTAACTCGCAAGTGCGAAGAAAACCGGACGAAAAAGTATAAGAGATGAAAGGTAATTTTTAGAGTAATGAAAAGAAGTGATTTGAAATACGATGTGAATTTTTAAAAAAGATGTGACGTTTGCCTGCCCGTATCAAATCAACGGAGCACGCAAACGAGGCCGGCGGCCACGGAGGTGATAAGCCAGCTCTCGCCAAGCAGGTTGGATAGAACAATTCTACCCAGACTATGCCCACGCCGATTGATCGTCCTAAGGGTACACCAGGCGGCTCAACCAATATTAATAATAATAAGACGAGGCGAGCGTTTGTGTGATCCAAGAATACCTTTATGTTTTGGGTCTGGGTGTTTTTACACTGTATTACAAAGCACTACATGGCACTAGACTACGGGAGTCACCTTGAGACATAAAGTACTAAGTTTCATAATGCCCAGTACTTTCACTGGCTTCAAACCGAAACTATAGTTCTTACACTCTGCTGATTGGTGGCAATTATACTGAAAAATAAAATAAACAATGTGCGTCGTATACTCGTACATGAGTAGGTTGCACCTCATCTGCTTGCGCTAGCACGTATGGTTTAACAGGCCCATTAGAGGGACACATGAGAGCCAATGGTCTCACTACGGAGAAAGCTCAAGATCGGGCGAAATGTAAGTATTTAAGTAAGAAGGGAACCATGGCGCTAAACCGGGATAACGTCCAAAACATGAATGACGTGTAGCTTGGCATGCATACACATAAGCAGTAATAGCTTAACGAGGAGTGGTACGAACTGTCGAGACGAAAGTCGCAGGTTCTAACTTTTCATATTACGTGTGTATTCATTGTCAATTATCGATCTTTAAAGGCGAAGCAAACATCGTGAGGACACCTGCATACTTGAGAAGTTCTCTTAAGAATTTAGAAAGTATATAAAGTCTGCCAACCCGCATTAGGTCAGCGTGATGGACCTCTCATACAGTAGAGGAGGCCCGTACACAGCAATAGGACGTGTATAATACAGGGCTAGTACTATTACCGACTTCTTGGCATGCATGCACACATCATTTGTCTGACATCAATATATAATAGAAATATTTGCAGACCACTTACTTAGTTTATAAATGTCTAAGAACGGTTAAAATGGCTGCTTTTGTTAAAGTTTCTAGAAATTATTTTACAAACCGACACAAGTTAATTCCTTTTAAATTAAATGATATAATGAAAAGGTTGTAGAAAGCAAAGTAAGCGCTTGAGAGCCGCTTGTTCGCTACATCTTTGCGACCTTTATCCTCTAAGAAGGTTGTCAGTATTTAAAATCACCTCAAAGGGAAGTAAAATTACCCTGTTCGCGGCAACTAGTTCACTAAGATATTAATTATTATTAGTCCTTAGAAATATATTAGCTTGGTGAATGGTAATTACAAGTAAAATTTCCCGTCGAAAATAGGTAAAAATCAAAATAAAGTAAGTATCTATTTTATTAAATTCTAGTATTATCTAGTGTTTTACCTACATTTATTATTTTACAATCTTCTTATAGATTGAGTCTAACTTGAATAAGTTTATATCAAGTTGTAGCTGTATATTTGTTTTCGATTCGAAAATACACACGTGTTGCCCGGGATTGGAATTTGTCGCCCTGTATGGCGATAGACTCGCCTCCGTGAAAATAAGGTTAGCGATCCGTGGATGTAGCTCTAGTTGCACCTATGCCAACCCCTTCCGTGATACAGCTGTGAACTTCTGTGTTATGTAGATGCCAAGGTAATCCATCTAAACCGCCCACTATACGAGTAATCTTAGACTATAGTTCATCTACGTTTTATAAAGACACAGTTAGAGTAATTATGTTGGTAGTGCATCAAAAGTAATTTAAAAAATCTAAATAACTTACAATGCCTTCAACTCTGGCGCAATTTAAATCATTTGCGACCAATATTACGCTCTAATTGACTCTCGACATCGTCTAAATATTGTGTTTAGACCAATTTTCGTACAAAATTCACGGCTATTTCGAGCGAAAGTACGGCATTAAGCGTGACCAAACACCATTCAATTCGTGACCCCAGCGCAGATGGTCAAGCAATTGACCGGATCTCTTTCAAACGAACACCTAACCGAATATTGGCTACCGACAGATGTTGTTTGGTTATCAATAAAATGCCCTGTTATTGAGCAAAGTTACTGTAAATTAACTGATAATACGTAACCCAAATTTCTTAATTTTTTGTCCATTAAACTATTCTAGTATAAAAAGAGGTTTCAGATTAAGTGAAGTAAAGAAATTAAAGTTTTGTGCGGATTTTATTCGGTTTTGAAACTTTTCTGCGGGCATATTTAGGTTTTTAAGAAGGAAAATCTTTTGAGTATCTTAACAGTTTTTTTATGTGCAATCATAACATTGTAAAAGAAAAATGTTGATCGCAGTAATACATGAATTTTCGTAATAAAACCGTACCGCTGCCACCATTATGAGTCATTTTCAAAACAATAATATAAGTTGTTTGTAATTGGTAGTTTTAAAAGTTGTTTATATTCGTATTTTATTTTTTATTTAATCATTTCTGTATTGTTTACAGATTATAAAAAAAAATCTTCATAAGAACACAACATAAAAATATATAAATATTTTTAGACTTTCACGATCTGTATATAAAGGTACTATATTATTTAAAAAGTGTTTAATTGCGTAATATGACAGCCTCTGTGGCGCAGCGGGCGAGTAGCAGCAGCAAGCCGTTACTTTAAGTCACTTTTCTGTAAGACAGTGGTCTGCCGAGTCCAGCCGGCCCATTCATGCTGTAGAGAAAACTGTCTAAAGCGTGGCTCTAACACTCAAATTGAAAGAATTACCCCATCTGAATATCGAGATCAGGAATTCATGATTCACAACCGACTAGATGAAAAGGGTAATGTGGTATAGTCCAATTTGTAACATGTCAAAAGCATGTCCAATCGATAGGTTTGTGCGGCTTTGAATGGACCGTGACACGTCGTGTAACCCAACAATGCGATTTCATATCACACGACACAATACATTTGCGAGCTCAGCAAATGTTACAATGGTTGCGTAAATCAAAATTTTGTTGACGTGTGTAAATGATTATACTTGTGTTAGTTTGAAAAATTATTATTACAGATTTACGGAATTTACTACCGTCATTAGCCGGGTCGTTCCCACTATTAGAGAAAATAAATTGATAAAGAAATTTTAATAATAATAACAATGCCTCGGTGGTGTAGTTGAAATGCGTACGCGTTACGACTGAGCCTGACGCCGAGGTCTTGGATTCGATCCCCGGGTCAGGTAAAAGTGATATTGGGGTTTTCTATTACGAAATGCTCAGAATCAGCCCGGAGTCTGGAATTGTGGCTCTCCCCCTGGCTCGCCCACTATCACATCATGAGATGGAGATACGCTCGGCGAAATGTGGGTGTACTGGTTACACCTTTGCCTACCCCTTCGGGGATTACAGACAGGATTACATACTCAATGTATACATCATGATCATGCATTATATTTACTTCACTGATTAACTTATTTGTTAAATTGGGCCAAAGACATTTCATAACTTTTACGTACTTACCCATGTCTTATCTCTCGACATTTTATTACTTCATTATGTAAGTAATATTTTATCTGCTGAACACAGCTCGCTTATGGCAATCTTAGAGCTATATAAATTATGCAAATCCAGGACGTTTGGCGAGAATTTTCACATTTCATAATGAATCTTTTCGCATAAAAACGACGTGCGCCTTAACTAAAGCAAGCCATAAAACACGAGCCCATGCTTGGACTAAAAGTGGAAATAAAAAAGTAAACGAACACATGAGGTACCCCGGGGAGGTAGTTTGATGGGGTCACGTAGGAAAACTTTTTCGGTATTTAGCGAAAGGGCGGGCACGAATTTTACTGAAATTGAATTATACGAGTTCATGTATTCGAGGAAGGTTACTTACATTTACAACAAAAAACTGTCGCATGAGGACATTTTAACCTGTATTTGTTTTTATTATTTCCTAGATGTTTGATAGTTATTTTACAACTAATATTAGCAAAGAAAAAACGGTTGCTGTCGGAAAAATAGCCAGTCCTAAACCAATTAAGGGTAAGATGATGTTAATATCTACATAGAAGGACTTTTTTGTCAGGTATATTACTTGTATTGTACTAAAATTGAAGTTAAGTGCTTCTGCATTTTTTAAATTTTACTAATCATATGCAACCAATGTTCCATCTTCCGGGCCTGTGTGGCAATTCTCGCGCATTTCGAATTCGAGAAAAATGTCGGATTCGAACTTTTTTCGAATTAAATTCACGTTGAGCTATTCTGGAAATCTCGGGCTCGAAATATCTCGTAGGTTGCTGATAGAGTTACTTCGAATGGTAGAGAGCGTTCGAAACGTAAATGTCGAATACAGATGACAACGTCAACTGTCAAAATATTTAATTTAATTTATTTATAAATTACAATTTTCTTTTTACATTCGCTTTACGATCATACTATGTCTGAAAATGGATAAACAAAGTAAATATTACAAACAACTCGACCCCTATTACAAAATGGGACGGAAAGAATCCCGGCGAAATGTGGGTGTACTGGTTGCAACCAGTACATTAGGTGGTATTCATGTGGGTGTCCACATTAATACAGGTACAGAGGTGTACTTCTGCCTACTCCTACGGTGAATACAGGCGTGAGTGCATATGTGTAGGTATTACAAACAATAAATATGCTAAAGGAAGCTAGCTTGATTGCGTGTTTGATATTGCTGATGATTGCAATTGCTTGTGACTAAGCTTGTGGTACGAGTGTGTCAAGAAAAGTGAATATGGCAATTTAACAAATAATGAAAGATGTATTTATAAACCTATTTATTTCCGAAGTGGTGGTAGTTTATTGAAATATATTAACTTTATGTTCTATGTTTTATTTCCTGTTTTACCCAAGTTTTACCTACTTATTTACTTGCTTAGAGAAGTTAAAATGTCACAGTAAATTAGATGGTTACAAATGACTGATGGATTTTATAGCAGTGAAAGTACTTATTTAATATACTCTAAATCCTGTCTCTACTTTTCTATATTATATAACTCTGTATATTTTTGTAACAAATGCAACAAATTAGAATAATATCTAAATAATTGGAATAATACTTAAATAAACATATTTTTATAGCATATTTTATACCTAGGAATTGGATAATTGAGGGATTGGTAAGGGGATCGGTATTTTGGGCTTCAAATAGTAATTTGGTCTGTATTTTATTTACTTTTCACCAACCCTCCCATTATTTGTTTGCGCCAGTAAGGGCATTTAATTATTCTTAAATTTATCCATCGTTTTTCATCTTCACGCTTAGAAAATATTGGTGAAAATTTTACATTTTGCAGATGTAGATCCGCTTCCACCATTTGGAAGAAAATGCTTCTGCTGGGTACTTGGGTAGTTTTTTTTTGGATTGTATTCATTTTGAGAGCAAAATAAACACAACGAGAATAACATGAAATCTAAACTTAGATAGACTAGGTTTCCCGCTTAAACTTTGATTTCCATATTACGTTCCATTACTGCAAATCTTGGGAATTAGCAATGTAAAAACTTATTTTAAAATTCTTCTCATAATGATTATCTCATTATTTATGTTATAATAATAAAAAAAATACGTATACTACACTTGTTGTAATACGTTATACTTCTAAATATATTTATCAGTATCTTGTTCATGGTAAATTATCGCATGCGATTAAAAATCGCATTACTTACGTTGAACGGAACGCCTCGCGCGCTGTTATGTTTTATAATGGCAACATTTTACCCCTTCGAATAGAGATTTTTACGCATTTTATTTCGATTGTAGCTGAGAATACAAGATTCGAGAAAATTACTTTGACATTCGAAATTTTACAGTAGAGAATCGCTGATTCGAATCCGAGATTATTTCGAGGGAAGTGAGAATTGCCTCACTGGTCACGCACTCAAGAGAAAAATAAGTAGGTACCTAATCTAATGTGGAAACAGGTTTCTATTAATTCATCATACTAACATGTCCACATTTTCGAAATGACGGACATTATGAAAGCGCATTACTTTAATCGTAGTGGTTTTTCTTACTTTTACTAACGAACATTTTCGACATGCAATATTTCATAGCCTATGTTGTCTCTAGAATAGACTAAAACAAAAATTCACCACACGTACCATGTCTATTACATGGCTCGCATCTATCTCAAGAAGATTTTATATGCAATTTCAGACGTCTCGACGTTTAGTTCGGATCCGCCTTTCTGATTTCCAACGTCCTAAACCGTATCCTACGATATTTTATCAATTGATAAATCAAATTTATGTATTTAGATATATGTTATACTTATTGATAATGCTAGGCAAAAACTAAATAAATATTCGAATGATTACCTTGTCTTGTTTTAAAACTGTTCTAAAACTTTTGTATTAAAACTGGTGTTGCATTGAGTGTGACTGTTAAATTGAGATTTAGAATTGCATTAACAGCAGGGAGCTGTCGCTAAATGTCTGTTAGTACCTATTGACCCTATTGTATTAAAAAGTAAGTAAGTACCACATTTCTTATACATTTGCCTTATTTCTATATAAGTTTCAGAAACCAGTGACCTTTAAGTGTATATCTATATTTATTTAGTCACTGCACTTTCAGCCGCAATGGTAGGTTACATATAGAATAATGGGTGGTAGCTATTGTCTATCCGAGAGCCCGTCTGGGTACCACCATTTTCTCTATTTCTGCCGCCAAACAGCAGTGTGTAAGCACTATTTTATTTCGGTCTCAAAAACAGGCCACTGAAATATTACTGGGCATTATGAGACTTAACATTCTACGTTTTAGGGTGCGAGCAAAGTCCAATGTCAAGTTCTAATTGCCGTTGCTTCTGCTTATGAGTAGGCGTAACGCTTACCATCAGTTTCAGTCAAGCGACCACGTATTGTCGTTAATGCTAACAACTTTAAAAAGAAGTAAAGTTTTCAATTCGATATAAATTTTATTTTGAGCTAATGAGTTGCTGAAGAAAAATGGTAAACTCCTCAACGGAAAACCGTAAATGCACCGCGATTGGAGTTTAGAAATTAAGTCGGTTATTAAATCATATTATTTACTTTTTAGATACATATACATACGCACTCACGCCTGTAATCCCGAAGGAGTAGGCAGAGGTGTAACCAGTACATCCACATTTCGCCACGCGTATCTCGGTCCCATGATGTGATAGGGGGCGAGCCTATCGCCATACCGGGCACAAATTCCAGACTCCGTGCTGATACTGAGCATTTCGTAATAGAAACACCCAATATCACTTTTACACGACCCGGGGATCGAGCCCGAGACCTCAGCGTCAGCCTCAGTCGTAACGCGTACGCATTACAACTGCGCCACTTTTATTTATTTACTTTTTCTTGCAACTAATGTAACCACCAGAACATCTTTACTAACGCGTTATTTATCTAAACAAAAGTTCTCAACCCCTTTATTTGGCACGCAATAAACTTTTATGTGGCATTTATTTAAGCAAGTTGACCCTTGCGAACGCGTTTACAAACTTTATAATTTAATTACAACACCCTGGGCTGTCGTAGTCGGTGCACTCAGCATTACAAACGAAGATTTCACAAGTATCTAATGGAAATTTTACCGATTAACTGAAAATAAGTTTTCCGTTGTTCTGTTTTGTAATGAATATTAATTTTTATTGTGTTTCATTTCGTTTTTACCTTTTCATATTTTTTTATTCGTTAAGGAGATTTAATTTGATTTGAAATTAATTAAAAACATGTAATATTATTCTGGTATTTTTTATCCGTGATATTGTGCAAGTTAGTTGTTCCGAAACGTGGCACTTAATTTGTTTCCAAAAGTCTTAATAAATTCTATATTTTATAAAAACTTGTAAATGTAAAATTTTTGATGTTTGTGAGTTTGTATATTTGAATGATGGATTAAATAATAATCAATCATGTAAATATTGTATGATATTTGGTGCACAGGTACCTAGACCACGACTTCGATTAGGAGTAATTAGGACAAGTATAGGATATTATATCCCGGTAGTACCTACATACTAATTATATCCACGTAGGTACATACGACCCACAGTATAGGTATTCCAGATACTACATTCACATGTAAAATATTACTTATAAATATTGACTTCGACTAGTTTCGTATGTTGCAAAATGTTATTATACGTCCATTACCTGGCAAACGATAACACCATAATGTACGACAAAATAAGGACCTAACCACCCTAAACGTAAGTGTATACGGTAAGGCAAGGGTATCCCAAATGTACGCAGTCACTCTCGCCACGCAGCTGGTTCACGCCACACAAATATACGGTAATGGCACTCTAACTACCAGAGTGAGAAGAACATTTCATGAGATTTAAGAACAAATAGGTGTCCAATTAAGATTAAAAAATAAAAATATTTGCGTTTACGCCTTGCTTATGATTTTAAAAAGCGAAATGTGAGCGAATTAATTAAAGAAAAGCTTGACTGGTAAAGAATGCCTCAGGCGTTAAGTTCCCCATTATATATTCTGTTTTGTATATGGTGTAAGAAATAGAAATAATATAATTTGAAAGAGATTTTACTTTTAAATGTTACCGTAAACAGATTTAAATTTTGAAATATTTTTATGAACAGTTCATAACATGGTAGGTAAGTACCTAATTCATATTATAAAATCTGATTTTGCTTTATTCCATAAATAGTTTATATTTTCGAGTTCTCTACTGTAACGTCCCATAACACTTTAAAACATTTGTATCACATGAGAGCAACTTAAACATAAAAAATAAAACCAGACACTAAAACGCCTTATGAAATATAATAAACACTGCTACAACAGCATTCCGGGCACGTCCAACCGCTTCCAACTATAGTGCATTTACTCGGAAACTTAGTAAATAGCATGCATTTTAGCGTACACATGACGCGGCGTGTTACAACTTTGAATACCGAACCTATAACGTTAAAACGCATTGTAACCACTTACTGCATTAGAAGACGAAGTTATTATCGTGTGTTAACATAATGGAAAACGTCTGCTGTGCGAGGTTGCTATAACTAATTATTCAGGCGCTTTGTATGGATACTTGGGGTTATTTTGTGGGTTTCCCATTGTTTTCTTGTAGCCAGTTCCAGATTTATAGTCTTCAAACGACTTCTTGAAAGGTAATTTAATTTTCTCTTTGTGTTTATGTATGATTACTTCACTAGCTGTTGCCCGCGTCCGCCCGTGCAAATGTCAGTTTCTGTGATAAAAGTAGCCTACCTATGTTCTCAATCCTTTCTTAGGAGCCTTTGCATTACACAAACTATCATCTGACCAAATTTCATGATTCTAATTTAAGTAGTTTTTGAGATTGAGTTTTTATAGGTACCTTTATAGATAAAATATAAAGCCCAGGGTGGTCCAAAAGTGCCTATGATCTGATGACTGAGTACTCCGGTTCATGTAAAGTCGGCAACGCATCCATAATTCTTCAGGTACTGTGGATATTCATAGATGGTAAAGAGATCACCTACAATCAGGTGACCCACTTGCTCGTTTGCCGTGATCTGCTGAAAAAAGATAAAATTATATTCCCTTTGTCTATTCTTGGAGCTGTTCTCACATTCTCAGACCAAGTTTTATTGAGATCTGATCAACTGTTTGACATTGTCAAAACGCTGCAACGTTGCGTAGGTATATACTCGTACCTACAGAAAGACAGACTATTATGAATATAGATAAAAATAAATGTCGTTAGACTTTCGCGGTCATTCAGACTAATAAAAAAATGGATTTAAATTAGTGTAGGTAAGACATTTTATTAATATTCTTTAAATGGAACGAATGTGTAACAATAACCGTGGATAAGTATATGTGATAGAAAAATATTTCACAAAAATATAATATGTAGCTTTGTTACTCACTAAATTTAACACAAAAATACAAAAGAAAAACATCAAAAAGACCTCTTTGGATTTCATTGGAATCCAATTATGCAAAGACACATATCATTATCACAGCAAAAGGGAAAGATTCTTTCATACAATTCTTTTTTCGAAGTAATATTTAATTTTATGGCGCGGAAAAAGCGTTGCGAGGGGATCCCGCAAGGACAATGGTATGATTTGTTACACAGTCAGATATCATCTGCCTACGAAATTATCATCTTAGGGTGAATATACAGCAAATATAAGGCCGAAATATAATGCAAAGAAAGTGAAAGTTTATATTATTTCTTTCCTTTGCACTAATTAGAGATAAAGTTTGTAAAATTATGACATTGTTATGATTATAATCTCTGGAACTACTTACCTATTTCTACTTAACAGCTTACCCAAGGATATAAGAGGGGAATGTAAAAAACATAAGTTTAAAGTTAATAGTGATTTCTTAGGTTTACGCGAATATTACACATTGAAATAAAACTAGTTTATACGGATTTTATCGCGGTTTAATTTTTATTTTAGTCCCGACGTTTCGAAAGCTTTTCAGCCTTCGTGGTCACGGGAGAGACTGAGGTGTAGGTCGTTTCGAAAAGTTAATGTTACAATGGCTACCTTTATTTTAAAATTATACATATATTTTAAATTATTTACTAAAATAAAAATTAAACCGCGATAAAATCCGTATAAACTAGTTTTATTTCAATGTTTAAAGTTAATTTAAAGAAATACTTATTAGATACCCTACCTTAATAAATTATTGTAAATTATATAATTTGTAAGAATATGACACTATGAAGGTTCTCGTAGTATATACTTTGTATTGTTTTCTACTTTAATAAATTCTTTTGAAATTTATAAGAACATAATAATATGCACTATGAAGGTACTCGTAGTGTATTATATATCGTAGTATATTCTTTGTATAGTTTTGCTGATCCTGCAGTCAAACTGTTTGTACAGTTTAGTGGGACATTGTAGTAGCTCATAAGTTTTTCTTTTCTTGTATTTTAATAATTAAATAAATAATTAATTAAGGTAGAAGTGAGTTTTATTACCTATAAATGATTGACTATTAACAGTACAGTAGGTAACACTGATTTTGTATACTTAGTTTTATTTATAGTCTATTAGATTTTATAGTGGATTTTATTTTATGTTAAAAAGTTTTATTTTACTAATTATAAGTGAAATAACCATCAAAATCGGTTCATAAATGTCCTTATTAGTCTTTCATCCCCGAGTTCACTCCCTTAGGAGTAGAATTATTTCTTTACTTATAATTTGAGCAATTGATTGATTGATTCAAAAATAATCTAAATCACTGATTTTATTTTTTAGAAAAAATGAACACGTCTTCCGGTGATGCTTAGAGGATTTATCATAAAAAATGAAGAAATCAAGTTACGGGGCGTACGTTTAATATATTTCCACCCTAACATAACCGTGTTTGTAGACCTTTTTCTACTTTCGTACTCCTGCCCTTGTGTTCATTGAGCCGCTTTTATTAACATTATTTATTGCCATTTTTCTTTACAAGATTATCTTAAACGTTATTTTCTACTTTGTTGTGTATACTGAATTAACTGTGACATAAATGTATTTGCAAATTATGTTGCCTTTATTTCAAATTGATATGATTTCTCATTTCAATAAAAGGTTTGGTATGATTTATATTTTGTATTTTTTTTATATTTATTATGCTTTATTGTACATTAGAAACTAAAAAGACATTATAAATTTAAACATTGCACAACTGGCGGCCTTATCGCTCAGAGCAATCTCTTGCAGGCAACCATGGGGCACTAGCATTAAGCCGGGATAACACCAGGCAGTAAGAAAGATGTTTTAGTAGGTTACTACAATTTGTTATAAGTCCCTTATTATGACGACAATTGATTAACCTACAATATTTTTTCTTTCATTATTCATCTTTTTATTAAGCAAAGGTTTGCCTAACTTAGGTACATACATCATCGGCCGGCTCAGGAGGATGGTTATATTGTCCGTATGCATTAGAGCCACAATGGGCTGTAGTGGTATTGGATCATAATACATAGAAGAAAAGGAAAGGGCCTTTGCCCAACGGTGGTGTGCTAGCTAAAAAAGGTTTTCTTAAATGTGATAATTGTTGCAAAGATTAACGATAAAAGAAAATTACTTAAGAAAGTATATTTTAAATACTTACCTAAAATTGTATGTGTTAGCAACACCAAACATATTCAGTTTATTGTACACAAAGCTGACTAATATATGGAGCCCAGTTGGAGCCTGGAACTGTGCGGTATTTAGCACTAAGTATGCTTTGTCCCACACAAGGTGTGCTCGGTTAAATTCATTTCGACGTTCTCACCACGCATATTATGGCGTTTATTTCATTTGAAATGTTTATATAGACTAAAAAGCATTTACTTGCAGCTATTAATTTTTAAGACCTGCTTGAATCATGAGCATACGGCTAAAAATGTTATTGACTAGTTTAAAAGAACCTGTTTTAGGATTTCGATTTTAAAAAGGGTAAAACAGCCACGCTGCTCTAGATAGTTTTATTTACAACGTGCGAGTTGATGGCAACTGTTTTACAACAACGTCTTAAAGTTTTTTATTAGTTTTAGATGACGAGACGAGCAGGTCACTCGCCCGATAGTAAGCGTCGCGCCTGCTCATAAACAGAAACAACACCAATCAGAACTTCGGATTATGAAGTACAGTATGGCACTGAACTGCGCTCGTCACGCTGAGACATAAAGTGATAAGTCTCATAATACCCAGTAATTTCACTGGCTGCAATGTTCCTCAAATCCGAATATAACAATGTTTACATACTGCTGCTTGGCGGCAGAAATAGACAAAGCAGTGGTACCTACCCAGACGGCCTCTTTCATGTGAAGGAGCTATCACCTAGTGGCACCTTGCTGTTACATAAATAAGGTGAATGATATTTTTGGAGGCCCAAATACAGATTCCATCCTTTCTAATTGCTATTCCTCTCCCTTAAAGTGGGTACCGCACACGTTTTTCGAAGATCTTCATCATTTTTGTTCATCAATGAACTAAGTTAGACATTGTGTGCAGGCCTTAAAAAATAAACCCCCTTTATACTAGGGATTACTTAGCTAAAACAATAAATACATCACAATAACTACAATTTATTGCACGATTCTACGAAACAAATACAAGTTGGCGGTTTCCTTTCAGCCGCTCGTTGGCGTCGGCTAAAGAAAACCTTATAGTGAAAACTTGCTTTAAAAGCAAACCACTCGCAAACAGTTGCTAGAAGAGTAAAAGATGTTGCGTTTGTTTGTTTATAGAATACAGTGATGTAACTGTGCCCTTAGTACAAGTTTTCCCACTTTTCGCCGTGGCAAGTGATTTTCAAGAAAATGATTCGTGCGAGAATAAAAGAGAATAGCAAAGGAGGGAAAAAGGCTGCTAAATTGCAATGTCACCGACGCGACATATCATGTCTTGGTAAAAAGATGTCTGAATTTTGTCAGGTTATCTGTCAAACTGTTGGTGATTTGCGAGTATTCGCAAAATGGTTGTCTAGAACACACACTTTAGAAGTAGAACTCTCGCTAGAATACACTTTAGAACGGATGAAGACGCAGTAAAGTTCATCATATTATATAGTACTGTATTAAAGTAGAATAAAGTATACAACATATCCGAATATATAGAATAAACGAGAATCAAAATGTACCAGTGCTATGTATCAAGGGCTAATAAGTGTAAACAGCGCAAATGATTATATATGTACTTACATTTTTCTATCGTCGTTTTACTTATTCCAGCTTACTACAATGTTCGACATGAATCAATTAAAGAATGACATTCGTTGTACGCTACTGTTATTACTATGCAGAAATATTGCTGTTAGGTAAATTAACAATAAAATATGAGGTTAGCTTAACACATTTCATAATTAAATTATCTCGTCTCTGCATCACCCACAGGTAGACTGGTAGAGAATGCCTTTGGCATTAAGTCCGCCTTTATACATGTTATGTATATAAAGTTTAAATAAATTAATTAATTAATTAAAATTACTATCACGTAAGCATATAAATAAACAAATAATAATTCCACATTATAATTCGTATCATAACCTCAAACTTTAGCTTTGAAATTGAATATAGGATGAATCGTATAATACGGTCAAAATTAATACAATTACCTAATTCAAATAACCCCAGTGTCCCCTAATAACGGACGCGTCACGTGCCGTGATCGGCCACGCAAAACAAACTTACTGCGGCCCTGTTAATGCGGAAGTGACCCACGCCCCCCATGCAGCTGACCCGACCCACCCTATTGTATTGTCAATTAATTAATTATGTGCAATACTTGGACGGATTTTGGATCTGCCGTGCCAAAGTTCATTAGCAATATTGATGATTGACTTTGTATTCATTACTGTATAGATTTTATGTATCACTTTCATGATAACGCATTATCATAAAAGTTTGTTTGTCATTAATAATAATTAGAAATAATGGTTATATTATAAAAAGCAACCGATTGCGTGTCGTATAAATATAAACGTAGGGTTCTATAACATGTACTAAGTAGTAATTTATTTATTTTCCTCTGTTCGGTTACCAATTATTATAGGTAGATACTAAATATAATTAACGATTTTCAGTTCCCACCATAATATGTAGACTGGATTGTACGTGAAAGATATTCATAAAACAAAACATAATTTAAAGCTGTAAAGTTGATCGTTACATGTAAGTTGAGTAAGTTATTGACAAAGTTCACTTTGAAGTGACACTCCTTTTTTTAGTATTATTAATGACGAAACGAACATGTCGCTCTTCTGATGGTAAGCGCCACGCTTACTCATAAACATTAGCAACACAGACACAAAATTACAAAGCACTGGACTGCGCTTATCACCCCGAAACATAAGTCTCACAATGCCCAGTAATTTCACTGGCTTCAATATCCTTCAATCCGAAGCTCAATAGTGTTTACACACTGTTGCTTGGCGGCAGAAATAGGCAAGTCGGTGGTACCAGCTCAGACGGCCTCTCGCATACGAGGGACCTACCAGCTTGTGAACAAACATTTCTGCCAACAAAGCGACTAAACTAGGAGATAATCGAATAACTTCATTTATAAATTTAGGTAATGATAGTTGAATTAACACTGACAAATAGGATAACTTTAGAAACGGAACTATTTAACACAGCCTCGTTAATCATAACTACATACAATAAAATACATTTGTGTAGTGATATGTATGCATTAAACTGTAAAACAAGAACTCTAAGCTTCGAAACTAGCTTGCTACCAAGCACTTCTATGAAACTTGAGTGTTATTTGTTCTTAGCGTCTATCAACATTACCTAAAACTTGGCGTGGTGCTCATATAAGCGGCTGTTTTAATTACGGGTATATTTTTAACAAGTTTACGTTTGTTTATATTAATAATATAACCTTTACATCTGAATGTTTTTAAGTTAATTTATTATAATCAATAATAATTATTAGGTAAATTCAATTTTGAGTAAACATCATACTATCATACTAATATTATAAATGGGAATGTAAGTCTGTTTGTTACACTTTCACGCGAAAACTACTTAACCGATCATCATGAAATTATCTTAAGTTAAACTTAAGATACTTTTTATGAAAAAAAAAACTATTTGTTTGTTACGCTTTCACGCCTAAATCACTGAACCGATGACCGTCACAACACATTTAATATTCTTCTTCTTCCACCTGCCCTTATCCCACTTGCTGTGGGATCGGCACAACATATAAAAAGCCTGTTACAGTAAGATTTGGCTTGTAGTTTTTACGACCGGCCGCCTGCCTAATGACCTCTGGGGAGACAACACATTAAATATTGATGTAATATAAACAGGACTGTATGAACTTTAGTGGCGACACATATTTCGTTTTATTAAAAATAATAATAAAATAATAATACTAGCCCTGTATTATATACGTCCCACTGCTGGGCACGGGCCTCCTCTACTAAATGAGAGGGGTTAGGCCTTAGTCTACCACACTGGCCTAATGTGGGTTGGCAGACTTCACATACCTTCGAAATTCTTATGAAGAACTTCTCAGGTATGCAGGTTTCCTCACGATGTTTTTCCTTCACCGTTAAAGCAAGTGATAATTAACAATTAATATATTAAAAATATAAGACTATTTTATTAAAGATCTTTATTATATAGGGATTTAACGAAGATCAAATTATAAAGCCCGGAGACAATCTTTCACTTTTACGACTTCCTATATGGGTATGAAAAAATTCAGTACATTTCAAATAAAGAATTTATAAGGGAGCCGACGGGCGACGGTCAGTTACATCGAATCCTGAGGGACCTCCGGTTTTATACTACGCTTTTATTACGTAGGTGGTACAATTTCATTATCCAGTAAATAGGGCTTTAAGAGCACATTCTGAATAATATATATAAAAAATAAGTACTTATTTTCTTTGTCATATTCTTTTATTAGAAACAATACAATTATAAGTTTTTAAGAAAATTGGAGTCTGGGTGCTAAACCAAAATAAACACCACATCAAATAATATTATTAACAAATGTAAAATTCCAAGTAAGTAAAAGGTTTATTTAAAACACTATTTCACCCGAGTGAACGCAGTAAATTAGTAGTTTTGCAACATTTCGAGCTGGCAATAAAAAACACTGTACAACCAAAGTTTCTCGCATCCCATAACTTGTAGTTTAACCCCTCAGTAGTGATAAAGGCGTAAGTACAGACAAGCTGTGCGGGGGTGAACGACCCCCATCCCTGAAGGGACACCTGCTGATGTTATTGACAGTATGGTGTTCTTTTATTTCCCTCTCGCTGTTTGAGGGTTGGTGAAATTATTTTCTTTGCAATTTGCGGTTTTGTGTGGACGTTGTTAGCGAGAATTAGGTGTGTACGTGAAATTAGATCGATACATGCTTGTTGCAGAGTATGTTATAAAAGGTTCACACGGTTCAATTTTTGTTGATCAAGTAACTTGAATCAACAAATGCTCTAAGGTTTTTGTTGATCAATTTAATTGAAAGTCTGTTCAGATGGTTCAAACCGCATGCGATTTAGCAGTAGATCAACTAAAAACAAACAGTGTAAACCCGTTATAAAGAGAAAAGGTAATAAAAAAAGGTAAAAGGTATAAATAATATTATGACAAAAATATTTTGTTATTAACCGACGAAAAAACGAATGAAGTTCTAATTTGACGCGTAGGTATATTTGTTTCTTTTTGTGTATATCTTACCACGAACCACGAATATATTTTCTGAGTAATCCAATCTTGGTAATTCTTTCTATAGCCGACAGAGTACAGTTCAAAGTTGGTCTCATGTAAAGAAAATGAAATAATGAAAGGCTAAAACTTCGACATGTGAGTGACAACTTTAATAAATATTTCACTAAAAGTAGTAAAATAAAAACTATTACCAAAAATAAAACCGAATAAAACAACCTATAAAACTAAAATAAAATTAGCAAATTTTAAGTCAGTCCTATCAATTGTCTACTTATAAACTGCACCAAAAATATTTGTTAATTTATCTTATATTATATTATTTTATAAAGTTTGTTTACATTAAACTACAACCATTAATAAAACAACATATAAAAGTGAACCACAATAGTTAAATAAAATCTAGAAATAACATAAGTCCCAATACATTATACAGTCAAGCTTAAATAAACATATTTCCTACACATCACTGTAACAAAATCTTTCTCAGATTCAGTAATATACTTTATATTTGTGTTATTCTATTTTATTTTATCTTTATCCCGGGCTCCCAAAAATGGCCGCGACGGGAACAGTAAAGCTAAAGCTTACAGAACCACAACGCGTTTCTAACCTGGCTTTGGAGCATAAAGAATTCATGCCAAACGGAATATCTGAGGTGAGACACATGTATTTGTTGAGTGGGTTTTATTTTTATGAAGAAGAAATGCTTTTTAACAAAGTGGCCAGTGCTTTGAAGGATTTATTTAAAAAAAATTAAAATTAAAATATGGCCTGCTCCTAACAACATTGTCCTGTATGAATTTAGACGTCCATTCCTATTTTTCGGATCTGAGTGTTGTGAGACCGCAAGTACTTTGTAGTTTCTGATACCCATGATACAGATTAAGCTCAATAAATAAATAAATAATTAGAAATTAATCAAGCCGCTAAAAGTGGTACGTCCCTCGTATGTGAGAGGCTGTCTGGGTTGGTACCACCGCTTTGTCTATTTCTGCCGTCAAGCGACAGTGTGTAAGCACTGTTGTGTTCTGACTTGAAGAACATAAAACCAGTGAAATTACTGGGTATTATGAGACTTAACATCTTATGTCTCGGGGTGACGAGCATAGTCCAATGCCATGTAGTGCTTTGTAACTCTAAGTTCTGAAGGGTGTTGGTTCTGCTTACCATCAGGCGAACGACCTGCTTGTTTCATCACTCAAACTAATAAAAACAGTAAAATAGAATATATGCGACAAAAACATTTTTTTAACATCTTATGTCTCGGGGTGACGAGCATAGTCCAATGCCATGTAGTGCTTTGTAACTCTAAGTTCTGAAGGGTGTTGGTTCTGCTTACCATCAGGCGAACGACCTGCTTGTTTCATCACTCAAACTAATAAAAACAGTAAAATAGAATATATGCGACAAAAACATTTTTTTCTCTTTAGTTGTTGAATTATGTCATTTATTATGTCATACATAAAATATTCTGTATTGTGCTTCGATATGTATTGTGATAAAAGACATCCTCGAATAAAAATGTTTTCGGTATAAAGTAATTCACACAACAGATTTAAAAAGGATTTATATAAAAACGCTCTAGTCTCATGAGATGTTTCGGTGTTACTATCATATCGTAACATGTCGCCTCGTTCCTGTAGAAAATATTCAATTTGTACAAAACCTTTTGTATTACGTGATAAAAATTGTAACAAAACATCTTAGTTTCGGGAACCATTTTAGTGTAAACGTACGCAGGATATACTTATTTTAATAATAATGATTTATAAATTATACTGACATAAGATCTCTATAAGTGGGAAGAGAAAGGGCGAAGCTTTTCCCAACAGTGAGATGGTAAACGTTTGAAGAAAATTATTTTAATCTATTAAAACTTATGATTTCATTTGCGATCGACCGTCGTCTGCCTGACGGAGCAAGACCTAGACCTCGACCCGAAACATATATTTTTGGATCACACAAACATTTGTCTCGGTGCGGGAATCGAACCCACGGCCTCTTGTTTCACAACCGACTACTTGCCGGCTGCGCCACGGAGGCGGTTCGTCGTAATAGTATTATTGGAGGATGCAGGTCATGGATTTAGGTTCGATTCTCGGATGCAAATATATCTATTTAAAATCGACAAAAGCATTGTTACCTAAAATAATAGAAAACCATCAATAAATACACCTAACAATCACACACATAGCCCTGACCGCACACGGAGTGAACCTGTATCATGGGTACCTATGTAGGAACTAAAAGAGACTTGCGGCCACACAAATAAAATTTAATAGAAAACGATAGAAGTAGAAGATAGAAGAAGTGTCTACAATATATCAGAATGTAGCTTAAGTAAGGTTAAGTTACCGTAGCAACGTAAACCATAAACGTAAATACAATACATACTTACTAAAGGCACGTGCTGATATTGAAGACAAACGATCCAATCAAAATAATAAAACCAATCACAAAAAATCTGAAGCAATCATGAATATTCATACAATTACTTACTTATACCAGAGAAGCGTCTTAACAACGATTGCAAAATTCAACGCAAGATAAATGCGTGTATTGTAAAGGAGAGTAACTCAGGAAGTCGTATGAATCGAACCGTGAAATCGGAAATGGCGGACGTCCCACAACCACCCCGCTACGTTTGTCACTAAATCATATTCACCATAAAAGTCACGATAAAACTGTAAATACGTCGATGTACGTTTTATTGTGTTTCGGGTAATATGCACAAATCTTCGGCGCTCTATGACATGGTTCCATTCCAATGATTTCTTGGCGCAGATATCATAAATGCTTTTTCATTAATCTGAATGACGGAGAGAGGATGTCGGTCGCCATGGCCATGAAAAAAGATATTCACGCGGGTAGATCCGCGAGCAAAAGCTGGTCATTTACAACAGAGGTCACTTTAATCCCAGCTCATCTAAATATTAATAATCATAAAGGATTTAATGAACTTAGTCAGAGGGATAAGATCACCTCATTTCCCTATTTTGTGAGATTACTCAGTCGTTGACTCATTCAACTTTGAATCATTCCTTACGTATCTTGTAATGTGTTACTAAATAGAAAAATTACTTTAATGTGCTTGTTACGGTGCAAGTCTCGGGTTACCTCCTTGCATCAAGCACTAAGTACATACATACATACATACATACATACATACATACATACATACATACATACACACTCACGCATATGTTCCATACCCAGGCAGAGACTATTGAGTACCACAAGCCACGATAAGCTAGCACTAAGTACCGCGGTGTAATCGTTTAGGTCATGTTTTGTATTTATTCGTTACGTGCATGGGATAAGTACCTATGTATTTACCTAGTACTCTTTCTTACCAAGTAGATGCTGTTTACCAAAAAATAGATTTTATTAAAGATTGTTTGTATTTTATTTACATACGCACTCACGCCTGTAATCCCCGAAGGGGTAGGCAGAGGTGTAACTAGTACACCCACATTTCGCCGAGCGTCCGTCCCACGATGTGATAGGGGGCGAGCCTATCGCCATACCGGGCACAAATTCCAGACTCCGGGCTGATACTGAGAATTTCGAAATAGAAAAACCCAATACCACTTTACCCGACCTGGGATCGAACCCGAGACCTCAGAGTTAGCCTCAATTGTAACGCGTACGCATTACAACTGCGCCACCGAGGCAGTATTTTATTTATATTGTTATAATTGTTTTTAGCGACTAAAAGTATGCGATTTTCTCAAAATTAATAGATACGCACATAACACAACATTAATTAATAACTCAGTTCAATTTAATGTATTTTAATATTTAAAACGCTAGTGTGTTTTGTTGGTTTGTCTTTCGTTTGCGTAACAAATAACAATGGAGCAACGAATCCGCGTATGTTTTTGTATAGATTAACTTTATGGGTCGATGAGTGATACAAGCTACTGGAAATATGACGAGGTAATAGTAAATAAACCCAACAAAGCTAGTAATAAATAAATTAGCCAATGAACGAAAAATCTTGATACCTAAATATTGCTGTAACTGAACGAAACTATTACAATTAAATACGGTATGGAATAAATTCACATAACAGTCACATATAGTCCTGACCCCACACTAGGTTAACTTGTATATCATAACAACACAAAACAACAAAAATATATAACCTGTGGATATCAGATATGGGACTTGCGGTCCCATAACACCCAGACCCCAAAAACTATATTTGTGGATCACACAAACATTTGTCTCAGTGTGGGAATTGAACCCACAGCCTCTAGTTTCGCAGTCGGCTCCTCGCCCACTGCGCCACGGTGGTTGTAATAACAAATTAAAAACGTTTTCTCTCAGTTAAAATTCTTCTTGTAACGAAGCTTTCTTTATAATAGATAATAAACAAAACGTAAATGAGTATACACACTTTGTTATCAATTACAAAGGTTAGGTATTAAGGCCAAGTCACGGAAACAATAAATGGTTACAAATTTAATTACAAATAGAAAATTCGAACAGCAAAATTCTCCAACTCAAGTAGATTTAACCATCCGGGCTTTCCGGAATTTATGACCGATCCGTTTGCACTAATTAATTTCATCTCTTATCTGATACGCTTAATTGGAGTTGTGGACTTTGTTCCCTAATTCATCTTGCGAATTAATATCACCGCCACAATAAGTTTTAATACCTAAATTGAAAATTACAACAACATAAAAGCCTAGGCGTGAATGGAAGTTTATTAATGTTTTGTTAAACATTTAAATAATGCTCAAAATATATCTATATGTTTTTATTGTACGTTAAGACGGCTTTTACGAGCGTTTGAAAATACTAACTGTTTAAAACATTAATAAGAGAGTTGTATTAATGTTTTATAACAATAAAGTTACCCTTTTACATCAATAACACACGCGCGTAAATAGTGAACTATTAAAAACAATGATGTAAACTTATAGGGCCTTACTTATAACCTTTCTTAAGCACTGCTAAGTTAAACACTGTTTTTGTCTCTTTCTAGCCACTTTATAAATTGCATTCAGATAAGCTGGATTTAACGCTAAACCAAAAGAAATTAAATTAAACTTTAGTTTCAGATGCAGCGAGCCAGTTCATTCGTGTACGGAAGAGACTAGCAATCAATTTGCTTAGTTGGAGCTAAATAAGCTTTGATGTGACTCAATAGTTCTAATATTCAACAGCCAGAAGTGCAAAGTGGTAGAGCCATGCTGTAGACAGTTTTTTACATACATACGCACTCACGCCTGTAATCCCTAATGGGGTAGGCAGAGGTGTAACCAGTACACCCACATTTCGCCGAGCGTATCTCCGTTCCACGATGTGATAGGGGGCGAGCCTATCGCCATACCGGGCACAAATTCCAGACTTCGGGCTGATACTGGGCATTTCGTAATAGAAAAACCCAATACCACTTTACCCGAGCCGGGGACTGAACCTGAGACCTCGCTTTAGCCTCAATCGAAACGCGTACGCAATACAACTGCGCCACCGAGGCAGACAGTTTTTTCTACAGCATAAATGGGTTGGCTCGACCGGATTGTTACCGCTGTTTCACTGTCTCACAGAAAACTAACGTGAAGTAGGAACTTGCTGTTTGTTACATTTCGTACGGTGAGCGAGATATCGGAGGCCCAAATCCCCTTCCCAATCCCTTAATCATCTCTTTCCTTTAAGGATTCTTCAGGTATTATGGGCCGTGGACATTACTTACAATCACTTGCTCTTATGCCGGCCTCCGCTACAAAATAGCACGTAGAGACTCTCCTGTGTTAATATTTGTATAGATAAACAATGGAATATACAATAAAATATAGGTATCGCCATTTCAGGTTACTTTAGTCATTTTTTAATTCACCACTAATACGAAAATAGTTGACCGATCTAATTTTTTTTTTTTATTATATTGAATGACGAGACGAGCAGGTCGCTCGCCTGATGGTAAGCGCCACGCCTGCTCATAAACAGAAGCAACGCCACACAGAACTTTAAATAAAGCACTGCATGACACTGGACTGCGCTTGTCACCCCAAGACATAAGGTGTTAAGTCTCATAATGCCCAGTAATTACACTGGCTTCAATGTCCTTCACACTGGAACAAAACAGTGCTTACACACTGTTGCTTGGCGGCAGAAATAGACAAAGCGGTGGTACCAACCCAGCCGGTCTCTCGCAAACGAGGGACCTACCACCTTTTATAATTATATTCAATAAGAGATACCAGGAGCACAATAATAATTTCGTACTCATTCGGCATTAAAGATATATTTCTGTTTTGGACCAAAGTTAACCACTGAGGCCAGATTTGTAGCTAAGGTCTACGTTACCCCAAAATGATGGCACCTTTGAAAAGGTCTAAAATTACACTATGAGTAGAACCAGTAGTAGCGTTTTATTATAACGTCGACCCACATCACACTGCGCAGTGTAAGTGAAGATGGTTTGTTGTGACAGCTTATATCCTTTCTTATGAAAAAGATAAATTCGCGTGAAACAAAGCCGTTGAACGCTCGACATCTTTATGATTAATAGGTATCCTTTGAGATTTTAATTGTTTATATCAGTTTTTGAGGAAGCAAATGAATTCTTAATATTACGTAAAATAACAGAATAATAACAGAACATAATATAATTAGTAATTAGTAATTAATTAATTGATGTACAATAAAGTTTGTTTTTTTTGCATAATAAAAAAATAATAATAATAATAGTATAATTAGTCTATTCAGTATAGGATCATTAGGATTTTCCACCAGAGGGGTTCAGGCAGGCGGCCGGTCGTAAAAACTACAAGCCAAATCATTTTGTACATGTGTGCGCCGACCCCACTACGAGTGGGATAAGGGCAGGTGGAAGAAGATTTAGTATAGAATCACTTTCACGACACTTTTACAACGTGATATTGTATAGTAGTAGTATGCGAGAGGCCGTCTGGGTTGGTGCCACCGCTTTGTTTATTTCTGCCGTCAAGCAACAGGGTGTAGTGTAAACACGGTTGTGTTCCGGTTTGAGGGAAATTGAAGCCAGTAAAATTACAGGGCATTATGAGACTAAACATTTTATGTCTCGGTGTAGAGTGCAGTTCAGTGCCATCCGGTACTTCATAATTTTAAGTTCTGATGGTGTTACTTCTAATTATGGGCAGGTGTGACGCTTACCATCAGGCGATCGACCTGCTAGTCTCGTCATTTAAAGCTAATAAAAAAAACTATCAACCAAGATCCCATGTCCTTCGTATTAGACGTTGAAAATCAATACAGAAGAGGCAAATATTTGAAGGTTCATACTTGCCAGTGCTGCTTATGCTTACTTAGATCACCACACCACTTCATTCTAATACCTTAACATTATTTCTGCTTACGTGGACAACATATGACAAACAAACAGACCCGAGAACAACACCTGTCTACGTTCAAATATTTGCTCGGAGTTGCGGAGCTACGGAGTTCTTACTGTCTGTATGCAAACTGTGTTGTAGAATATTCTATGATAATTTTAACCCATATATATATGGCCCCTTATGCATAAGTTAAATTTCGAGTCTTTAGATTGCCCTTGAGAAATTTTAAGGTCTAAGCGAGAACTAAAACCAGTGATGTATTTAGATAAAATTCACCAATTTTTAATACTGTATGATCTAATTGCCTCGGTGGCGCATTGGTAATAAGTTCGCAGTATGACTGCTGTGCTGAGGTCTCGGGTTCGATCCCGGATTGGGTAAAGTGATATTGTTTTTTTTATCATGAATGCTTAGTATCAATCCGGAGCCTGGAATTGTGCCTGATATGGCGATAGGCTCGCCTCATATTACATCATGGAAGGAAATAAGCTCTGCGAAATGTGGGTGAACTAGTTACATTTCTGCCTACCCCTTCGGGTAGTGCAGGCGTGAGTGCATATGTTAATATTGTGGTAGTCACGCTGTAGACAGTTTTATCTGCGGCATGAGTGGACCGGTTCGACCGGGTTATTACCACTGTCTCACAGAAAACCGACGTGACGCTTGCTGTTGTACTTCGTATGGTGAGTAATATATTCGGAGGTTCAAATTCCCTTCCTCTTCCTTATCATCCCTTTCCTTTAAGGTTGGCAATCCGTCTTTGATTCTTCAGGTATTGTGGATGTTCATGGGCGGTGGAGATTACTTACCATCACGTGATCAATTACCTTGTTTGCATGACTATCTATGTGTTTCGGGTCTGGGTGTTGTGGGACCGCAAGTCCCTCGTAGTTCCTGATACCCACGATACAGGTTAACCTAATGTGGGGTCAGGACTATGTGTGCGACTGTTGGGTGTATTTATTTTATTTCATTTTATGTATTTGTTACAGATATTATATATAAATAACTATCTCTACTTCTCTATGTAAACTTTAACTGTGTCAAATCTTACACTCCTCGGTGCGCGCATATTGTTTCTTCCACGATCAATAACACACCTAAAAATAACAACTTTTATTGCACGATTCAGCGAAACAAATACAAATTGGCGTTTCTCTTTCAAGCGCTAGTTGGCGCCGGCGAAAGAAAACCTCATAGTGAAAACTTGCTTTAAAAGCAAGCTATTCGCAAATAGTTGCGAGTGGAACTCCTGGTAAAAGTCACTACGTGTTTATTTATATTTTGTGTGGCAACGCTACTGCATCTTGAAGTGGTGCAAAATGACTTCAAATATTTTTGCAGAGGCTGGCAATTATTCTGGTGGGAGGGTACTTATTTATATTACATATATTATATTTCTGCTCAACTGGATAGCGACCACCGTACTTAAATACGCACCCACACCTGTATTCCCCGAATAGGTAGGCAGAGGCGTAGGCACTATGTACACCCACATTTCGCCAAGCCCACTTCCGTCCCATGATGAGAGGTCGAGTCGATCGCTATACCGGGCACAATTCCAGACTCCGGGCTAATACTAAAGATTTCGTGATAGAAAAATCCAATATCACTTTTACCCGACCCGGGGATCAAACCTAAGATCTTGGCACAACAGTCGTACCGCGTACGCATTACAACTGCGCCACCGAGGCACAGGCACCGTATGATAAAAAACCCGGCATAATGCCTTATTCCGACGTTCCGGGGTCAGCCAATGTATATACAATATAGTCAGGCCGGCATAATTCTGGCGTTCGTCGAGAGATGGAATGACTCTCATCACCATTATATATGTAATAATAATACCAGCCCTGTATTATATACGTCCCACTGCTGGGCACGGGCCTCCTCTACTGAATGAGAGGGGTTAGGACTTAGGTCTTAGGCCACCACGCTGGTCTAATGCGGGTTGGCAGACTTCACATACCTTCGAAATTCTTATGAAGAACTTCTCAGGTATGCAGGTTTCCTCACGATGTTTCCTTCACCGTTAAAGCAAGTGATAATTAACAATTAATACACACGTAACTTAAAAAAGTTAGAGGTGTATGCACTTGAGGCTGGTTTTGAACCTGCGACTTTCGTCTCGACAGTCCATACCACTCCCCGCTGAGCTATCACTACTGCTATTATATATGTACTGCACTTTATTTACCATCAGGTCTAGTATCGCCACTTTTCGTACCAGGGTGCTTTTAACCTGAAAGCTAGTATGCAAGCTAGTATATTACTTGATGGTAAGTTATATTCACCGCATATACATACATAGTATTAGAAGAATCATACGTCATACGATACGTTGCCCGTTGGCAAGGTTGGGTAGGGGAGAGCGGGATCTTGAAATGTCACTCTCCTGTAGTCAAAATAATAGTTATCATAGTGTTTATTAATATTACGTAAGTACCTATCATTTTAGTAGTAATAAAAAAGTAAAATATTTAAATTTATAATTGTTACGTAAATTGAACTGCCGAAGAATCAGAACAATGTGTTTAGTAATGGATGCATTCGCACAAGATTTGCACTCACCTTGTACTGGCAGCACCGCTATTTTCGGGGGTACTCCGAGAGTAGTAGAGTAGCCGCCAAGGAATCTTCAAGCTCGTACCACACACAATTATTAACTTCTTAGATTTAGGGTAAAGTCAATTTTCACGGCATGCACACGTGTTGCGAACGATTGGACGATTCAAATTCTAGTAAACTGTGTAGATGGCAGCACTTGTCACTGTATTCGCTGCGTTCAGTTTTGTGACGAACATTTATCCAATATTTAGAAAAAAAAATAGACATGATATAGGCTTTGTACTAACGTAATACAAAGTAAATAAATATACGGAACATTATTGTATTATAGTTCTGAATTACCTACTTGTAAACTATTGTCACTTACACTAATCATCTTTTTTCTACCTGGTGTTATCCCGGGTAGTACCAGAGTCCGCCTACACTAAATAATAGTAAAAATAGCAATACTTACCCACGTATTTTAAAATGTTTCAAACTCGATTACATTTCCAGACATATTCAGTAGCAAACTGTAACAAATAGGCAAATATCAACTTTGGAAAACAAATACTTTTACACTGCGAACGAAGCCACTCAACACCAACGTCACGTATTTTTAAAATGGCTGCATATGTTATTATGGTTTTTTGGTGAAATACGTTTTTTTCGTTGACATCGAAGTGGCTTACGTTACTTTGAGCGGCATTTCAGAGCGCATCAATATTCCACGAACGTCCTGAGGGGAGACGACAGCAGCATCAGCATTTCATTATGGCTTCCCTAAAAACCGGCACGTGGCCAAATCGAAAGTCTGGCTGCAATCAACAATTTGTTTCAACTTCAAGACATTTCGATCGCAATCACAATCAATCATCGTGCAAAGAGAGACCAGGACATCGATTTTTCTTCAGACGATACAATATGTTACTTGTTGCTATTAAAAATAAGAATTTCAAAGAGATGTGAATTCTGCCAACCCGCGTTAGGATAGCCTCGTGGACTAACTAATCCCTTTTGTTTAATTTGTTTCGAGTCTGGGTTATTTGAGACCGAAAGTCTCTCGTAGTTCCTGATACTACGACACAAGATGGGGTCAAGACTATGTGTGTGACTGTTATTTATTTTATTTATCGGTTGAGGGGTATCCCATTTTTTGCTCCTAATCCGTCAACTATTACTATACACTAAATTGATATGAGACTACCCTCGGGGTAAACCTTATCGTATACAAAAATAATCATTAAAGTCGCTCCACATTTGACGGATATAAAAAATAACACATAAAAATAATAATAATAATAAATACACCCAACAGTCACGCACATAGTCCCGACCCCACACTAGGTTAACTTATATCGTGGGTATCAGGAACTATGAGGGACTTGCGGTCCCACAACACCTAGACCCGAAACAAATATTTGTGAATCACACAAAAAATTGACTCGGTGTGGGAATCGATCCCACGGACTCTCGCTTCGCAGCCGGCTACACGCCCACTGCGTCACGGAGTCTGTCAAAATATATATACCAGAGAATCATCTCCTTTATGTTGCTTGAAAATAAAGTATATGATATAAACAATTAAAGTCTGGAATTCTGGATACATCCCTGCACCGCTCCAGGCATGTACGTGTAGTATAATAGTCTGTGCATGTGTCACATCCACCAAAAGAATTTTTGTCGCATTTGCTCACTCTTCCGTTTTACAAATACATTTTTTTACCGACCTACATGTCTTTTTGGATACAGCAAATGCTAGAAAGAACAAAGTTTAGTTACAAAGTCATTTATATCGTTTGCTGAATAGCTTCTCATTTTTTTGGTTTCTTTAATTTTTTCCACTTACATGATTATATGACAAGCATTAGAACAAGTACTACTTCCAATACAGTCAGAATTTTCATAAATTCAAATGTTGTATATGTTGAATTCCCACTAATTACGTGAAAGTACTCGTTCGAGTACCTACATCTCGCATTAGGATTGCTTTAGTCGTAATAAAAATTAAGAGGAACTGCTAATAAAATAAAATTCAGATCTGGATCAGAATTGAGCGGATCGCAAAAAAGCCCTGATAAAAGAATCGAATACGCAACTATCTGTTTCTCATCTACATACTCCCTCTTAGTCCTCATGTCAAACCCAATTAATCTCATAATCTCGCCAAAACATCCTACAAATAAACATGCGCCAAATGGGTCCATCACGCTAATAATCTTTTTGTAAGCCGTTTTGAAGACAAAATACTCTGGATTACCTTCCCCCATGGTTTCAAAGAATAGATCCATGCTTCGTATCCATTCGTAGCACGTTTTGAGTTTTATTGGAATTAAGTCATACTGAACCCTTTGCTTTGCGAACGTTTTGCCGCATTACCCAGGGATTATTCCTGAGGGTAAAGTATCGGAATAAAACAATATACAACATTCGCTGTTCTCGATTCTGTATTATCGATATGTTTTATTGAGATAGAAATGTATTTTACGACCTTACAAGTCAATAAGAATAATAAGCTATGGTGGTTTCTATATGAAAGGGTAAGATTTTTAGTGCTACTATTTTGTTTTTGTTTTTTTTTTGTTATTATCCTGAATGACGAAACGAGCAGATCTGATAGTTTTGTCTACAGCACGAATAGGCCGGCTTGACTGGGTCGTTACCACAGTCTCACAGAAAACCGACGTAAAGAAGCAGCTTGCTGCTGCGTTTAGTTCGGTGAGTGAGATATTCGGATAGCCAAATACTCCTCCCCTTACCAATCTCTTAATTATTCCTTTCCTTAAAGGTCGGCAAGGCGTCCATGATTCTGCTTGTGTTGTGAGGGTACATGCGCGGTGGAGATCACTTACCGTCAGGTGATCCCCTCGTTCGTTTGCCGGCCTATGCTATAAAGAAAAGCCAAAAAAAAGGTAACATGGAAAAGCTTAATATACGTTCACTGATAAAAAAATCGGTAAGTATTTTACGTAGCGATATTCGTTCTCAAGCTTAATTCGTACAAATTGAAATACCATGTAAATAGGTAAAGTTGAAACAAAAGCGAGTACTGGCAATGTAACAGCGCATCATAAAATTGTCCGTGTCGTAAACTATTGTGCGTTTTTATGATTCATCTGGAATGTTTGCCGAAACCCTCAAGAGATGATACACTCGCGTGCACAATCGTAAACTTTATGTTATCTTTAAATTATTTCTGTACATGATATGATGTTGATGGGGAAGGGTTGTAACATTTTTATGTATGAGAAATTATTTCTGGGTTACTTGAAATTTTGCTGATTTTGACTTCGATTCCCGCACCGTAATATATGTATATTATATGTTTGTGTGATCCATAAATATTTGTTTCGGGTGTGGGTGTTGTGGGACCGCAAGTCCTTCGTAGGTCCTGATACCCACATTTTGTATTTACAAAATAGTAGATTAAGTGTATTTTATGATACTGCGTTTGATGAATTTTCCATTAGGCAATTATCTTATTAGGTTTACTCTATATTTATTGTGATTTATCTTTTTCACAAACAGATGTAATTTCTGTTTCTGACATTGACGAGAATTTTATTAAACTTTTGTGCGTGATCATACTACTGAGAAATTTGTGCACAGCTCGTGTCTAAGTAAATTTGGTCATCTCACCCAATCTCTGTTTACGAGGGTGGGTCAGCCCCACTAAGGTATCGAGATTTGAGGGCGCTAACCATGAATCATTGCCGGTGACAGATCTTATTTAATTTATCCCTCATGTTTTTATTTTTGCACGCCCCTAATTGGCCCTTTTCAGAACGTACAAGGCATGAATAGCATTTTATAAGTAAAGAGAAATATCAATAATGAAATACGCTCCGATATAAATATATTTCTATGAACAAAATCAAACAGTGAAATGGTAGTAATGACGTCATAATTGTGTACTGTGTCATGTTCTTTCTGACATCTGAGGTTGGTAATAGATTTCTTAGAAAAGTGTTTGTACAAGGCTTGGCCGGTCGAACGTGGGCAGATAGGTACTCGTATAACAAGAGACATTCTGGCTGTGACATCTTTACCTGCAAATATATTTGAAGCGGACTTAAGAGAAGTGTTATTTTGATTTATATGTTCTTGACGAGGTCGGACTACGATTTGAAACTATAGGATAAGGTTAATTATTGCATAACACCTCACACTTGACGGATTTTCGAAGGTTTTTCTTAGATTTCTCACTTAAAACAAAAATAGATTTTATATTCGCAGGGTTAAAATATTAATTAATTTTAATACATGCTATAACTATCGACTTTTAAAAAAGTATGTAATTCCTATCACTGATAATACAGAGAGTTTCGACAACGCGTCTGTTTTTGAGGAATAGTTTGGGATTTTTGAACAGAATAATAAACAATTTAGGCCATATTCTGAGTTTAAAAAATAGTCTTTTTGTTGGATGTGAGATGCCTCTCCTTATTTTTATATATCGTATGCGGCAGTTTCTTAACTATTCTGAACAGTGTACCAGTTGGAGTTGAATCCTGTACTTCGGACCTTCCATTATGGAGGGTGGCATAATAATTGATAATAACAACGGCTATCTTTATATCTATTTTGTTAAATTTATGTTCTGCAAAATTCTTATGATCAATTGTAGTGTAGTTGCTTTGCTGAACAAAACAATCTAGTCAACTTCACAAATGGAACTGTTACATTTAAATAAAATATTTTCCTTGACCGATTTTATCTTTCAAATTATGCAACACCAGTAGGTAAATGTAATGAGCTCAGATGAAATGAACGTGCTACTGAAGAAAAAACTACACTGAATGTATAATGAAACGGGCAAAGCAAACAACATGTCTGACATTTGCATTTATGTTAATTCTAGAAAATTTCGTAATGTCGACATCGTTTATGAAAATCTTTGGGGAGAACTCCTTACATTACGTTTGTGTTGCATGTCATGGTAAAAGTTGGTGGTTTAAAAAAATTGTAACATCTGTTTAAATGGGGACATCATACTAGAGGAAAAAGTGTAAAACGACCTTTTCAGTAGGACTAGCGATTTGATAAAAGTTGAGAGCTGTTTTAAGAGTGCGCGATGGAGAAAAGAGACCATTACGCGCGACGGCGATGACATGTCTGCTTTGTATGTTATTGTATAGATACTCGTAGTTATAGATGTACCAAGTTAACTGTGAATTGAAGAGCATCGCTTTGTTCACTCCAGTATGGCTATATTACGAATAATCATTCATTATGAGGGATATTTCAGGTATTATGACAAACATATTTCACATTAGGTAATTCGTTTATTTTCAGTCATATTCCAGAAATTATAAAACTGACTTTCAGGATACCAAATAAAATATACCTTCAACGTCAGCATCGTCATTTCTTTTAAAATATGTTCTAGTTATCTGTAAACAGTGAAATTATATTATACACATGATCCGAAAATCTAGACATGTTAATTTGTTTGTTTAGTGGATTAAGACATTTCTTTCCACTGACTGAGTAGAACTAAACCACTAAAACATCCATTGGGCACCAACCAACCCACCAACAAAATCATGAGATAATTCCACTCAGTTGGGAACACTGTCTGTTCCATTTTCTGTCATTTCACAGTTAGCTTGGTACATCTTGGTACATTCAGGAGAGCGAGACGTGCGACCGTTTACTTACTACGCTACCGCCTGACTCGCTTAACACGTCGCGGTCATGCTGTCTCGGTCGCGTAACTCAAAACCAGCCTTGAGATGTATAGAAATTGTATGTTTTCACGTAGAAAAAAATTAAAGTTCAGTTGTAAATTTTCGCCTGAAGGAAATTAATTAGGCTTTATATCCTACTGCGATGCTTGTGGCTCAGATCATTACATCTGAGAATTTAGTACAGTTACATGTTGGATAGAATAGGTAAGAATTTTATTTATTGAACTATAATATATGCTCAAGCGTGTATACCTGAATGGGGTAGGAAGAGATGCCACTAGTTCTGCAACCGAGATTCACCAAGTTTATTTCCGTCCCAAGATCTGACAAGTTGTGAGCATATTGCTATACCGGAACAAATTCCTATTCCAGGCAACTCATGTATGATTTTTCGAAACGAACACTCAATCAAAGGTTGTGATTGCCCGCCCTGGGATCTGAAGCAAGAACCTTACGGTCTCTCAGCTTAGATGGGCTGCGATTAGACTAATGAGGTGATAATACGTGCAATTTAATTATAAGCAAATTATCTTGTTTCACATCTTGGAAATTATGTCTATATTCACTACCAAAATCCATCAATAATAATATTATACCATAAGGTCGAAACCGTCCGAGAATAGGTTTACGTATCAACAATAGGCAATGTACTATGTCGAACACTAAGGGTGAACACACACCTAAATACGCCGCAAGCGCCGTACATACATATGCGTCGCAGTCGTCGATTTTGCTAATGACGTCATGCACTTGTCTGCATTGCTCGCGCCGCGCCCTACGAATAGTGCTGTCTAAACCGCAGCTAACATGTGCTGTGTAACTTATGACTATTATTGCTAGCTGCTTTACAGTCATTCATTTTTTATGAGAACGAGCCGCCCGCCCCGTCTCACGCGCCGAATCCGATGACGCCATTCTTGCGCGGGGGTGTAATTTTTATTCCTACAGAAGTTTACTGAAATGCGGCTCATGTGTCACGAAAATTTGTAAGAGATTGCATATATTTTTTTAAGTGGCAGCACGATGTTGTATGCAGTTTTCTCTTCAGCAGAAATGGGTCGCTCAACGCATCCGTGATTTTTCTGATATTGTAGGTGTTTATGGGCAGTGGAGATCACTTACTTAGATGATCCACTTGGTCGTTTGTCAGCCTCTGCTATAAAAAAGAATTTTGGAATTAGTTTTCATAACACGTGTGGATTTTGCGGTGCGTAAGTGTACGCTCTGCTTAAAACCACACATTTCTGCAATTGATATAGGTAAGCTTGGAACCGGGTAAACGCATTGTGTAAATGACAGCATGATACTACCCGTATTGTAGATAATAATAATATCAATTGTTACTATTGTTTAACAGCGTTATATGAAAATCGTTTATCGAATTAATCGGGTGCTGTTTTTTTTCTATTGGATGGCAAACAAGCAAGTGGGCCACCTGATAGTAAGTGATATCTACCGCCCATGTACGACCACAATACCAGAAGAAAATGGACGCGTTACCGACTTTACAGGAAAGGGACAATTAAGGAATTTGATTTGGTCCTCCGGATATCTCACTCACCAAACGAAAGGCAGCAGGCTGCTACTTTACGAGTATATCAGTTTTCTGTGGTAGCGAACCTGTCAAGCCGGCCCATTCATGCTGTGATGGTGAATGGTAGTAGTAGTAATGGTGGTAGTACCACTCACAAATATATATATTTGGAAAATAAAAGAGGCAAAAGGCAAATAAAGATTATTTGCAGCAACGTTAAGAATATGAGTATAAGTATAAAATAGATAATGGTTTTGGTTGTGTTATAAATTCGATAACATTTATTGAAACAATGTGAGAGGAATTCTAGTGAAATTAATTAAAATTCTATAGAAGCCCACTGTGATGAGTGCCGGCGGCGACGTGAGGGTTGATCAGACCCGGCCACTGGCGGCCGGACGGACGTAATTATTCGAAAAACCGACCGCTATGACAAACGGTAACATGCTTTATAGCTTAGACGAAGTTTCATCCAAACGACCTCGCTTTGTGTCATTTCAATAGGTGACTTGCTTGTCTCTTTTGCTTTTTCATTGCCCAATTTGGCCCGAAGTGATTCAACGCTTTAAAATTTCCTATTACGATTGCACAAAGCGAAAATAATACCATTTTTTTACTGAATGGAAATATTTCATTGATCTTTTATTGCGTTTGCACAGGGGGAATAAAATCACAACTTTGTGGAAGAAATGAACTGAAAGTCGAAAGGGTTGGCCCGCACACGACCGGAATAGACAATGCTCATTGGAAATGTTGATTTGTTAAATCGTCACTTGCATACCAATGGCTTTGGTGGGGTTAAAATCAAATTTTCCTTTAAAAAGGACATTCGATTTGTAAGAGTTTATGTCGCGTTTCCGCTTAGTTGAAATTAGTTTACTTTTCTGAAGAGAATTCTTTTCAATAAGTATTGCGAATAAAGGAAATGTCTGCAGTTACATTTTTTGCTTTTGTTTTAATTTAAACTTTATGCAAGTTCTCAAGCGGAACTAGATTCACATTGAATGAAAAATATGTTTAAAGTTGTGCGGAGATATTTTAAGATATATATTTTTTGTAGATACCTACATGTATTTTTATTTCTAACTAAATTCGTTCGTGCATTTTGACGCACGTTTCATGCATGTCCTTGTCGAAACAAGGAATAATATACAGAACCTTTTACCATAACATAAGCTCACGTTTTATCCTCGAAGGGGTAGGCAGAGATGTAACTAAGAGGTGTGTAGGTGTGAATGCTGCACCCACGTTTCGTCGAGGTTATTGCCATCCCAGGACCGGCGTTGTAAATGATGTATCAATCCCCTCATCATTAGAATTTGAGAGATGAATTGGCTTAGAAGTTAGACGTTTATAGGCTGATTATAATAATAATTAATTTTGATCCGGCTCAGTAACTTTCTGAAAGTAGAGGCTATTTAAACAATTGTCTATGTTACAAGAAATAAAAAGGAATATTTGAGAATATTTTAATGTAATGTATTAATAATATTCGTACTGAGTCCACTTTAAAACTGAAAATGAGAATTGTATGGTTTTAATTAGAAGCCTCAGGTCTAAGCAAATACGCAAATTAACATTTTTAACCGACCCCAAAAGAAACAAAGACGGTTTCAATTCCTCTGTATATACATATTTTTTATGTATGATCTAGTATAATTCCGCCAAATGTGGACTGATTTTGATGATTCTTTTTGTATTCGATAGAATTTAATTCGGTGATGATGTTATTTTAAAGATAAAATACATCTCGAAAGGGGTGAAATCGGGAATGAAAGACTCAAACATAGTCATATAAATAATTCTTTCACTAAAAATAGTAAAATAAAGCCGACTCAAAAAAAAGCTGAAATTAAGTTAAACAATTTGGAGTTGTTGGTATCAATCATCCTACTGCTATTATAATGTGAAAGTTTGGACGTTTGTGAGTTTGTGAATTTGGATGTTTGTGACTCAATACGCCTTATCAGGTGACTGGTTTTGAATGAAATTTGGCACACAGGTAGACCATGACCTGGATTAGGACAGAAGCTGTTTTCTATCCTGGAAAAAACCATTCACGCGAGTGGAGCCGCAAGTAAATGCCATTAAATTATATTTTTATTATTATAAACGAATTACAATTAAATACTTCTAATAAAATGGTTCAGCATAGTTCATAAATTATGCTGTCATTGAATGTACTGGTGTTCAATGTTCATACTTTCATTTGTAGAGACCATTCCCTTCATCAAACAAAAATAAGACGAGAAATAACTACGCGAAACTTCTACTAAAGGTGTGGATACTTGCAATTAGGGGGCGTAAGGGCCGTCTATCAGCGGGGGCCGCGTCCCACGGGCGGCACAATCCCGAAATGCTTTTATTTTTCAGCCGTCTACCACGTTTATTACCTCATCAAGTTAGTTACTGGAGGGAGAACACATACGTTTATAATGTAACTATGGTATTGTAGTTTAGAGGCTCCTAATCGTTTGTATGTATTAAAGCTGAAAAAATATAAATAATACACTATGTAGTTCGAATGGGGCCCATGACGTTAGCTAATAATAATTTCAATAATCTAACCATTAAATGCCATTAAACCACGAAATGCTCAGCATCAGCATGGAGTCTGGAATTCTGGAGTCCGGTATGGCGGTAGGCTCGCCCCCTATCTCATCATAGGACGGAAAAAAGGTCGGCGAAATGTGGGTGTACTGGTTACACCTCTGCCTAGACACTCATGCTCTCATGCATGCATGCATGCATGCACGCAAAACATAATCAATATCCTAGAAGAAATAACCTGCAACTTCGGTATCAAAACCTCGAAATACTCTGTAGCTAAAATCCACATGCCCGGAACAAATATTTGCGGAATCTTTTGTACCAATGCAGATATCGATCCAGCTAGTTTCAGTTTTCTAATTGGCTATTGGTATGACGCGGACGTTCCATTTGGATGGTTTATCTTTTTAACCCCCCGCAAAAAAGAGGGTGTTATAAGTGTGACCCCTTTGTCTGGCTGTGTGTGTGTGTGTGTGCGCGAGCATGACAAAGAAAATCAGTTCAGCCATTTTTTAAATTTACAAATGTTTTTTAAGTTAATTATAATTTAAGTAGTTTTTATCGATTCAGTTATTTTTTGCCTTAAAATAATGACTATCACTAATCCTACCATCCAACTATCCTGCTATTATTATAAATGTGAAAGTTTAGATGTCTGTAAGTTTGTAATTTGTCTGTGTTGTTTGAATTTGGAGGTTTGTTAGTCTCTCACGCCTTAACATGTGAACGATTTTGAATGAGATTTGGCATACAGGTATACCATGACCTGGATAAGAACAAAGTCTACTTTATTCACGCGGGCGGAGCCGCGAGCACAAGCTACTACAACATGTCGGGATTCTGTCCAGTTTATCATGCCATACTACGATCGTGTATCGTTTAATCAACATTAATAATCACATGCCACATCCAAGCATTCCTATACTTAGTTGTGTTGACGTAGGCGATCAATTAACTATACAGTAAATCAAATAGGCCTTTAATTGACCATTAGCAGCCGTAATGAAAGGCTTTGCAATAGCTGTCACGTCATTTGAGATATCTGTATGAAGCTATAAGTTTCTAATACGATCAGCGAGGAGTGTTACATACGGATGGTGTGACTGTTCTCTAATAAAACTCGCAAAATCTTACTACAGGTACTGAACTCGACGCCTATATTTGATGGAAACGTAGTTGTTCGTTAAATTTGAAATATTATCTTTTATTAATATTTCGAAGTGTATATTTATAATATTAACTGAAACATAATAATGCTTATACAATGTTGCTTCGCGGAAAAAATAGATAAAGCTCTGGTACAAACCCAGAAGGCCTCTCGCATAAGAAGTCTAATAAATATACACAGATCTAATGTGCCTGATCATAGGTTCATCAGAATGATATCATAGGGTTTTGAAATAAAGATTCTTTTAAGCGACTATGGTTATAAGCATGGTACCAAACCCAAATGTGTTTATGCAAATTTTTTACTGTCTTTTTAACCGGACGTAATCTTCGAAACGGCTGAACCAATTTTGACGGCACTTTCATTGGCAGATGCAGAACTTTTAAGATAGTAATTTAAGCTACTCTTTATCCTGGAAAACTGGTCAGAGACGAACGGAGCGGGAAACAAAAGCTAGCCAATATAATTTTAGTTGATTTTTTGTTCCATTCTGTTTGGTATGCTTATAGCCGTTGCGCAAAACCTAATAATCTCATTTTGGAAAAGCCAAGCTTAGTTAGGTTCATAAAATATTAAAAATCTGCAAATATAATTGAATTCCACATTGATGGCTACAAAGCCTCAATCGTTTTTAAATTAATTAGCCGCTCGAGCTTTCACTCGATCAAGTTGGTAGCTCGCCAGGTCTATCAATTAGTTTCGAATTGACAGTCTATTTTAGTCTTTAAACTTTGTGGAAAATATTTTATGTACATATGAAATTGCCGTTCTATACGAAAAAACTTACGAGTATTTTTCCATTTCTTTTATTTATATTCAAAGTAACCACCCATGCTATGCAACAAATATTTGTGGATCCCGCAAACATTTGTCTCGGTGTGGGAATCGAACACACATTAGTTGCCCAGGATTGGAATATGGAGATTGTGCCCGGTATGACGACAGACTCACATACTACCACGTCATGGGACATAAATAAACTTCTCGAACATTAGCTGCACCTCTGCATAACCGTCCCGGAATACAGGCTAGACGTCAGCTTATGTATACGTGTGATGATAGATTTATTGTCTTTGATATTAAGTAGTATCTATGTGTCACATTAACCTCCAGATCAATGTAACTATAATTAACTGATTATATCCGAGCACTAGCACGCTTTAGGCCAACGTCAGGCGTAGAAAACTAATAACCATTTAATTGTATTATTAAGGTAGGGTAAGTATACTTACTTTCTTTGACTTCATCACGTTACTGGGACAGTTTAAAGATACCAAAGGACGCGGTACATCACCAATCCGCACGATTGCCCGCTTTATGCATGCACTAAAAAAACAGCAGTATTTAGAGTATAGCAGAGACCGGAAAACTAGCAAGCGGGTCACCTGATGGTAAGTGATCTCTACCGCTCATGAACGTCCACAATAGCAGAAGAATTATGGATGCGTTGCCCTGACCTTAAAGGAAAAGTATGTAAAACGGAATTTGGCCCTCCGGATATCTCGGTCAAATGTGACGTTCCTGTGATACACTGGTATAACCCGGCATCGAGTCGGCTCGTTCATGCTATAGACATAACTATCTACAGGGTGGTTCGGCACAGTTTGAGAAAAATGGCGATGAATTGTCAGACGTGCCACCAACCCAGAACAGAACGTCATGATTCATAACCAAACTGCCGATAGTGTAACGACTATGACGAAGAAGATACGTATAATGCAGGATTACCATTTACAAAGCCTTGAGTTAGCCGTGAATATAAATAAGTCTGCCGTCGATCAACCCCTAAAATAGTAAACAAAATTACAATGAAAATTGATGTACAAATAAATTGATTGAAGTCCTTCAAGCGAAATGCGATCCATTAATCAAGGAAGCCATTAAAATTCAGCCGCGGGGCACTAGTCGAAATTGTGGAAAAAATCGCGAAGCCTTGAAAGGAGCATTGGCTTTTGGAAAAAAAGTTAATAGATTTATTTTGATAATGGCTTTTTACCTTTCGTTGTTCTTTACATTTGAACTTAATTGAGCGTATTTTCCTTATTTGCACTATATTATTTCTAAATTTATCTGAATTTTCTGATTCTTTAACTTTACATAATGTTAGTTTTACATCCTTGATATTATTTATATCATTGTTTCTTTTAATTTAGTTTTTGGAAGTGCATTTCTTATTTTAGTAAAACAGTAGTCCGTATAAAAGGAATAAGTATAATTTATCGAAATATTTTATTTTATTTATACCTTACTGATTTTAAAAAAGTGCATTTATATCATAATATGATATAACTATCCATATGTATAATATCATAACGTGAAGAAAAAGGCAAATAAAAATATAAAATAAGTACCTACTTAGCATGTCATAGTATGATATCAACAATAGACAAATCTAGACTCCTCACATGGGAGAGCTACCACCTAGTATTTCTAATACCTATAAATAATACTTACTTGTTTTTTTCTACCTGGCGTTATCCCGGTGCTTGCCAGGGTCCGCCTTCCCACTAAGACGCCTTCACTTCGCCGATCTTGAGCATCCTCTGTAGTGAGACCGTTGGCTTTCATATCTCCCTCTACGTCAAGCCAGTTTTTTGGGCCGTCCGTGGGATCGTGCTCCTGGTACGTTCTGGCACAGGCACTTACACAAATGAGACTTACTAAAGCGTTTAAATCCTCTGCCAATATGCAGGCATTTGTAATCAAATATCAAGGTCTGATTTTTATTCCACTTCAAAACTTAAAACTAACAGCTACTAGTACCAAGCAACGGCTAGCAAACATTTTGCACCAAGAAATCTATGCAGTAAACCGCCTTAAGAAACTTAAAACTTTAAAACATTTCCTACTTAAAGTTGCTCTCGTGCCAGTAGCATGTATACTAAGGCTTGTAATCAAGGTGCTTAACACCCTGTTACCAAGGCTGTTCTTAGTATCCTTTGTTAGCCCTGTTTCACAAGAGGCAAGAAAATTGACTTTAGTCTTAAGCCAATCTTAGAACAAAGTAATCTCGTAGAAGATCACGTTTTAAGTTTTAATTACGAAGCTTGCGCATATTGTGTAAAACTAAATATTGTTCACGTATAAGTGTTGTAAAGAAAACACTAAACGTGAAAACCGTTTATCGTACAAAATTTTGTGTGGAAACAGTGAAATATAAACATTTCACGAGTACGATAAAGACATACAGTATCTATGTGATTTTACAAGAACAAGCTGTAAGTAACATTGATAATGAATAATTCCATCAATACATACATATGCACTCACGCCTGTAATCCCCGAAAGGGTAGGCAGAGGTGTAACCAGTACACCCACATTTCGTCGGACATATATCCGTCCCATGATGTGATGGGGGCGAGCCTATCGCCATATAGGGCACAATTCCAGACTCCGGGTTAATACTAAGCATTTCATGATAGAAAAACCCAATATCACTTTACCCGACCCGGCAATTGAACCCGAGACCTCAGCGTCAGCCTCAGCCGTAACGCATACGCATTACAGCTGCGCACAGAGGCAGTCCATCCATCAATATCAATATAATGCATATAAACAATTAATTAATGTTGATAGTAGTTTTACTTGTTTTTCGTAGCGGTTTTTCTCTTCAAAAAAAAACTAAACCGTTACATCGTATTTTTAGTATACGACCATAAAATATTAACATTTTGGTCCTTTTTCCGGATCGAAATTCAAGAGTATAAAATTGTATGTATTTGAGTCAGAGCTTTTCAACGCTTCCTAAAATAGACCATAAACTTGAATAATCTTTAATGCTAAGAGGATCCAGTGAGCGGGGATGATTAATTTTGGAAGCGTTTTAACCGGGTTCATGTTACAAACGGGGTGAATTACAAATTATGGAAATTCATTTGAAATATATGCTGATTTTAGGGAAAAACTAAGAATTTTGTTAATAAAAATTGGATTTCAGGCATAGTGTTTGTCTTAGTCTTCTCATAAATTTGGTAAATAGCTTGATGTAGAATATACACATTTTAACTACCAGGTTATGCAACAACCTATATTGATTTAGAAAGAGCTAAAACTCTGTCATTGACATTTTTTTATGGCATAGGTCGGCAAACGAGCAAGTGGGTCACCTAATGGTAAGTGATCTCCACCGCCCCTGTAAGCCCACAATACCAAAAGAATAATGGGCATGTTGCCGACTTTAAAGTAAAGGGATAATTAAGGGAATGGGAAGGGAAGGGGAGGGACTACGAAACGCAGCAACAAGCCGCTACTCTACGTCGGTTTTCTGTGAAACGGTGGTAACGACCAGACGAGCCGGCCCATTCATGCTGTACACAAAAGTGTCTACGGCGTGGCTCTACCATTCAACAACCAAAGTGTACCAATGCAAGTTCCAATGTACAATGTACAAAAGTCAAATAGAACCACCGTTATTAACTTTCTAATAATATTAAATAAAAATTTACGATAACTCCCATTTAATATAGTATAAATGACACGCTTACGATGATTATGATTTGGAAGCTATTTTTCAATTTCCAAGTAAACCAAATTGATCATATATTCTTATATATGAAGTACGCATTAAAATCAAAGTCTAGTCTGTGTATACGTAGGTATGTCTAATTACTTAATTACATGTCTTATGAGTCATATGCCGGTTAACATTTTTTCGAACATTAAAAAATCTGCTGTAATTTTGCCTCTTTCTAAACGATGAAGAAAAAATTCAGCATTTAACGTAAATACGTATCAATAAATAAGTTCAAAAGGTAGAGAAGTAATGAGTCATGTCATAACTTACAATGGCTTTTTTGTTTGTCTGACCACACAGGAAATAATATGAAAACATTGGTACTGAAACTTCAGCTCTTTAGAAAATGTAAAAATACCTGCATAAAACGTTATCGTATAACATTACACATTTTTATTTCATTCGAGTTAGTTTAATTTTTGTAAGAAGTTATTGATTTTGCTATTTTTAATGGACACTGTCATAAAAAATTGCGCATAAATTACAAAGTTTTAGTCTTTTACTCCTGATTTCACCCCCTTAGGGGTAAAAATGTGAAGAATGAATACAGAATGACATAGAATATATAATGATATAATGATAACCTAACCAGCAAAATGGAATCGCTCTGTGAACTTATGCGTGGTTTAAAAAAACAATATACGCGTCAAATTGGGAACCTCCTGTTTTATTTCGACGGTTAAAATGATTTAGATGGCTATGGCTCAATTATATGCTCTGTATAGACACAATCCAAAATGTAATAAGTATAACACTGTGTAAGCTACCTTACTATTGAAGTAGAAAAAGCCAGTACTTTGAAAAGCTCGCTTTTCGCAAAGAAAAGTCCTCGAAAAAGGTTGAGCACCGTAGATCTAAAGCAACATCCAATGGCGTTACAAAGGACATAATGTAACTGAAACTTGAAGGTGTTGGGTGCGTCACACGTCGCGCCATAGCGTCGCGACGTCGCGTCGCCTCTCGCCGTCGCCTAGCAACCCTGCATTAATGTTCTCGGGTTGGCTGACCTCTGATACTTCCCATAATGCATGGCGTTTAATAATTTCTTTTATGGTGGAATTATACACGAATTCTTGGGTGCTTACTGAATTTAATGAAGCTATAGCGTTTGCCAGTTTCATATTCTAAGACACTTTATTGTCTAAAAGTAATGAGCGAAATTGTCTATTTACTCATAAAAATATAACAATACAACAATTTACATGAAATGATTGGAGTGATATTTTGACTCAGTATCGCATCAGAATCCAAGGTAGTAATTAAATATTCATTAAGAAAAGTACTTTGTAAAGAGGATCAATTAAACAATAACAGTTATTTGGTTTTTAATTGTTTCGTCCAGATTTTCTTAAGTACGAGGAGCTTAACAGTTTTTGTCCTGCACTTTTCCGGCCTTCGCTTATGGAAATTTGATGGGAAATTAATACAAGTTGGGTCACAGTAAGAACATTATTTAAGCACGTTGGATGAGATGAAATGATGAGAAACACAGTAATCAAATACTTTAGTACCTTTAAAGGAAAAAACATACTCTGAGTCTAAGACGTAAATTAATACGAATATGACAATAATTTATAATGACGATAATTATTGAAATTTATCAATTCTGTGTTAACTTTATTTCTCCTGCTTGAATGGTAACATAATGTTTGATTTGCAGGTTACCTTTTTGACACGGGATGTTTGCTTAATTTGGAAGTTAGTTACTTTTTATATCAGAAAATACCATTTTTTTCACAACGTGGGCGGAGTCGCGAGTGAATACTGGTATAAAATTATTTAAATCCGCTATTGTAAATATCAGTTATTTTAATAAAGCATTTGTGGTTTGATTGTTCGTAATGTTAATTTGACGGATTGATTTTGTAATGCGCTTTATTTTAAAATGTCACGTTCACATAATTAAGGGTTGATTAAAACTATATTTCTGACCACAGAACATGCAATCAGCCTGTGGTTGAATGAGTCTGACAAACGGAAATTCAATTTTGGTATGTGGTTTAAGTATTATATTCACGTGTGCTTATTGGTTGATATTATTGTTTTTTTTTTATCGCAACTATCTCCGAAGTATTACAAAAAGCTGAATCAATACAACATGTTTACAGGCGATTGGCATTCTATAGCAATCAACCTTTCGTTCGTGCAGAGTATACACAAGGCAGATGTATACAAGACGAGTAAGTGGAAAATTTGTTAAACTTATAAAAATACTACTTTCAAAATAATGCATTAACAATAGACATATATAAATACATACGTAATCACGCCTCACCATCACCAATACACCCACATTTCGCCGAGCTCATTTCCGTCCTATGATGTGATAGTGAGAAAATCTATCGCCACACTGGGCACAAATCCAGACTCCGGGCTGATACTGAGCATTTCGTAACAGAAAAATTCAATATCAGTTTTGACCCGACCCGGGAATCGAACGTAACACGTACGCATTACAACTGCGCCACCGAGGCAGTCTGTTAACAATAAGAACACTACCGTGATTCTGCCACTTCATCAAACGACAGTCGCCGAGCTGGCTTTGAAAGTGGACGTAGTGGACGTCCTAATTTCAAATATATTGTATCGCAAAGGAAGAATCGGTAAATTCGGAGCTATGTGGGGGATACTTTAGGAGAAGATTGCTTGAAGATTTTTACATTTTATTGCCTACTATGTTTATCTTATTGCCATTCAATATTATACCACGTATAGGTAATATAAATAGGTATGTTCTATGCATCTTCGTCACAAATAGTAGCCGATAATTACTGAGACGTCAAGTTACTTACATAATAAATAAATAAATACACCCAACAGTCACACACATGGTCCTGACCCCATAATAGGTAAACTTGTATCGTGGGTATCAAGAACTACGAGGGGCTTGCGGTCCCACAACACTAAACCCGAGACAAATATTTATGAATCAGACCAACATTTGTCTAGGTGCGGGAATCGAACTCACGGCTTCATGCTTCGCAACCGGCTACTCGCCCGCTGCGCCACGGCTATCTTTTTAGCCGATTCCAAAAACGAAGGAAGTTCTCAATTAGTCTCTATATATCTTTTTTATGAATGATCATTCGTAACTCCGACAAATATTCAATGATTGGGACGACTCTTATTTGTTAAGAAAAGACATGGTGGTCCTATTTATGGAGTGTAAGTAGATTATCAACATCTTAGGCCCCAAGTCAACCTCACCTGTACCTACGTGGTAATTGCTAATTAATGGAAGAGGCAATGGCGAAACTTGGTTCCTGTTGCGAGTTGTGGGGGTCAGACCCCATATACTAAATACAGTCAAATCTATGGTATGAGAAGGCAGACCCTAGTATTAAGCCGGGATAATGCTAGGCAGAAAGAAAGAAAGAAGATGGTCCTATATTAATTGGACAAGGACACGCTAAGACTTTTAATTACCTTAAGGAGAAGAGATATTGTTTTTTTTTTCAATTTCGTATCGCTAGATAATAGTATTTGACAGCCTCCGTGGCGCAGTGGGCGAGCAGCCGACTGTGCAGCGTGAGGCCGCGGGTTCGGTTCTCGCATCGAGACAAATATTTGTCTGATCCACAAATATTTGTTTCAGGTCTGGGTGTTGTGGGACCGCAAGTCGCTCGTAGTTCCTGATACCCACGACACAAGACTCGTATCTTACTGTGGGGTCAGGGCTATGTGTGTGGCTCTTGGGTGTTATTTATTATTTTATTATAGTATTTAAAAAATATCATAGTCACGTGCAAAATAATAGGACCTGCATACTAACATTTTCAACTAATCAAAAACAACACGTTTGTTCGTTAACTCGATTAAACTTTCACCTTTAGCTTCGGTATTATTAAATCACAGATTATAAAGGCGACGAAATTTGTTCAATCCCGAAACTTGTTGATCTCCATAATCCGGCGCAACGTGGCGTTCCACTACCGCGGGGTCTAATGGATTCATTAGAGATTACTGGACCCTCGCGTACGCAATTTTGCTAGATCCATTATTGCTATGTAAACAACTTATTTTTTTTAAGTATAAAGAATACAACTGCCTCGGTGGTGCAGTTGTAATGCGTACGCGTTACGATTGAGGCTAACGCTGAGGTCTCTGGTTCGATCCCCGGGTCGGGTAAAGTGGTATTGGGTTTTTCTATTACGAAATGCTCAGTATCAGCCCGGAGTCTGGAACTTGTGCCCGGTATGGCGATAGGCTCGCCCCCTATCACATCGTGGAACGGAGATACGCTCGGCGAAATGTGGGTGTACTGGTTACACCTCTGCCTACCCCTTCGGGGATTACAGGCGTGAGGGCGTATGTATGTAAAGAATACAACTGGTATTGATGGCTTTTTTATTACAGAGGCTGACAAAAGAGTTATTGGATCACCTGATGGTAAGTGATCTCCACCGCTCATAAACAGCCATGTTACCAAAATAATCAATAAGCGAGATGGTAACATTGAGTTACTTAGTGGTACAATTTCTATGTACCGCGCAGCTAGTCTAGTAGTATACATTAAAGTCTTTGGTCTTGGAAAAATATTTAAATATTCTCTTAAGATATATTATTACTACGGTTATTTCTATTCCTTTTGTAATATTTTCAAGATATTCATAATACGATCTGAAATAATATTCATTTGTTATTTTCCTTTTTGTTTCATCGTCCGACCTTCTTTTGTACTTATCCCTGGATAAACGATCCAATAAAATAATTTAAATTCGAGCATCTCAATTAATGTAAACACATTCTCCTCAATTTGGTCGCATAATGGATATCGGATGATGAAATTGATGAACCCTTTGTAAATAACATATAACACGATATCCGTTGAATACTAATACAAACATTGGATACCAATCAGTTGAATTATGATGACGTCAACAACAATAAACCATCGTCAATCACAGGCTGCTAAATAATTTCATTTTTACGTTGGATTATTGAGCGTTAAGAATATGTTGCTGTTACCAGTTATTAGCCTCGGCGACTTAGTCAGACGACAGCGATTGCTGCAGAAGTCTCTAATTGTATGGAAATTATCGTGAGTCATGGTCTCCTAAAAACCCCACGGTGGTCTCCTTAGGCATAAGCTGCTGTCCGTATCAAGGTCGTATCAATCAAATATACCTAGTACTTTTCATTTAGAGGTGCGCACCCGAAACAGGGGATCGTGACGTGAAACAACCATAACTGAGATACGTCTGTTTGTATCTAATTGTACCTAAAGGTATGTTTGACGTAAGCGTACAAGACTGAAGACAGGAGGATGTGACAATTTCCATTCAATTGCATATAAAGCGGACGTATAGCTGTCGTATGACTCGCGTCGCGCAACGCGGTCTCATGTCTCAGTCAAAATAAACCATATATTTATTACCTTATCGATCACGCAACATTGTTTTACATTTATTTTTTATTTTTAACAGTCACACATAGCCCTGACACCACACTAGGTTAACCTGTATCGTGAGTACCAGGAACTACGAGGGACTTGCGGTCCCACAACACCCAGACCCGAAACAAATATTTGTGGATCACACAACAATTTGTCTCGGTGTGGGAATCGAACCCACGGCCTCTCGCTTCGTTCTATAAGCAGTGATACCTCAGCGGGGAGTGGTACGGACTGTTGATACGAAAGTCGCAGGTTCGAAACCAGCCCCAGAAGCATACACCTCTGACTTTTCTAAGTTACTTGTATATTAATTGTTAATTATCACTTGCTTTAACGGTGAAGGAAACATCGTGAGGCAACCTGCATACCTGAGAAGAAATTCAAAGGTATGTGAAGTCTGCCAACCCGCATTAGTCCACGTTGGTGGATTTAAGGCCTAACTCCCTCTCATACAGTAGAGGAGGCCCGTGCCCAACAGTGGGACGTATATAACACAGGGCTAGTAAAAACAAAGAAAAAATAGTTCTATAAGGTGGGCCTTCGTGGTTTCGATTTCATATCTTGATGATGTAATCAGGTTAAATCCGTACGAGCTTAAGAGCTACCTCAGCTTGTCTATGAGATATAAGCCGTGAATATGATGATGGCTGATAAAGTATTATAACAATATTAATGGTACTTATTTGTTGTCTTATTTTTATGACGTAGGGAAGACACACGATGGACTGATGACTTGAAAAGGATAGCAGGTAGCGGGTGGACGCGGGTTGCATAACAGAATGGTAGGCGTTCACGTGGAGTAAGCTACATCCAATTGTGGACGGTGATGGGCTAAATCAAAAAACAAATTATGGAACTAACTTATCATTGTTGAATCGAAATCGTTAAAATTTTTAGACGCTAACATAATGAAATACATGTAAGTTCTAGATATTTATTTCTTACCAAATAAATAGGAAAGTCTCAAAATACTAAAATATTTGACGTCAAACAATCGTCGTAAGCGTTCTTTAAACTTCTTTATTAAATAGTCTGTCTAGGCCGTAAATTGAATGGGCTTCCAAGAAATTCAACTCAAGTACGTGGGATCCAAGCTTAGGCCCGCCCACACCAACGTTTCAAATATAGCATAACTGTCTAGACAGATTTGTTTCTTATTTTCCAAAAATTGCAAGATATATTTTATAATTACTTTTGCTCGCGGCATTTTCTTCCCGGAATAAAAGTATCCTATGTCCTAATGCAGGTCATGGTTTATTAATGTGTCAAATATCATCTAAATCCATTCACAAAATTCCAAACACCCAAATATCCAAACTTTCTCATTAATAGGATAGTAGAAAAGAGGAAAGTAAATAATGACGTCAACACTGCATTTTTTTAATTAATAATACATACATACGCACTCACGCCTGTTATCCCAAAAGGGGTAGGCAGAGGTGTAACCAGTACACCCACATTTCGCCGAGGATATCTCCGTCCTAGGAGGCTAGCCTATCGCCATACGGGGCATAATTCCAGACGCCGGCCGACACCAATATTTTCGTAATAGAAACGCCCAATATCACTTTTACCCGACCCGAGGATCGAACCCAAGACCTCAGCGTCAGCCTCAGTCGTAACGCGTACGCATTAAAACTGCGTACACCGAGGCAGTAAATAAACAATGTAGGTACTACATCTGGATCGCGTACATAGTGTAAAAGGGGATAGCACATCACAATATTCACAAAGTTCTAACCCCACACTAGGTTAACCTATATTGTGGGAATCAGGAACTACGAGGGACATGAGGTCCCACATCACCCAGACCCGAAACAAATATTTCTGGATCACACAAACATTTGTCTCGGTACCGGAATCGAACACACGCTTCGCAACCGGCTACTCGCCCGCTACGCCACGGAGGCTGTCAAATAAATATCAATAATTATCAGACTACTTAGCCAACCACACTAATTGATGATGATTTTTATGCTACACACAGGATCAAAACTAAGCGCAATTCTAGAAACCATATAGAAAAATAGAGATGTAGGTTGGTTGTTAAACACAATTGGGCTTAGAGGTTTGCTTTGATCCTTCGGGTTCAAAGGATACTTAATCTACTTACGACGATTGAGTGATCCCGACATGTAGACAGAGAAAACTTAAGGCCCTCACTATACACGACCGAAAGGAATAGCAGTCGCAGCTCTACAATTTTCTCTCTATTCTAAAAAAAAGTAACTGGCGCCGCCGCCGCCGCTGCCAAAAGCTTGTCACGCTATCTCCTCCGAAACCGCTGGGGGTCGAGACCGATACCAATCGATGCAGAATAATGTGGGGAAGAAAGTAAGATATGTCTCGTATTCGTCGGACTTTAAGTTTTTTTTTATTTTATGTTTTGTGAAAAAACATGGGCAACGCCCCTAGTGTTTTAAAAAATTAGTTTGTAAATGGAACATTATGAATTTCTGTTCCGGTTCATTCCGTCGTATAGTGGGACTAACGTTGATTCCGTCTTCAATGACCTTGACGGTTATAACTTTGTTTTATTGACCGAGTTCCATACTGGCGGTTGAATGCTTGCTTAATGATTTTTATTTCAATTTTAATTAGGAATGTTAAAAATGTAACATGAGTATGACTAATTTTTTAAGGCGTCCCGGCACTTGTTTTATTATAGGATACACGTGAATATACAGCCAAATCAGGATAAGAAGCTTTTTATTTATTCTTCTGCATTATTTGAGAACCCATATAAAAGTTCTAAAAAACTTTAAATTCCATAATAGAGCCATATTTCACACATATATTTATACGGCAGTGATTTGTCCAGCAGAATCTTACGAGGTGCGATCCAACGCCAGCGAATTTTTTACGAATTAACCTATGTTACAGCCTTAATACCCGCGTATATTTATTTTTATGCTATTTTAATGGGCATTGTATACACTTTGACCCATCCAACTTAATATTTTTAGTATCTAAGGATAAACTTTAAGCTTAATATACGTAGGCGGTTTTATTTGGCTTAAGAGTTTCGAATATCTTTTGATGATTTTGCTAAAAGATGTGTATGCAAAATATTAAGTTTTGGCAGAGAAATAAGTTAAAAATTCCCTTGTTTTGTTATAGCATAAGCCGGAAAATGAGCAAGTGGGCCACCTGATGGTAATTCTATCAAATACTCCTCCAATTGTTTTTTAAAAGCAGCTACGAGTAATTAAGGTTCCTTCGTTTTATAAATCAATATTATTTTAATAACTAAATCAGGACTAAAACGCTTTTAAAATTGATTTTTATCTTTATGTATTATAACAATTTTACTTCAAGATTTGGCTCATTCGAATCTCAGATGACAGATAACATAATCTGCGTCTGCCAGCAATAAAAAATAATTTCCAGAAGAAAACAAAGCATGCAACCTTAATAATTCAGTCCTTTTCAGTGGAGCGTGAAGGAGAGCAGTAACCAACAGCATTCAGGGCTATCATAGCCTCATTACCCTCGTTATCATGCCGAATCATCGAGGAAGACGACCATAAATCTACGAAGCCAGAAACTATTTATCTTGTACGGGTAACATTAACAAGGATTTGTTGTATCGATTTCACGTCGTTGCGGAACTTCTGGTATAATTTAGTGTTAATCTTTCTATTTGGAGCTACGTGAATCGAAGAATGGTAACCACAAGAGCGGATAGATTTGATTTCCTTACCTAATCTACATTTATCTGTATATTCTATATCTCAAAAATTTATAAAGCTAGGATCATGAAAGATGGTCAGATGATAGTTTGTGTAATGTACGGATCCGCTAAGAAAGAATTTTTGATGAATTACATTTTATGGGTGTAAAAGGGGGAATTGAACTTTGAATGAAACTTTTTTATGGAACGCAAAATCACGCCAGCGTCCAGCATGGACAACAGCTAGTACTTTCTTTATATTTGTCTGAAACGTAATAAGTGTAAAATGAACTTTCTACTTTCGACGTCAGCTTATTTTTAGGTTGCGTCGCGTTGTCGCACTGCTTTAATTTGTGTTACATGTTAAGGATAAACTAAATTAAATTAAAGGTAATTGAAAACGGCCATGTTTTTTATAGTGAATGCCGGAAAACAAGAAAGTAATTCACGTGATCGTAAATGTTCTCTGCTGCCCATAAACACCCATTATACCAGAAGTATGTATTGCTAAACGTCGAAACATTGGCAAAGGGAGGGGAAATTTTGGGCCTCCGGAAAACCATACGAACCGCAACAGCAAGCTGCCGCTTCTCGTCCGTTTTATATCAGACAGTGGTAAAAACTTGGTCGAGCCGGCCCATTTATGTTGAAGACAAAACTGCCTACAGCGTAACTACCGCTTACATATAATATTAATATAGTATGAATATTGTAATATTATTATATAGTAAGTAAGCGACGCTGTTTCAGAGAATTTATAAATAAAATACTTTACTGCCTCGCTGGCGCAGTTGTAATGCGTACCTGGTACGACTGCTGTGCTGAGGTCTTGAGTTCGACCCCCGGGTCGGGTAAAAGTGCTATTGAGTTTTTCTATTACGAATTGCTCAGTATCAGCCCGGAGTCTGGAATTGTCCCCGGTATGGCGATAGGCTCGCTCCCTATCACAACATGGGACGGAGATAAGGTCGGCAAAATGTGGGTGTACTGGTTACACATCTGCCTATCCCTCGGGGATTACAGGCGTCAGTGTGTATTTATGTATGTAAGACTTTACGTCAAGTCAGAAGACTTGTGTGAGAGTTCATAATGAATTTATAAGAAGCCGAGGGAAGTTGGTCAACTAGTTTGCTTTATAAGTCTTCCTGCTGTTAATTCGAGTACGTTGCATTTCAGAGCCTTGTAGACTCGATAAGTAGATTGTTTATTTCATTATACGATAAGGTACGTCCTTCTCCGATTTTTGCGTAAATTGATTTCCAAACGGATATTAAAGGATGTTAGAGATCCAGGTTTATCTGTTAAATTTATTGGAAGCTTTTAAATTGGGTTTATATTTAAAATTGTTTCCATAAAAATGGTCAATAACATATTTTTCCATAGCCCTTGAGAATGGGACAGAAGTACAAAATGGGTTTCCGTATTTTACTGTTACAACTTCCGTGGCGCAGCGAGCAAGTAACCGACTGTGATATGAGAGGCCACAGGTTCCATCCCAGCACCTAGATAAATGTAGGTACACGTATTGTGTACCACATATACACATATACATATACATTATATGTATATGTGTACGTGTATACACAAATATTGTGTGTTGTGGTACCGTAACTCCCTATAACTAATAATCTCTTCTCTTCTTCAGCCTGTATCCACCCAATACTGAGTGTAGGCCTCTTGCATTGCACGCCATTTTGTTCTGTCCGATAGATTAATACAAATATTTTCATCGCTAGAATTTAAATATCTTTAGATGATTTTATCCTTCAACAAAAGTTTAAATTATCGTCTATTAAAGAAGTATAGGTTAATTCTTTGTAGCAAAGAGTAATTTTAAGATGCTTACATGACAAGGTCTGTTATCATCAAGTTACAATTAGTCATGGTTTCTGTACAATATTATAATTCTTCTACAAGTAATTTGCCTTGAGTGATGTGCCTACAAGGCAATGAGAACTTAATAGAGAAAAAATCGACATATAGCTTTAATGATTAAAGTAGAGTTTAATAGCTTTTTTTCCGCAAGTAGTCCGCATTAAATTCCTAAGCATGAAAAACGTGTATGTATTTAAAGGTGCGATTTGAGGCTTGCAACCGAGACAGGACTGGGATGCGCAATGATTTCTATACAAACCGGACGTGTCACTGTCGAATAGGTATCGACTGACTCGCGTAGCTAAGTCTTTTTAACCGACGAAAAAAGGAGAAGGTTTTCAATTTGACGCGTTTTTTTTATGTATTACTACCAAATGTGGACCTATTTGGATGCAATCAAAAAGGTTTTTTTATTATATTATATATTTATATTATATTTATAGCTCAAAGTTAGTCCCATAATTATTTCAATAAGAAATTCCACCCTTATTATTTCACTAAAAATAATAAAATAAAAATCTTTTAAACAAAAAAATGGACCCAAAAAAGCTAAAATACTTTTAATAAAAATAAGCACCGACTCAGTGCTTTTTACCTATAATTTCAAAGACGTATACCTCAAAACATATCTACGTTTTTGTAAGAAAATTGTACACCTACAACATCTTCTTTAACAAGCTATGTTTTTTTAGCTGTGCCAAAATAAGTTTCAAAAATTAATTAAAAATGAGACCAAGTCTGAATATAAAACAAATTCTGTGATCAAGCTTTTGTAGACAACTAATTATTAAAAGACAACCTTAACTTTTAACGGCAGACGGAGCGAAGAAGTGAGATGCTAGTTTTCAATTAATTAGTCTAAGAGGCAACAAAAAACATAATTTATCAGTGCCATTCACTTTTTGCCTTTATAGAATAAAGAGATAAGATTGTGTGGCTTTTTAAACAATTTTTTACGCTGCTGTCTATTACGATTAATTTAATTTATATTCGATTTATTTATTTCTAGAGTCGGCGAGCGGGCTGTGAAGCGAGAGGCCGCGGGTTCGATTCTTGCATTGAGACAAATGTTGTGTGTTGTGGGACCGTAAGTCCCTATAACTAATAATAATGTATACAAATATTTTCATCGCGAGAATTTAACATACTTGCATTAAGACAAATGTTTGTGTGATCCACAACCATGTTGTGTGGTCCGGGAATCGAACCCGCGGCCAATCGCTTCACATACGGCTACTCGCCTACTGCGCCACGAAGTAGCCTCCACTGTCATAAACTAATATAATTCATAAAAATATCAGATCAATTTGTTAACCTTACAAGTAATAAAATACTTCCGATCTCTTTCTCCGTAAATATGGCCCATCAACAAAAACTAAGCACGTCTGAAAAGTTCATGCAGTTGTGACCGAAAACCATAGGTATACTTTATTTGGGAACAACTTGTTTGGGATCGCAATGTTCGGCGCAGCTGTGACCAGAACTTAGTGATCGTGAACACGGTGGGAATGAGCGATGATATCAATCATATGATGAACGATCTGTAGTATGGGAATGTTAAAAATGTTATGTGGCGGTTATCACATGAGTAGTTATTATATGACTATCTAGGCAATAAAAATAAAATAAAAGAATGACTGCCTCGGTGGCACAGTTTTAATGCGTACGCGTTACGATTTAGGCCAACGATGAGGTCTCGGGTTCGATCTCCGGGTCGGGTAAAGTGGTATTGGGTTTTTCTATTACGAAATGCTCAGTATCAGCCCGGAGTTTGGAATTTGTGCCCGGTATGGCGATAGGCTCGCCCTTATCACATAAGGGACGGAGATACGCTCGGCGAAATGTGGGTGTACTAGTTACACCTTTGCCTACCCCTTCGGGGATTACAGGCGTGAGTGCGTATGTATGTATGTATGTATGATTATATGAAACCAAATAAAATCGAACAATAACACATATACGACCGATTTCAATAAAATATCTTAGTTTGAATTTCTAGTTCAATCCTAGAAATGAGCTAACAAGAATACAGCTTGAAGACTTACTTCATTTGATTGGTGGATTTATTTATATCGGCTGATAGTCCTGATATCACATTAGGTTAACCTGCATAGCGATTAACAGGAACTACGAAGGACTACAAGGTCCTACAATACTTAATCTTTTATTTATTTATATAATAATCTTTATTGTGCACTTATTACACTCGTGTAAACAGTCAAAATTAGATAAGTACAATTATTATTGGCGGTCTTATCGCACAAGTCTATTATTATATTATTAGTTTTATGTCTTTATTCTATTTCCTTCAAGGAAAACCCCATTGTATGTAAACAAAATTCTTGGTTATTACAAATACATACGCACTCATGCCTGTAATCCCCCACGGGGTACGAAATGTGTAACCAGTACACCCACATTTCACCGAGCGTATCTCCGTCCCATGATGTGATAAAGGGCGAGCCTATCGCTATACCGGGCACAATTCCAGACTCCAGGCTGATACTGAGCATTTCGTAATAGAAAATCGAAATATCACCTTTATCAGAGCCGGGGATCAAACCCGAAACCTCAGCGTAAGCCTCAGTCGTAACGAGTACGCATTATAACTGCGCCACCGAGGCAGTCAGTTATTACAAATAATCCAACGCAATATGAGACACTCATAAGATAAACAACACTTATTGATTGCCGATTCACTTTTGAGTTCCCCTCTTAGGTGGTAATAACCGTGGACCATCTGTGCCGCGGCTCCCCTTCTGTAGATGTGGTTATATTGAACACACGGCTTGTTCACTTGTTAATAATTGACATGAATCTAGAGTAGGTATGACTTTATGGTACCTGTTTTCAAATATTTATTCTACTTCAGATAAGTTAATTTTTTCATATTATCTTATAGTGAGATACGTCACGTATTCACTGGATGCGTCTCGCAAAGGATCCGAAGAATTGGCTTGAACTGGAGGAGGCCTATTATACCCAGCAGTGGGTAAAAACAGGTTGATTAGATATATTTATCTAAGGATGGTTGATTGATCGATATATAGGTGACTAATGAATTGCTCTAAATTTGTTCAAAATCAATATTTTTAGATAATAAATCAGACCTATCAAATGTTTAAAATCAGCTTGCATTAAAGCTGTATAAATAAGTTAATCAAATTAAGTAGCATGACACGACGGTACAGCACCGCATGGGAGAGCAAAGCCAATGCCCGCGGGACATACGTCAGTCGGTCATGTTCGTCAGCTCGGCGGCTTTTAATCTAAAAGCCATTTTGTGTCACTACGGACCGCGGCCGTAGGGAAATGCCGAGTTTTGCTTATTTTTTGAACGTATCAATCATTGTGCACGTGGACAGGGAGTGAACAAAGGAGTACTTTTGGATTCTCAATACCATTTTTTAATTAACAAGGTTTTGAAACTGGAAATATTGTTGAAACTTGTTTTTGTCGCTGTTAACTGTCTACATAGAATAAATATTTCTTTCTGCCTTGCGTTATCCCGGCCTAGTATCAGAGTCCGCCTTCTCGTAGCATAGATATAAGGCGAATAGTCGTCAGACCCTCACAACTCGCAAAGAGAACCAAATTTCGCCATTGCGTTACTTTAATGAACTAACATTTAATCCGGAGAGTGTACCACGTGCAGGCGAGGTTGGCTTTGTGCCTAAGATGTTGGTTGCCCACTTACACTAACGCCTTGTTTCTGAAAGGCTGACTAATGTAAAATTAAGTTATCAATTGTCAAATCTCATGTCAAGTCGAAATTAATTTGCTAGAAACGTAAAAGTACGGCTAGAAGTGTGGTCAACACCTTTGATTTAACACATAAGTTAGTCAAAATTACTTTCAAATTAATATGAAAAATCGTATGTCAAACGCTACTTAAGCGACATGGAATATTATATTCCTTTGCACTAAATAACGTTTCAGTAACTAGAATTTGACAGTGATGCCAAAATCAACTGCGAATGAACTTGTACTTGAATGTTTATTTGATCAGCCTTTCAGAAACCGGGTGTAAAACTCACTCAATTATTTACAAATACATTTGGTCAACAGATTGTAAGAATACATAACGCCCGGGAAAAATACGATGTAGGTGTGTATCAAATACGCTATCCTCGCCTCAAGCAATACCCAAATTGGATTTGAACGCGAGATCGAAAATATTTTACATTTCATAATAATCCTTCAACCATATTCAAATTGTAACAGGTAATGTGAATTTACATTTAAATTTTATTTTAATGTTTATTTTACAATTATTTATTTGTTAGTCGATTTTCTATAGTCCGTATTTTTTGTTTTATACCATAGTCCGGAAAACGAGTAAGTGGGTCACCTGAAAGTAAGTGATCTCCACTGCACATGTATGCCTACAATACCTGAAGGATCATGGACACGTTGCTGACCTTAAAGGAGAGGGATAGGGAAGGGGATTTGGGCCTCCGGATATCTTTTTGCAAGTAATTCAAGTGGCATAATGCACCACACCGCATTTATAAAATTTAATATTGGCTTATACGATACCTTCTTCCACTTGCCCTTATCCCACTTGCAGTGGGGTCGGAGTAATATGTTTTTTAACATATGTTTCAGAAAGATTTGGCTGGTAGTTTTTACGATCGACCGCCTGCCTGCCTGACGGCAATCCCTCTTGGGAGAAAATACCCAGACCTGAAACAAAAATTTACCTCAGTGCGGGAATCAAATGCACGGCCTCTCGCTTCGCAACCGTCTATTTTCCCGCTGCGCCACGAAGGCTGTCGACATTTTATTTGGACTAGACTGTATTTAAAAAAACATTGCAGAGTTATAGCTCTGGGGCGAGTGGTACGGACTGTCGAGACGAAAGTCGCAGGTTTGAAACCAGCCCTAAGAGAATACACCTCTGATTTTTCTAAGTTACGTGTGTAATAAATGTTAATTATCATTTGCTTTAACGGTGAAGGAAACATCGTGAGGAAACCTGCATACCTGAGAAGTTTTCTATAAGAATTTCGAAGGTATGTGAAGTCTGCCAACCCGCATTAGGCCAGCGTGGTGGACTATGGCCTAACCCCTCTCATTCAGGAGAGGAGACCCGTGCTCAGCAGTGGGAAGTATATAATACAGGGCTAGTATTATTATTGCAGAGTAGTCACTATAGTTATATCTCCGCGCAAAGAAAACTCTTAAAATCAGTTATAACGTAGGCAATCTATATAAATAAATACATAGTCAGAGTAAACAAATTACCTCATGAGTAAATAAACACGATCATGCGTGTAGCAATTAACATTCCACAAGTTTAACCAAATCCGACAAAATTATTCCATTAACATAATTCTAAAACATAATCATGTGCTTAGGTTTCTAAAATGCATTATTTATTATTGTAAATGCCCAGAAGAAAACGCCATAAACTGCCGGATAAGCGTGGTCTCATCTTTGTTAAGGGATTTAGCACTAGGCTCAAAAATTTAGTAATTAAAATTGGAATGGAAGAAAAGATTCTTATATTTTTATAGCGTAAGGCTAGCAAAAAAGTTAAAGTAAGTATGTTATTGATGGCAAGTGATGACCATCGCCGCTAATTTGGTTACAGCGTGGCTCTACAACATAAGATATTCACGTTGTAGACAGTTTTGTCTACAGCACGAATGGGCGGGCTCGACCAGGTTATTACCATTGTCTCACAGACCACCGACGTAAAGTAGCAGCTTACTGTTGCAACGCTGCGTCATGCCAAGCTTTGTAATTCAAAGTTCTGTGTTGTATTGTATATGTTTATGAGCAGGCATAGGCAGCAGGCATTCAAGCTAAACGCCTCCGTTTATGAGTGCACCAAAAACATCAGCTAGCAGAGGAATGACGTCGAAGTACTAACATACCATCAATCCAGAACTGACGACCGCGGCCACTCCGCTCAAATCACGTCTTGAGGTACGCGATCGAGACGGAGACAGCAACGCGTGACGTGTGTCAGGCGAAACTCATTTTCGCATATATAATATTATTTATGACTAGCTTTTGCTCGCGGCTCCGCCTGCGTGGTTGTCTTTTTTCCGGGACAGAAGTATGCCCTTCCCCAGGATATAACCTATCTTCTTAGCAAATTTCATTAAAATCCGTACAGCCATCTAGCCGTGAAAGCGTAAGAGGCAGATAGAGTTAGTTTCGCCTTTATAATATATTTTTTATACCTTGGGTTGGTTTTAGTAGGGATTTCTATGGATTTCTAATTTTTTCTAGTAATAGATATAACTTATGTTAATCAGTGATAATGTAGCTTTCTAACGGCAAAAGAATTGTTGAAATCGGTCCAGTAGTTTTTAAGTTTATTCGCTAAATACAAAAATACAAATCTTTCCTCTTTATAATATTAGTGTAGACTAGATAGAAACGTTTAAAGGTATTTGATTGAGACAGTAAAGCGCGGAGCGCGACCGTTTCTATACAATTTCATGTGAAACGGATGTTTTATCATCAACTGACTCGCGTCACTTTTCGCGATTTCCCTATCTTGGTCACGTGTAACAAAACGTGCCAGAAAAATAATGTAAAGGCCACAATAATTTTGCAGACATTTGATGACTTAAGCATCAACCGCTTTTATTTAAGTGAAAAAGGTTAGATAAAATCCAACTTAAAATACAATATCCAAATATTATTCTTTACGGTACGGCAGGGCTAAGTGGCACAGATGTTAACTATATTAGTTCCGGTAATGGCAGATACGACGATTTGAAATTTAATCAGAGTCCGTCAGAACTAAACTGAATTGGTTCAAAAGTAATATCTATTAGCCGGGTGGTTGTGAGCCCGAGTTTCGACTGAACAAATCTAATTGTGTTCTAATTTGTAGGAACTTTAATGCGCTGTAAAAAGGGGCTGCGCTAATTATTTACTTCTCACGAAACTTCTGTAGATTGTACCAAATTGAATTGATTAAAACTGTTGCTATGGCCTTGTAGTCGTAGTTCTCCGGCCTAATGTGAGTCTTAATTCGATCCTTTTCATTTTAACTGTTGCCACGGCCCTATTTGTGTATGAAATTAAGAATGTATGATCACAATAAACTTTATGAACCTTTCATTTAATAATCGTTATAATATCAAACTTTTTGTATCATATACAAAAAAAAACTGGGAAATGTATTTGCCTATCTATGTATCTATATTAGATTACTGTCTATATTACGACGTGAAGAGAAATCTTTGGACCCCTTTTAGGCAACAGGGAGTGGGAGTGGGGGCACAGAGGCATGTAAAATGTGACATACTTCAAGTTTATATTAAGGAGGAGTGTAGAATGCAACAAGAAAGAAGAAATAAAACATTCATTGTTTACGTTTATACTGCCAAAGTCTGAATGTCAAATCTCGCAACTGACGTTACAGAACAGTAAGAATTTGAATTATAGAGGATTTCGACCGATTTCGGGACCACTAGTATAAGTAATCTTAGTTATTGTCAAAGAAGAAATAAATCAATTCAAAAAGTTTCGCTTATTTCAGATACAATAACTATTGTATTCTTGCGTGTAGTCTGAATCCTTTCGATAAAAGGAGAATTGAGTGATATGGGTCGTATGTAAAGCGATGTATTGTATCAGCGAAGTATTGTGTCCCTATCTTTGCATTTGCTAGATATTGGATTTATTTCCAATGTATATACGTTTATTCATGTAAGAATGTTTATAAGCCCTTACGTAGATAAGAATTAAAGAAACGCCCTGTTTACGAAAGGCTGATCGATGTAAAATTAACTAATCAAATGTCAAATCTCATGTCAGGTTGAAATTAAGATGCTAAAAGCGCGGTCAACGCCTTTGATTCGACACTCATGTTAGTTAACATAACTTTCAAATTAATATGAAAAATCGTATGTCAAATGCTAGGTACTAAAGGGACATCAAATGTTATAAAAATCACTAAATAACGTTTCAGCAACTCAAATTGATTTGACAGCGGTGTCAAAATCAAGTTCTGTTAGATGAATGTTGATTTGATCAGACTTTCAGAAACGGGGTGTCAGACTAGCAATAGTGCTATATGGTTAATCGGGGCGTTTGATTGGCTACGTTGCTCTTCTTTTTATCTATTTATTCGCTCATACAGCTCACTCGCCTAATGGTAAGTACATAATAAACAGCAACACTTCCCAAAACGTTGAATTCTATAAGTGCTGCCTGGTAATGTACTGCGCTCGTCGGCCCGAAACATTACATTTTATTTATTTTCATAAAAAACCACTAATTTTACTAGCTTAATTTCTTTTCAAACCGAAACACAATAGTGCTTATACTGCTGCTTGATGGTAGAAATATACCAAGCAGAGGTACATACCCACAGGGCCTTTCGCATACAAGAGACCTGCCACGTAGTGTTTATATTGGACGATAAAATACTTTATAGGGTCTTACATAATATTACTAACTGTTAGTAGCGTCATGATTTTGACTCTGCGCTCAACTGGACCACCCAATTATTCTAGGGAACAGCAAAGCAGTACTACAGTAAAGGGGTAGAGCCACGCTATTATCTATAGCATGAATGGCTCGACCCGGTTGTTACCACTATCTTACAGAAAATCGACTTAAAGTAGCGGCGTAATGCTGCATTTTGTACGGTGAGAGCGATATCCGGAGGCTCAAATCTCCTTTCCAATACCCTTAATATTCCCTTTCCTTTATTGTCTGCAACGCGTCCGCCGTCCATGGTTAGTTACTCACTTGCTTACAGTTTTCCGGCTTATGCTATAAAAAAATATAAAAAGATTTTTCAGAACCGCCAAGGCATCGTATAGAGTTTCCAAGTTAAATATTAGACACCAGCGTATAATTGGGGTGTTAGAAAACTAGCCCCAGTCTAAAGTTATAATCAGATTAATGATTTATTGGATAAAATAATATTAAAACTTTATCAGTCCTTTCCCTCTTAGTAGTGGGATCGTAGTGGACCGTGGGACAACTTAGTAGTAGTGGCATGGCCCTCCTCTGCGAATGAGAGGTTTAGATCTGAGTCCACTACGCTTATCTTATGCGGGTTTCCGAGGTGCAGCCTTGCATCTTCATTCGACCGTGCGACTTTTGTCTCAGCAGTTAAATTCGTTGAGTGGTTATTTTATTATTTTAGCTAGAAAATGTCTAATGTAACTGACAAGGTAATACAAAGTAACAAAAGGGATCGTAGGTAATGTTTGCCCAACGCCCGAGGCGTTTACCTACAATTAGAGTGTAGGTGGCCAAAATGACCCTTGAATGGCGAAATTGTTTTCCTCTACAAAAGGTTTGTGCAATAAGGACCGAAGTAATTCAGTCCTCCCTTTCATTCGGAACGTTATTATTACACTTCGGCTTTAGATCAAATAGGATTATTTTCTATATTGAAAATGGAGCTTAGGATTCGGTATTAATAATTTCAATTTGTTCGTTCAGTTTTGCACCCCATCTAATTATGTCGTGGTCGATTAGCAGTGTATATCTAATGACAGGTTCAGACGAGTCGAATTGTTTTTAATTAAGGACTTAAATCAACAAAATCTGAAAGGTTATTATTATTGATCAATTCGATTGAAAGTCCGTTCAGCCGGTTCAACTCGCTGGCGATTTAACTGCGGTGGTCGTCCCATTTAAAATCTGAAGAAATTATTCTACCCCTAAGAGGTGAAATCTGCGATAGAAGACCTAAACCACCTTTATGAACCGATTTTGATAATTATTTCACTAAAAATGGTAGAATAAAAGTTTTGTTAAATTTTCATCTTTTCAGTTTCGAGTAGTAGCGCGTCAGTTTTATTTTTGGTTATAAAGCTTTTTCTGTTATATTATCGCCTCTATAAACTCTTTAAAGCTTATTATTAAGCTTATAAGTGGTAGGTAGGTCCTTCGTATGCGAGAAGCCGTCTGAGTAGGTACCACTGCTTTGTCTATTTCTGCCGCTAAGCAGCAGTGTGTAAGCACTGCTTTGTTCCGTTTTTTATATAAGACATTAAATCCAATGAAATTAGTGGGCATTATGAGACTTAAAATCTTATGCCTCGGGGTGACGAGCACTATCCAGTGCCATGCAGCACTTCAAAATTCGATTTTATAATTGGTGTTGCTTCTGTGTATGGGCACGCTTGACGCTTATCAGGCGAGCGAACTGCTCGTCTCGTCATTAACGCTATTAAAATAATGGATCTAATAATAAAAATCGCAAACAAAATACACTATCTTATTACGAACTTTAAGATAATTGTACTTTTCACAAACAAACTGCCTCGGTGGCGCAGTTGTAATGCGTACGCGTTACGATTGAGGCCGACGCTGAGGTCTCGGGTTCGATCCCCGGGCCGGGTAAAGTGGTATTGGGTTTTTCTATTACGAAATGCGCAGTATCAGCCCGGAGTCTGGAATTTGTGCCCGGTATGACGATAGGCTCGCCCCCTATCACATCATGGGACGGAGATACGCTCGGCGAAATGTGGGTGTACTGGTTACACCTCTGCCTACCCCTTCAGAGATTACAGGCGTGAGTGCGTATGTAAATAATCATAACAATATTTAAATACATGAAGTAAATGGGAAAGTAAACTTTGATTTTAATAACTAGATGCAACCAGCAACCGGCTTTAGCACTTATCCTAATTATATTATTTTGCATTAAGCTTCCATTACATCTTAGTTGATAGGAAATAAATAGCATTGCAAAAACCGGCTAAGTGTACTGTACAAGTACAATTTACAAGTATGTATTTGTGGCTCTATAAAAGCATTGGCCGGCAAACGAGCGAGTGGGTCACGTTTTTATTAGCTTTAAATTACGAGACGAGCAAGTTGCTCGCCTGATGGTAGGCGTCACACCTGCCCATAAACAGAATCAACACTAACCAGAACTTCGAGATATGAAGTACTGCATGACACTGAACTACGCTCGGCACCCTGAGACATGAGGTGTTAAGTCCATAATGCCCAGTAATTTCACTGGCTTCAATGTCCTTCAAACCGTAACTAGATACTAATAATTGTATTAAGTCAAAAATAATTCTGATTGGTCGCGTAGACAGTTTTGTCTACAGTATGAATGGGCTGTTTCGACCGGGTCGTTACCACTGTCTTACAGAGAACCGACGTAGAGTAGCAGAGACGAGTCCATGATTCTTCTGGTATTGTGGGCGTGGAGATCACTTGCCATAAGATGACCTACTTGTTCGTTTGCCGGCTTATGTTATAATTACGTCATTATTATTCAGGGTGAAATCAGGATCAAAAAACAAATATCTACTTCAAAAAGTAATCATACTGTAAGCTCAATCTAATAATACATATTTTCAAACATTTTTCGTGTTTATAATGTTAACATTTAATACCGGTTAAAACCATTGAATCCATTAAAACGAGTACAATCGGATGATTAAGCAACGTTGTTACATTTGAATAACCCTTTATATTTTCCAAAAAACGGCATCCCCTTTTAATGCTGTTCCTTTCAGTAACAAGAAGTGATTTGTTAAAGTGCACGAAGGCAGGACCGGAATTGCTTAAGGTCAATAAATTAATTGATAAGAATCTAATAGAATTAATAGTTTTGCAAAGGGTATAGTTCCATTATATTTTAATACTAGACGCACCCCTAGCAGCTTGAATGCATTTAAAACCTTTTTACTTACAATTTTAATGTTATTTACTAAAATATGACACGTTCAAATACAAAATCCACATTCTGACATAATATACTATATTATGTAACAAAAACCCTGTTGTTCCTTTTAACCACTTTATCAGAATCTTTATTCAAACGTAAAGAAATATCTCAATTAAGAAAATTGTACCATAAATATAACGATTGGCGATCACCCGGTGGTTTATCAAAAGTGGTAGTTAGTTACTCGGTACGGCACCTTTTTTACTATTAGAGCGAGTCACCGCTATACTAATACGCGCGTAAAATACAAATTTATAGTTTTTATTAGTATTTCATTTAAAATACCACTTTCATTGAACTGCTGGCCCACCATCTGTCCCATTTTTATGTTAGATTTTGCTCATTAGAGATATTTCCTTATGTTTGAATATCGATTCTCATAACACAGCTAAAAGGACCAACAGAGTTTTTGTTACATGTAGTATATCGGCGAAAATATGTCTACTAGCTACTTTCAAAAATAGCTGCCTTATACCTTATGCCTTATATTAATCAGTGGTAAAATGTTGGTTTAAGGTTTGGGATGGAAATACGCTTGCTGAACTGTGGGTGTACTAGTTGCACCTCTGTCGGGATACGCGCGTGAGCTTATGTATAAAATAAAAAATCTCTACATCCAATTGCATCCCTGTAAAAAGAGAACACACTGCTTGCTCATTGCTCCCATTACAACATCCCTTAAATCCAAGGGGAGGGTTATTATGCAAAAAATATAAAAAATGTGCGCTGTGGCGAAAAATAACGATTAAATAGATAAGGGCGAGCAGCGATATTTCTTGTAAAACAAAATTAATTGGCCACTTTAGATCCAAATCTAAGCGTAGCGTAAATACAATTTTCTGGTATTTTTCTCAGTCTGGCAACTTCAAGTTCGTTTTATTGCTTTTGTTTTGTCCTTTCATATGAGTTTTCGGATAAATAAAAGTTGAAATGGGACTGGAAAATTTTGAAATTAATTGCGTAGAATATTTCATCGACCTTCGTAGCATAGTAGTTAAGTATATCCGATAAAATATAAAATGAGACGAAAAAATCATCTTGTGTTGCATATGCAGACAGAGCAATGATAATATGTGATTTGTGTTTAATAAACGAAGTCCACTTAAACAGTAATGGTAAAATACGATTGATTTCAATTGAGGATCAATAATTCCAATAACTCTTTTTATCCGATTGCAGTGGAAGTAAAGAATGATGCTTTTTAAATGTAGGTACTAAATTCAAATGGGCATTTTATCATGCTAAATGTAAACAACGTGTTATAGAAAGGTGTGGTCATACTTAAGGGTTTACATTACATTGAGTGTTTATGTACCGGATCTTATTAAAATCTGGGCATTGCCAATTTTTACGCTAAGTTTAATGGCATGAAATGCTAAGTTTGTTATTACGATCAATAATGTCGATCACATCAATATTAAACAAAACAGAAAATGCTTTATTTATGTCCTAGCAATATAATCGGGTTTGGTACCACGGTGAGTGAAATACTTATATCGTATACTATATGTTGCTTACATTTAACATATGATCATGATTATGATATAATTAAATATTTCATATCAAATATATCTTACACCTTTAGTTATCGTTTTCAGAGTAAATGAGTAGAGTTTAAAGTAGGATCATATATAGAGATTAACAATCACATTAAACCTAGAAACAACTTTACGTACCCTATTTTTGATTGAGTAAGTTCGCATCACATAGGCGAGAATATAACGGGAAACTTTTGTTTACGAAGTCGCGTCATATTGTTTGAAAAAAGAATCGTATGACGCGGCTTCGTAAATGGCAGTTATCGGTTATATACGTCGGCCCCCAAGCCGTAGTGGCCGAGTAGCCGGTTGTGAAGCGAGAGGCCGTGAGTTCGATTCTCGTACCGAGACAAATGTTTATGTGATCCAAGAATATTTGTTATGGGCCTGGGTTTTGTGGGACCGTAAGTTCCTCGTAGTTCCTGATACCCACGATACAGGTTAGCCTAGTGCGGTGTTATGAATATGTGTGGGACTCTTGGGTGTATTTATGTATTTTATTTATATTCTCGCCTACATCATCCGAGAAACTCTACCTGAATGTGGCTTTAATGCATGCATATTTTAACAAAGTAAATAACTCATCACTGTAATTACTTTATCAAAAACGAGAACTACGAACTTACAACCAAGCACTACAGTTCATCGAAGTAGATAAATACATAAAAAATATAAATACCAAACAAATACCATACCATTCAGTAAATGCCGTATGCCTCTAAAAATAATCATGATGTTTATCTTCAATGTATACGCGCTCGGAGTCAGCACAAGTCAATTGCCAGTGTAACGCCGCGCACGCGTCTCGATGTAAAAAGAGCGGGAAAGTGTCTGTGTTGGAACAATGTCGAGCCTTATTTTGTCTGTGGTCTGCATGTTTTTTTTCAGAGGTAAGTTTTATTACTATGTTCTTTTTCCTTTTCCTTCATGGAGAAAATTTAAGAAAGAAACACAATGTTTTAATGTAGATACATAATGTTAGTGTTAGTGTTGCTGTAATTGCGTGTAATTTCGGTTCAATTGTATGTAAATAATGTAATTTCTAAAAGATAAAATGTTTTACAATTTTATTTATTTCGCTCCAAAGAAACATTTATCGTATTTGTTTTAAACAACTGGAAGAAGGCCAAGATCGAAGTACCATGCCTTTGATGACTGAATATAAAATGTATTTGGATAACAACACGTAAGTATGTAAATAATAAACAAAATAATAAATTAAATGTGTCAGACACCCGTGGTCCCGAATAAGAGCAGTCTCTAGTCTCTAGATACTATTGTATTATTTAATGAAATTAATTTAATAATAAATCTTAGTGTAAAACCTAAGAATAACTACTTATAGAAACTAAGTACACGCAAGAAATTTTAGCCGTTCAACTGAAGCCCTATATGGCTCCAAACTACGATCACTATAATAATAACTACTCACCATATTATGTTTATGATCCTCACTTATAAATCAATGCATGAAACTCAGTTTGCCTATCTACAAATTACCAAATTTTATGTAAAATACATTTTCATTGACATTTCTTTTGTGTTAATTTACTTGCGTCACGCACACTTATGGCCGGTCCCTATATTCTATTTACAGATAGATTAGCTTACTATCAATAGTTTTTTTACAGATCTTCTATACAAAGTGTGTCAGAAATTTACTGCCAGTAAGCAAATCTGTCGATGGATAGAATACTGGCAACGGCTATTAGCCAATTATTATAAGCTTACGATTGTGAGTATGCATTGTTTGGCATCTACCTTCTGAGAGTAGTTATTCTTAGTGTAAAACGAAGTCGCTATCCACGTCTTTCTGTTTGTTTGTCCTTTCTGCTTAGTTCTTCTAAACTACGCAACAGATTTTGATGAGGTTTTCGCTATAATTTAAACACTTTCTTCCGGAAGGTTTATATGTATACGACGCTATGTGCCATAGGATTCGGAGTAATACTCGTAACATACACGTGGGTGAATCCGCGAAGGACAGTTAGTTAATTATAATTGTAATAATTCACAGTGTAGATAGAAAAAAAAACTGTATTAAATGTTCTCAGTTCGTGTTCTTTCGTTGGAAAAACGAAAAACACTATACTTTTAGTTTATTAAGTTATCCATTGCAATAATTTAATAAAATAGCTTTTGCTCGCGGCGCTGCCCGCCTGAACAGCCATTTCCGGGATAAAAAGTATCTTATGACCGGGATAAAAACTAGCCTATAACCGTCTCCAGGATCCTACCAATCTCTATACCACTGTTCATCAAAATCGGTTCAGCGGTTTAGGCGTGAAGGTGTAACAACCAAACTCACTTTCGCCTTTATAAGATTGGTTAGAATAATATCAACCCTTTATTATACTGTCCAGTGATTCGGCACGGGCCTCTTCTACGAATGAGAAGGGTTAGACCTTAGTCCACCACGCTAGCCTAATAACCCGCATTACACTTAGACCTCGCATACCATAGACTTCAAATACGTTCGAAAATCTCACTGAGAATACTCAGGTATGCAGGTATCCTCACGATTTTTTCTTCACTGTTAAAGCAAGCGATAATTAACAATGAATACACACGTAACTTAGAAAGGTCAGAGGTGCATACTCTTAGGGCTGGTTTCGAACCTGCACCTTTCGTAATGACAGTCTGTACCGCACCCCACTCAGCTCGCTGCTATCGCAATAATATTCGTTGCTGGTCATAATAATATTTTGTCCACAATTGTACATGCATATGTAAAAAATATAATTACACATACGCGATGTTTGTGTCAAGGTTGAAATAATTTAAGAGTTAATTAAATGCATAATGATTGACAGCCAACATTAACAAAGCTACGATGAAATAAGCATGTTTTTTTTACTAGCCTTAATGACGAAACGAGCTGGTTGCTCGCCTGATGGTACTAGCAATATCTACCCTTATACAGAAATAACACCATATATAATTTTGAGACTGCCTCGGGGGCGCAGTTGTAATGCGTACGCGTTACGATTGAGGCCAACGCCGAGGTCTCAGGTTCGATCCCCGGGTCGGGTAAAGTGGTATTAGGTTTTTCTATTACGAAATGCTCAGTATCAGCCCGGAGTCTGGAATTTGTGCCCGGTATGGCTATAGGCTCGCCCCCTATCACATTGTGGGACGGAGATACGCTCGGCGAAATGTGGGTGTACTGGTTAAACCTCTGCCTACCCCATCGGGGATTACTGGCGTGAGTGCGTATGTAGAACTTTGAGAAATGCATTGGATCGCGCTCGGCACCCTGAGACATAGGTTATTAAATCTTATAATGCCCAACCATTTCACTGGCTGCAATGTCCTCCAAACTGAAACATTTCACGTTGTTGCTTGGCGGCAGAAATACACAAACCGGTGGTACCGACCCAGACAGCCTCTGGCCTACAAGGAACCATCTTGTAAATATATGTAATAAGCCAAATACATAGGACAAGGAGAAAGACGTTATAGATTGATTGATTGATAAATTCCAGACTCCGGGCTGTTACTGAGCATTTCGTAATAGAAAAACCCAATACCACTTTACCCTACCCGGGGATCGAACCCAAGACCTCAGCGTTGACCTCAATCGTAACGTGTACGCATGACAACTGCGCCACCGAGGCAGGCAGTGATTGATAAATTAGCAAATAATTAATGCGTAATAATTGATAGACAACATCGACTAACATACCGTGTACTTGCCCGTAGTTCAAGTTTTTGCGAGTCACTTCATCCGTATAAAATATGTATGCAGATGCGAACAGTTATTAGTGGATTATATTAGAAACGTATTATGTTCATTACACATTTATATACAAATGACCTTGACAGCTATCCAAAAGTCTCGCAATACGGCGACTGTACGCTTTATGTCTAGTATATCTTTCTTTACACTGCCGAGAACTGTTTCATAATAGATTACATTACATTTACATGAAATGTGAAATTACTGGGCATTATGAGACTTACCAACTTATGTCTCGGGGTGGCGAGCTTTTCAGCAGTGTGACTATGGCTTACGAATATTTACAGACTCTATTCGAAAAGCTTTTCTTAGCACTTGTCTCATAATGTTCAAATAAACTTATAACTTGGTTAGAAAATATTTTCATTATCGGCGGTCACAGTTTTTACTGTCATTCCATTTTTTTTTTAAATAAACCACAAATCAAAGTAAAATATTACACATTTTCTAAAACATATTTTAGCAAAAATAGAGCGCTATACACATTTAATGTGTCCTAGTAAATGAGAAGAGAACGTTCGAAATAGAGCTGTCAAATTGTACAAGCTCTGTGGTTCGCTATAAACTTTATGGAACTCAATTTTCATAGTGTCGATCAAACTAAATTACATAAAAATAAAACTCTATTTGGAACTCTCATACAAGCACAAAACTAAGTGTCAAATGTCTCTGTTGAAAAACTCGTTCCATTTTTGTGGATACACTAAAAATGTTGGTATTACGTCGGTTTTGTTAAAAAATGGTCCTTTCTTAGAATAACTACTTATAGAAACTAAGTACATGCATGAAATTTAAGATTGGAGCCATATATGGCTGCAAACTACTTAGCAGAGACATAAGATGTTAAGTTTCATAACGCCCAGTAATTTCACTGGCTTCAATATGCTTCAAACAGAAAAACAACAGTGCTTGCACACTGCTGTTTGGCGGCTGAAATAGTAAAAGCGATGCTACCAACCCAGACGGCCTCTGGCATACGAGGAACCTACAACCTTAGGTGGCCATCTAGGTTGTTACCACCGCTTTGTCTATTTCTACCACCACGCAGCAGTGTGTAAGCACTATTGAGTTCCGGTTTAATGGGCATTAAAGCCAGTGAAATTACTGGGCATTATGAGACTTAACAACTTATACAAATATATATAAACAAAATAAATAAATTACAAAATAAATAAATGATGTCTCGGGGTGACGAGAGCAGTTCAGTGCCATGGAATGCTTTGTAATTCAAAGTTTTATGTGACGTTGCTACTGTTTATAGGCAAGCGTGGCGAGCGGCTTACCATCAGGCGAGCGAACTGCTCGTCTCTTCATTCAAGCTATTAAAAAAAACCTAGCTAGTAGCATAATTATATCAATATTTTCATTGATGACAAATTGCATTCTCTAGTGCTTTTCCACATGCTGTCATGGATGTAGGTACTGATTGCAAAACAATCAGATCGATATTGTTTATGTTCTATAAAATATGATAAATATGTCGCTCATCAAAACCGGGAAACACTACCCAAAACAGAAAAATGTAAACAGTAAAAATGTTATACAATATTAAAACGATTAACTTTTAAATGTCAGTGAAGGACAAGGTTGTGCAACATCCATTCGATTCTAGTAAAACATGTTTTTATCAATTTTGAATCATTAAGATAATGTATAATTTCCTTTGCGAACGGACTATGCAAATGTGAATAATATCCTTTATGCATTTCCGCTTGCCGCGTCATGCTCATATATTTGGATTCCTATAAAACTGGGTCTTGCCCAACAATAGAACACTAACAAATGAAATTTCGCGCAGTTCGGTGTGCTTAATACCGAAATATTAATTGTACCGGGTACACAATTAATATTTCGCCGTTTTACGTCCTATTTTACAACCACCATGACACCAATATGGCGGCACATAATTTTAGGAATTGGTAGCGTGGCGTCCGTTAACGAGCTCAACTAGCTGCTGACCGAACGCATCAAATTGTCGTTTCGATGCACGCGCCTCGAGAGTGTTGTCACGCTTTGAACCAACACGTAAAGAGACGGAGAAAACTCTGAATTTGCCGCGTATAATACTACCTTATATTATAAATGTGAATGTAAGTTTGTTTGTTACGCTTTCACGCGAAAACTACTAAACCAATTATCATGAAACTTTGTACACATATTCTTGGAGGTATAAGAAATAACATAGGATACTTTTTATATAAAAAAATATATATCTATTTTTTTGTTACGCTTTCACGCCTAAATCACTTAACCGATTTTGATGAATTTTGATGTAAAGATAGATTGGACCCTGGAGATGGTTATAGGCTACGTTTTATTTCGGAAAAGTTTATTCAGGCGGGCGGAGCCGCGGGCAAGAGCTAGTATGACTATAAAATAGAGGAAGGAGTTCTCAATTCGACGCGTATATTCTATAATTTTTTTTCTTTATTGAGGGTGCTTATAGTAGGCCCTATATGAATTTTAAAAAAATACCTTGGTGCTGGTGAATTGGGGACGGGGGTAACCTTCGAAATTTATATAATTTTAATGATTGAAATGAAATGAAATGAAATGAAATAGTTTTATTCATCATGTAGGCAATTAAAATAGCGCTTATGACAAGTCAGTACAAAATAAAGAAACTTATGTAAGTACAGAAATCATATCAGCTAATATATACATAACATACATAGCATCGTCAAAATACACTGGGCAACTATAAAGTTTACAATATTTTTATATTAGTCCAGGATTGTTAAGTATTATTATTATTATTGTTATTTTTTCTCTGTTTTAAAGGTCGATATGGACCATAGGCATTACCGAAACGGCACGTGGTTTAAAACTACCACCGGATCCAAAACGACCCAACCTGAGAAGACCCGGCGAAACAAACTCAGTGGGCTTACTTTACCACTGGATTTTACGCGGCGCGACCCAGTCCTGAGAAGATCCAGCTAGTCAAACTCAGTGGGCTTGTTTTTGGTCCGATTTATCATACCAAAATAAATTAGGGAAATAAAAAGTCCTATTTTTATTTTAAGGTGATTGATACGGACCATGTGTACCTCTAAATTGTTGTTTTAAAACTGCCACCGGATCCAAACGCGACCCTGTCTGAGAAGACCCGGCGAAACAAACTCAGAGGGCTTGTTTTTGGTCCAATTTCTATAATCTCAACAATAATGACTTGTCAATTTAAAATTGCCAATTTTTATTTTACGTGATCGGTCGTCTTTTTTATTTGGTATTTAAATTTTATTGATACATTTATTTAATATATTGTTTTAGTGTAGGTATTTAATATTATTGTGCAATTTATTTATATCGTACTTACTTGAACATATCATATATTATTTACATTTATTAAATTAAATTAAATTATTCTTTCAGTAATAATTGTAAATTAATATTTTTACAACAAAAACAAAACCGATGAAAAATTCTATAAAATAAATATTAACATAATAATAAATAAATAATAATAAATACATTCAACAGTCACACACACATAGGCCTGACCCTACAATAATTACATAGTAACTACGAGGACTTTGCGGTCCCACAACACCCAGACACGAAACAAATATTTGTGGATCACACACCATTTGTCTCGGTGCGGGAATCGAACCCACGGCCTCTCACTTCGCAGCCGGGTACTCGCCCGCTGCGCCACGGAGGTTGTCTAACAAATATTACATGTATTATATGTAATGTAACAAATATTGAGTCAGTGCTATTAATCCTTGACCAATAAACTGCACGGTTGAAGCCGGTGTACCTACTCTCTTAAGGCTGTAACTAACACTAAATCGTTAAGGTGACGTTGGGTTTCTTACGGTAATTTCAGTTGAAGCACAATTGTGGAAGTGCGCACAAGTTAGTAGTAAAAAAAGGATAGGATATACCTACTGCTTTTAGAAGTAGAATTACTAATGAGTCAATTTATCGGTTCAAATTAATCCGAAATCAATAATAATATAATCCTTGTGATCGAATAAAAAAGCGATGTATTTATCAAGATTCTTAACAACACAATTTGAATACCAAATAATATCTAACTATTAAAACGCTGCGCTGCCAGGCCGTGCCGTATCTCGGTCGTCGTAACCTTCACTTGTGTACAACTTTAATAGAAATTTACATTTAGTTAAGCTCCTTACCAACAATATGTGTATTATGAAGTCTAGAAATGCTTAAGAAAATTGTTTTGATGTAAGCATTAGGGTCAGACTTAAAACTTTCTTAAATATCAAAAGTTTTCTTAAGTGTTTAACATAACGTTGTTGGGAATTCTTGTATGGGCTATCAAAATTACTATAAAACTTAGTTCTCAGCAGGCATAATTTAACCGAGTACCCCGGTCTTGCAGTATCTTTGTTTTCGGTCCGGTTTTTCAATCCAAATTATTTAGGGAAATACAAAGACCAATTTTTTATTTTAAGGGATATTGACACAGACCGCGTATATCTCCGAATTGTTGTTTTAAAACTCCCACCGGATCCAAACGCGACCCTGCCTGACCGGGCGAAACAAACTCAGTGGGCTTGTGTTTGGTCTATTTACCCTATTCTCGAAAATAATGACTGGTTAATTGAAAATTGCCAATTCTACGTTTTTATTTTATATTTAATTCGATCGGTCATCTATTGTTTATTTGATATAAATTTACTATTTACATGACTAAAAACCGTATTTAGGAACAACACTTTAAGAGTAAGCGCTTTATTAAAAATCATCCATAATGCTTATTCAAATTACTTAACTAACCCTAAGTAAATCAATATCAAATATAACTAAGGATTTCTCGTGTTAGCTGAGTTTGCATAAGCCGTAGAACCCTCGAAGTCCAAAAGTCAAATACTGATTTACCTTTATTAAACTTGGGATTCAGCGTTTACTAAATTTATTCAATTGGATAATAAGACGACGCTACGATCTGTCTCGGAAAGATATGTAGTAGCGATGTCAAACATCTGGCCAGGAAGTGCATTAAAATCGTCTGATGCAAGAAATTTATAGCATTGTAGTATAAGCAGTGATAGCTCAGCACCGAGTGGTACGGACTGCCGAGACGAAAGTTGTAGGTTCGAACCAGCACCAAGAGCATGCAGCTCTGACTTTTATAAGTTACGTGTGTATTCATTGTAAATTATAGCTAGCTTTAACGGTGCGGGAAACATCGTGAGAAAACCTGCATACCTAAGGACTTCTTCATAAGAATTTCGAAGGTGTATGCAGTCTACCAACCGGTATTCGGCCAGAGTGGTAGACTAAGACCTTATATTTATCATTACTTGAGGAGGCGATAGGCTCGCCCTATATCACATAAGGGACGGAGATAACATACATACATACATACGCACTCACGCCTGTAATCCCCGAAGGGGTAGGCAGAGGTGTAACCAGTACACCCACATTTCGCCGAGCGTATTTCCGTCCCTTATGTGATAGGGGGCGAGCCTATCGCCATACCGGGCACAAATTCCAGGCTCCGGGCTGATACTGAGCATATCGTAATAGAAAAACCCAATACCACTTTAGCCGACCGGGGGAAGGAACCCGAGACCTCAGCGTTGACCTCAATCGTAACGCGTACGCATTACAACTGCGCCACGGAGATAAGCTCGGAGATGTGGGTGGGTTTACACCTCTGTCTACCCTTTCGGGGACTACAGGCGTGAGTGCGTATGTATGTACTATGTATATACTTGAGGAGGCCCGTACCCAGCAGTGGGACATTATAATATAGCTGGTATTATTATTATAGCATAAAGATAAAAAGGCAGAGAAATATTATTCAATATCGCATAACCTTACTCTTAAAACCCCCCGACGTCAATAAGAAACACATTTGTAACTTTTAAACGACTAAACAGATTTTCTTCACACATAGCTACCATTAACCATCCATCCATCCATCTGGAACCATCCCCATTAATACAGCTTTCAAACACCGCAATAAACCGATCCATTCTTTAAGGCGCTACGTTGTACCAGACAGATAAACACACACACCCTGACACCCATTTTAAGTCGAGGTTTTAAAATATGACTTAAAATATCATCGCTTTAAACCATCGAAATAAGAGGACTTTAAATACACCAATTTAGGCAGTAAATCCAATCTAAACAAAGTGATCAATGGCATATGAGAATCTCTCATCACTCACAGCCACAATCCCGAGCAGCAAAATAACTGGATATACACCGGTTCATTCGGAAATGCCACTCGCACGAGTCTATAGATTATTCACCGGATTTGTAGTACATAGTTGCTGTCTAGGCAGGTATGCACTACTGTGTACCTTCTAGGAAAACAGGGTTAATTCAATATCATACTGAACAACTGTAGATATACGACTTTTCATAATTCATTATTTTTAACCGACTTTATTACAGCCTGGTTCTCAACTCGGCGCGTACATTTTTTTTAGTTTGCTTTTTATGTTTGTACATCGACTTCTCTGCCAATTATGGGCCGATTTTATTAGAAAAAAATATCATTCGTTAGAGTTTCGCTGCAATGTGGTCACTTAAACTTTTTATTACGATTTAATGCCGAAGTAAGGAGTAAAAAAACTTTTAATAATTAGTTAAGAAACCCACGCCCGCGCTTTGCATCAATTATTGTTTACCCGTTTCTTTTACGCCTGCGTATATGTTAGGTATTGCCAGCTTGCGGGTGCAGTGGGCGAGTAGCCGGCTGCGAAGCGATAGGCCGTTGGTTCGATTCCCGCAACGAGATCATATTTGTGTAATCCACAAATATTTGTTTCGAGTCTGGACGGCAAGTCCCTCGTAGTTCCTTATACATTTGATACAGGTTTTAACCTAATGTGGGGTCAGGACTATATGTGTGACTATTGGATGTATTTATTAATATACTTCTTCTTTCACCTGCTCTTATCCCACTCGCAGTGGAGTCAGCGCAACATGTCATGTTACAGAAAGATCAAGCCATCTGCCCGACGTCACCTGGAATATCGTCATATCGGAATAATTTTTTATTACTATTATTAATTGAAAATACTCTGTTTTTGTAAGAATACCTAATACTTGTGTTAAAAACCATCAAATATAAAATAATCTAAACATTCTCAAAAAATCCCACAAAACATCTTACACTAAATGGTACAAACACTCCAACTGAGTAGATTAACCTTACACTTGAAAACGCTTCAACTCCAACCAATTAAAATGTTCGAAATAAGAGCTTATACCTTGAAAGTGAGTTCGTAAGGTTAAGTGAGCCTTCAAAACGTTTCTAGTGTAGTAAAGTCGATTAGTTAGTATATTACAACGGATATCCCATGGGAACATGCTTTAATTAGTAGCAAATGAGTGATGAAAGTATTTATAGATCTTTTATAGACAAGATGATGTTGATCGTCGCCATGTCGATCTCTGATGCTTGTAAGGAAAAATATTGTTCGCGCAAATAGGCTTAGACGAAAGCGATATAATAAATTCTTGTAAGCCTTCCTGTCATCAATAACGTTTTTATAAGCCTTAATTACAATATTTTTACTGACTAAAACCGAGACCATTCACTTTGATCTGCTGGATCTTGTTAGAGCTGGGTCGCGCTGTATTGAGTACAATGCTGAGTTTATTTCGCCCCGTCGGGTCTTCTGAGACGAGGTCGCCTTTGGATTACACAACTGGGTGGGATGGCTGTTGAGTCCGACATAATAATATCTATCTCTCCTCCCCCGAAGATGAGAAGGTATCCGTAAATGAGTTTTCCCCGCGGGGAGAAAAAGGTGTGTTTTTGGATCCGGTGGTAGTTTAAAACCACATGTGGTAGTTTTTGGAAAAACCCAGTAGTCCATATCCATGTGATTTCGTGTCATTTCACTTCAATAGTCAATTAGGACTCCGGAAATCTCTCACTTTACGAATCACAAGCAAGTTGTTACCTCACGACGGTTTTTATAAATCAGTGGTAATTTCCCTGTATTCTATTCTATTCGATATCGAATGCTTATTGGCCAACCTAGTGCCAATATTTTCAAGCCACCCGAAGACCGAAGAAGCAACTTGGCTTAACGACTGCTGTCAGTTGATAATAGCCGGGACCGACTTTTTACGTGCTCACCAAAGCACGGAGACGCTCAGTTGAAATACCACTAAGCGTTCACCCATCCATAGACCGATCGCGCCACGACTTGCTGAATTCGCTATTCAATTACCGATCAATGAGCGCAACTGGCTTTGAGCGCCTCGAACCCCGGTCTCCTACTACTACTACCCCGGTCCCCGGTCGAATCAGTCCATTCAAGCTGTTAACAAAACAGTATTGTAATGTGGATCTACCACTTTTACGATTCTAATTGATGGTACTTACTCTGGGATCATGTTAGCTTTTCTTACGAGCAACAAGCCACTAGTGTCGTTTTACTCAAATAGTTTAATAAATATTTACAAGTCTTAACAACGTGGTGCAGAGGTCACGGTCGAAATAATAGTAACTGAGCGATAATATTGAGTTGCAACTGGTCTTAATGGGAATATTTAAAACGAACGGGACTCTTCACTATTTGATGAAGAACAGGATCGATCGCCTGGTAAGCACCACGTCTATCCATGTATGTACAGAATCAAGATCGCTCAGAACTTCAGTTACAATGTTTAAGCAGGTTGTAGGTCCCTCGTATGCGAGAGGCTGCCTACGTTGGTACCACCACTTTATCTATTTCTGCCGCCAAGAAGCAGTGTGTAAACTCTGTTGTGTTTCGGTTCAAAACATATCAAAGCCATGAAATTACTCGGCATTATAAGACTTAACAACTTATGTCTCAGGTTAACGAACGCAGTCCAACCCCGACGGCATTTCTCATACGAGGGATAGGTGGTAAAAAAAATAGCAGTAGCGATTTGGTACAAGTATTCTTCGTTGTCATTGTAAAATTATATAAAAAATTGAAAAATGTACAAAGCAAGTGGAGGAATCTCTAGTTTGAAAGCTAAACTTGCCAAAATTAACGAGATATTGAAATTCGGCAGCCACTAGGTACTCTTAGGTTTTAAAACTTTGTCTTATTAATTCACTCCGATATACATTGGCACACTTTTGTTAATTTATAACGGTTTATAAGATGCCGTATGGGGATAACCATGACGCGTAAGCTATTTTTGTTTTATTTAGATTGACACCGATTACCACAGATCAGCCAATGTCAGATATTACGGCTTCCATATTTAAAATGATGACGTTCATAATTGGAAGATATACATAAATATACACACATTAGGTGGTAAATCCCTAGTATGCGAGAGGCCGTCTGGGTTGGGACCACTGCTATTGCACTGTGTATTTCTGCCGCCAAACAGCAGTGTGTAAGCACGGTTGTGTTTCAGTTTGAAGGATAGCTGAGCGTATCTCCGTCCCATGTGATGGGGGGCGAGCCTATCGCCATACCGAAGATAATTCCAGACTCCGGCCTGATACTGAGCATTTTGTAATAGAAAAACCCAATATCACTTTTACCCGACCCGGGGATCGAATACGAGCATCAAGGTGTCGTAACGTGTATATATTACAATGCATATAACTGCGCCACCGAGTCAGTCTGGAATTATATAAGTCGGTTCAAAATACTTATGCCACTGGAATGTGGTAGTAGAGCGAGATATAAGCTGTTAAATCACAGAGCATAATGGTCCTTACATACAACTGTTTCGTGGGAGAAATAGACAATACGGTGGTACGGTGGTAACTTCCCAAACGGACTCTCGCATATGATAGAGTATAGACCTACCAAGCTTCGCACACACATCTCACTGCTTAAGGTCTTGGTACCTTTTTAGTAGTTGTATACTTATAACGCAATACTTAGAATAAGCTATAGCTCAGTCCGTACCACTGTACGGACTGCACAGACGAGTCACAGGTTCGAAATCAGCCCCAAGATCATACACCTCTAACTTTACTAAGTTACGTATGTATTTATTGTTAATTATCGTTTTATTTAACGGTAACATAATGAGGAATCCTGCATACCTGAGAAGATCTCTAAAAATAATTTCAAAGGTATGGAAAGTCTGTCGACCCGGATTAGGCTAGCGTGGTGGACTAAGGCCTAATTCATTCGTAGAGGCGGCCCATATCTAGCAGTGGAACGTATATAATACAGGGCTGGTGTTATTATTACATTATATTATATGACTTTAAATTATAATTATTTGTTTTTTTCCTTTTATAGACAGACGATAAGCGGCCCAGCTGATGGTAAGTGGTTACCGCCGCCCATGGACAGGAGGCCAATTCTCGTAATTTTAAATGTTCAAAATATCATTCCGATCTAGTTTCAGCGTCAAGAAAGTTGCAAATGGCATTCTCTTAAACCAATAATCAACGTCAAATGTGAATATAGATCGTTATTAGATTGAATGTAGAATAAAAGTTGACTGAAGCCAAAACGGTATAATGCTACTGCTAATGCTAGGTGCATTTGACGTTGATTATTGGTTTAAGAGAATGCCATTTGCAACTTTCTTGGCGCTGAGACTAGATCGGAATAATATTTTGAACATTTTAAATTACGAGAATTGGCCTCCTCAGCAATGCCAGAACACAGCCAGGCCGCTGCCTACCGTAAAATTTAAGATTAAAGTCTCTACAACCAATTTCAATACTCCAGAACTCATGCTCATCGTCTAGCTGCCTGTAACATCAACGAAATTGACACAGTAATCTAAAAAATGACATACATTCCCATACATGACAAATTACATAACGCGTTATAACTAGTGTGTAATACCTAATACGGCTAATAGAGTTAAATTGGATGAGTGTATTGCATCACATACTGTTTTAACTGTTTAAAGACTCTTTAATAACCCGTCTAGATCTAAGGAATTATAGATGTAGGGGAAATTAATAAGCATTGAAAGAAAATGTCGATGAACAAAGAATGTCGACGTTAATTATGCGTTTGTGAATAGAAAAGACGTGAATGATGATTGGCTAACGACGGACTGTTTGCTGGATGAAAAAAACACTTCTATGTACATGCCGGTGTTGTGTTTAAAAATTTTGTATAATTAATTAAAGGTTTGCTAGTTTCTGAATTTCCCTACAAATACTAAAAAAGCGTAAGTGTTAAAATCACGAGATGAGCTGGTCGCTCGGCTGATGGGAGGCGCCACGCCTACCCATAAACAGAAGCAAAACCATTCGGAACTTTGAATTACTAAGCACTGCATTCCACTAAACTGCGCGGGTCACCCTGAGACATAAGATGTTTAAGTCGCATAAGGTCCAATAATTTGTTTGGCTTCAATGTTCTTCACCGGAATACAACAATATCAACCCAAAATCAAAATTTTCATAATGTAATTGCAATCTTCACTAATGAAACCTATTTTGACGCTATACAATTTTCAAATCATTCACCACACTCCCTATGCATTAAAGAAGTAAAAAAAACACATTCAAAAGAGCACCACCCCTCTTGATGTTTTCCATGTGCTAATTCCAACACTTGGGAAAAATAACATTAAATCGTGTAGGTTAGCGCCAATTCCGATGCTTTCCAACTAACGAACCGATAAGTTAGGGGTGATCTTAAGATTTATTACGTTCCTATGATAATTTCACTGTGTAGAAGAAGGTAAACAATCCAAGGGCTTGTTGAGTTAACTTTTTAAACATATCTAGTTTGTGAAAACAGCAATTATTGCAAAATAAATGCTCGTGGCTTCTGTTACCGCATTTAAAACTTGATCCTTGGTTATAGGAAATATAGTTGTCTCATTGTTTTATTACTTTTATCAGTCTGTTACGTTATACTAAATCTAAAACAAAAATAATAATAAATCCTTTTAAAGATAGAATTTAAAATTTGGTAGAAAAATTTAACAAATATGAAATGATAGATTAAGGATACACTTTATTATTGGTTTTTAATTCTGGAATTTTCCAATCGCTTTGCCCATTTTATACACGTAGGTACTCTAATATAGCTACTTCTAAGTTGTATAGCCTACGGCCCTAACGCTGTCTGTACCTTTGTCAGCCGCGTATAGTGACTATGAATGTAAGATAGTATTGTGTCATCCACTTTCTACCAATCATTGTGACTTCCGCGTCAACTGGAATCAATAACGTCGACCAATTTAAACCTATTTATATCCATATTATGTACATGTATTATTTATCTTCAACTTCACAGAGCGACAAGATCAATCGATTCTGTTATAAATCGATATCAACTTATTTGCGCTAACTTATAACGGACAATGCTATATTCTGTACAACATGGATAATTTTGTAGTCTGTGTTTATAGTCCATAACATTCAAACGATTTCTTTAAGGAAGACGAAAGTGATTATCAATGTACGGAGGAGGCCCAAATCCTCCTCCCCTTCCCAATCCTTTTATTACCCTTCCAAAAGGTCAGCAAGGCGACTATGATCCTTTTGATATTGCATGGGTGGTGAATATAACTTACCATCAGGTGACCCACTTACTCGTTCACTAGTCTACTCTTTGAAATATCTATATAGTGCATATTAATTCCTGTTATATTATCGGACAAGAAACATTCTCATTCTAATTTATTTTTTCGTAAGTAGTTTTTGCTCGCACCTCCGCTCCTGGTAACTTTCTTTGCAGGGATAAAAAGTTGTCTATGTCCTAATCCAGATTATAGTCTACCTGTGTGCCAGATTTCATCCAAAACTGTTCAGCTGTTAAGACGTGACTGACTAATATCCAAATTCACAAACATCCAAACTTTCACATTTTTAATAGTAGGATGGTTTTCGCTGTAACCTCTCAACCTTGACTGTCTACTGGTCAAATTCATAAGAACGGTCATAATCATCACAATTACCTCGTTAACTCAATTCTGCATAATATTTTATGCGTTTTATATGTTGTGGAACGACTATGTAATATGATCAATGTGATCACTAAATATATATATTTTTTTAGATGTTACATAAGAGGAGTGTTATTTTAAAAATACAAAACGACGGTTATCAAATCTACAAATGGTTTATCGAGTCACTTTTACAATGTTACTGCTTTACAGACCACAACCACATGTCAGGATTCTCTAGAGACCGTTCTCTAATTAATTATAACCAAGACAACTACGATTGAATAGTAAACCAGCAGAGCTATCACGTAATAAACTCTTATCGATTGAGTACTGATCACTAAGAACTAGACTACGACTGAGCCCTAGGCACTGACAACTGGCAATTGGGTTCCAGTTATGGCGGCGACCTCTTTTATACGATTTGTCCATCATTCTACCACTGTACCGCACAGTTATTATTCCAATGTACCCAACGTTATTTTCTTAGACACCCTCAATTCACCAATAAAAACGGAATACCCTAACAATATGTATAACTTCATTCTGCCTGGCGTTATCCCAGATTGATGCCGGAGTCCGCCTTCCTATCATGATTAGAAAGTGGATTTGGTATTATGTAGGGCGACCCGCCGTCTGACGCCCAAGCCCGCAAAGGGAACCAAGTTTCACCTTTGTTGCCACCACCATTCACGTGCAGGTGAAGTTTGCTTTGAGCCTTAGATGTCGATGGCCCTATTACACTCTTCTTGGTCCTAAGTATTTTTTTTTATTTGCTTGAATGACGAAACTTGCTCGTTTACCATCGTTTACTGCTGGTCACTCGCCTGATGATAAGCGCCATGCCTGCCCATAAACAAAAGGTACACCATACAGAACTTTTAATTACAAAGCACTGCATGGCACTTAAGTGCGTTTGTCACCACGAGACGTAAGTTGTTATATCTCTTAATGCCTGGTAATTTCACTGGTTTCAATGCCCTTTAAACCGACAACAGGGCTTACCCAACAGCAACAGCTTGGCGGCAGAAATAGACATAGCGGTGGACAAGCGGTACCAACCTAGACGGCCTCTCACATACGAGAGATCTACTTAAGTAACTGATATAAATAAAATATGCGTCGAATGTCACATGGTTAAAAAATTAAAAGTTTCCATTCGGCCATTCTGAGCTTCTTATACTTACATTTTATCAATTTGGCCTTGCAGTCTTTCAGTCATAGCAGTTACAAAACGTTAATTCAACTTAATTCCCGACATACTTGACATTACTCATACGAACAATTCGACTATTTGGTTCACTTTAGAACTCGTAAACGTTAATGTGTATTAAAAACTTAATCACTCATTGTGGCCTTTTCTACTATGTAGCTCTATTGGGTTAAATTCCATATAGTAGTTGTTTACTTTTATTACACAATATGATAATAACGTAGAATAAAATCATAATTGCAAATAACCGACCGTTTCACAAATCTGTTATAAATAAATACACCCAAGAGTCACACACATAGTCCTTACTCTACACTAGGTTAACCTTTATCGTGGGTATCAAGAACTAATAGGGACTTACGGTCCCACGACACCCAGAGTCAAAACCAATATTTGTGGATCACACAAACATTTGTCTCGGTGCGGGTATCGAACTGGTGCCCTCTTGTTTCACAGCGGACTGCTCGCCCGCTGCGCCACGGAGGCTGTCTAAATAGATCTAGTATTACGCATTTACTTCTCGAGGACCACACCACCGTAATTCGTATGTGATACGTAAGCTTAAGCATAAGTTTTTAAAAATAATTTTATCCGATATCAAGAACGTAAATATTTATCGGAAAATACAATTGCAGTACTCATATTATCTCCATTCCTGGGAAATTAATTTCCCACCAAGCAGGAAAAAACAAAATGACCGCTGTCTTAGCGTCAGTTATCCAAGTCAATTTACGTCGTCCTGTATAATGTCACATCACTAATTCAGACGAGCATTGCACTAGCACGACATGGTAAATTACCGTTGCATTTTTCACTCATAAAAACGACGTTAAATATTCTTTAAATAGGAATGATGTCAGGAATTGTCTAAGAACTGTGCATGAGGTTAACCCAGATGTGGAACAATTGGCTGGCTGTACAAAAGATAAATATCTAGAACAGTTCCGCATATACCTACATACGCACTCACGCTTGTAAACCTCGAAGGGTAGGCATCGAACTAAATTTTAAATCACGTAGATTAAGAACAAGTAATGGTCCAGTTAACCGAGACTACGCCGCACACCGTTTATTCCTAGTGATTTGTAAAAACTTAAGTATTTTTAAGACGCGTCACGTCTTGTACTCGTACACTAGTTGGCCGCGCTCCGTCACGTCAGTGGATCGGCTCTCGCTAACACGCGTCGTTTCTGCAGTATAAAGTGGTAAGCCCTGTTTAGTTGGAAAGAGTTTCTCGTACGACATAGGCGAGAATACCATAGAAAACAGTATTTAAATGACCGTATCATACGAAAAACTTTCCAAGCTGTTAAACGCAGCCTTCTAAAGTTTAACAAGACTTTTCTGATATATTTTCATAAGTGTCATGCGATAAAATATCTTTATCTAAATGAGACTTACGATATAACAGTAACTAACGGTATCCTCTTCTTCTTCCACCTGCGCATATCCCACTCGCAGTGGGGTCGGCGCAACATGCTTTTTAATCACATGTTACAGAAAGATTTGGCTTGTAGTTTTTACGACCGGCCGCCTGCCTGACGTCAACCCCTCTGGGGAGAGAATGGTATCATTACTGATATAAGTATAATAAACTAGGTGTCCCGTGCGAATACTTCGCACCGATAGTGGGCATCTACATATTATCATTAAATTATCAATACAATTAATTACTTGATTAATTGTTCTGTCATCAGATGGCTCTTTAAATTTTTCATCATTTTAAAATATTTATCTACTTTTCGTCAATAGCGGCAAACATGAAGAATTATGGAACTTACGACGTTCGAAAAAACAACTGATAAATAATATATACAGATAGAAAATACAATTTAGTAGAATACTCAGAGAGTGTAGTCCAGTCATGTGTGCTATTTACGAAAAATGTGTTGAACACGATAAAATGCTTGATCCTTATCCAAGTATGTATTTACTAACCATCGGCAACATCTGCTAGTAGTTTAATACAGAAAAGTGTTTATCTGTTCATAGTAAACCCCAATACGCCCTACTTAAAAACCTAAACATCGTTCAGCTCATAAAACAATGTCATAAATATTTGTTTACAACCATTATGAACGACTCGCAAATGTTCAAAGAATTACAAGCACACATGCTAGTATGGTTATTTGGTTTATGGATTTTTTAGTACCTACATTACTATGAAGTTGAGTAGAAATACATCAGAAAATACCTTAATTTGTTCTGTCTACCTCAAGAGCCTTAGATAGATTGTTTATAAAGGACATCGGTCCAACGCAATTTACGGCCACTCAGTCAATTTTATCTTATTATGTGACCATAGGGACCCACCCTAATATCTAATCGACGTTGGAGTAAGTCGGATAGATTTGGAAGAAAACGATGCTTTTGGTGCAAATTTGTTTTCGTACAAAATTTGACTTGTCATCTTACACTAACATCAGAATAAAAATAAAACTATTTTGCATTTTAACCTTTTTATGTGGTATATATAATAGGATGTTCTTATTTATTTTTAAATATTGGCGAATTATTTTAAGAATTTAATTAAGAGTCTCTTTAAGTAAATTTAGAAGGAAGAAATAATAAAATCACGTTCGAACAACCTCGTTGAAACAACAAGCGCGAGTGAACCGATAAATAGAACTAAAAAGTTTAATATAACGCTCAACGCCCGAACGATCTTTCTTGACGACTGACTTTTGCTCAAGTTAAATAAGATTCCCCATGGGGAAACTCTTCCAATCTCATACCTGATACTTCCTTATGAAGCTAAGCGCTTAAGCTATACAACTTACTGAACTACCAATTTACTTTTAATTCGAATTAATCAAAGGCAAAATTGAGTTATAATAAGTAATTTGAATGAAACAGTTTAGTTGGTGGGAAGATACATGATAATGTAATTGATATTGAATTGATAATTGAAACAGATCGCTAGGATCATCGTAAAAACCCGCCATAGTGGCTCGATCACGTGAATTGCGTTTAGGGGTCAGCCAGTGTAAGTTCAAGTCGGCATAATTATACTGACTGTCCACTATCCAGCCACATAACTTTTATTGACGGTCGACATTATATTTGAACTATACTTAACGTCAGGTCCAGTGTGATTATTTTGCCTTACCAGGTTAAAAAAAAGTATTTTATTTGAACAATATGCAAACAATAATTATGAGACTATAAATAACTGGTACAATCAAATGGACTGTATAGGAACAAAACTGGTTTAGTTTTCTACACATAAGAACAGAAAATATAAATAATTTTAATCCATTGGTGTAATAATGCCATTAAGAATTTAGTCCCAATTCACTTCTGCATTCATTCACGGTGTACAATTTTGCGTAATGCGTATCTAATGTGATATTTGTCAGCGTTTGTCGCATTTTTTTACAATATTTTGTTTCACTGCATGAATAATTACACAGACTCAAATAAGTATTTTTCTTCCTTACAGGCAGTTTTGCATGTTTCCACGAAAATGAAACTCAAACGACCACACTTACTACCGGAAGTACATATTATCAAGAATGCCAATGTAACGAAACCGGGTATGGCATACAACATCTTAAATGGCTAGATAAGGACAACAACGTTATATCAGGGTATGTCATAAAAATGATTTTATAATATTTCTATGAACATTCAACAACTAAAGTATATTGTTTTCACAAGACTAGGTACAGATTCAAATATTTACGTCGAGTATCAGAGTGATAGGATCAATCTTCACATACCGAACATCAGTAAGACGATGTCTGGAACTTACAAATGTGTTACTGAGTTTGAAGGTCAACAGTACATTCAAAATTACAAAGTAGAAGCTTATGGTTCGTATGAAATAGTTTTAGATATGATTTTATATGATATATTCTAATAAATAAATATATATCTATGTTTAATTTTTAGACCCATTATACATTTATGATTCTCCTGAAACTCAAAATCTTGTAGAAGGACAAAATTCCAGAATCGCTTGTAATGCTAGGGGTGAGACCGAACCGATAATAAACTGGGAGATTGATCGTGGAAACCCGATTGAAGTAAGATACTATAAGTATAAGTAATACATCATAATGGCATTTCAAATTATAATTATTAAAAAGTTTTCTTACACTATATAATTTTTTAGATAATGCCTAGCGAAAAATATGTATTGACACCTCAAGGCCTTATTATAAGTAATGTAACCATTGAAGATGCAGGGAAATACAAATGTACCGCTTCAGTAATAAGCACAGGTGAAGAAGTCGATAGATTCATCAAAGTAGAGGTAATAAAGTAATTAGTAGTTCTTATAAAATAAAGAATATTAAAGGTCGCATGTTTAAAATTAAAATATATTTTGGTGAAAGGTTATGACGGTTCCAGTGATAACACAATTAAATGCAATCCCAGAAGCCAATGTAGCAGAAGGCGAAACATTATCAATTGAATGCATAGCTGAAGCCACGCCGCACCCTGGATATGTTTGGAACAAAATTTCAGAGGTGGTAAGAAGACATTATAACAATTACACAAAATAAGAGTTTTTTTTACTATCTTCTAAAAAATTGCAGATTAATGAAGGTGAGAATGCAAATCAAACTTTAAAACAACATGTCAATACCATTATTTTTGATGAAATTACAATTTATGACAGTGGAATTTACGAATGTAATGCCAGTAATAAGGCAGGATTCGCAACAAAGCAAATCGAAGTAAATGTAAGTTTATAAATTTTGTAAGTTTTGTTTATAAGTTTTCTAATGAATATAAGAAAGTTAAATGTTTCACTATGATTCAATAACAGTCAATTATCAATAGTGCAATCGCAGCAACACACTATTCTAATATTTTAATTAAATACCTATACTAAACAGTTCTAAAATTCAGGAAGAATATTTATTTCGGAGAGTGTGGTTGGCTGCTTAGTTAAAGATGTATTACAGCAACTCGGTGAATCCATTGTAAAAGAATATTTCCGTTACTTCTATCATAAAACATTATGTTCAACAAGCAAATAGCTCACAAAATGCCCTATTTAACCACATCCTTAAAAAATAATATACTAATTTTAAAACTGTCAATTTTGAATTGTATACAAACTGGTTATTTTTATCTTAGGTGCTGCAACAGCCCAAAATTAACGATTTTGCTAATAGAACTGAAATAGAAGGAACAAATATTACCATAGATTGTAATGCTACTGGTCGACCAGAGCCTTACGTTATGGTGGCTGCCATAAAACATGATGATTATGAAGATGGGTATGTAGTCAGACATATAATCCAGTAACATTTTTGAAACCGAAATTGATAAAAAAATTGTTTTTAGCGAGTATGCGGTTACAATACCATCCATTTCATGGGAAGTAGATCATACATTTCAAGGATTTTATGTATGCAACGCTACTAATGAAAGTATGAAGTTTATATATTTAAAAAGTCCTTGGTTGTTCTTACTTTTAACACTTTGATATAAAAATAATTTAACCGTGAATAAACACAAACCATTCCTTAGTAAAATGGCATTTATTCCATTTCAGTGGGTTCCGATACTAAGGAAATGTACTTGACAGTGTTACATAAGCCATATTTCCACAAATTAATTCAATTTGAATGGGGTTGGGATGGAAAAACTATAAATTTAAGTTGCGCGCATAATAGTAATCCACCAGCCGAGATATTATGGAGGTGAGGAAAAACATAATAAAATCCTAGCATTTAAGACACTGAGGCCGACTTGCACGACGATCCTGAATCTGGTTTAACCACTAAAAGAAGTTTACTTATGTAAAAATTTCATACGATTTGACGTTTCTTAAACAGATTTAGGGTCGTCGTGCAGGCGAGCCTTAATATGTTAGGTACTCTTCGGTTATGGTTTTCAACCATCAATCTTTAAATAAGGTATCCTTAACAATACTTTGTTACGGATTACAGCCATTATACGGATGACTTAGAGAATACAATGCGCGCCTACAAAGTCACGCAACGAGGAACAGCTTCCGACAGATTACACTCAATAGAATCTAGTTGTCCAACTTTGCCCTATTCATCTTTTTGACATAAATAAGTGTCTAAGCTGTAATCGGAATAAGTTCAACATAAAAAACCCCTCGTTAGTTTAATTTAGGATTCGAAGGCATTGTACATTTATTGATATATTATAGCAATAATCAAACAATCTTACTTTTCAAACACAGGTTTCAAGGAAACGATATTAAAACAATGGATCAAGTGGAAATAAATAAAAGATTGCTTGAAATGTTATCCAGCGCAAAAGATCATTACTTACCAATCATTATTGATAAGAATTTTTCTTACGGTATATATGAATGCGTCGCTAAAAATGCTTTAGGTGAAACAACAAAAACCATAACTTTGAAAGAAGGATTTGTACCACCACAAGTTACAAATGTAAGTAAGATTTACATGTTTTTTACATTTTACCTTTAAGAGATATAAAAATACTCAAAATAAAATCACAATTTAAATAAAGTCTATGGCTTGTTATCCCATACCTATGCAGATTTTATTTACGGACTTGATTATAATTTTCAGAATTAGTTTTTTTGAGACACTACATTTTGCTTGCCTGTGTGAATGGGTTTTTCCAGGATAAACATTTTATATCCTAATCTAGGCTATGATCTACTTGTGCGCCAAAATTCATCCAAATTCGTTCAACTATTAAGGCGTGAATAATTAAGAAACATACAAACATTAATTTTTAAAATCCTGTTACTTAGTTGGGAATAGGATTAGAAATTGTCGCATGCTGAATCATGTACATACATATGTACGCATAAACACGCACTCACGCCTATTACCCAGAAGGTGAGCAGAGGTCTAACCAGTACATCCACATTTCACCGAGCTTGTCTCCGTTCGATGATGTGATAGGGGGCGAGCCTATCACTATACCGGTCGATGAATTTAATTTCTTATATTGTATTATGCAGTTAATACCTACTGGTGCTTAAGTCTGCTTTCATTATTTACCATCTCAGCCTTTTTATTTTTTGAAATACCGCAAGGTTACCTAACATCCAGCCATCCATCAGCCTGAATTCGTCCACTGTTGAACATAGCCCTTTTCAAGTTCGCGCCACCCTCGGTTCTTCGCTTTCTTCATCCAGCCGCCTCCAGCTACGTCTTTTAGTAATGATAATAACTATAGTACTACTTCCAGGCAAGTATTATTGATATAACAGCAACATCAGTATTATTCTCTATCGAGAAACCAGATAAAGTTAATGGACCGAAAGTGGTAGGATTCACTGCTGAATACGACGAGGTTGAGAACTACAAGATCACTAACATTCATGTGAACAGGACTTGGGCTATAGACAGACCTTTCAAATTGGAGAAATTAAAGCCGAATACAAAATATCAAGCCAAGTTTGCTGCTGTGAATGATGTTGGGACTGGTGCATGGAGTGACACTTTGGAGTTTATCACTCTTGAGAAGTATGTTCAACTGTTTTATATATCATTAGCTATTGCTTACGTATCTGCCGGTTTTTTTTCTGGATAGTTTAAATAAGATAGACGATAGACACATCGTCTGTCGTTGGTCGACCGTATTCTTGGATTTCGCTGCACTTAACATCAAGTGTAGCGTAGTCACTTTGCCGAGCAAGTATAAAAAAGTCACTCAGTGTGATAGTGTAGATTAATTTGAAAAAATAATATTATAGAATATCCGGAGGCCCCAATATCCCTCCCCTTCTCAATCCCATAAATAAGATCGTTTAAGATCGGCAACGCGCCTATGATTCTTCTGCTATTGCTGCTGCACAAATGTGGGCGGTAGAGATCACTTACCATAAGGTGACCCACTCGTTCCTTTGCCGGCCTATGCTATAAAAAAATGTTTATTCGCAGATCTGTCCCAGAACCTCCAGTGTGGGACGTAGATTACATCGAAACATTTTCAGGTTGCGATCAGATGATCAAATGGAAAGCACCAGAGGATAATGGCGAACCGATAGACTTCTACGTATTACGTTATTGCACGGTATTAATCTTATTTGCACTTTTCATAAACATAATTAATTTTTGCTCGAATGACAAGACTAGCAGGTCGTTTGCCAGATGTTAAACGTCAGGCCTGCCCATAAACAGAAGCATCCTTACACATAACTCTTGAGTACAGACCATTGCGGTGAACTGCGCTCGTCATACCGAGAGATAAGATGTTAAATCTCATAATGCCCAGTAATTTCACTGACTTCAATGTCCTTCAAACCGAAACACAACAGACTGCTGCTTGGCGGCAGAAATGGATATAGCGGTGGTACCAACCCAGACGGCCTTTCGCATACAAGGGACCTACCAATTATATTGATTTCAATTTATAACTACTTGGAAAATGCTACTGCATTATCAAACGTAAACTCATAGGTTGGAAATTTATCATGGCCATCTTATTTCCACTGCCCTTTTATGCCCATGATACTTTACCAGAAGTATCATGGGCGCTATGGCCGACCTTAAAGGCAAGGGATAATTAAGGGCATGGGAAACGAGGGGCGTTTGCTACTCCGGATACCTCACTCACCGTACGAACCGCAGCAGCAAGGCGCTATTTTACGTCGGTTTGCTGTGAGGCAGTGGTAACGACCCGGTCGGCCTGGCCCATTCGTGCTGTAGACAAAAGTGGCTACAGCATGGCTCTACCACTCAATATTTATTAAACAATCCTACTTCCGTTTCAGGCATCCGACGAGTCAATCGAGAAACTGTGCGTAGAGAAAAACGTCGACTTGAACACTAGGCTGGAACTACATGAATTGCAGTGCAACACCACGTACTATTTGGAACTGATGGCACACAACGCTGAGGGGAATTCTACGGCAGCTAAAATATCTATTACTACACCAGGTTAGCACTCGTTAATAATGATTAGAGTTTACAGATGTTATAATTCACCTGAATGACGAGACGGGCAAGGCGCTCGCCTGCTGGTAAGTCACTAGGTGGTAGGTCTATGCAATGCCTATTTCAGTCGCAAGGCAGCAGTACGTAAGCACTGTTATGTAGCGGTTAGGGACATTGAAGTCAGTGAAATTACTGAGCATTATATAATTTTACTGTAAATTTTAACATCTTATGACTTGGGCGAGTATGAGCGCATTTCAATGCCATGCAGTCTTTGTATTTCAAAGTTCTGTGTATTGTTAATTATATTATGAGACAGGCGTGACGCTTACAATAAAGTGATAAATCTACTTTTCTCATTATTCAAGCTTATAAAAAAATACTGTAACACATAAACAGAAGCAATACCACTCAGAATTTTGGGTTTCAAAATACTGAAATTATTGTACCAGACATAACATGTTTCTCTTAATTTTACTGCTTCAATATACTTTGAATCGCAACATAGCAGTGCCTACTCACTGTTGCTTGGCGGCGGAAATAGAACAACCGGTGCCCGGTGGTACCTAGACCGCCTCTCCCATACGAGAGACGTGCCACTATGTATTTAATATTAAAATCATAGTATTTAAAGATTTTTCAATAAATTGCAATAATTTATGAGAGGGATTTATATAAAGTAGTGTATATGGGCCACCAACATCTTAGGTCCAAAGTCAACCCTAACTGCATGTCGGACATTCTGCTGACAGCTACCGTGCCGCAGTGGGCGCAACATGCTTTTAAACACTTTTACAGAAAGATTTAGCTTATACTTTTTACTATCCGAAGCAACAGCTTCCAAAATTAAGATAGCCTGTATGATCGCCAACTTCCTATAGGATATGGCACTTAAAGCAAAAAGAAGAACAATTTTACGATCGGCCGCCTGCCTGACGTCAACCCCTCTGTTGGGTGTTATTTATTTATTATTATTTATTAACGGACGCGGCAATGACTAAACTTAGTTCCTGTTGCTGGTGGTCAGATTTGTTTTGCTAATAAAAAAACCATAATTATCTTTTATAATTATTAATTATTATCTTTTTGATTTTTTTTTATAGCTATTGAGACAAAATCAGAGACTTTCCTAACTGCTGGGATTATTATAGCCATAGCGGTCGTAATAGTAATCCTATGTTTAGTGCTGCTGGATCTAATACTATTCGCTTGGAAGAAACAAGGAATCATTGCAAGTTGTTGCTATAAGAAAAACAACAACAAGAAGAACTTTGACTTAAATTCACGGTGAGTTACGTTATTTAATATTTTTTTACTAGCGTGAATGTCGAAACGAGCAGGCCGCTCGCCTGGTGATAAGCATCATGCCTACACATAAACAGAAGCAACACCACACAGAACCTTGAATTACAAAGCACTGCATGGCACCTGACTGTGCTCATTATCCCCAGACATATTAAATCTCATAATGCCCAGTAATTTCACTGGCGTCAATGTTCTTCAAATCAAAACACAACAGGGCTTACATACTACTGCTTGGCGGCAGAAATAGACAAAGTGGTGGAACCTACCCAGGCGGCCTCTCGCATACGAGGGACCTTTCACCTAGAAAAACCCGTAGTTTCGTACCGTGAATGGGATATCCAGAGGCCCAAATCACCCTGCCCATCCCAATCCGTTAATCAGGTATCCCTTTCCTTTAAAGTCGGCAACGCGCCCATGATTCATCTTGTATTGTGGACATATATGGGCGGTCACTTACCATCAGACGACCCACACGCTCATTTGCCGGCCTATGCTATTAAAAAAATTATTTAAAAACTTCCAACGCAATTTATTATATACAACATTTCTATATTCCACTTTAATTCACAGAAAGCCATTATAATAAAAGGAAAGTAACATTGCTCAACCGACCCAAATAAATAACGGAATATTAAAGACATGTCATAAGTCACATAGCCTATTGATTTTCAGTGACAAGAAAGGGCTTTTGAGAGACAACAGGGAAGCGACGGACGACAGCATAAAGAGGCTCAACAAAGGGCACAAAGAATACGAATATAACAAAACAACAGGAGTTATTACTGGGAAACATTCTGCCGTTTAGAATATGTCACTGTGAATATGAGAAATTAAATATATGTGTTAGATTGTATTTTATGTTCTCACTTAAGCGTCGTATTTTGTGTTAAGGTATTGTATTATAAATTGACAATGTAATCCATGATTTTTATCATTTGGCTTTAAATTACGGTACGGTATAATATACATAATCGTCGATAATCAAGCGATTGTCCCTAAAATAATTTGTCGCTTATATTCTCACAAAATAGTTCTGAAATCTAATTGAACCTGAATCTTAACCGTATTGGCAGTTTATCCGATTGAAGTAAAAAAAATGTACTTTGTGCGACATAAATTAATTTATTTTATAATTGCTTTAATGACAATATTTACCTTATTGCAATAATTTAAAGTCCACACTTCGTCAGGCGTGACTGTCACAAGTACTTGTTACGCCAATGTGAAGGGGTGTCGTAACATGCACTGCACGGTCATTTCAAAAATGTCAAAATCTTAAATATCATATCACGGTGAAATGTTACGGGGTCTCAGAGCGGATCGCTCCGTGATTTGTCACACTCACACCTCTCGATGTGGCCAAATGTCACAAGCGATGATGCATTTTAATTGGACGAAAAAAATAATCCAGCCTAGTCGGATAATTTCGCTGGAAAAATTATGTACATGGGAAAACTACGTATTTATACTTTTATAATGTTATATAAATAAGTAAGATAAGATTATTTAATAATAAAATCAGTTTTAACACAGAATGACTTTACAAAACTTTGCTATTATTAAAACTTCATAATTGTTTTAATTACTTTTAGGGTTGCGAACTTGGAAACCGAATTCAGTAACTAATTAATAAAAGAGTTTATTCATTAAAGCTCGATTCATAATTCTTAGATTTCGTTATTTTCCATACGTTACTGAATATGGAAAATACTTTACTCTGTTACTGGATAATTATATAAATAATAATCTTAATAATCAAGTTCTAAGAAATTACTAATGAATCCTTAAATTTGATTGACGAAAATAACTTTGATTTGTAATTAAAACAAGATTATTTGAAAGTCCTATTCTCATGTCAATAAGCTTTTTAATTAAATATCTTATTATTAATATGTGAAATCATTAAATATTAATTAAATATTTGTTTATTTATAATTTTGATATTTTTTATAATCGAATGTTATTTTGTATAAGATAAAATATAATTTTGATAATAATATCGGTCGTTATACAATAGTTATTATTATTTTTGTAAATACACGAATTTAATTAACCTACAATAACGCATTTGTGATCAACTAATGCACATGAATCATACCTACATTGAAACCACCAGTGAAAAAGTACAAAATAAAGTCCCTTTTAATATAGTATTGTTTTCTCTTTTGTAATACACATTTTTGTACATGTTTAATACACATACATAAATGTACACGTATTCATTTTTTTTATATAGTAACTTTTGTTAAAATATGTATTTACGTGAAATTTTATAAATGTTACATTTAGTTGCAATGCCAAAGATATTATATCTAGGTTGTTAATTATTTAAATAAAAAATAATGTAAACTTGTTTTTCTTCTACGAATTTTCCCGGAAGATAATTTATGCGAAGTTAAAACGATGACAAGATGACGTTCCATGGTAAAGCGTGACATCGCACTAAGCCCATCATATTAAACTTTTAACTTGTAAGTGTTGTACAGAAAGTATTTTGTATTCGACAGGACGAGGAATAACAAGCGGTAATATACATAATACATAATTGAATAGTTAGTGGGAGTGTGGCCAACAACTTCTTAGGTCCAATGCTAACCGCACCGGTACATAGTACAGTTTGCTGATTAACGGACAAGGCAGTGGCGAAAGTTGGTTCCCGTTGCGGCATGTCATACGGCGGGTCGCCCATATAAATACCAAATACCGTCAAATCTATGGTACGAGAAGGCGGACCCTGGTAAAAAGCCGGGATAACGCCAAGCAGCAAGAAAGACATAATTGGATTATCATTTTCATTTAAAATGAAAAAAGACCGGTGTAATGCCAGTCAGAACTTTGCATCGAGATTTCCGCATACACAGCCTTAAATTTTATTATTTTCATCATATGTTAGAATATTCGCTAAAATAATACAAATTCTGACAAAATTTCAGCTACCTGTAATTATTACGGTTTAAAAAATAGAGCCCTTTAAATTAGGCTGAAAGACAGACCGACGGTGTTGGTTCTGTAATACGTTTCCATTGGTACTCTTTAGGTATAGACAATGGATCCCCAAAGGATACCAACGAAACCGTATTACAGATAATACGGTTTCGTTGGTATCCTTTGGGTATGGAACCTTTAAAAATGACCATTTATTTGGACTCAAATATTGGTGTTCCCATAACATTTTAGCAAGCTCAGCAGGGTGTGATATCGACTGTCGAGACATAAGTCGCAGGCTTGAAACCAGCCTTGAGCATAAACCTCAAAAAAAATACCAAGATAATTGTGGCTTACACTCAAATCAAATAAACGTTTAAATCCTAATGGACTCGGTGAGAGTTAATCAATTCGTCAAATAAGGCAATCTTTCTTTCATATTGAATTATGTAGGATCCGTAATGAATTCGATTGGAATATCTGGAGCGCACCTGTTATTGAAAATTAATACTTTAGCGGGAGGGAATCTATAATGAGGGAACGCAGTTCAACAGAGATGAGCGGGAAATAACTATCACAAAACGATATAATAACTTGCCTGAGTCGAAGTGTTAGTTTAGTTGACGTGGATACAAAGGTCTTACCTAGTACTTACTCGAATTTAATATGGCTAACTAGTTAAGTATGTACCTATGGGCAAGTATTTATATTATCATAGCAATAGTGTTATATACTTATCTATTATCTATTGATAGTTCTGTAAACGGTACGATATTAATGCACTTTAGCAGTGTTCTATTATTTCGGAAATACGAACGCGTGATAATAAGAAGCCAAATTATATGTTTATTTTATAGTCCCGAAAGACTAACTACGCTCGGATGATTAAACTTTACTAATTCGTAAACAAAATTAATATTGCCGAAGCTCAATTATGTCAGCTCATTGATGCTTACTGTGTATGTTTATTTGGTGTCGATAAAGAGTTATCCATAAATAATAATTGTTGATAAACATGCGGTTATGTTACCATGTAAGTTATTCAGAACGCAATAAATCTGAGAAGGTAAGACTAAATGAGTTACCATTACATCCTACTTAGTACCTACTTAAACTGCAAACGTATAGTATAATATTGTAACTCAAATTATCGCAGTCCGTATTCAACTCATTCGTTGCCCTAAAAAAAGTATGCATGATGCACTACTGCCTTTGCGAGCATTTCAGTTGTGTGTTTAAATCTGCTTTTTTTAATGATCGCTCTCTCTTATGGCTTGGATTTAACGGGAGCACACCTGCAGTGCTGATATTAAACGCTTGAAGTGCAGAATAGTCTCGTGAAGTATTGAAAATTTGTGATATTTTACGATACATCCTCGGCTTTAGTTAATCTCTGGGCTAAAATGAGGAAAACACACGACTGAAATATTTCATTAGGATTACAAGTTTCAATGAGCAATTTCAGGGGCTTTGCATGTTTAAAAGGATCAAGTTGGTGTCTACCGTGAGATGGGGTCTTTGCGCACTGCAATTGCAGAGTATTTTTATTCAAAACTTTTCTTGAATCTACAAAATTAGAATAAAGGTCAAACATACTTTCAATCGAATTTCACAATAAAACCATACCTACAGCTTTTGTTGATTCACTAAAATCGAACCGTGTGAATCGGCTATATTTGTAACAGAAGACGAAATCTACTGATTTTGCTGTATAATATCAGTTGATACTGAATAAATTGAATCATTGCGTCTTCGATTATAATAATATTTAATCTTTCTCTATCTGGCATAAGTAGTCCTTGGCTAACATCAAAATTGAAAAAGCATTCTATCACTGTCGTTTATTGCTGTTGCTCTTTACCGTTTTTTAATCTCGATTTCGCGTCAACTTTGCATAAGTTTGGTGCAGGGTTTTTCATTAACCAAACAAAAAAGTACCTAGCCCATTTTAATGAAAAAATCTAGTATCAACTGAATTCCTCTTTTACTATCTAGAAAAAATCACTGTATTGGCTTTGGTAGATTTCTCAAACGCCTTCAATACCGTCAGTCACGATATCCTTCTTCCAATCCTCTCCCATCTCTTGATCTCTCCTGCGGCACTGGAATGGTTTTCATCTATCTTCAGGGACGCCAGCAGTCGGTGCGACTCAACGAGTCGTCATCAAATTGGTGTAATATCGACTCTGGAGTCCCTCAAGGCGGCATTCTTTCCTCGTTGTTATTTTCTATCTTTATTAACCTCATAACTAACAATCTTCAGTGTGCGTACCATCTGTTTGCCGATGACTTACAGATTTATTCTCGGGCTGGCGTCGATGATGTGGTCGCAGCAGTCGAAAGGGTGAACAGGGATCTGGCACATATCAAGAACTGGTCTGACAGTTTCGGTTTGTCTGTGAACCCCTCTAAGTGTCAGGCAATAATTGTGGGCAGCTCAAGGATGATGAGCAGACTGGATATCACCAAGATTCCAACTGTCACATTTAATGGATCTGTCATCCCTTGGTGTCCCAGTGTTAGGGATCTTGGGCTATATATCGACTCCACCCTGAGCTGGCGTTTTCAGGTAACCTCTGTCAGCCGGAAAGTCACCGGTACTCTTCGTGCTCTATATCGCCTGAAAAATTTCCTCCCTTCTGAAACAAAGACTTTGCTTGTGCAATCCCTTATCCTTCCAGTAATCGACTATGGTTATGTGTGCTATTTTGATCTGAATGCAGATCATCTTAACAAACTTGACCGTCTTCTCAATAACTGCATTCGATTTATCTTTAATCTTCGTAAATATGACCACGTTTCCTCTTATCGTACGCAATTACAATGGCTACCGATTCGCCAACGCCGATCTCTGCGAGCACTCACAACTCTCTTCTCGCTACTTACATCCCCTACGCCGCCTTCTTATTTATCTTCTGACTTTATTTATCTTTCTGATAGCCATGATAGGAATCTTCGCTCTTCTAACAATCTTCTCCTCAAATGTCCCCCTCATTCCTCTGACTTCACCCACTCTTCTTTCGCTATTCAATCTATACTTCTCTGGAACGCACTCCCACTGGAAATCAGGTCGTGCACCACACGAGTGGCTTTCAAATTGAGAGTTCGTCAACTATTGTTGGACGGATTGGTAGAATCACATTAGTTTCTCCTACATATCGTATATGTTTATGTATTGTATTGTATTTATTATATATTTTTGTATGTTTATATATATTTTTTTTTATTCGGCATTGTACGTTTTATTTCATATTTTTATATTTTGTATCTTCCTTTTTTTTGCACCTACTTTGATCATCTCTGCATCGCCCTAAGGTTGACTGGTAGAGAATGCCTTTGGCATTAAGTCCGCCTTTATACACTGTATATAAAGTGTAAAAATAAATAAAATAAATAAATAAATAAAAAATTGTGGGTCTCTTGTACGCGAGGCACCACTACTTTCTCTATTTCTGCATCCAAGCAGCAGTGTGTAAGCACTGTTATGCTTAGGTTTGAAGGATATGGAAGCTAGTGCAATTACTAGCCCTTATGAGATTTGACATCTTAACCCTCGGGGTAATGAGCGCAGTGCAGTGCCATTCATGTAATCCAAATTTCTCAGTGGTGTTGCTATTATTTCATTAAGTTGTATAAAAATGCTCTAAGTAGATTTTAGCGAAAAAATATACTGCCAGCCCAATGCCCTTTCCAAGTGCAGTATTTTTACAGTCGTTGCTACGGCACGGCACTAAGTGATACTCCGGACCATGCAACTGCTACTTCCCACACATAACAGCTATTTGGCGAATTTATTGGCGTTCTAACTGAATAGTGGCCACGCAGGTGTCAATAATAGCTTGCACAAGTTACGTTTTCTGTTGGAACATTTTACCGGTAAATTAAACAGTTATTTTTAGCGGTATTTAAGGTAATAAGTGCCTCCATGGTCTGTTTACGATGTGTTAACATGAACGTGTAAGTGGTACAGGCACGCTATAGACGGTTTTGTTTATAGTATGGAGGCGCGACCGAGTTAATACCACCGTTTCACAGAAAACCGACGTAAAATGGTATGTGCTGCGTTTCATACGGTGAGTGAGACACTCGGAGGTCCAAATCCACAATCCCTTTTCCAATATTCATTCCTTTTCTTTAAGATCGGCAACGCATCTATGATTCTTATAGAATTGTAGGTGTTCATAGGCCGTGGAGATCACTTACCATGTAAAAATAGTCTCATCTTACCATCAAATTAATACATATGAGGTCTTAAAAAACAAGAAGACGGCTAACAATTTAGACCCCTAAACAAATAAAATATAGTTAAAAAATAAGAAGTCCCCATTCTGATTGATTTATTTATCATTTTGACCTTGTGTTGTACAGCTGCTACTCACATGGTCGCGTGCCGATCCTTGTAGAAACCGAACACTTTTAGTAGGCAGTTGATACACGTGTAGATACTAACGCGTGCATCTTTATTTTGACACGGTGGCACCAATTTTTTAATTTATAAAAGTCTGTAAAGCGAGGACCGAGTACGAAAACATGGAACATCAAGCGAATGGTTCCAGAAAGTGTAGTAATTTAATACGTTTGTATTTAATAGAACAAAAGAGCAACTTCTTTTCGTAGTAACTTGGTATAAACAATTCAATTCGGCGCGAAACTATGTTACGTACATAACTAATGAGTAGCGAACCCTTTGTAACAAAGTTTTTAGCAATTCATTAACAGTAGTTTTCCTCTATCTATCAAAAACAAACGCCCCGTCATAAGATGTATGTAATTTAAGTAAATATAAAGAAAAAATAAACAATGTGTCAAAATAGTTTTTATAATAACAAAAAATATAAAACAGTATCATGAAATATAAGCAATTCGATCGTCTTAATGATTGTTGTAAAAAATATGAGAAATCCCCACAAAGAATAAAAATAAAACTTGCTTGAGACTATTCATTTAATTCATTCAGTCCTTGATTTTTTTACAATTTACCACTCCGTACGTTAAAAGTTAGGAAGGGGGGAAAGACATTATGTTACGACTATGTGTCCATAGTAGCTTGAAAATTGGCCATGTGATATTGTTTTTGCGTATTCAAAAATTTAAATTAACCATATACTAGGCCCTGTATTATACATGTCCCCACTGCTGGGCACGGGCCTCCTCTATTGAATGAGAGGGGTTAGGCCGTACTCCACCACGCTGGCCTAATGCGGATTGGCAGACTTTACATACTTTCGAAATTCTTATGGAGAACTTCTCAGGTATGTAGGTTTCATCACGATGTTTCCTTCACCGTTAAAGCAAGTGATAATTAACAATTAATCTACACGTAACTTATAAAAGTCAGAAGTGTATGCTCTTGGGGCTGGTTTCGAACCTGCGGCTTTCGTCTCGACAGTCCATACCACTCCCACCTGAGCTATCACTGCTATAATCATACATAGCACGATATTCAATAGTTCTGTCACCGCGTAATTCATTGGTTACATCACACATTTACATACAAAATATTCAGTTTTATGTATCTCCTGAAAAGTAAGCCAATTTAACTTGCGCGGTATTGTTAGCTAAGCGACGATATCTTAAAAAACTATAACAACATAAAAAATAATTGAAACCTCTACACATCGCCTCTACACAATTTTTAAGGACCTATCTAATAATACATGACATGTCTATGTGCAATTGAGAAAAATCATACCTCAGGACAGCCAATTTTTTTTTCTTTTTCACTATGCCGTTGTGTACAACATCTGCGGTTCAAAGAATTCACCTACCATCCAAATTTCATCGATATAGTGCTAATACCGGCTGTGATATACGGAAGGCCAGCGGAAATGACGAAATTACAAGGCTCCGGCGTCTTTGTTCCGATAAATGGCAAGCATGCTTCATTCATTGCTTTCCACATCATCGCACACCATCAGGGAGATAGAAGCCAAACGCAAGCCTGTTACGAATAAAAAAGGTTCCGTTTTTGGCCATTTGTCTACAGAACCCTAAAAATAATCCTCCTAATTCCTGACTTCTAAAAACAAAGAAACATCAGTTGGACTGTTCTATTCCCTTTGTTTTCGTATTCAACATACGTTAGTTTTTCGTAAATCAATTCACGTCTACGAGCAGGATCTAATTACGCGGTGTCCCCCCACGCGTAAATTGTACCTCGGCTTTTAATTAAAAATGACTGATTTATCGTCGTTTTATGCTAGTAAACATTTGTAATTAGAATTTTAACAGCCTCCTGGCGTAGTCGACGTGTAGCCAGCTGTGAAGCGAGAGGCCGCGGGTTCGATTCCCGCACCGAGTAAAAATGTTTCTGTGATCCACAAATATTTGTTTCAAGTCTGACTGTTCTAAGACCGTAAGACCCTTATAGTTCCTGATACCCACGATACTGTGGGTTCACCACTGCTGAATGTATACTGTATACATGTACTGGTGTATTTATTTATTTATAAGAGCGAGAGAGAGGCATTAAGCCAGAATAAGCCAAGCAGAAAGAAAGACAAGAGCAATAAGGACAGTACTGAACACTCAATTAATAAAACCGTATTTGGAGCTTGTTAAATCATCCATTGAAATCAAACTAATAATTAGATATGGATATTCATGCGACTCTATATCAGTTGGCAATGTTCTATCAAAGCAAACCAGAGCGACTCACGTTTTAAACAAGCTTACACATGTACGGAAAGTCCAACTAAACCACTAACTACGCGGATATATATTTCACTGGAAATGCTTCCTATCTGGCATTATCTTGGTTCAATGCCAAGCAAGGTTCGCGTTATTACTTAAACGTTTTCACTTCGCCTTGTCTTGAACAAAAGGCGGATGTATATGTGACACCTCTGTCTACCCCTTCGGGAATTACAGGCGTGAATTCGTATGTATGTACGTCTTGAACATTCTCTATAGTTGGGCCCAACCCCTCATGTCTTCCTCTAATACGTCAAGCTAATGGTCTATCTACGGGATCACACCCCTGGGTCCAGATACGATCTGGCACAGGCATTTGTGCCTACTACTGTGTAATTCAACCTTATTGAAAGAGAATTTGGTATGAAAATCTGTCCATTGTAACTAATATTTGTGAGCCGCGTTACCCAGTACAACAATTGCGATGGATGAAACCAATCCTAGTCAGTCTGGACTGAACTTACCATATTGTTCGTATTCACTTTGTAGATTCTAGACTCTTCTTCTTGATATGCGGAATACCAATGTAGTTGAAAACTTTCTAAATATATTTTATTGATAGTGTAATGAGTAGCATATTCGAATGGCGAACCGACATCACCCGCATAATTCTGCAAAACAACGTCTGGACATAAAAAGAGGCAATAGCCCATGAATCTGTTTCAGCATTTCTTCTAATGGCTAGCCACGAAATGCCGACGTAAATGTAATATAGCATAAAAAATTAATGACATGTAAAAGTCATATTTATTTTCCAATGTACAGAATAAATGATTTGATTTGATAAGCCCAAGTTTCAACACCAGATCGAGCTACAGTAAATGAGCTTTATCGAGGTTATACAAAATATCTTAAAACCTTCGAGCCATCTAACAAAATCAGATCCAGTTATTCAATATCAACAATTTTGTCCAACGCAGTCAGAGTACAACGGTCGGACAGCCGCAAGCGAATCCACTGCAAGGGACGAACACTACCCAAACTTTAACCGCACGTCACAACTACAGTTAACTTCCTCTTATTCTTTTAAATCCGATTTACGTGCTTTGTCTCAGTTAGATGATATTGCAAAATATTAAAACTTGAGTTCGCAAGAATAAACAGTAGGTATTTTAGTAAACGTGACTTTTGTTAACCGAACATTAGGAAAATGATTTTTTAAGATTCCGTTCCCAAATCCCACGCTGGAGTTTCTTGCTCGTTCTTCTCGAGCGAAACAGCATTCCGAACTAGCGGTAGAATTTTGACAGAATCTAAATAATGTATAACATTTTATGGATTCAATAAATATTTTGAATTTGAATTCGTTGAAATGGCAAAAATGTCTTATAATTTCATCATGTCCGTCTTTCCGCCCATATGTCACAGCCATTTTACTCGGAGACTATTATAACAACATGGATATAATTTAGAAGATTTATTCTGTGAACTGCTACACAATGATATAGTAAAATAAAGATTTTGTTTTTTAAGGTGGCTCTATATAGTCCATACATGCAACTGAGGGTTGAATATTTTTCTCATTGTATTCCTTTGGCCTCTGGTAATCTTACTCACAACATAAAATGCAACAGCTAGCTGCCACATCATTTGGTAATGACCCGGTCGAACCAGCCCATTCAAACTATAGGCCAAAAGGTCTACAGCGTGGTTCTACCACATATAGAGTTTTTGTTTATATGCGTCACAATTGTCTGCTTTATCGCCGTATTGAATGCTAAATCAAAGGTTGTAGCGATCAGCGATAGGTTATTATAAAATATTCTGTCCAAAGATAATAGCTTCTCATCTTGATAGCTTAAAACAGGACTGCTACTTATATGTCAATAGCATATTAAACCTTTTCGTAAGTGCTCAATAATATATATTTTGTAACTTTTATAACTGTGGACTTACGAAGAAATTACTAATTTAAACAGTATTATAAGTTACTTCCTGCAAATTATATGAGACTAGCTTTGACTTGCGTGAACGGCCTTTACCGGGATAAAAAGCCTATGTCGTAATCCCGGTCATGATTTACTTATGTGCTAAATTGCATTCAAAACCTTTTAGCCGTTAAGGCGTGATTGACTAACAAGCATCCAAATTCACAAACATCCTAACTTACACACTTATAATTGTAGTAGCTCTAAGTTGGGATCATAGGCAGATCTAAAAGTTTGTCCAAGTTTAAACGTATATGTGGCTTACCCTTACGAAATTCTTACGTAAGCCCGTAAATAAATCTTATAAGTATAACTGAGGCCTTATAGAGTCAAAATCGAAATTATAAATACTAAAAACGGCTATACCACATTTTAAATTACACTCTGATCTCTTTCACGAGTGAATAGACTCAATACGAATATGCATCAGTCAATTTCCACGTCACGTGAAATGCAATATCCGCCGCCTTTAACCCCGTTAAAGAAACTTCAGTTATTTTTATCTGTTCCCGGAATATCTATCATGACTAAAATATTTTTTAGCGATTGGTGTTAGATGAGAGTAGACCTATGACGTATAACGAGAAGCGATATGCACTCATAGGTCGCAATCGAAGAATTTATAAGGTGGTAGGTCCCTGGTATGCGAGAGGCCGTCTGGGTTGGTACCACCGCTTTGTCTATTTCTGCAGCCAAATAGCAGTGTGTAGGTATGTACTATTGTGTTTCGGTTTGAAGGACATTTAAGCCAGTGAAATTACTAGACATTATGAGTCTTAATATCTTATGTCGCGGGGTGCCGAGCGAAGTCCAATGCTTTGCAGTGCTTTGTAATTTAAAGTTCTGTGTGGTGTTGCTTCTGTTTATGGGCAGGCGTGGCGCGTACTATCCGGCGAGTGACCTGCTCGTTTTGTCACTGAAGCTAATAAAAACAGAAAATAGTATCTGACGTTATAATGGTCCTATCAGTTTATGGTGAGACAGTATAACAACCCAGCTGTACCGGCCCATTTATGCCGCAGACTAAACCATCGATAGCATGGATCTACCTCTCAAAATAGCTTAGATTTCTGGCTACTATTTAGATTAGGAGGGTAGATTTGCTATAAAAGATAATAATACTGGCTTATCTCGAGACGAATCATACGAATAAATAACTATGACATGTTTTTCACCTTACATACTGTTATCTACTAAATACAATTTAATACTAAGGGTTGGAGTGCCTAAAGCATTCACCCGAAGGCCCGGTGACGCTGACTAAAGCCGACTCTCGTCAGGCTAACACCAAGGTCCAAAAAAACGTAGGTATTGCTTTAAGTTAAACACTCACAAAACCCTTTCCTTGACCTGGATATCTGACTTAGCTCAAAACAGCCACTCAACGAAGTACCATTCCCATACACAGAGGTGAAATAATTTCACGTAGTAATTTGAAACAGAACAGTGTACATTTTCGTGGCAACAGTTCATTTGCCAGCGCAGATAAAGCTTGCCGGTTGAAATTGAAAATTTATCAAAGAGCGAACACCATTTACCGGGACTGGTTGGCGATTAGCGCTCAGGATGCCGGATAGCTAGCTGCTAATTTATTTTACTAAAGGGATGATACATGTTTCTAGGATTGCAGCGATCATGAAGAGCATATACAAAACTGCGATTAAGTTTATGCTCTTCAGCAATGTCCATCTATTTCGAAAATCCGAAAGCGTGATGATGGACTAGGGATTTTTCTCGGAGAAAGAAATCCTTAATTCTTATCAAATATACCAAGTATTTTCCTATTGTTACCTTTTCAACAACATTTCATCATAAAGTTCCTAGAATAATTCACAATAGATCGGTTCCACGAAATTAAAGATCAACTGAACACAAGTTATTAGCAAAATTGTATTGAAAACACTGAAACCTTTGTATTCTTCGAAGCAAATTATTACCAAGTTCGAAGCTTTTTATAGCTACTTTTAAAGAATAATATTTCAATAGAAGCTATTATTTAAAGGCATCTCTTTTGTAATTATGTAATATTTTTAACCAACGCGAAAAATTAGACATTCTCAATTCGTAGGTAATTTATGTATGTTGGATGATTCTTTTTGTATTCGATAAGTTTTAATTCGGTTGTAGTCTTTTTAAACTTAGAGAAACGACTCTACCCCTAAGGTGGTGAAATCGGGGATGAAAGATTAAAACTTCGACATTTTAGCATCGATTTTGATGATTAAATATAAACTTTTTAGCAAATATGTAAAAAACTAAAAGTAAAACTATACAACAATGGTATAACTATACAATCGGTGGTATCAATAATCGACCATTAAACTGCAATAGCACTGGTTTTTCAGCGTAAGTCTTCTTTCTGCCTGGCGTTATCCCAGCTTAATTCCAGGGTTCACCTTCTCATCATGATTTGACGGTTAATGCGGGATGACCCGCCGTCTGACCCCCACAACCCGCAACGGGAACCAAGCTTCGCCATTGCCTCGTCCTTTATTCAGCGGAGTGTACCACGTGCATGTGACATTGTCTTTTAGCCGAAGATTTTGGTGGTCCACTTACACTCAGCATAAGTAAATAATTAAAATATTTAACAAACCTCAAAGTAAAATCAAGAAAGGGAACACAAACAACTCTTGTTATAAATCGTACGTAATAAGTAATAAATAAATAGACGAAGGAATATAATTGAAAATCCAATATTTTTATAAATTAATAAAATAGAGCAAAACGTATGATAAAGCACGTACATTTCAGGCCATTAGAGAGTTGGCGCGCGGCAAGTCGACTACTAATGTTCAATACGTGATTTGGCCCGAGCCAAGCCTCTCCATAAATATAGCCTACAATAGAACGCTTCTGTAATTTCATCTGATATTTCGAGATAGATTTCGGATCGAATGAATCGTCTATGGATAAGTCGTTGTACTCTTTTTGTAAAACACGAGTATTTTGCGAGAACGTGCTTTTTGTTTGATTTAAAAGATTATCAGAATATAAGCTTTCAATAAACCTAGGAAAGACTACTAGACAGCCACGCTGTAAATAGTTTTGTATACACATGAATGGGCCGGCTCATCCTGGTCGTTATCACTGTCTTGCAGAACCGGCGTAATGAAGCAGCTTGCTGCTGCGTTTTGTAAGTACAGTGAGTGAGATATTTGGAGGACCATATCCCCCTCCAATTCCCAATCCCTTAATTATACCTATCCTTTAAGGTTGGCAACGTGGCCATGATTCTTTAGTATTGTGGGTGTACATGGACAGTGGGGATCACTTACCATCAGGTGACCCTCTTGCCGGTCTATGCTATAAAAAAGACTAGTTACTAGGTATTTATTGTTGTAACTGATTATTCTTTGCATAATGCAAATTTAATTTTAAGCGCAACTTTAGTTACTTTTATGTGAAGGTAGTATTAAGCACACCGACTGATTTAGTTTTTAGTTTAATAATGGTACGTCTTTGATATCAAAAGAATTTATCCAATTTTTAAACGACTGTTCAGTTCGGTTATCAAAAGATATAGTCGTCCCTAAAACGCAGATAGTGCTTGTGATGTACAGTTGTTGGGTGTACAAACATACTACCGACACTATCAATTATAGTGGAAGTAGATAAAAATAAGTATGACATTTACGTCAAATAACCATCGAAATAAGATAACTAGAGCGATAACTCTCAGATTCTGCCAAAAATACGGCTCCATATACTTACACATGCAATCATATCACACGTAACACTCATACACGCAACAAAAATTAATGGACGTTCTAAATCAACTTTGTTTCATAAAAGTTAATGTCTAAATATTAATTTGTAAATCGAGATACGACGTTCTGCACCGCACAAATTAAACGTATTAAGTGTCAACTAGAGATCATGAATCATGAATTTGATCATCAATCATGATCATGAATTTTTATGATTGATGAATGAACGAGCTGCACTGACTTTTATAGCCCCGCCCCCTTGCACAGAGTTTTGGTGGGGTCATTTTATTGCTTGAGTTACGTTTCTTGTCATCTTTTTTCGATGCAAATAACACCTTATAAATACACTCACCACTACGGAGAGCAGAGTTCTCTGCCGACTGACGAGGTATTCCTATACAACCAATAATCGAGTGTTATCCGTGTGTGTATAGTGTTCACAAGCAATGTGCGGTCTGGGTATAGCTGTAAGGGGCGGTTGAACGCTATATAGATATACCACAAACTGGGAACACCACAGTACCTATTATAAACATTATTGTATTAAACAAACTACTGCCTACCCAAATAAGCTGCATCTAACGCCAGATTTACTGAATAAACAAATGGCATAAATACACAAACACACAATCCTTGAATAAACAAATTGCAGAAATACACAATCCTTTAATCCCAACACACATTAAATAATAATTCAGCAAAATTCCATAAAGCAAATATGAATACTTTTTACCCATTTACACCGCAAACATTGCACTTAACCAGATAATAACTGGATTATTTCTAATGGCAACGTATGTAACCTTTTGCAGGGCTGCCACACGTCCAGCTATGCATTATGATGAAACAATTTATTTAAATTACAGCTCAGTGTGGCCCCGACGCTTGAATATTTCATGTAATGTTTATGTTAAAACGTTAAAGGAATTAATGCAATTCGGCTTACGTATACATTTTGGAATTAACTTGAAAACAAAATTTCATTTTTACTACCTACATGTCTGCTAAGGTACTTATTTTCTGTCTAATAAAACTGAGCTATGCTAAAATAAAAATTCACATACATACATAAGCTCAAGCCTTTAACAGCTAAAGGGTAGGCAAAGGACCAACTAGTGCTACACTTACGGTTTGCCGAGCTTATTATTTTCCCATGACGTGATGCCGTATCGGGTACAAATGCCGAGTAACTTATCTGTGATTTTTCCAATCGAAAATTCAAATACAAATTCTGATGCCGCAACCTGAAGGCCAATTCTCGTAATTTTAAATGTTCAAAATATCATTCCGATCTAATCTCAGCGACAAGAAAGTTGCAAATGGTATTCTGTTAAACCAATATTCAAGATCAAATGTGAACATAGATCGCAATGATATCGAAAGTAGAATACAAGTTGACTGAACCAAAACGGCATTCTGGTAACAATTTTGACACTTAGCTATCTTCTTCTTCTTTTAATTGTGGGAGTTTTTGGTGGGAATTCTTACAGTGCGGTGGCTCTCTTGTTTTGTGCTTTCGATTCGCTTGAAGAAAGTCGTCTAAGAAGCATTGAACTGAAAGGAATTATCACCAAAACTCCAGCAAGACCTTGAAATCTGCCACACCCCTGTTTGATCGTTCTTGGAATATAAGAAAAGATATAAGTTATAACTAATGACTTGGCAGCATGGTCTCTGATCTTAGCCGGTTCCTTATGGAATAAACAAACAAAAAAAAAACTTTTAATTGTGTTTGGCTCCACCGTAGATCGGTGATTTCGCCAGTGTCCATTGTGAGACACTTAACTATATAAAATGCATTTCGTCTATAGACAAACGTCAAAATATTAATTGAGAACGAAATGTGACTGAAGGTGAAGCAGTGTTGCCAAGTGCACTGTAATTACAGCAGATCTGCCGTATTTTCATGCCGTCTACTAGACACCGTATTTTTTATAAATACCGTATATGGAGACACAGTATTTTTTTACAGTCAAAATTTCGTATTATTATTGTATACTACTAGACAGGTTATTTAGAAGTAAAACTGCGTCACATAACGCGGGAGTTTGACAGTTCACAAACAGGGAGCGCAATAGGGGTTCTAGTTGAGAGTAAGCGAGATGATAATATTGAGTTACGGTCAATTGACTGCAACTTAGTAATACAACTAATTTACTATACTACAATTTAATTAATTTATTATACTACAATTTCTATGTACCGCGCAGCTTGTCTAGTAGTATACATAAAACTCTTTGATTAATTACATTAAAAAAACGAAACTGATATCATCATTATCGCAGCCATCCATTTCTGCAGCGATCGATATATACAAATAAAATGTTAAGTTAGTTTAGGATATAAAGTTTAAAATAAATTTATATTTTACTTAATAATTTAATTATTTCCTTTTTTGTACGTCATTTTATTGCACTGTAAAATACGCTGATTTTTTTCCCATCAAGCACTGTATTTTTGGCGCAAATACCGTATTTTAATGTGGACAACACGGTATTTTCAAAAATCTGACTTGGCAACACTGAGGTGAAGTGACTGTGAGTTAATTGCAGATAAATTCAGTTAACTTTATTCTCTTTTACTGCAAGCAACTAAAAGTAGTCAAAATTGTTCGACTTTGTGTGCTCGTTATTTCAGTAAAGTATAAGAAATGAGTTTACAGCCTATGTTACTCAGTGATAATATAACTTTCTAACGACCAAATTATTTTTGAAATCGGCCCAGTAGTTTTTAGTTTATTTGTTACATTCAAAAAAATCTTTCCTCTCTAGAATATTAGTGTAGATTAAATTATGAGATCAATCGCACTGTCGAAGTTCCCGACAAAACTCTCGCACAATTCATAATTATTTTAAGTCATTTTTAATTTCTAGAATTTAGTCTATGGCAGCTGATACGTAAAATTCGGTAAAATACTTGTCATTGGCGAAATGCATAATAATGCGAAGCCATAATTTCAACAAAAGAAAGACATTGAAAGTTGATCGAATTTACAGTTTAAATGCAATTTAACTGAGATGATATCGAATTTTTAAAGGAGCAGAATGCCATATTTTTAATTAATTCAAAATCTAATTTCAATTCGGTTAAAATTCATTCGCAGTGTCAGTTAAAATAGCAAAATTGGCCCTCTGGACTTGGAATTCAAGTTCATTTCATTCAAGACAAATGTTTGTGTGATCCACAAATATTTGTTTCGGGTCTGGATTTTGTGGGACCGCAAGTCCCTCATACAGGTCCCTCAGTGCATGATACCCACGATACAGGTTAACCTACTGTGGGGTCGGGACTATGTGCTACTGTGAGGTATATTTATTATTATTATAATGAGGCGACTGCCTCGGTGGCGCAGTTGTAATGCGTATGCGTTACGATTGAGGCCAACGCTGAGGTCTCGGGTTCGATCCCGGGTCGGGTAAAGTGGTATTGGGTTTTTCTATTACGAAATGTACAGGATCAGCCCGGAGTCTGGAATTTGTGCCCAGTATGGCGATAGGCTCGCCCCTTATCACATTAGGGACGGAGAAACGCTCGGCGAAATGTGGGTGTACTGATTACACCACTGCCTACCCCTTCGGGGATTACAGGCGTGAGTGCGTATGTATAATATCGTGGTTGCAAAGTGTATGCGCAAAAATAAGTTATGTTGTCCTCATAAAACTCGCACCTTATGATATATCGCTTACCTTTATCCATATTATGTAAGTTACACACAAACACTTATCAACTAACACACGACGAAAAAGCTTTCTTCTAAATAAATAAAAAAAACTAAACATAATAGGTAAATACTCTTTAGTAAATATACCCTCAAGGAAATCACTGCCTACGTACTGTTTATAAAATCCACACACGAGATCTACTGATTGATTAACACAGAAACTACTGTGACGGACCCCTGACATGTTAACCCTAAATTGGATTAAACGTGTGTAAAATTGATCCCCAGAACTGGCATTTTGATAAACTTTTTACTAAGACTTTTGGGAAATAAACAATAATCCAGCTGATCCGTGTTGAAAATGTTACTGTAATTTTTTAGAAATATTTGACATCTACTTACAAGTGTTTTGTTTTTGCAAAGCATCATGTAATTGATTTTATACGCTTTATTTCTTTACTGCTTTCATTAAAGTGGAGCGTAAGTGGCTCAACATCTTTGGCCCAACGCCACCTCACCTCACCTGCACGTGGTACACTCTGCTGATTAACGGACAAGGTTATGGCGAAACTCGGTTCCCGTTGCGGGTTGTGGGGGGGGGTCAGACGGCGGGTCGCACCATATAATACTCAAATATCGTCAAATCTATGGTATGAGAAAGCGGACACTGGCATTAAGCTAAGGAAAACGCCAAGCAGAAAGAAAGATTGGATTCTTTAAAATAGGGCAAGTATTGTATGTTTAATCTAATTTCATGAAAATGAAATAAACATAGTCCGTAGGCAATAAAGTACCGCGTCTATACAGCTAAAACTGACGACGACGAAAATATAAATTTTCGAATTAAGCTCCTTTTACAAACATTGATATATGTAGAAAAATATGAAATGATACGGGTTTTATTTCAACCTAAAATAATAAAGTAGATATTAATTTCTAAATGGCTCAACACATATTTTAACCAACGAACAAAAAAGAAAGTTGTTATAACAACTCTCTTTCTGTCGGTGCGTGCAGACGTGCGCGTGCTTGTGTGTTTATTTGTAGCTTTTAATCAGACGACCTGATTTCAATGCGTTTCGTTGTTTTTTTTATCACCCTTTTATATATTTGAGGATTTTTTTATAAATATTTATAAATTACAAATGTTTTTCTAATTGATATCGCGGGTGTATAAACCTGTTACATACATATACATAAATAAGCTTATGCCTTTATCCTCGAAAAGGGTAGCCGGAGGAGCAACTAGTGTTGCACCCACGTTTCGTCAAGCTTATTTCCGCCCATGATGTGATAGGAGGCGAGCATATCACCATACCATATAAAATGGAACCCCAGGCGATTCATGTGTAATGTGCGAATCAAAAACTCAAACACAAATTTTGATTGCCCGACCTGGGAATTGAACCCAGGACCTCACAGTATTCAGCCTTAGTACGCTACAACTAGCCCAATGACGCAGGTTATATTATAATAATCTTCAAACAAACTAAATTGAACTGAACTTCTACGAACTGTCTTAGTAACTCGGATGTCACTAACAGACAGTTAAACAACGGCTTCCAACTATAACACCTCGGTTTTTGCACCATGGTTAAAAAAATAATAATAATTGATTTCATATGTTAGTTTGCAACCCTACATAAAGATATGTTTTAGTCGGTGTAAGTTGTTACTGGAGCTAAACCCGACAAAAGTGCTGAAAGCAGTAGTCCGATATGTTGACATAAAAGCTTTGTTTACATCGTGTAATAATATATAACCAGGAGTGCGCGAGACGTTACTAATGCTATATTAGAACAATATTTGACTTATGGAGTATCTATCCAATTATAAGTGGTTATTACTTACCGCATTTACTATTGTCTTACTATATAGGATGCTCAAGATCGGGCGAAGTGGAGGTGTCTTAGTGGAAAGGCGGGCCCTGGCACTAGCCGCGATAAGGCTAGCAAGAAAGAAAAAAAGATTTTATGACAAAATTCTTTTGAGGTGTCATTAAAAGATAGACATTTTGACATTTTGACAGCGCCGTGGCGCAGCGGGCGAGTAGCCGGCTGCGAAGCGAGAGGCCGTGGGTTCGATTCCCGCACCAAGACAAATGTTTGTGTGATCCACAAATATTTGTTTCGGGTCTGGGTGTTGTGGGACCGCAAGTCCCTCGTAATTCCTGATACCCACGATACAGGTTTACCTAGTGTGGGGTCAGGACTATGTGTGTGACTGTTGGGTGTATTTATTATTATTATTTATAGATGTTTTTGTGTAGTGCGTCGAGAAAAACATGTGCAGGAGACCCAGCTTAACGCCCTGAAATGAAGTTCTCACGTTTTATTTATGTTTCATTTAATAAGTACCTATCTGCACGGATTATTCAAGTCCACAAAGAAATAAGTAACTCGATGGCGCAGTTGTAATGTGTACGTGTTACGACTGAGGCTGACGCTGAGGTCTCGGTTCGATCCCAGGGACGGATAAAAGTGATATTGGTTATTCTATTACGAAATGCTCAGTATCAGCCCGAAGTCTGGAATTGTACCCGGTATGGCGATAGGCTCGTCCCCTATCACACCATGGGACGGAGATACACTCGGCGAAATGTGGGTGTACTGGTTACACCTCTGCCTACCCCTTCGGGGATTACAGGTGTGAGTGTGTATGTATGTATTTAAAACCAAGTAATCATTCTAGTGATATCTAATAATTATCATTTTGACAAATGGATAAATTAATTAACACAATTCATCTGAGAATTCCTAGATAATTATGCAGAGGAATAAAGTGGTCCATTAGTTGAACGAAGCAAAAGAAAAAGGATATCTGCAATGGAATTATTAATTACCTCGTATTTGAAATAACTAACGAATGAATTGTACCCTTATTGGCGGAACAAGAGAAATGATTAGGGGTCCAAAATCTGGTCGCAGTTGTGTGTCTTGCATACAAAATGCATTGCTACAGAATATTCATCTTGAATTTTGGGTGTGAGTTACTACTGGGTTTAAAATGCAGTAACATCAAGTTGTTTAATTTTAAGTATTGGGAAATTGATGTATATATTTTTTTAAATGACTTTCTAATCTAGTTCACCAACCTACATGACGCCAAAACTTCATGGAAGTTCTAGTTGTTAGTCGACACCAGACAGGCACCACCAATTTGTACAGGGCCTAAGATATTATTGTATAAGGTATGCGTTCCCGTACTTGCACATTACGTCTATTTAGCACATACACTACCACTTTATTATGCGACTCTGTTCCTTAGTGAAGTTTTACTGGAAAAACCGGAGCTAATATTTACAAGCCGTACTCAGTAAGATGTACTGAAAAAATTATTAAGTTAGGGCCGTATTTATAAACCGATCTCAGTGTTGAGACGGACCATAAGTAAATACTCAAGATGCTGAACTATACAATAAACCAAACTTGAGCTATTAATTGAGTACCCGTTATCAGCTGAGTTCATGTTGTTTAATAAACTAGATTCAGGAATCAAGAACTTTCTTGATATGTGTAGTAAGATGCCGATTCTTGAGTACAGTAAATTGGTGACTTAAGAACGTGAACTGTGAAGGTGTATTAACCGGAATCATGGAGATTAAAATAATTATTGCTGAAATTTACTATTATGATGTATTTGATCATTATGATAATATGTTACGGCCACTAAAATATTGTTTGAAAAAAAATTACTTATATTTAAAAGGATGTTATAAATTCCTTTGTTACAACAATAAAACTATAAAAAACATACAAGTTACGATCTTCGTCATCAGTGTTAACCGATGCAAAAAAGAGGAGGTTCTCATTTCTATGTGTAGTTTTTGTGTATATACACGAATGAAGAATGTAATATATTATTTATAAATATATTATTTTATAATATGTAATTATAAAATAATATATTTAATTACGAAAAGTAGCGCAAAACTATCACCTGTCTGTAATACAAAATGTTATTAAAGTAACGCTTTGGCAACACTGGTCGTCACCTCCCGCCACGTTTTCACCCGCGTGGTATTTTTTCGATTGCGTTTTATTATATTTTGTAGTAGTATATGTTCATGAATTTATTACTTTATTTTAATTGATTCATTGTGTCTTACGTAAAAAAATATGTATAGTTTAATAATATCCTCATTTTGTTACAATTTCAACTTCGTTATGACATTTCAATAACTTTAATTTACGCAATATTAAAACGTAGATGAATGATAGGCATTCTTCCATAGATTATACTAATAAACTGGCATGTTCTTCGTTCAATTTGACGTAAGAGCAGACTCTCAAATGACGTAATTTGTGGCGCTGTTCTTGAGAACGTTATCATTTGAGATGATGTTGAAACGTGTTTATTAATTAACGATGATCTTAAGAAGCTGACCTCATCTTGAGAACGTATCAGCTGATAACGTACTTGAGAACTAAACTGAGATCGGTTTATGTGGGCCTTAGAAACTGTTTACTGAGTAACATTCTATTATTTAGGGCCCACCCGCCAACGTCATGTATTCTGACGCAAACTTGATACTACAAAATTTCTGACTTAGCACTCTTTGGAACATAGACTCTGGTTTATTATGAGATGATGTTGCAACCTGTGGATGAATAGAGTTGTCACTTGTCGCTGTCAGTGTTGCCGCATAATGCCAATAATTAAGAGCTTATTGGGTAACAGAATACTGTTGCGTACAGATAATAGTCTTGTCTCAGAAAATTTTATAGTACCTACTAGCTTTTACTCGCAGCTCAACGTGAACGACCTTTTTCGGGATAAAAAGTAGCTTATGTCCTAATCCAGGTCATGGTCTACCTGTAAGCCAAATTTCATCCAAAACCGTTCTTCGAATAGCTCACTCACCATACGAAACGCAGCAGCATATTGCTACTTCATCTGAGTTTTCTGTAAATCATTGGTAATAAACCCGGTCGAGCCGGCCTATTCATGTTATAGACAAAACTGTCTACAGCGTGGCTCTACCACTTAAATAAGTGTTTACTAACGGCATATACATGGCATATAGTAGTGCATTATCTAACCGCCTATGTCTAAAATATTTTGATTGTAAAAACGAGATCACGGGTTGGAACCCCCGTCCAATATTTCTTGCAGTTTTTATAGAACTATAGAGTGATAAAAAACAATGTTTGCATTAGATCCAATGCCCCATATAATACGGTCCCGCAGTATAAACTAAAGTGGTAAGTTAGATACAGAGAAGAGAATACATTATGTGGCTTTGTTTAACCTTTTAATCAAGTAGGTAAGATGCTGGGACGACAAGACATTGGTTAAGATTTTCCTTCCGATACGTACATATATAAAGTGGAATAAAATTAATTTACATGCAAATGGGGTATGAGGGTGACGACGTAACAGAAAATTTACGAGATTCAAATTTAAATCATCGACCAAATAATTTAATTTACATGTGATGACTTGAAATTTACGTAGAGAAAGTGTATAATTTGGGGCCTGAAAATATAGCCTTATAATTTGGTATTATTTTATGTGTGTAGTAACATAAAGTGATAATCGTGCATGAGACCAGACCATAGGTACATACCTAGAAACTGAACAAACAGCATAACTTTAGATTCGTTTAATCCCACCTAATATTATTACTACATATTAACCGGAAAAAAGACATGCATGCGGAGCCGCGAGCAAAAGCGAGTAATCTTAATAAAATAAAGGGTTAATAAAAGAAGAGAATAAATGATTTGCACCATTTATAAATTAATGGTCCTTCGAACCGCCAAAATGGAGCATTTACGAGTAAATGCATACACGGCGTACACAGCCAGTATATTTCAAATTCAAACACACATGATGCGCTGTGCAGGATAATGCAATAATCCAATTTATTTGTACACGTCTCTAGCAATTCGTAATGAGCAACATTGCAGATGACGTTAATATTTCAAAGCATATGCAGAAACGTAATATTTTAAACTCCAAGCCAGAGAATTTAGTTTTATAATTTGTATACGCTATACGGGAAATCCAAGTAAGGAAATGGTGGATTCTGTGTCAGCTATGCACATGAAGTTTTATATGAAACTAGTTAGGTACATATTTTAAAGTATGCTAACGTCTAGAATGTATGTAGATTCAAATACATTCCGGAAATATTTTTCTTAGATCACTTCGATCGCGCATCAGCATTTTCATAGTAGGTATATACTCAACTAGCTTTTGATTTTGAAATTAATTTTACTAATAATAAAATTCGATACATTATATCCATTGGGGATTGATTTTCGATTGAAAACCCGTCATTAACTAGGTATCCTTTCAATATAAAATTTGGAATTCCGTCCTTATCGGTTTGGGCTGGGCGATTGATGAGTCAGTCAGGAATATGCGTTTTTTAAATAGATAGTATAGTTCTAGTTTTTGCTAGTTGGCCCTACTTAAGTATACGTATCAAACTAAATAATCGCTCCGTTGCAGTTGGTCTATTCGCTATTTATTTATTAGTGTTGTGAATCCTGGATAATCTATTTATGTAGATACTGTTTGCAGGTTGAAAAATCTAGGTATATTAATTTATAAATAAATAAATAAATACACCCAACAGTCACCCACATAGTCCTGACCCCACACTAGGTTAATCTGTATCGTGGGTATCGGGTACTACGAGGGACTTGCGGTCCCACAACTCCCAGATCCGAAACAATTATTTGTGGATAACACCAACATTTGTTTAGGTGTGGGAATCGAACCCACGGCCTCACGCTTCGCAGCCGGCTACTTGCCGACTGCGCCACGGAGGCTGTCGCAGTTTAAATTCCAATCCATATTAATAACATTTATGTGAATTCAGAATTATTTCAAACACGTCTCACACAGTGCACTTTCTTGTTAGTCCTTTAGGGAGAATGAAACTTCGGATTTAACTATCATTCTGCGGCGACAATCAATGTCTCTTTATTAAGACAAACGAGGCTCTCGCACCCCCGAGAATGGATATCTCGGGTTCGTAGAAAACAACCCCAGACGTAAATTTACAAAGCCAGTAGACAAAACAGAAGTTTATTGAAGTTTTATGAGCAGAATGTTCTATTATTAGGAACTCCTTGTACACTGAATGTTTTGGCCTAGTATTATACTGTCTCACTGCTGGACTAAAAAAGAAAAGCCAATGTAGAAACTACCGCCTTAACATATGCGCCTTTTTGTAGCTACGAAGACAGCGTGATTTTTTAATGTTGTCTTACAATTTATTTGCATGAGTGGGGTTAGGCCTTACCACTGCTGCTGCGATTCGTACGGTGAGTGAGAGGCCCAGTGAGAGTATCCAGAGGCCCAAATCCCCCAATCCCTATATTAATTTTCCCTTTTCTTTAAGATTGGCAACGCGCCCATGATTCTTCTGTTATTTCATCAGGTGTAATCCTTGCTCGTTTGCCGGCCTTTGCTATAAAAAAAATGTTATTGGGGGCCCCCTGGTGAGCTTTTCTTTCTTTATTCTTCGCTCGGTAATGACATCCTACTACTATTATAAATGCGAAAGTTTGGATGTTTGTGAGTTTGTGAATTGGAATGTTTTGCAGTCAAACATGTTTTAACGACAGATGAAATTTGGCACACTGGAAGGCAATGACCTGCATTAGGACATAGGCTACTTTTTAAATCGGAAAAGTTCGTCCGAACTGCGAGCGAAAGCTAGTATGCAATAAATAAACGTAACAGCGTTTGCGAGTAATTTGAGTATGTTTATGTTTGACATTATATAGGATTTCATTTGATATTGATGTTTCATTTACTGAACATATCTTGGCCTTATTTTGGGGTTGGCACCTATCTTCTAGATTTGGGGGTGCACTAGGACCGGGGGCCCGACGCGGACCGCCATCAAGCTCTCGCCTTAGTCCGCTACTGTATAGGTACATGATACTCGATTAATTTTGCGAGATTCGCTCCCTCAATATCTAATTACATGCAATTTAATTGCTCATCTAGTTGAAGCGCTATCACTACGTAGTCTCGCTTCATTTAAAGTCCCATCTCCGTATTAAGCACTCGGCAAACTTCAGCACCAAGTTAATTTCCCACAAACCTGCAAGTTACACAGATAGACTAGCTTATCAGCTGAGTTACTGTCGAAATATAAACTCACCTGCCAGATTTAACGATGCAAGCCTTTGCTCACTCAGAAATTGTAAGTGGGAAATATGTTTAAGTAATATAAACAGCAGCGAGAGCTCAACGGGGAGCGGTACGGACTGCCGACACGAAAGTCGCAGGTTCGAAAACAACTCTAAGAACATGCACCTCTGACTTTTCTAAGTTACGTTTATATTCATTGTTAATTATCGTTTGCTTTAACGGTGAAGGAAACATTGTGTGGAAACCTGCATACCTGAGAAGCTTTCCATAAGAATTTCGAAAGTGTTTGTCAAATCTGCCAACCCGCAATAGGCCAGCGTGGTGGACTAAAGCCTAACTCCTCTCATTCAGTAGATGCCGTGCCCGGCAGTGGGACGTGTGTAATACAGGGTTGGTATTATTATTGTAACATATTTCCCACTTACTATTGCTGAGTGATTTCACAGACCGTTGCTATTTTCGGTTAATTAGGAAGTTCTGATTGTGTCCCATGCATTGAATCTTTATGGTGCAGTTAAACGGAGCCTCGGAGAAGGTGCAAACTACTCGTATAGACGACGCAGTACTTTTTTTACTAGTATAAATGTCGAGACGAGCAGATCCCTGATGGCGTGTCACGCCTACTTATAATCAGGAGCAATAATAGTCAGAACTTAAAATTATTGTACTGCATGTCACTAGACTGCGCTTGTTACCCCCAGGTATAACATGTTAAGTCTCATAATGAAATGCCCAGTAATTTCACTGGCTTCAATGTCCTTCGAACCGGAACATACTGTTGTTGCTGGCAGAAATAGACATAGCGGTGATAGCTACCCAGACAGCCACTCATAACGAAGAAACTACAATCTTCTTAGTTCGAACCGAGATGGAGAAGACCACGAAGCAGTTATTAAAAATAAAAACGCTACTGATCGTATGCTGCTACTAGGACACACTGAAGCAATAGCATTCCAACTTGTGCAATACTAACGAGTAAGAGTGCAAAGAAATAAATCACAAACACCAAATACGCAAATACAAGATATTTACCTATCGTAATTCCAAATGCACGTAAAATTCAGTGCACGTCACATAGATCAATGAAAACGAGCTTTCGCGTTCGTAACGCGATATTACATAAGTTTTAGAGGTGCGCCCATATTTTCCTTGAAAAATTCGTGAAACTTCTCATGAAGTTTTGTAATTTTCTATAACAACATCGTTCAGGCGCCTGGCGGAAACCATAAAATATCCGGTTACGTGAAAACATTTTCGAATATTAAATATGCAATATCTGTTATGTTCTCTGTTGACAACGCATATTTTCAAAGCGAGGTGGTGTTGCGATTTTTCTCCATTATCTATACACACGCACTCTATGAGTGGTAGAGCCACGCTGTAGACAGTTTTGTCTACAGCATGAATGGGCCGACGCGTCCGGGTCGTTACCACTGTCTCATAGAAAACCGGCGTATAGTAGCTTTTCGTACGGTGAGTGAGATATCTCTGCTAATGCTATCTCTTGCAGTAAGTAGATTTAAACAAATTGTTTTTGAGAATGCCTTGTGGTCTCGCTTCAATAGTAAATAAAACTGCACAATTTGGAAGTGTGTCATGGCATCTTTAATCAGGACGATCCGTCTTATAAAAACTTGTCAATCTATTATAATAACTTTTTGCAAATAGGAAACATTTCACAACAGTTGGGTTTTTCAACTAAAATTGTGTTATGAAGTTACTAAAGTCGAGAAAGTTAAAAAGTTAGTAAAGTTGAGAGGGTTCCAAGGGTCTGAGGACTTATAATGCAACACGATGTAATTTTGACGACTCCTTTTATCTCGTTATCTCTATATGTCTATTGAACCTTGTGTGTGTGTGTATGTGTGTGAGTGCGTGCGTGCGTGTGTGTGTATGTGTGTGTGTGTGTGTGTGTGTATGTGTGTATGTATGTGTGTGTGTGTGTATGTGTGTGTAAGTATGTGTGGTAGGTATCATTAGATAAGTCCTCAAAAAATGATGATTGAAATGAAACTGCTAAATTACTATGTAACATGTCAATGTTATTAGTCATTTTAACATTTCGGTGATATTAATATACAATAAAGTGGCAAGTAATAAAATAATTTAATACAGCGACACCTAGCGATAGTGGTAAAAAAAAATGTTGCGTTGAAAGGTTCCGAATAATACCTATGGTAATTCATTATGTTACAAAAAGATTAACTTGTAGTTTTTATGACCGGACGCCTGCCCGACTTCAACCTCTCTGAGAGCACTCCGTACCTACTGATAATACTATAATAATATACGCTAGTAATATCGCCTGTAGTCGAAATGTGATCTAAACAATGCTGTATGTATACCTAATATCTCCTAATATTATGTATTCGAATAACTTTTTCGGTGGGTATGTAAGTATGGAATATTTTTCCGTGTAGAAAAGGCGTAAGTAGGTGTTAAGAGATCTTAGCTCACAGCTGGAACGTGGTAAAATGCTTTCATTTGATTGATTACCTACAACGTTTTATAAGAAATCATGTGTTTCAATTATAGAAAAACTTATACATATAAGAGATTGCCCTAAGTGCTCTATATATGTATTTACCTACCATTAAGATTTATCTGTGCACGTCTATGACACATTACCTTACGACTTATGTAGTTATGTTTCGATCAACAATAAAAAACATTAAAATATTCGATAGGTATTTAAGTACCTACATATTATAAAAAAATATCGATACATAATCAAACTGGATAAAAAATTACAACATAAAATACCTAATCAACTTGGATAGAACCAAGAAATAACAATTAAGTAGATACCTAATAAAATAGGACAACCGTGATCAGTGGTGGGCATTGGCTTTTGGACTAAGTAGGCAGACAGAGCAAGCAAGTTGACATTGATGATTATTATTATACCTACCTATTGAATATCAATGACTTCAATGTAAGTAGATTTCTAGACCAACACCGCGGTACCTACATAAAAATTGTGCCTCTAAGTTACGGCCAATTCACCGTAACTCAATAACCGTCCCCATCTCTCTTACCTTCTCTTAACTAGAACACTCTCCCGGTCCCTGTCTAAAAGTCGAACTCCCGCGTTATGTGGTACAATTATAGGTAGGTAGGTACTTCTAAACGGCCCGTACATTATAAAATATATTCGCACTCACGCCTGTAATCCCCGAAGGGGTAGGCAGAGGTGTAACCAGTACACCCACATTTCGCCGAGATTCTATACGTATTCATTCAGATTATAAAATCTGAATGAATACCTATACGTAAACTGTGCCTTAAAACAAATTCAATATACAATAGAAAGACCCACCTTGTAAATTTATCAGCAATAACAATTGAACAACACACAATCAGTTCACATCACTCACTCGTAATGGCGGCCTGCAGAACACCGGCCATCATTAATTCCCGTCATAAATATTTGATAAATTTTTGGTAGTACAAATATAAATGCCAATCATGCCAAATAAAATCTTATTTTTTTATGAAAACAAATGTAAAAGTAACTTAAACTAGGCGGGCATTGGAATGTCGATAAAGTCGAGTTTGCATGCGTCGCGTGTTAGCCGGCATGCACTGACAAGTGCTAATTCAAAATAAATAAATTATAAATAAATACACCCAAATTGACATTTGACTGTTGACAAATTATCATGCAGGGTGTTTTGGCGGGAATTATCACAGTCAATTGTTTGTTGTTTAAAAGTAGTGTGGTTTTACGCAATAAACATTAACGATGATGAATAGTGTACGGGAACATTGAAATAAGTGGATTTAGGTGATTTTTTTAACAAGGGTATTGATCGATCTTGTGCGTTCGATCCGCTTGAAGTCGTCTAAGAAGCATCGTACTAAAAGGAATTAACAACAAAACTCCAGCAAGACCTTGAAATCGGCCACACCCCTGTTTCATTGTTCTTGGAAAAGAAAATAATTTAACTAATGACTTGGCAGCATGGTCTCTGATCTTAGCCCGTCCCTTATGGATCAAACAAAAAAATACATACTTACAGCGACGCAAGTACCCTCTTTGCAAGTACCTACCTACCTAATTCTCATCTGTCTTTCGTCTGGCATTCCTTTTCTTTCCAAATCATCGTTATATTATTAAACCCCCCGTCAATTAGAAAATATCTGTAACTATTGAACAGATTTTCTTCAAACATATTTGAGAATCATATCGATTAAACCACCTTTCAAGTAAAAACCGCATTCGAATCGGTCCTCTCGTTGAGGCGCTAAGATGCACGATGCCAGACTCTGACACAAAGGGGTCAAACTAATAAATACCCCTATTTTTTTATGTCCCCTTAAACCGCGATGGCATGGAATCAAATAACAAAAATTCTTTGGAAGTATTTATTTTCCGTATTGTAAATCTATAAATATTTACAATGAAATAAAAATCTAAAAATCGTCATAAATTTATCTATATGATTATTATTCATTCGTATATATTACCTACAATACAATTATCGATGTGATTAAAATTAAGAATAAATATAAAATAGAATTTATATAAATTATATCTACTATAAACACATATTTGTAATGATAATTATTGCTTTGCAGTGACAAAACACCATTACTCTCATTGGATAAGTAATTTTAAGGTGAACTCTATACGCTCAATATATTAATTACGATTTGAATAAATATAGTCTGTAATCTGAACCAATAAATGTCCAAATATAAACAAACCTTTGACCGACACAAACACTCGACAAAGATGATCGTTCATTTAAAAAAAATACGTGTAGAAATTTATAATTAACTGTCCAATTATTAAATAATTAATAATAACAATTTGACATTGTGTCATAGTTTTATTGAAATAAAACTAGTTTTAAAGCGCGATAAAATCCGTATAAACTAGTTTTATTTCAATGTGTAATATTCGCGTAAACCTAAGAAATCACTATAGATTTTATTCATTCGTGAACAGCTAATTTGTGCCCGTCTTGTTGTTTGCATGAGATTGTATAGTGCAACTCGTTAAGTTGGCGGTGGCAAATTTTGGAACTAATTAAAAATGTATAGAATAATCTGTCAAAATTGGACAATTGCACTCATCTCGCCAACATAAAGTTATCGCACTGTAATTATACAGATTTGATTCGCGTGACGGTGACGCGACAATATTCAGCCGTCTTTGTATATTGCCAGGTTCGCACACATTGAATTAGCTGTACCAATGACGTGTAATACAAAATTGAATGTATAGAGTTCGCCTATATGCAGGACATAGTAACTCGAATAGTAATATTGAATGTATGAATGCACCTCATACAATGTGCGGACGTAGTTTAATATTATTTTATAATTTTGATATGAGTAATGTAGTAATGCGCGGCAAAAAAGATATAGATAGATATGCAGACAAAGACCTTCATTATGGATTTTAAAATTAATACCTGGCCTTATTTTAATACTTTATAGTCCATTAACATAGCCTATAATGCAGAGTCTTGTCTTAAAATATTTTTTCAGCTTAAATATTTATTCATATTCTTGATTTTCAATTTGTAATTGAATGAGTAGAAAATAATAAAATGTATCACTCAATACATCATATATCATCTCTCGTATTAAAAAAAATATATGTATATAAGTAATTTAAATTATTTTATAGTCATGCATGATGAGATATTAAATTTGAGCGACTTTATGTAATTTCTTGACAAAATGACTCATTCATACAACACGCGGAAAATAACTTGACCGGCCTGAAGTTAGTCACTTCCACGCCTTTACGCCAACCGTCTTCTCAAGTATTTGGAAACAATAGCTGTGACGCCTCTCGTGTCTAATTTCAGGCTGGCCAAGCTAAAATGTGCGTTAACTATAAGTTAGCTAGATAAGTTATGCTCTCGTTGAACGATCATATTTATTTTATTTTCAGTATTAACAAATTAATTATTGTTGACCTTTTCAATTAGTTCCAACATTTGCCACCGCCAACTTACAGTTGTTGCACTGTAATAGGATATTGTGACATCATTCCTAATGGCTGTAAACAGCAACTGGATACCTGGTGTTACTTATTGTTATTGTGAGCTTTTAAGTACCACAAGATCTAAGCACAGATTAATAAAATAAAATTCATAATATTTATATCCAGAAAAAACATCCCACAACAAAAAAAATATTACTGAAATAAATTGATCAGAGTCCCTACGTGGTAAAGTGAGTTATATAAATAAGTGTAAAAAAAACACCTACATACATGTAAGTACAAACAATTTTATTACACACTAAAGGAATCAAGTTTTAGACCGATACGATATATTTGAGCACATTATACCTAAGTTATTATGCATAGGATACATCACTAAGTGTAGTTTATTCATGGAAGGGTATACAGAGTATGTTAGAGAGATAGTTAAATTTTACTTATATTATGGCAGCAAAAACTGTTAACTACTGTGTCCTGTCTCTATCGCTCTTATATTACTGAACATAAGGTAGAAAGTATCCTTTTTTTTATTAACCTTAATATTGAAATGAGCAGGTCATTCTCCTGATCGTAAGTGCCGCGCCTGACCTTAAACAGAAGCAACACCAAACAGAATATTGAAAGCATTGGCATTAGACTGCGCGTCACCCCAAGTCATAAGATGTTTAGCCTCACAATGCCCAGTAATTTCACTGGCTTTAGTGTGTTTCAAAATGAACCACAAAAGGCTTGGCGACAGATATAGACAAAGCAGTGGTAGCAACTCAGACGTCTTCTCGCATACGAAGGTCCTACCACCTAGTAAGTTTACAATTGCCCTAAGACGATTACGTCATTCATAAACATTAATAAATAATTAGATACGTTTTTTATTTATGAATCTATTTATAATAATAATACCAGCCCTGTATCATACATGTCCCACTGCTGGGCACGGGCCTCCTCTACTGAATGAGAGGGGTTAGGCCTTAGTCCACCACGCTGGCCTAATGCGGATTGGCAGACTTCACATACCTTCGAAATTCTTATGGAAAACTTCTCAGGTATGTAGGTTTCCTCACGATATTTCCTTCACCGTTAAAGCAAGTGATAATTAACAATTAATATACACGTAACTTAGAAAAGTTAGAGGTGTATGCTCTTGGGGCTGGTTTCGAAACTGCGACTTTCGTCTCGACAGTCCATACCACTCCCACCTGAGCTATCACTGCTCTGAATCTATTTGTGTAATGCAATTTACGAGTTTACTATACATAATGTCTACGTTACCTTACACACATTTTATTAAAATGAATTACATTATTTGCTAATTGAAGCAAGTCATTAGCATCTTAAGTTAGTATACGAGTATATGTTATAAAACAATATTCAACAAATTGAATTCTAAGTATACAGTAAATGACAGTAGACATTTCATTTCATTTAAATGACAGTTGATTTCAATAAATAATTAATTAGTCAAAGTAAATAATATCAGAATAATATTAGTAAATGTGGCTTTAAATAAATACAACAAACACTTAAAATAAACATATAAAATCATTTACAAAAACATAATTAAACGAAGATAAACCTTAACATAGACCACTTTGCTTGTCTATTCCAAGTTTAGTCAAAATAGACAAACGAAACTGAAATCTGAAAATACAGGTAATATCGAATAATTTTCTATAAAAAAGGCAAATTTTGTAGAAAATTAAAAATAAATGTAATGTTAGCTGTCTGGAAATGTAAAATGTTAGATTATAGCAATAATTTTGCAAAGCCTCATTTCAGTCTTGATAAGGGAATGATAAAAAAAAAACTTTTTTATTGCCAGTTTTTTGGATTTTACGCATGTGCATATTAGTGTTAATATAGACTGTCTCCCCATTTTAAAAGATAATATAAAAAATGTCTCATGTAAATGATTTTTGAAATAATTAAGGACTAATAAAGCACATTTGTTCGTCGTATAATGAGATGGCACTAAGGGAGATATTAATTAGGACAAAAGTTAAAATTACTAAGATACTCAGAATGGCTCTGAACTATGACAAATACCCTTATTTATTTTGTTTATTTTATTTTTTATATTAAATTTGACAAATCTATTGAATTAGATGGTACAATAAATAATATAAAACTAAACAAACATTATTTGAATACCCACATTAAATTTATTGCACACAAAAGCGACGACTGTGTTCTACTGACATCCGACAAAAACTGCCATGACACGATTTCCTCTCACGTAATAGGGAATTACACTATGTTTAACTTTATGCAATATTTTATATGCAACAGAAATGAATACGAAAAAGAAACTGTTTTGTGAAAATAGAATTAAAATTTGAGAATAAATGAGGCCACAGCTCAAATTTTAACTATTGTTACGAGCATATGTATGCTCGCGTAGAGGGAAAATATCATTGACTCCTTCGCGTGCATTATAAAGGCGTGAGATATCTTGTGACGTCACAAATCCCTTCCTCCTTTTCCTTTAAGATCGGCAACACGTGAGCCACTTGCTTGTTTGCCATAAAAACATCTTAGTTGCGCGAACATAAACGCGAATTTTGTGTAGTAAAAAAAGTGTATTTGGAAAACGTCCACTATGTATTTATAATATTCTATAACTACCACGTAATTCATTGATTAAGATGACCAAATAAAAACCGAACTGATTTCAAAATTCCGAATTATTGTTACTGTACCAGCAGATATCGAAAAGCATAGAAATCATTTTGCCCATATAACCGTCACCCTGTCACCTTTAAGCCAAATATGAGCTACCATATTCTAAAAAAATATTTAATCTACAAAATTCGCTATATAGTAGTTCATTATCAAAATATATAAAAAAGAAGACTAGTATTATAGTATGGTAATATTAAATATCTAATTGAATATAGTGTGTACTGTTAAATTTTTAAGGCAACATTTGTTGTATGCGTTCAATACGAGCAAAATTACTTGGCCGACCTGAACTTGTTTCCATTCACCCGTCCTTTTCGCCTCCTTTAATCCCCGAAACAAACCACAAAGCAACACCGCTCGTGAACAACTTCAGTCCGGTCAATCTGACAAAGACTTTTTATTATTTGCAAGCATATTGGACATTTCACATGATACCTGGACGATATGACTGATGAATATGATATGACTATACATGTTAGCCATTTTACTAAATAGCATATTTTATATATTGCCTAATAAAGTCAAAATATTAATGAATGTGTTAAACATACTAAACATTGCCTCAAAAATTATTACAAAAAATCATCAAGCGTTCACTATAAATCGTGCCAAAAATATACAGTTTTAATGATAATTAAATCTAATCTATTAATCGTAATTAAATTTAATACTGAGCTCATTGGAAAATTATTATTTTATTGATTTTGATTTGTTATATAGCTACTTCACAAAACATGATAAAAATTAAAATGAGGTATAGGCCTCTTCGTTATACAGAAAAATATTAAATACTCTGTCCATAATATAATAATCCATAATATCCATAATAATCTATCTCCAAGAATAATTAAATTACTTATATTTGATGTTGCATTGTGTTTTAAATACATACGCACTCACGCCTGTAATCCCCGAAGGGGTAGGCAGTGGTGTAACCAGTACACCCACATTTAGCCAAGCGTATCTCCGTCCCATGATGTGATAGGGGGCGAGTCTATCGCCATACCGGGCACAATGCCAAACTCCGGGCTGATACTGAGCATTTCGTAATAGAAAAACCCAATATCACTTTTACCCGACCCGGGGATCGAACCCGAGACCTCAGCGTTAGCCTCAATCGTAACGCGTACGCATTACAACTGCGCCACCGAGGCAGTCAACCGAGGGTGTTTTAAATAATAAAGAAAAATATCAAATATGTAAATTATTATTTATGGATTGGGAAAATTATGACTTTATTAATCACTTTTGCTCACATCATTATTGCTAAAAAAAATACTTGAGTATTATTCTACCCCAGCCCATTTCATCCAATTTTTCTTACAGATCACAACTTTCTAAACATAATAATAACTTTCTTGTTCGCATTTGATCTTGAAAATTGTATTATATTCATCTGTACCAATTATTTAATGGAACAATTGAATATGAGTATTGAATTTGATATATGAGTAGTCTATGTGAATAGCAAATAGCTGGTGTAACAGAACTTGTGTGTGTTGTGTAAATTAAAGTATATAAAACTATGATTTCCAAAGCATTGTCTTTGAACCAAGAGCGAAGTTGTGAATCATTACTTCATTATTGTATTTTAAGGGTTAAATAGTAAAAATAAGGCCATTCATCAAATATCATCACAAATAAGGGAGAGCAAAGCTATTACTTAGCGTGACGTATTTATTCCGATATAATATATTAAATTAATAAATTTATTTAATAGAAAATAGATTTACACTTTGGGCTTAGACCACTAAAGCTTCCTTTATTTAGCCAATATAAATCTGCATTAAATATTATGAATGTGTAAGGCCGCAGTACGGTTAACCGCGCGTGGTTTTTACCCGTGTCATCTTGTGATTCAAAGATATCAATACAAGCAAACGCACTGGCGGTTATTCACGCGACTGGTTTAAAAACCGCAACTAGTTACAAAATATGGGCGGTTAAAAACAGCTCAGTTTTGATATTTCTTATAAAAGAAACCTCTATTAAATCTTTAGTTGTTGAGTGGATTTTGACGTATTTTTTTTCTATTTTTTTATAATAGGGCAACAACACAAAGAACTAACGAAAACAAGGGCGGTTTTTAACAGTAATGCGTGTACGTTGAGCGATTTTGCGGTGACGAAAAACAACCGCCCGCGGCAGAAAACGGTAGTGCAACGTTACACAAATTGTAGCAAGTTTAATATATTGAAATAAAACTAGTTTATACGGATTTTATCGTGGTTTTTTTTAACGTCGGGCCTAAAATAAAAATTAAACCGCGATAAAATCCGTATAAACTAGTTTTATTTCAATGTGTAATATTCGCGTAAACCTAAGAAATCACTAAGTTTAATATATTTTACAATATGCGGCCAAAATTGTATCTAGTTTACGTCTTGTCAATATAAATTTATACCATAAAATGTTATTTCCTAGCAAAATAATAGTCATATAATAATAATGACTGTATGACCATACATTTTATAACTTATTACATTCATATTTAGTCACACTCGGAATAAATCAACAACTGCATAAAAAATATTTGTGTGCCTTTACCGTAAAAAGTTGTTATAAGGTGGCAAATCTAGTTTTGTAGCGTAATATTTGTAAGGCGGATTACCAAAATGAGACGAAATGTGACGATGGGTTGGTTGGTACAAATCGAAAAATTTGCGTGACGTATTTTATGAATGGCCTTTTTAAATAGAGTTAAAGCAAGCGCTGCTTATACTCTTTACATTACTTTTTTCCAACGTTATAACATTTGCGCACTCATTACAAAGACATGCATAATTTTAGTTAAAAATAATGCACACGCTTTCATATTCACGGGTGCTATTTCATTGAATTTTCATTACTTAAATAAACTATAAACACATATTAAAATGTTAAGTATAGAACTTTTAAAATACGATAAAACAAATTGGCTAAATTAAATATTGGATCTTGAGGATCACAATAATAATCATTTTGCAGCAACACAGAAAATTCCCTATTCGTTTCCTTACGAGTTCGATCAATCTTCTTGACTACATCGCAAAAAAATCTGCGATAGAACGGTTTAAAAAAAACCTAAGTTAAAGCTGTGAACATTTAGTGCCATTACACTAAATTACTTGGCGTGCCGAAATTTTGAACAACTTATTGGGTAACGAACCAACGCCCACTATATGAAAAATACATACGGCAGTAATATCAGTGTACGTAGTAAAAGTTGGCACCTTTGGTTTGATACAGATTGAAGTTTTATACAAATACAACATGTTACATAATGGTGTGGTGTGGTTAAGGGTCGTTACATACACCTGACAGTGAGTATTTATGTACCGGATCTTATCAAAATCTAGAGTCTAATAACGATACACGTACGCACACGATCCGGTACTATTTAGAATGTCCAGATGCCAATATTTCCTATTAATTTTAATCACTCGTAATACGTTTGATAAGATCGATTACATCCTATAAATTAATTGAAGTGCGTGAGCGAGAATAGCAATGCTGCAGTGAGATAAAAGCTCTGCCGTTTTTCATTTATCGTTGTCCAAAGTTTCACTTCGAATATCGCCATGTCACTCATTCGATAAAAAAGAAAATGTTTTATTTATATCCTAACAATACAATCGGATTTGGTATTACTTGAAATACTTATATCGTACACTGTACATTGCTTAAAATTGACCATACCTTTCTGTAACACGTTGTACAAGCTCATGCCTGTATCATCATGTAACTGTATCATCGAGAGTGAAACTAGTATAGGCACGGTTCACCGAGCCTATTACCATCTCATGGTGTGATAGGTAAGCCAATGTGATAGATAGGTTGGGCACAAATTTAAAATTCCACGCAAACTATGTGTGATTGCCTGAGATTTTAAATTTATTAAGTTGTTTACGGCATCCATCCTTGGTCTATTTAGTTGCCTTTCCTTCTGCTTTCGATTCAATCTAGAAACGTATCACCAAATCATACCTCAATATGATCGTCGGGCACCGGTGTGTGCTTTAATTTCTTCACGTTGAGTATTGACGGTTTCTGTGTACGTGTATGCCATACGTAGACTTTGGTGCAATTTTCTGCTAGCGGTTCCATTTCTTCCTTCGTGGTGAAGTATTTCAGTATCTCGCTTTCCTGGAATTATTGTAAAGAGATTCGCATCAGCGTCGCCTCAGTTCAAATCAACCGTCAAAACATGATGGTAGATGGACGCTGGCATTAAACCAGGATGACGCCAGGCAGGAAGTGGAAAGACATTTTTTAAGTAGTAAAGCTACGCTGATCACTTTTGTGTTCAGCATGAATGGGCCGTCTTAACCGGGTTGTTACCACTGTCTCACAGAAAACCGACTTTAAGTAGCAACTTGCTGTTACTTTTCGTACGGTGAGTGAGATATCCGGAAGCCGAAATACCCTTCCCAATCCCTTAATTATCCGACCTTAAAGGAAAGCCTTTAAGGTCGGCAAGGCGTCCATGATTCTTCTGGTTGTATCAATGTTCATGGGCGGTGAAGATCACTTACCATCAGGTAACCCTTCACCCATCGGGTAGCTTTTTTGCCGGCATGGGCTTTAAAAAGAGAATTTCGGTTCTATAATATAATGAGTCTTATTTTATATGATATCCCCCTGCTGGGCATTCTCTACTAATAAGAGGGATTAGGCCTTAGATTAGATGTCTTAGGTTGGAGATACGGAACCGTCGGTGCGAGAGTGTAACTCGCACATGATCGTTTTTTCTAAACACTCAAGAAACAGCTTTAAGAAATAAATCTTTGTTTTTGTTTATTAGCTTCAGTAATAAAAAGAGCAGATCGCACATCTGATGGTAAGCATCACGCCTGCCCATAAACAGAAAAAAATAAGATGTTCAGTGTCATAATGCCCAATAATTTCACTGGCTTCAATGTCCTTCAAACCGGAACACAGCAGTGCTTAGGTATACATTGCTGCTTTACGGCAGAAATAGACAAAGCGGTGGTACTGACCCAGACCGCTTGCATACGAGGGAACTACCACCTTGTCGATTATATTTATTCATTATCTGCCATACGAAAGTCTATATAATGATATGAACGCTTCATACAGCGATTTTAAAATTAAACAAATATATATCAGCACAGGATATTGCTGATAATGGGCTACATAAAATATTTTTTTAATGTGAAAGTTAGATAAATCTTATCGCACGGTTACGCATACACTGCTATTACGGTAACGTATATTTTTGATTTGAGTTCACACTACTCTTAGGGATTGCTATTTATAAATCTCACCACTTGAGAAGGGCTCGACCGATTTTTTTGTTGTATTCGTAATTGTCAGGACAAGGTTTGTACTCGTATGAAAGGATTATTTTGGATAATCCACCGGGAAAGTCGGAAATTTGGATAGTATTTTTGTATGAAAATCTCAATTTTATAAGGGTGACGTCCAGTTTGACAGTTATGCTATCACAATTCATGATTTTATATCAACAACAAACTCTGCATTGAATATTGATATTTAGCGAAAAAGAATTGAATTAAAAGCGATAGTTCAGTGTGATATCACAAAAACTTAATACTACAGCTAGGATCATGAAGTTAGTCAGATGATAGTTTGTGGAATGTAAGAATGTTTGGAAATTTACATTTATTTATTTATTAGATCACCATCCACACCATCGATTGTTTCATTTAAATATTACAACATATCTTAAATAAAATTTTAAGACAAAATTAACATTCCTTACAGGTGCATACATTTTTTTTTTAAAAGGGGGTAAAAGGGAGTTTTGATCTTTGTATGAAACACGAGAGCGGAGCAGTAATATGCATGCGAGTCAGATAGTTAAAATATAAAAACGTTTAAGTTTTGTTTTTATAATTCTTTACGCTTAAATGTGATCAAATCTTCATATAAAATAAATAATTTACAAGATTTAGTTGCCTGAAGGACGAGGCGAGCAGATAGCTTGCCTGATGGTAAGCGCCACACCTGTCCGTAAACAGTAGAAATGACATCTAGAACTTTGCATAGCAAAGGGCTCTCGAAATAAGTTATGTTATGTTAAGTCTCATTATGCAAAATAAATTATCTGGTTTCAATGTCCTTCAAAACGCAACACACTGCTGTTTGGCGACAGACTTAGATGGCAGCGATGGATTACATTACATACATAGCACAGGTCGTAAAATTTACAGATGTCAAATGTGCCATATTTAGTTCCAATCATAATTTCGTTTATTACCTAGAATCTAGATGATCGAAATAAGATAACTACAACAATAACTCTCATATGAATCTGCCAAAAAATACGGCTCCACTTACACATGCAAAGGTAAAATCACACGTAACACTCATACACGCAACAAAAATTAATGAACGTTCAAAATCAACTTTATTTCAAAAAAGTTAATGTCGAAATATTAAATTTCTAGATCGAAATACGACGTACTGCACCGCGCACAAAATTAGACGTATCAAGTGTCAACTAGAGATTTTTTATGCACAGTCTTTTATAACCCCGCCCCATTGCACAGAGTTTTGGTGGGGTAATTTTTTTGCTGAGTTACTTTTCTTGTCATCTTATTTCGATGCCTAGATGGTCTAGTCAGGTACATTGCAATAATTCAGTGAACCTTAAGTTATTGATAAAAATTAAACTATGATCTTTTTAGGCATTAATAAACCTTATTTAGGCCAATAGACGCATAAGGTGACATTAATAATGGCCGTCACAAAACAATTACCTTCAATTTAAATAATAGATATACACATGTGTGACCAATTGGCGTCAATTTGTCGGTTGATTATACTTTCTTTTTTAACATTTATGAAAAGCAACACTATAAAAAAAGTATATAAATAAATCGATCGCGCAAATCAAGTATTATAAGTGTTTATGGGCAGCAAAGATGACTTACCATTAGGTAATCCATAGCTTTTTTGGCAGCATTTGCTATAAAAAAAATATATTTGAAAATACACTCACCTGGAACCCAGACTGCACTCTCCTCGAGAACTTTGCATCTGGATGATTGAGGAACAATGAAGCGTTGATCGCAAAGCCGGCCATGTCAATCGGAAATGGTCGGAAAGGCTTCCACACGGCGTTGAACCCAGTCACCTTCCCGTTGGTGACTAATGGCATCTCCACACGCATACCTCCGACAATACCAACTGGCCACACACCCACTTTGTTTATTTTTCGCATCTGAAAATCAATACGTTTTATCTTTATCAGTGCCTACGTTTTATCTTTATCAGTATCTACGTTTTATCTTTATCAGTAACTACGTTTTATCTTTATCAGTAACTACGTTTTATCTTTATCAGTATCTACGTTTATCTTTATCGGTACCTACGTTTTATCTTTATCAGTATCTACGTACAGTACGTACGTAACAGCTTAAATTTCGGGGTGACGAACGCAGTCCAGTGTCATGTAGTGTTTCGTAATTCAAAGTTTTGTGCGCTTTCTGCAACACGCTTTTGATTATAGGCAAACATGGCGCTTAGCATCATGCGTGCGACCTGCTCGTTTTGTCAATAAAGGAAATAAAAAAAATTAAAATGTAACGAACATATATCGAGGTTTATTTTTAATATTACTATTAATTATTTTTACGAAAAATGTGTTAATTTATGGTAAACAATAACGTTATCATTTCACGTTGTTAGTGGTAATAAAAATAAAAATAAACAACAGTGTTATTTTGGGTCGCTAGAATTATGCCAGTCTGAAGTTACTTGATACACACTGGCTCACCCCGGAACGCGACTCGTCTGAACGAGCCACTATGGCAGGTTTCATACAAAAATATGTCCGGTCAGGTACAAAAATATGTATTACCGTAGGTACCTCTCACTACCACCACCATAATAAAAATAATAAAACGTTAAGATTTAAAGGTGTTGGGACGGAACCCTAGGTGCACAATTCCGATTCGCACTTGACTAGGGTTTTTAATAATACTAAGTCAAATCAAAAATTACATCGACAACCATCGTTGAAAATTCGATATTTATGTATCATTATGTAAGGCACGTAATCCGTAGAATGAAGAGGTCGCGGTCGGTTCAATAACCGACGCAGGTTTCTGGGTTAAGATAAGAGTATAAGGCTAGCGGAGCGATTAGAAGGGATATAATATGTATATTGCGAAACGTTCCGGACTCACAACCAGAACAAAAAGATCAAGATCGTTTGCGTTTATGCTTAAGCTGAACATTTGTTTGCAAATGTTCTACCAAGAAAATGCTGGTAGTATGAAATATATTCAATGAAAAATTCTGTACAACTATGGGGCGTTTATTACACTTTATGACGCTATCTCACATGATTACTATCCATTATCTCCTCATTGGTCTTAGTGGGAACCTATATAGGCTGGGAAACCGCGAGTTGTGAGTTCACATCGGTCGGGCAATCACAATTTGTGTTGAGTTTTCATAACTTTATAAGTTGCCCAATGTGGTGATAGGCTCGCCCCCTATCACATCATAGGGCGAATATAAACTCGGCGAATAGTTGCGGCTTTACCTACCCTTTCAGGGATTACAGGCGTCAGTGCGTATGTATGTATGAAAATTGATCCCCAATTGACGGATAAATCGATATAGATAGGCATGAGATCCGTTTTTGTTTGGCGCCAAAAACGGACCAACCACGTATACAGAAATCGCCACTATGAGTTCGCGCGCATTATAAGACTTCATAATAAAGTTTATGAATATTATATTATATTATGACGAGACGAACAAGCCACTCGCCTAATAGTAAGCGACACGATTGCCCATGAATAGTTGCAAATTGCTACGTGACCCAGCCCCTTAGAATACAAAAATTTAAAAACTAAACGTTCCATCGCGTCGTCTATACGATATCGTCTAGGTTTTTCAATACGAATCAATCATTTTCGTGTTCCGTCTAAAGCTCTAGCTTTATACCGTATAACGTTTCGTACGGTGAGTGAGATATCCGGAGGCCCAAAACCCCTCCCCTTCCCAATCCCTTAATTATCCCTTTCCTTTAAGGTCGGCAACGCACCCATGATTCTTTTGGTATTATGGTCGTACATGGGCGGTGGAGATCACTTACCATAAGGTGACCCACTGGCTCGTTTGCCGGCCTATGCATAAAAAAAAAGTCACACGTTGCTCGCTCAACCAATCACAATCAACCGACACGAACGTTCTTGTCGTGTTTCTTACGCCACATTCTAAGCCCGCTGAACTTTAAATTACAAAGCACTGTGTGACACTGCACTGTGCTCGTCATACTGAGACATAAGATGTTAATGCTCATAATACACTCATATAACACTGGTTAGTGGTTGCAATAACAGTTTTTGCTCACTGCAGATTCGACAATGCGGTAGTACCTAGTAGTACCTACAAAGGCGGACTTTCATATACAAGAGTCCTACCACCCAGTAGGTAATATATTTATTGCTTACCTCTTCAAAAACTTTTAAGGAATATGTATTGTCGTCATCCATGAAATATACCACACCCTTTTTGTCTTCTGCAGTTTCTAAGTAACCCCTAAGCCAGTCCAATGCAGCATTCCTTTGTTCTACTCCACTTGCCTGTAAATTTGAGAAATTTGTATCAGTTATACAAAAATACTCAGGTGATATCATGTTAGTTAGAACTAAAAAAATTAAGTAAAAATTATGTAAAAATTACAAAGCTGTAATATAATAGCTTAAAGATATTGTAAGAATAACACACACCCCGAAAATAAATACAGGAAAAACTTAACATATTATGATTTAAATAATGCGCAATTCAGCAATTTTAGATTTTTACAATATTCAGCTTCTCAAACCTTATATGACAGTTAAGAGTAAAATAAGCCCATGATCTATTCTTATAACAGCTCTATATTGGATTATTATCATCGCTTGTGGTGAACGAAAATGTTGAGATAAAAAATAATAATTGTAGTACTGTACTTAAACTTAAAAAAACCAAATCCCACAATAAATAATAATTTATTTTTAAATAGCATTAGTTATAAAAAGATATTGTGTAAATTGTTTTAGAGTAAATTTTAAATAATAACTTATATTTAAGAGAATAGAAATATATGGTATTGATAAATGATATGGTAATTATTATAGATATTTTTCATATTATAAGTAAATATAAACCTAGGCACCAAATTAGGAAAAGAAAAAAAAATACAAGTTTTCCAATATCACACTATCTAGACCACTACAAAGACTTCTTAATTAAGACCAAAAGCCAAAAACAATAAACCAATTAAGGAAGCAGATATGCCAATTCCGTGTTAATCTCTCTGATATTTTATAGTTGAAGGCAAAGCAATTTATCAATCTATAACACACCAGACGAATTCACAGATGTCCCATTATAAAATAAATTTAGTACAATAGTCTGAAAAGCTTTAAATAGGCCAGATGTTAACAGTATATGTCATTTATAGAGAACTCAAACTAAGAACCGTAAGAATAAATTTCAAATTGGCCTACATACACAATACCAAGTGGTGTTGTACATTTTTGTTTTAAACAGGCAAATATTGATATCCATCACCTGAAATATTATAATTATATACAATGTGTTACAGATAGGTGTGGTCATATTGAAGGGTCGCTTCACACACCTGACAGTGAGTGTTTGTTTATGTAACAGATCTTATGAAAATCTAGGTACCCTAAAATTACACGCTAATTTTAGTCACTCGTTTATTACGATCATTATGTTCGATCGCATCCCTTTAAATGAAGTGAAATGCGTAAGCGAGAAAAACAATGTTGGTGTGAGACAAAAGCTCAGCTGTTTGTAATTTAGTGTTGCAAGTTGAATATCGATATGTTACTCATTTGATAAAAAAGATAATTCTTTATATACATCCTAGCAATGCAATCTGATTTGGTACTATGGGGGGGTGAAATACTTATATCGTATACTATACATTGCTTAAATTTGACGACACCTTTCTGTAACATGCTGTATACAACATAATTATTGTGTAAATACAGTTAATAAGGCAATATGCATGCTTGTCTAGATTTTGTTTCTTCTAAAAATTTATACCTATAGATTTAAACTAAAAAATTATGTGTCTATCAAATCTAAATAAACTAGATTTATAAACTATTGTGCAATTGTATCTATATATTACACATCATCATTGTTTAATAATAGTTAAGAGGAAATTGAAAACAACATCATCTGATAACAAAATTGCAGTCAGTGTTGATTCAAACAATGTAATGTTTACACATTGTTTCAATATAAAAAGATATCATTTGATATATTAAACTGTAATCATAATTTGATCTGCATGTTATGTACCTACATATATTAAAAACAATAGTACAGGTAATGACACAAGTTGAGAGTCACATACTTCACCAGTAGTTCATAAATAACTCTGCTTGGTGTAATGAAAGAGCATGGGGTGCAAAGTCTTTCTGCGATTGCAACTGGTTCATTAGTAGATGCTTGTCACTTTCACATACACTTACAATCTTAAATCTGTACTTTGTCTCTGATCTGTACTCATAACTTGTGTCATTAATTGTAACTAATGAATGTAATTCAAATGAACATGAGATCCGTTTTTGTTTAGCGCCAAGAAAGGAGCAATCACGTATACAGATATCGCCATGATGTGTTCACGTTTATTATAGGTTTCCATGTTAAAATTTATGAGTATAGGTGTAAGACGCAAATGCTCTGTAATTTCCTTCATGTCCTTCAAACTGGAACACAACAGTGCTTACATACTGCTGCTTGCCGAGATTTTTTTATGGTAAAAAAGTACATAGCAAAATGTAACATTGATTTTTTTAGCTGTTGTTTATACCTACTTATTAAATTAATAAAATAAATTACTATACTTACATTATAATAGTAATATATATTTCATTCATATTTGCATGCCATAAATATAAATAATGATTAGTAAACAAAATGTGAGATTTACAAACATACCGTGGAATGTTTCGCCTTATGAGTTTTCACATTGAGATGTGTATATTTGAGTGTTGATTCTTTTAGAACATTCTCAACCAATTTTGTCTTGGTATCCGAATCCTCAATGATGATCCAGTGAAAATTCTTCACCAATGTCAATGTTTGTGATAACCTGGATGCAGTGTAATAATATTATATACCATGTAACACAATGGTAAAAGAATACTTCAGCCACTTAGAGGGGGTACTTTATACAATCTAAAACAAGTTATTGGCCTTTGAAGTTTAAGTTCTCTTATCATTTGTTTTTATCCACGCCTAATATCGCGCGCGAGAGATAACTATCGACCACAAATATTTCAGTTAGAACTATCAGCATTCGATAAAATTGCGTCGTGATTTCTTGGGTCACGCAAATATTACACATTGAAATAAAACTAGTTTATACGGATTTTATCACAGTTTATTTTTTATTTTAGTCCCGACGTTTCGAAAGCTTTTCAGCCTTCGTGGTCACGGGAGAGACTGAGGTGTAGGTCGTCACGAAAAGTTAATGTTACATTGCCTACTAAATTGTGATTTAATTAAATCATTTGATCATCTTACTTATATCTCATTATTTGTCTAGTGTCAGTGTACTTAGGCTGAGAAAACATGTCCTGGATTCAAATCCCTGATCGGGTACTGGGATGGAAATCATATACCATTATATTTAGGGTGGGGATGTCTGCAAATGTCACATAGACAGATGATGAGCTCTCGTTAGTGGAACCTTTTCACCATACATATGCCATTATTTTGCTCACTGAGTGCATCAACTTCCTCATCATTGACTTTGGAATCCTACTACTATTATAAATGTGTAAGTTTGGATGTTTGTTAGTCAATCACTCTCTAACGGCTGAACAATTTAAGATAAAACTATGTATACAGATAGACCATGATCTAGACAAGGACATAGCCTAGTTTAATCCCCAAAAAGGCCATTCACGTGGAGCCACAAGCAAAAGCTAGTATAAGAATATTATTGCCACTTCTCAATAAGAATCTTAACCAATATTTTTTTAACTATAAAAAATATAAATTATATTGCAATCCTCTGTTTTAACATTGTTGTTAGTATAACGGAAATAACCACATAAAAATTGTGTAGGATCAACATATTTAATTTATTTTATTTTCACAAAACAAATTATTAAAACAAATCACTATGATAGGTTTTCACTATGTGTACATGATTATTACTAGCTTATTCTTGTAACTGTTATATCATATTGAATATTGACTGCCTCGGTGGCACAGTTGTAATACATATCTACATGGAACAACAGATGTGCTGAGGTCTCGGGTTCAATCCCCATGTCAGGTAAAAGTACCTATGTCTGGAGTCTGGAATTGTGCCCGGTATGGCGATAGGCTCGCCCCGTATCACATAATGGGACGGAAATAAGCTCGGCGAAATTTGGGTGTACTGGTTACACCTCTGCCTATCGCTTTGGGAATTACAGGCGTATGTATGAAATATTACAAATTATTAATGATATTCCTGTGAATATTCATGATTATAAGACACGCTACTCGCGCGTTTGCGACCCTTAAAAACGCAATCACATCTGAACAAAGAAATGGGAATAAATTACACAATAAAATTAATGGCACGCACGTCGCTATAATTGCCAAACACGTTATTCAAACTTTTGAGTTAGCACTAACCATAAATCAAGGGCACAAGAATCACGTATAAACAAAAATTACGTACCTTGTGAGATCAGCTTTCTGTGCGAGGCGAGCGTAAGTCGGAGTAACTCCGTATATCGGCGGAAAATAACTCGACATTTCAGGACTAAACTGACACTGAATAGCCGGCTTGTTATTAAATAAAAACAGTAATATGAAAACTAACATTCCCATTGCTACATATTGCTTCTTGATATTAACAAAAGGCATTTTACTGTCCTTAAATTGTGTTCACGATATTATGAATTAAGCAGCACCCGCGTTCGTCTTCACTGAACACAATAATAAATCAAAGTAAACTATTCCATTTAATTTAATATTTCGTAAATTACTCCGGTCGCTTACGATGACGACCGACGGAAATGAATGACAGTATCAGTGTTGCCAGTTGCCACTTGCCGCTAGCTACTTTTGGGGATACCGTACACAAAAGGAAAAAATCCCATAAGTAGTTAACTAAACCACTAACATCCAATAGCCACTAGATAGCAATATTTACTCACTAGCGACGGGTCCAATCCACTAATTTCTAGGGATAATGCCACTAAGTTACCTGAACACTGTCTATATTTCCATTTTCTGCCTTTTTACACTTAGCTTGGTACATCTATACCTTATTACCGGAGTAAACTTCAGACATTAATTTATCCAAGCGCTATCTACTATTAGCTAAACTACTAGCGCCATCTGTTTTTTTCTACAAACTACCTACCTTACACTGTCAAAAGGCACAGAAGATGTCACTAAAATAAAAATACCAATGTTCATCTTTTTCCATGTAAAATTTATGTAAATCATAATTTAGGTGACTGTGATTTAATTTTCTTTTATGCTAATAACAAGTTGCTTTGCGCATAATTAATAATAATAAAAGGTACCTAGTGTGGTAGACACTATGACATCAAAATTAGGTTACACCCTAGAACAAGTTTTTTGAGTGGTAGAGCCACGCTGTAGACAAGTGTCTATGGTATGGGCCTGCTCGTCCGGGTCATTACCACTGTCTCACAGAAAACCGGCGTAAAGTAGCAGCTTGCTGCTGCGTTTCGTACGGTGAGTGAGATATCCGGAGGCCCAAACCCCCTTGCCTTCCCAATCCCTTAATTATCCCTTTCCTTTAAGGTCGGCAACGCACCCATGATTCTTTTGGTAGTGTGGGCGTACATGGGCGGTGGAGATCACTTACCATCAGGTGACCCACATGCTCGTTTGCTGGCCTATACCATAAAAAGAAAAAAAACAACAAACTAAGTACACGCACGAAAATAAAGCCGTTCGATTGGAGGCATATATTGCTCCAAACTACGATCACTATACTAATAACTACTCACCATAATAATATGTTTATGATACTCACTTAAAAATCAATACCTACATGAAAAACATTTTGCACATAGGTATACAAATGTGAAGGAAAATACATTTTAGCTGACATTTCTTTTGGGTTTGTGTGCGTAACGTTACAAGTAAAACTAAACACATCACACTTATCCAATTTTCAGCTTACGATTGTCAGTGTGTCTTGTTTCGACATCTATGTAAGTAGTAATTCTAAGGGTTCTACACATTATCTCAACTATTTATAAAAGCAGTTCAAAGACTTCTGTATATAATCTATGGTACTTTCAACTTTAAAACGTCATTTTCATTCTTTATATTATTTTGTACTGCAAGTTAAAAATGTAAACAGGTAGGTACAATAATTTTTAGAGGTTACTTACGACTCACCTGATTAATATTAATAGTTTCAAAATCAGGTAACTATATAGACAGATTCAAACAGGATTTCACTTTAAAATGTGCTGTTATCTGCATACATAACAGGGGGTAAACCAAAAATGTACAGGGGTATCATGTAATTAGGAAAAGCAAGTTACGCAGCAGTATTTAAAGATGCAGAAAAGCCGTAGCCCGTAGCTAGTTACTCTTTACCTAATAACATAACATACGTTTACATGTCCATACTTGTTTTCCTGAACGGTTAGGCAGAGTTGCAACTAGTTTCGCCGAGTTTATTTTCGTCCCATTTTATGATAAGCAGCGAGCCTAACGCCATATCGGGCACAAATTGAAACACCGGGCAAATAATAATGCAAACATTTAAAATTATTATTATCCCAGGACCTCACCTGTTTCTCTGCCTAAGTACGCTGCTACTAGACTAAGTAGGCGATTACATATTTTCTATAACATTTTCATTTATACGTTTGAAGTTTATAGAAGAGCCTTTAAAAACCCATACTAAAGCATAATTAACTTATTAATTACTTATACAATGGCTAAACTACTAATAAAGAGATAACGACATAATTTGAGTTTACTATTAATATTTTGCCCGCCTCGGCGGCACAGTTGTAATGCGTACGCGTTACGGTAGTTCGATCCCCGGTTTGGTTATGAGTGATATTGGGTTTACAAATGCTCACTATCAGCCCGGAGTTTGGAATTGTGCCCGGTATGGCGATAGGCTCGCCCCCTATGACATGATGGGACGGAGATACGCTCGGCGAAATGTAGGTGTATTGGTTACACCTCTGCCTACCCCTGCGGGGATTACACGCGCGAGTAAATATATATATTAATATTTACTAAACCTCACGTCATCCTGAAGGTCACTGATAGAGTAGGGTGATTCAAGCCTAGTTATATATTATGTTTTCTCTTGCTCTAGAAATGCAGCGATATTCTAGCGGTAAATGGTCCGTACAAACTGCCAAGACGGGAGTCTAGGTTTGTCTTGAACCGATCCAGCGGTCGTTCGGACAAGTTAGGTCGGAAGGCTGCTGAGTACAGCATAACGATACCTTCTCCCCCAGGGCTGGGAAGGTATCCGTATTTTTTGTTATAGCATAGGCCGGCAAAAGAACCTCTAGGTCACCTGATGGTAAGTCATCTCCACCGCCCGTATATGTCCATAATTCCAGAATAATCATGGCGCGCGTTGCCGACCTTAAAGGAAAGGAATAAGAATTTAAGAAGCGGAGGAGAATTTGGGCCTCCGGATATACTAGTACCTACCATCCTCACCTCTCCGCTCACATCATGTTAGGTCTAATTAATGTCTATAATTTAAAAGAAACAAATTAAGTAAAATACCCATGATTTACTTATGCAAAAAAAGATTTATAAAATTAAATAGTCCCCTACTGCTACAAGAAGCGTAGGCTCGCTACATGCTACGAATTAGAGCAGACGTAACCTCCAAGCATAAATCGCTACGGCGCTCGACGCTCTAGTTCATTCATGCAACTTCTGTGATTTACAATACCAATAGGTACATACCTACTACCTAGTTGTTCCGAATAGTTGCGATATCTTTAAGGATGCTGCATTTTATATGTAGGGTTTTTGAAATTAGAATATGTGAGGTTTATTTAATAGAGTGGTTAGTAAGCTTAAAATGATAAAGAGTATTTTTTTTATTTAGCAAGTTTGTTTAGCTAAGCTAGCTAGGTAATCTCTCAGAACTACTGTTCCAATTGAGATTTTTTGTTATTAATAGGAAGGCACATTATCCTTGTGTTATTTTTTATTGTGATAAAAATCACCATTCCGTAAAAAAGGAACTGCATTCGGGTGGAGCCACCAGCAAAATCTTTTATTAATCTGACCTATATACATTTTACTTGACTGCGTTAGAATCAGATTTATTTAAAGATTATGTCAAGTTACAGATTGGCAGGTAATCAGGTCAACTAATCATAATATAAGCTCACGCCTGTATCCCTGAGATGTAAGCAGAGGTTTAACTAGATCTGCACCTGAAAAAAAAACACTCAAAGTCCGACGAATATGAGACATATCTTACTTTCTTCCCCACATTATTCTGCATCGATTGGTATCGGTCTCGACCATGGGGTCAGGCCAGCGGTTTCGGAGGAGATAGCGTGATAAGCTTTTGGCAGCGGCGGCGACGGCGGCGGCGCCGCCAGTTACATTTTTTTAGAATAGAGAGATTATATTACGTCAACTGCGAGATTTGACATTGTCAGTGTAAGCGTAATTAATAAACGTTTTATTTTATTTAATTAAATAAACATACTTATTACAGATAAATAGCTTTGCATTTTCTTCTGCTTATAAACTAAATATTCCAAATATCACACAGCTACGTGCGCGCAATATGCTTAAAAAAGGGTTCGAAGTTTTCTCTTCACATATTAATTTAAAGATACCTGTAATAAGGCAAAAACAACATCATTATTGAAATATAAATAATAATTATAAATACAACCAGTCACACATATAGTCCTGACCCCACACTAGGTTAACCTGTATCGTAGCTATTAGGAACTACGAGGGACTTGCTGTCTCACAACACCCGGACCCGAAGCAATCATTTGTGGATTACGAATCGAAAATATTGAGTGTGTAAAACTTTTTACAAAACTTATTTTATGTGCATAAGGACTGGCTTGGTGTAATGCGTAAGCGATACGACTACTGTGCTGAGATCTCGGGTTCGATCCCGAGTAAAAGTGACATTTAGTTTTCCTATTACGAAATAAGCTCGGCGATTTTTGGATGACGGTTACCCCTCTGCCAACACCTTCGGGGATTACAGGCGTGAGTGCGTATGTATGTATGTAAAATAACTAGATACAGTAAATAACAACCTATCATCAATCAAAAACAACTTTATATTTCCTTACTGAATATTTAACACAAAATTACAATGTAATTAACCAAGCATGAATTAATTAAAAGTAGCTTAATTACTAGAAATTCTTCAGTATATCGCAACGTAAACTGTGCATGATATTCGTTTGGGTACTAAATATACTCACTCGAGTTCATAACCCAAAATTACCTTCGACCTTTCAGTATTGTGTAGGTTTTACAACGCTGCAGCCAATCGGGTTTCTCCAGATCTGCGTTCTCTAATACCACGCATATTTGCGTTCGCAGAGCAGTTTTGAAAAAAGCATTTGGGTTACAAGAAATAAAAACTGTTCGGAGAAAATTCTTGATAAAAGAACTTAGTAATACTTATAAGTCTAGTAGAATATAGCAAACATTTATTTCTATTAAAAAAATATTATACGTTATACTGCCGAGACCAAAATCACAGGTTCAAAACCAGACCCAGGAGCCTGACATATGACTTTTCTCAGTTACTTGTATATTCGTTGTCAATAATGATGAGGAAATATCGTGAGGAAGCCTGCATACCCGAGTATTCTCTGTAAGAATATTGAAAGTCTGCCAATCTGCAGTTAGGCCAGTGTGGTAGGATAAGGCCTAACCCCCTCATTTTTATGTTTACTTAAGATAAAGTGTAATAAAAGAGGCTTAAAAAGAGTTTTCCTTCAACGGTAGGCAGAGGCTTGGCTGTGCTCTGACATTGCTGAGGGACATGGGCGGCGGTAACGTCTTACCATCAGGTGGGCCGCCTGCTCGTCTGACTATCTGGGCAATATTTTTTTTTTATTTAACAAAAATATTTTAAAGTAATAATTTGGACCCCAAGATACAGGCATACTAGTTTGAGTGCCCTTTGTTAAATATAGTTATAAATATCGGTAAATACTTATTTTATAGTGAATCTAGTTTTTGCTCGCGGTTCCACCAGCTTGAATGTCTTTTTCGGGATAGAAAGTACCCTAAGTCTCTCCTCGAGTATATAACCTATCATACATACATACATACGTACTCACGCCTGTAATCCCCGAAGAGGTAGGCAGAGGTGTAACCAGTACACCCACATTTCGCCGAGCGTATCTCCGTCCCATGATGTGATAGGGGGCGAGCCTATCGCCATATCGGGCACAATTCCAGACTCCGGGTTGATACTAAGCATTTCATGATAGAAATACCCAATATCACTTTACCCGACCCGGGAATCAAACCCGAGACCTCAGCGTCAGCCTCAGTCGTAACGCATACGCATTACCACTGTGCCACCGAGGCAGTCCTAACCAGTCCATATAACCTATATTCTTACCAAATTTAATTAAAATCCGTTCAGCCTTTTAGCCGTGAAAACGTAACATACAGACAGACAGAGCTACTTTCGCATTCGTCATAATATTAAGATGGATTATAATGAAAATGTTATGTATGCTTTTGCAAAAATATTTTATTTTCCTACATTTACGGAGGATGCTCAAGGTCGGTTAAAGTGGAGGCCTGAGTAGGAAGGCAGACCCTGGCACACACCCGGGATAATGCGAGATAGAAAGAAAGATTATTTATTATTTGTAGAGGAGAACCGTTCCCACCATGCATGCAGCATGAGACAGTATAATACAAGGCTGATATTATTATTATTATAGCAAAGTTGTCATATTGTCTTTACTCATTTTAAATGCTTGTTTTATTACTAGATTGGAGAGCTCGTTGAAACTTTATTACTTTCAAATTTCGAACTTCTGTACCTTTATGACATTCTTGAAAAAGTTACTCCAAGTGGCTCTCAACTGAGTTTTTTACACTCAATGTTTGGACAACTGAATTCCCCTGAGCCCTAGCCATCAGTACAGAAAAAATATCCCGATTTGTCCGGAAAGTTCCGGACGTATGGCAACCGTATATAGATAGGACAGGGAGCTAGCTGGGGGCCGGCCGGGCTCACCTGTGCGCCAGACCCGTAGGCGCGGGTACACAGGCGTACCACTGCACACGGCTGCGCGCAGACGTGTATACACGGCCTGATACCCACACAGCCTCGACTGTAACAATGAAGGCTATGGCACACAGGCGCGACTCGCGATCGAGGCGGGTGCCGCGGCTTGGGACACTGGCGGGCGAGCTTTCCCGCCGCGAGGTCCTCTCGGCCCGACCCGCGTCGCCCGCCCTCGCAAACCACTTGTTGAATCTTTCACATTTGCCACATTTAAAAAATCGCTCAAGTCGCACCGCGCGTGTTCCCGTTTTCAATAGTGTTCGATATAAATGTTTTGTTTGTTCTATTAATTTATTTTCAGTGTCTTCTGTGATGCCTACTCTTCGTTTCCGCTTTGGTTTCGTCCCCCTATATTTTGATTTGATCTCTCTCACAGTGTTATTACTACGGACGACCCATTACAGGAGCATTACGCGAGCCCTCGTAAATCTTGTTGTAACTTTTTAAAATATTTAGAACTGTTGTTGAATACTCGTATCTGTGTTACCTGTTGACTACTGCTATAGATATTTGTATTCCATTCTCAATTAAATATATACGTCGCGATAAAATTATAATTATATCGAGCACGGCGGGCACGACACCAGGTAAGTGATTATTATAAAAAATTATATGTACAATTATGTATTTTTATTTTTGTGTGACTACTATGTACTGCTGTTACTAACAGCAAGGTTTTTTTTAATTATAATAATATGATTAACAAATTAGAAGTCCTAATAGAGTGATTTATCACATATTAATTCGTTGAGTGTGGAACTCAAGTAAGATTTCATAGTACCGTCGCGTCGCGTCGCATGCAACAAGTACGAGCAATAACAATTCAGCCTCCTTGAGCTGTTCGCCGTAAATAATTTTATTACACTTACGGTATTTTGTACTACAAATGACTTAATACGAAGAAATACAGCGTTTTTTAATATTACCCTCATTAACAAATATATTTCTGAAACGTATTTTTTTTTATTTTTTTTGTGAATGTTTTAAAAATACGAATTCCATCATATATACCCGTTTCCAGAACAAAGAAAATATTTACCCCATCTAGTAAAGTTGTTAGATTTATGAATTTGCATTTTTGCATAATTCATAAATCTTAACAACTGAGTGTATTTTACTGGCTCTAAAACACATTAGATCGTACATAGTGTGAAAAATTACTACCTTAATAAATGCTGAAACAAATTATATTTCATTAACGGCTTACGATATTTAATCGTTTTGCCAAAATAAATGGATTTTATCTCGGCCCGTTCCGCTGTCATGCGAACGCATAAAATTCATAGCTTTATTTCCATACAGCCTTATTGGCGATGACGTAGCATGATGAATTGAAATTGTAGGAAGGCAAATGTATGGCCGTACCCGAAAATATTTTATTTATCGCAAATGACACATGGATTTAATTTATCAAGGCTGTATGAAAGCGACACCTTTATATATAGGTACGCCTTTTAAATTAAATAAAAGTTTTAAATGATATTATATTTACTTTTATATTTTATACAGGAAAAAAAGCTAAAAAGTTATTTGTACTTTAAATCATATCGTGATAGTACCGAATGCATATCATATCGTTTGAAATGTTACAAGATAAAGAATTACGCATTCAAGCCTGTACTCTCGGAAGGGGTAGGCAGAGGTGTAACTAATACATACATATCACCGAGCTTATTTCCATCCCATGATGTGGTAGAGAGTGAGCTTCTCGCTATATCGGGCACAATTCCAAGCTCCGGGTTGATACTAAGCATTTCATGATAGAAAAACCCAATATAACTTTAGATGACCCGGGCATCGAACCCGAGACCAAATCACAGTAGTCGTACCACGTACGCATTACAACTGCGCATCCGAGGCAGTCGAACTATTTCCACCAAAACCACTAGTACCTTAAACACATCGCTATCGCATAGAAAAAAGTTTGAAATATGTGCTATTAAATAAGAAGGTGGTTTTAAACTGTGTCCCTCGGCTAATGAGATACCCTTTAGTTGACAAATCACTACACATCCAAAATCTCGTTTAGGGATATCTTTCTAAACCTGGGCGAGAACGGATGGTATACCGAGCTCACCAGCCTTCCGAGCCAGTTCTATTTATCCCATCGCTCGCTGAATCGGGTCCCTAATCAAAATTCCCACGATGCCACACCGATAAAAAATCTCGCGGTGGTCTTCATAGGTGCAAGTGCGACGGTCCCAGGGTATTCTGAGTGCACTCTGGATTGCTGCTGGAACCACACTTTTGCTATGCGGTTTTGCAACCCATCTCATAAGAGACTCAGATGCCTCTTGTAATAAGGACGACTTTCGACGTTTAGGTTAAGTCGTCAAATGTGCATTAAATATAGGCATTTGCCTAGTGAATAGTTTTATTTTTATAAATATTTTTTTGTTTTCTCTGCCCTAATAGTGGATGTACTTCGTGTTAGGTTTAAACAGAATCATATCGTGTAACCACATTTGTATATTGTATGTTTTACATCAAATAAAGATTTTTTCTTTGAGTGTAAAAGCATTTTTTTCATACTTCTGGTTAAAATTGTGACCTTGGAATTCCGAGCGTTGTTAACCTTTTTTAATGTGCGCTTCTCAAATGTAGGTAAAGTATGAATATATTTAGACCACAACTGAAACGGCCGCAGTATTTGGTTTGCTACTTATAATATTCGGCAATATATCTTCTTTATGTGGTGTACATACCTTATAGTTAATGCAAATTGTAATTTTATTTGTGTTATTTTGTTTTATTACATATCTGATTTCCAACAAATAAGAATATAATAAGCAATTAAGGGCTTCAAAATTTTGCTAATAAACTCGTCTTTAATCAGATTGCAGGGCGCTCCGGCGCAATGGTAGAACGTACTCTATCAGCTGAGTTATAGATTGTCAATGTATAAAACCTCGGGCTTGTAGACCGTCGCGGCTGTGCGTCTTGTATACCAGTAAATGGCTTGACACGCACCGATATTCCGTCTAAAAACAGGTGCTGACGTAATACAGCACTCTCAAAATAGAAATCGTCAGAAACCGATCTGTGCCAGTCTTGGTAGCCATGGTCGGTGGACGGGGGTCATGGCGTGTAATAGCCTCCATGTCAGTCATGTCATAGGAGAGCGCCAAACAGGATCGGGATCGAATCGATCCCGCTCACCGCCAAACGAGAAGGAGGTGCCTGGTTGACGGATCACCGGCAGCCCTCGACCTTATAGATTGAGCATTTTTGAAGAGCTGCATCATGGTATCCTTCATCTATTATAAAAGGCGACTAACTAGGGTCATAGCTTCTCAGCGAATAGTGCTAAGCCTATTTAGGCTTAAAAATAAAACTATTCATTGTCGCATAAGTTAGGTACACTTACTTAAAATTAATATGTTTATACTTACTTAAATTGATTAACTCTTATAAAATCTATAAAAATCAGCGTACACTCAGCGTATGTTCTCTGACTCTTCTAAGATACCTGTCTTCTTCTTATTATTCTACCTTCTCTTATCCCACTCGCAGTGGGATCGGCGCAATATGTTTTTTGACACATGTTACAGAAATATTTGATTTGTTTTTATAACCAGCCGGTTCTAACATAATTGCTAATAAATACCACTCGCTTTAACGGTGAAGTAATTACCGTGAAGAAACCTGCAGACCTAAAAATGTCTACCAACCCGTATTAGGCCAGCGTGGTGGCTTATTTGTAAAGAACGCCGGTACCCAGCAGTGGATCAGTATAACATAGGAGGTAGACAGAGGTGTAACTAGTAGACCACATTTCCCCGAGCTTGTTATCGTCGAAGGATTGTCCTATGATGTTACGATAGGAGCGAGTCTATCGCTTAACTGGGCACAAATTCTAAGCCCGGGCAATAAATGTGTGATTTGTCGAAACGAAAACTCAAACACAAATTGTGATCGCCCGACCTGGGTATTGAACCCAGACCCTTACGGTTCTCAGCCTCAGTATGCTTCCACTAGACCAATGAGGCGATAAAATTGTAAACGCTATGCATACGAGTATTTATTAAAATAAACCAAAATATGAGACAGCTCTGAATATGAAAGTTGATGGCTTCAACTTATGCTGACACATGTCTACGAGTAGTACAAAAAGGATGCTTCGAACTAACAATTAATAGTTTCACAGTTCGGGTTATAATGCAAAACTTAACAATTTAACTTGCGTTACCTTGCCAAAAACCAAACGCGCGGTGGTTTAGACAGCTTGTCTAACTTTGATTTTTGTTAGTCCCGTTTACAGATTAAACACTTGTGTACTTCTGAATTATATTTTTAAAAGTTTACCCAACGTAAATTACTCGGCTTTTGACGTCAGAAACCCTTTTCATGAATCCTTTGATGTGATCTTGGCTACGTTATTCGAGTATTGAAGTTTGTAGCTACTTCGAATTTGATCCTCTTGTAATCAATTTAGGTTCTACAAATCCGAAAATCCACTAGCAATCCATTTCTGCAGACTAAATTCTCAATATTTGGTTTTCGAATATTGCGTTTTGTTGTTAGATGGAGATAATTTGATGTAGGTGACTTTGAAGGTGACATACTTTTCTTTCTTAATGATTGCTACGAATACTTAAACTGTTACTCATGTTTAAGCAATGTATTTCTTAGATTGGCAAGAGAGTCCGGTATTTTCTCCAATAGTTGGATCCAACGATCTGATCAGATTATTATCGGACGCCACTCGTTCCGTACATTTGTTTGAATACATACACATCCGATTTGATAACCAGATAGGACTCTGAAGGCGCGTTCTGTATATTATGTCAACAAAACCAGAGGTGCATGAACTGATTTGGATCCGATAGTCTGTTCAGGCAGCCGGAAGCAAAATCATACGCATGTACCCGACTTTAATTAGGTAAACTCTCCATAATTAGTTATTTCACCATTATTTAGTACTAAAATGCGTAATCTATCGCAAGTACATTACAGCGCGACTCCGCATTTTTAAGCTACGAAAACGGAGAACGTATTCAATTCGACACTTATATTATGTTCATTTATAAAATAAAATACTTAATAGTGTGAAATTTCATTTCATACAGCAGACATTGTATCTTCGTTCACTAAAAGACAAGTTTACAAGTTGGTAGGTCCCTCGTATGCGAGAGGCCGGCTGGGTTGGTACCACCGCTTTGACTATTTCTGCCGCCAAGCAACAGTGTGTAAGCACTGTTGTGTTCCGATTTGAAGGACATTGAAGCCAATGAAATTACGAGACCTAACACCTTATGTGTCGGGGTGACGAGCGCAGTCCAGTGTCATGCAGTGCTTTGTTATATAAAGTTCTATGTGGCGTTGCTTCTGTTTATGAGCAGGCGTCTTAACATCAGGCGAGCGACCTGCTCGTCTCGTCATTCAAGATAATAAAAAAAAGAATCGAGCCAAAAATGCCAAATTTACTTGATTACTTTCTAATTTTTGTATGTCGAAAGTAATTTTTTGAACAAGCTACAAAATGGAATACTCGTATCTGTCTTTTGATTTACGATCCAACAAAGATAATCAACTGAGGCTGTAAATGGCTGCAAATGAATTAGGTTATAAACTAATATTCACACGAAAAAATATATTGATAAATAAGACAGCCTCCGTGGGGCAGTGGGCAAGTAGCCGGCTGCGAAGCGTGAGGCCGTGGGTTCGATTCCCGCACATTTGTCCCGTGCATATTTGTGTAACCCACAAATATTTGTTTCGGGTCTGGGTGTTGTGGGACCGCAAGTCCCTCGTAGTTCCTGATACCCACGATACAGGTTAACCTAGTGTGGGGTCAGGACTATGTGTGTGACTGTTGGGTGTATTTATTTACTTATTAATTCATTATAATAGTACTGAATTTAAATGATACAACTACTTTAACTTTAACGATTGATCTAACCCATACAAAGAAAGTTCAACAGAAAACTTAAATACATAACATAATATCAGAGCATTGCCTGATAAATCCAAACGAATTTCCCAAAATACTCGGCATTAACAAGATATTCAGGACGGCATCGAATAGCAATCACAAGTACATTCTCAGGACGCCCAATATCTGAAGGCCAGTTCTCGTAATTTTAAATGTTCAAAATATCATTCCGATCTAGTCTCAGCGTCAAGAAAGTTGCAAATGGCATTCTCTTAAACCAATAATCAACGTCAAATGCACCTAGCATTAGCAGTAGCATTATACCGTTTTGGCTTCAGTCAACTTTTATCCTATATTCAATCTTATTACGATCTATGTTCACATATAATATGCAAGTGACAAGGGAATAGTAACACAAAAAAAACTGAAAAGACAAAAAAAGAACACTGAAAAGGCAAAATAACAGTTTCTATAGTTAGGCGAGCCGCCATACCAGCCAGAGCTAGTCTTCTTTAAATAACCAGTAGCACAAGATCGACAAGTCAATTCGTCGACACTAAATTGGACGGGAAGCGTTGATAGAATTTAGGATAACTTCAGAATGTCACGCAGTAGATAATGCCAATATGGGCCTTTATCAGTGAAGAAACACAGAAAGAACTCAGTAACCCCTTAAACTATAAACAATATTATACTGTGTTTTAACTTATCACTGTTTTGTCACAATCTTACTTACGTCCTTGTCAATTATAATTAACTAGCTTTTGCTCGCGGCTCCGTCCGCGTGAACGGCCTTTTCCGGAATAAAAAGTAACCTATGTCCTAGTCCAGGTTATAGGTAATCTCCCTGTGTACCATCCAAAACCATTCAGCCGTTCAGGTGTGGTTATCTAACAAATTTTCAAATTCACAAACTCACAAACATCCAAACTTTCTCATTTATAATAGTAGTAGGATTAACAGTCGCTTTATTGGTAAAGGAAACCTGAGAGCTCCCCAAAAGATAATTTCGAAAGAACATAAGTGGAGGCAGTGATAGCTCAGCGGGAAGTTGTATGGACTGTCGAGACGAAAGTCGCAGATTCGAAACCAACCCCAAAAGTATACACCTCTGACTTTTCTTACGGTAAAAGGAAACATCGTGAGGAAACCTGCATACCTGAGAAGTTCTCTATATGAATTTCGAAGGTATGTGAAGTCTGCTAACCCGCATTAGGCTGTGTGGTAGACTAAGGCCTAATCCCTCTCATTCAGTAGAGGAGGCCCGTGTCCAACAGTGGGACATTTAGTCTACCAATCCGTATTAGGCAAGTGTGGTGGACTAAAGCTAAACTCCTCCTATAAGTGGGATAATGGGTTACAATATAGGGTTGAAAGACTTAATCCTTGCTTCAGTGATTTGAAAGTGAAAGGATAAAACACTGAAGCTAAGTAATCACTGATTACAACTTTATAGGTAAGGCTTAACTTTTGCCTATATGCCTTAACCTAATGGAGGCGGATAAAAGGGTCAACGAATATTATACTATTACGTGTACTACAGACATATTTGTAGATGTGAATCGGGCTTTAGGCTCTAGTCCCGGAATATAATTGTATGTGTCCGATCAATGCACGTGACAATGCTGCGTGGCGAAATAGAAACCGTTATAAGGATAAGAGGAAACTCATTGTTGTGTACGCAATCCACGTTAGGTGGAAACCCTTCTGGAAATTCAGCCGAATATATTTTTGTATTGCGTGGAGGCATTGTGCATTTATATATATGTAGCACAAGAAAATAATGAGTCCTTGAGTAAATATTTTATCTTACAAAACTTTACGCCTGTATGTAGGTAGAGGGGCAAGTTATGCTGCACCCATGGTCGCCGAGCTCATTTCCGTACCATAATACGATAGGGAGCGACTCTATCGCCATACCAGCATAAATTATAATCCCGGTAACTATATTGTATGATTTTTCGAATCGAATACTCAAACACAGTTTGTGGTTGACGTTAAGATTTTAACCCAGTGCGTCATGATTTCTCCAGTATTTTTATAGCATAGGTTGGTAAACGAGTAAGAGGGTCACCTGATGGTATGTGATCTCCACACCCTATGATACCATATACTATATATATCCTATGAACCATGAACGCGTTGCCGTTGGAGAGCGATAATTAAGGAGTTGTGAAAGGAAGAAGGGATTTAGATCTCCAAATAAATAGACGCACCGTACGAAACGCAACAGCAAGCTGCCACTTTACGTCAGTTTTTTTTGTAAAACAATAGTAATATACCAGTCGAGCCGGCCCTGTAAATTATTCCACATATTTGAACGTCGAACGCTCTTTCTAGACATATTACCTATTACTCTTTGTGGATTAATATACTTCAGTCTATTTTCATACCTAGTTACCTAACAAGCTTTATTAAATATATCTACCTAAAAACTTTATTTTTAAATTCATAGTGTGATTTATTTACGTTGCTGAAAAACATAGACCAAAAACTAGGTATACTTAAACTTATAAACTTATAAAAAATCTTCAATTTAAAATTAAGTTCAAAACAAGCCCCAAAAGGATTGGTCCACAACAAATATTTAGTTAAAGTTTTATACGTTAAGCGGCTTTAAATAATAAACTTTTTGAGTCTGCTTCTATTGCGGCGTTTATTTGCACAAAGTTTTGGTAGTACGAAGTATCTAAAAATCTATTACTACGAAATTATTAGGGTATTTTTTTTATTTGCCTTGTACTTGCGTATTATTTTTGAGAGCGTCAGTCGTCATAATAAATTATCAGCTAATCCATAGTGTAAGCTAAATCTGTCATTGCTATTGATATTATGTTCATCGAGTTCATTAAAAATTATGGGGTTATTCAAATCGTAGCGAAAAACTCCGAAATTATAACTAACATGTCAACATAAGGTCTACGCTAAGATGTCTAACCCTACTGCTAAGTCACTCTGTTAAATAAACACATGTGGTATAAAATTACTACAAAATTAATAACCAGGCCAGTACTAGTAAGTCTGCAGCTGTATATTATAATCCTGCATTCCAGCGTGGCAAACTGCGGCTCCAACACTTTCCTTTTTCTTATGTATGTGGTTCAACATAATATATGTCAGCAAAGCAATGCAAGCAAGTCAAAGATAAAGCGAGATGCATTTTTAAACCTCGACAAAAAAGAGTGTTATAATTTTGACCCCTTGTCTGTCCCTTTAATCGAGTTGGTTCTCAGATATATTTAAAATCGCCATTTAAAAGTTATAGATGTTGTAGTTGATATCGGTTTTTAACGGTTACGTTGAGTTATGTTATAACCCAAAACCTACTGATAACAGTAATCTAATATACCTATAACCGTAATGTAGAATCTCAATATCTCCAACGTCCAAAAAACAAATTACATTTTTCTGATACAGTTGATGTACAGAAAGAAAATGAATCTGTCATGGAATCTATCAACGGACTACAGGCATGCATCGTTTGGTATTTCATATTTGTATTCAACAAAATCAAGCTAAAAAAATTGCGAGCTCTGCATCGGTTTTGCATGGTTCTGTCAACTGCAGAATAGAAATAAAATTGTAATAAGGGTTGGATGGATGGTTTATAAATACTACAGTTGAAAAATATAAAGATTTTACAGTATTTTGCAAGAGCCTTTGAAAAATGGATTTCAGTGAAAACACAATGCAAAATGTTTTGCTTCGACAACGTAGTTTCCATTAACTTGGTCTTCATTGGTCTATTTTACTAGCACTTTCAAGATTTAAATACATTAGGTAAAGTAATGTAAGTGTCATTAGTAAAACGTAGAAGATCTTATAATTTAGATTACAAGGAGCGGAAAAAACATTGGGACCACAATTACAAATAGTTGCCATAATTATTCTAGCTAGCTTATTTGCTTTTTTCACTTCCCATAAAATATTATAGGAAGACGCACGTATGGTTCGGCTGGATATTCGATCCTTTAAGTTACAGCATAGTTGTATTATTAATACACACACCCAAAAGTCACACACATAGTCCTGCCCCCACAATAGGTTAACCTGTATCGTTGGTATCAGGAACTATAAGGGAATTACGGTCCCACAACATCCAGACCCGCAACCAATATTTGTGGATCACACAAACATTTGTCTCGGTGCAGGAATCTAACCTGCGGCCTCTCGTTCCACAGCCGGCTAATGGCCTGTTGCACCACGGAGGCTGTCGATTGTTGTATGTTTATGAGTGTATAAAAATAAATTTAATAAGAAGTCGAACAAAAGATAGGTATGAGAAGCGTGATCGATCAATTTGCGTTTATATGGAATCTGATATTGATGAAATTAACTCTCAACTAGGCTGATTTTTGTCCGATGAACAGAATACGAGAATGTGAATACGAGATTTTGTTTTTAACTAGCTTCAAATAAAGAAGAGATTATTAATACGCTGTGATTTTTTATGCATGTAAATTGATTGAATCTTAGTTTTAAGACCTTTTCTTTCTGATCCCGTAGATCTTAGAGAATACTAGGTGGTAGGTCCCTTATATATGAGAGGCAGTCTAGGTAGGTACTACCACTTTGCTTATTTCTACCGCCAAGTAGCAGTGTATAAACACTGTTGTGTTCCGGTTTGAAGGTCATTGAAGCCAGTGGACAATTTCACTAAATTACTGGGCTTTATGAGACTTGACACCTTATGTCTCAGGGTGACGAACGCAATTCAGTGCCATGCAGTACTACATAATACGAAGATCTGATTGGTGTTTCTTCTGTTTATGGGCAGGTGTGATGCTTACCATTAAGCGAGCGACCTGCTCGTCTTGTCATCTAAAACTAAAAAACGCTAGCAATATTATAACGATAATAGAAACGCAACAGCAAGCTGCTACTTTACGTCGGTTTTTTTGTGAGACAATGCTACTAACCTGGTCGATCCGACCTTTGTGCTATAGACAAAACTGTCTCTACCATTTCTCATATAATGTAATTCACTTTCTAAGTTAAATATCAAAATAGTAAATAGAAAATCACACAGTGTATGGTTCGAGAATACCTAGATGCAACAACTAGTTTCCAATGCGTTAAAGCGCCCCTCAAGGTATTGATTCTCGGCAAACTCCCACCGTAGCAAATATTGTAAAGTGATATTCAGTAAAACATGCACAATCAATATCAATTATTATTGTACCAAAGTCCGCACCTTTGCGTGCTGTAGTCATCATTAATACCAATTAAGTTTTCAATGATGTGAATGTGTTTATACAAAACGTGTGCTTACTCACGGTTCTGATAGATTGCGCTGTTAGTAAAGGTATTTTGGGTGTTTTAGAATTTCCATTCCATTTTTTATCGCCTTATTGTTCTAGTTCTGCCTCGGTGGCGCAATTGTAATGCGTATGAGTTGCGACTGAGGCTGACGCTGAGGTCTCGGGTTCGATCTCTGGGTCGGGTAAAAGTGATATCGGATTTTTCTATTACCAAATGCTCAGTATTAGCCTGGAGTCTGGAATTGTGCCCGGTATCCTATCACATCATGGGACAGAGATATGCTCGGCGAAATGTGGGTGTACTGGTTACACCTCTGCCTAACCCTTCGGGGATTGCAGGCTTGAGTGTGTATGTATTGTTCTCGTGGTAGCATAATGGCTCTGGCTGGTTGGTACATGGCTTGTTCAGGCGAGTCACGTATATAAAAGGCGTAAAAAAAATACCGGTGCGGGCTTGGTTTCCAAGTCAGCCAAAGACCATTTGTTTTAAATCACGGTTTAATATGGCGATAGGCTCGCCGCATATCGCATGTGACGGAAATATTAAACTTAGTAGACCATAGTTATACAAGTAATACATCTGTCTACCCCTTCGGGGACACGTTCCTCGGGCACGACCGTGAGCTTATATACCTATCTATGCAAATTGTTAATTACCTATTATCTTTTTTTGTACAGATTTGTGTCTATAAATCAGACTAGCATTCAACTTATTTACTACTAGCTTTTGCTCGCGGCTCCACCCGCGTGAATAGACTTTTCCGAAATAAAACGTAGCCTATAACCGTCTCCAGGGTCCCATTTATCTTTACATCAAAATTCATCAAAATCGGTTCAGTGATTTAGGCGTGAAAGCGTAACAAACAAATAGGTAAAAAACATAAAAAAACTATCTTAAGTTTCTTCTTATACCTCCAAGAATATGTGTACAAAGTTTCATGATGATCGATTAAGTATAGTATTCGCGTGAAAGCGTAACAAACAAACTTACATTCACATTTATAATGTGATTTTTTTAGTATGATTACATTGAAACAAAAATATTCTATCATTTTAACTTACTTTATTGTTTGTAACAAGCTGGAAATTCGATGCATATCGTTATTACTCGATCAGACACCGGAACTATCTGTTATAAATGGCATGACGTGTGTGTAATACATATAAGTTTTTATGTACGTAGATCACCCGTTTATGTAGATCCGATCTTAGCTGGCTCTGGAAAAGCGATACATTTCTCCCCACTGAGTATACGTAGCCTCCATAGTAGTGGGTGAGTGCCCGCTGCGAAGCGAAAGGCCGTGGTTTCGATTCCCGCACCGAGACAAATGTTTGTTTGATACACAAATATTTGTTTCGGGTCTGGGTGTTGTGGGACCGCAAGTCCCTCGTAGTTCCTAACACCGAAGACACAGGTTTACCTAGTGTGGGGTCAGGACTATGTGTGTGACTGTTGGGTGTATTTATTATTATACAGTCTTAAATACTGAAGAGGGTGTCCATCTTGAAAGGCTTGGGGTTGTTGAGGAGATTCTTTCATATCACACTGTCTTCGACTTGTCTCAGGGCAGAGTCAAGCCGTAGATCAGTTTTGTCTACAGCATGAATGAGTCGGATCTCAGAAAACTGTCATGAAGTAACACCTGGCATTTCGTACCTGCGGTGAGTGAGATATCCGGAGGCCCAAATACCACCTCTCTTTCCCAATGCCTCAATTATCCCTTACCTTTAATATAGACGAGTCCATTAGTCTTCTGGTATTATAGGTGTTCATAGATCACTTACCATTAGGTGACCCACTTGGTCGTTTGCCGGCCTATGATAAAAAAAATATGTCCCATTATACCTCGGATTGGATCGGCCCAACGGATAGGTGCGTTTCTGGATATATCAAGTTAAATGATTAACCATTTTTATCCGAAAAATCGATTCATAAACTTACCAATTAAAGACCTATATGTAAGCAAATATTTTAAAATCACATTGAAATGTCTTCAGTTAATCAGATCCAGCTTCGTTTTACTTTGTACCTACTATGTTCAAGTTTAATAAAAATGAATTAATGTCTTCAAACGCTAACCGGATAAGATTCCTGAATGATAATGAGTCCCTTTGAACCGTTTTTGAAATTTCAATAAAGACCAGAAATTCATTTGAAAACCCATTCAGTGATATTTATTACGATAACTTTTACGAAGGGGTCTATTTGGTTATGGCGGTGACGATTTTATAAATTTATGATTTACGGAAGTTATAAGAATCTTTACATTGTATAAAACAAAGTCGCTCCCGCTGTTTGTACGCTTAGATCTTTTAAACTACGCAACGGATTTTAATGCAGTTTTCAGCAATACATAGAGTGATTCAGGAGGAAGGGTTATATAAATATAAATAAATAAATACACCCAACAGTCACACACACAGTCCTGACCCCACACTAGGTTAACCTGTATCGTGGGTATCATGAACTACGAGGGACTCGCGGTCCCACAACACCCAGACCCGAAACAAATATTTGTGGATCACACAAACATTTGTCTCGGTGCGGGAATCGAACCCACGGCCTCTCGCTTCGCAGCCAGCTACTCGCCCGCTGCGCCACGGAGGCTGTCATATGTAGTATACATGCATATTATAGTAGAGAAAAGCCGAGAAATTCAAAGATTTGTGATGTGGGGGTAAAAGGGGGCTTGAACTTTGTATGAAACACAGACCAGTAGTATGCACCCGGGTGAAGTCGTACGGGACAACTAGTTGGAAATAAGTATTTGAGAAAATATTACATCCCTAATGGAGGTAGGCAGAGGCGCAATAACACCCACATTTTGTAAAGCTTAGTTCAAGCTATTTTAAGATACAGTGGGTGGGTATTTAGGTACTACTAATAAAATATTTTTCTACATCAATTATACATGTACCACCTAACGCCTGCCAATAAATGCTTTCTTTCTTTCTTCTGTTCCATCATGGATCGAGATGGATGTACATGCTGGTGGAGAAAAAGGCTTTGTGCCAAGTTGTTGTTTAGTAGATGCAAAAACATATCAGTTAGCAGGACCTATCATCATGACATGATTATCGAAAAAATCGCAAAATGGCTCAAAAGAAGATGATTCCAAATATACAAAAACTTCTATGGTTGTCATGAGTAACGCAAGTTATGATTTTGTGCAGTTGAATAAACTGCCTACACAAGTCAACCGTGCTGATATTATAGTATGGCTTCGTAAGAATTGTATTCATAATGATGATCATTGGCGTAAATATGAATTTCTCTCAGCAGTTTAAAAAATAAGACGAATAACAACATGGTCACGAAAAATTAGGCTCCCATCTTATCATTGCACATTGATTCCAATAGAAATGATTTAGAGTATAATGAAAAAAACAACCCGAGAAAAATGGAAATAAGCCTGCAAAAGATATTACCTATATTATTAAACAGAAGAAGCTTTCTTACAAATCGAAAATGTTTTACACGGTGGTAGGTCCCTCATATGCGAGAGGCCATCTGGGTTGGTACCACCGCTTAGTCTATTTCTGCCGCCAAGCATGTGTTCCGGTTTGAAGGCCATTGAAGCTAGTGCATTAAATTACTGGGCATTATGAGACTTAACTTATGTCTCGGGATGACGAGTGCAGTCCAGTGTCATGCAGTACTTTGTAATTCAAAGTTCTGAATGGCGTTGCTTCTGTTTATGAGAAGGCAAGTGACCTGCTCGTCTCGTCATTCAAGCTAATAAAAAAAACACAACATAAAATTTAACCAAGAGTCTAATGATTCATTTCTACTTCAGTTCTTTGTTACACTCAAGGGATTGATTCTTAGCAATCAGACAAGCTAATGAAACAAAGTAAAGCCGTATATATTGCCAATCTACATTACTGTTTCGTAATGAACCAACTAAGTATAATGAGCAGACTCTAATTTATGCTTATTCGATCATTAAATCTAATTAGATTGTAATAAATCTTATGCACTGTCGTTAATAAATCTTATGCCCGTTTTCACCAACGTACCCTCAAACACTTCCTAACTAAGGGTCTCCTAACCAAAGGACCTCTTTAAATCTATCTCTTACCTAATTTTATTTTCACGTAGTTAAGAATCACCTTAGAAACATAGGTGTCCCCTTAGTTATAGTGAAAACAAAATTAACACTTAAAATGTCTTAAGGGCTCACCTAAACTTAGGAATTGATGGTGAAAACGGGCATTAATTTATTAAAATCTAAATTTACTGACGACAGTATTCTAATCGAGCCTCCTTCATTACCTAACTCTGAGTAAATGCTAGTGACTAAATAAAATATCACACATAAAAAAAAACAACAAAATCGGTCCAAAATGCTGGAGAAATCGATGTGCAAACCCCTCACCGAATTAAAAACCTACTCCTTTTTTAAAGTCAGTAAAAAGTCAAAAATAACAATTTCTATCGGTTTCTTTGGAGTCAGTGCAATTCCATTTGTACGGCAACGACACAAACACTCCAATGAGACTTGTTATTTTTGACTTTCCAATGTTTTTTTTTCTCCTTCTTTTCCTGTAACAACAGAAAATCGTCATCATCCATGTCTTAACTTAATTCAACACTCAATTCACACTACACGATCGTGACGGATCTAGAATCTGAAGCAGATAGGGGAGCGAAGAAATCGAATGCAATCAACCGTATGCGTGCGAGGTTCATCCGATCGAGAAACTGAATTGGAGAATCGTATCAGGTATCCGACTTGTGCGGCCAGCGTTATACCTCTGAAATATCTGCATAAATTTTAATAATTTTGACAGGAGTTCGCGCAATGCCCACGAGGCGAGCCGACCGGTCTTTTACATATCCTAAGCTGGACTAGACAGGGATTTGGGACTTAATTTTAGATCCAATGGCCGTTTTGCTGAAATAATTCTTATAATATTTTAGAATATTATTGTGGAGATAACCTTAGTTATGTTTACGCTTAAAGGTTATTATCGTTGGCATAGGCAGACGTCTTAACAATGATCTTAGTTTGAATAAATCAATGTTTCTAAATCTGCAAATCGTTTAGAACTGATAATTCGTGATAATAATAAATAAATATTTTAATACATCCAACACACACATAGTCCTGACCTCACAGTAAGATAGCAGTCTTGTGGCGTGGCCATCAGGAATTACGAGAGACTTTTAGTATCAATACACCCAGACCTTAAACAAATATTTGTTTGTGGGCCAACATTTGGCTTAGTGCGGGAATCGAACCCGTAGCTTCTCGCTTCACAGCCAGGTACTCGCCCACTGCACCACGGAGGCTGTCTAATAATATTCTTATGATTGATCAACTTTTTAATTTCCTACTACGTTAAATATACATACCCACAGTGAATACATACAAACAATAATTTCATCATGACAGTAATTTCGACTGTCACGGTGGGGCAATTGAAACGCGTCCGCGTTACGACTGCTGTGGTGAGGTATCGGGTTTGACCCCAGTTGGGGTAAAAGTAATATTTTGTTTTTCTATTACGAAATGTTCAATATCAGCCCGGAGTGTGGAATTGTGCTCGGTATCGCCAGACTCGCCGCCTATCACATCATGGAATGGAAATAAGCTCAGCAAAATGTGGGTGTACTGGTTACACCTCTGCCTACCTCTTCGAGGATTATAGACGTGAGGCGTATATATGTATGTAGTAAGTTCCACCATTATATCTGAAATGAAATTATACTAATATATGGAAAGGTAAAAAGTAAAAGTAGAACTCGAGCCGTTTCCTCCAAAGCGTGGGTGTGATACAATGAATAATGGCAATAAGGAAGCACTGACACACGGAACCAATAATATATTTGTATATTTATATGAATCCCGACAGTGTGACACGTATGGCAATGGTCGCGGGGTAGGGAGTGGTTTTAATAATAAATAACAGTTATCTTGGCAAGGGTGTGTGATATTTTATCTAATAAAGAAATAATTTAAAATTGGCGAGCACATAGCAGGGAGTGGCACGAACTACCAAGACAGTGATCGCGGTTTAAAGTTGAGTTGAGTATCGTGGGTATCAGGAACTACGAGGGACTTGCGGTTCCACAACACCCAGACCCGAAACAAATATTTGTGGGTTACACAAATATGCGCGGGACAAATGTGCGGGAATCGAACCCACGGCCTCACGCTTCGCAGCCGGCTACTCGCCCACTGCGCCACGGAGGCTGTCTACAGTAATACAGGAACTTATGTACACCATAATGTAAGTTAAACATTTACTGCTGGGATAAAGGGATAAAGTCATCAAAACGTCTTTAAGTAAGTAATTTGAAGACATTATAATTATAATGCCTTCAAATTATGGTTTCGTGATAATTAACATCTCAGATACAATTACCTAATCTCTGTGTACTCGAATTATACTTAAACATAGCATGTTTTGTGGTCGATAACGCTTGTCTGTGTAAAGCCATATCTTCATTAAGCATGATTTGTATTGCTAACATGACTTGCAAACACAGAAAAGGTATTTTGTTTTGTGTGGAGATGTTTAGAGGCCTTCATACAAATTATTATAATAATCATAACATACGTGATTATTTATTTATTATTTATTTGTTCGTCCACTTGCCTTTATCCCACTCGCAGTAAGGTAGGCGCGACATGTTTTTACTACATTGGCTTGAATTGTTTACGATGGACTGCCTGCCTAACGCCAACCCCTCTGGGCAGAAAACACTCAGACCAGAAATATGTATTTGTAACCACACAAACATTTGTCTCGGTGTGGGAATCAAACCTGCGGCCTCTCGCTTCACAGTTACTCGCCCACTGGACCACGGACGCTCGCGATCGAAGATAGATCATGTCAATATTAGAAGAAAAATAAATTAATATGTCTTAGCAATGCAATCGGATTTTGTACTACAATGGTGAAATACTTGTACACTAAGCATTACTTAAATTTGAACACACCTTACTGTACCACGTTGTAGGTATAACACGATTAAAGATTCGAATAATAAAAAGTTAAATAATATTCATATTTCTGTGGCCGAAATTGCTAGTCTGACGCTAATAAAATTCCATAACGAACGCCACTCTACCATGTATGGGGCTTTTGGTAATTAAATTCACTCTGAATTTGCTCGTCGCATATGTTTCAAATGTTCCAAATTGTTCTATGTTTATTGCAACATTATGCTTAATTGTGCTTCTTTTTGGGTGAATTCAATTTTGACAAAAAGACGACCAGTTTTGCGACGGGATAAAATTTTGCTGATATATTGCACTATTAGTTATAGATAAACCACAGGTTATAGGACCACATCGCAGCTAAAATCTATTGAATGTTTTTTTTTCAACAAATCGGTCCACAATTGGCAGGGAAATCGATGTACAGACATAAAAACCTCCATTTTTGAAGTCGGTTATAAAGTCAGATGTATATCTGACTTTCAAGGGTTATCGACCACAAAACATGCTATGTTTAAGTATAATTCGAGTACACAGAGATTAGGTAATTGTATCTGAGATGTTAATTATCACGAAACCATAATTTGAAGGCATTATAATTATAATGTCTTCAAATTACTTACTTAAAGACGTTTTGATGACTTTATCCCTTTATCCCAGCAGTAAATGTTTAACTTACATTATGGTGTACATAAGTTCCTGTATTACTGTAGACAGCCTCCGTGGCGCAGTGGGCGAGTAGCCGGCTGCGAAGCGTGAGGCCGTGGGTTCGATTCCCGCACATTTGTCCCGTGCATATTTGTGTAACCCACAAATATTTGTTTCGGGTCTGGGTGTTGTGGGACCGCAAGTCCCTCGTAGTTCCTGGTACCCACGATACTGGTTTACCTAGTGTGGGGTCGGGACTATGTGTGTGACTGTTGGGTGTATTTATTTATTCACAAGCAGGGACACCGAGTAGGGTAAATTTTCTACTTTGCATTATTCTTGTCTAACAATTAATATTTTGAAATAAAACTAATTAATATGGGTTTTATCGCGGTTTAATTTTATTTTAGTCCCGACGTTTCGATAGCTTTTCACTGGTCGGAGACCACAGGAGATGTTGATGATCTCCTGTGAACATGTTTTATTAATATTCGCGTAATTACATAAGAAATCACTAAGTAATTAATAATTTTCTTGCATTTGAAAGTCTTTTATGCGTGGAACGAAAAATATGATATTACTTATTGTGTGTATCAAAAGTCCATAAGGAATTGGAATAATTATTACGAACACAGCAATTTTTTGTAAATTAAACGTAGTTAATTACGTTTTTAATTAATTTTCTGCGTAATCTTGTTTCTATATGCATTGATTAAAACGATTCTTTGTTTCGTTCATTAGTATACAGAGCAAACATTAATTTATACAGCTACATTTTTGTAATATTGGTTCCCATATTAAAAAGAACTTCGTGTAAAAGCAAGTTTTAAATGAAACTATTTTCTCGTAGAACGCTAGGGAAATGAGAATAATTTTTCATCGAAAGGCTGTGATGGTGTTTTAAGAATGTACATCGTAATACAATTTTGTTTAGGCAACAAAATTCTTGTCATCCATACGTGAAAGAACTCTTGGAATCCTAAAATAACCACTTACAGAAATTAGATGTCCAAACAATGCATATACACAATAGTAAGCTGAAAATGCGCTAAGTGTTATGTGTTTCACGTATTTTCCTAAAAATTTGGTAATTTGTAGACGGCCCAAAATGTGTTTCATACATTGATTTATAAGAGAAAATCGTACATATCATATGGTGAGTAGTTCTTAGCATGGTGATAGTAGTTTTGAACGGTTTCAATTTCGAGCGTGTACTTAGTTTCTATAAGTAGTTCTTGGAATTGTTTATGTTCTCCTGTTATATAAATGAATGACGTCACACTCATTCCTTTCATTCTTTCTGCCAGGCGTTATCCCGGCTTAATGTCAGGATCCACCTTCCTCACAGATTTGACGGTATTTCGAATTATGTGGGGCGACCCGCCGTCTGCCCTCATAACCCGCAACGGGAACCAAGTTTCTCCAAAGCCTCCTTGGTTAATCAGCAGTGTACCAAATGCAGAGAAGCTTTGTACCTAAGAAGTTATGTGCCTCAAATCTTAATCCCACATCATGGGGTCGACTGAACATTTTCACTGAAGGTTGTGTTAGCGTATTCTTTTTATTTGTGTATTGAGGGTGTCTGGGAAAGCAACGTTGGGTACACTGAAATAATAATGGTGCAATATAGTTGTGGACGGGTAGTTAAATGGTATAAAAGAGGTTGTCGCCATAAATGGGGGTCTTTTGCCCGCAGTCAGTCAGACAGTCTCCAGTTCACTTAGACCAGTGTTCAGTCGATATAGTTCATGACGCGGTAGCTCTGCTGGTTTACTATTCGGTTCTAGTTGTTTTAGTTATAATTAGGGAGCGGTCTCTAGAGAATACTGACATAGGGGTTGTGGTCTGTAAAGCAGTAATATTGTAAAAGTAACCAATAAACTATGAATTCAAGTGATTACTGTCGTTTGATATGGTCTCCGCTAACAGTTGTAAAAGGATTAAGCGTGGATTGTTTCAAGCTGTAATTATATCATTGTTCAGTAGCTGTAGGGCAACTCTTTACAGGCAGCAATCGAATAACTCGCAAAAACTTAAACTATGGACACATGAGAAACCCTTTAAATAATTCACGTTATTTAAATGTTGTTTAATTTTTTTCAATACCCACTAACAATACGTCAAAAATAGTAGATTTAGAACCATTGCTTCTTACGACGCGACGTGACGCCTGTTCCGAATCCGAAATTATGATCCGAACTGGGTATATTCGATACATTTGAACACGAAACTCAAGTCGAGTGCGCAACTATAAATAATACTAAGTACGGCTAATTCGGTTCGAGACTTTTCGGATTCGGATGTGGTGCGTTAACACTCTTACCGTGTAATTTGTAGGACGAGCATTCCTAACGTTACACATCTAGACGGACTATTTTTGAGTAATCGTGATAAAAAAACCTTCACATAGGTCAATAATTATTAAATTTCCATACATACATACGCACTTACGCTTGTAATCCCCGAAGGGGTAGGCAGAGGTGTAATCAGTACACCCATATAGGGACGAGCCTTTCGCCATACCAGGCACAATTCCAGACTCCGGGCTGATACTAAGCATTTAAGATAGAAAACTCCATTATCAGTTTTACCCGACCCGGGGATCGAACCCTAGACCTCAACACAGCAGTTGTACCGAGTACGCATTATAACGGGGCAGTACCCATTACATGTCCATGTTAATGTAAATTTAGAACAAGACGAGCTATTAAGTGAAAAGGTTCGCGTATTCCGTCAATGTTTTCTTTGAAGGATAAACCACGCACCCATCTATTGTTACGAGTATAATAAGCCGGGCATGAAAAAAACCCATTCTACTGTTCTACATATGCCGCGCCCAACCCAAAATATTACATTACGAACATTATGTGACACGAGGATGGCTGAATAAGAAATATTGTTGCCCGTAATCTACAGACATATTTTATTTTTTTCTGTGTATAATGGCTGTGGAATAGTATTTATTGTAGTGTCTCTGGACGTCCAGTTGTTAACAGTGAATATTCAGAGCTATTTCAAAGTTTTAACGTGACTGGCTCTGTATATTATCAAACTGAGAATGGTAGTCACGCTGTAGCCAGTTTTGTCTATAGAATGTCTATATGTCTATGTCTATAGAGCTTACACACTGCTGCTCGTCGGCAGAAATAGACTAAGCGGTGGTACCAATCCAGACGGTCTCTCGCATACGAGGGACCTACCACCTATTGAAGTCTATTAGAAAGTGACTTTGTGTTGCAAACTTCTTTAGGTAGTCACCCTAGACAATTTCAGTCACTGATGTGTTTCACTTTGAAGGACATTGAAGCCAGTGAAATTACTGGGCCTTATGAGACTTAATATCTTATGTCTCGAAATGACGATTTTTTTTAATATAGCATAGACCGGCTAACGAGCAGGTGGTTCGCCTGATGGTAAGTAATCTCCACCGCCCATGTAGGTACCTCAAGCAATTAATGTAATTCAAGCAAATAAAAAAAAATACGAGAAATCTATCACCTAATCCAATCCTAGTTTGACATTTATTTACAGCTCAAAATAATGTTTAATTTTCGTATAGATACCGCTGGCAAAGGGTTGTTTATTGACAAACTCAATAAGCGCCCGCCCTCGGTGCTCATCACGAAAAACTGATAAAGGTGTCGTAAACTGTTTTATAAATACGTGAATCTAACAAAGTAGAAACGATCATGAAGATGTTTCAACTAGATGCGATAACATTCATGCAGGAAACTTTGAATATAACATGTTGCATTCTATTCATTGTGAAGGGGTTCTTAGAACACTCAGAGATTTTAATGGCATTAACATATCTCCCATTTTATGGTTAAAATTAAGGTACAGAAATATGACATCAATATTTTTTTTACAAAATGACGAGACGAGCAGGAAGCTCGCCTGCTGGTAAACACTTGCCAAGAAACAGTAGCAACACTAATCAAAACTTTGAATTTTTTAAATATTGGCACTGCACTGCGCATCTTCCCGAGACATTATTTTTTATCTTGGCACGGCAAAGTGGTAACACTGGACCCCAGATGTTAAGTACAGTTCAGTCCAAATATTCGACTGTCAAGAGACGTTACGTTCCTCGACGGATGGCAAAATTATGCCAGCCTGAACTTACTACAACTTTTTATAAACTAACATTTATCGACATATGACATCACTCACATTAACGTTTTTAAATCAGCAAACCCCTTCATATGATATTCATGTAAAGAAAAGAAGGTAGTTATCCGCCACCTTGGAATGGAGTCCATTTTGAAGAAAATACATAACTTAATCCAGTTATTATCGCACCAAAAATGTGTGCAAAATTATATTTCCCTAATTAAATGTAACCACACATACTAATAGGAAAAACTAGATACAAGCTTCTAAAATGCTTTTTTTAATAAATGAAGACTCATCTAGAACGCTTACATGCGTTAAGGATTCGATGTGTAGAGAATATTCCATGATTGTGTAAATAGAATGAACCGCTCGGATATATTATAAGGGGAAAATTAGCCTGGAAAAAAGATTTCTCGGCGCAAGGGAGGCCGGCTGACTGGTATAAATCCACGACGAAGTAAACATTCTTTGAATAGAATTACAATGTTTATTGTGTATTTGATACGTTTGTAATTAGAAAGGTATTTTGCTCTGCTAAGAATTGTATAAATATTTTGATGCTATTTGGTTCCCACTTATAATAATAATCTCTATGTAATGACCGCGTTATCACTCTATTCTAAAAAAGAGTGACTGGCGCCGCCGCTGCCAAAAGTTTGTCACGCTATCTCCTCCGAAACCGCTAGGGGTATGGGGTCGAGACCGACCAATCGATGCAGAATAATGTAGGGAACAAAATAAGATATGTCTCATATTCGTCGGACTTTAAGTTTTTATTTTATTTTATGTGTTGTGGAAAAACATGGGCAACGCCCCTAGTATACTTAAAAAAACATTCGCCTTAAAGTTCCTTTTTCCATTCATCCAGTAGAATCATACCTAAAAAGACCTTTCAATAATCGATTCCAATTAGTTATTCAAGAATATTCTACAAGGATTTTATTAATTTTCTAAGGAGGAAAGCTGATGGTTGGTTTTGTATCCTACTTATATTATAAATATGAAAGTTTGTTAATCAATCATGCCTTATCGGCTGAATGGATTTGGATAACATTTTGCACGCAGGTAAACCAAGACTTTGATTAGGACCTAGGCTACTTTTTATCCCGGAAAAAGACATTCACGCACACGGAGCTGTGAGCAAAAAATAGTAAATTATAATTAAGATACTCTATGACTAAAGACTCAAGACGAATAGCGTGTATTAGACAATATTTTCGGCGTAAATTTCCTCAACTGGCAGTTAAATATCGGACATAAGTAGGGCCCGCTTAAGGCGTTAAGTCAGGATTATTTTGGGCAAAGCTTATGTTGGTTAATTTATTTTATCTCTTGAGAGTTTACTAGAGTGGTGTTCGATCTTAGTATCAAACGAGTTTATATCAATTCAAACTGTTACTGAGAAAATTGTTATTACGGTATAGATTTCAAAGTGCTTTGCTAAGTAATTTCTAATAACTTAGAACGAAGTGGAGTTTTCCTATCTCTTTATAGCCTTTTCACAGCTAAGCCTAGCTAAGCTAAGCTAAGTTAAGTGTTAAAATTTAGAGAAAATAGCTTGTAAGTCTAGAAGAAAAAATGGAGGAGTTGACCTTGAGAGAATCTCTTAGTTTAAGTATAAAGGAAACTTAATTAAATTAACGTAACTAGGGTATTTGACTATGTCTAATTTTATACATTATTTCATATGCAGGGTGCAGTAATACGAAAAACAAACTGTTTTGCGAAATCATAATTAAATTTGAGTAAAAAAAACCGCAGTTTATGTCTGAAATATATTGGCGCGTAGTGGAAAAATCTCTACTATCTCCCATATACCCATAAATAACGTATATGAATCGTTATTTTCTGGAGGGCAAACGGACACAACCCCGCAGTAACTTAATTTAAATCGTAAAATAATTAGAAGGTTTACTGGATTTATTCCCAGAAAGAGTAAAGTACGTACATGAGAATAACAAAATAGCGTAAAGTAAAATTATAAATATAAAATGGTGTACTCACTTAATGATTACGTTCTTTCTGTTTTTTTTTTATGTATTTTATACTAGCAAAAAACTAGTACCTATTTAAAATGAAATAAAAAAAAACTGTAAACTGTAACTGTACTAAACCGAATATTTATACCACTCATCTATTACAAGAAGAGTGATGGATATCTAGTAAAAGGTTTAAAAGATTCATTTCAATAACTTAAATAACTTAGTCTTTACAAAATTCAAACCTTCAGTACACATTTCTAAAGTTCCTGAATAGGAATACGATGAGAAGTTTCTAGGTAGTCATTTGTGAGTACTTGTGTACATCTCACACGTAAACTTGGCTTAATAAGTAGAAAGTTTCACGTGACAAGTAAGGTAAAGCATACGTAAAAGAAAAGTTAAATTAAAATTTTATATAACCGCGTACACGGTATTCTAATTAAATTAAATCAAATTACACGTATTTATTACGGCATCGCAATGCTTCGCATCATGCCTGTCATATTAACGTTTTATTAAGGTGTGTACAGACAATTTGATATAGGATCCGTCTTAACTGTTAAAATTAATTAACGTGGCACGTTTATAATTTCTTAATATGTAAGGTATATTAAAGAAGTTTACGTTATACTAATGCTCATAGGTTTGGTTAAAAATCGATAATCACCAAAGTGCAAAATGGAAATACAATTATTAAGCATTTGCTCGCGGCTTCGCCCGTATTTTGTTTTACCAATTTCCGAGAAAAAAGTATCCTATGTATGTAAGCTTATATCCTGGGGCCTTCCCCATGATATAAGCTATCTCCCTACCAAGTTTCATTAAAATTCGTTCTACCGTTGAGCCGTGAGTAACTACTGCATTTATAATATTAGTACGGATTATTATTATGTACTTAGATTGTGCATTATGGTTTGAACAATAGTCCACATTGCGGATACAAATAGATATATACAGGATGGTAGATAGTTTTATCTGACCACAGTATTCTACAGAAGAAACACGAAGAAAAAACCTAAAGCCTAGAACGTTGCAGCGTAAAACCCTTTTATACAGGCAAAAGTAAATAAACTTTCGATGTAACCAAAAAACATTTTCAATTTGTGAATATCCAAACGAATATTTTTGTAGAAGTAAAATTCGGATTCACTGTAAAAGCAATAAGTAAACTGCAATAATTCGGGATCGATTTAATTGCAACGGTAGTGTGGAAATATTGCAGAGTTTCCGATATCACCTTTATTGTTTTGCATAAAATTTAGTTTTTTTTATTATCGTTACTGAGGCAACGAGCAAGTTGCTGGCCTGATTTTAAGCATCATGCCTGCCCATAAACAGAAGTAAGACTAATCAGAATTATGAATTACTATGTGGCACTGGACTGCGCTCGTCATCCCGAGACATAAGATGTTAAGTTTCATAATGCCTAGTAATTTCACTGGATTTAATATTCTTGAAACCAGATCACAATAGTGCTTACGTGGCGGCAGAAATAACCAAAGCGGTGGTACCAGCCCAGACGGCATACAAGGGACCTACCTAGGAATAGTACAAGTAGAGTATTTTAGTAATGAGATAATTTTATATAGCATAGGCCGGCAAACGAGCAAATGTAGAAAAACCTTGCTTTTGACTCTCTGTTAAGCAAGTGATAGAGCCACACTGTTGACAGTTTTATCTACAGTACAAATGGGCCGGCTCGACTGGTTGTTACCACTGTCTCATAGAAAACGTGAAGTAGCAGATTGCTGTTGTGTTTCGTGTAGTGAGTAAGATATCCGGAGGCCCAAATCTCTTGCCCACTCCCAATCCCTCAATCATCCTTTTCCTTTAAGGTTAACAAAGCGTCAATGATTCTTCAGGTATTGTGCATGTTTATAGGCGGTGGAGATCATTTACCATCAGGTGACCCATTTGCTCGTATGCCTCTGCAATAAAAAATAATTTTTTTTCTTAAATTCTCTTCTTTAAAGAATTAAACTTAAAAAAATACTTATATAACTACTTATACAAAGAATAAAACTGAGATGTAAGTATGTACACTAATTAATAACTGAGTTCTGGTGTAAACGATAAATAATCTATTCATGCTCAATATTGGCAGATATCGATATTGACGCACATATACCCAATTTTTTCCTTTGAATCTATGCTCTGCTACGTTACTCGGGAACTGCGAACTGCGAAATAGTTGTTGATAGTACTCAGGCAAAACGTATACTCTCGATTCGAATAGTTCCAGTAGTACAAAGTGTACTGAGTAAATGTATCTAATACGAGAATTGCTTCATTTCAGTTTCAAATGATTCAGTGCAATATTACATCTCTTAAAGAACTTTTATATGGATAGTATATTTTGTTAATTACATAAGCAACAATGGACGAGTCTGTATTCCCGAAGGGGTAGGCAGAGGTTAACCAGTACACCCACTATTCGCTGAGCTTATTTCCGTCCCATTATGATAGGGGCGAGCCTATGACCATAACAGGCACAATTCCAAACTTCAGGCTGAGCATTTCATAATAGAAAACCCGATATCACTTTTACTCGACTCGGGAATAGAACCCGAGACCTCAGCACAAAGGACGTACTGCGTACGCATTACAACTGCGCCACTGAGGCAGTATTTTGTCATTTATATGGCGTTAATTCTGTTTGTTGTTATCATATAGTCGCACCTTGGGGAGATTGTCGATATTTTCAAAGAGAGTTACTTGAAGTTTTCTTTGGAGAGCACTATTTTACGAGTATACTTCTTTAAGTTACAGGGAATCCCAAACAATGAGGCACATGTTTCGGGGTCTTGGAAAATTCTACCCCTAATGGGTGAAAGAGGGTCATGAAGTTTTTATATTACGCGGATGGAGTCGTGAGCGGAAAGGTAGTCTATCTTAAGTTTCTTGAATAACGTCATTCAAACTTCAACGTTTGCTTTCTAATTTAATAAGAACTTGAACAATGCTATAAGTAATTGTTGTTTCGTCCTTGAAATAATGTCAGAAAGGTAAACAGTAATCAATGGATCAAACAAACTCTTTCATCCATTCATCTTTTGTTTTATGACTTGTTTCTTCATGTATGGTATTTTATGTTGAAGTATTTTTAGAAAGCTTACTTTAGGTGGGTGGCAACTTTTTATTGAGTATTTATTGTTCGCTTACTTTTACCGTTTCAAGTGATATAGTTAAGAAAACTATAACTCTACTTTGGTAGACCTATTTTATTATAGACGGCAAAGTGGCTACACTAGACTTGATTTCAGTACAGTGCAGTCCAAATATTATGTCGGCCATTAAGAGACATTGTATCCCTCGATGGTTGGTGGGAATATTCAGGCCAATTTTTTTTATGCCATGGGCTGGCAAACGAGCACATCGGTCACCTGATGATAAGTGATCTCCACCGCCCATGTACGCCCACAATACCAAAATAATTAACGGTTGCGTTGCCGACCTTAAAGAAAAGTGATAATTAAGGAATTGGGAAGGGGAGGGGGTTTGGGCCGCGCAATATCTCACTCACCGCACGAAACGCAGCTACTTTACAACGATTTTCTGTGTGACAGTGGCAATGACCCGGACGAGCCGGTCCTTTACATGCTGTAGACAAAAGTGTCTACAGCGTGGCTCTACCACTCATAAAATTCTTGAAATACACTGGCTGACGCGAGTTGCCTGAATGGCCCACTATGGTAGGTATGGTGTACAGTCTCTATCTTGTTGGGTACAAAAATAATCAGTAACTTCTAACAGTAATTATTGTTATATTAGAATGAGATGTCCTATTTTGCACAGAAAAAAATCCGTCTTACCACCTTCCCAGGTGAAGAGATGGTTACACCGGATTCACGAACTTTAGATCTCAGTAACATCGAGTGACTATTGGATTGGGGCCCTAACCAATTCTATGTCGTTGTACTAACTTCTTCGTCGCAAGTGGGATGCATCCGGGGGATCCTCGAAAACCTCGGTTGTTGCCGGTACCGCTCCAGTGCTCTGCTATCGTGGCCCATCTCTTTTGGGGCTTGGAAGCTCCCTCATAATTGGGACACGGGACATTTACGGCATCACGAGGTTTTGGCGTTGCCATCCGTTTTGGAGAGCACCAAGAAAATGACACTTCTTAAGACAGATAAGGTGTTCCATGGTAGAATTCTTGAAATGCCCTCGATCCACAGGGTGGGAGTCAGGATCAAATTCGCACAAGGAAGCCATTTTACACCATGACCTCCGTCTGCTGTTGAGAGAGAAGTTTCTACTGAGGATTGTTCTGAGAGCGCCGCACTTTTTTTATTTTTTTATATCATTGTTTGGCAAACGAGCAAGTGGGTCACCTGATAGTAAGTGATCACCGCCCATGTACGCCCACAATACCAAAAGAACTATGGGTGCGTTTCCGACCTTAAAGGAAAGGGATAATTAAGGGACTGGGAAGGGGAGGGGGTTTGGGCCTCCGGATATCTCACTCACCATACGAAACGCAGCAGCAAGCTGCTACTTTACGCCGGTTTCCTGTGAGACAGTAGTAACGACCCGGACGAGCCGGCCCATTCGTGCTGTAGACACAAGTGTCTACAGCGTGGCTCTACCACTCAAGAATCTCTAGAATGATATGTTCGATGCTTACTCGTATGGATGTCTGAGCCAGATTGTACCAGGGTTACGATCCCGCAGATGTATCAAGCGATGACTTGACGTATTTGAGGGAGATATGACAGCCAATGGTTTCATAACGGCGTATGCTCAAGATCAGGCGAAATGTAATCATTTAAGTAGGAAGACAGACCCTGGAACTAACCCAAAATACCGCCAGGCAGAAAGAAAGAATATTTTAGAATAACAACTAGATGATTTTAGTTTGAAACTTAATATGCAATCGAGACATTCACGCGAACCCTGTCTCACAGGTACAGCAAAATACATAGATTCTAGTGTACATTGTTTGCGTAGCAAATAGTGCTCAAAATAATGTTGTCAAGTTGGGTTTAGTAGAAAACATAGATTGATTCGAGTGGGGCCGAAAAGGCCATTTCCCGAGGCGCTGTATTATTTGTTCGGCGACCGCGGCCAACTGACTGTTCAAATATTTGATAGGTAACAATTTATTCCCAATTAGTTGTTTTTGAGTAAATATTGTTCTGAAAGTAATTATCTGAATCGTGACCTCCGTACACATAATGAAAAACCATAGGGGCCCATTCCAGTGGATCGCCTTCCTGGATCAGCCAGTCTAGTTTAATTAATCTGGCATAATTCTGGCGACCATTGAATGACGCAACGTCAGTCAATGGCAAACTGCCAGGGATTAGAACTTGGTCCCGATATGAAGATAGGCTCGCCACTTTTCACATCATGGGGCAGATATAAGCTCGGCGAACAGTACAGTTGTAGTAGTTGCACTTCTGCCTTACCCATCGGAGATGTAGGCGTGAACTTGTAATATGAGAATAATACGCAAAAATGCAAGGATCCATTTATTCACAAAAATATTTATGTCCCAGGTTGTAATATGAAGGCATATTTACGCGTATATTGTTTGAATGAATACACACATAAAATCTATTTTCGTACAAGCAAAGTAAAATGTCTTGTTTCGTTTACCCCGAGCGGTGGGAGCAGAAATATTTTCCATACATTTTGGGCTCATGCGGAGTTCAGTTGTGTTCGGACATTAATCAAACCACGACTTAAAAGGAAATCTGAAATGTGAGCGTCGATTATATTATGTGATACATAGATGACAACTGCTTTAAGTAAATATACTAGTAATAAGCTTGAAATATTTACGCAGTTCTCAAAACAAGTTATCTACAATTATAAACTCGACAAATTGACTATTAAAAACATTATTGTAAGTACAGTACATAATTATAGCGATACAACCGACATCTTTTCGGCAGTCTAAAGACTAACTGCCTAATAAAAAATATAGAATCGACTCAAAAAGAAAAATAAAGTTACTCAGTATTGTTTAATTTTGTTTTAAGCTTTTTAGTTTTTTCATCGGTTATTATTTGTGTTAAAAAGTGTATTTCATTTTATTAAAACAACATGAAAACTTTGTGCATAAATGCCGAAATTTTATTATTTCATCCCTCATTGAACCCTCTTAAATGTGGAATTCTTATTATCTTTAAATAGGACCAACTTTGATATAATACAAAAAGAATCATCAATCAAAAGCGGATCAATCTGTGAAATGTTATTTTATTTATTATTAATATTATGTAAGTTGTCGAATTGAGAACCACTCCCTTTTTCTCGTCAGTTAAAAATCCACTGATAGGTACAGCACACAAAGCGGCTAGCTACCTGTTCAATTAAGAAATTGTAGCTCAGTGACAAAATCTAAGCATAAAATAGATATCAGCATAAGTCATAAGTACAAACTTCACCTGCGCAGCAGTTCATTTATACTCGTAAGTCTGATTGGTGGAATGAAGAAGCATGCGGTACCAACGTTCCAATTAGAGTGTCAGTTGATGCTCGTGGTCTATTATTGGACTCAAGAGCCCCCATTACTGTCCATTTGTGCTCACGACTTGTACTGGTAATAACAGACTTACCTATCGTGTCCTAGCTATACACTATATCACCATTATTAAAATTTGTGATATAATATTATTACTATATATACATACATACGCACTTACGGCTGTAATCCACAAAGTAAGCAGAGGTTTGTAACAGTACATCCTCCACATTTCGCCGTGCTTATTTCCGTCCCATGAAGTGAGAGGAAGCGCGAACCTATCGACAATATTATTATTTTCTTATTAGCTTTAATTATGAGACGAGCAGGTCACTCGCCTGATGTTAAGCGCCACGCATGCCCGTAAACAGAAGCAACACCACACAGAAGTTTGAATTACAAAGCACTGCATGGCATTGGACTGCGCTCGTCATCCTGAGACATAAAATGCTAAGTCTCATAATGCCCAGTAATTTCAATGTCCTTTAAACCGGAACACAACAATGCTTACACATTGCTGCTTGCCGGCAGAAATAGACAAAACAGTGGTACTTACAGACGGTCCTACTAGAGTGGATTATTTGATATCTACTAATACTAGATACATGAACTAGATGATATTTTACTGAATGATGTTAAAATTGAATGTAACATTAATTTAATGCAACGAATTTCGTTCAGAAATTGACAAAATATTGTCGGCATTACGAAATTTATATAGGTGTACATACACTCTGAATATCTGCTTAATTAATACAGTGCATAAAGCGAAACACCGCAACGTACAGAACAATACTCAATGAGAATTTTCAATAAAACATCCGTCGAAATATTTATCTCGAATTGGAAGTATTCGTGGAATGATGTTGATTATAATAAATAAAAAACATAAGGTTTAATACTCGAATTGTTGTAGCTGTAATAATAGCCAAGCATTACTTTCGAGGCGCTCGTAGTCAGTTGCACTCACTGATCGGTAAACGATTAACGAGCTTCCGAGTACGTAAAACGTCGGTCCCGACTGTTATCAGCTGTCAGCAGTCGTTAGGCCAAGTCGGAGGCCTTCGGGCGGTTTGAAAACTATGACTAACCTTTCGATATAGAATAGGATTATTTTCTGGAAATGTGGGTGTCCTAGTTACACGTCTGCCTACCCCTTCGGGAATTACAGGCGTGAGTGCGTATATATATTCATAATTATGAACTATGCGCAAACATAAATTCCAAACTTAGCACAATATGGTCAAGATTCAATAAAATTAATCTGAAAATTATCGTCAAATTTTATTAAGTTTCGTCGCTAATACTCAACTTACATTAACTATAACACACAAGACTCTGGGGACTAACAAATGTTACTTTGCTGCAGTCATTTATCTATTTCAGTTGGCTTGCTTTGCGGCAATGGGATTAAACGCGTTCCTTTGTTATGATGAATACTAATACGTCCATTATTTTCTTAAGGTTTACACTAAATATGTATGAAGTAGCTTATTGGATAATGAATGTTTTTGGGTAATTATTTGACGGAGTTTAGGTTGAGGCGACAAAAGGCTCAGCAATTTATATTAAAACTAGGTTTTGCTCGCAGCTCCGCCCGCGGTAACGGCCTTCTATTAAAACGCGCTCACGCCTGTAATCCCCGAAGGGGTAGACAGAGGTATCACCAGTACACCCACATTTCGCCGAGCGTATCTCCGTTCCATGATGTGATAGGGGGCAAGCCCTTCACCATAACTCGTAATAGAAAAACCCAATATCACCTTTACCCAACCCGGGGATCGAAACCGAGACCTCAGCGTCAGCCTCAGTCGTAACGCGTACGCATCACAACTACGCCACTGATAGTTTTTTGAGTTGTTGTGTCTTATTTAGTTTTCAGTATTTTTCGTGTAAGAATCATCAAAATCAGAGCATAAAAATGAAGTTTGAGTCTTTCATTCCCGATTTCACCCCATTAGGGGTGGGATCCAAAAATAATCATCCAAATCGACCAATATTTAGTAGAGTTATGCGACATAAAAAATATAAAAAAATTAACCCTCTTTAGTTTTCTGCGTCGATGAAATATGATAAAAACGTTTTATCATTGTCATCTGGATTTCATAAGACATATTTTTTGTTAAAAAAGACTAATGTGTCAACTGGCAACACAGACATTACACATGACACGCATTAGAAAATGAGACGACACTTTGTTTCCAGTATCGTACGACTAATTTCCACTTGCAACCCAAGAAGGCTGGCAACATTATTACATCGTGGTAATTTAGAGCACGCAGTTAAGTGTTCACATTCGCTTATATCCTTTTACATGACAACTCTGCATATTGTAACCGACATCAAAAAAGAAGTTTCTCAATTTGTCTTTATATACGGTTTTATTTATGTTAACGCATAATTTCGCCAAATTAGAACCTATTTTGATAATCGTTATAGGGTTTTTACGAGGTGGTCCCATGGAGAACGAGGGAAAACTAGAAACATTCATCGGCATTTTGAAGTTTTTAACCGACTAAGCTTCAGTCGCTTGTAGACTGTGTCGGCTTTTTTATCAACATCAAACTCATTTATAATAGTATTATTCTCCAAATGTATATGGTGTAACGTCATTTGAACAGGTTCTTAGTCGCTTAACACACCAAAATTGTTATTCAAGTCACGTGATCGTGTGTCGCCCGATGCCATTTCACTAATGGTGCTAAATGTATGATTGAATCCGGCCACCGCGGGATTTCAGTTCACTTTTGTTAGTTGGGTTTATAACTTTCACTATTTGAAGGTCTTTTGCTTTTATTTTGCGGGATATAGAAGTTAATGGTAACGTTCAAACGATTGGGACAACATTTATTTTTAATTGTCACTTAATAAATACGCACTCACGCCTGTAATCCTCAAAGGGGTATGCAGAGGTGTATCCAGTATACCAGTATACCACATTTCGCCGAGCTGATTTCCGTCTCATGATGTGATAGGGGGCGAAAATATCGGCATACCGGACACAATTCCATACTCCAGGCTGATACTAAGTATTTCGTGATAGAAATACCCAATATCACTTTTACGCGAGCCAGGAATCGAACCAGAGACCTCAGCACACGTACCGCGTACACATTATAACTGCGTCACCGAGGCGATCACTTAATAATTTCGTAGAATTCGATTATTTTTATTCTTCCTAGACATTCTTTAAGTGATGTTAACATTTTGCTCTAGTGCCTTGAGCGTTTCCCAACCTGTTGACTGGAGCCATTCTTATGCAGATCTGCTCTAATTAACATTTATATTCCCTGTTTTTTGATATGACGGACAATAGATGCCCTAAAAAAATTATTATACGGCATTCTAAGAATACATCCATACAACATAATAATTTTATACATTGCATTCTTTAATTGAAAAGGAAAGTCTAAACTTTAATTAATGTCGCGTGACAGCCTGTTCTTTAAATCTATGAAATCCTGGTTTAAATCCCAGGTCAAGCAATCGCAATTTGTGATTGAGTTTTCGATTTGAAAAACCAAACGGATTAAACGCAAAAGGTCCAGTTGCAAAGGTCATGTTTTTTCGCAGAACGTCCAGTTCTCAAAATATAATTTATATTCGCAAAAGATCCCTTTCGTAGAATATCGAACTTTTAACAGATTGATGTTTAGACTTTATGTGGATTGATGACTAGGATGTTTTCTCGGGTTCCTGTTACTGGAATACCTTTTTCAGTCCTGAGAAATTACTGTTAGTATTGAAGTCGGGGACGGGTTCATAAATGAAGTGAAAAAAATACATAACAATAACGAGAACACCAGGAATTTGTGCCCGGTATGTTATGTGAGAAGCCGTCTGGGTACCACCGCTTAGTGTATTTCTGTTAAGCAGCAGTGTGTTGTGTTTCGGTTTGAGGGACATTGAAGCCAGTGAAATTACTGGGCATTATGAGACTTAACAACTTATGTCTGACGAATGCAGTTCAATGCCATGCAGTGTTTTATAATTCAAACTTATGTGTGGTGTTGCTTCTGTTTATGAGCGTGGCGCTTACCATTAGGCGAGTGAACTGCTCGTCCCGACATTCAAGGTCATAAAAAACGTTTAGTAAATAAATTAGGTAAAGTTACTTCATTTCGTATGCAAATTTTCGTTGCGCTTGATCTTTTTACCTTAACGAGTTCTATTTTATCAACGTTTAAATGTAACATTTTATAAGCATTTACTTTGCTCTCAAATGAAACTACCTCGAGTCTGATAACCACACAGCAAGGAACTGTGTTTAACGTTGCTATTCCAGAAATGTTTTCATGTTGTTTCTTGATTTGCATTTATTTAACGTACATTACTAATAACGTACATTTTAACCAAATACGGGTTGTTGCCATTGTCTCACAGAAAACCGACGTGTAATTATAGCTTCCAATTGCGTTTCGTACTGTGAGAGATTTACGGAGGCCCAAATCCCCCTCCCCTTACTAATACTATCCCCCTTCCCAATAATATGTGATCGCCATAATAATAATACTAGCCCTGTATTATACATGTCCCACTGCTAGGCACGAGCCTCCTCTACTGATTGAGAGGGTTTAGGCCGTAGTCCACCACGCTGGCCTAATGCGGATTGGCAGACTTCTCATACCTTGGTGTGTAGGTTTCCTGACGATGTTTCCTTCACCGTTAAAGCAAGTGATAATTAACAATTAATCAACACGTAACTTAGAAAAGTTAGAGGTGTATGCTCTTGGGGCTGGTTTCGAACCTGCGACTTTCGTCTCGACAGTCCATACCAGGTGGGACCTGAGCTATCACTGTTTTTTTTTGTTATGTGATCGCCATAGTGGGCAAATTCTAATACCGGACAATTCATGCGTGATTTTTCAAAACGTAAACTCAAACAAAAATTGTGATCTCCCGACCTGAGAATTGAACTCAGGACCTCCCGTTTCTTAATCTTAGTATACTGCCACTAGACCAATGAGGCGTTTTACTATAATAATCAATCAGTTATAATACCAATTACAACGGTTACTAAAGATCGTACCATCGTGCGATCGTCCTCCCCACAAGGGTTGACGTCAGACAGGCGGCCGATAGTAAAAACTACAAGCCAAATCTTTCTGTAACATGTGTTAAATAGCATATTGCTCCGACCCCACTGCGAGTGGGATAGGGACAGGTGGAAGAAGAAGACCAAATATCGTGCTAAGTCTAGCGTAAAATCCTGTTTCCTATAATATAGTTGAATCTATCAAAGCTAATTACAAATAAAATTTTATGAAGCATTCAAGGGCAAATAGGTTCAAACACCGATCCCTAAGGGTATTTTTTTATACCGGAACGCGTCGGGGCTGTCGTAAATTCGATTAACATTTTTTACTCTAACGCAAATTAAGTTTTCCTCGTAAACGTCTTCCCTACTAATCATTAAATGGGAGCGTTAACTTAGTTCAAGTTTTGTTCGAGATTTATCTTACGACTATAATAAAACGTCAATATTTTAAATCTTCATCATCGATGTTCATTTCCTTTTTTAAAGATAGACAACACGCAATGGGCGTTGGCGACCCACTTGCTCGTTTCCAGCCTCCTACTATAAGAACGTCAAATCACTATTAAAATCACAAAATGATGGACCTTACTGTACAATCGGAATTGTGCCCGGTATGGTGATTGGTTCGCCTCCTATCACATCGTAGGACGGAAGTAAACTCGGCGAAATGTTACATACTCCTGTGCCTACCTCTTCGGAGTTTACAGGTGTGAGAGCGTATGTATGTACTGTACAGTCATTACGTTGTTTTATATCCTGTAACGGTAGTGACCCACTGGATCTGATGTTAAGTCCAGTGCAGTCCAAATATAATGACGACCGTCAAAAAACATTGCGTTCCTTAATGCTCCGCAGAATAACGCTTTCCTGAAGTTACTCGATATCCACTGGTAGATCCCGAAAAATGACTCGCCTGAACTGCCACTATAGCGGGTTTTTTACCATGTGTTATGTGGTCGCTATCCAGTCGTTTACAAAAATGATCAAGTAGCCGAGTCCTGCCAGCAAAAGTTTTATCATTCAAAGTAGTAAAATAACCTTTAAATATTAATGCTTCGCCAACTGTTTGTCTGTGCTTATATTAAACAATATAAATCATTTCACAACGTATTTTGCTGATAGCTGTCTAGGTGATGTCAGAATTGAAACCTTACCAGAAAAGTCCATTAACATTTACTGTCGGAAATTGCTGTTCGTAAACAAACACTGCTTTTCAATGTATTTTCCGTAATTATTTTGAAGGCTATGTTTGGTATTCTATTGGTAGATAGATTTCCATACGCGGCTCCGCTCGCGTTACTTAAAATGTTTACTGCATTCTTTCTTCTCTTAGGCGTTGATCTTGAACATAACCGAAATACATGATTCACAAATTGTATAGTAAAGCATTAAATACCCAGCTTCTCGTTAATTTTACCAAAAATATTATTTCCCATACAACCCTTTCTCCATTTTGAGGAATCTCTTACATCATTAAATCACTGCTCTTTTAAAATTTCAAGTTTCTATCCTTAACGGTTTGAGCAGGACGATGATAAGAGAATTATCTTAAAATGAAAATATCAAGTATAATTCAAAAGTCGTCATGCTTTTTTGAACAATTTTATGAAGCTGTATTATTTTATTTTTTATGAAAGAGGTGGCAACGAAGCAAGTGGGTCACCAGATGGTAAGTGATCATCGCCGCCCATGGACACCGTCAATACCAGGGGCTTTGTCGGTGCGTTGCCGGCCTTTGAGGAAAGACTAGGCTCTTTTCTTGAAGGTTCCTAAGTCGTATCGGTCTGGAAATACCGCATAAGCTGAATAGTAATATAATATTATCATTTATGTAAATACGTAAACTGTAATAAGAATGTGAGATGTCTGTTACCTTCAGAAACGTTTTAGTATAATTACTACACTGACTTCAATTAATGGAAGTAAAGAGCGGTACTGTGCAAATGAACAAACGATTTCTCAAGTTCTCATTTGCTAAAAGTATTAAAGTGATAGAGTTGAATTCGTAGAATAATACGTCGTCGTTATTACTCAGGAGACTGTTTTTTTAAGTCCATGTGCTCTAAACGAGCAACTTTTATGACATTATGAGGTCGGCAATATGCTGCAACATTATATAGCATTTTTTAATTTTTTTATTACCTAGATAGGCAGACGAGCAGACGATCCACCTGATGGTAAGTGGTTACCGCCGCCCATGGACCTCAACAATGCCAGAGCAAAGCCAAGCAGCTGCCTACCGTTGAAAGTATGTAATGTTAACGTGGTTGTTCTAGCAATGTTGTAAGAATATATTATAGATAGATTTTTATTAGAGAAGAGAAATTAAATAGTGAGACGCATTATCTTAAGTGATCGTCACTGCCTAAGAATTTCTATAAAACCAAAAACTATGGATATGTTGCCAATTTTCGAAGAAAGCATGTAAACTCATTATCACTTTTGTGCAATAAAGATAAATAACTTCGTCAGGATGTTCAAACAGTTTAATAGTCTATTCACATTAAATGCAATATTATATTACTGTTCACAATTTATTAGACTTGCTATGATTATTCACAATTTTAATTACACTCGGGCAACGTTACTACGAAAGAGTTCTAAGCAAGACTAAGTTCCCTCAAATAATAATGCGCCCGCTTATACTCGTATACCTTAGCAATCACCTCCACCACATCTCAATCTTATTATCTACCCGCTTTACATAGTTATTCCCTCGACTACCTTCACTAACACCAATAACAGTGCTATTACTAATATGAGGGTAACAAGCAGAAAAGAGGAATTAGCATTACGCGATGATCAGCAGGCCAATTCTCGTAATTTTAAATGTTCAAAATATCATTCCGATCTAGTCTCAGCGTCAAGAAAGTTGCAAATAGCATTCTCTTAAACCAATAATCAACGTCAAATGTGAACATAGATCGTAATGAGATTGAACGTAGAATAAAAGTTGACTGAAGCCAAAACGGTATAATGCTACTGCTAATGCTAGGTGCATTTGACGTTGATTATTGGTTAAGAGAATGCCATTTGCAACTTTCTTGACGCTGAGACTAGATCGGAATGATATTTTGAACATTTAAATTACGAGAATTAGCCTTCAGATCAGATCAGATTTACCGGCAACATTGCCATGTATATCACTCGTTTAGACACCTCTTTATAATTTGACATTGCGTTACTCAATGAGATCTTCGCTTTTAAGATGGTATATGTAAAAATGTAATAAAAATGACTGAGCACGGCCATGCCCTTCCAAATTTCAATACATTGAGTGCTTTTCTTTGTAATTCGGAATCAGAGTTGGTAAAAAGAGACCTTTATGCGCAGATACTTAGAAGCTATACCTAAATAGTATCTCACATATTACCTACTTTTACTTTACTAATATTATAGTCGTTATTTAATAAAATATAACTGGATAATTTCATCTTGATTTTCTTTTGACAGCCTCCATGGCGCAGTAGGCGAGTAGTCGTTGCGAAGCGTGAGGCCGTGGGTTCGATTCCCGCACCTAGAAAAATGATTTTCTGATCCACAAATATTTGTCTCGCGTATGGGTGTTCTGGGACTGCAAGTCCCTCGTAGTTCCTGATACCCAGATACAGGTTTACATAGTGTGGGGTCAGGACTATGTGTGTGACTGTTAGGTGTATTTATTTATTAAGTGATGGTTTTGAAATAGAAAAGCCATGTTTTATTTTAAGTATACCAAATATGTACACGCTACCAAGTAACTTATAAGTAGGCATACTTTTCTAATGATAATAAAACTCTTTCCTTTTAGTATAACATTTAAACGGACAGTCTACGAACCGTAGCAGTGAACTGAATAACTACGGTACTACGTCGTAGCCGAACACTTGTTGGTAGCAAACTTTCTTAATTTGGCAAGCAAGGAAACCTTTGCCTTTAATTAACTTCCAAAGTACCGAAGAACCTCGAAAACATTATATTTAACTATATTGTTAAAACAAATAAGATGTGGTTTCGCTTTGTTCCCTCCGGCTGTGAGCACGGACGACATGAGTAGATCGTTATGAATCTTTTAACTTCGTGAATGCCTACAGAGCAATATTGAATGCTGTTTGCAATACGAACTAATAACGTGAGGTTCAAACTAATATAAATTTACCCTATCCACCAACTTGACACAAACAAATTTAAGACTGAATACGATTCGGCATTGTTTATTTGTTATTTTGATAGAATAAGAAGGGAGGCGCGGCGTTGTCCGGCCGACCGACATTAATATTTCGCTGAGCTACTGGCGGTAGATATGAACTGACGGAGTTGCGGTCTACCTCCATATTTAATGTTTTAAGTGCTTTTTCATGTAGGTACTTACTAAGCTGCTTCCCAAATTGGTAGGTCTATTTTAGTTGATGACTCGTTTTGTAGCGAAACGTTTCGCTGATGGGGTCGTTTTTATAAATGCTATTTGCTTTTTGTTAGTTGTCATTTTATATAGTGTTATTTAATGTTTGATCTTTGATTATTTTACGTTTCCGCTATATGTTTACTAGGTAAGTCCCTGGTATGCAAGAGGCCATCTGAATTGGTACCACCGGTTTGTCTATTTCTGCCGCCAAGCAGCAGTGTGTAAGTTGTGTTCCGATCTGAAAGACGTGAACACAGTGAAATAAAATTACTGGGCATTATGAGACTTAACAGCTTACGTATCGGGGTGACTAGCACAGTGCAATGCCATGCAGTGCTTTGTAATTTAGAGTTCTGTGTGGTATTGCTTCTGTTTATGGGCAGGCGTGGCGAAGCGAGCGACCTGCTCGTTTCGTTACTCAAGCTAATATAAAAAAAACTCAAAATAAGATATTAATAAACTAATAATTACCACGTTACATGCCATTTACTCGTAGAATCTGGCTTTAGTTTTATCCATATCTTTATCATAAACTATTATAAAAGGAGTAAGATAATTAGGTACATTTAACAAAAAAAACAGTCTAGAACTCGCTAATGAACCAAGAATATTCGTAATAAAATCTCCGCAACAGAAAAAGACGTAAGATGTTAAAACGGAGTACATTGCTCCGTATGTACGAAATATATTTATAATAAAGTTGATTGGGCACGTGCAAAGCAAACAAGAGCAATCGCCGTCGCCAGAAACATTGATTTTTTTCTCTCGACCGTGTGGAGTGTTCGTGTAGGTCAAGTACGTGTCGGCCATTTAACGAGCAATTTTATATTACATTATATATCGCGTAATTGCTTATAAGTATGTAGTAGGTACTTTTATTGTAGATATGCACAGGCAAATGCCAAGAAAACTGTAAGTTGTTGGGCTTCTCATCGAAAACCAGCGATGCAGTATTGCTTATGTAGTACTGTAGCATATAGATGAATGAGAGGCCCATTGATGTCGCAATAATTGTGTAGTATTTTTTTGTGTAGTGCATTTATGTATACCTCAATAACTATCTTGTATATTGTGTCAATCACTACACGGTCGATTTTTTGTTGCATCGTAAAATTTCACTCCCATATTTTTTTTGTAACGCACCTAGATAAGTATATTTATCTAAAAAAAAACAATTGACAAAAACAAAAAAAGAGCTTTGCGACTTTACATTCATCACAATGTAGAAACAAATTCTCACTAGAATAAGACAAAAAAGTTCTAATTTAGTTTAGTAACTCCAGTATATGTTCCTAGATGATTACTGAACATCTCATCTTCACTTTTATTTTTCTTTTATTGGACGAACCGTTTCAGTTCCTTGCCCTTTTTATGAGAATGAAAACATTTCACATCATGTTATTTTATATGAATAAGTATTTTTATTGTTATGAATAGTATTATTTTTTTATAAACGCTATTTTATTTCGATATTAGAATTTTCTAGAGACGACCAGTTCTAAAATAATAAAGTGGTGCTTGATATTATTAGATCCAACAGGGGTGAACGAAACGATGAAGTGAAACTGAAGTTAGATTTTCTAATAAACGTAATTATAAAATGATTTATGAATACGTCTGAAGTTTATAATAGAAAAATTAAATAATAATATGATTCAATGAAATATATCTAGATATTTTTATTTCATTAAACATAGATACACTAGCACCCGCTTTCCCTCACTCTTAGCCACTGACCGGTACCAGATAAATTATATATCACTACCTACTTAATCTTTTATAATAACTGTTGCCACCTTGATTATCCCATTATGTTAAAGACCAAACCTGCCGTCTCGACCGAGTTTTACCACAGTCTCACAAAAAACCGACATTAAGAGGCATCTTGCTGCTGCATTTCGTACGGTGATGAGATATCCGGAGGCCTAAATCCCCTCCCCTTCCCTTTAAGGTCGGAAACGCGCCCATGATACTTCTGCTAATATGGGTGTAGGTCACCCACTTGCACGTTTGCCGGTCTATGCGAAATTAACCTTAGCTAACACGCCCTTCCAAGTAAAAAGTAACATAACTCCATAATTACTTGTACAAATCAATAAAAGTTTAAGAATTACTAAACCTACGCCGCGCCGTCTGTCTGTCTGCCTGCTTGTCTGTGTCTGTCCACCTGATTGCCTTTACACTCGTCAATCTGTCCTAACGTTCAAGGATTTTGACAGGTGACCCACTTACTCGTTTGCCCGGCTATGCTATAAAAAGCCATGGTGCGCGAGTCCAACTCGTACTTGTTTTTTTAACAACAATAGCGAGATCTTATAACTAACAGAAACATTTTCAATTTATCGTGGCTGCCATTCGGCGTACCATTGAGTTACTAGTCACATAGTATTAAAGGAGACAGGTGACATGCCAGCCTCACTCCAACCGGATACGGTTCACACGAGAAACATTTATTCGGTAAAGTAATTTCACTTCTCTAAGATGTAACATTTATAGATAAATGTCTTGTCGTTTTTCCTCAATGTTAAACGCTTCAAGATTGAGGTGTATTACATTACAATGTATTTTTTATTAGCCTGAATGACTAGACGAGCAGGTCACTCGCTCATGGTTAGCGCCACGCCTGCCCATAAATAGTGCCCATTTAAAACTGTTGTTTCGCGAGTTTTATAAAAAAGTCATCAAGATGTTATCCTTGCCACATGAATTACATGACAATCTAGATTTACATTGTTTTGTGTCATTAGTAGAGGCAGCCTCCGTGGCGCAACGGGCAAGTAGCCGGCTGTGAAACGAGATGCCGTGGGTTCGATTCCCGCACCGAGACAATATATTCGAGTGGGATAAGGGCAGGTGGAAGAAGAGTAGTAGAAAACAATATAGCACAGTAGAATTAGATATAGAAAATTCACTTCTCTCGAATTTTTTATTTTTTTTTGATTATTGTGTGGAGTTGGTTAACAGTGGAGGAAACAGGGCGAAACCCGACCAGATCATGTGGTTGGTGGGCATCAAGCTGTGAGCCTATACGAGTTCTAATTATTTTCATAATACCTGCTTGGCTTCTTTTTTGTATAATAAAATAATGTTTGAGTGGCACATTTTACTAGTGTATAGGATCGTGTTAAATCCCTCTCTAGAGCTTAATCGGGGTCCATCAACACCGTCACCACTACCTCGTATTGTTTATGACTTTTGAAGCAAGTCCGATTTTATCGTATTTCCTAGAAGGAAATTTATTATTAAATGTCGGTCCATACTAACATAAAAATATATTTCTTATATTTTTATATTGCACTGTAAAATAAATTACTCTTGAGTATGCCATAAACAAGAAAAATCTCGTTTCACATGGCAATATTAGGTAGTTTTACAAAATGTAATAAGTTTGATGCATTCGGTATTATTGATTTATGCATTTAAAGTTCACGACACGACCTCAGAAAATCGAGAATCATTAGTCTTTTATGGATTGTATATTCTACTGATTTTTTATTAGAAGTTTTGATTGATTTTATATATTATAATTCTTGATAAATTGTTGTGTACAATCAATCACTACATTTAATGCACTGATTTTTCTAATTTCTAATATATATTTTGTACGTTAAAGACTACAATACAATACAATCAAATATATAGTGTGTGTAACGTTGCACAGGCTTCCCTCCCTTTGTCAGATTTGGTCCATTGTTCACTCTAGTCCAGTACGGTATTGTATCGTGTAACCTTTTGTTAATTAAAATTGTCTATTCTCCCCATTGATAAAACTATCGAATACTACCCGAGGGATAATGAACAACTAACAGCAATAAAACAATCAATTAATGATAGTTATTAGTGATAAAGCACCGTCAGGTAAAAAAGAAAATTCCCTGTGGAGGTCGAAGTTACCGTTGTATATTGCTCAAGCCTTCTCGTAGAGCTTTCGTATTTTTATTGCTAAACATCAGTTCTTGTTGGAGCGAGTTTTATTTTTGCAGCGTATTGGCATAAGCAATAAATTGCATGTCCTTTACGAGCTGTTTCTTTGATCATCAGACGTTAACGCGAAAACACAGACAGCTAATTAAGCGTTGCTTAATTAAATGCTGCAAATAGAACCTTTTTTATTTCAAGGTGAAATTTCTCAGATAAGTGGAGCCACGGATAATATCGTTTCAAGCTTGAATAAGCCAGCTCGAAAGAGGTAGTACTACTCAGAAAGCTAACTTGAAGTGACAAATTGCTATTGCGTTTTGTTGGCTGAGTGAAATTTTCAGAGGCCTAAATCACCGCCTCTTCCTAATTCCCACTTTCTTTGAGGTCAGCAACGAAAAATATTTTTTCTTATATTATGGGTTTACGAGCGGTGGAGTCTACTTACCATCAGGTGACTAATTTAATCGTTTATCGTAGTACGACATAAAAAGACTATCACTTTTTTAGATATTATTTCATTAGGCTTTAGTCCACCGTGCTGGTCTAATACGAGCCAGTTTTCATTAGATAAAAGTTTTTTTTATAAAGATATTCAGTATATTTTCAGGTAAAGAGACAACTTACACATACATCCGCACTTACGCCTGTAATCCCCGAAGGAGTAGGCAGAGATGTAACTAGTACATCCATATTTCACCGCGCTTATTTCCGTCCCATGATGTGATAGGAGGCGAGCCTATCGCCATACCAGCCACAATTCCAGACACCGGGCTAATACTAAGCATTTCGTGATATAAAAACTCAATATTACTTTTACCTAACCCGGGGATCGAACCCGAGACCTCAGCATAGCAGTCGTAACGCTTACATTACAACTGCGCCACCGAGGCAGTAAACAAATAGCCAACTTTGTTGAATAATATAGATAATTATAATAAATAATAGCCTGTACAGATACTTGTTTGTTATTCATCTACGTAGATTAATATGGAAGTTTGACTGTGAGTAGTTTAAAGGGGGTTGAGTAGACGATTATATGAAAAGCTTTCGCTTTGAAAACATAGATTAATTGCGATGCTTACGATAACGTTTAATAAAGACCATAAATACAGCAATATTATATGTTTTGGATCCTTTAGTAGTTTTACTAATTCATATTTCAGCGAACATCTAGAACATTTTCAGGGTGAAGTTCAGACATTCATGTTTCTGTTAGTAAAATAAACCGAATAAAAGCTAAAACTAAAATTAACAAATTGTGTGTCATTGATATTGCAGCTTTCTTGGTCAATAATTTAAAAACACTGTGTGTGATTCCGAATGTCAAAATGTTCTCCCATAGATGCACCTAGTGTAGGAAACAAAATGCGCGGATGTGGCGGCATTGACGCTGCGCCATTGACGTTTAGCATAACTATCATAAATCTGCCTACGAGTATAGACAAAACAACATTTTACAAGGTGGTAGGTCCCTCGTATGGTAAGAAGCCGTCTGGGTTGGTACCACCGCTTTGTCTATTTCTGCCGCTAAGCAGCAGTGTGTAAGCACTGTTGTGTTCTGGTTTGAAGGACATTGAAGCCAGTGAAATAACTGGGCATTATGAGTCTTAACACCTTATGTCTCGGGGTGACGAGCGCAGTCTAGTGTCATGCAGTGCTTTGTTATTTAAAGTTCTGTGTGGTGTTGCTTCTGTTTATGATCAGGCGTGACGTTTAACATCAGTGAGCGACCTGCTCGTCTCGTCATTCAAGCAAATAAAAAAATAAAACAGAAAAAAAACAAAACCAAATACAAAAATATAATCTAATAATGTTGTTCGCGATTCTTGCCGAAACATACAAAAAAAATGTCATAAAGCTAATTCACGAGGTTTTCACTGCTCACTCATCATATACGGAATTCTAAATAGACTATTAGTAAAGTAACTCTGTAACACAAAACTAATTAATACAATACGAACATGCCAAAAACATTAATTTTAATATAATGCTATTAAATTACATTTTGAATAACAAATTGAAAACCCTATCAAGGATCGGAACATGCCCTTCGGGAGTATTTAAGTAGATCGCTATTCAATTTCCTCGTGAGATGGGGAGAACGGGCCTAAACCATACACTTAATGTACCAAAATAAAGCTTTATGTGCAAGTGAGGTATTTATAGCCCGTGAAGTATTTTTTATAGCATAGGCTAGTAAACATGCAAGTGAGTCACCTAATGGTAAGTGATCTCCACCGCCCATGTACGCCTACAATACTAGAATAATCATAGGCGCATTGCTGACCTTAAGGAAAAGGGATAATTAAGAGATTGGGAAAGGGAGGGGGATGTGGGCCGCCGGATAATTAACCCACCGTAGGAAACGCAGCAGCAAGCTGCTACTTTAGGTTAGTTTTCTGTGAGACAGTGGTAACGACCTGGTCAAGCCGGCTCATTCGTGGTGTAGACACACACAACTGTGTAAAGCAGGGCTCTAAAAGTGTGTTAAAATAATAAGAAAGTAAACGATTAGACTCAAGTCGACCGAAATTTATGTTACTCCAAAGTAACTACTCCTAGAATATTTACTTGCTTTCTAAAGTATAAATCACTCATCATTCATCGTCGTCAGTAAACACTGTTGTGTTTTTCAAAGACAATGAAGTCAGTGCAATTATACTGAACATTATGAGACTTAACTTAACTTATGTCTCAGGTGACGAACGCAATCCAGTGCCATGCAGTGCTTTGTAATTCATAGTTCTGTGTGGTGTTATGGGTAGACGTGGCGCTTACCGTTTGTCTCGTCTTTCGTCACTCTAGCTAATAAAAATTAAGGTAAGGCGGCACTTCATTACATTATGTTTCGGTTGAGATGATCCAAAGATATTACAATGAAATATACCCCCGTCTCTACATTCAACAAAAAAACGACGTGGTCTCGTCACCGCTGAGGGTCTCATTTACTTGATGTATATTGATCCCAGATGGACCTTTTGTATTCAAAGAGCCGCTGGCCGTTTTTTTTTTTTGCGTTAAAATGAAGATATTGGGAAAACTCCTCTATAGGGATTTCGGGGTTGTTCGGGGTTGTTCGGGAATGTAAGAACGTATTATTTATCGACGAATAATTTCTTCAACAATAAACTCCATTTTCCTTGTGATTCTTTAATGATGATATTAGATGTCTTTCAAGGATCTAGGGTTAACTAATACTCTTGAGACTAAATGAGGCTCCTGTGACTTTCAATGAACTGGAATTTAGATAGTTGGCAATTTTCTTATATAATAATATACAAATACGCACTCACGCCTGCAATCCCCGAAGAGCTGTGCAAAGGTGTAACTAAACACCCACGTTTCACCGTGCTTATTTCCGTCCCATGATGTGATAGGGGGCGAGCCTATTGCCATACCGGGCACAAATCCAGACTTCGGGGTGATAGTGAGCATTTCGTGATAGAAAACCCAATATCACTCTACCCGGCCCGTGGTTCGAACCCGAGACCTTAGCACATCAGTCGTACCGCATACTCATTACAACTGCGCCACTGAGGCAGTATGTAACAATTAACGATAAAATAAAGAATACAGATGTCGTATGTTCGACATTGCTACTATACTAAAACTATATTAAATTAATAAAAGAATCAGTTCAATACAGAGTTCCAAAAAATACAAATCTGGGGTCGCAATGCTCAGATTATTGGTTATGAGGGTACCTTAGCTCACAATGTCGAATACACTACATCGCCGCCAAGAAATGTTTTTATTTAGCGTTATTCATAATGTAAAAAGACCTATGAAAGAGTTTCTTGCCGGTTCTTGTCTTTTGGAAACGGCTTCCCAATGTAGTGGTAGTTTCAAAAGGAGTTCACGATGAAGTAAAAAATATGCTGTTTATTGTTGTTATGTCATCCACACTCCTCTACACACTACACACACTCAGAACTACAATAAATTTCATGATTTTCAATTGAAAAGTTCCATATCAATTAACGGAATTTATCATAATTAATCAATAATGCAGATTTCATAAATCTTTAATTGTACATAAATAGATAGCTTCTGCTAAGACGCTACCAAATTCTTAAATTACAGCTCTTAAATCTTCACAATCCATGAAGTCAGACAAATTTATCTGCCTTTGCCAAATCATTGTTGATTCTCATCAATGAGCTCCCCTAATTCGTTTAGTCGGCAAAACCGTCGAACTCCGTAAAAATAAAGTTAAAAAACGTGCCGCACGAGGATTGTAACTTATTTATGGGTAGTTGGGTACGCTTCATAAATTTTAACTTTGTTGCCGTAAAATTGCGGAGAAATTGACATCACACGTCGATTTTATTTAACAGTTTTACCTATTCGATTCAGTATCACGACGTGCGCGTGCAGCTCAATATTGTAAATAATAAAACTGACAAGAATAATTTTATTTCAATATGCTATCGTGTACACTCTTCTGATTAACGGAAGTGGCAATGGCGAAACTCGGTTCCCGTTGAGGGTTGTGGGAGTCAGACGGTGGGTCGCCCTACATTATGCTAAATACCGTCAAATCATGATGGTAAGGTGGACCCTGGCATTAGGGCGGGATGACACCAAGTAGAAAACAAACGTCTCCCAATAAGCTGTGTGGTTTCGACACATGTTACATGTTTAGTATATAGTTTATTACTATAAGTAAGCTAGAAATGATAACTAAAACTCAACCCGATTGTTCATTTAAATATAAATTATAATCGAGCTCAACATATCATGCTTCACGACTAATAGAGTACAATTACATCGATAAACAGACATGTAACAATTCTCATATACACATAATATATCAAACTATAATGTTCTTGAATCACGTTTATAGTTAAGCCAAAAAAAAAAGATTAAACAAATTACATTAAAACGATGTACACTTTAAAACAGAAAGATTAAACAAGCAAATATACGAAAAACCCCACTCTCCTCTTAAGTGTTTCATCAAAGAGATGAAACTATAATACTAATTACATTGCTATTTAAACATGCCGAGTACCTTTGTTCTCCATTGTACAGTTATTAGTGTGGCTCATCTGACGTAAATCATTTGCAAACACTTTCTTGGTTTACGTAAAACATATTTTCTACAGTTGTAATACAAAGAAAACGAGATATTCATGTAATTTGCCGGTACAGTTTTAACGGTTTCTCTTAGTAGGGTTTTGTGCAAGATTGTTTTTTACGTTAAGTTTCAAAACTCCGAGATAATAGGCTATTTTTGTTTACACTAATGTTTTAAAGAGCGGAGGAGATTTCGTCGAGATTTGTATATTCGAAAATTTGCATGTGTATTATTGCCAAATGTCTTTCGTTTAAAGAAGGCATTAGACATTATGGTTATTTCACGTGAAGATCTTATATATTCTTTAAAAACAAAGATTGTTTATTAAAAATCATGAGACACGTGTTTCACATTTGTATAAAATTCCTAATAAATATGACCCCCCATATTATGTACCTATTATTAATGTTTGGATGTTTGTAGATCAATCACCTTAACGGCTAAATGGATTTTGATAAAATTTGACATACAGGTAAACCAAGATATGCCTTAGAACCTAGGCAACTTCTATCTCAGATAAAGACATTTTCGCGGTTGTAGCCGCGGGTAACTGCTAGTTAGAAATATGATGTTCGTTTATACAACGTGTTACAGAAAGGTGTGGTTAAATTTAAGCACCGTAATAACCTGAACGATATACCTATTTCACCCCCTGAAGCAGCGATAGCTCAGTGGAGAGGGGTACGGACTGTCGCGACGAAAGTCACAGGTTTGAAACCAGTCCCAAGAGCAAACACCTTTGACTTTTCTAAGTTATGTGTGTATTCATTGTTAATCAACGCTTGCGTAACGAAAAAGGAAATATCGTGAGGAAATCTGCCTACCCACTCGTCCATTGTAGCCGCGAAAATTAATTTTTAAGCGCAGCCTTTCCCTTTTGACGACCCCTGACGTCATACCTTGCGGTACGCTCACAAATGTAAATGTAACCACACATAGTCCCGCATCTGTGGAACTATTAGGGTGTGGACCTAATGCTGAATTACAATATTTAACTGTCGTAAGAAATTATACACCAGTCTAGAATATATGGTACTTGCAGCTGTAACATAATCGAATAGTGAGTGGGAATTACTAAAAGATTGTTTAATCCCCTTATCTTGTTAAACAGGTGATTTGGTAAAAGGCATATTTCGCTATTAGGTGAAACCGGTGTAAGATATATAAAAATACATTTAGCCATAAAAGGAATATTTTTACTTTGCAGTGAAGAGTTTTTGATTTTCAACTTATTATTAATAAAATACACCAAATGGGACTTACGGCCTCTTATTTTTCAGCCGGCTACTCACGCGATGCGCTACGGCGGTTATCTTATGAATGTTTTTAACATAGAAATTATTATATACTTTTAAATTATTATTATATGAATACTTACTTTTATTGTTTATAGATTTTTATTCATGCTTGAATAAAATATCTTCGTTCGTAGTTTCAAATTCTTAATTATCACAATTTGTGACAATTAAATTAATTAAAATTGAATTTAGAGTGCCGCTCCCAAAGCAACCACGTGCATGTGCCCTAATAATTGTAAGGTATGTTTTCACGCTCCGTTAGTTAATATCATTTGGCTCAGGTAAAAGGATGTGAATGGAGTTTGAACAACGAAGTTTTGGTTTCTTTGATGTGGCCTGTGAGAATATACACTGCGTGTTTGCATAAATTAATAAATAATTGCTAATGGCTCGTAATTATCTTGCTAATTGGAATTTTGATTTTATCTTGTGAAGTTCTACTTATATATTTGTTCTAAGTCTGGGTGATGTGAAACTGAAAGTCTCCAGGTCCTGAAACCCACGACACAAAACAATCGTCTCTTACTGTGATCATTTTGGACTCAATTTCAACTCGGTGGTTCGACGAACGGCATGTAAACCAAGAGGTATAGTAGCATTGAGTTGTAGAGCCACGCTGTAGACACTTATGTCTACAGCATGAGAGGGCCGGTTCGGCTGGATCGTTACCAATGTCTCACAGAAAACCGACGTAAAGTAGCAGCTTGCTGCTGTGCTTCGTACGGTGAGTGAGATATCGGAGGCCCAAATCCCCCTTCCCAATCCCTTAATTATCGCTTTCCTTTAAGGTCGGCAACGCGCCCATGATTCTTTTGGTATTGTGGACGTACATGAGCAGTGGAGATCACTTACCATCAGGTGACCCTTCCGCTCGTTTCCGATCTGTGCCATAAAAAAAAGGCAAAAGGCAGTGGACCCAAAAGAGCTGTAAATGATGATTTCTGTGAGACAATGATACCACCCTAGTGGGTTAGGTCAGTTGATGGTAAAAACAAACCTGGCCCTAACGAAGCTCTTATCACTTAATTATGTTATGTTGCTTTGAACAATATTTACTGGAACGATATTAGGGAAATTGATTTCGACGTAGAGCAAAGCTTTGCAAATGTAATTAAATTTGTGTTTTCATGCACGATGCTGCATTTACGTCATGTCATTAGAACAAAGGATTCCAATATAGTGTAATTTGAGTCTACACTAACATGAAATTCTATTGTCTTTGGAATGTGTGACATGAAGTTCATTCAAGGGTATCTTATTTCTATCGGAACGTACTATAATTTCTACTAAGTCTACGTATATACATTAAGAATTATTTAGTTAAAGGTTTAATGATTAAGGTGTAAAGTTGTTTAAGGATTGGGATTTGATGGTACAAAAGTGGTATTTTAACCGACAAAAAAACGGGGGGGTTCTCAAATCGACGGGTATATTTGTTTTATTTTGTATGTTTAGCCACGCATTGATTTGGATGATTCATTTTTCATTCGAAACAATAGCTCAAAGTCCATTTAAACTTTAAGTGGAAATTCCATCCCTATGGAATAAAACTGGTTTATACGGATTTTATCGCGGTTTAATTTTTATTTTAGTATACCTAAACTATTTTATTTCAATGTGTAATATTCGCGTAAACCTAAGAAATCTCCATCCCTATGGGGTTGAAATCGGGGATAAAGGAATAAAATAACGCCATTTATGCATCGGTTCTGAAGATTATTTTACTAAAATACAGTAAAGTTAAAACATTAAAAAAATAAACTCATAAACACTGAAAATAATAGTAATCATAATGTTTGCTTAAGTTTACGCGAAAACATTGAAATAAAACTAATTTAGACAAATTTTGTTGCGGTTTGGTTTTTACTTTTAATCCCGACGCGACGTTTCGAAAGCTTTTCAGCCTGCATGGTCACGGGGCACACTAAAAGTAAAAAATAAACCGCGATAAAATCCGTCTAAATTGTTTAATTTCATTCATACATGATACCTACGAACGCGTCTGTAATCCCTTAAGTACACCCACATTTCGACAAGCTTACCTCCGTCCCATGATGTGATAGGGGACGAGTTTATATCCATACCGGGCACAATTCCAGACTATGGGTTGAACCTAAGCATTTTGTGATAGGAGAATCAATATCACTTTTACCCGACTCGAGAATCGAACCTGAGACCACAGCACATCAGTCGTGCAGCATACACATTACAACTGCACCACCAAGAAAGTTTTATTTGAATGTAAAAATTGCATCGATGCTTTTTACCAATAAATTAAATCTTATCATAGTCTTATTAGCTTTAGTGACGAAACGAGCAGGTCGCTCGCCTGATGTTAAGCGTCACGCCTGCTCACAAACAGAAGCAACACCACCCAGAACTTTGAATTATATCTACATGGCATTGAACTGCGCTCGCCACCCTGAGACATAATACGTTAAGTCTCATAATGCTCAGTAATTTCACTGGCTTCAATGTTCTTCAAACCGGAACACAACAGTGCTACTTGGCAGCAGAATTAGAAAAAGCAGTAGTAGGTAATAACCCAGACGGCCTCTCGCATACGAGGGACCTACCAACTTGTAATTGCAATAGCATCGACTCAATTTTTTTATTTTTAAGTACTTTTAAGGTTATGTTCAAGTACTTCGTAGAACAACGTTGTAAACAGTTTTGTTTAGACTAGAGGATGAATGGTGAGACCGGTAGTACAAAAGTGGTCTACAGTCTCATAGATAACCGACGTGTATACGAGACTATCCCGCCCACACACCCACCACTGTATCTTCTGTAAGCCAGGATGGACAGTGGCACGCATATTTCGACACCGAGCAATGAAGCTCGGCGAGTCTCTGGGAATGCAAAACTGTCTTTATCCCGCAACGAAATTAATCAAATAGAAAAATAGGGAGGAGTTGGAAATAATAGTTGTCCACTTCCCTCTATAGCAAACCAAAGGACAAAATAATGAAACAAGGAGGTCTTCGAGGTCCACAGGCAGAAGGACATTTACAACTGGAGAAGCCAGATGTAAAGCACCACGGATGTCATTAAGTGGATCCTATCACGTGAGCTGTTAAACTTGATTCCAAAAATAGGTGTGGCAAAATAGGTATTACTGGAACCGATGTGTAGTGGCAGCTTGCTTGTGTTTCGTACGGTGGGTGGGGCAATGCGACCCGCCTCTTACCATTAGGTGACCCACTTGCTCCTTTGCTGGCCTCTCCTCCTTCCATCTGCTCTTATCCCACTCGCAGTGGGATTGCGCAACATGCTTTTTAACACATGGTAAAACAAGATTTGGCTTGTAGTTTTTACGACCAGTCGCCTGCCTGACGTCAACCCCTCTGGGTACTTGCCGGCTTCGTCGATAAAAAAAAACTTTTTTTTTTATACGTTATAGGCTCGCGTTTGGCCACTATCACGCCTAATGGTAAGCGATAATGTGGCCTAAGATGAAGCACGCTTGACTAGCAAAAAACATTTCACTGAATCTGACAATTTTTGATATCCACTTCCATTTTGTTAAATCGAAGCAATATTAGTTTCTAAACCGAACTTGAATTTCAAGTATTATGTTACAATGAAACTGTAGTAGCCTGATTGGCAACCTGCGGCTTGTTCCAATAGAAATAGATAGCTGCATTTTATGAAGCCTGGTAAAATTATCTTTATGGACCAGAGCAGAATTCGAATTACATTTGCGCTCAATTTAAGCATAACGTTTGTGTTCTAAAGTTTCAGTTTATACTAGGTGGTGGTTCCCTAATATGACAGATCGTCTGGAAAGGTACCACTGCTTAGTCCGTTTTTGCTGCCAAGTATCAGTATGTGGGCACTGTTGCGTCCGGTTTAAAAGTTATTGAAATCAGTGAAATTATGTGATGTCAAGAGATTTTACATCTTATATCTCGGGATGATAAGCTCGGCGCAGTGCAATTCAATACTTTGTAATCCAAATCATGTTTGGTGTTGCTGCTGTTTATGGGGATGTGTGGCGCCTAACATCAAGCGAGCGATCTGTTCATCTTCATCCAGGTGTATAAAAAAACACAACATATCATGTACTTTAGGCTCACGCTTATATCCCTGGTGATGTAATATACATATTAATCTTCCGGAAGAAATTTTCTCAATAATAGTGAAAACCGCATTAAAATCTGTTTTGTGGTTTAGGGGTAGTTAGCAGATAAACAGACAGACGCGGAAAGTGACTTTGTTGTATATTATGTATACATATAGTATAGTAATAATAGTATGCCAATAGTTTAATGTAGTAATCGATTTTCACAGAATATCCGTATGGTAGTGGATCAACAGAGAAAAACAGACCGTATGAAGTATACTTCCAATCCTTGGCTTAGCGTATATCGAGCTTAAAACTAAGCTCTCTATTGAATACAAATAACATTTTATTCCAAGCTTAAGTAAAAGAAATATTACGTAAAGTGAGGGTGCAAATCGTAATACATATATTAAAGGTAACATTTATCGTTTGACAAAAACGTATTTGCAATGGCTCAGCGGATTACCTCGCACGGTAAACACTTCAATATTTTCCCAAATGGATCTGATTTAAGAATGAGACTTCACGCTAAAGGAAACTTTACTAGATACCACATTAATAAATAAGTGATTATAATGCTTTCATGAATATTTAAATTGCGGTTGTATATATGGTGTTGTAACAAAAGCGACTTAGCTAATACTATTTTTTTTTATGCTATATTAGTGGCTAGAAATAGCATTTAGAGGACTTCTAGCCTTTATCGCTGAACTGACCAAAATGTTTGCTAGTTATTCACGTTTATTAAAGGAGAGTATTGTGTTCGTTCATAATGAATAGTGATTTGATTGATCTTAATAAACGAATGATTAAAATTTATGTGAAATTTTAGGATATCTCGATTTTGGAAAGATCCGGTACATAAATACTCACTGTAAGCTATGTAATGACCCTTCAATATGACCACACCTTTCTGTAACACGTTATATAAAAACAAACTAAATAAATTACCTTTTTTATGACGTCACATAACTACTCTATCAACTATATGATTGTATTCGTCCACTACGCAATGAAAGATCCGAAAGCTAAGTTATATATACAGACGAATTGAGGACATCCTCCGTTTTTTCGTCAGTTAAATAGCATTGAGACTTAAAGCGCAAGTAAAAAATATTAAAATCTCCTGAAGGGAAAGGTGTTTTCGGAAATGAGTAAATAAATCAAAATATTTCAAGAAAACTCTTTAAGTGTTCTGTATGTGTAAACCATAAATTCACACATCCAAACACAGATAAAATATATCTATTTTTCAGATACTATGAAATAAACATCTTCGATCAGTTTTCTGACAGACGAGCTATATACAGCGTACCAATAATTACCAATTATGTAGAGGTTTATACCTAGTCGTGTGTAAATCATTCTTAAGATTTCGGTAACATTTGCTTGGCAGTATTTGATTTTCTATTGCTTCGCGACACTAAACCAATAAAATTTCATTTTATTCGGCCCGTATCCCTAATGGAGTTCGGTAAAGAGTTTCTAAATCATATTTTCAGGATGACTCGCTAATAAATTTCATGTATGATGTGATTTCTTTGAGCTTCTCAGGAATATAGTTCGGAATAAAGAATTAAATGGCTTATGTGTATACTGTTTCAATTTGCTGTATATATTATGGGTGACCTAAGTAAATTTGATCGATGCTAGTTGAGGGATCATTTCACCAATATTAGAATTAAAAAAATATATATTTTTTATAGCATAGGCCGGAAAACGAGCAAGTGAGTTATCGGATGGTAAGTGATCTCTACCGCCGCCCACAATACCAAAAGAATCATGGACGCGTTGCCGATCTGTTAGGAAAGGGATAAATAAGGGATTGAGAAGGGGATTTGGCCTCCGGATATCTTACTCACCGTTTAAAATGCAGCAGCGAGCTGCTTCTTTGCGTCGGTTTTCTGTGAGATAGTGGTACATAACAACCCGGTCGAGCCAGCCCATTTAAGCTGTCACAAAACTATCTACATCGTAACAGGGTATTCACTTTTTATTGGTTAGTTGCGAGTGTCTAAGAAAATAGAGTTAGGTACATTGAAATAATAATGATGCGATATAGTAGTGTCAGGGTGGATAAATCGTATAAAAGAGAGCGTATAATTGGAGCCCATTTTGCCCACAGTCAATCAGTAAGCCTCCAGTTTACTATGATCAGTGCTCAGTCGACAGTCTAAGAGTTCAATACGCGGTAGCTCTGCTAGTTTACTATTCGGTCTTAGTTATATATAATTCATGATTCATAACGAGAGTTTTTTTTTGTTTGTTTTTTTACGAGAGTAATCTCCAGTATATTCTGATATGGGGTTGTGGTCTGTAAAGCAGTCATATTGTAAAAGTGACCATCAAACTATGAGTTGAAGTGATTAGATTTTTATTTTAAAAATAATACTCTTTTCACGTAAATCGTTACCATATATTTATATCGTATGTATTTATTTATAAACTCAAATTGTAATCATTTATTGTAACTAGCATTTGCTTACAGCTCCGCTTGCTTGAACAGCCGGGATAAAAATTGCGTTTGTCCTAATTTAGATCATGATCTACCTGTGTGCCAAATTTCATCCAATACCATTCTAACAAACATTCAAATTCACAAATATCATAGTAGGTAGTAGGATTAGGCCGCGAGGAGCACTTTTACATGTAATATGATTACGATCAAACATTAGGTATTTTTTAAAGAAAATCTTATTCAAGTTGATAATAAATCGTTAGCAAGATATTCACACTCAGAATTTTTTCGCACGTAGTTATGGTTCAACTCGGAGGTAAGTGCTTGTTTTCTGTTTTTGCACAACCCTCGTGAACTTAAGTTCCTGAAATCGTTTCTGCTTCAAACTTTAGCATGGATGTCGAGTTTTGAACAATTCGAAAATTCTCCGAACTCTCATCTGTTTGAATTTTTGCTGGATTACTTGATTTAGTGATGAGAAATTCTTTTGTATGTCGATATTCGTGATGCTCAGAAATAAAACTAAATAGCAGCGTACATAATACCAAATCCATATCCATCCATCATGATGGGTAGGCGGACCCTGAAATTGGGCCGGGATAGCGCCAGGCAGAATGAAAGATAGCAAAAGCCGGTAAAGGAAGTGGTGGTTATGATGGTAAATGATGTCCACCGTCCATTCACACCTACAATACTAGAATAATAGTGAGTTCATTGGCGAACTTAAAGAAAAGTAATAAGAGTTAAGGAAGGCGGAGGGGGATTAGGGCCTATGGAAATATTTTATTTATTAATACTTTATTGTAACGAAAGAAACATAGAACTAAAAGGTAGAATCGGCGGTCTCTTCGCGATCACTTCCAGACAACCTTTAGATGGACTGAATTAAAAATAAAGAAAAAGTTATAGGTGGTCACGATAAGGAAATTAGCAAACGATGTAAAGCAAAATAAATAAGCTTATTCATTAACCACACATAGACTATATAATAAAGTAGAATACATGCACATATATTGGAATAACGATAAGTACGAAACATAATAGCAAGCACTTCACGTTGATTTTCTGCGAGACAGTGGCAGTACCCTAGTCGAGCAGACCCATTCACGCTGTAGCCAAAACTTCTTACATTCAAAACATAAATAAACATCTTTCAAACACAATAGCCCTGCCCAATTAGAACTCTAGCAAAATCTAGCTTTATTAAAACCACTTGCTATAATATCCATTAATCAAAATACCCTAATTGAAATTTAGGCTTACAATGAACATTAGGAGACTAAGGCTCCGCTGACCGCTTCCAAAGAAAATGTAAATTAATTTTCACGACCATTCAATTCGGCCCCTTGAAAATGTAAAGGATGGAATTGTGCTCAAAGTTTTGGGTTGAATCCCATTGTGGACTTTCAGGCTTTCACCCGAGCATTTATTAATATTAATTCTTACCTATTTACAACCCACTTAAGGTAGAGCCGGGTCTAGTTGGTACAGGATGCTTAAATTTTAGGTGTATAATTGTTTCGCTGGAAAATTACGGAATACCGATTTAATATCTGCATTTATCTACCTAATAGTTTGAATTTTGCAATATGAAGAGTAGACAGAATATCATGCCACGGCCCTGTCTAATTCAGCCGCGAAGCGCAGTGTGCAAATACCACTATGTTCTATTTTGAAGGATAGTATAGTCAGTGAAAATTACTTGGAATTATGAGACTTAATTTCTTATGTATCAAGGTGACGAGCTCAGTACAGTGCCATGCAGTTATTTGTAATCAAAGTTCTGAATAGCGTAACTACGGTTCGTGGTTTTTATCACCAGGCGAAGGACCTATTCGTTACGTCACTCGGCTACATACATGCTTGAACGTCGAATTTTAATTATAAATGTAATTTAAGTTAAAAGTTCTTAATTTAACATTAAAACCAACCCCAACGCATTCAATGATCTTCATTAAGCAAACGATTTCCCGTTAAAACATTTTTACAATTCAAATTCAAACACTGAAATACAAAAACCCGCGTTTAAACAAACTAAGCAAGTTTACACCGTCGAAGTATAATGTTGACTTTCGTTTTAATTCAATAAGCATTTACTGATCGAAGGTTCTGACAATGATACTGCTATTCTAAAAGCGTTCGACAAAATTTTGTTTCACGAAATTATAGCATTGAATCTTTGAATTTGGTTTACAACTATTTCGAGTCGTTGAGCCACGCTGTAGACTCTTTTGTCTACAGCATGAATGGGCCAGTTCGTCCGGGTCGTTACCACTGTCTCACAGAAAACCGACGTAAAATAGCAACTTGCTGCTGCGTTTAGTACGGTTAGTGAGATATCCCAAACAATTAGTCGTCCCTTTCCTTTAAGGTCTGCAACGCGTCCATGATTCTTCAAGTATTGTGGATGTTCGCGGGCGGTGCACTTACCATCAGGTAACCCACTGACGCGTTTGCCATCTTCTGCTTTAAAACAGTTGTTGTGCGGCAGAAATAGACAAAGCGTTAAGCACAGTTGTGATCCAGTATGAAGGACATTAATGCCAGTAAAATTACTGGGCGTTATAAGGCTTAACGTGTCATGTCTTGGGTGAAAAGCACTAAATTTTGGGTTATGTCGCTAGTGTTTATGGACAGGCGTTGCACTTAACATCAGGCGAGCCACATGCTCGTCTCGTCATTAAGTTAAATAAAAAAAAATCGAACGGCAGAAAGTCATTATAATCTCGAACATCCATGTCGAAGGAGCTATAATGAGAGTGGAAGTGGTATCGCGGTCTATAACGCAATCACGGTGCTCATTTACATGCAAATTTCTAACCAGGCCGGCGATATAACCTCTCACCTTTTACTGTAATTACTACAACCTTTTAAATAAGATTGCATCACCGTTTTATTTTATTCTATTTTATATATTAAAAGTGTTAAACATCTGTTCGGTATTTAAATATTTGTTGTTAAACATCGATATTGTAAAAAAGATTAAAGCGACTTTTTGATTTGAATATTTTGTTATTATATAAAAGTAAATATAAAATCGTAAGAGCCTGGAGATTAAATAATAAACTATTTAAGTTTATTTTTATTCTATTTATATAAATCTAGTATAAGGGAAACGCTTTCTAAAATGAAGACAGGTGGTAGTTTAGTATGACAAACACAATAGCACTAAAAAGTCGTCAAATAAGTAAACATTTCTTTTCTCACACATTCTTGTTTGGAGCAATAAATACACCAGACTAAAATTGTATTTATGTATTTGTCTTAATAACATAATGTAAAGCCAATAAAAAAACAGTTGACGCTTGGAATCAGCTTTGCAGCGCGGTGCACGGTGCGATGTGTCTACTTAGTTTTTTTTTAATTTATATGGCCACCAACAATTGCTTAAACCAATATTAAATCGCGGTAATGCGTGCGGGGCATTGACTCCGAGATTAATATTAATACGTTTTACATTGCGGGCTTACGTTCCCAAAATGGAAAGTAAATAGCAAAATAATAGTGTTTTTCTTTTATGTTAAGGTAGTGATTTATTATAGTTTCGGCTTCGGAAGTGGTACCCTTACATCCGGTATAGGTTTATAGGGATAAAATAATAAGGCCATGGTGACAATAATGAAGTCTACATTTTCGAACTTCGTTACTTCGTTTCGTTTTACAACATAGGGAATTGAATTGGATGTAGTGCTTAAACTCTCTAGCGACAAACACGCTCGTTTTATGGTGTTTTTTGACTACGCTGGTGGTAAGTGTAGCGAAATCCAAGAATAGTATCGACCAACTATAGACACTGTATCTATCGTAGATCGGCAGAATTATGCAGGCTTGCTTAATTGCTTCTTCACACTCCGGTTACTGTAGGTTGTTTCAATAAATCCCCAACCTTATGATTATACACGACTCTAAAATTGTTATCAAAAGAGTTAATTTCTACACCTTTTTTGTTACATTAAATTTGCACAGGGCTGCTTTTGTTTACGTATTCATTAATTAAAGCATTAAAATATTTGCCTTGGATGAAAATGTTAGCTGATGCGGGCGTTGTGTTTAATTCTATATAATCTCTCATAATGTCGCCTATAATATGTAAGATGTTTAATAATTAATCAATCAAGTTTATTTATTATATAATTATTTTAAATTTTATGATCATTTTTTTTTATTGCATAGGCCAGCAACCGAGCAATTGCGTCACCTGATGGTAAGTGATCTCCACCGGACATGTACGCCCACCATACCAAAAGAGTCATGGGCGCGTTGCCGACCTTAAAGGAAAAGGATAATTAAGGGATTGGGAAGGGGAGGGGATTTGGGCCTCCGGATATCTCACTTACCGTACGAAACACAGCAGCAGGCTGCTACTTTACGTCGGTTCTCTGTAACGGTAACGACCCGGACGAGCCGACCCATTCATGCTGTATACAAAACTGTCTACAGCGTGGCTCTACGACTCAAGTAAAACTAAAACTATTTAACTATTTAAAAGTTAGCTCTCCAGTGCGGTTTGAATGACGTGCATATTACTTACTACTCAGCTCACATGGGTCCTAACGTGTTGATATATGGCATAAATATGACCTCCATCAGTTAGTTATTCAAAAGTTATACGTTAAAACACAGACTGTAAAGTTCTACCCCACCGCCTTTACGAGTGGCATTTTACAAAAATGTGAAACATGTGTCAATTTATTGTTAATAAGACGTATTTGTACTCAGTTTGATAGTCGTATTCCGTTCAATAAGTTTCATACAACGTTCAAACCTCCCTTTTCCATCTTAAAATATTAATTTTCGCAAATCCATTTTTAGCCCTTCAATTGTACATGGTATTTCGCTTTCATATATACATATTAAACACATTACTTTCTTTTGATTAAAAAAATCTGACAGGAAATGCCTCGTACTGGAATTTGAACCCGATATGGCAATAGGTTCGCTACCTATAACATTCTTCTTCTTCCACCTGCCCTTAACCCACTCGCAGTAGGGTCGGTGCTTTTTAACACATCTTATAGAAAGATTTCGCTTGTAGTTTTTAGGACCGGCCGCCTATCTGATGTCAACCCCTTTGGGGAGAAAACACCCAGACCCGAAACATATATCTGTTGATCACACAAACATTTGTCTCAGTGCGGGAATCGACCTACGGCCTCTCGCTTCGCAGCCGGCTACTCGCCCACTGCGCCAGTACCTATCACGTTAAAGGATGCAAATAGCTGGATAAACTGTGGGTTTACTAACTGCACCTCTACCTACATCTTCAGCGATGTAGGCGTAAGCTTAAGTATTTTATAAATATCTTATATAATTAGATTTATGTCTTATATAAATAGATTTTGTTCGCAGCTCCGCCTGCGTAAACGGCCTTCTCCGGGATTTCACCCAAAACTGGCGTGATTGACTTATAAATCAGAATCGGGCATGAAGTAGCAGCTTACTGTTACGTTTCGTACGATGAGTGAGATATCCGGGGCTCCCAATACAAAACGTCCATGATTCTTCAGGTATTGTGGGTGTTCGTGGGCGGTGGCAATCAATTGACCCACTTGTTAGTTACCTGATCTCTGCCATAAAAAAATCTCCAAATCCTCCCTCTTTTCACTAAAGGTCGGTAAAATACTTATGAATAGTTTAGCATTATGGATCTTCAAAGAAGGTATACCTACTTACTATTAGGTGAGCAACTTGCGCGTTTGCTAGATGGAGGAATTATCTAAAAACGAGACGCGTATACGTACATTTCTGACTGGTTTGGGTACATTTAAGATGGATTAAGACATCTGACTGAGTGAATTTATTGCCAAACCACGTCAATGTGGAAAATATATGGCTTGGTCTTAAATAGATCAAATAATTTAAAGTCTTCGTAAACTGGATTGAGATATAGGCTACTATGTATCGCGGAACAGATATTGCGGGCAGTACCGCGAGCAAAAGTTACGTTTATAAAAGCATTTTAACCTATTTCAATTACCGTTTAATAAATCGCCGTGTGGCTCATAAAATGTGTTCCCACCTCAGCACGGTCACTGTCATCTACCATTTTGTAAAGATAAACGAGTGGCCATAAAAATAGGTTGAGAACGGCCGGGTCAGCTCGTCCCGGTTTTATAGTGCCGATTACCGTGTTTTAAATCGGTTTTATTCGAAGCAATAGACACTGAATTGCGTAAATTTTATACCCGTTTTTTCCACACTATCTAGTTAACGGGGAATGGATGAATAAAACCCGTTTTGAGTTTATGTTTACACGGTTATGTATTGATTGGATACTTTTTTATTATGTACTTACTACCGTTTACTCGCGGGTTTGCCCCTGTGAATGGTTACCCGGGTTAAAATAAATAAGAGTCCAGTTCAGGTCATGGTTTACTTGTGTGACAAATTTCATTCAAATCTATCTAATTGTTAAAGCGTGATCGCAATTCACAAACATCCAAACTTTCACATTTATAATAGTAGTAGGAAGAAGGATTTATGTCCACTTATTCAGTTTACATTGTTAAATATGGAGGAAATACATTGTTCATTGTTTAAAGTTATACTCTGTTTTCATACAAGTAATGCACAGCGAAGCTCAGTACTGTCTTTGCAATTTTGTTTATTGTTTCAATAAGTTTAAATAAACGACGTCCCTTTCTTGTACAGGCTTTGCATATGTTAGTCATGATGCATTTTATAAAACAGTACGAAAGTCACGCTCGTATGTAGTAGTCACGCTGTAGCCAGGTTTGTCGACAGCATAAATGGGCAGATCGTCCGGGTTGTTACCACTGTCTCACAGAAAACCGATGTAAAGTAGTAGCTTGCTGTTTCGTACGTTGAACGGGATATGCGGGGGCCCAAATCCCCAAAAACGCAATTTCCTATATAATAATAATACCAGGCCGGTGGGCCTTGTTACCGTAGGGTGACATTTCTATGTAACATTTTTAGCATTCCCGTACATATGACTGTGTAATAGTAAATTATATCATATTTTTTAATAGTTACAATTGTATTTTCATACAATCCTTTAAGTAAAATACTGTATAACCTTCAGGGGGGCGAGCACGAACAACTTACGAATAAGTATTCGAATCGAGAAAGCTAGCATTTGTATCAAGGTTCAAATTTTTTTGATATCTCGTAACGAATACGTTCTCGCAAGTTATTCGTGCTAGCACCTCAGAAAATAAATTAAACCTATTTCGAACACAGGCAATAGGCCCTTTTATCTAAATAAAAAGGTTCCTAAGTACCTATACCATTACCTATACTGTCATAGATTAAATTTGAATTGTGTCTGCCCACTCATACGTTTGTACTGCTCGTATAAATACTGCTACTTACATGCGGTGCTTGACGGCAGGTCGAAGTTAGGCGACGGGCGCTTCAGCAGGTCTTGTTTAGACTGTTTTTATTGTGATTTAGATAATTTGTCCTTACATGGACTGGCATTATCCCGGATTAATACCTGAGTCCGCCTTCCCATAAAGACTTGACGGTGGATTTGGTATTATGTAAGGCGACCCGCCGTCTGACCCCCTCAACCCGCAACGGGAACCAAATTTCACCATTGCCTCGTCTGTTAATCAGCAGAGTGTACAACGTGTGATTGACTTTGACCTCCTCCGTCGTCGTTCCAAACATGTTTTGGCAGATCCCAACGAATCCATCACAGTCGCTATCGAAGCAGCACTTTCTCTGCCCAATCCAAATCGCAATAATAATACGCGACCCCGACATAGGACACGCCTACGAGTCCGAAGAACTCCCACAACTGACTGTCAGCACAATGATGTGCAGAGACGGCCATAAATTATACTCCCCAGCGATTGCTCAAGCTGAGGTCTGAGCCTGCTAAAAGGCGCCTCTGTGCTTAATCGCTACTAAGTACATTATACATATTTCTGGCTAGAGCGCCATAAGCGCCGGCTTTATTGTCAGGTGAAGCTGTAAAAGCAATATAAGCTAACAGCACAAATCCATTCGAAAAAAAAACGGACTTTGAGTCTAAGATTTTAATAGCCGATTTACACTCCTAAAACTAATGTATTTTGAAAATCCAAATCACATTACAACAGCGTTAAGTTTATAAAGCTTTACGGTTTAAAAGTGATTGTAACATAAATTATTTAACTGTAATTCTAGACGTAACTATGTATTATCTTTCTATGAAAAAAAAAATACGGAATCATTATATCCTTTAGAGCGATATCTAAATAGTATATATCTTGAACTTTAGAGTGTATTGATTAGAAAGTAATGAAGTACTACGGTTTTGTTAATCTAACACAGTTTATTCTGAACAACTGTAAATTGAGTTAGCATCGACTTTTAACACCCTTTTCCAAAGTAACAGAAGATTGTGCCAAGTACTTATTCTATAAAAAAAAAATCGAACCCGGCCTGTTGCTTCCAGCGTTTGTGTATTGAGATGCTTGTGTCGTATTTTATTTGCTGACTAGACGGGGTATTGCGGATTTAGCTCGTCCATGTTCTACGTCTGTTTACTTGCCGACCAATATTGAATTGCTATTTCTGTACTATAAAATATTCAGCTCGCTCCATGTTCTCTACTTATTGCACCATTTATTTGGTTTCTACAGGCACATTTTAGGTATGGAACCGTGACAGAATACCGTGATACGTGACAATAGCGACATGTCCGATTTTTATGCAATTGAATGGGAAATGGGAATGGGAATTTACGCGTTACGACTGAGGCTGACGCTGAGGTCTCGGATTCAATCCCCGGGTCGGTATAAGTGATATTGGGTTTTTCTATTACGAAGAGTTCAGTATCAGCCCGGAGTCTGGAATTTGTGCCCGGTATGGCGATAGGCTCGCCCCCTATGACATCATGGGACGGAGATACACTCGGCGAAATGTGGGTGTACTGGTTACACCTCTGCCTACCCCTTCGGGAATTACAGACGTGAGTGCGTATATGAATGGGAACGTTTTGAGGTATACGACTGACTTAGGAGAGCGCGACGCGCGACTGTTTCCATACACTTTTATATTCATAGTGGACGTGTCGCTGTCGCTTGGACATGCATCACGTATCCCGGGTCTGCCTATTTTAGTCGCGTACCTCAGAATGTAAATTTACACTGTAAGATCGCTTTTACTTTAGGAGAATGATTTGGAATTTTATGATTGAGTCAAAACTAACATGATATTTTATTTCCTGCACCAATATTTTTCATCTATATAAATGGAGATTGCCTTGAAAACAGTCCTTTCCGGGACATATAGTTATGTTTTTTCAAATCCATGTGTATGCTTGCTTTGCATGTCAAACAGTTCAATATTGGCCTTAAAAAATAATTGAGGAATAACCAATTTATTGTACTTTATTTATTTATTTACAGCACTCACTGTATACATGGTGAAAAGCATTATATTTAGACTGCACCATACTTAACATCAGGTCCAGTCATTTAGCCGTGCCAGAATTTAAAAAAAAAAAATTACTATTTGAGTTTAGACTTGTTGGTGATCACTTTAATTTTTGGCGGTATAATTAATTACTAAATAAAATATTAATAAGCTTAAAAAATACACACACCGTCAAATTACTTATAACTTATTTAAAACTTATTCGTGAGGCAATAAAAATACATTTATGCAAGTCAGAACGCAATAGTAAAAACTAATGATTTCCTTACGTGAAATTGCCAAGTCAGCAAGTTAACAAACAAACATTCAATTAAAGATATTTCTTTCTGCTCTGAATGGCGAACATAACCGAGATAAATTTAATTTACTCCCCTTCATAAGTGCTTTCCACTAGAAAACAGTTAGATATCCATTACTAGGAAGAGCCAGTTTTAGACGCTAAATAAAATAGATGCAATAAGCCTTAACCGTGTACGTTATGTGAGTGGGGTTTTACTGTTTCATAAAGATAATTCAGTCATTATTTCATGTCTTGCTTTGTATAGGCGAATGTATTATACAATGACTATGTGTGCGTGTAATAACATAAAGTACAATAGCTGACACGTAACTGACATATTGTCATTTGTCATTGGCATGTTGACTGATATTTGTCTATTGATCTGCGTGTTGATTTAGCATTCTGTGGCGTAGCCATGACCTTAACTGCTTGAAGTGTAGTGGAACTATTGGACTAGGGCCAATCACCTTTAGGTCCAACCCTCTCGTAGCCAGCTCGTCTGCTGCGTCGTTTCCTGGAGAGCCATTGTGCCATTTATATTGTTACCCACTGTAAAGTGACTAGGTTTTTCATACAAGAGCTCGTAGTACTGCAGCACTGTCGGACACTATGCGTATATTGGTCTTCGATACTCTATTTAGCTACTGCTTTGGCAGCCTGTGTTATGACGATGCATTCACATTGGGAAATAGAACTATATTCACCTAAGGCTATTGATATATTAATGTTTACTTCGGGTGAGTACACTCATTCGCCAGATCCTGTCCTGATCTTTGAACCATCGGTGTATACGCGCAGTTCGTGAACTACAGACAATTCGTATTGTTTTTCAACAAGCTGGATGGTTTCGGTTTGGTTGAAGATGTGATGTTTGGGTACCTTGTCATTAGGGCCGGCTATCAGTAGTTGGTAGGAGATAGCTTAGCGTAGTTTCATATATATATAATAGTTATATATAATAACAATAATAATAATACTAGGCCCTGTATTATATATGCCCCACTGCTGGGCACGAGCTTCCTCTACTGAATGAGAGGGGTTAAGCCATAGTCAACCACGCTGGCCTGATGCGGGTTGGCAGACTTCACATACCTTCGGAATTCTTATGGAGAACTTTTCAGGTTTACAGGCTTCCTCGGATTTTCTTTCACCGTTAAAGCAAGCGATAATTGACAATCAATACACAATTAACTTAGAAATCTCAGAGGTGCACGCTCTTGGGGCTGGTTTCAAACCTGCGACTTTCGTCTCGACAGTCCGTACCACTCCTCGCTGAGCTTATTTTCAAACCAGGTTTGAATTATGAATTTCATAACATAACATGTCATGAACATGAACCAATATGTAAATAACAAAATATGAATGTATATATAAGTTTATTAAATATTTCAACAGAATTTTCATCGCAAATATTCTTTTAGTCTTTTGCTGTATAAAATGTTCCCTTTGAAAATAGTTTTGAAGCAGTTTCCAAGAAAATTTATTAAACTTAAAATGAAATATAACAGGTTATTTCATATAAATAACATGTAATTTTGTTTATGCATTTGCATTCCATCAATAACCGATCGTTCGTACCGCGATTACCTTGTTGACATTCCAGATATTTGCACAGAGCATTTCGATTTCTTATTCAAGCCCCGTTTATACAGAGTTTCTTGGTCTTTTTTTAAAATAGCCTGATTGACGAAACGAGCAGGTCGCTTGCGTGATGGTAAGCACCACGCCTGCCCATAAACAGGAGCAACACCACACAACTTTGAATTATAAAGTACCGCATGACACTGCACTGCGCTTGTCACCCCGAGACACGAGATGTTATTGCTTATAATGCCGAATAATTTCTCTGGCTTTAATTTCCTTCAAACCGAAACAACAGTGCTTACACTGTTGCTTTGTGGCAGAAATAGACAAAGCGGTGGTACCAACCCTGATGGTCTCTTGCATACCATCACATACATCACCTAGTAATTACATAGGCAAAGCCAAAACAAACTTTTTATCCAATGAGTAACATGTAGACATTTGACTTGTAATTTTGGCCAATGACTAAACGCTTAACATCTGATCTTTATCTCACCCCAGAATTATTATTCTCTTCACTTAATTTTTAGGAATGTGATCGATTTATCGATCGTAATAAAAGTCTTGATTTTCAGCAGTCGTGCCGCGTATGCATTACTACTGTGCCACCGAAACAAATATCTGTAGATCACACAAACATTCGTCTTGATGCGGGGATCAAACTCGCGGCCTCTCATTTCACAGCCGACTACTCGTCCGTTGCGCCACGGAGGCTGTCAAATACATAATCATTATTATATAACAATATATTTTGATATAGGTAGTATATGGATATATATATGTATATAAGTGTTATATTGTTGTACAAAGTTTATTAATTGATCACGGAGAGACAAGCGAGTTTGACCCGCTGCTACCGTTCACAAAGCATTCCTATTAAGGGCTCCATTAATTAATATAAACGTCTTGATTTTGATAAAATCCGGTACTTAAACACTGATTATCAGGTATATGTTACGACCCTTAAACATGACCACAGTTTTCTGTTGTACATTAGACAGAATGTAACACATTGTATATTAGAATTTTAAATCCAAACAACTGTTCACAGTCCTTAATTACGAATTACTTACTACTATTCGGACACACATAAGTACCTAGCCATTTATCAGCTACCTCCTCAACATATGTTATTGTTCCTTACGACTAATCCAGTTTTTTTTTTTAAATACTAGCTTTTGCTCGCGGTTACGGCTTTTTCCGGGATAAAAAGTAGCCTATCTCCTAGTCGATGTTACAGTCTAACTGTGTGCCAAATTTCATCCAAAACCATTCAGCTATTAAGGCGTGATTGACTAACAAACGTCATATTCTTCACATTTATAATAGTAGTAGGATTATTCATGACACTGAACTGAGCTGGTTATCTATCGACAACTTTTCGCGTCATAAAGTTCCTTTATAAGTATACAAGTTTAATGTGGCCCATAAGGATATAACGATCTTCACGGCCCTGTATTATACCAGCGGACAATATGTGTAAAATTTATATTCCTTTGTTTGTTTCGAGTAGTCTTCATTTCATTCATCATTGAGTCATACAACAATAATTTAGCGCCTGTTTCACTACCTCTGTGTAAATGCTATTTAGGAAAAGAAATATGACACGTTCAACTACAAAAGTGTCTTTACTTGTGTGACTTTAGCATCTATACCGATAAAAATAAGTCTACTGCACACACTGCATTCCCTGAAAGGGTAGGCAGAGGTATAATCAGCTTGTAGTACATCCACGTTTAGCCAAGCTCCATCCCATGAGTGATAGGGGGCGAGCGTATCGCCATAATGGGCACAATTCTAAACTATGGGTTGGTTCAGCATTTCGTGATAGAATAACCCAATATTACTTTTACCCGACCGGGGATCAAACCCAAGACTTTAACACAGCAGTTGTACCGCGTACGCATTACAACTGCGCCACCGAGGCAGGTTGAATACGTAGCTGTCTTAATCGTTAATTCGTGGTTATATCTTACTTGAATATTGTGAAATAGACCCATAATATTATTTGTATTACTCATGCGGGAAAAGTAGTATCTTGACGCTCGCTGTTACGTTTGAAAAAGAACCGTTTGCCCATTTTAAAATTACGCGTGAGTTTTTTCATAAATAAAACTGTTATTTGAGTGCGACAAGTTTACTTGTCGCACGTAAATTATTCTTGGCACACGCAAATTTAGATAAAATTGCTAAAATTAAAAAAATAATAACAAAAAAAAACACAATCGACATATTAAAACTGAATTGAGGTTGACGCGTCTGACAGTTTAATTTAATAAATAAAATTGTAATTAAATTAAAATTAGTTTAAAAATGAATATAGAGTCGGAAATAATACCGGAAACTCCAGAAAGTTCGAGCGACGAATCCACACCACCTGAAATCCTGAAAAAAGCCGATGAAGTAAGAAATAATTTAGTTCCTCAAGTATCGAGACCCAAATATGAAAGTTTTTATTAATTTTTTTGAATGCTTAATTTTTCAGCTATTATTTCTGGTCCGAAAAGGCTTCGTCCTTTTAAAAAATTGAAAAAATTTATTTTTTGTTTATTAATATTAATTAATTTTTATTTATTGTTTAAAATATATTTTTTTCTTCTTTTAAAACTTTTTATTTGTTTTGAGGGACTGAAGCGAATGACCGCACTCGCTTCGCTCGTGCGTTCAACTTCGCTTTCGTGGGCAATCGACAACTTGTCGCACTTGTTTCTCAATATACTAATATAATAACAATACCAGCGCTTTATTATATACGTCCTTCTATTGACAACAAAATACATCCAGTTAATAAACATTAGCCCAGAAATACGGTTCCACCTTAGGACAAACACCGCACAAACTCTAATGGTCAATATGTTATCAAATTAGCCACACTCACATTAAGATATATTATCCCTCGCACTGGTAATGTCCGTAAATTACATTATACACAAAGCAGGGAGGAAATATTTTTGTACCTGACTGTATAGCGACCATCGTACACATGGTGAAAAGCCTGCCACAGTGGCTCCTTCAGGCGAGTCGCGTCAACCAGTGTATTTACCTACATACGCACTCACGTCTGCAATCCGAAATCCGAATGCGAAATACATTTTATAACGTTTTGCATAGAAACTGCAATGACCCAGTACTGTTGTTTGATTTGAAGGACATTGCCGCCAGTAAAATTATTGGGTAAAATTACACTTAACATATTATGTCCCGGCATGAAGAGCACAGTCCAATGCTATGCAGTGATTTGTATTAAAGTTCCGATTGGTGTCGGTTCTGTTGATGGGCAGGTGTGAAGCTTACTATCAGGTGAGCAACCTGCTCGTCCCATAGTTAACGCTAGTAAAAACACATGTTACAGAAAGATTTAGATTGTAGTTTTTATGGCCGTTCCGTTGCGCCACAGAGGCTGTCAAATACATAATACGTACTATATAACATTATAGATATACGTACTATATGATATAGATAGTACATGGATATATGGTATACCTACCTAGCCTATGTATGAAAGTGGTATGTTGTAGTACAACAGTTTATTAATTGATCACGGAGAGACAAGCGAGGTTGACCCGCTGCTACCGTTCACAAAGCATTTCTATTAAGGGCTCCATTAATGTTCCGGACACAGTGAGCCAGTACACGTGTTCAGAATGGATTGGATGTGTCGTGCGGACGTGAGAAAATAACATTATCTAGTTGGAGTATTTTGTAAAAGTTTTTAGTACGTCTTGGCGGTATTTGCCAGATTTTATAGGTATTGATAGAGTTTTTATTGAATCTACTAGTAAAATGTTTCCTTTTTCTTTTTTTTTATTAGCTTGAGTAAAGAAACGAGCAAGTGGCGTGCCTGTTGGTAATCGCCACGTCTGCCCATAAACAGAAGAAACACCACACAGAATTTATAATTACAAAGCATTACATGGCATTGGACTGCGCTCGTCACCCTGAGGCATAAGATGTTAAGTCTCATAATGCCCAGTAATTACACTGGCTTCAATGTCCTTCAAACCGGAACACAACAGTGCTTACACACTGCTCCTTGGCAGAAATAGACAAAGTTATGGTCACAACCCAGACGGCCTCTCGCATACATGGGACGTACCATCTTGTTAATTGAGATTATCGTTTGCTTTAACGGTGAAGGAAGGAACCTACATACCTGGGAAGTTCTTTATAAGAATTTCATTAAGAGGATTTAAATTTCTCCGTAGCCATTTGGCTCCGGAATCCTAAAAAATATGTATTTAGAACCTCCTCCTTTTTGAACTTGGTTGAAATATATACGACACTGAAAGTGACTGCGTCTGACCTCCATTGTCGATTTTCCCATTAGCGATCTTTGAAAGATAAAAACGGAACCCTAATTAAGTAAACAAAGCCTCTTATGCTTTAAGGGTGGAGCCCATAAATATTTACGAGAATTTAAATGTTGCAATCAAATACCAATAGCAATTAAGAACTTTGTTTGCAAAAAGCGTACGCCGCCATCGAAAACAGATTTTATTTCGCTTCTTTTATACAAATGGCCTCCATTTACTTGAGTTCGTTAATCATTAAAAACGTAATTTTAGTGTTAGGTATAATCTAAGTAATTATCTAAGGGTTTAATTAAGTAACGAAATATCGCTACACATATTTAACACGCAAATATTTATTGGTATTGGCCGAGGCAGTAATTAATAGTGTGTGTATGGTTGCTTCATTTAATGGAAAATATTATGTCTATATTTATAAATGACGAGAGCAGAGGATACTGACATGATTATGACAGTCAGGCTAGAATTTCCTGACATCGACTTTGGTCCCACAATAACTATGCTGGACAGAACGAATGGACACTTTTGTAAAACATAAACATAGATTCCGAATGTACGTCGTCACTTTAAAGTCAATTCGTTCTCTCTAGTACCTACGTAGAATAATATTTAATCATAAATGTATATGTTTAAATTTAAAATAAGTCTAATAAATTATAGAGTTTCAAAGTCCTTACTGAACGTCGATCCAGCTTGTAGTACGCACATCTTCTAGGCGTACTTGTGTTATTTACGTCTAACCTTAGGGCTAGAGTACCATAAGCGTTTTCGTCCTACCGCTAGGCTTCAGAGGCCATCACAAGGCAATCTACTTGAAATTGCACTTTCTTAACAAAGGCAAAATATTAATAATGAATAAATATATATTAGTATTTAAATATTACATTTCTTTATCATTTGTACAGAAAATTCAATAGCCATAAGAAATAAGACAACATTTTAGTTGAATTAAGTTTATACTATTTTGTTTTAATTTCAAAATTAACAGAAAGCTCAGAAATCACATTTATTGCTAAAGTGAAATCATAGTTAATCGAGAATTGATCCCATGAGCCGTAAGTGGCTGATAAAAATGACCGCCCTCTTTTTCACACTAATTTAATTCAAAACGATTTGTTTTTAGATCGGATGTATGCAAATATTAACCTAGTTTCTTATTTTAGGCAGCGATAACTCAGCAGGGATACGGACTATTGAGACGATTCAGTAGGACGTGTTAATAATACAGGGCTAGTAGGTATTATTATTATTACCTAATGTTATTTTTCTTGCTAGAAGGCAAAATTGAAATCTAACATTGCAGATTTACAATTTGCTTATTAAAAATCACGAAATGTAAATAGTATTTATATTTATGTAAACTAATATTTTACTCATAATAATCTTTATTCCCTAAGCTCTTATGTTGTTTTTAATAAATTTAAGGTTGTCTGGAGGAGATTGTTTCTAATAATAAAACCGCCTTTGTCTACTATAGGCGGATCACTATTTTTAATGGTTACTTTATTTGTAAATGGTTTACAATATAGAGTATTTTATAGTATTGTATAAATTACAATTAAACACACGAAACGAAAATATGAATGAGCGCCAAATATCAATCTAAACCTATTTAATATTAATACTAGACCTGTGTATTATATACGTCCCACTGCTGGACACGAATCTCCTTTACGGATGAGAGTGGTTAAACCTTAGTTACACCACGCTGGCCTAATGCGGGTCGGCAGATTTCACACCTTCTAAATTCTCAGGTATGCAGGTTTCCTCACGTTATTTTCTTCACTGTTATATATTAATAATATTATTTGGCATAAAATGCATTGTTATTTGTGTATTGAGAACTCAATATTGTACCAAGTCTGGCATTAATTATAATTTGCGCGATCATAATACTGCAGCCTTACTAATGGTCAGGAGAATAATGAAACTAATTCCAACAAAATCGCCTCATTAGTCTAGTAGGCAACTAGAATCAGCCTTAGTGACCGTGAGGTCGTGGGTGCAATGCTCAGGTCGGGCAATAAAAACGTGTGTTCAACATCAGTTTTCGATTATAAAAATCCCTTGAATTGCCAGGCATTGGAATTTTGCGATAGGTTGGTTATAACATAATATTCATCAAAATATTTTTTTAATAAATTATTTTTACATAATTTCTGGAGGCTTAAGAATATTCAAAGGTCGGATTGCGCCGGCGATTTTGGAATCATGATTACAATATACTTGTGCGTATGTTTTAGTGTGCGCGCGCGTCTGTTTGTATGTGTGTTCACTTGTCAGCGAAAAAATGCAGACAAGCGGAGAATTAAATAAATAAAGTGCGTATAAATAAACTCTACCTTAGAAGTCTAAAAAAACTCTACTCATTTAAGCTAGCCTGGATAATAATCAACGTATATTATGTGAATGTAAAACTAAAAATACTTACATTAAACCGTCCTACATAATATTTCGTTCATAGAGAATATCCAACAAGCATCCAAATAAAGTTGAATAGACCGCTCCACAAGGTCCCTCCTATTGATTTATGTTTCATTCATTTGGGTCCAAAGGCTCTTATTCGTTGAGCTGAAGGATCAAAGTTTCAAGTCCATTATATGGATTTTTCATCCACAATTCAATTCAGCCATGTGAAAGGTTTCTTTATAGATTCTATGAGAACGAATATTGAGTTCGGGCAGGTTGCCGTGGCTTCATTGTTATGGTGAAATGATTGGTCTATGTTAGGACATAAATTATAAGTAGCATACGTAGTAATTTACGGCAGTACATTTTTGAACTTACGACTTGTAGATTCAAGAGGATATAAATATGGATACCATTTATATTAGAGCGTAGTGTTGGAGCCCTAATGTGTATTATATGCGTACGCATATGCATAAAGCTTATACCTAAATAAGACCCAAAAAAACAGAGGTTCTGATTTTGTTCCTATTTTTATTGTATGTTCACGCATGGCTCCGTCAAATGTGGACCGATTTGAATGATTATTTTTGCATTTGATAGGGTTTACTAAGGTAGTGGTTGGTCCTTTTTTTATATACCATAGGCTGGCAAACGAGTAAGTGGGTCATCTGATGGTAAGTGATCTTCGCCGCCCATGTACGACCACAATACCAAAAGAATTATGGGCGCTTTGCCAACCTTAAAGGAAAGGAATAATTAAAGGGATTGGGAAGGGAAAGGGGAAGGGGATTCAGGCCTCCGGATATCTCACTCACCATACGAAACTGCTGCTACTTTACATCGGTTTTCTGTGAGACAGTGGTAACGATACGAAAGAGCCGGCCCATTCATGATGTAGAAAAAAATGTCTACAGCGTGGCTTTACCACTCATACTCACTCCTATTTATATTTAAAGAAAAAAATCCGTCCTTAAGGGGATGAAATTGGGGATGAAAGGCATCAGGGATAATGTACCTTTATGTATTAATTTGATGATTCTTTCACTAAAAGAAGAAATAGAAAACTCCAATATCACTTTTACTCGACCCGGGAATCGAACCCGAGACCTCAGCGTCAGCCTCAGTCGTAACGCATACTCGTACGTATTACAACTGCGCTACCGAGGCAGTCAGTCTTCATATTTATATTTTAAATCAAATTGGTAATATCATGAAAACTTAATTTCTTTACCCGAGGATACGCAAGTCTATACACAAGGAGTCATGAAAAAATAAATCAAAAGAGACAACATAAGCATGCCGATCAAAAATAGTTTTTAAAGTCCGAGAAATAAGATACGAAATGGTGTTTTTATTTAAAGTTTTGGAATAAATGAGGAAAGTTTTCCGACCTTTGATGTCTTCGTCTGAAACATAGACTTTACCAACTCTTGCTGTTGAAATAAAGGGAAAGGTGTGGAAAAATATTTTTATTTGAAACATATACCCAAGAAATACCAATAATGCAAAACCAGGACACCAACATACAAGTATTGGAAAAATACGTTATTACATTAAACATTCAGACGACTGCAGTCCAGTGCTATACTGACGATCGCAGGCCAGTTATGGAACTGGCCTGCGATCGTCAGTATGTATGCATGGGCATACATACACAATCACGCCTGATATCCCCGAAGGTGTAGGCAGAATTGAAATGAAATGAAATCAAATGATGAATGATATGATAGGAGGCTAGCCTATTATCATACCGGATAAAATTCCAGACTCCGAACTGATGCTAAGTATTTAATGACCAAAACCCAATATCACACTTACCCCACCTGGGGATCGAATCCGAGACCTCAGCACAGCAGTCATACCACGTACACATTACAATTACGCCATCGAGGCAGCCAGAAGGAGGCAGGAGGCAGCGATCAGGCCAGTGACCTCTCATCTCGTCATAAAAAGAAAATAGTTTACGACATAAGCGACAATTTAACAGAAAACTCTCGTTGACGAGGCCGCGTTATATGATTATTTTTTATAATCTGTATAAGGTGGCCTCTAAATACGAGTTTTCTGTTATATTCTAGTACGTGTCATGTGACAAACTCTACATCTAAATAGGGCTTTACAAAGCCAATTCACTTTAAAACATGGTATTTTATGATGAAAAGTGCAATATGATAAACGGGTTAAAATAGAATAACTTTAAAACGTTCAGTCAATTCGATTGAGGTAAAATACGAGCTCTTTGATCTTCAAATCCTTTTTGATAATTCCATGATAGTAAATAGATAAACCAATTGTCAATAAAATGAAAGCTAATTCTAATCTCTTGTCAGCAATCAGTTGCAAAAGATATTACGTGAATTCCTTTTGATGCTTCAACGTTTAGTAACATTCCATGATGCGCTATGAATTGAAATGAAGGCTCGTTTCCCGGTACATGGTACGTAAAACGGTGCTTACATGTTTACTTACATTTATTCAAAGAACCATTTGGATAGATAAGGCTATTCACAAGTACTTCGACTGAATATCAAGAAATTCTATCTACTTTTAGAAAGCTGTGTAACATTTGGTAATAAAACTTAATTTGCGCTTATTTTTAACCAACTTCAAAAGAGGTGGTTCTCAATTCGGCGAGTTTCTTGTTAGAATTTTAATTTTTGGTCTTTTCATATACAATATGTAAAAAAACCCTGTCCGATCCGTGAAGGTGTTATTAGGTATCGAGATAAGGTTATATTAATGTAATCCCTTTTGCATAAATAGTAAAAAAAAATAGCCCAAATAAAATTCAATAAAATTTTATTACACGAGAAAGTTTACATGGCAATACAGGGGTGAAATTGCGGCGCGTGACACAAAAGAAAAACAAAAGACTATATATTATTTTTTTTATAGTATAGCCCGGCAAACGAGCAAGTGGGTCACCTGATGGTAAGTGATCTCCACCGCCCATATACGCCCACAATACTAAAATAATCATGGGCGCGTTGCCGACTTTAAAGGAAAGGGATAAGTAAGGGATTGGGAAGGGGAGGGGAAGGGGAGGGGAATTTGGGCCTCCGGATATCTCACTCACCGTACGAAACGCAGCAGCAAGCTGCTACTTTACGCCGGTTTTCTGTGAGATAGTGGTAACGAACCGGACGAGCTGGCCCATTCGTGCTGTAGACGAAACTGTCTACAGCGTGGCTCTACCACTCAAATATCAAAATATATATACTACAGAAACACGTCACAGCGACGACGGTGATATCACACTTTGAAAATTTACTACATTTTAAAGAAATTCGAATAATTTGGGTACTAATAACGTACATTTTGAAATACAATAAAATTTTCATTTTCATGATTAATATTTTATGAGGTGTGTACTCATATTATTAAAACACAAGAAACTCTCAGCAACAAGAGAAACTATTTAGAACTCTCTATTTGCTTTACAAATACACTACAATAGGTATACTGACATGGAAATACGCGGCACGCGGGCAGCCATTTTGAAAGTTGGGCGCCATATATGAGGTGTGTACTCATATTATTAAAACACAAGAAACTCTCAGGAACAGTTTATATTAATCATTAAGCACAATCACAATCAAGGTAATCTTATGTTTAAAAGTTCGTTAGTTCGGGCTGCTAGGCCCGCGTACTACCTAGTCACTATACGCAAGTGATCCGGACAATTCCCACGGTACTGCCGGGAGCGGCGCATGCGACTCGCCGCGACGCTGTGGACGATGGTTTGGCAACAATGCACCGTCGAGCGGGACATTTAACAAGTCGGAGCGAGACGGCAATACGCGCTATTCGCAGAAATGCGAAGGAAGACGGCCGCGAGAGGTACGGATTGGCAACACCGCCAAATGGTTTACTATAATTTTATTTTTATTTTACCGGTAATATCATTGGGATACCTATATGCCGCTTTCGGATCGGACAGGATTTTTTTTACATATTGTATATGTCTTCGCCAATTGTTAACCGATTGCGTAGAAAAAAAGCATTCGATAGAGTTTAGCTTCGATGGGGTCTCAAATAAATTTGTTTAAGATCTGATGACATAGTACGGTGTAAAAAAAAATCCTCAACTGGTAACAGCACATGCCGTACCTACTGCTACAAATTTAAAATAAAATAAGTTTAAAAAAAACTTAAAAACAATACACTGAAAAGTCAAAAATAACATTTTCTTTTATAGGTCTCTTAGGAATCGGTGCCTGTGCAGCTGCCGGTTAAATGAAATTGAATCGACTTTAAGTTTTATTATTAGATGTAGTAGAGTCACGCTTTATGTAGTTATGTTGATTATTAAATAATAATTAAGACGATAGAAATTTCTTATCATCACGTAATCTACTGATTCATTTACCGGCCTTCTGCTATAAAAATCCATAATCAAAGTAGTCCAATCTAAATATGAAATGACAGCCATACTAAAGTAGTTAGTAGGTAGTACCTGGCCGGGATGATACGGGAATCAGGTAAAAAACGGTATAATTATATAAAGGTGTACATAAAATGATTTTTATAGTATATCATTATATACAATATGTACCAAAAACCCTGTTGGGCATTTTAAGTGTGATATTAGAATCGATATTCAAATATAATGAAATAACTCACATTAAGGCTATAAAATATAAAATATTTGGCCTAGAAAACCGAGGTCCGGCACCTAATATGTACCAATAAATGCGGTCGATATTGTTATTAATATGTATCTTAAGAGATTAAATACGTGACTTTGCTGAATTGCTTGTCTAATTTGTATCTGATACAAAAATCTTAAGCCAGATAAATTATTACTGATATATCTTTAACATTTATTGCCATTTAACCACAAAGGAATCTTAAAGGATTAACGTCTGCTACGAGGCATGAAGCAACGTAGTAACATCGTAGCATTTATTTCCTTACTAAATATATACCACGACTACGATAATTGTGCTACGAAAATCGTAGCAACTTTAGTACAAAGTCTTTCTGTAAACTATTGCTGTATACTGACGAAACTTGCTTAGTATTACATAGTAAAAAGATACGCTTTATTAACTTTTTACGCTTAAAAAAGTAGCCGGTTTAGGATAAACAATAGTCATATAGTCATGACTTGCAATAATAAAACAATATGAAATCTTATGACTGTTGCTTCTAAAAATTTGTGACACTATTTAGGTAATTTTTATTATACCTAAGTTCAATCAAAGTTGAGGCACAACACACATATGTTAGATATTTTAAAACCACAAAACAATCAAAATTTAAGAATATTGCTAGAACCATGATTTGAGTAGCTCGCTTTGTACGTGACCAGTTAATTATTATCCAATAATTAACTAATGCAGCGCACGTAGTTTCAGCTTTGAACCATTGTACTTTAACAAAATAACTCACGAAGCTGTTATCTGAAAATAATAGGGATACGCCTCAAAGGAGCGTAATCTAATTAATCCCAGCCTCATCAAGAGCAATCCGATCAAATGCTTAAATGGAATCACTGCCCGGTAATACAGCGGCCAATAGTATTATCAATTGAGGAAAATCATATTAATATATTGACGCAATACAAATGTTATATTGTATTGCCTCGGCGGCGCAGTTGTAATGCGTACGCTGTACAACTGCTGTGCTGAGATCTCAGGTTCAATCCCTGTGTCGAGGAAAAGTTATGTAATAAATAAATAAATACACCCAACAGTCATACACATAGTCCCGACTCCACACTAGGTAAACCTGTATCGTGGGTATCAGGAACTACGAGGCACTTGAGGTCCCACAACACCCAGACCTGAAACAAATATTCTTGGGTCACACAAACATTTGTCTCGGTGCGGGAATCGAACCCACGACCTCACGCTTCGCAGCCGGCTACTCACCCACTGCGCCACGGAGGCTGTCAACGATATTGGGGCTTTCTATTATAAAATGCTCAGTATCAGCCCAATGTCTGGAATTGTGCCCGGTATGGCGATAACGTGTGGTCTAGTATAGTAAAACTTATAACCGCCTTTTTTCTTTAGCACTCTTTTAAATCTGTCGGAAGCAAAATCGTAAGGGAATACGAATAAAAATTAAAGTATATTTATGTTAACATAACCATAATACATTCATTTGTCCTTGCTTTCGCAAAAGCCATTCAACATTCGTTGTTGGAGCTCGTACTTTATAAATCAAAGCAAGAACGGCACCGTCCTCTGTCACCTTTGCGTCTGTGTTTATCATTAATTAAAATGGCATCCCTGAGTTCCATAGCCATTGTGTTTTGAATCCTTACAAGCCAAGTTTTAGATGAGAGTGTTCCTATTATTTCAACTCTACTGAAGTGTAGACTATCTTGAAATCGTTTTGTACTATTAGTCGTAACTTAGTATTGGAATCAATCTGAGACTTTTTATTTGTTGTTTACGATTTATGTGTTTCAATGCATTTTTATTGCGTGTTGATCGCTTTGTGCCATTGAATCGTAAATCTTTTAGTTTGATTAGAGATCAACATTTATCGAGCACTCGACATCACGTTTTTGTATTTTAGTTTTGCATCTGATTAGAGTAATAAATGTTTTATCACACAAAATTATCATTTGATTGCATAAAGACGTTTAACAGCATCTGTGGCGCAGGCGGCGAATTGCCAGTTCTGAAACATGAGACCGCGGGTTCGTTTGTCGTACTAATCTTTGTGTGATTCACAATTATTTGTCTCGGGTCTGGGTGCTGTGGGACCCCTCGGACCTACTGATTACCACGATGCAGGTTATTCTGTTGTGGTACAAAATTAGGGAAACCATAAAAACTCATACTTGTTTACATATTTTTAATATCTTCACTTAATATAAAAATCGAAATAATTACAAATTATATAATGAGAATATTTTAAGGAGTTATTATTTCACAAAAACGCTATCCAACATTAAATAATAAAACCTATTCTTTAAAGGACTCGTCAGATCAAGTAGTTGGTGATATCACTAATCATAAAACTTTGATATATATACATAATATGTGTAAGCATTTCGAGACCTCAGCATCAGCCTCAGTAGTAACGCGTACGCATTACAACTGCGCCACCGGGGCGGTAGAGTAAAAAAATATATGGTTCTATTAATGCATTAACTTTATATACAGTGTAAGGGATAAATACATCCAACAGTTGCACACATAGTCCTGATCCCACACTAGGTTAATCTGTATTGTGGGTATCAGGAACTAAGAGTGTATTGGTCTCATAATATTCAGATTCGAAACAAACATTTGTGTATCACACAAACATTTGTCTCGGTGCGGTAATCGAACCAAAGGCCTCTCGCTTCGCAGCCGGTTACTCACCCAATACGCCACGGAGGCTGTATACTATCGCGTAAACAAAATAATGTATTTTCAGTAAACTATATCGTCAATTACATTTGTAGGTTGTCTGGACATAGATCGCATCAGAACTAATTCAAAGAACACCTGTAGGGTTTCAGCAATTCTGTATTTTACATTCATAAAAGCTTTTGAAAAACGTTATTACTTTCATAATGTCTTTAAAAAGATCTTTTTTATTGAATTTCTTGTAGATAAAAAGTAACCATAATAATTCTTTTGTATTGTGGGTGTACATGGGCGGTGGAGATCGCTTACCATCAGATGACCCACTTGCTCGTTAGCCGGCCTATATTATAAAAAAAAATAAAAATATGGTCAAATGGAATTAATTTAGTCTTTGACATATTCATCCGAAGTCCGACCTTGAGGCTTGCATTGCTAAAATCCTCCAACATATATTTATAAAAAAAAAAAAAATTGTAGTAGTAAATATAACGCCATAACAGCCAAGGCCAATGCGGGGTTATATTAAAATGAACTGTCATCCAGTATAATATAAACTTGGCTTGACACACGTGCCGTGTGTCTATTATATCTATCGCTATAAAGAGATTTAACAATATTTATTAAATTCAAATCAATATTTATTTTTGCGCTACTTCAGTGAATTTCGGCAAGTTGCAATTGAATATATCAATTTGTTCGGAAATCATGTTGAGTAATCGTATGGCTCGCGATAATGGGGCAAATATTAAGATGTTTGTCCTCGTTGCAACCACGTTAAACGTCGGCACACAGCGACGAGTACCAACACGTCTGTGAGGCACGCACACCTGCAGCAAGGACAGTACCTCCGGATTATGTATCCAACCGCGCCACACCCTGAACACGTACTTGACGAGCGCGACATCTCTTCTCACCTCTAGTCTGCAGTATCCTACCATGCCCATAACGAACAGACTAGGATACAGCAACGGGTAGTATGGATACACCCCGTAATTTTTCAAATATAGAAAACAACAGACTAGGATACATCAACGGGTAGTATACACATAACATATCACAACAATATAGACCATATCACACAAATCAAATCAAAGGAAAGTCATCAGCAAAAGGAACGTTAGTTATCCTACCAAACACAATGTCCCTGTTCTACCATACCACTGCCAGCTTGTTAAAAACTTCTTCCAACACTGCATTGAAAAGTTTTAGGGACAGCGGGTCGCCCTATTTCACTCCTTTTTTATTCTAAAACAGGTTCATACAATAGGTATAAGATATCACCTCTTACATACATACGCACACGTGCCTGTAATCTCGAAGGGGTAGACAGAGGTGTAACCAGTACACCCAAATTTCGCTGAGCGTATCTCTGTCCACGATGTGATAGGAGGCGAGCCTATCGCCATACCGGGCACAAATTCCAGACTACGGGCTGATACTGAGCATTTCGTAATAGGAAAACCCAATACCACTTTACCCGACCTGGGAATCAAACCCGAGACCTCAGCGTTAGCCTCAATCGTAACGCGTACGCATTACAACTACGCCACCGAGGCAGTCACCTCTTGTTGTAAGTCCAACATTACACTAGGGTTCTACACTATTAGACTAGCGTTGATTTATTGTTATCCTAGATTTATTTGAGGTTATATAAAATAATGAAACATGCTTTGAAAATGTTAGAAATAATGTTATATTTTCGATATATGATTCCATAAATCCCAGTACGATTGTAAATCTTTTTATTTGACGAATGGCTGCGCACGCCTCCCGCGCCCTTGCACGTTATCTTGTTTGCACTGGGGACCCACGGCTTGACATTCTGCAATATACATTCACAAACAACGACGATATTCCTCACATTTAATAAAAATCCGAGTTATATTTCACAAACAGCACGGGATTAAATCTAACCAATTTGTTTTTATTAGCTTGAATGACGAGACTAGCAGGTCGCTCGCCTGATGGTAAGCGCCACGCCTGCCCATGAACAGAAGCAACGCCAGACAGAACTTTGAATTACAAAGCACATTATGACACTGGTCTGCGCTCGTCACACTGAAACATAAGTTGTTAAGTCTCATAATGTATATAAAGCGGTGGAACCAACGTAGACGGACTCTCGCATACGAGAAACTTACCACCTTGAAAAAGGTACCATAGGCACCTTAGATAGGAAGAGTTTCTCCTATCACATCACTGGGAATATAACAGAAAATTGTAATTTATGAGACCATCTCATACTGTTATTTTTTCAATCTGTGTAACTCGGCCTCGTAAACAAGTTTCTGTTTTCTCGTCTCTGTAGTGCGATAAACGTTCTGCATCTAAATTAGGATTTATCCATGACAAAACCTTGGCTGTAGCAAAACATCTACACTAAATTAACAAGAAATCTCACAGAAGTCTTGGTATGGTGTTGTTTCTGTTCATGGACAGGCATTGCGCTTACCATCAGGCGAGCGACCTGCTCGTTTGCTCTTTAATGGTAATAAAAAAGAGAGCAACCAGTACTTCTCGTCAATCAGTATATAAACAAAAATACTATTGTGGATTGCCATACAAAATTTCCATTCCTGAGTTTCCTCGAAAACATCACCTTTACATCACAAAACTCCTCACGTAAGCAGTTTTCAAGTTTCCTTGTCAAACTGGCCGCGAAAAGTCTTCCGTCAGTGCTAAACAAAGTGATGAATGCGTACTTACGTTTATCGAAATACCGAAACGTGATATGAATAAGCCCGGGACTTATCTTCGACAGCAGTTCGAAGATATGTATTTATGTTTGGGTAGTTGGATAAGGGCAGGTGGAAGAAGATTTTTGGAAAGTTTTGTCCTTCACTTTCTATACCTACACTAAAATACTAGGTGATAAAAATACATTTCCCAGCATTTTGTTAGGGCGTCTTCAGTGGTGAACGAGGCGCACAGTTCACCTTGGCTTTGAATTGATTCTCGAAATATTTAAAGTTAAAAATAGTGTATAAAACTATTACTATAAAATTTAGTTACATTGCTTGGTGATTTTATAAAATATACTGCCTCGGTGGTGCAGTTGCAATGCGTATGCGGTATGAATGTCTTGCTGATGTCTCAAGTTCGATCCCCGGGTCGGGGTAATGTGATATTGGGTTTGTCTGGAATTGCACCCGGTACGGTAATAGGCTCGCGCCTATTACATCATGGGGCGGAAATGAGCTTGGCGAAATGCTGGTGGACTGGTTACATCTCTGCCTACTCCTTCGGCGGATTAAAGACGTGAGTGCATATGTAATTTATAATCTGATATGGAATAAAATACTTTAAGTCTAAGAAATAACCCCGCACTCAGAAACGTCAATTAACTTCATCACTTCTTAGTTTGTTTTATTAGCATGAGTAATGAGACGAGCAAATAGCTCGTCTGATGGCGACGTGAAGCGAGGCAGAGAGTTGCGTCAGTGACTCTCCCGTTTGTCGACACCATACTAAATTTCAGCTTCTTATCTAGTGACGTCTTGCGTTAGTGTACCGTCTAATGGTCGCTCATAGATTAACATAGTTATAGCGAGTAGTAATAAAGTGCAGACGAACGTCGCTGATGCCAGTAACGCGTTTATAGAAAGTATGCCTTCAATAATTAACATTGAACTCTGTATAGGCTTATCATAAATTATAATTTAATGTTTTGTCTTGATTCGAGGATCCATTAAAGCGAAAGACGTCGCGTGCTCTACCGTCGCGTTGAATATTTAAGCTTGACTTATAAAGTCACTTTCCTGCATGATTGTCGCTCTTGCTAGAAATGTACGTGACGTTTTTTCAAGTTCAAATATTAATGTGTATAAGAAGAATGATAAAGTGCCGCGCCTCGGCACATACATTTTTTAACATAAAGTATGTATGGGTACTTATTGTGCATAGATTTTATGAGTGGTAAAGCCACGCTGTAGTCAGTTTTGTCCAGAGCACAAAATAATATAGTCAATAACGAAGCTGTATGTTTATTGTTATAATATTATAATGTGCAGATTTTTAAACCTTAAACCTGCACAAATTATGGCATTGTTTTAATAATCGTAACTTTTAATTAAAGCGAGAAATTAAAACCCTTGAATAAAAGCATTGCGTCATTTTAATTAACCTTTGTCAGAGAAAAAATGAGCTATAGAATAATAAGGGACGTCTACGAAATAATAAGTATAAAACTGACTGACACAGAAATCTTGAAATGTTTATTAAAGTAATCATACAAAGTGTTATCTCGTATGCGAGAGGCCGTCTGGGTTGGTACCACCGCTATTGTATGTATGTAATGTATTTTTACCGCCAAGCAGCAGTGTGTAAGCACTGTTGTGTTTTGGTGTGAAGGATTTGAAAGCCAGTGAAATTACTGGGAATTATGAGACTTAATATCATATGTCTCGGGGTGACAAACGCAGTCCAGTTCTATGTAGTGCTTTGTCCAAAGTTCTATGTAGTATTGTGTTTGTTTATATTCAGGCGTAGCGCTTACCATCAGGCGAGCGACCTGTTCGTTTCGTCATTCAAGCGAAAAAAAGTCAATAATGCACCGGCACCGTATTTTCCATCTGCAGCACCTCGGTTTTGCCCACCTACAGGAACCTCGACCTCTACCTCACTCTGGTATTGAGACAATCTCACATCCTCCAATTCTACGGGTATGTGTCTAGAGGAGACGATAACTCTACAGAATGATTGGTCGTATAAGACAATGTAGAGGTCATCAAGCCGGGAGGAAGACCCATCAATCTTCTGGTATTGTTGGCGTTCATGAGCGATAGAAATCACATACCATCAGAACCTATATGCTCATTCGCCGGTTTATGCAAAAAAAATCTTAACAGATATTCAAATGATCGAAGTCCTTACGTCACGTTGTCTAGGAATTATACTCTTGGAAAAAAACGTATAAATTCTAGTATTAAAGTTATCAAATTGAAACATTTATTAATTCATTATAAAAAATGTATATTGTTTATAAAATCCTTTGTCGTAATAATCGCACAGTGAATCTCGCTCTACACGTAATGTGAACGCGCTTTAAATAAATGGATTTATATCCATTAGTCCTTTAAGGATAAAGGATTTATTCAGTTACACTCAATATATTTAGTGTTATTTTAGGCCCGCGCTCTATCACATTATGGAACGGAAATAAGCTCAGCGAAATATAGATGTACTGGTTACACCTCTGCCCACCCCTTCGGGGGTTACAGGCATATCTATGTATATTTAGTGTTCAAAATTAATATAACGGAGATGTGCTGTAATTAACAGTCAATAATAGGCGAAATTGTTTATTTTTTTGCTTTCTCGTTATTTAATTCGGTTTCATTTTATTAAAGTTTTACTATTTTCAGTGCAAGAATCATCAAAATTTGTACATAAATATCTATAAGTTTATTCTATAAGTCTTTCGACACCTATTTCATCCCATTAGGAGTAAAATGTTATCATCGAATTTAAATGGGGCTACCATCGAAGTAAACTTTATAAGCCCAAAAAACATCCAATCGTGGACCACGTTTGGCGGAGTTATACGAGAAAATACATAAAATATACATAGATATAAATATGCATACGAATTGAGAATATCCTCCGCTTTTTTCATCGGTTAAAAATACAAAGTTATCATTATAAAAAATCATGAAAATGTCATTGGATCACACCTAATAATAACCATAAAATACGCCTTTACACGCTTTGTTATGTAAAAGAATTTTTCTATAACACAAGAAGAAATTAACGTTTCCTGCTTCCATATGAGCAAAGAAAAATAATTTTGCTACGTCACGATAAATTGAGTCAGCTCTGAATGACAGGGCGAAAGAAGAGCAAAAAATATTAGCATCCCATAAAGCTTTATTTTTGTCAGACAAGGGAAATCATATTACTGTTTCCAGTGGAGACTTACATCGATTTTTTCTTAGAACAACCTTGTGTATTCTAATTTGTAACAAACGCAGCCAAGGTGGATACTATTGTATCGCTTCAGTCGTTTTTATGAATCTTTTCTTTTCGAATTGCTATTTTTAAGCACAGGGTATCGATTGACCGATTTTATTTATTTATTTTACTAGGGGCGTTGCACATGTTGTTCCACAAAACATAAAATAAAAAAAAACTTAAAGTCCGACGAATATGAGACATATCTTACTTTCTTCCCCACATTATTCTGCATCGATTGGTATAGGTCTCGACCCCATACCCCCATCGGTTTCGGAGGAGATAGCGTGACAAGCTTTTGGCAGCGGCGGCGGCAGTTACTTTTTTTTAGAATAGAGAGATTATTACAGAATAATTTTGTGTAAGTTAGTTTGATCAACGTTAACTGCCTAACTATAACGTTATATAAATTGTAGTTATTCAGAGGAAGCAAGACAAAACACTGTATAATTTTAACAACAACTCAAGCATGAGTTTATGTTTAAAGTTACGAGAAGTAAACAAACTATCATTCAAACTTGTTGAATATACTTATATGTACTTTGTTATACCTATAATAGAATCGAATAGATTCCAATAGCAATCGTACTATGAGTCATTTTACCATTTACACTTCACGCTACAGTAAGCTCGGTTGTTGATTTACGTAACATGTCATTAGGTTGGCATATGTGATATAGTCCTCCTTTTCTATATATGTACAAATAACAGAGTAAAATTTTATGCTACACATATTATTATGCTTCATGTTGCTCTAGTAACATATCTATGTAAATTCAAATTTTTTTAAATAAAAAATGATGAACTACATCATTGTATGATGAATAGCCACAGGTTATTTTAACCGATTTCAAAAAAGGAATATGTCTTTAAATTTAACGATATTGTCGTTTTTCAACCTCTGTGGCGCAGTGGGCGAGAAGTCACTTGTGACCGTGGGTTCGTTTCCCGCACCAAAACAAATGTTCACGCGATTAGATTCATGCATAAGCTCACGCCTGTATACCCCCTAAGGGGTAGGCAGAGTTGCATCTAGCACCCACGGTTAGCTGAGCACGTTTCCATCCGATTGTGTAAGAGGTGTTGAGCCTATCGCTATATCGGGCACAAGTTCTAATCCTGGGCAACTCGGTGACTTTTCAATATAAAACTACAAAAAAAATATGATTGCCTGACCTGGAATCTGAACCCAGGACCTCACAGGTTGTTCAGTCTAAGCCCGCTGCTACTAGATCGATGAGGCGATTTTACCTATTTTAGATATAAATTTAATAACAGGCCTTAGTAAATTTTAGTAAAGCCGCGTCCTTAAGATCTAAGCGGTACTTGTTTTCTTAGGCGCTGACCTTTGACCAGTTTCAGGTCAGGTCAATTTTAAGGCTACAGAATACGCTCCTTAACAATTCATTTTGCGAACCCTCGTGGATATATCCATGAACGTAAACAGGATTAACGCGGCATATTCAATGGCTCGGAAAATTAACGCACAAGCGTTTAAAATTAGCATTGAAACAATTCACATATATAACCATATTATACGATATACGAGGCAATTCTGCTCATTTGTTCCTTATTATTGGAGATGATAAAGATTCTAAATTTTATGAGTGGTAGAGCCACATTGTAGACACTTGTCTACAGCATGTATGGGCCGGCTCTTCCGGGTCATTACCACTGTCTCACAGAAAACCGGTGTAAAGTAGCACCGTACGAAACGCAGCAGCACGTTTCGTACGGTGAGTGAGATATCCGGAGGCCCAAACCCCCTCCCCTTCCCAATCCCTTAATTATTCCTTTCCTTGAAGGTCGGCAACGCACCCATGATTCTTTTGGTATTGTGGGTGTACATGGGCGGTAGTGATCCCTTACCATCAGGTGGCCCACTTGCTCGTTTGCCGGCCTATGCCATAAAAAAATAACCTTTTCCGAAGTGTCCAATGCTAAAAAGCACACATTATGTGCTCGGTATGGCTCGGTATTGCAAAGTGTTCGTGGTTTGGTGATAGCCTGGTCTCCAATTCAAGCAGGAATATTTTGTCTAAATACACCCATTTACATAAAACCTGCCGGCTTTAATTCTTTTTCCCCTCTTAAAAACTCTTCTTCTTTCACCTGCCCTTATCCCACTCGCAGTGGGGTCGGTGCCAATGGAATTGTTTATTTGGTTAGGTTTTTTGCAAAAGAGTTTGTATAAATTTGTCTGATTCACAATATCATTTTCTTGACATATTATGGGATTAAACATATTATTTGCACGGTGTGGAGCAGAATTTAATGAGTGACTACAGTTTGTATATCTCGTACCAGACAGACGCATCTAAAGGGCAACGCACTAGCTAGCTACTCAAAGACTTTCCCGCACCTTCTAGAATATAAACCGCGTTATACGCCAGGCTTAAGAAACCATTTGCAACAACAATAATATAGTATTCGGAAATCCACTCAGCATAATATTACCGATAGTAGCAACTCTGTAATATGACTAGTCCGATTCTCAGCGGGGAACTGACCGCAAATCCTTTTGAGAGCATATCAGCGGGATATCCGCGTAATACACAACGACTGTAAAGGCCTGTTTAGAGGTTCGCGATCGCGACAAGACGCCACGACGCTCAACGACACCAACATGGCCACTTTGTATGCAATTAATGTATAGTTACATTTTGAAACGACTGTTTCCATACAATTTTCTACAAATCGGACATGTCACTGCTTCTCTGTCTCAGACGCGCACCTCAAAACAGGCCTTAATAGCTACTCGAAATGTTTCACGGTACTTGTCATATCCGAAATAGTATCCGATATCTATAGTATATAGATAATAACATGAAATTACATGTCCTAAATGTCTTGATTCATCTACGCCCGGGTCAAAGCGCTAGATCTCTAAATACTTTAACTGTTGACAGTATGTTTCTATAAAGATATAGGAAAGGACATTTTTTTATGTTTTACCTCTAAACGGGTGAGCGTAAGTGGGCCACCAACATCTTTGGCTCTCAAAGTTTGAGCGGTAGAGCCACGCTGTACACTGCTGCACACTTGTGTCTACAGCACGAATGGGCCGGCTCGTCCGGGTCTTTACCACTGTCTCACAGAAAACCAGCGTAAAGTAGCAGCTTACTGCTGCGTTTCATACGGTGAGTTAGATACCCGGAGGCCCAAACCACTTCCCTTTCCCAATCCCTTAATTATCCCTTTCCGTTAAGGTTGGCAACGCACCCATTATTCTTTTGGTATTGTGGGCGTACATGGGCGGTGGAGATCACTTACCGTCAGGTGACCCACTTGCTCGTTTGCCGGACTATGCTATTAAAAATAACCTCACCTGCGCGTGATATAATCGGCTGATTACAAGGCAATGGCGAAACTTGGTTCCTGTTATGGTGGTGGGTTATTGTGGCTAAGCGGCGGGGCGCCCCATATACTCGTACCATCGAATCTATGATACGACGAGAGGGTGGACCTTGAGCACGGTCGGCATAACGCGAGGCAAAAAAAAACTCTAAACAGGTGAAAAGGAAGTCCAAAACTTTGTTTGGGAAATAATATTTTTTAATGAAAACTGCTAAGTTGGTATTAATGCACTTCAACACAATTAATCAAACACGTATTTTATATGAATGGGGACTGATTTTAGTACTGATAAATTAGCATTGATGAATCAGTCAACATTGAACAAATGATACGATCCTTAATCTTATGTCATGTCATAGTTTCCACCTAGACATTTTGTAATACAACCGTTTCTACAACGCTGCATCTCATGATACGTATATTAAATTACGCGATTAAGGTATACATCGCGATATGTCGCATCTTATAAATTGTACAAATATATTAGCATAATAGAATTCCCTCGGCAGTATTTACGTCTCAGGTTAACGTAAATTTTAGTGGGTGTTAACTGGAGAATAAGCTCCGGGCTTACCGTTTATTGCGATTTGAAGGTAACGCTATCTCAGCTAATATTAAGAGGTATATTAGTTCGGCGAAGGCTCGACGCTTAGGTAACACAAATGTGTGAGTGATGTTATTACAGTTAATAGATAAAGGGTATTTCTTATTATAAATGTCTAGACCCTCACTTCACTTTGGTCGGAGTGCGTAAAACATAACCAAATGATTAAAGGGTGATAATTTCAGCTTTAATGTAGGGTTTTGTATAGGTGTTATTGAAAATCGCTAGCTGATGAACGTTGCGTTGGTGCCACTGAAATTTATAGTTTCTCAACGTGGGACTATTCCCACGTTGGGCGCCATTATTACTCACGTAAAAATATATATATTTTTTCTTATTCCTTTGTATTCTTAGAATCACTATTTATAGAAACTAAGTGCACTCACGAAATTTAAGCCGTTCAATTGGAGCCATATATGGCTCCAAACTACGATCACCATACTTATAACTACTCACAATATTATGTTTATGATACTCACTTAAAAATGTATGAAACACATTTTGTCCATCGAAATATTACCATTTGGTAAATACATTTTAGCTGTCATTTCTTTTAAGTACTAGGGGCGTTGCCCATGTTTTTCCACAAAACATAAAATTAAAAAAAACTTAAAGTCCGACGAATATGCGACATATCTTACTCACTACTCCCTACATTATTCTGCATCGATTGGTATCGGTCTCGACCCCATACCCCCAGCGGTTTCGGAGGAGATAGCGTGACAAGCTTTTGGCAGCGGCGGCGGCGGCGCCAGTTACTTTTTTTTAGAATAGAGAGAAACATATTACTCTTAGCGAATTTTCAACTTACGATTATTAGTATGTGGTTATTCTAATTTTGTATTTTAATTGGCATTCGAAACTTTATCACTTTACATTAATCCCATATAGAGCTAAAAATAATAGAGAACCAAAACTACTCTCTCAATTAACTTCAAAAACGTAATTTATGTTGAAGTTAACAGGTTTATTAGTTCAGTTCTACGCTTCATGCGTGTTTATGCTCCCGGTACGGAAGTTCCAATTGTTTGTGGAACGGAGACGAGCTAAAGAGTCGTGCTCATTAGGGGCTAGGTTACGAGTTGTGTAATCTTGTTTGTACTTTATGTACCACAATGTCCACTTTAACTAATTTAATTTGTAGCAAAGTTTAAATGTTGTTAGATGCGCCAAAATTTGGGCAGACTCAGAAAATTAAAAAATTTGCTTCCTATTCACCTTATGTGTAGTGATTGCTATTCTCCTTCTACCTGCCTCTATCCCACTCTTAATGTCTTTTTTCTATTTCTCTCTTTTAAACACATGTTACAGAAAGATCTGGCTTGTAGTTTATACGACCGGCCGCCTGCTTGACGTCAACCCCTCGTAGTGAATGCAATTTTTTTATAGCATAGGCCGGCAAACGAGCAAGTGGGTCACCTAATGGTAAGTGATCTCTACCGCCCATATACGCCCAGTATACCAGAATAGTCATGGGCGCGTTGCCGACCTTAAAGGAAAGGGATAATTAAGTGATTGTGAAAGCGAAGATTTGGGCCTTTATTATAGTTACCAAATCTACTATCAATTACTTGAAAGTAACCGGCGCTTACAATATTACAACAAGTATGAAGGTGCGGTAAATGATTGTAAACCCCATGGGAAAAAGACACCTGAATTCATATTATCTCTTTTGAAAAGTGGTGTTATACTAATCATAAATAAATATTGTAGATACAAAAGTCCGTTAAACCCACATCTTTACATGAAACTTATATCTTTATTATATTAAAATGTATTATGTAATACTCAACATATTAAATATAAAATGCTAGCTAGTATTACAATTTTAATCAATGTTCGAGGGCTGCATGTTCTGTTTTATCGAAGTAACAAAGGACATTGTAGTCGAGCGAATGCTTTTACGCGAATATCAATATCAGGTTTTCATTTTGTATATTTAATATTATCCCAATTAAAAAGTTAACTAAGATTAATCGAGTTATAACAATCGTGTAAAGGGGCGTTCTATGGGCGCGTCAAGCATCAGACGCCGCGCTGCTAGCTGTGACCGGACACTGAATTTTAGTGTTACTGCTAATTGAACTACAGTCGAATGGTGTCCCACTTAAATAGTGCGTACCTCTAACTTACAGACACGGCACTGAAGCCCGTGACACGCTTATTGGAAGTCGGCCTTTAGTTAAAAATCTTAATGCAAATTCCGGAGCGGTTATCATTTTTTTCGACATATGCATTCACGCTTGTTATCCCTGAAGGGGAAGCCACAGGTGTAAAAAATACATCCACATTTCGCCGACCTTATTTCTGTCCCATAATATGCTAGTGGGCGAGCCTATCGCCATACTGGGCACAATTCCATACTCCGGGTTGATACTGAGCATATCGTAATAGAAAAACCCAATGTCACTTACCCGACCCGGGGTTCGAATCCGAGACCTCAGTTCAACAGTCCTAACGCGTACGCATTACAACTGCGCCATCGATACTTTTTTTCAAATGGGTATAAAATCTGCGTTAACTTTATACACGACAAAAAATGTGTGTTTGAGTGGGCTCATTTAAAATATAACACCACCAAGTTACATTTTAAATTCCCTTTTATTGCGCTATTATAGTCAGTAACACAGCTATTGCAGCTGATAAGTGTAGGTATGTCACCGTCAATACTTGGTGGTTGTTTTTTATGAAATTACTATTACTTTTTACCAGAAATATTTAGTAACTTTCATAAAAAAGCTATTGCGTCATTTATTATCAAGACATTTTGTAACCTCATGAAACCTGTTCAATCAGCGTCTATTGTATACGCCATTATAGCACGGGATGGGGATTAATGAAGGTAACACAAATATTATCTGTGGAGTTTATTTGAAGTACGTGCCGATCTAATTCCTGTTTTGTCAATGTACTTGAGTAATATACGCGTATTAGAACCATTTACATTAAGGTGAATAGGCATTGTCCTATATAATTGAAATATATGGAGCATATTCTTTTTCGAATATAACATTAAAGGGGTTTATCATTTGAACTATAATAGAAGCTGGGTGAAATTCACAGCATAATTTATGTTATTACGGCTGACAGTTTAACAAACAACAAAAAAAATAACGTTAATGGTGATGATATGGAACTCCATGCACGTATCCGACTCACATTTTCCTGATTTTTATTTTTACAAAACATACCATTTGACCGACTTAATTGCAGATCAAGCTTTATGTACAGTCTAATGGTGTTCCACACAAAATCTCACAAAAGAGTCCAAGCCATTACGAAATCTTGGCTAATCTACACTGTTTACGAGGCAGCAAAATTTTTGACGGCATTTTATAAGACATAAATTGTGTTGCTTTTTGTCGTAATGGCTAATAAAAGTCGTCAGTTCAGGTGGCGGTGGCGTTATAGTATTAGTAATAAATCATACGGGACGTGGTAGCCACTGTTACAAAAACTGTTTCTCGCTCTCTTTTTCTCGTAATAATAAAGACAGAGAGATGCAATTACAAATCCACAGAGTTCCAACTACGTTGGCCGCAATCCCCCACAGTTGCTATACACCTTTAGGATTAGCTCTTAATTAAATTCTCTTATAATTTAGGACAAGAGTTTCGTTAAACAGATTTTAATTTGCAGTACGAGATTCGTTTCTTTATGCGGTTTGAAATTAAATTATTTTAACAAATAAAAAGTTTTAAAAGAAGAAAAAAATATATTTTAAACAATAAATAAAAATTAATTAATATTAATAAACAAAAAATAAATTTTTTCAATTTTTTAAAAGGACGAAGCCTTTTCGGACCAGAAATAATAGCTGAAAAATTAAGCATTCAAAAAAATTAATAAAAACTTTCATATTTGGGTCTCGATACTTGAGGAATTAAATTATTTCTTACTTCATCGGCTTTTTTCAGGATTTCAGGTGGTGTGGATTCGTCGCTCGAACTTTCTGGAGTTTCCGGTATTATTTCCGACTCTATATTCATTTTTAAACTAATTTTAATTTAATTACAATTTTATTTATTAAATTAAACTGTCAGACGCGTCAACCTCAATTCAGTTTTAATATGTCGATTGTGTTTTTTTTTGTTATTATTTTTTTAATTTTAGCAATTTTATCTAAATTTGCGTGTGCCAAGAATAATTTACGTGCGACAAGTAAACTTGTCGCACTCAAATAACAGTTTTATTTATGAAAAAACTCACGCGTAATTTTAAAATGGGCAAACGGTTCTTTTTCAAACGTAACAGCGAGCGTCAAGATGCTACTTTTCCCGCATGAGTAATACAAAATGTACTTGTACAATTGCACACATAGGGGGCGTGTCACCATCGCGCTTCGCGGTCTTTTGTCTCTGTCGCGCTCCTGAAAACGGGTCTTAAGGATAAGCTCATTTTGAAAATTTCGTTTTTAATTTAATATGGCTGTTCTAGTATCCCCGAGGCAGGTACTTTAATTGAAGAAAAAAATACTGGAATTACTTATCCTTGTATTTTATGTACTTTTAAAATATAATTTTACTTTTCGTAATTAGGTAAACGAGGTGAAAGGTTTAAGCCATTTATAACACAGTATATTCTAACATTCAATAACAATGCCATAAAACTATTATTGAGGCTATTTTGTGATTACTAACTAAATTAAACTTAACTAAAATAGTTTACTCATGTCAAACGGGTGTGTAAAGAACCCACTTAACAAATAGTTTTAGTTTAACAGGTCTAACTAATGTAAGTTAAAACATAAAAACTAACACTAAAAATATCAATTTCTAGAGGTATTTTTGGAGTTGGTGCCGGTGTCGGCAATAAAAACAGCAAAATTAAAAAAAAATGCGGTATATATATGGTATGGTATACCAATATCTTAGGTCTATAGCCAACTTCACCTGCATATGGTACAATCTGCTGAATAACGGGCGGGGCAATGGCGAAACTTAGTTCCCGTTGTGGAGTCAGACGGCAGGTCGCCCCACATAATAAAAATCAAATCCACCGTCAAATCATAATGGAAAGGCGGACCCTGGCATTAAGCCGGGATAACACCAGGCAGAAAGAAAGATGTAGCTATGCTATGTAAGATTCAAAACAATAACACAATCGCAACGCTAGGAGTTAATATCGTTGACTTGTTCAAATGTTCGCAACAAGAGTTCGCAGGGGCTTTATTATTTAAATAGTATTTTAATTGTTAAGTTTATTTATACAATGTTAAATTTCTATACTTCTTAGTGGTATTAGATTTAACTTGTAATGATAGATGTAAGTTTTACTACGTACCTACTCAAATTAATATATTTACTCTATGTATACACATAAGAAAAAACAATAATAAAAAACGTCAAATTGAGAACTTCCTCTTTTTTTGAGTCGGAAAAAAATAGGTTAGAAAACTGAAATTGTTCAAAACCATGGAATTCGGAATAATTATTGTAGTGTTTTTCATAATTATTTATATAGGTACCAAGAGTTCTATTAAGTTGTGAATGAATTTAATATTGATTCATGATAACGGTACAGATTAATATCGTTTAAAAAGGTTGGCTTACAATTAAAACTAAAAATTACTTAACTCGGTCTTAGATTAGTCAGGTGACCACAAAATAACTACCCATTTTAAATGTGTATTCGCTTATATACATTAAAATAATATAACTTAAGCTACCTAACAACTCCAATTATTTTCAAACGGGCCAAAACTTATCAATCAAAATCAATATAGAGCAGCTAATTTGACACGATCAGAATAAATCAGTAATCGGCTTATTGAAATATCCTATTAAATTGATTTAACAAATATCTTGGAGTATTAGAAGTCCCAAAGGCTAGGGTTCACAATATTACAGGGCAAACAACGGTCGATTGAAACAGGCGTGGTATGACTATCCCCTATGAGAATAGTTCAGAGAGCTTAGCCCATCGTTGTGGTAACACCGATCCTAAATTCCATGTATTTATCCGAAATCGTCTCTAGAATCTGTTAATCTGGAATTTAAGTTTGTGTTCGAAACAAACGATTTATGTAAAGCGGATTTGATATTATGTATATGTTCACGATTAGACATGATAGTCTCCGTGACGCAGTGGGCGAGTAGCCAACTGTGAATCAAGAGGTCGTGGGTTCGATTCCCGCACCGAGACAAATGTTTGTGTAATCCACAAATATTTGTTTCGGGTCTGGGTGTTTGCTCCCCAAGATGTCAGACAGGCGGCCGGTGGTAAAAACTATAAGCCAAATCTTTCTGCAACATGAGTTAAAAAGCATGTTGCGCCGACCCTACTGCGAGTGGGATAAAGGCAGGTGGAAGAAGATTATATATTATGTTCACGAATGTATATCCTTATAATGAGCATTGAGCATTATAGCAATGTCAAGAGCGTAATCTAGTGCCATGTAGTAATTTATCGAAATTTTTATCGGTGTTGCTTCTACTTATGGGCAGACATGACACCATCAGGCGATGTCTCGTTATTAACGCTAACAAAAAACAACTCATAATACCGGATAATAAAGGGAGCTATAGGTTTTGTTTCTGTATATTATAAAAAGTACATACGCACTCACGCCTGTAATAAAAAGTAATGAAAATAAATTATAAAAAGTAATGAAAATAATAATAATCATAATGGAACAACTTATTTGGAGACTCTGCAGTATGCAGTGCACACTAAATGATATTCACAACATTCACAAATTGCGGAAAATTTTACAATAGTCCGTCCAATGATAACACAAAACCGGCAAAACTGTTTTATAAAAATGGCACTTAAATCATCAATGGAGTTTATTGTACGATATTGAATTTTCCTCAAAAGGCCAGTAACAATGGTTGCTCTGAATGGACACGGGGCAAAAGTATTTTTGAGGGACATTGAATTGTCCTTACAAATTGTGACGTAACATAAAGTAAAATGTTTATGATATACATACGCATCACGCCTGTAATCCCCGAAGGGGTAGGCAGAGGTGTAACCAGTACACCCACATTTCGCCGAGCGTATCTCCGTCCCACGATGTGATAGGGGGCGAGCCTATCGCCATACCGGGCACAAATTCCAGACTCCGGGCTGATACTGAGCATTTCGTAATAGAAAAACCCAATACCACTTTACCCGACCCGGGGATCGAACCCGAGATCTCAGCGTTGGCCTCACTCGTAACGCGTAGGCATTACAACTGCGCCACCGAGGCAGTCAAATGTTTATGAATTTATTGATATACTATAAATAAGTAAATTTTTCGTGGGTGCCTTTAAATGCCTCTTTAATGTTTTTTTACGGTAAAAATGTATTCACTGAACGAAGTCCTAAGAATTTTTTTATTTTTTTAATTTTACATAATTTGTAAGCGTTATAAAAATTATTTCTGTTTCAGATATTTCTTCGAAATAATTTGAAGACTATGTAAATTGGTAAGTTATAATAGTACAAATAAATTTAATAATATTTTACACCACATTTATTTTATTATACGTGACATACAAAGCTGTAACGATAAATCAGAGATGATGATGATGATGATGATATAATATAATGATATCATACATGCTTACTCACGCCTGTAATCCCCGAAGGGATAGGCAGAGGTACACCCACATTTCGCCGAGCTTATTTTTGTCCTATGACATGATGTCCATGCCTAACGCCTTACCCATTTCATAAAAAAAAACCGGGCACAATTCCTCACTCCGGGCTGTCACTAAGAATTTTGTGATAGAAAAACCCAATATCACTATTATTCAATCCGGGGATTGAATCCTAGATCTCAGCACAGTAGTTGTACCGAGTATCCATTGACCATTACAACTGCGCCACCAAGTAGTTGATAATATCAATCCTAAATTATCTTATTATAATTTTATTATTTACTATCCTACTGCCATATACCAATACTCGTGAAGGGAGTTAAACTTTACGAGTGGTAGAGCCACGCTGTAGACAATTTTGTCTACAGCATGAATGGGCCGGCTCGTCCGGGTCGTTACCACTGTCTCACAGAAAACTGACGTAAAGTAGCAGCTTGCTGCTGCGTTTCGTACGGTGAGTGAGATATCCGGAGGCCCAAATCCCCTCCCCTTCCCAATTCCTTAATTATCCTTTTCCTTTAAGGTCGGCAACGCGCCCATGATTCTTTTGGTATTGTGGGCGTACATGGGCGGTGGTGTTCACTTACCATCAGGTGACCCACTTGCTCGTTTGTCAGCCTATACAATAAAAAAAAAACCTTTAGTCCACCATGGGCCTACAATGGGTAAACGGTCACATACCTTCGAAATTGTTACTCAAAATTCCCTACACATTTAAACTCAGGATGTTTTTCTCCATCGTTAATGCGAGCGTAATTTTTTCTTTATTAGCTTGAATGACAAGAGGAGCAAGTCGCTCGTCTGATGGTAAGCGCCACGCCTGCCTATGAACAGAAGCAAAACCACACAGAACTTTGAATTATAAAGCACTGCATGGTTACTTCTTAAAATGCCCTATGAAATTTCACTGGTTCCAATGTCGTTCAAACCGAAACACAGTAATACAATTCTCCCTTCCCAATCTCTTAATTATACCTTTCCTTTAAGGTCGGCAACGCGTTCATGATTCTTTTGCTATTGTGGGCGACCATGGACGGTGCAGATCACCTACAATCTGGTATGTTTGGCCGGCCTATGCTTTAATAAAAGGCTTTCGCCGCTAGCATAAAAAAATGCATGGCAAAAATAAAATGTCGTTTGAAAAATACAGTGTAGCAGCAAACACGTAGCATTTGCGTAGGTGCCGCATAGTACACAAAGAACCTCGCAGTCACTGTCAAGTACCAAATTTTCACTTTACCCCATACAAAGTTTTGCAGTTATGGCTTAGGTTAAAAATATCTTGGATATCAACCTATTTTTTGTCCCACAACACCTATATTTGTGGATTGCATAAACGTTTATCTCGGTACGGGAATCGAACCCGCGGCCTTTCCTCTACTCACCCGCTGCGCCACGGAGGTTTTCACCAAACTTAATTTATAACCGTTTTCGACTTCAGCAATTATAATATATATATTTTTTATCTCCAATGGCTATTAACTCAGTAGTAGAACAATTATAAATGCGTACCCGACCTTAAAGGAAAGGCATGGGAATTGAGAAGGGGCGGGGGGATTTCAGCCTCCGGTAAACTTACTCAACTTACTTCAGCGAGTTGCAACTGCACGTCGGTTTTCTGTGAAACGTTGGTAATAACCCGGTCGAACCGACCCATTCATGCTTTAAAAAAGAAAACACTGTACAGTACAGTATGGTATACACTTACAAGGTTTACGATATAATTTTACTCACAAAACCATATAATGCACGTATCATTTACTTATAACTTAAATAAACAGTAGCTCTTTGACGTCATACAGCAACAAGTCAATCGATATAACGTATAAAATAGTGAACAAATGGCTACAGGCTACGTTCCCCCGCATAACTTTATTTAAGTCAATATTTACAACGAGTGCTGAGTAAGCGAGAGTCCTCTTTAATCTATTTAAAGCAAAAGGAGCTGCTCAAAGCTAACTAATTAATTCGAGTATGACTTAACAAAGGAAGTTTAAGTTTACAGTTTATGCTCATACTTACTACAGTATTACGAGTATTTTTTATGATAAATGTGTCAATTATCATGGAGTATGATAGAACAAAGTATTGTTAAATAATTCTCATTTTTTTATCCTGCATATCGATCTTCGGTAAACCCCCAAGATCCTTCCTAAATTTTATTCTCTTAAATAGTATCTTATATTTATAGTTCGTTAATCAAAAGTTGGTTCTATCATTATATTTATAAAATAAATAAGGACGACCCCAAAAAAGTTAGAAACTGGTTTAAATTATACTTCAAAGAAGAGGTTGCAAATATAAATATTAAGATATTAAACTAACATTGGTCGCATAAAATAATGTTGAACATCAAAGACTTATATCACGTTGTTATTTTAAAGCAGCGACATAATAATATGAAAATCATTTATAATAGGCTGTTTAAAATCTGTCGCAGTAATTACTGAGTGAAGTAGAGATAAACCTATCTAAAGAGCATTTTACAGCTTTTCTTATACATTAAAAATAAAGTAAAACGGACCCAAAAAAAACTAAAAAAGTTAAGCTTTTTAAAACTAAACAATTTTGACTCGGTAGTTAATAAAAAAAAATATTTTTTTATTTTTAGCGTTTTAGTTTAATAGAGACCCTTTTATTTTAAAATTTTTAATGTAAGAATCATCAAAATTAACAGTTATGTTATGGGTATACATTGAAAGACCAACCCTTAATCAAAACAACGACCACCCTAAGTAAAAGTCTAGTCTTCGCAAATATTGTCAACTGTTTCATACATTAACGATTGACGAATCCCTTAAAACGTTCCCTCAGCCCATCGAAAAATTGAAAGTTAACTTAAGTAAATATTTTATTCATGCCCCAAACCGCTGCAAAATCGACCCATTTCGGCGAAATGGGTGTTCCTGATCGACAGAAAATTATTTATTTAGGTTGAAGTATGAGATTTTTTAACAAGCCATCGTGGATTTTCTTTGCTTTACCGTTTGAATTTTTTAATAAAGAATAAATAAGTAGGTCACTTATTAAGTTTGTTTTATTCATACAAATACTTGAGTTATCGATGGTAACTTTAACGTATTGCAAAACTTGCCGAGTACAGATAATGAATAATTAATGGTGGCGGTCGGCTCATGTTGAAACAATACGATGTGAATTTAATTTATATATACCTACATATATTATAGTCGGAATTTTGTGATATTTGAGAATTTAATTACATACATACATAAGCACTCAAGCCAGTAATCCCCAAAGGGGTAGACAGCGGTGTAACCTCTTAAAATCTTTAATTAGGTAATAATGGGATAACACTATTTTTTGTCGTATAATACCAAATAGGTCGTAATCCTAGCTTTTTTTGGTCCCATTATTGTATTTTAATAAGTATACCACGATTTTCACCTAATTGAATTCATTGTTATAATTGGCTGCCTGCCAGGTAATTTGCCTTCATAATTTAATTATAATCATAATAATTTTCGTAGTAATCATTATTCTAAACCATTATTAAGTCATGATTAATTCACAATTTATTGAAACAAATTAGATTTATATATCTCGATAAATGTTAGGCCCATAGTTCACAACAATACTTTTAGAAAACTACTCGGCGATATGCTAATTAGGCGCTTTATAGAATTTTGATAATACGACGCGATATTTTAGACTACGCTTGAGCGGAATTGCTGAAACGTGATGCAATATCGAATTAATAGACAACACGCGCGATTGCGGTTCAGCTACCGCACCCGGAAAATGCCATGTAGTTTCGATGCAGTCGCACAATCTTCAATGCGTAAACTATTGTGACTACATACATACATAGACTCACGCCTGTTTCCCATAAGGGTAGGCATACCTTTTTGACCTCATTCACTCTCATGAATTTTTTCATACATGCACGTCGGTTTAGGGTAATCCTGACCTGGCCTTTTTCTTTCTATTGTGACTACAATGACACTTAAGGTTCTTTATGGAGTACGCAACCTAGACAAGGAAACCGCGACACATGACGAGAGTCAAACGACTGCGACACCTCTGCAGAAATTGTATGGAAACGGTCGCGCATCATGCTCTCCTGTCTCGTTCGCATACCTCGAATAGTGCCTATAAATTGCATACAAAACGAACTCGTTGGTGACCTTACGCATCGTGATGTATTTTCTCGGTCGCGCATCAAAACGTACCATATTAATCGCAAATATTTTCTATGAACCACATTTCACCGTCATAACGTTCTGGAGATAAATAGAGCGTCATTCGTCTAGCGTTTCGCTTCCGCAATTGCTCGCTTGCACTACTCGGTACCCACACTATGGGTGGAGGCAGGAAATTATAAATAAAATAATTTATATATATATATTACATACATACATAGACTCACGCCTGTTTCCCATAGGGGTAGGCAGAGACAACGGATTTCTACATGCTACGATCCTTGCATACTTATATATATTATCAACCCTGTTGATATGTATACCCTATTACGTTCTCACGTAACGAACGCTTATTTATTATTCACTGGAAATATAATAATACAATTCTTCAAAAGAATCTCGTAGGAATGTGAAGTCTACCACATAACTAGGTGGTAGGTCCCTCGTATGCGAGAGGCCGTCTGGGTTGTTACCACCGCTTTGTCTATGTCTGCCGTGAAACAGCAGTGTGTAGGCATTGTTGTGTTTCGGTTTGAAGGACATTGAAGCCAGTGAAATTACTGGGCATTATGAGACTTAACATCATATGCCTCGGGGTGATGGGCGCAGTCCAAAGCAATGCAGTGCTTTGTAATTTAAGGTTTTGTGTGTTGTTGCATCTGTTTGTGGGCAGGCGTGGCGCTTACCATCAGGCAAGGGACCTGCTTCTTTCGTTATCTAGACTTTCAGACAAAAGCATTAGTCTTAACCCTTTTCATAAGTGAAGTGAGGCTCGTGCAACAGTATACAGGGTTGATAATACATACGCACTCGCGCCTGTAATCCCCGAAAGGGTAGGCAGAGGTGTAACCAGTACACCCACAGTTCGCCGAGCGTATCTCCGTCCCACGATGTGATATCGAGCGAGCCTATCGCCATATCGGGCACAATTCAGACTCCGATTTGATAGTAAGCATTTCATGATATAAAAACTCAATATCACTTTACCCGACCCGGGGATCGAATCCGAGACTATCATCATGGGATGGAAATAAGCTCGGCAAAATATGTGTGTAATAGTTATCTCTGTCTAGCCCTTCGGGGAGTACAGGTATGAGTGCGTATGTAAGTAGTTTTCATTTCTAGACGATTCAGTCAAAGTTACACGGATAACATTCCTAAAAAAACAATGTTCAAACAAGACCCAAGTAGTTCCTTTGTCCATGCTTCATTTATCACAGAAAGTACAAAGGCATTTAGGTTGAAAAGGGTAGCGGTGCAGAACAATAATAAATGCTCTAATAAAATTATTGATGATGCTATGTATGCCTACATATGTAGTTTCTGATGCCTAAATTTAAATCTCACTTTTATTTGATAATATGGTTTCAAATTGCTAAATATTGCTTTTATTTTTTTACTTATTTGTCATAAGCGCTATTATAATTGCCTATTAAGATAAACAAAATATGATTCTATATTATTCTTTGTATATGCTTCATGAAATAACACACACTATTTTTAAAATAATGAAATATGTGATTCACATTTTTCTAAAAGACTACCTGTAAAAGGGGGGAGAGGGTTAATGAATTTTATATAAATTATTAATCTGAAAGTTTGAATGTTTGTAGATCAATCACGCCTTAACGGCTGAAAAGATTTGGATAAAATTTGGCATTGGGATATAGGTATAGGTACATGAGATAGACATGAATTAGAACTTAGGCAACTTTTATCCCAGAAAAAGACATTAACTCGCGCGGAGCCGCAAGTAACGGCTAGTATATTATAAACAATAATATTTTAGTTTATTACAATTAATAAAAATAAATACATCTAACAGTTACTCTGAGGTCTGGCCCTAAATTAAGACACAGTGCTTAGTTAAGGTCCCACATTGTAAAATGAACACTTCAAAGTCACAAAAAACAATAATTTCTCACATGACAGATAGTAGAGGACTTTCCAAAGTTTTCGAAAGGTCATTTGAAAATACACCTTCAGAAACGGCTAGGCCCCATGGCTGTGCCACAGTGGCGGTCGAATGTAAAATGTTTGATTTATATAAATATAAACTGACTTCTGTCAAGCCTATAATGCTTGCCACATTATTAATAACCGACTAAAAAGTAGGAGTTCCTTAATTCAGCGCGTTGTTTATTTTATTTTCGTTTTTATGTTTGTACATAAAAAATCGTGATTCCTCGGCCCATTGTGGACTGATTTTGTTGGAAAAATTTGTATTCGATAGAATTTAGCAGCGTTGTGGTGATTTGGTTTTGACAACCTCCGTGATGCAGTAGGAGAGTAGCCGATTGTGAAGCGAGAGTTTCGATTTCCGCCCCGAGAAAAAAAGTTTGTGTAACCCACAAATATTTGTTTCGGGTCTGGGTGTTTTCTCCCCAGTGGGGTTGACGTCAGGCAGGCGGCCGTTCGTCTAATAATATATTACTAATATAGGCTAGGTATTTAACTATCAAAATTTTATGGATTTTAATTATCTGAAAATAAATGAATTGAAGTAAGCCAAATATTTCTGTAACACGTGTTAAAAAGCATTTTGCGTCGACCCCACTGCCAGTGCAGTAAGGGCAGATGGAAGAAAATAATTCTGAGGTTCTTAATTATGAATTGGGATGACCACATATATTAGCTAAAACTCAGTAGTCGCTTCGTGAATAACAATTATTATTTTTATCCATTCATTATTGATGTTGTCTCATCCATGTGTATTTTACTACTCCGCTCCCGTGGGTCATAACGTGGTGTTATTAACCATCGACAGCCTCCGTGGCGCAGTGGGCGAGTAGCCGGCTCCGAAGCGTGAGGCCGTGGGTTCGATTCCCGCACCGAGACAAATGTTTGTGTGACCCACAAATATTTGTTTCGGATCTAGGTGTTGTGGGGCCGTAAGCCTTTCATAGTTTCTGATACCCACAATAAAGGTTAACCTAGTGTGGGGTCAAGACTATATGTGTGACTGTTGGGTGTATTTATTTATTTATTTATTGTTTTCGAAAAATAAATATCCATGTGAAGATTGGTTAAGACGTTCAATTGTTACACGATCACAAACATACACATCAACTATTATAAAGATAACAAAAATGCCATTAAACAATATAACTTACTCTATAAAAAAAATATACTAAGCATGCACCAAATTTCCCTCCGTGATTGTTGCCATACTTAATCCGAATCAATTTATTATACCCCTTTCTGGCTGGCGTTAATTTCGGCTAATGCCAGGGTCCGGCTGCTCATACCATAGATTTAACGATATTTGGTATGATTATGGGCCGACCCGCCATCTGACCCCCACAACCCGCAACGGGAACCAAGTTTCGCCATTTCCTCATCCGTTAATCAGCAGTGTACCACGTGCAGTTGAGGTTGACTTTAGGGGTAAGATGGTGGTGGCCCATTTACATTCCCAACTTATTATACACCATACTTTAATAATACTCAGCTTTATCTTCAGACCAGAACATAAAAGCAAACTTTGATGATCATCTTAATCCTATACGTGCGGTAATAAGGTGTCACGAGGTAACGGAAAACGATTAAACTATATGATTTATGAACTGCCTGATAAGTTTGATATCGGATACTATAGAGTTCTGGATGATATTAAACAAGCACGCAACGATGATAGGGGTAAAGGAGTTTATTTTTTTCTTGACATATTATTAATTAAGATAACTAACTTGTCTTTTAGAGATGCAATTAAGCAGTAATTATCAGAAATAGCATGGACTGTCTCTGTGCTAAGCTCTCAGGTTCGATCCCTGGGTACTGGATAGCGACCATTATACACGTAGGGAAGACTCCATATAGTGGCGAAGAAATACTGTTTCGAGGCCACCTAGTGTACCTAGCAATTTCATAATACTGCCTACCATCGAAAAACATTATGTTTAAACGGCACTGTGCTTACCATCAGGTGCAGTGTAGCGAAAGCTCTATACAACACAGTTTGTTCCGGCTTCCCTATTTAGATTGACCAGAAAGTAATTTGTAATCATTACTGTAGCCTATAATTTTATATGTGTTATTGGCATAATTACGTGAAAACTGCCTGGGTTGCGGAGTTGTGCGTGTCCATTGCGACTGCTGTGCTGAGGTCTAGGGTTCGTTTCCCGGGTCGGATAAAAGTTGATATTTTATTTTATTTTATTATAAGGATTGCCAACAATGTTTACAATAATACATACGTACATTAAATATTAACACTAATAACAATTGAACCTATTGCAACTCAGATTACAGGCAAACACAGCATGCATAAATAAATACAATTTTATTTAAGTACTTAGTTCAATTAAATTAAAATTAAAATAATTTGCAAAATAAGATGGTCAGTATGATTTATCAGAATGTTAGGGATACGTAGAGATTTCAGACTCTTCTAGAAGAGTTTTCCTAAATGTAGGAAGCGAATCATGGAATATGTCAAGTTTATTAATTTATCTGGAAAGCTGATTATACAAAGCTGACATCCGAGGTACGGGAGTGTCTTCCGACGTTAGTGCGACAGCGGCGGACATGTAACGTAGGCGGGGGGGCTTGCGCGGAGGACGTGAAGGGACATTAAGAGAAAACTTTCTCAATGCAATTGAACTGTCACAAGTACTATTTAATATTTTATATAGAAACATCATTCTAAGCATTTCTCTTCTAAAAGCCAAGGACCGAAATAAAAAAAACATAGTTTGTCTTCATATGTACGTATATTTTTAGGAACGAATTTACGGTATTTTAGGTGTTTAAGCAATTTCTTTTGGACATTTTCTATTCTTTTTTATTATATTATAATTTTAATGAGTTTTTCTATTAAAAAATGCTTAGTATCAGCCCGGAGTCTGGAATTGTGTCCTGTGTGTATGGCGATGTCCTAACCCCTGTCACATCATGGGACGGAGATTAGCTCGGCGAAGTGTAGGTGTACTGGCTGTACCTCTGCCTAGCCATTCGAGGATTACAAGCGTGAGTGTGTATGTGTGTATTTAATTAAAATAAATAATCTTAATCGTTAATATGAAAGCAATTAATAACAAAAATTGTAAAATGTAGCGCAGGTGCCTCTATAGTTTAGTTAGCATTGGCAACACTTTAAAAAATATACCCATCGCCATTACAGTGTGGTCACTATACCGTACCACGATAAAAAAAAATAAACTAAGAAACCATTGAGGTCCTAGGTCCAAATCTCAGGTTTAGACAATAAAAAATTGTGTTTCAAGTTGTCGATTTGAAGAATCACTCTGAGTTCACCTGAATTTGTGCCGGATGCAATATGGCAATATATAATAAAGGTGTACTGTGAGTATACTAGTTGTACCTTTGCCTGGCCCTTCCAACAGACTTGAACTTTATATGTTTGATATTAATTTTCGATTGGGATCTTGTTTTTTTTTCACGAGTGTAAGTAGGCCACCGATATCTTAGGACACAAGCCAACCTCACCTGCATGTGGTACATTATGCGGATTAACGGACGGGACAATGGCGAAACTGGGTTCCCGTTGTGGCTTGTGGGGGTCAGTCGATGGTTCGCGCCATATAATATCAAACACTATCAAATTACTTGGAGGTCATTCTAGCCAATAAACATATCTTACTACTTAAACATGACAATACTACTAGAAATAACACGCAATTTACCACGATATATCCAGTCAACTATCCATAACAAAATACTCAACATCCCACACATGTACATATTTCCCGGAATCTATAAAGTTATGACGGAGGATAATAAAATTATTTGCGAGCTCAACCACCGGACCGTCAATTATCTGACCTCCTCTTTCTTCCACCTGCCCTTATCCCCCTCGCAGTAGGGTCGACGCAACATGCTTTATAACACATGTTACAGAAAGATTTGGCTTGTAGTTTATACGACCGGCCGCCTGCCTGAAGTAAACCCCTCTGGAGAGAAAACACCCAGATCCGAAACAAATATTTGTGAATCACACAAACATTTTGTCTCAATGTGGGAAACGAACCCGCGTCCTCTCGCTTCAGAGCTGGCTACTTGCCCACTGCGCCACGGAGGCTGTAAATTATCTGGACATCAGTAAATATTTTACCTGCGCTGTAAACTTCAAGGTGGGAACCCTAAACCTATTACCGCAGACTAATGCAGTTCCTGTAACAGGTCAAGGGCTGTGGTCCAATGTAAATTATAGGTTGATATGCAGGAAATGCCTCGATCTAGTCGGTGAGCTTGCGGCTAAGTGCTGGATTATTGCATGAAGGCACGGACCGAGCGTGCATCTGGATCGGTATTTTAGTGTCGGAGTTTGTATAATTTTGTTGTCAGCGAATGACGATACACAAAATTATTTATTGTTAATACTAGTTTAAGATTTGATGTAGTACTTACAGAAAATGGTTCGGCACTTGTAGTATTCAATGTTAGACACGATCAGTAGCTTTATTATAATAATAATAATAAAAACAAAACAAATAAGAAAAGGCAATTTTGAGTCGATGCTTTTGCTATGTTATAGTCTACTAAAGACAGAAAGCATCGACTCGAAATTGTTTATTTTTAATTTCAGTTTTGTATCTTTTTTTGAGTCGGTTTTATTCTGTCCATCTGGGAATCCAACGCACGTCATAAATTACGGAACTATGAGACCGTCTGTTCGCTTTCTTTGGCGTATACCAGCAACCACATACTTAATAGGTCATAGAAATGGAAAAAATATAATGCCAAAGTATAACGTAATTATATGTTCTTTCAGCCATAAATAAAGTTTCATGCGAATTACGGGGAAGTGTGTCGAAATTTAATTACGAAATTCGGCATTAAATAACAATTAATAAACTTATAATTGAAAACTGACCAGGTAACTATTTGCACGGACGTGCAAAATTGAATCGCATGTATTAATTGGATGTATCAACTTTAAAACTCGTGACGTATGGCCGTTCCCAATATTCTGTTTACCGATAGATTTACTTACTGGCAGTTAATTTTTGACACATGTTATATCATCATCGTCAAAATTCGTTAACTTCCTATCGGTAGGTACCAAGCTGTCAGTAACTTAACTCATGAAACGTTATTTATTGGGATGGTTTCGACTTACACCTAATAGAAAATACTACTATTCATTAGCAAATCAAATCGTTTGCTGTTTATAGGAACCGGACGAAAGTCGTTTTATGACAACGAAGAAAACAAGAAACCGATTGCAAAAATTAACATTCAGCATAAATTACATTTAAAAAAAAACAAAAAAGAGCGTCGATTTCAGAATCTCTTCCTTTTTGGAAGTCAAAATCACAAATAGTACTTAGTATTCTTGGAGTCCGTCGGTACAATGTCAGTTGACGTCAACTCCAAAAAGAGATTTCGCTGCAAAGATTCATAATCGGTTTTATTACATTTTAGTTAAACTTCTTTTAGCGTTAGGTATAAATGCTAACTTGCATCCACATCGTCTTATTTCGATGATCCACATGGAAAATACAAAAAATTTAAAAACTCGAAAACAAAGGACAATCACATCTACAATTTAATTTTTAACTTGAAAAAGGAGTTTCTGCATATTTTATTCGTAATTTTGTTGTGATGTACATACATGATATAAAAAAACCTAAACATACATTCTACGTAAGAATATAATTCAAGAAAAGATTTTATAATATTTAAAAAAGACACCGTGGAGATCCGATGTAAATCCCTCCTTAAGGGATTCGCGAGGTATTTCATCGAATTGAAAACCATTTCCAGAAAAGGCTCAGGGATCATTTTTCAATAATCTTCGGATTTTTCACCTTCGGATGTTAGGTTCGGTACATGCGAAATCGTTTTTACACGCATATACATATTATATGTATATCAGCAGCCATGTTTGTACCATATATCAACGACATTTTTACTTACCTGCCTCAGTGGCGCAGTTGTAATGCGTACACATTACGACTGAGGTTGGCGCTGAGGTCTCAGGTTCGATCCCCGGGTCGGGTAAAAGTGATATTGGGTTTTTCTATTACGAAATGCTCAGTATCTGCCCGGAGTCTGGAATTGTGCCCAGTATGGCGATAGGTTCGCCCCCTATCACATCGTGGGACGGAGATACGCTCGGCGAAATGTGGGTGTACAATGTATTTGAACATGTGGTAAGTAGCATTTACTCCAAGGAAGTGAAACAGATGCTTAAAGCGGGTTCACATGATTCTAGTTGAACTGATTTCAATCAACAAAAGCTGTACAGTTTTTCTTGATCAATCCGATTGAAATTCGGTTCAGATGGTTCAAATCGTATACGACTGAGCAGTTGTTCTACTACAATTAACCCATGTGATTCAGCTATAATCAATTAATAAAATACGTCGTCAACTTTGTCGATGATGTTCATTACTAGTTAGCTAGCAGCAGTAAAATGAAAAAAAATATGCCGAAATCGAGTTGTCTATTCGAACAGCGTTCAAAGTTAGTTTTAAAATTAAATTAAACTTATAATTTTAGAAACATGTTACGCAAAATTCACCACTCAATTAGGGGTTAAGCATTTGAAAAAGTTTTACGCTAATCGCATTACGAAGTTTCATGTTAAAGTTCCAAAAACATTATTCTCATTAAGATTCTTACGATCTGTGCAAAGAGTACGTAAAAATGTTTTAATTAAAACCCAACAGTGTTGGTGAAAAACAAGTTTGTTTGATATCGCTTCTTTGAGTTTGCACAGTGGAATCCTTTCAAACATTTGGAATATTCCTCATCGGTGCAATCTGCCTACGTAGTTCGGCGAATCATAAGTTTTTCTACAGACTCTTTAACATTCAATATTATTCTTTATTACTTAAAACAAAAAAATACTGTGTGCAAAATTTCATTCAAGCTCAAATGATCGGGTAAAACTAGTAAAAAAAAAAAAACAATAATTATCTCATACTAACCGGTGAAAAATACTTGTAATATAATAATTAAATCAGTAAAATTTCAGAGCAATACCTCTATCTTTATTTTTTTTAAGATAATTTGTTTACGATTGGAGCTAACGCTGAGGTCTCGGGTTCGATCCCCGGGTCGGGTAAAGTGGTATTGGGTTTTTCTATTACGAATTGCTCAGTCTCAGTCCGGAGTCTGGAATTTGTGCCCGGTATGGCAATAGGCTCGCCCCCTATCACATCGTGGGACGGAGATACGCTTGGCGAAATGTGGGTGTCCAAGTTACACCTCTGCCTACCCCTTTGGGGATTACAGGCGTGAGTGCGTATGTATGTATATATGTATAATTTGTTTAAAAATATAACGTCAATTTTATTACATTATTCTTCATAATTTAAGTACCTATATTCTTATTAATATTATTAGACTTATAAATCACTTTATTTTACACTTTCCTTTAAATTTTTAGCCTTCGAGTAATAAAAGACTGAAGCCACATTTTTCTGATAGGCATCGTCTATAACATTTAAAGGCAAATTATTATACATTGTAGCAATTAATCTTTCCGAAGAAAATGTCTATAGAACATAATTAATGTTGAAGTATCGAAATTGTTTTCCTCGTTCCCAAACATTAATGTTCCATCTTGTATTCACAATATTTATTTTTTCCTCGTTTATGATAACGAGCCTTACCATCGTTTAATATTCCTTTACATTATTAGTATTGAGCAAACCTAAATAATATCTTCTTAATACTCAAAGGACAATTATTGCCCACAAATATTTTTACCCAAAACAGGAGATATATAAGACCCTTAATACACAAAACTTGTCATACTTTAACAGACGCAAAAATAAAGAGATTCGTCTGTATTTTGTTTTTTTAATATACGTTATATATCTCCGCCAAATCCGGATCTATTTGGAAGATTCTTGTTGACCTACTAAATAGGATTTACTCCTAAAGGTTCTATATAAATTTGGTTAAAATCTGATGACAGAGAACAAGTAAAAATGGGATCCTCAATGGTTAACAGCAAACGTATCGCGGTTCGGTTTTTGAAACTTTATTACAAAGTCTACACCTAATAGGGTAAAATCAATCATTGACAAATAAAAAATTCAATGGTACCGATTAGGGATTTATTAGATTGATATTATGTTCTAACCGTTCAAATCTAACCGTTATTTATATTTAGATATTGCTTGAAGGATACAATAAATAATTTAATGTTTACGCCAATATTTCCTTTCACGATCAACTAAAATTTTAAGCAGAGCAAGTTTTAAACATAGTTCATATCGAATAACCCTAATCAAATTCAGAGCAGAATACGGCAGGATCCATCAGCGTTAATATTTTGACAGTTTTGTTAATGTAGGGCTACACTGGGATAGGCCTAAACTGTGACCTTCTTGTCAATAACAATCGGCTTCCGAAAATCTAAAGCGATTTGATTTCATTATTAATTCAAGCAACTATTCCTTGCACAGTGGGCGAGTAGCCGGTGGGAAGCGAGAGGCCGTGGGATCGATTTCCATACTGAGACAAATGTTTGTGTGATCCACAAATATTGGTTTTAGGTCTGGGTGTTGTGGGACCGCAAGTTCCTCGTAGTTCCTAATACGATACAGGTTAACCGAGTGTGGGGTTAGGACTATGTGTGTGACTTATTAGTGTATTTACATGTATTTATTAATTAGTAAACCAGTATAATTTTTAAGTAAGAAAGACTTTTCTTTCTGTCTGGAGTTATTCCGTCTTAATATCGGGGTCCATTTTGACACACCATAGATTTGACGGTAATTTGTATTATATGGGGTGACCAGCCCGTCTCGTCATTCAAGCTAATACAAAAATACGCTCATACCTGTATTCTCAGAATACTTAGGTAGGCAGAGGAGTAGCCAGAAGGCACACCCAAATATCGCCGAGCTTATTTCCATCCCATGGTGATAGGGGGCGATCCTATTGCTATACCAGGCACAATTCCAGACTCCGGATACTAAGCATTTCGTGATAGAAATAATATCAACTTTTATCCGACCCGGGGATCGACCCCGTGACCTCAACACAGCAGACGTACGGCGTACACATTACAACTGCGCCACCGAGACAGTCTTTTTTAAAGTCGGTTATAAACTGAATAAAACGCAACTGCATCGTTTTATAACGTTCCTTTTTAGTAAATAATAGATGTCCCTTGTGGTTTCACCCGCAACATCTATCGATTGCAGCGCCACCTATCGGGTCCAATTGTAAATATAAACTATCTAGGGACCCCCTCAAACACACACAAAAAAATATGAAATCGGTTAAGCCGTTTTTAAGTTAAGTTTGAGTGGTAGAGCCACGCTGTAGACAGTTTTGTCTACAACATGAATGGGCCGGCACGTCCGGGCTGTCTCACAGAAAACCGACGTAAAGTAGCAGCTTGCTGCTATGTTTTGTACGGTGATTGAGATATCCAGAGGCCCAAACCCCCCTTCCCAATACCTTAATTATCCCTTTCCTTTAAGGTCGACAACGCGTCCATGATTCTTATGGTATTCATCAGTTAAGCTAAGTTTAGGAGTAAGTATTATCACAAGGACAGACTTTTATGCAACCATCACCTTAATTGTTATAAAACAATTATTTTATTTTATTTATTTATTTTATTTATTTAAGTTATATCCACAGCAGAATGTATACAACACTCATACATTACCACTACAAAAGCCAAATTCCAATACATGCGCCAATTACGGATAAACACAACATTTCAATTAAACTTTGCTAGCAACACATAGCAGCAACATTCAATAACTCTTCCAACAATTATAACATTTAAGCCATGGAAAGAATCATTGTTCCATTCTTAATTTGTTTTGTTTTAGGTAAAGCTTTTTTCAATCCTTTGATATTAATTGAAACAGTTATATTTAACCTTCCAACATCAATTAAATTGAATAAAATAACGATTTAGAAAAATATTTACGCAAACATTTTTTGCTTCCAAATAGACAGTTCAATTAACGGGAAATTATACAACTCCGATATCGTAGGAAAGTGAAATGTTTTACAGTAAATAATTCCCATTTGATATTTATCAAAGTTCGGTGTAGAATTAAATAAATAAATACACCCAACGGTCACACACATAGTCCTGACCCCACACTAGGTAAACCTGTATCGTGGGTATCAAGAACTATGAGGGACTTGCGGTCCCACAACACGCAGACCCGAGATAAATATTTGTGGATCAGACAAACATTTGTCAAGGTGCGGGGATCGAACCCACGGCCTCACGCTTCGCAACCGGCTACTCGCCCGCTGCGCCACGGAGGTTGTTAAGTTTGAATATCAATTCATGATACCAACCATATTGAAAGAAAAGTGAGTGAGTGCCTATATGTGCGTGGTTTTAATTACATATATCTTTCTTATATATAAAAATCAATTGCTGTTCGTTAGTGTCGCTAACTTTTTTTATATCATACTGTCTCTCGGGTATTGATTTCTGTCCCGTCAAAAAGTTGTTCATATTCTAAATGCTATATTGAAGGTTATTTTGTTTATAATTTTCTTTTGTTTTTGAAGATGTACAATAAAGAATTTATAAATAAATATATTAGTATGCTGTATTTTCACTTACATCGTGTGAAAATACTGCCGACTTTTTTAAGTCCAATAAAGTGAATAAAACCAGCCAGGTGCGAGTCGGACCACGCACAGTAAAGGGTTCCATAGTCAAAAAGAATGAATATACATACATACATACGCACTCACGCCTGTAATCCCCGAAGGGGTAGGCAGAGGTGTAACCAGTAGACCCACATTTCGCCGAGCGTATTTCCGTCCCTTATGTGATAGGGGGCGAGCCTATCGCCATACCGGGCACAAATTCCAGACTCCGGGCTGATACTGAGCATATCATAATAGAAGAACCCAATACCACTTTACCCGACCCGGGGATCGAACCTGAGACCTCAGCGTTGACCTCAGTCGTAACGCGTACGCATTACAACTGCGCCACCGAGGCAGAGGAATGAATATTGTGTAACCGAAAATATCCCATACCTCAAAAACTATACAACCTAAGCCTATTGAAACAAATGTCGGTTGCAATTTCCTTTTAAGTTATACCTACTACATTTTAGCCGTAGTGTAGAAGTTAGAGGAGGGGACATATTTTTCACGAATTTGAACACGTATATTTCCTTTTCTGGACTAATATAAAAATATTGTAAAATTTATAGTTGCCCAGTGTATTTTGATGATGCTATGTATGTTATGTATATATTAGCTGATATGATTTCTATACTTACTTATGTTTCTTTATTTTGTACTGACTTGTCATAAGCGCTATTTTAATTACCTACATGATGAATAAAACTATTTCATTTCATTTAATTTCACTACACCTTTGTGTAGCGGTTCATAGAATACGCCTACTATACAAATTTCATCCTTATAGTGCTAATAGTCTCTGAGTAAAATGGATGTGACATACGGACGGACTGACAAACAGACGTTCAAGCGGACAGAAGGACATGACGTAGTTATAAGGGTTCCTTTTTGCCATTTGGCTACGAAACCCAAAAAAAACGATTTCTATAGCAGGCCCTTTTCAACGTGAAAGAAAATGACAAGTGCTTCCGGCCTCACCTGCTACCGGCCAAAGAAATCCAGAGAACACTTCACCATGAGTAATGTGATATGTTTTTTTATATCATTACGTCATATCCATCGCCTCATTGATCTAGTGGTAGGCTTGAAACCGTGAAGTTCTGGGCTCAAATCTCAGGTCGGATAATTACATTTTACTCGCCTATGTTTCTCCGCTATCTTCGGTACTGAGTGGCTGTAGAAAGTGATGATGTAAAGGGTGGGTGGGATATTAATTTCTCACAATTCACTTATTTGCCCAATCAGAGCCAGTTGATGCTTTATGCTTCGTTTCTGAATACAAAAAACGTCTATACTCAGTTACTGAGTACATAAATGATCTTAACTGACGTCTTTATTTCGAAGAAATGGCTAATGGATACTTGAAATTAATTAACGGCTCTTGAGTACAGGAACTAGACATATATAAAATCTCTTTAGGATAGTCTTAACTAATGCCTAAATCCCCATCAAAAGATCTGACAGCAGCAATTACAAAATTCTGTGCTTTATAAATGGCTAAACATATTTTCTTCAAATATAGTATAGCTAAGAACCATTTCGATTTGAAAATATGGCATTCAAATCGGTCAATTGGTTTGGGCGCTACGATGCCACATACAGATAAAGGTGTTCAATTTATAACACCTCTCTTTTATGAAGAAGGTTAAAAAAAGAAATGTAAAGATTGTAATCACTACAAAGCTAGCAATTGTATTTAACTATTAGCTTTAGAATCTATGTGAAACACATAGATTTCCAACTTAAACTTTTTAAGAATAAATGCAAAAAACTGCGCTACTGTACAGCATCTGTTACTTCAAACTACGTCCTTCGGGCGAGTGAAAAACGACGAAAAACGTTCAGCTTTTAAAAAGCAAAAAGAGACTGATCTCTTTCATTATATTTCCTGGGAAACTTAACTTCTTACGGTTACCTCGTTTAAAACCGAGCTAGTTCGAGGAAATTTAACGTGTTACGGTTCTATAAGTAAGTACTCATGCTACGTCACGAACCAAAGCGTACACATTTTCTATAATTTGACAATCAACCCTTCTACCAGATTTGAATATACGTTGACTGAGAATTTATTATTTTTGAATTATTTTAATGTTATGTTTTGGCTAACGTATCTTACTGACGTCGTTTAAGTTTGATTAGGCATTTAATTTATTAGCCATTTCGTAGAATTCTAGATTAAAGTATCATTATTAAATCAGCAATTAAGTACCAGTATGTTCTTATGTAAATGCGGATTCTTTATACATTCTCTATGTAAATTAACACATTTACTGTGTATAAGACTATGACGAGGGTCCGGGGAATTCTGAAATGCCGTAAGCAAATTATTTAGGGCCGTCCTTGCCTTTAATAATTTGCCGTGGTTTCATTTGTGGTAATAATTCATCGCCCCAGGCACAACCTATTGTTGCCGCCTTTGAGTGGTCAGAGAGGTTATTCAAAACTTTATACTTACTAAGTTCAGGGGATGTGTACTTAAATTTAAGCAGTATTAAAGTTCTTTGACTGTGACAGTAATCATCGGTTAAAAATTTATTGTTTAATTGTATTTCTTGGTCCTCAGCAACAACTATGTTAGTGTAGGTTGGCTAAGGTGTTAAGCTAATAGTTACGCGTTCTACGCGGACCTAGTATCTACAGCGTGTTACAGAAAGGCGTGGTCAAATTTAAGTAACGTATAATATACGACACAAGTATTTCAATCCCTGTAGTACCTACACCGATTGCATTTCTAAGATATAATTAGAGCATTTTATTTTTTATCTAATGCGTAACATGTCGATATTCGACTTGCAACTTTGGACAACACTAAATGATAAAGAGCTGATACGAATGAAGCCGTTAATAAGCGCGCAGAGGTAATACAAACTTGATCTTAATAAACGAGTGATTAGAATTAGCGTGGAATTTTAGGATGCTTAAATTTTGATAAGATCCCGTAAGTACGTACGTAAATACTCACAGTCAGGTATATGTAACGCCCCTTAAATATGACCACCTTTCTGTAACACTTTGTATATTCGTGTCAGATGCACTTTAAAATGGACAACATCATTTTTACTTATTAACTAATTAAAATCAAGCCAACACTAAGGGCCTGTTTCACTACCTTTGAGTAAGTGCTACTTACCAAATAAAATATGATACGATCAAATACAAAATTCACAGTCCGACATTCTCAATTTCAAACTGGTAAAACCAGTAAATAGCAGCGATAGCTCAGTCACCACTGAGCTGGTTTCGTCACTGCAGTCCACACCACTCTCCAGCATATGCTATATGAATATGTTCCTACGACTTTTCTCGATTATAGCTCGCTTTAACGGTGAAGGAAACATCGTGAGAAAACCTGCTCATCTGAGAAGTTTTCCATAAGAATTTCGAAGTTGTGTGAAGTCTGCCAACTCGCATTAGGCCAGCGTGATTACCAATACCAATACCAAATCCCTCTCATTTGCAAAGGACGCTTTGCAGTGGAACGTACGTGTATTATTCTTTTATTAGATAACCTAATATTTCGATATTTATCACCATGAATATATCGCTTAAAACGGTTTCCACTTTTCTATACCATTAACAAGATTGTCTCATAAGCATATAGAATGAAATGCGGTACCGCGCCTTCCCCAATAACCCTCCAAAAGCAATATTTAACAATTTTAATATCCTTTTGCTATTAAAATAACCACAGACGAAAATATTTTGTACATTAATTAATGTATGTAATTTATATACACCGTTTTGTTTCACCGATTCGTTGCGGTAATTCAATTTACTTTTGCTTTTGGCAAATACATTTCGTACCATTGTAAAGAATATTTGTTTGCTCGAAATATCCAATTTGTGCCTCTGAAATGGTACGGAATAAATAATGTTTTTTCGAATACCATCACGATTGATTACTCGATGATTTTTATCTTAATTTTAATAACACAGATAGCGCTTACATTATATTTACATTTTTTGGAATTCAAAACCCTGAAACATAGAAGACTACACAATACCCATCTATTTACTATTTTGGATACTCTAAAAAATTATAATATACCCTAAAAACAATTTATTTAGCTATATACAACGTGTTTCAAAGGTGTGGTCAAATTTAGACAACGTATTGTGTACGATACAAGTATTTCACCCCCCGTTCCAAATCGATTTGCATTGCTCGGATATAAATAAAGCATTTTCTTTTTTATCAAATCAGTAACAGTCCATATTCGATTTTTTACTTTGGACAACACTTCATGTTAAACAGCTAAGCTTTTGGCACACTCCAGCATTCAGATTCTCACTCACGCAAATAAAAAAAATAAAAAGCTAAATCCTGACCGATACACTACAACTTTGTATAGTGGTTAATATATATACCTTTTATCCAAATTTAATCCATATAGTGTTAATAGTCTCAAAATGGCTGTGATATACGGATGGACAGACGGACAGATGGACATGATGAAATTATAAGGGTTTCGTTTTTGCCATTTGGCTACGGAACCATAAAAAGGCCATAGAATTGTCTTTATTGTAAAATATTAAATCTTCATTAAAAACTACATCGTACTTGGATTCTTATTATGAAACAAAATTATATACAATAGTATAATATAATTTTACGTGCTGAAAACATAATAAAAAGAGCTACTATCGCTTCAAATATGAACCGATTAAAGAAAGCAATAACATTATTACCGTACCTTATGTTCATGCAAATGTGTCTGGCAACCTACTTTTTTCATTAATTAATGCCATTTAGCCCTATTTATGTTCTTGATTTCTTTATTACACGCCCACAATAACGTAGTAATGTTTTGCCACTCGCCTAAACATGTTTTTTCTTTTTTTTATTACATAGGCCGGCAAACGAGCATGTGGGTCACCTGATAGTAAATGATCTCCACCGCCCATGTACGCCCAATACAATACCATAAGAAATATGGGCGCGTTGCCGACCTTAAAGGAAAGGGATAATTAGGAATGGGAAGAGGACATGTTATGCGAATCGTGTTATATCTCAAATTATTATTAAATGTATACATAATTTTCTAAATAATATTTCTAAATAATATTACTAGTTGACTTTCCCGCTTTCAATCCGCATGCATGTAATTTAAATCGTAGTTTGATTTTATATTGCCACGAAACATCGTCTCGAAAAAACAACACACAACAGAACACAATAATTACTGCACAAATATGCTGGGAGTCCCAAATATCGACTAATATTTCCCTATGCTCGTGGATAAAATATCAAACCTAAAACCACTATATTTATTAACAACTAGCTTTTGCTCGTGGCTCCGCCCGCGTGAATAGACTTTTCCGAAATAAAACGTAGCCTATAACCGTCTCCAGGGTCCCATCTATCTCTACATCAAAATTCATCAAAATCGGTTCAGTGATTTAGGCGTGAAAGCGTAACAAACAAATAGTTTTTTTTCATGAAAAGTATCCTATGTTACTTCTTATACCTCCAAGAATATGTGTACAAAGTTTCATGATGATCGGTTACCTATGTGAACTTAGCCAGTGAGTAATAAATAATCCAATTTTACTATTTTTATTCGATTGTACTGGGTTTGTACCGGATTGTACCGTTTTTCAATTTGTTTGTACCCCAAGGGGGTAAGAGATATGATGGAGGGAAAATTTTGTCAACCACCGCCTTAAGTGAACACGTTTTTTATTAATTGATTTCAAAGATAATGATGATATTGATGATTTTATTTCTGCATAGGATGACGGAACAATGCATTTAGCGGTACAATCCATTAACACGCCGGTACAATCGGGTACAATCGAGAACAAACAACGCAAGTGCACGAAAATCGCCAAAATCCTAGTTTCTGCAGAAAAAGTGCTGCCGTTTCTAAGATAATGATTATATTGATGATTTTATTTCTACATAGGATGACGGAACAATGCATTTAGCGGTACAATCTATTAACACGGCGGTACAATCCGGTACAATCGAGAACAAACAACGCAAGTGTACGAAAATCGTCATAATCCTAATATCTGCAGGAAAAGTGCTGCCATTTCAAGGTTAATGATGATATTGATGATTTTATTACTACACATGATGAAGGAATAATGCGTTCAGAGGTACAATCCTTAAACACGGCGGTACAGTCCGGTACAATCGAGAACAAACTACGCAAGTGTACAAAATCGTCAAAATCCTACTTTATGCAGAAAAAGTACTGCCATTTCAAAGATAATGATGACATTGATGATTTTATTTCTGCATAGGATGACGGAACAATGCATTTAGCGGTACAATCCCTTAACACGGCGGTACAATTGGATACAATCAAGAACAAACCACGTAAGTGTTCGAAAATCGTGAAAATGCTACTATTTGCATAATATGTGCTGCCATTTTAAGGTTCTTGATGATATTGATGATTTTATTTCTGCATATGATGACGGAACAATGCATTTAGCGGTACAATCCATTAACACGCCGGTACAATCGGGTACAATCGAGAACAAACAACGCAAGTGCACGAAAATCGCCAAAATCCTAGTTTCTGCAGAAAAAGTGCTGCCGTTTCTAAGATAATGATTATATTGATGATTTTATTTCTGCATAAGATGACGGAACAATGCATTTAGCGGTACAATCCATTAACACGGCGGTACAATCGGGTACAATCAAGAACAAACCACGTAAGTGTTCGAAAATCGTCAAAATGCTACTATTTGCAGAATATGTGCTGCTATTTCAAGGATCTTGATGATATTGATGATTTTATTTCTGCATAGGATGACGGAACAATGCATTTAGCGGTACAATCCATTAACACGCCGGTACAATCGGGTACAATCGAGAACAAACAACGCAAGTGCACGAAAATCGCCAAAATCCTAGTTTCTGCAGAAAAAGTGCTGCCGTTTCTAAGATAATGATTATATTGATGATTTTATTTCTACATAGGATGACGGAACAATGCATTTAGCGGTACAATCTATTAACACGGCGGTACAATCCGGTACAATCGAGAACAAACAACGCAAGTGTACGAAAATCGTCATAATCCTAATATCTGCAGGAAAAGTGCTGCCATTTCAAGGTTAATGATGATATTGATGATTTTATTACTACACATGATGAAGGAATAATGCGTTCAGAGGTACAATCCTTAAACACGGCGGTACAGTCCGGTACAATCGAGAACAAACTACGCAAGTGTACAAAATCGTCAAAATCCTACTTTATGCAGAAAAAGTACTGCCATTTCAAAGATAATGATGACATTGATGATTTTATTTCTGCATAGGATGACGGAACAATGCATTTAGCGGTACAATCCCTTAACACGGCGGTACAATTGGATACAATCAAGAACAAACCACGTAAGTGTTCGAAAATCGTGAAAATGCTACTATTTGCATAATATGTGCTGCCATTTTAAGGTTCTTGATGATATTGATGATTTTATTTCTGCATATGATGACGGAACAATGCATTTAGCGGTACAATCCATTAACACGCCGGTACAATCGGGTACAATCGAGAACAAACAACGCAAGTGCACGAAAATCGCCAAAATCCTAGTTTCTGCAGAAAAAGTGCTGCCGTTTCTAAGATAATGATTATATTGATGATTTTATTTCTGCATAAGATGACGGAACAATGCATTTAGCGGTACAATCCATTAACACGGCGGTACAATCGGGTACAATCAAGAACAAACCACGTAAGTGTTCGAAAATCGTCAAAATGCTACTATTTGCAGAATATGTGCTGCTATTTCAAGGATCTTGATGATATTGATGATTTTATTTCTGCATATGATGACGGAATAATGCATTTAGCGGTACAATCCATTAACACGCCGGTACAATCGGGTACAATCGAGAACAAACAACGCAAGTGCACGAAAATCGCCAAAATCCTAGTTTCTGCAGAAAAAGTGCTGCCGTTTCTAAGATAATGATTATATTGATGATTTTATTTCTGCATAGGATGACGGAACAATGCATTTAGCGGTACAATCCATTAACACGGCGGTACAATCCGGTACAATCGAGAACAAACAACGCAAGTGTACGAAAATCGTCATAATCCTAGTTTCTGCAGAAAAAGTGCTGCCGTTTCTAAGATAATGATTATATTGATGATTTTATTTCTGCATAGGATGACGGAACAATGAATTTAGCGGTACAATCCATTAACACGGCGGTACAATCCGGTACAATCGAGAACAAACAACGCAAGTGTACGAAAATCGTCATAATCCTAATATCTGCAGGAAAAGTGCTGCCATTTCAAGGTTAATGATGATATTGATGATTTTATTACTACACATGATGAAGGAATAATGCGTTCAGAGGTACAATCCTTAAACACGGCGGTACAGTCCGGTACAATCGAGAACAAACTACGCAAGTGTACAAAAATCGTCAAAATCCTACTTTATGCAGAAAAAGTACTGCCATTTCAAAGATAATGATGACATTGATGATTTTATTTCTGCATAGGATGACGGAACAATGCATTTAGCGGTACAATCCCTTAACACGGCGGTACAATTGGATACAATCAAGAACAAACCACGTAAGTGTTCGAAAATCGTGAAAAGGCTACTATTTGCACAATATGTGCTGCCATTTCAAGGTTCTTGATGATATTGATGATTTTATTTCTGCATATGATGACGGAACAATGCATTTAGCGGTACAATCCATTAACACGGCGGTACTGGAATTTGTGCCCGGTATGGCGATAGGCTCGCCCCCTATCACATAAGGGACGGAAATACGCTCGGCGAAATGTGGGTGTACTGGTTACACCTCTGCCTACCCCTTCGAGGATTACAGGCGTGAGTGCGTATGTATGTATGTATGTATGTACTCGTATAATTATTATCCATTAAAAAATGTGAATAACCTTGGATGCGAGAGTCAGATAAGGGCAGGTGGAAGAAGAGGAGCTTGAATGACGGGGTGGCTCGCCTGATGACAAGCGCCACGTCTGCTCATAAACAGAAGCAAAGCCACACATAACCTTGAATTACAAAGCACTGCTGTAACACTTATAGGATTAGTTAATAAGAAAGTCAAAAGGATTAAATAAAAGAAATATAATAGAATACAAATAAAATTAACAGGGATAGTCAGAAATAAACATGGATAGTCAGGGTCGTGGTAAGGCTACAACCAGGAACCGAAATGCCTTACACCCTTGTTACGATACATCGGCCTTGGGTCAATAAGAGAAGTCCGCGGAGTAGCGTAGTACACGGAGCTTTTGTATGACCCCAGCGTTGACATGTCCTCGGAGAAAAATATGTTCACGGAGATGATGATGTTCTCGAAGATGACGATGTTCTCGGAGATGACGATATGCCAATGTCCTCAGCGTTGCACACGAAGACGAGTCGCAGATTTATGTGCAGGTTATTGTACGGAAGGACCCTGAATCATTACGGCGTCTTAGGTATAATTCATTAGTTTGACTGCCACACCCGCGCTTATTAATATGCGCGCAGCGCATCCAAGTACCCAGTTATATCAAAGCAATAAATAGCTTCTTTGGTGAGGCAGTCAAACGCATACATAATTAAACACGGTTAAAATTGCCACCAGATCATATACAATGTAGATACTATACATATATATATATATATATATATACTGGTTTAAAAACAGAAATATAACCAGTTAATACTAAAACACTCACCCAATTCGGGGTAAACATAAAACAATAGTATGTATTTCCTATTACACAAATGCAGAGAAGATTTATCAAAGAAGATAATTTGTGCATTTAGCTTTTCAGTGTGATCTTCACGTGTCCGCTCTCTGTCAAAATATTCTAGAGAATTAAATTTAAAATTATAAGTATTTAAGAAAAAGTATAAAAGAAGGTTTAATAGGAGGTGTGTAAAAAGTTTTTATTATGAAGTATGCTAGAACCGAAACGAACCGTTACATACCCCTCTTTTTAGGATGAGATTTTTCCTGGGAAAAATCCAATTGGCTAGACAATTGTCTAAATAAGCTTAAAGTCTTTTACCTGCCACGTCCCTAAGTTACGCCCAGTCATGTCTTCAAGTTCATAAACGAGTTTAGACCTCTTAGCTGTTATGCGACACTTAATAAATTTAGGAGCAAATTTCTTTGAAAATCTTTTGTCCTTATCACTTTGATAAAACGTGCGTTTCCAGATAATATCGCCTATGTTAAAATCTACATTTTTACGGCGCAAATTATAATGGGTAGCATTGCGAGTATGTGCCTTAATAAGCAAGAGTTGCACTTTATCAAATATTTGTTGCAGTACACCAAAATTTTCGGCATAGCTATCCCGAGGCGCAAATATAATTTGATCTTCCAAATCAGCATCAACATAATGAGAGCCATCGCTTGGAAGTTCCCGCCCATATACGAGAAATGAAGGTGTAAAACCAGTCACCTCATTGACAGCACTGTTAACAGCAAATTGTATTTTAGGAATGTTAGAATCCCAAGACCTATGGTCGTTTTTAATAAAAGTAGACACAGCAATCATTATGGTTTTATTATAACGCTCAACTGTATTGATCTGTGGTGTATAAAGTGGAGTATAGTAAATGTTCGGAATACTGTAATGAGCAAGCAATTTACGCATCACATTGCTGGTAAACTGTTTTCCGTTATCCATAATTACAGTGCTTGGAATACCATGAACGAGGAAAACATTTTCCTCTAGGATCCTACATATGACGTCCGACGTAGCTCGTCTAATAGGGAAAAGTAAGCAATATTTAGAAAAGCAGCATGTTATCACAAGAAGAAATGTGTTTTGTTTTCTAGTTGCAGGCAAAGGTCCAACCAAGTCAGCACTAATCATTTGCTGCATAAAAGGGCGACAGCAGTCCTTAGGTCTACCCATTGTTCCTAGGGCTGTGTGAGTCGGATACTTGTAGGAAATGCAAATCTCACAACTACTAACAAAATTGATCACATCCTTGTGCAGACCTGGCCAGAAATACTTTAAGCAAAGACGTTTATGTGTTTTGTAAATGCCAAAGTGACCAGATGTAGGTTCCGAATGGTTTTTAGCGATTACATCTTGACGACACTCCACTGGAATTACCTCCTTCCATTCAAATTCTCTAGTTAGTGGATTTAGAGACCTCATGTATCGGAACAGCCTCCCCTCAGTAACACGGTAATTTAAAAAAGAAGTTGGAGAACTTTGACATCCATGGAAGATATTTAAATACCACGAATCATTGGTCTTATACAAAGGCACACTCGGTGTAGTGTCAAGGGCAGAGACAAGAACTGAGCGACTTAAACTATCTGGCACTACGTTTTCAAAGCCCTTTTTATGTTTAATCTCGAAATTGTATGCAGAAAGACGTACACCCCATCGGGCAAGTCTTCCTGTTGGGTTATTCAGGTTCAGGAACCACTTGAGGGAAGAGTAATCTGTGTAGACTGTAAACTTGAGACCGTTATCTAGGTAGCAACGCCAGTGCTCGATAGCAATGAGTACGGCTAACGTCTCACGTTCAGTAGTACTGTAATTGCGTTCTGGATGGGACAATGACTTGCTCATGTAAGCTATGACTTTTTCTTGCCCGTCAAGTGTCTGAGTAAGCACTGCACCAATCCCATAATCGCTTGCATCGGTGTGTACTTCAAACGGTTTAGAGTAATCTGGGCAAGAAAGTATAGGTGCAGATACAAGACATTTTTTAAGCTCTTTGAATGCCATATCAGCCTCAGTGGACCACACAAAAGGTGGTGCCTTTTTCCCTTGTGAAGTAAGCTTACTTAGGGGTGAAGATAGGCTACTAAAGTTAGGGATGAACCTGCGATACCAAGAGGCAGTTCCTAAAAAACGCCTAACTTCCTTACGGTTAGTAGGGGTAGGGTAATTCACTATAGACTCAATTTTTCCAGGGTCAGCATGCAATCCATTAGCATCTACAATATACCCGAGGTACTTAAGTTGGGACCTAAAAAATTTACACTTCTCGAAGTTGATTGTAAGGTTCGCTGATTTCAATTTTCCTAAGACACGCATCAGTAATGAAATGTGCCGTTCAAAGCTATCAGACACAACTATGATGTCGTCGATAAACACAAAGACTCTATGTTCAAACTCAGATCCGTAAAATAGTGCATCTACTAATCTCTGTTGCGTTGCTGGAGCGTTAGTCAAGCCAAAGGGCATAGACTTAAACTGAAAAGTGCCGCGGTTAGGAATGTAGAAGGCCGTTTTCTGTCTATCCTCTTCAGAAATTAATATCTGCCAAAAACTTTTGGAAAGATCAATGCTTGACAGATATCTGGCATCACGTAAATTATCAAGGATTTCCGATATATAGGGCAGACTATATGCATCTTTCCTTGTTACAGCATTTAGTTTCCTGCTGTCCAAGCAAAAACGCAGTTCTCCGTTCTTTTTAAGTGTTAAGAGAACTGGAGATGACCACGGACTCTCGCATGGCTCAACAACGTCTTCCCGCAACATCTCATCCAGTTGCTCAACGAGGATACGTTGTCTTTCAGGAGACATTCTATAATACCGTTGACGAATGGGGGCAGCATCCCCAGTGTCAATTGTATGCGTAGTTAGCGAAGTACGACCTAGACCTCGTTTTTCATATGAGATGTCGTGAAATTGCGATATTAAATTATCCGCAGTCGTCTTTTGTTCCTCGGATAAGTGGTCATAAGGACATAGAAGATTGGAATTTCTAAGTTCTAAATCAGCGGTAGAAACCTCTGATTCTGCGTAAAAGGCAATGCGGTCAAGATTTTTAGGGAGTAACCCAAACACACACCAAAAATCCATTCCCAGAATAAGACCGTGTTTCACACTAGGAACTATATATACCTTGAGATTGTGAGTTTGGTCTTCGAATGTCAGTGGTAGGTTTATTACACCAATAGAATTAAGCTTTTCACCACCTGCAGCAACAAATTGAGCTAAGTCACAAGTTTCCAGTTTAAACCCAGCCTTAAGTAGGCTCTCATGAGTCCCATTCCCAAGTATGGTTGCAGAAGAACCAGTGTCTAAAAGTCCTGTTAGGGGTTTATCAGCCACGTTGACGGAAATATAAAGACGCGACCTATTATTATTATTATTATGGATTGAAGAAATAGTATGAAGACTAAAAAATTTAGATAAAAACCTTAACCATTCCTTCCATTCGGTTAAACTAGTCTTAAATTTAGTAGATGACCTCATACTATTGTTACTCCAATCCTGCGTTATTAGTTTTTTGACTCATCAGTACGGACCGGGTTGCAATCGGTGCAATCAGTAAAACGAACATCCTTCTTACCACATTTGAAACAGATAAGAAAACGTTCCACCTTACAAGTTCTTAAAGAATGGTCATTAGTTCTGCAACGAGGACAATATGTAGGTCTAGAAGAACCAGAAGTTAAAGCGGTGACGGTAAAATTTTTGTTTTGGCTATACGTCGTATTTCCACTGTATTTTTTATTACTAACGAAACTATCCTGACGAAACTTATTTAACAAGGCATTCGGTGTATTTGTAGTATTCTTATATGCAAACTCAGGAGCTAGTGTAGAACTAGTCACCCTAGGGGGTTCGTGAAAATTAGCGAAACGCGATTGAATATTTTCATAATTACGACAAACCGATTTAAGTTCATCGATACTCCGAATCTCTGGAGATGCAGCCAATGAACCCGCGTAGCAGGGGCGAATGTTATGTAGTAGGATGTCCAGTTTGTCCTCCTCCACATAGGGTTTGCTGAGACGAGAGAACATACCGTGCATTATTGAAAGGTAGATAGTGATATTTTCACTCTCTCCTTGGGTACGAGATCTAATTTCAGCAGCAAGCCTATAATCATAGTCGCTGGAGCTGAAATCCTCTTTTAATAAGTTACACAACTCTTGCCAAGTTTGGATGTTATCCTTGTTACACCTATACCAGTGCAAGGCATCATCCACAAAAATTTCGAAAGCCAAAGACAAAATTTTCCCATATGTAATTCCCCTAGCTAGCACAAATTCTTCTACTCTTTTTATAAACGAGCGCACGCAAGTCTTACCAGAGTATTTCAATTTACTAATATCAGCAGTTAAGCTGCGTTCACAAGTCACGGTTATAGCAGTTGTAGCATCCGAAATAGCTGTGGATGTTCCAGAAGTTACAGTGTTCATCAAGCTTTGCGATGTTTGCGGTTTTAGAGCCAAGAGTTCTTTATATTGAATATTAAAATTAGTGGTGCATACCTTATACACGTCAGCGACCTCGGGAACTACACTTATCCTGTTTAGCCGATGATGAATGTGATTTAATAAATTTTCAGATCTAGTAAACAAGTTTTGTTCAAACTTTGATTTTAAAAACGTTAAATTCCCTTGGGACTTAATCAACGATTCCTTTACCCCCCTTAAATCATCAGAAGGTTCCAAGTGTGACTCTTGGATATCTTCAGAAGGCAGCATTTGAGTCAACTTGACAATCTGTTTCCTAAGCTCCTGTACAGATTCTCCCGTACCACCACGAAGCTCTACCTCATATTCTAATTCGGCCTTTTGAAGTGACAGAAACTTAATATCATAAGCCATTATAACGTTTGGGTGAGTGTTCCAATAATGTAAAATGGAAAATAACAAATTATAATAGCACAGATTAAAAACTATTGCAAACGCGGAGTACCTCCCAGTTTCAATTAGGTACCTTAAAATTAGTTAACAATGATGTCGCACAATATCAAGCTCATGAGCTAAATTTAAAACCAACACCAAAGAAAACTATTAAAAGCAAACAAAAGGAGTAAGGCACTTCGGTCAGGGATGCAATTTAAAGTTGGGCGCCAATGTAACACTTATAGGATTAGTTAATAAGAAAGTCAAAAGGATTAAATAAAAGAAATATAATAGAATACAAATAAAATTAACAGGGATAGTCAGAAATAAACATGGATAGTCAGGGTCGTGGTAAGGCTACAACCAGGAACCGAAATGCCTTACACCCTTGTTACGATACATCGGCCTTGGGTCAATAAGAGAAGTCCGCGGAGTAGCGTAGTACACGGAGCTTTTGTATGACCCCAGCGTTGACATGTCCTCGGAGAAAAATATGTTCACGGAGATGATGATGTTCTCGAAGATGACGATGTTCTCGGAGATGACGATATGCCAATGTCCTCAGCGTTGCACACGAAGACGAGTCGCAGATTTATGTGCAGGTTATTGTACGGAAGGACCCTGAATCATTACGGCGTCTTAGGTATAATTCATTAGTTTGACTGCCACACCCGCGCTTATTAATATGCGCGCAGCGCATCCAAGTACCCAGTTATATCAAAGCAATAAATAGCTTCTTTGGTGAGGCAGTCAAACGCATACATAATTAAACACGGTTAAAATTGCCACCAGATCATATACAATGTAGATACTATACATATATATATATATATATATATATATATACTGGTTTAAAAACAGAAATATAACCAGTTAATACTAAAACACTCACCCAATTCGGGGTAAACATAAAACAATAGTATGTATTTCCTATTACACAAATGCAGAGAAGATTTATCAAAGAAGATAATTTGTGCATTTAGCTTTTCAGTGTGATCTTCACGTGTCCGCTCTCTGTCAAAATATTCTAGAGAATTAAATTTAAAATTATAAGTATTTAAGAAAAAGTATAAAAGAAGGTTTAATAGGAGGTGTGTAAAAAGTTTTTATTATGAAGTATGCTAGAACCGAAACGAACCGTTACACTGCATGGCACTGGATTGCGCTCGTCACCCCGAGACATAAGTTCAATGTCCTTGAAAGCGGAAGACAACAGTGCTTACACACAGTTGAAATAGTACCACTAAATGCATTATTTCTTCATAACACGCAACAATAAAATCATCACTGTGTTCATTAACTTTGAAATGGCAGCACTTTTCCTGCAGAAAGTACGATTTTGTCGATTTTCGTACACTTGCGTAGTTTGTTCTCGATTGTACCGGATTGTACCGCCGTGTTAATGGATTGTACCTCTGAATGCATTGTTCCTTCATCATATGCAGAAATAAAATCATCAATATCATCATTATCTTAGAAACGGCAGCACTTTTTCTGCAGATATTAGGATTTGGACGATTTTCGTACACTTGCGTTGTTTGTTCTCGATTGTACCGGATTGTACCGCCGTGTTAATGGATTGTACCGCTCAATGCATTGTTCCGTCATCATATTCAGTAATAAAATCATTAATATCATCATTAACCTTGAAATGGCAGCACTTTTCCTGCAGATATTAGGATTTGGACGATTTTCGTACACTTCCGTTGTTTGTTCTCGATTGTACGGGATTGTACCGCCGTGTTAATGGATTGTACCGCTCAATGCATTGTTCCGTCATCATATTCAGTAATAAAATCATTAATATCATCATTAACCTTGAAATGGCAGCACTTTTCCTGCAGATATTAGGATTTGGACGATTTTCGTACACTTCCGTTGTTTGTTCTCGATTGTACCGGATTGTACCGCCGTGTTAATGGATTGTACCTCTGAATGCATTGTTCCTTCATCATATGTAGTAATAAAATCATCAATATCATCATTAACCTTGAAATGGCAGCACTTTTCCTGCAGATATTAGGATTTGGACGATTTTCGTACACTTGCGTAGTTTGTTCTCGATTTTACCTGATTGTACCGCCGTCTTAATGGATTGTACCGCTAAATGCACTGTTCCGTCATCATATTCAGTAATAAAATCATCAATATCGTCAAGAACCTTGAAATGGCAGCACATATTCTGCAAATAGTAGAATTTTCGCGAATTTTCGAACATTTACGTGGTTTGTTCTTGATTGTACCGGATTGTACCGCCGTGTTAATGGATTGTACCGCTGAATACATTGTTCCGTCATCATATGCAGTAATAAAATCATCAATATCATAATTATCTTTGAAATCAATTAATAAGAAACGTGTTCACTTAAGGCGGTGGTTGACAAAATTTTCCCTCCATCATATCTCTTACCCCCTTGGGGTACAAACAAATTGAAAAACGGTACAATCCGGTACAAACCTAGTACAATCAAATAGAAATAGTAAAATTGAATTATTCAGTACTCACTGGCTAAGTTCACATAGGTTGATCGGTTAAGTAGTTTTCGCATGAAAGCGTAACAAACAAACTTACATTCACATTTATAATATTAGTATGATGTCTTTGAAAACTAAATGTTTGCCTAAGAGGTTTTGTTTCACTTATAAAAAAATAAACACATTGAACGTCACGTTTACTTACCTTTTCTGCATAATACATGCGCGTTGCGCGAAATACTCTTTTCGACTGAGGCCATTAGGCTTTTGTTTGTTAACTTTTAACGCAGAGTAAACAATTTATACTTTGTTTATATGGAGTACAGTTGAATCGTTGTATGAGAAAGAATACGATTTTGATCCAGTGAAAATAATACGTATCCTATGTGCCCAGGGCTGGTTTTTTAAACGACTTCAAAAAAAAGGAGGAGGTTCTTAATTCGACTGTTTTTTTTATTTTTGTTACCTCAGAACTTTGGACTGGGTGAACCGATTTGGATGATTCTTTTTTTATTTGAAAGCTGGTGCTTCACTAGTGGTCCCATTTCAATTTGGTCCAGTTCTGACAGTGGCATTCATGATAAAACCATATAAGTCTTAAATTTTCATTAGTATGTACGCGACAAATGGACGAATAACTCAATATCACGCCAACCGATTTCGATAATTCCTTTTTTATTGGAAAGGATGTATTTCAAGGGTACTTCGATGAGAGTTTGGTTAGGTTCTGATTATGGGTTCCATGACAAAGTAACGGAATTCTTCAATTCTTAGGAGCAAATTAACGATAATCGGCCGAATCTTTTATAGGCTATCTGGATATTTGAGTCACCTACCGTAACGTCGTTATGGTCAAATAATTGTCAAATATGATGATCAATGGAACTCCTTAACGGCTTTCTAACTTGCTGCATTGCAAAATGATGCAAGCGTTCTAATTGCATTACTTAAGGTGTATTATAATGGAAAAAAATCACTCGATAGAGTTTAGCTGCGATGTGGTCCCATATAAATTTGGTTAAGATCTGATGACGGAGTACGGAGTAAAAAAGAAAACTCCTCAACGGACAAACACTAAACAGAATAGAATAGATAGAATTTGTTATTTTGGACTTTTCAGTGTTTTTATTTTGAAGTCGGATTCTAAGTTTTGTTAACCGTTATTTTTCTATACTTGTCACGTCATTCATATACGAGAAATATGTATAAAGTTAATACATTTCTAATACGATCCACTAAGGGCGTTATCCGCCCTTACCTCACGCTCACGGTGACAGCTACCGAAAAACTCTCACTAGATACACTAGTCAAAAGATCATGAAGGAAGAAACAACGTGGCGGTGTAGCACAAGTCATCAAAATATCATGCAGGTGTACTGTAAAAATCTTCTCCATATTCTACAGTATCAATGAGTTGTATAGTACTCCTATACGTAATAGAGACACTATACTTCTGTGCTCAGTGGACCCCGGTATTTTAGTGGCGATCCTCTTATAGTATATCGATACTATAAAACAAAATTTTATAAGAAATTCTAGAGAAACTTGTGTGTGACCATCATTTTGTACCTTGACTAGTTTCTGCTTCATCCATTAAACAAGAAAAAAGATTGTAATTTACTATCTCGATTAAAATATAACTTTTACAATAAACTCCAGTCGCATTATCCACTCAAAATGTATACAAAAATACTATTTGTAACATGGATTCAATAAAGTTGTACCGAGAGAATCTCCACCAATATAGCTCGAACTCGATTGTTCAGATTTTGTATTGTCTGTCACAGCCTCCGTGGCGTAGTGGGCGATTAGCCAGCTGTAAAGCGAGAGACCGTGGGTTCGGGACAAAATGTTTGTGTGATTCACAAATATTTGTTTATCGTCTGGGTGTTTTCTCCCCAGAGAAGTTGACGTTAGGCAGGTAGCCGATTATAAAACTACAAGCAAAATCTTTCTATAACATGTGTTAAAAAGCATGTTGCGTCGACTCCAATGCGAGTGGCATATGGATAGGTCGAAGAAAAAGTGATATTGGAACTAAAACTAAAATGAAAGTTGATAGTAATCAGAAAGAAGTTCATTGTATTCAGATATTTTCAAGTTCATAAACGATGACTGGAAACGTAATAAGTACGTGTGCCTAGCACTAGGTTTTTCAAAGTCTGTCTTGTCGTCCGTATTTGAGAATACCTTTCCAATACGTATATAGAAAAAATAGTGATAAGTTTCGGGCAAATTAGATACGCATCATTCTGAGACGAGACATTTTATTTGTCATTTAACTACTCAGAGTGTCTGCGCACTGTATCGATCCGATTTCGAAATTATGTTCCGAACTTGCGATATTCTCGACTTCAGAAGTCGTAGTATGTAAACACTATTATTGCGGACTAATATTAATAAATGTAATGTAATGATTATCTTTTCAAATATTTAAAATCGTTGAATAGTAAACCACTTTTTTATAGTATAAGCCGATAAAAGACCAAGTGGATCACCTGATGATAAATGATCTCCACCGCTCATGAACGCCCACAATACCGGAAGAATCATGTGTGCGTTGCTGACCTTAAAGGAAAGGGATAATTAAAGAATAACGGGAAGGGATTTGGGCCTCCGGATGTCACACTCACCGCACGAAACACAGTAAGCTGCTGCTTTACGTCGGTTGTCGCCGGTCTGTGACAGTGGTAACAATCCGGTCTAGCCCATTCATGCTGTAGACAAAAATATCTACAGCATGGCTCTACTACTTTAAAAATCCACTTTCCATTCGCACATAACCATCAAAGTCACAAATGTAAATGTATTTTTAAAAATGTTTTTCAAAAGAATTCTTAGAATTCAGTATGAAAACAGACAATGAAATTTCATGAATACTTCATCTTTGACGAAATGTTATTAATACTTTAACTTCTAGTCTCAGTATTTGTGGAGAAAACTTGAAGATATTTTACTGACACCTCGAAACTAAGGGCTTAACAAATGTTTGTTGTTAGTTCACTGAGAAATTTGAACTCATTGAATTAAGTTCTAAGTATTTGTTGAATTCGTCTTAAATGTAACAACTAATAAAATAAAGTAATTTATGTAAAGGTTACCTTTACATATAATGTAATAATGTTTAAGTGGCCTAGATAACGTCGTTCGGATCTGAAGCCAACCTATCGCCATAAGAATGTGGCTTTTGAGATTCATCACGCACTGCACAATTTTTATCCGTATTATGTAGAAGGATCGAGCAGCAAATTAAAAAAAATGTATTTTGCGGGTTATTTTATAGTGCTGACGTTTGATCGATGGGGATCGCGATGGTGTAGAAACTTAAATCGACGCGACGGCCTAAATACAGACGAAAGTTATGAATACACTACACAAATACTGAATACTGAGTACAAATATGAATAAAGCTATGTATATTTATGAGGATTATACGTAGGAAGAAAGTTTTCTCCTCCATTACCAGATATAAAATGGATATAAATATTGTCTTTTGGAAAACTTCTTCTGTTAAGAACTTTATTCCCAAAAGATAAACTATATGTGAAGTTTAATAATATTGATTTATATCCTCTTCTACATACATAAGGTCACGCCTAAATACCAAAAGCGGTAGCTAGAGGTACAACTGGTACACCCACGATTTGTCAAGCTCATTTCTGTCCCATGATGTGGTTGTATTCAGGTTATCGCCATACTTCAAAACTGATTCCAAATTTCAAACGAGAGATTAATGTATGATTTCGAATCGATAAACTCAAAACACACGTTTTGATTGCCGACCTGGGATTTGAACCCCGGACCTTAATTACTCTGTCTAGGTACACTGCCACTACACTAAGGAGCTGGCCGTATTTTAAAAGTCGCCATAAAAAACGAGTACTAAAACACAGCGCAAAGTTAGACAACTCTTAAAAACTTTAGTAATTTTCTCTCTTTTTTGTTACAGATGGGTTGTTAGGTTATACTATACCTATCCATAGAGGGTCTAGGGCAAGCTCTGCCTACCCCTTTGGGGATACAGGCGTGAACCTTTCTTATGTTATTAAAATTGATACAGTAGTAATTTATAGGAATTTATTTTGTGACGAATTGATTAAGGGAAGTCGAAGGAATCATATTGTATGGAGACTTCGGTACGGCACATTTGAGGTACGCTAACGCAACAGAGAAAGGAGACTGCGACACACGACGACAGCAACACGTTTACTTTGTATGCAATTGTATAGGTACATTTGTAGTGTACGTCCCATTGCTGGGCACGGGCCACCTGTATGAGTGAGAGAGTTTAGGCTATAGTCTACCAGGAAACCCCTGGAACCACTCCACTAGCGCCGAAGGAGGCCACTGCAGGGTTTTTAGTCGGTATACTAGCGTAGGAATTTGTTAGGGTCCCGATCTAGCAGTCACTCTGTGTGTGAGTCCGACATAACCATCCCTCCTCCCCCGGGATGGAAACCCTATCCGTAAGATGGATTTCCCCGGGGCAAAAAAAAAGCTATAATCCACCACGCGGGCCTAAAGCGGATTGAAAGATTTCACATACCTACAAAATTGTTATGAAGATCTTAGATATGCAGATTTTCTCACGAGGTTTCCTTCACCCTTATAGGGATAATTAACAATGACCACATGCGTAACTCAGTAAAACTCAGTAAGCTCTTGGGGCTGGTTTCGAACTTACAACTTTTATTTTGGGTGTCAGTACCACTCTCAGCTGAGCTATCAATGCTTACAAAATAATTTCCAATAATAAATAAAGAGTCATTCGAAATTAGCGCAAATATATTTCACATGTTGAAAACGATAAAAAGGGAGATAGCTGTTTTTAAACATCCCCCGATTATCGACAAGTCATCTCAAGTCTGAAATAATAGGTAGTTTAATGTATTATTTGGAGGTATGTTGCTATAGAAATACTTAATAATTACTAATATTCTAAATGTGAACGGTTGGATATTTATTAATTCATCAAGCTTTAACGGCTACACGGTTCTGGAGGCCAATTCTCGTAATTTTAAATGTTCAAAATATCATTCCGATATAGTCTCAGCGTCAAGAAAGTTGCAAATGGCATTCTCTCAAACCAATAATCAACGTAAAATGTGAACATAGATCGTAATGAGATTGAATGTAGAATAAAAGTTGACTGAAGCCAAAACTGGATAATGCTACTGCTAATGCTAGGTGCATTTGACTTTGATTATTGGTTTAAGAGAATGCCATTTGCAACTTTCTTGACGCTGACACTAGATCGGAATGATATTTTGAACATTTAAAATTACGAGAATTGGCCTCCTGGGCGAAATTTGAGACATAGGTAGAGCATCATCTAGATTAATACTGGCGCAGCGGGCGAGTAGTCGGCTGCGAAGCGAGAGGCCGTGGGTTCGATTCCCACACCGAGACAAATGTTTGTGTGAACCACAAATATTGGTCTCGGGTCTGGGTGTTGTGGGACCGCAAGACCCTCGTAGTTCCTGATACCCACGACACAGGTTTACCTAGTGTGGGGTCAGGACTGTGTGTGTGACTGTTGGGTGTATTATTATTATTATTATTAGTACACAGGCTACTTTAAATCAAGGTAAAAGACATTGACATATTATGTGGCGCCGCAAGCAAATATATAAATTATAAACCGTATAGCACTAAGTACGTTTGTAAATACGCACACATTCACGCCTGTAATCCCCGTAGAGGTAGGCTCCAATACACCCACATTTTGCCGAGCGTATCTCCGTCCCATGATGTAATAGGGGGCGATCCTATGACGATACCGGGCATAATTCCAGACTCCGGGCTGATACTGAGAATTTCCTAACAGAAAAACTCAATATCACTTTTACCTTTTCTTTTTGGTCTCAAGTTTGATCCCCGGGTCGGGTAAAGAGATATTGGGTTTTTCTATTATGAAATGGTGAGTATCAAGCCGGAGTCCGGAATTGACTCGCCCACTAGCGCATCATGGGATATAAATAAGCTCGGCGATATGTAAGTCTACTGGTTACACCTCTGCCTGTCCCTTCGAGGATTACAGGCGTACGTGCGTATGTATGTTCAAAAAGGAGTTTCTCAATCCGTCTGTATATATTCTTGTTTATGCGTATTCATGCATAACTCCGCCAAATGTAGACCGATTTAGATTATAAATGAAAATTTGATGAAGCAGTACGACTGAAAATGGGAAACTGCTGAGTAAATAACAGCAAACCGCGAATCGGGTTGTGAAGTCGATTTTTGAAGTTTTGATTACTCCAACAAGTGTTCAATAATCAAATTATTTACAACCATTATATTAAATATTTAAAACATATTTTTAAAAAAGGACTGCCTCGGTGGTGCAGTTGTAATGCGTACGATTGAGACTAACGCTGAGGTCTCGGGTTCGATCCCGGGTCGGGTAAAGTGGTATTGGATTTTTCTAGTCTGGAATATCTATTCGGAGTATGGAATTTGTGCCCGGTATGGCGAAAGGCTCGCCCCCTATCACATTGTGGGACGGATATACGCGAAATGTGGGTGTACTGGTTACACCTCTGCCTACCCCTTCGGGGATTACAGGCGTGAGTGCGTACGTATATATTTAAAAAAAACAGCAACATTTCACTCGATAATCCACTCGATTTAAAAATAAACTGAAAAGTTTGTTTAAAACTGAAAAGCTATTTATGTAGTTGTGAAAGTTAATATTTCTTAGCTACAAGTTTCTAGACGAATTCAAGGTTGCAGAGACCTCTGCACAATATAAACTGGGTCACCCAGCCGACCGTACTCTCGTTATAGTAGCGGATAATCAGCGTCCACTGTACCATATCTAATACCAAAAGCCCTGGGAATTATGTATGTCGTACTAAAGGCTATTGTGAACGTATAAAAGTCTAATACGTTAATTTTATTACTTTAACATCTGGTATAATCGATTTACTTTAATATATTGATTTAGGGACGACAATCTGAAGTTGTATGTATCCTTGCTTTATACAACGTGTTACAGAAAGGTGTGGTCATATTAAGGCGTCGCGTCGCGTTGTTATATACACCTGACAGCGACTGTTTACTCGTATCTACCGGATATTATCAATATCTGGATCAGTGTTATCCAACGCTGTACTACGTGGTAGGAGGTCGTGTGCGAGAGTCCCGTCTGGGTACGTACCATTTATCAATTTCTGCCGCCAAATAGCAGTGTGTAAACACTGTTATGTTCTGGTTTGAAGAAAATTGTAGCCAGTGTAATTACTGGGCATGATGAGAATTATCGTGTTGTGTTTCGGGATTTCATAATCCTGCACTTCACTACGCTCATGCGCATTGCAGTGCCACCCAGTGTTTTGTAATTAAAAGTTCTGGGTCGTGTTGCAACTGTTCTTGGGGAGTCGTGTCGCTTACCATCAGTTGATCGGCTTGCTCGTCTCGTCATTCGGCTGCGTAATAAATAAAATTGAGATGTTACTCATGCAATAAAAAAGAAAATGCTTTATTGAAATGAAATAGTTGTATTAATCATGTAGGTAGGCAATTAAAATATCGCTTATGACAATTCAGTACAAAATAAAGAACTTATGTATAGAAATCATATCAACTAATGTATACATAACATACATAGCATCATCAAAATACACTTGGGCATCTATACATTATGCAATATTTTTATTAAGGAATAGTCCAGAATTGTTAAGTATTATTATTATATTTTATTTTAATTTTCTTTTTTTTATGGGTCGATATGGACCATAGGCATTACCGAAACGGCACGTGTTTTAAAACTACCACCGGATCCAAAACGACCCAGCTTCAGAAGACCCGGCGAAATAATCTCAGTGGGCTTTTTATTGGGTGATGTCATACACTAAAGTTGCTTAAATTTGACTACACCTTTCTGTAACACCTTGTATAGGTCGACCTCTATTAGATTAATCCACTTTTGTCTAATGAGACGAGTTAGTCTTACTGGAATTGCATTACGCAGCACAAAGTCCTAATTATTGTTAGTCCTTAATCATATTTCCATAATCAAACAGATATTCAGTTATGGTTAGATGGTTCGGTTACTGCTCGTGGCTTTAATACGCTTTTATGAATCGAATATATTAACCCATAGATACATAATACAAACATTAACCTAACATTAATTGGAGAACTAGGGACTAGTAAACGGTTCGTACAATAATTACAAGGATTAGACAGTAGTAGAGATGGCAATAACCGTATATTTTAATATAAACTTTCTTTTATCAAAATTTATCGCATTATTGTTCTGGCGATGGTTTATGCCAGACTGTATGAGATTCTAGATTCTTAAATTGAGCGTTTTTATAATAGTAAGCGTTCGTTCGGTATTTTTGATCATATGTACGGTATAACATCATTGAATTTATAAATTGACGGTGGTAATATTCGTCTAAAACATTATCTTCTTTTTTATATTAATACGTGAAGAGAAAACTTCTTAAACATATTGCGCGCTATTTATGTATACAATATCTTTAACACGTATATAAATCTAATGATATAAAATAAAGCATTCATTGTTTACGCTCACACTGACAATGTTTGACTGTCTAATCTCGCAGTTGACGTATATCGAATTTAAGTGGTACCCCCACGCTATAGACAAAACTGTCTACAGCATGAATGGGCAGGATGTTAGCACTGTCTCATAGAAAACCGACGTGAAAAAGCACCTTGCTGTTGTGACTTGAACTAACAAAACTTGAATGGTTATTGTTGATCAATTCGAATGAAAGTCTGTTGAGACGAATCAAATCGCATGCGATTTAGTAGTTGATCAACTATAATGGAACTGTGCGAGCGTGTGTCTGTTCTACTGCTAAAGGACTATCTTTTAAACCATGATAGGTAGCCGGCTGATATATTCACATAATGCGTTAAGGCCGATATCTCAAGAAATATTAAAACACAAAAAGTAGGTAAAAATTTAGACTTTGGTTCGATTTGGTTTTTAGGGTTCTGTAGCCAAATGGCCAATACGGAACCCTTATAATTTCGCCATGTCCGTCCGACCATATGTCACAGCCATTTTACTCGGTCACTATTAGCACTATATTGATGTTTGGATGGTAGGTGTATTCTATGATCTGTTACACAAATGTGTAGTGAAAGTATGAAAAAAAACGGTGTGGTTCTCCATACATGTACCTGAGGGATGATTTTTTTCCAATGCACATAGGCATGTATTACCACACAAAGTGATACCTCACTGGATATTGAGCATCGAAGGACCTATCCTTCATTGATCAATATTTTTTTATATAACTCATTTATCTGAAAGTTATGCGTGTCCAAAGTCGTTAAAAAATGTGTTTCGTCCCCTCTAACTTTAAACTACGGAGTAAAAATACTGAAAAAATTCAAGGTAGTATAACTTAAAAGGTACCTTAAACGAAATGGTTTCAATAAGTTAGGTGGTATAGTTTCTGAGATATGGGATATTTTCGGTTACAGAATATTCAGTCATTTTGACTACGGAACACTTCACTATTACACACACTTAAAAATAAATTACTGATTATTCTCACTTTGATATAGAGTTTAAATTACCTAATATTAATTGGAGTAAAATTATAATTAAACAGTATTTCAATTACGCATAAACTAAAAACTTTTAATAAAAAAATTAACAGTTATGTTACTATTAGCCGCGCAAAATACTTACTGAGTCTGCGAACTTTCTAAATTAAATTTTAATTACCTTTGTGTACATTTTGAATAACCAGTTTATTAAATGCATATTTCAACTAATGAAATATTTGTTATGAACAGCAAAGAGTAAAATTGCTCGTGGATATTTGCGAGGCACGAGGTAAAACGCGCCTCGTATTTATGCAACGTGTAAAATTAAACTTTAGGCGCATTTTAAATTTTTCATTGTGCACAATATTTAGGTATTTGAGATATAATTAATAAGATTACTTTATATGTTGATTTTATGGTCTAAGGACTTTATATATAAATTACGTTTCAATGTCATATTGATTGGAAAACGGCATAAGTTAAATGGATTATTATAGTAAGATAAGTTTTACAATAAAGGAAAACCTTTGGTTATCTTATACTATTAATATTAATATTATACATAAAGTGTACCTACTTTAGCTAGATCCAAAAAGCGCATGAGTATTAATTATTCACTATTCTAAATACAACCAACATTCAAAGCCAACATTACTCAACGAAAAAGAAGCGAAAAGTTGACAACCCTGCACGAAAAAAAAACACAGGAAAAAATACACGGCGTGTATAAAAATTTGCATAGATAGAGGCTCTATGACAAAGGCAATATAACACGGTAGCGAATTACTACAGCTGAGTGTACTTAGGAGAGCTAACAATGGCAGCATCCTTTATTGGCAGCGTGCTACAGTTGATGTTGATCGAACATCCTATACACACCGCCGACAAATTTGGAGTGCTAATTTTCATACATTTAATGCCTGTTTAGAGTCACGCGACTGAAACAATGACTGTAATGCCCATTATCGTAATCCTGGGCAAATCATTTTTACATAAGCACTCAGGTTTGTAATCCGCGAAGGGATAAGCAGAGGTGTAACCAGTACACCTACATTTTGCCGAGATTATTTGATGATCTGATAAGAGGCGAGTCTATCGCCATATCGGGCACAGTTCAGAATGCGTAATCTCAACATCTTTGTGCTACAAGTTTGCGTTAACAATACCTCTTATTACAATCCTATTACCCGAATGTGTCGCTTGTACAACGATCTGGCAAAAGGGCATGAATCTATTGATATCATGAATGGCAGCTCTGCGAAGTTCTTAACATGCATAAGGCAAATACTGTTTTAAATATTGTTCTAGATTTCAATTTTATTTATTCCACTTCTACGTAATGACAGTTCATAGTATATATCCTTGTAGCTCTATTTCGATCTTCAAAGTATTCGGTAGTTCTATGTACCTAAGATCCAGTTCCTTGAACAGTAAGTACTTTAATTTAATTACTTATAATTAACTGTATTTATATAACTTAGATCTCACATGTATATGTACAATAACCATGATTAGGGTACATATTTTTGAATGCAATCTAGCTGTAAGCCTATTAACTGATGTATTTTATTAATTCGTTTGTGGTTGTATTCTGTATTGTGCCTTTATTAAAATAAAAATAAAAAATAAAAATAAAATAAGTTCCAGACTCCGGGCTAATAAAAAAAAACAATATATTACTTACCCAACCCAGGGATCCAACCGGAGACACACAGCAGGTAGGCAGACAGGTACGCATTACAATTGTGCCACCGAGGCAGTCGTATAAATCATTTTTATAGACCGAAAACCTTACATACAAGAGTTTGCTATACCAGATTTGCAATATCAAGATTTAATGATCACAGCAAAAGTCAATAAAATTATACCATTCTGTGAAAAGGTATAACTCCACATTCGATGATATGGAAGAACTTGAGCATAATAATTGCTATAGCGTAACATGTTACAGAACTAAACTACTGGATCAACTAATGAAGTTCTAAAGTTGCTAAAGTTTACATCACTTTACATTTATACTAAAATATGGGACTCAAAGTCTCTTAATCAACTCGTCTCTTGACATTTAGTAGTTAAGTACAAAATATACACTGCCATTTGCGAGACTCGCTGTTTTAAACTATTACTGTGCAGTAAACTGAAAGTGGACTTACCACCTTTACAAGGTCTTAGATATCTCCTATGCGAGAGGTCGTCTGGGTTGGTACCACCACTTTATCTTTTCTGTTGTCAATCAGCAGTGTTTAAGTACTGTTGTGTTTCTGTTTAAGGGCATTGAACCCAGTAAAATTACGGGGCATTATGACACCTAACATTCTATGTCTCGGGGTGATTAGAGACATAAGATATTATGAAGAGTTATAAAATGAAGTGCTTTGTAATTCAAAATTCACTCTGGTGTTGTTTGTTTATTGGCAAGCGTAGCGCTTATCATCATGGTTATAGTGGCGCTTACCACCAGGCGAGCGACCTGCTCGTTTTGTCATTCAAGTAAAAAAAGAAGTATACTTTGTATTGGCTTGGCATCACGACTCCATAATATAGTTGCACTCGCACAACACAATAACGCCACACTTACAAGTGGACGGACGACAATGCATTGCTTGCATTGCTATGGAACTCGCAAAAACAGTAGCGCCCTTGGTGCACGAGAGATAATTAATAAAAATAGATTAATAAAGCGCAGTGCCATGGCAATGTAAGCTACCGATTTTGTCGTCCAACGACGACCCATAACGCTATTTTAATGATAGAAGAAGGTAATTAAACTATATCAAAAAGTTCGCCATAATGACTGTCCGTGTGTCCCCTTAAAGTATTTCTTTGATGTATGCGGCTCTGGCGTAGCGGCGCGTGGTCGCACGATACACTGTACAGTGCGTATAACCGGCAGGGCCAGTGTTGTTTTAAACTTGAAACACCGTGAAATCGCGGCAACAGGTCACTGCGCACCGTGGTCACATTCTATACGGCTTTAAAATAACCTACATTTTACTTTTAGATTTTGTTTTCGTTGATGCTGATTGAAATCGTGTTAAACGGCATACAATACTCGTATGTGTAGAGTAGAATGAAGAGATTTCCGGAGGCCCAATCCTCCATCCTACTACTATTATAGATGTGTAAGTTTGGATCTTAGTGAATTTGGATGGTTTTTAATCAAACATGCCTTTACGGCTGAACGGTTTTGGGTGAAATATGACACACAGGTAGACCATGACCTAGATTAACTTTTTGTCCCGGAAAAGGCTGTTCACGCGGGCGGAGCCGCGAGCAAAAGCTACATTCGATAGCAGATATTTTAAACGGGTAAAACCAGTAAATAGCAGCGGTAGATCAGCGAAGTACGGCCTGTAGTGACGAAACCAACCTCAAGAATATGCTATACCGACTTTTTAAGTTACGTGTGTCTTCATTGTGAATTATCGCTCGCTTTAACGGTGAAGGAAACATCAAGAGGAAACCTGAGAAGTTCCCCATAAGAATTTTGAAGGTACATGAAGTTTGCCAACCTGCATTAGGCCAGCGTGGTGGACTGAGGCCTAACCCCTCTCATTCAGTAGAGGAGGCCCGTGCCCAATAGTGGGACGTGTGTAATACAGTGCTGGTGTTATTATTTTTACAGTTAAAGTAATACTTTGCTAGAGTCGGCTCATACATGGTGAAGACAAACCTACAGCAAACTCTATCACTTATAAATAATTAATATTGTATCAGATTTGTGTTCAAAATATTTTATATCCCTTGAAATATATATACGCACTCACGTTTGTAATCCCCGAAGGGGTAGGCACAGGTGTAACTAGTACCCACATTTCGCCGAGGTTATTTCCGTCCCATGCTGTAATAAGGGATGAGCATATCGCCGTAACGGGCACATTCCAAATTCCGGACTGATAGTGAGCATTTCGAAATAAAAAAAACCCAATATCATTTTTACCCGACCTGGAGATCGAACTGAAGACCTTATCACAACAGTCATATTACAACTGCTTCACCGTAGCAGTAAAAAATATACTCTTGAAATTGTAATAAATAAAAGCCGGTTCATACTCTAGTGCTACCCACCCGTGATATTGTATCACAATAGAAAATTTAAAAATAACGTAACAAAAGCAGCTTAACGCAGCTCACCCAACAATTTTTACAAATGTTATTTTTTGCTGCGTGGTATAATTAAAGGCAAAGGTCATTTTATAAATCGCAAAAAAACTATCTCATTGCTCTTATAGCAGCTTACCCTGACGTGTAAAGGTAAAAGTTACTAGTTTCGATTTCCAGGTCGGGATTTTGTTTTTATTAGTTTTAGACGTCGAGACTAGCAGGTCGCTCACCTGGTGATAAACGTCACGCCTGCCCATAAACAGAAACAGCACCTATCAAAACTTTGAATTATGAAATACTGCATGGCACTGAATTGCGTTCGTCACCCTGAAACATATGTTGTTAAGTCTCACAATACCCAGTAAATTCACTGTCTTCAATGTCCTTCAATCCAAAACACAAAAGTGTTTCCACTTTGGCGGTAGACATAGACAAAACGGTGGTACCTACCCTGACGGCCTCTCGCATACGATGCCCTACCTCCTAGTAAATGGATAAGTTTTAAGTAAAAAGTCTTGAATTCTAATTTGTCTGTTAATAGGCTTGTCTGTTTAGCCAATCGGTACACCATCATGGGACAAAATATCACATCAAGAAACCGTAAGCGACCGTTTTATGTGATTTTGTTTCAATAGCAGAGGCCGGCAAACAAGTAAGTGAGTCACCTGATAGTAAGTAACGACCACCACCCATGAACACCCACAGTACCAGAATCATGGACGCGTTGATTGATTGCATGCTGCTACTTCACATGAGTTTTCTATAAGACAGAAATCACTGTCCGAGGATGATATATAATAATAACACCAGCCTTAAATATAATACAAGTCCCACTGCTGGGCATGAGTCTCCTCTACTGAATGAGAGGAGTTAGGCCTTAGTCAGTTTGACTTAATGCTTAATGGCGGACTTGATCATATGGTATGAAGAAAATCAATTACAAAAGTTACCTACTTTCAAATATATGGCATGGCAAAGCATAAATAAAAACTCCAATAAAACCTTCGCAAGTATAAAATTTAACAAAGTATTATTTTGAGGTTATCAAATAACAGCGGTTGAGTTTGTGCGTGGAGCTACGTTTTAAGCTTAGTTTATTATACAAGTTTGTGTTTCAGTGGACACACCGAAACGGCTTGTTTTACAGGCTTTTAGAATTACTGAACAATCTACATATCTAACATAAACTCACGCGAGTATTCCGAAGGGATAGGCAGAATTGCAACGAGTTCTCATACAATTCGCTGAGCTTCTTTCCATCCCATGATGTGATAGGGGGCGACCTAATTGTCATCCCGGGCACATATTCTAATCCTGGGCAAATCATATGCGACTTCGAATCGAAAACTCATACACAAATTGTGATTTCCCGCGTGGGGTACAGTTTTAAAGGAACACTCTCGTTTACAATACTTTTGTATCATACGATTCTCCCTGTCAAATTGCATAACATGGTCTCATAAATAAATTTTCTTTAACATTGAAGCCAGTGAAATTACTATGCTCTATGACACTTAACATCGTCTCGGGGTAACGAGTGCAGTCCAATGTCCTGCAGTGCTTTGCAATCCCAGGTTCTATGCGGTGTTGCTACTGCGTGTTGACTTTAGGAACTACGAACATTTTCGGAACATACATTGGGGTGATTCTTATACCCCTTGAGGTGCTAGACCTCTGGACTTCCGCTTGACATGACTTCCTTGGACACCTGTACACGGGCTGAATTCTTTTACTGGTGTGTGATTTATTCCAAAGTTTGAACAACTTACATACACGAGTATTTCCATGTTCGCGAAAGTATTCCCAATGGAATCTTATGCCGCTACGCCAGATTTTTTCACTAGAGAGTCCAACCATCCCTTTCGAATCATCGAAGCCCACGAGCAAACTAGAATTCAATTTTCTGGAGTTCCCACAAAGTGTTCGATTATGCCGAGATATTTGTATCTCCAACCCTTTGCAAAACCATTCTTTATTATGCAAATTCATCTCTCGAGATACACTTTATTTGTCGTACATAAGTTATTTTTGTTGTTTTATTATGTGCTTAGAATAAATCTGATCATTTAAATTTTTGGGAAGAATCCGTTGGTTTTTATATATTTTCTTTCATTTTTTAACATAATATTTCTAACTACGTAACTTCTCTCGTGAGTATTCGTCTGGTTTCTCTGCTTTGTCTATTTCTGCCGCCAAGTGTATACGCACTGTTGTCTTTCGGTTAGAAAGACATTGGAGCTAGTGAAATTATTTGGCCTTATAAGACTTCACATCATATATCTGTAGTAATAGTAATGCTGATTGCAGTACATTGGCATGAAATAGGTACTTTATAATTCAAAGTTTTGGGTGGTATTGCTTCTGTTTATGGGCAGGCGTAGTGCTTACCATTAGGCGAGCAACTTGTTCGTCTAGTCATTCAGGATTATAAAAAAGACCTGCAAATTGAAAATGGATGTAGTTTGGTTAATGAAACAGAAGGGTGTGATTTCTGTACTGAAGTCATTTTAAGTTATAAAAATATCCTGATATTCAATAAATAAAATATCTGACAGCAAATCCATCAATAATTATGTCCTTGCTTATATGTTGTTACAGAAAGGTGTGGTCATATTTAAGCTACTTATATTGTACGATATAAGTATTTCACCCCCCGTAGTACCAAATTAATTGCATTGCTAGGACATAAATAAAATATTTTCTTTTTTATCGAATCACGTCGATATTCAACTTGCAAATTTGGACAACACTAAATAATAAACAGCTCAGCTTTGCTCTCACTCCAGCATTTTTATTCTATAGTTCAAGCACTTCACCTAATTTATAGGGATGTAATCCAAGATGGATCGGTCGTAATAAACGCGTGATTATAAATAGTGTGAAAGTTTAGGATATCTAGATTTTGTTAAGATCTAGTACAAACACACTCATTATCAAATGTATGTAACGACCCTTAAATTTGATCACACATTTCTGTAATACACTATAGACATACAAAGTGTAATCATTCTATGCAACAATATGAATATATTTTCCATTCATAAAAACATGAAAGTATATTTCGTACATGGAGATAAATTTCATTACTCCTAATGCACAAAAATGATTTCAGACCGAACAATATGCGCCCAGTCCACCTATCAGAATCTCTTTTTACGACTTCAAACAAGCCCTGTCTATTTGTTTCCGGGCTACTATCTTCAAAGGCACTGGATGAGATAAAACATTTTTGTTTTCCTTCACAGTAATGTCTGTTGAAATGTGGAAATCCTTTTTGTCGGCGCCGCCCACACGCTGTCAGCAGGTAAAGAAATTATAAGTTATACAACAATCTCAAAATAACAAACGCCTATTCTTTTCGAGAAATATGTCATGGTAACGCTAACTTTCCGCAATTTTCATAAATGTTTTTTACTTCTGTAAATAAATGGGCTCTAAATAATTATTATTAATTGGACATGATGATTTGTGTCATAAAGCTCATGAAAATTTCACGTATATCGGAAATTACTTATTTAAGACAAATATGTCAATGTTAATCCTATATTTGACCATTATTTTTATTTATTTTTAATTCACTTTAAATTTTTCTGTATGTTATACTTTCAATATAATTATGTAAAATAAAATCTTATTTTTAAAAAGTGTCATTACGTTTAATTTTAATTAAAATATATTCTTAAGATTGTGACCACTAAAATTGAGTGTACTTACAACAAAATTATAAGATTAAACAACATTCAAAATTGTTTTGACTGGCGGCAGCATTTAATCCTTCGGGACACTTTTCAAAGCTTTAAAAATATTAAATTATAACCCTAAACATACAAGTTTATAGAATTATCTTTAATCATTAACAACTCATTAATGTAACTAGAATTATTTAATTTGCTGTCCTAACTAATATTATAAATAGGTGAGTGAGATATCCGGAGGCCCGAATTCCCCTCCCCTTCCCAATCCCTTAATTATCCCTTTCCTTTAAGGTCGGCAATGCGCCCATGACTCTTTTGGTATTGTTGTCATGTACGCACATGGGCGGTGGAGATCACTTACCATCAGATGACCAACGTGCTCGTATGCTTGCACTTGCTTGCACCCACCGGCCTATGCTATAAAAAAAGTGTTTATTGTATATAGCTGCACATATTTAATTTGACCTAGTGTGTATATTTAATTAGACTGCTTCGGTAGCGCGGTACAACTGCTGTGTTGAGGTCTCGAGTTCGATTCCCGGGTCGGGTAAATTGATATTGTGTTTTTCCATCGTGAAATGCTTAGTATCAGCACGAAGTCTGGAATTGTGCCTGGTAAGGCGATAGGCTCGCCCCCTATCACAATCATGAGACGGAACTAAGCTCGGCAAAATGTGGATGTACCGGTTACACCTCTCCCCTTCGGGGAGGACAGGGGTGAGTGCGTATTTATATTTAAATTGGTTAATTGGTTCCAACATAAAGTGAAACACAATACAGATTCAGAGCTTAACAAATACTAGCAATCAATAGTATAAAGTGAATACATTGGTTACAAACATAATATTTGTATGAGGTTATTCGTCAAATACACGGCCATTTCAGAGAAGTAGCGACACCATAACGCCAATTTTCAACTGAATATATTGCATAATTAGTTTTGTAGCTAGTAATATAATATATTCTACCGTAGAAAAGGGGTGTAAGGAAAATTCTTCTGGAAAGTAAACGAGAAATAGTGTCAGTGACCACGAACACTTCCTTCCACCTGCCTTTAACCCTCTCGTAGTGGGGTCTGCGCAACATGCTTTTAAACACATATTACAGAAAGATTTGGCTTGTAGTTTTACGACGACAACTGAAAAGTTAAAATAACCCAATTTTGAGTAGGTGATTTTTTTTATGCTTTTGATTTTTTTGACTATGCGTACGCGGCTGTCGCAACCAGTATCCAGTCAAACAAATAAGCATTTAGCCACCCACAAGCATGTATAATTAGTAAAGTATACCATTGACTCGATTGCTTGCTCAATGCTCGACTATCATTGAGATATTTTCTGTTGATGTTAGTGAAGCACTCTAAAGAATACTTGAGAAGTTTAAGCCTTTTCTAAATTACGATTGAAAACGTATCTAACTACAGCAAAATGAAATGCTATCAGATTTAGTTAAAGTCTAAACTGAATGAAAGTGAGTTATTAATAATTGTTTGCGCCATATTCCTAAAGAAAGCAATAATTTGCGAGTTATTTAATACCATTCAGATCTGAGATTTTATGAATATAAGACATTATCATACAACCAGTCTCAGTAATTCCATTGGCAATACATGCTCATCGCACTTGTTGAATCTATATCGTTTGGGAATACTGACAAAGCTTCAGTCAAATTATAGTGTATGTTGTATAAGTAATTGCAAGAGGTCTCCAATTAACAATATAGCAGAATACAAATTATACAGTACAATTTAATACAATGAAACAGATGTTCAAATGTACTTATTTCTACTCCATTCAATATCAATTGAAACATCTATATTAATTTAGAATCTCAGTGGTCCCATTCAGATTATACCGTTTGAACATCGTATACTGAATATGGTTACGAATGTAATCCTAGACTGTGAAGGCATTCAACCAATCTAGCAACTAATTAGCACGAGTGAAACGCCATAGAAGTGGCTCAAAGCCGCTTCACAAAGCTAATGGTCATCCATTTGATAGGCCTATTCAATGCTCATGTTGTATGGAGTTATTGATCAAATGCAACGGTCCTCGAATTGTGGCGACAGTTGCACACAAATGTGTTTGCATTTACTTCCGAATAGATGGAAATTGTTATCATGCGTTTGGTAATCAATCATTAATCTATTACCAATGCTCTGGTTTGTTAGATGTATAGTTTGTCAATCGTTAGGGTTCAATATGTAATTTGTATGCTAAACAATCTTTTTCCACGAAAAGATATGATATACCCAAATTATGCCTGATATGGTGATAGGCTTGTCCATATAAAATAATGGGTTTGACTGCTGGTGAAGTATGAACTTGTTGAATTTACTTATACTTTCTGACATACACGTATATCGGGTATTTATGTTAAATTCAGTTTCTTATTTATATGTTTTTTTTATTTTGATTGACAGAATTTATGCCATAGTTGACCATAGACGTTCCTGAGACAGGAAAGGTAACGGTTTCGTGTCTACCACTTTTTTCAATAAAACCTAAAGTCCCACTGCAGGATAAAGGTGTCGCTACCCCCTTTTCATTTGTCCCTCCCCTTTTTTATGGATGTCCAGTCATTTAGGGAGTGATCGAGGTTGTCCCGTCATCTTCTTCTAAGTCTGCCACGACGTCGTGTCTTATTTATTGGGACCCATTCAGATGTTATTTTGATCCATTTTTCATCCGGCTCATAATGTCCTGCCCAGTCTCATTTGAGCATTTCGAGTTACGTCGGGCATTCTAGTTTTAGAGCACAATATGGATCAGTTCTGCACACGATAGCATAGCTTTATGTCCAGAATACAGCGCGCCATCGCCCGCTGGAAAACATCGAGTGCGGTTCTCTGACGCTGTCAAAGACCATGTCTATAAGTGAAAAGCTCGTTCATGTATTTTTTCGATACGACTAAAACTTCATATTTTAGTCGTACCTGGAAAAAGATAATTGGGCTCAAATATAATCATAGCCATATATTTCTTTCATAAAGACAAATATTTGATATGCACGATAACAGTGCTTGAGTGTTGTAAAGATAGCCTCTTAGATTGTATGACTCTTACAACACTATATATTTACTCCGAATATCACTAATTGGGAGTTCTTGTTATTCCTGTAATTAGCGTAGTTCTAGAAAAATAATATCACTAAAGACGAAGTAATAACATTTCACTGGAATTGTATTCTTGGCAGTGTATATTTTTTTCTATTATTTGTTTGAACTGCCGATTATTAGAGATACCTTCTTCGCTATGATTGCTCTGAAGTTAATCACCGGCTGCTAACAGTTACTGTTTTCAAAAGCCTAAAGGATAACAAAAGGAGCAAGGGGCAAGTTAAGTTACTAACTTTACAGAGGCTATAAAGGCTGACAGGGCCTCTATAAATCCTTCTCCTAACTTATGCAATAGTGTTGTCAATGTCGTATTTAATAACAGATATTCAAGAAATCAAATTAACATGTGGGTTTTCGCATCCGAAACGAGAGTTCACCAGCTACCGACATAACATAAATAAAGCTCGGTAACATATTTGACAAGACATTCCGAAATATAAGATTGTGGAGGGCTAACTTATCTGTCTACGCAAGGTCTCGCAGCTGATATTCGTCATATCCCTTGCCACAAAGGAGTCTTACGGTAAGTGTCCGCAAGAGGTCTCGCCCAATATGTGGCATATAACTTAATATGATAATATAAGCCCTGTATTGTATATTGTCACACTGCTGGACACGGCCTTCTTCTAAGAGGGGTCAGGCCTTAACATACGCTGGCCTAATGCATATTGGTACACTTCACATACCTTCGAAATTCTTTTTTAAGATGTATTAACCTCAGATATTCAGGTTTCCTAGTGATATTTTAAAGTGAGTCATAATATTAACAATGAATACAAACTTTTTTTATTAGGTTCAGATAGACAAGATGAGCAGGTCGCTCGCCTGATGGCAAGTGTCACGCCTAACAGAAACAAGACCAATCAGAATTTCGAGTTATGAAGTACTGCATGGTACTGGACTGCGCTCGTCACCCCGAGACATAACTTGTTATGTCTCACAATTTAAAAAATAAATAAATAAAAATGCCCTAATTTCAATGGCTTCTATGTCCTTCAAACCGGAACCCAACAATGCTTACAAACTGCTGCTTGGCGGCAGATAAATAGACAAAGCGGTGGTATCAAACCCAGACAGCCTCTCGCATACGAGGTAACTGGGTCTCCGCAGTCCGCTCCACTCCATGCTAGGCTCCTTCCATCCACTTGCTTTTTAACACATGTTACAATAAGATTTGGCTTGTAGTTTTTACGTCTGGCCGCCTGCCTGACGCCAACCCCTCTGAGGAGAAAACACCCAGACCCGAAACATATATTTGTGGATAACACAAACATTTGTCTCGGTGTGGGAATCGAACCCGCGGCCTCTCGCTTCACAGTCGGCTACTCGCCCACTGCGTTAAGGAGGCTGTCGCCAGGCTCCATGCTAGGCTAATTGCCAGTTAATATGAATAATGGCACCAGCGGAGGAGGATTATGAATAGATTAAATTAATAAATTAAAAAAAATCAAGTTATATTCTCAATCAGAACTATGATTCAATCCTCTTACAAAAAGTTAATATAGTAAAGACTGCATATCACCATAACGAATGCATTCACAAATATGAGTATACTGCGTGCATGTATCCATCTCGTTACCATTCATTCATCTTAACGCTAAAGAAACTAAAAGATGAGGTAACCTTTGAAAACGAAACCGTCTCGGACGACTTCAAGTTTATTTGCAAGGGTTCCTAATACATTTTGGTACGCACTTATTTTCATCATAGTTGTATTTTTTACCGACGGAAAAAGGAGAAGATTCGTTCGACGTGTATCTTTTCTTTTTAATATATGACCGCTTTTATCAGTGATCCGATTTGCTGTTTCTTTTTGTATTCGGGTATAACTCTATATTAGTCTCATTTAAGGAAGAAAATATTATACTTCTTTTATTGCAATTCATCAATTGTAACAAAATAACTTTCGTAAATACACTAAATTACTGACACCGTACCTACTAAGTCATATTTTTAATCCACTGCGAGTATTTCGTTCGACTTCACTATGAGATTCCTGAAAATTGTATTTTCATTCGATATTTCTGCAATAAGTTTAACAGAATTTAATACTTCCAGAAAGTTGCTACTTTGCGTATATGCTCCTTTGGAATGATGCACGCGATATTTTAGTAATACTTTGTTAGTAAACATTGAAACAAACAGCGGTTTAAATAGTTAACTGGCGCTAAAATAAATTATCATGAAATCAGCCAGTGCAACGTGGTATAATAACGATCCACGGATCTCTAAAACATGTCCCATCTACGCTAAGTACATACAGCGCATCACTTGAGTGATGAAGTCAGCTTTTCACAAAATGGACCTCATTCTACTCCCACATTGACACACTTTTTTAAGCTTGAAACCTCTGCGTGCGTCTTCAAAGTAATGGCATTTTTCTTCCATACTTTATTTTCAGATCGAAATTCTACTATATTACTTCCTACTACTATTATATCTGTGAAAGTTTGGATGTTTTGTGAGTTTGTGAATTTGGATGTTTGATAGTCAATCACGCCTTAACGTCTGAATGGTTTTGGATGAAATTCGGCACGCAGGTAAATCATGACCTGGATTAGGACATAAGCTACTTTTTATCCCGAAAAAGTTATTCACGCGGACGGAGCCGTGACCAAAAGATGACAGATTGACAGATGATGACTGAATTGAAGATCGCGTCTGATGTTTCACACAACCATTGGATCTCTAGGCTCAAAAGTATAATTATGAAAGAAAAGCAGTAATTATGAAATGCGTACACACGTATGGCGCCGCCGTAGCCGCGCCGTAGGTACCAAATCGCTAGGAGTTGTATGAATCCGAAAGTTTGGTCGTCGAAGTAACTAATCAACGAATTGCTAACATTGGCTTGTGTGGAATTTGTGTGACCAAATAGCGAATGACAAGATGGAAATTATCGTACAGTTAAACATGAATCCGAAAATACAAAAGTAATAGCGCATTGTAATATAACAGGAAAATAAAAGTTCAAAACCGGTCTACAAACTCAACGAAAATAAATATTTTTTTACTGCGTGGGTAGATATTACATTCATTTAGATGAAATTATGGATGTATAAAATTAGCTGTTTTATTTCAGTTCGTTCACGTCAAGGCTTTTTATAATTCGTTGTTATGAGATGTTACGTCATTCAATTTAAAGCTATTCAATGCTATGTGATTATAAAAATAGAGTATGAAAGAAAATATTAAACATTTTAATAATATTGGACTTCAGACCTGTTTCATGATGTAAGTAACGCATTAAACAACCAATTTAAGAAGTACTAATCGGACATATTATGGTTTTCCATGTGTATTGACAGCGTCATCATTTTGTATTTTTTTGTCTTATAAAATATATGTAAAATATACCGTTTACTTGGAATTTGTGAGCCAAGCCGACACCTATCTTAGCCCTCAATCTATCTATCTAGGTATATAGCGAAATATCACTCACTCACTCACTGATTAATCATGATATCATAAAAACTTCCAAAGCTAGGATCATAACATTTGGTCACTATGATAGTTTGTGTAATGAATGAGGCGTGGGCAAGGATTTTTGAAAACTTACATTATAAGGGATGAAGGGGGTTGAACTTTGTATGAAAAATGTATGAAACTTTTTTATGAAATGGTATTTCACCAGGGCGGTGCCGCGGGCAACTGCAGCTATTATATTATGTAATTAAGAGTATGAAAGTGTATACTTTCATACTCTTGATTATAGAGAGAATAAATTTATTTTAGTTCTGTATAGAACTAAAATAAATTTATTCTTGTCACTTTAGATTAGTTTAGACAATTTCACATTACGGAATATCATTTGACAGGACTAAAATGAATTTTAGTAATTTAGTCTAGTTTAGAGAGTTTGTGACTACAGAATCATTGCCTATATATTTTATTACTTGAAAATCTAAAAAAAAAGGAACTCAAACTAACAAATAATATTCTTGTTCCAGATAAAATAGCGTTCAGAGTATATAATTGGTAAGTACATATGCTGTTTATAATTGACCTTATAATACTAGCCCAATGTCCCAATAATGTGGCATGTGCCTTCTCTACTGCGGTCTGCGGCCTAATGTGGGTTGGCAGACTTCACATACCTAAAAAAATAGAATTCTCAGGTATACAGGTTTCCTTACGGTATTTACCTTAAATAACAAATACACACGTAACTTCGAAAAGTCAAAGGTGTGTGCCCTGGGAACTCGAAACCGCGGCCCTCTTCTCAAGGGTCCGTGCAACTGGCCGCTAGGTAATCGCCTCTTATTGACCATAATTTACAAGTTTTAGAATGTTATTGGCCTTGACTTGGTACTTAACCTCAAAAAAGTTGTAATCTAAGTAGACAACGTGAGTGGTAAAGCCACGCTGTAAATAGTTTTGTCTGACCGGGTCGATGCCACGGTCTCACAGAAACCGACATAAAGGAGTGGCTTATTGCTGCGTTTCGTACGGTGAGTGAGATATCCGGAGGCCCAAATCCCCTCCCTTTCCCAATCCCTTAAATATACCTTTCCTTTAATGGCAACGCGCCCATGATTCTTCTGGTATTGTACCCCCTTACATAGGCGGAGGAGATCACTTACCGTTCAGCTAACCCACTTGATTATTTTCCAGACTATTCTATAAAAAATATCATTACGATGGACTACCAATTAATATAAAATCTCGAAATTAAAAATTAAACTACATTTACTACATCCGGAAACCGATTTATAAAATAAATCGTGACAATTGCGCTGCTAGGAAGAGATGACAAGAAAAGCGCCGAGCGCTCGGCTCGGCATTGATAAATTATATAAAGATACTTTTTGTTCTCTACTGCTAATCATTTTACAGAATAATGAAAACTTCACGAGCGACGTTGAAAAAAAAACCATTATAAAATTTATTTTGTAAATTATTATTTTTAAAACACACTTTGAATTTAAGGGCCACTTGCACGACGATCCTAATCCATGTCGGCCTAACTATTTAAGAATTTTTGACCCCTAGGAAAAAAAGAGGGATGGTACAAGGTGGACCACTTTATCTGTCTGTGGGTGTGTATAATACGTGTTACAGAAAGGTTTAGTCAAAGTATAGTATATAGTATAGTGTACGATTTAAGTATTTCACCACCAGTCTTACCAAATTGCATAAGTAAAGCATTTTCTTTTTTACCGAATGAGTAACATGCCGATGTTGGACTTGCAACTTCGGACAAGACTAAATAACAATCAGCAGATACGAATAAATACTATAGTAGGCGCGCAGTGGTACTCATCTCATCAATTTCAATTCGATCAATCGATCTGATTAAAATTTGCGGGACATTTTAATATGCCTAGTTTTTGATTTTATATGGTATCTACATAAACACTCAATGTTATGTGTTATATATTGTAAATCAGTTGTGAAAAGAGCAACGTTGGAGTATCTTATCTGTTCTTCTCTAGCGAAACAGCATTTCCAACTGGCGGTAGAGTTAAAATTTGACTGAATTAAAATAATGTATAACATTTTATGCATTCAATAGATAATTTGAATTTGAATATGCAGCCCTTAAATATGACCACGGATTTCTGTAACACGTTGTATATTTATATGTTTATGGCATCGTAACGGTTAAACGAATGGACCGTATTTGAACGCTGTTTTTTTAAAGGTAATTCTTCGAAATGGTTCTTAACTGTGTTTGTAGAAAATCTGTTAAGCCGTTTCCATAGTTACAGATGTTTTTCTGATTGATGTCTTATTATTTTTATCGGTAAGGTTATTATGACGATGTATTAACCGGAGTTTTATATTGTAGAGGTGTTGGCAGATAAACTGCTGGCTAGCGACCACCGTACACGTAGTGAAAAACCCGACATAGTGGCTCGTTCAGGGGAGTCGCGTTCCAGTGTCAGCCAGTGTATATTCAGACTATATAATACAGCAGACTGGATAGCCTGAAGTTACTGGATAATCCAGTAACTTTAGGCCAGTATCATACTGCCGTCCGTGAAGGGACCGTCCAGTGTAGGCACTTTGTCGTGTCAGGGTAGAAAAATTCCAAGAAAACCTTTTAAAGTAAACATCTGCTATGTTTACGCCAGCCTGGCTTAATTTATCAGAATAAAATAGGAAAAACAATGGTCTTATTACGGAGAATGCTCAAGACCGGGTAAACGTGAAACGTCTAATTTATTACAATTACAATTTCATAAAAATGTTATATAGAGTCGTATTACAGCTTGATCTCTCAAACATTACGCGCACCCATAAACCAAATTGGACACAATTAACTAACAAATATTACCAATTGAAATAAAATATTCTATAAACGATAATTATGCCTTCCGAAATAAACTCTTCCCTAGAGGGAAAGTTAAGAAAAATCTAAAAACAAAAGAAATTCAAAAGTATTTAACCGGTATCAATAAAAAATACAATTTGTTTACAAAAAGACTGGCTTGTATTGTTTGCGAGCGGTTCCGTAGTTAGTGAGATCAATCGAGGTCCAGGTGTTCATAACAAATTGGGTTCTTGATGAGCCAACGCAGGATATTGCTTAAAGTATATCAAAATTATTGTTTTCTCCCGCGTGATTTATACACCCATTTGTCACTCGTGTACTTATTGCAAATGATTTTAAATGTTGATAATTTAGTAGTATAATTAAAAAAGATTACGGCTGGATATCACGCTTCCGAGCTTAATGACTACATTCATGTGTGTTACGTATACCCTAATTTCTTTTAATTGTATGCCTTAAGGCCGACTTCAAATGGCTACGTAAGATGCTGATGTCACCAACACCCTTATCTATCAACGCGGTACTACATTTTAGCTTGACAACTAGTGACGCTGAGTGACACTACCCTCGAATGTCTGCCATGGATTTACATAGTGTGAATTCCTATCGTGTAGACGTGGCGCGGCGTTAGATGCTGTATTACTTTTATGACGCTACTATCAGAAGTTAGCTTTAAATAAATAATGTGTCGTATTTGCTTGCTATAAGCATTTTATTTGCTTCAATAAGATATTGCTCAAGACGGTACCCGGTGCGCAATTTTACCCTAATAACCATAATGGTAAGCAATAAGCGTTACGTTTAAGCCTTTTAACCCATCGTCTTTGTGTCTTCAAAGCTCGATACATGCTTCTCATAGAATATTCAGTAGCATTTGTATTCATTGCTTTCAATAGCTTCGATAACCTATAACTTGGTATGGCCTGACCTCTCATTTTACGCTCTCGACATTCAAAGCGCTTAATTTTCTATACATGTGATGTAACCTTTTGTGAGGAAAATTCAGAGAATCTGATTAAAAATCCGAATAAGTGTGAAGGATCCGCCTTTGAATCATATTTCTGGCGAAACTGTTTTTGTAGGGCATCGTCTTTGTAGTCCGCTTAAACTTTAAACCCTGGATTAAATTATTCGGTATACAATAACTAAAGTTGTGGAGAGCCTCCGTGGCGCAGTGGGTGAGTATGAGTGGGTTCGATTTCCGCACCGAGACAAATATTTTATTTTTTGTATCTGTTTCTCTGGGTGTTTTTTCTCCAGAGGGGTGGACGTGAAGCAGGCGGCCGGTCGTAAAAGCCATAAGCCAAATCTTTCTGTAACGTATGTTAAAAAGCATGTTGCGCCGACCCCACTTCAAGTGGGATACGGGCAGGTCGAAGAAATAAGACCTTACATTATTTGACTATAACTATCGCCCGATATTAATAATGGATCTTAAGCTATACATCTAGATCAATCTCTGAAATATTTATATCGTAAGGCTAGATAGAGCAAAGGAGAAAATGGGTCATTTGATAGTAAGATCATGAACCCATCATGATCAGCCCATGATCATCCACAACACCAGCAAAACCAGGAATGTATGGGGAATGGAAAAGGGCAAAAAGAGCCTCCGGAAATCTTACAGTAAAAAACGCAGTTTTATATGAGACTGTGGTACCAATCCAGTCGAGCCAGCCAAACACGAGAGCACGATAGCCGGCTGTAGAAAAACCTGCCTGTCTTTTATAACAAAATCAATAAAACAATGTAATTGAATGATCAAATTCAATCTAGATTTGTATTTTTTCGCAATCAATTTAGAGATTTAGTTAAAGATTGTTTATTTATTTCGTCTGTAAGACAACAACCAATTCGTAGACCATGAAAATACATATAATATCTAACATTTGAAACATGCAAATAACCTTTGAACGCAGCAAACCCTAAGCCAAATATATAGGAATACGTAAAACTATTTGTCAAGTTAGTATACATATAGTGTTTAATATTAAATGTAGTTACATACGCACTCACGCCTATAATCCCCGGGGTAGGCAGAGGTGGAACCAGTACACCCACATTTTGCCGAGCGTATCTCCATCCTAAGATGTGATAGGGAGCGAGCCTATCGCCATACCGGGCACAAATTCCAGCCTCCGGGGCTGATACTGAGCATTTCGTAATAGAAAAACCCAATACCACTTTACCCGACCCGGGGATCGAACCCGAGACCTCAGCTTTGGACTCAATCGTAACGCGTACGCATTACAACTGCGCCACCGAGGCACATTAAATGTAGTTGTAAAGTAGAAGATGATGCTGCGTCTACAACACTCACATCACTACTTAGTTTCACTTAAGTTGCATTTCAAACTTTGCGGCGAAGTTAGGGTACACTGAACCGCCTGAGCTAAATCCTGCATATAATTCCGAGACCCGATGTGTACACAAACTCGATCGACATGTCCTTGTGTATCATGCATTTGTTATCATGATCTTTCGAAGGAGTTGCTTAACTTGATCAGAAGTGCTTAAATATTCAATATCCAATACATAGCATAACAAACAAAATAAAAATACAGTTAACATAGATAGGTTATTTTTTAACTGTAAATGAGCCAACATTATAAAACACGTCCGCATTCTATTAGCATAAATATTAGACGAAAAAGCGGCGAAATTAATGTCAAGTATTTATCTCTGAATGTTTAAATTTATGTTGAGTAATTATGATCGTTATTTATATAAAAAACACCAAAAATATGACCGTCCTCAAGAAGTCCTTTAACTGTAATGGGGTAGTAGTACTCTTTTCCATTTATTCTATCAGCTATGATTTACAGGCCCGCAGAAAAGGACGCTAATATAGGCAATACGTAGACATTAATGCTACGAATGGCTACGTGCTACGCAATTGTAGAACGTCTACATCTACATGAATATATAAATTTTAATAATTTATTGAATGAAGGTCAAGTTGACAGTCTTCGTAGAGGCGAGTAGCCGGCTGTGAAGCGAGAGGCCGCGGGTTCGATTCCCGTACGGACACAAAAATGTTTGTGTGATCCACAAATATTTGTTTAGGGTGTCTTCTCCCCAGAGGGGTTGACATCAGGTAGGCGGGTCTGTCGTAAAATCTATAAGCCAAATCTTTCTGTAACATGTGTTAAAAGCACCTTGAGCCGACCCCACTGCGAGTGGGATAAGGTCAGGTGGAAGAGAGAAGAGATTAATTAAATGAATAAAGTTCAAGGAAATTATGAATTTTGTTAGACAATAATTCTAATTTCAACAATTCAAATTTTAGCTTTTTCAGACAATTTAACCTCGCTCCTGTTTGCCATCAATCAAACAAATTTTCCAACAACAATCATATTCAAACCGGAATATATTTTGTATACAGAATTTCTGTATTGCCATATTTTAATACCAGGCAGGTTTGAGTACCATTGGCATGCATCAACTTCACCAACGTTCACCTAATAAGCCGAGTTTGGCCAACGTCACCGAATATTAAACGCAAGCTTTTCAATAAAACTTTATTTATATTTATTCTGAGCCAGCACGCTCACATCAAAGAGAAAATCTGCTTACACAAATAGATTACCATAATGATTTTTGACTCGACTTTCATATACATACTTTCATTTTATAAGTTCGCAAACAAAGTGAAATTTAAAGAGTGAATATATGAGAAGGATGAAGTTCAGAAAACTCTTTGAATAAATAATTTCACGTGAGTCAATATAATAAAGCTGAATACTATACTTTTTACAGCAAAGGAGCAAGTGGTTCATCTGATAGTAAGTAATCTCCACCACCTAAAACTAAAACTTACTTATTAAACTTACAATTACATCGAGAGTAATTGTATCCCTTAACGGTCGGTAGAATAATGCCGGCCTTTTTTTATTTTATTACTTGAATGACGAGACGAGCAGTTCGCTCGCCTGTTGGTAAGCGCTACACCTCGTCATAAACAGAAGCAACGCCACACAGAACTTTAAATAACAAAGCACTGCATGACACTGGACTGTGCTCGTCACCCCGCGACGCAAGGTGTTAAGTCTCATAATGCCCAGTAATTTCACTGGCGGCTTCAATGTCCTTCAAACGGAACACAATAGTGCTTACACACTTTTGCTTGGCGGCAGAAACATAGTGGCCTAAAGTTACGTAGTACGTAAATGGTCTAATGGTAAAGTCGATAAAATTCAAAAACAAACATTACGTTATATTGTCATCAGTCGCAGTCCGCGGTATAAAAACTACTAGAGATATACATATCCTGGCCCCGAAACACAACTCGCATAAATTATTTAGCATAACATTGTTCCCGAGTCGTGAAATAGGCGTGCAACTAATAATAGACAACTGATTATTCAAATTATTGTTCCTCAACATGCCTCCTAACATTGCGTAATCAAGCGCATTTAATTTAACTTGTCAATGGTAATTAGTAATTGTCTCGCGTTCAGCATGAACGTATAGTATTAAACCATGTGATGTGATATGCAAATGGCTCTCAAACATTGTGTTTAAGTCCCTTCATATTATCAAGGGATATTTGATGGCGTAAATTTTATATTTTCTTTGGTTGAGGCTGTAAAATCAATAAGATCCTGTATGCTGGTACAATTTAAAAATATGTTTACATTTTTCGATTCCGTAAAAAAATACTATTGACGAAGTGTCAAACTATTAATTCGTACTTTAAAAATTTACATAGTGTACGTATGTTATTATTTATAGACATACATACGGGTCAAATAGAGAACCGCCTTTTTTAAGTCGGCTAAAAAAGCAAAGAATCGATCGAAAACTAATTTCGTATTCGAATATTATAATTACTTACACACATACTAATTTCAATTTGTCATAGTTGCCGCTAGTGACTACTTCTAATTGATGTATGTAGAGAAAACTGAAACTGACATCGTTTTCGAAAAGTATCAAAACTTGTATTAAACCAGTAACGCAATAGCGCGCACATCCAACGTCAGGGAATCACAATTTATCTTTGAGATTTCGATTTAAAATTCGCACATGAGTTGTCCTGGGATCGAAATATGTGCCTGGTATGGCGATAGGCTCGCCCCTATAACATTCATATATATTATACCTCATAACATTCCCTCATTATTCCACCTCCGTGTGCACCGTGTTTACATAAATACAATTGAATGAAAATTTTATAGATATTATTTCATTATGTAAATGCTTCCCCTCACTTTTGTCACTAATAAAGATGTAAAATTTGAATGAAGCATGTTGTTTTACATAAACGTTTGCTTTTTTTTCTTAACGGAACTAACTTTTTCTGTAAAAATGTTCCCTTTATAATCCTATTTGTTACGGTTTTGACAATTTCACTGTCGAATACAACGATAACAAGTTAGGTAAATTAAGATATAATTTCATCATACATAATCTAAAACACAGCATCAGTGAAATAATAAACGTGTACTTAAAAAGCCAAATGTTGGCACCTATTGGCGTACAACATAGTATTTAATTACCTCCGAAAGTATGTAAACTCAACGCTTTGTGACAAGTTTGTGTAAATGTTGATAATAATTACATTGCTAAAGAGTCTTCTTTATACAAATACTTGACTCTGTTACACATACTTTTTAATTATCAACGAAAATATACGTCTGTAAAGGGCTTTAAATGCCATCTTTATCATTATTTTAAGGGTCTTCATTATATTTGAGTAAGATTGAACTTCCAATTAAGGTATAAAAAAGCTACTTTTAATAGACTTCAAGAAATGTAGGTTCTCAATTCGGCGATATTTTTATAAAAACACCTAGTAGATATTTCTCAGGGACGAGTGCGACTTTGGATTTTCGAACGTGTCATGTTATTTTATTTAATATTCATTTACTAAGATGTGGCGTAAAAAGGGCGCTAAATGTTATTACAGTTATTTAAAAAATAACATCTACTGGAAATTAGACCACCACCTCACAATTCACAGCCAAAATAACAACCTACCTATCTCTCGAAAGCATAAACCCATCATTAAAGTATTCTTTCCAATAATTCACAGAGGCGCTTAAAGCCAGTTGCACTCACTAATCGACAAACGATTACCTGAGTGAGTTAAACAACTCTGGTCACTGTCAGTCTATGGATAGGTGACCGCTTAGTGGTATTTCAACTGACCATCTCCGTATTTCGAGGGGCAGGTAGAAAGTTGACAACTGACAGCAGTCGTTAAGCCAAGTCTAAGATCTTTGGGCGGCTTGAAAACTATTAAATATAGAAAATAGAACAAATCTAACATATACCTAGTACGAGTTGTTTTAAATGCAACAGCGACCACTCAAAGCTGTCCGCTAACTGGGCCATCAAACTTTTGTCTACCTAGTTGCTGAAATATTATAGTAGCTACTATATGCCAGGTTAGAAACCGCTTTCTAATATGTTTTTTTCAATACTCCAACCACGGCTACAAGGCTAAATATAGATCGCGTCGGGCCGACAACGCACAGACCTAGTTAATATGGTGTAACCACAAAATCAATAAGTTACATGATGTGATGCTGTTGGAATATAATTTTTATATACAATGTGTTACAGATAGGTGTGGTCATATTTTAGGGTCGTTACATATACCTGTGAGTGTTAACGAACCGGATCTTATCAAAATCTAGACATCCTAAAATTACACTAATTTTAATAACTAGTTTATTACAATCGATCAGATCGACCACATCCCTTTAAATTCAGTAAAGTGCGTGAGTGAGAACAACAATGCTGGAGTGAGACAAGATCATCATTTAGTGTTGTGTAGAGTTGTAAGTCAAATATCGACATGTTACTCATTCGATAAAAAAAGAAAATGCCTTATTTATGTCGTAGCTATTCAATCGGATGTTGTACTACGGGATGTGAAATACTTATATTGTACACTAGACGTTGCTTAAAATTGACCACACCGTTCTGTAACGTTGTATAGAATAATACTTTAATTTTGGAATGGCCAGAGCTTCTGAGAATCGAGTGATGTGGCTTCAAATCATGGACTAGGTTTAAAGACCGACAATAAGGAAGAGTGAAGGGAAGCAGACGGTAATTCCTCTTTATCTAATAATTAAAATATCTTCAAAGCCTATATTTTGTCATATCCTTAAAGGTTACTTTTATAAACAACGTATTAATACAACGTTATATTGCTACGGTAATATAGCGAAACTAGCATATGCTTCCTGTCACCTTTCGCCACTAGTAACCAATATCATTTAAAGTATTTCCATAATTATTGCTCGATGATGCCGTGGCGGAGTATTATAAATATTGCATCTCGCTTTGTAGTATCATCGTGAACCACAGCACATTTATTATAACACTGACTTACATTGTTCGATCTTGTCGCAATTAGTAATAAAGATTACCTATACTAATACCAAAATATATTACACCAGACATGCCACATAATAGAGTGTTTGAAGCTATTGTGAGTGTGTGAAAATGTGTGAATAGACACGAGAAGGAAACGTCGCTTCACCGCCATGTTTTGTAACAATAATTATACTCGCCTTCCTTGATACACGTCGTTCGGCGGTTTTATATATAACTATTCAAGTACGGTTAGATACAAAAAATAACGTTTAACAAAACTTAGAAACCGACTTCAATTTTTATTTAGTGGTAGTTACAGCAATAGAATGTAAATTCCAATACAATAACACATTCGCGACGAGTGTACTGTTGTCCGTTGAAAACTCAAACAGAATTGCGATAGCCGCACCGCACCGTACGAGTATATTTGAATAGGTGATCTTACGATTTCTCAGCCATATTTTGTGTTACTTTCGTAAATGAATTGCGAATTGTCAATTAAAATGAAAACCATTATTGTGTCTACAAAATAATTGCATTCATCCCCTAATTAATAACGTCAATCACTACCCACAAACACAACTTTATAACATTAAATAATATTAATAAAGGCTACTTAATACAACTTTAATATACTTTGATTCTTGCTTACAAATATTAACGATAACATAATACATCTAAAGGTTGTCTGGAAGACATCGCCAATAGCTATAAGACCGCTATTTGAACCTTTCTTTTTATTTAAATATTTTATTAAGTTGTACGTAAAGAATTATTTGTATTACATTATTACTTATAGGTTTATTTTTATTGGCTCGAGTGACGAAACAAGCAGACTGCTCGCCTGATGGTAAGCCTCACGCCTGCCCCATAAGCAACACCACACAGAACTTTGAATTAAAAAGTACTGCATGTCATTGGACCGCGCTCGTCACCCCGAGCCATAAGAGAAGTCTCAAAATCCTCAGTAATTTCACTGGCTTCAATGTCCTTCTAATCGGAACACAACAGTGCTTACGTACTGCTGTTTTGCGGCGGAAATAAACAAAGCGGTGGTACCAACCTATACGGACTCTCACATATGAGGGACCTACCACCTTGTATTTTTCCTGGCATTATCATATTTTTATCCTGGCATGGCAAAGTGACTACACTAGACCTGATGGTTTGAACATTGCAATTATAAGTTAAAATGACAATCCATCGTCCGGCATCCCTCGCCGTTCGCAAGAATTATGCCAGCCTGAAGTTACTGAATATACATTGTCCTACCCCAGAACGCGACTCGCCTGAACAAGCCACTATGGCAAGTTTTTCACCATGTATACGGCGGTCACTATCCAGTCAAATACAATAACGTATCAAGTAATATCTTACCAGCCACCGGTTATAATTAATTTTTCTCATTAAATTTCTTCGTCGAACAAAATATTTCATAATTCTTCTTATCGAATTTATTTCTAGAGGGAAATATTGCTTAATTCTTCTTATTAAATTTATTTGTAGAGCGATATATTGCTTAATTCTTCTCATTGAATTTCTTATTAGCACGATATAGTTCTTAATTCTTCTTATTGAATTTGATTGTAGAGCGAAATATTGCTTAATTCTTCTTATTAAACTTGATTGTACAGCGAAATATTTAATTCTTCTTATTACATATATTTGTAGAGCGAAATATTTCTTAATTCTTCATGTTGGATTTATTTGTAAAAAAGTATATATTATTTTTTTATGGTGACTGTACCAATGTTTTCGTCGTTATATTCTACATTAATTGTAGAGTGCCACAACTAGGAGCTATTAATTTAAGTATACCACTGTAAGAACAATACAATACTACAAAATGGAATTACGTACTTAGCATTTAGTTTCTCGTCGAATAATGCTTTTTGTTCGTTATTAATTACTAAGGATTAGTACGTGAAAATTTAGTTGTACTAAGTTTGGATGTTTAAATAGATCATTGTGGATAGTCGTAAATTGTAATGCAAAATAATAGCAAGCAGATTATTTATAATTTTTTGAATGGTAGGTTGCTGGTGTAGATATTAGTCTACAGTACGAATGGAGTACAGAAAGTGTTTTGTCTCACAGAAAACCGACCACTGGCGACTTGCTGTAGCGTTTCGTGAGGTAAAATTTCCGGAGGCTCAAATCACCTGGAACTTTTTAACTTTTTACCATAAACTAGATCATAAATAAAGAAAAGCCATAGGCTACACCCTTTTTAACTGTTTGTCCTTTCATATTCATGGGGTAGCAACAACCAATTAAATTAAATTATTCGACTGAAATGTTTAGATGCAGGATATTTTTACACCCATAACCATCATGACATTAAACAATGTCGATTCAAAACAGTAAAGAAACCTTAACTACTATCCATCCTTAAAGAAATAAAATATAAGCACACATGATATATGTGCCTCATCTTCCAACACATAAGGATTGTGATGACAAGTTGATGGATACTCGTACGAAACTACAATCAGCAGGACTCTAAACGAGTAATTACACAATTACATGTTTCTTCTTAGGCCCGTATTATAGAACAATACTCAAATGAGCTCTTTGATTTCAGTACCCGCAATTGGTCTATTTTTGTTGCGAAACAAAAACGGATAAATCACGTGTACAGAAATCGACAGTTAGCAAAGAGCTCACTTGAATTTTGTTCTATAATATGGACTTTAATATTCGTGACTACGAATAAATTTATCTAACAAGAAGTTAGTCTGTAATTGACTGTTTTATTTCTTTTAATTGTAAACATTTATTTGATTTTTTTTATAGCATAGGCCGACAAACGAGCTAGTGCGTGATAGTAAGATGTCTCCACCGCCCATGTATGCCAACAATACCAGAAAATTTACGGGCGCGTTGCCAACCTTAAAGGAAAGGGATAAATAAGGGACTGGAAAGGAGAGGGGATATTTGGGCCACCAGATTTGAGTGGTAGAACCACGCTGTAAACAGTTTTATCTACAGCACGAATGGTCCAGCAGAGCTGGGTCATTACCACTGTCTCACAGAAAACTGACGTAATAGAGAGGCTTGCTGCTGCGATCCGTACGGTGAGTGAGATATCCGGAGGCCTAAATCCTCCTCCCCTTCCCAATCCCTTAATTATCCCTTATCTTTAAGGACGGCAACATGCCCATGATTCTCCTGGTATTACGGGCGTATACAGGCAGTGATTACTTACCATCAGGTGGTCCAGTTGCTATTGCTATTAAAAGCTGTAGACAAAACTGTGGCTCTATCACTTAAAGTTGTTCGTGTATTGTGAAGCTAAAATATAATATCTTTGGATAGTTGAGTAGTTATTGTATGTAAAGTATTTTGTTAACAACTGTCTTAAAAAATATTAAAAAATTAAAGCGGCTTCTTCGTGAATTATATTCCAAATCTTTGTCATAATACAATCTCATAGAACACGAAACAAAAATTCACATAAACGTAGTAAGTATATCCTTCAAGACTCTATAATGCATTTTAATAGGAAAAAACAAACGCTAAAATAACGTATCAAAGTCGCAATATCTTTATTATACACGAAGACAGGAACACCGCTAAAAATACATGTAAAAAGGTTTTATTTCCGGCAGCGGAGTTTGCAGGAAATTGGAAGCCTATTTCAATTGTTCCGCAGAGAGAAGTGTCACGACGCTCCGGGACGCCACTCACTTGGCCGCACTGTTTTGCTATATATCGATTGATGAGCAATAAGTTTGTGTAAATTTACAGATGCATTCGGAGCAATAGATGGCGTTGGCGTCGAAGCTTAATGTTCTTACAGTACTTTAGTTAAAGTTAAAATATACACTCTAGTCTAGAAACTACATAATGAAGAAATAGATGTTATTTTAAGCTTTGAACTATTGAAACGAAGTCTTATTAAAATTTTCGAAGATAAGCTTGTCAAATTATTATGTTATTTATTTTACATGTGAATAGTTTAAATGTTACGGTTATTAATAGTTTAAACTTTAGGAACTCCGTGGCACAGTGGTTAGAGCCACTCCGACCGTGACATAGATGTCACAGGGGTCGGAAAATTACAATTTTGTATCCTGACGTATTGACACTCAAAGCCAGTCAAAACGATTTTGCTACACTCGTATATTATTTTATATTCTAAAATATTTGGATTTAATTTTGGCTTATTTTATTGAAGCGTTTCCACTCACTAATCAGTGAACGAAGTTGGCCATTATACATCATTTGATATAGAATAGAATAGCATACATACGAACATACATATACATACACACTCACGCCTGTAATTCCCAAAGGTGTAACCAGTACACCCACATTTCACCCAGCATATCTACGTCCCATAATATGATAGGGGGCCTGCCTATCACCATACCGGGCACAATTCCAGACTCCGGGCTGATACTAAGCATTTCGTAATAGAAAAACCCAATATCACTTTTACCCGACCTCGGGCCCGATCGAACCCGAGACCTCAACGTCAGCCTCAGTCGTAACACATACGCAATGGAACTGCGCCACCGAGGTAGTCGAATAGAATAGTATTTTGACTTTATTTATGTTTTTTTTTAATGCTGGCATATTTGACGTATCTGTGTTCTCTGCTGTAAACATGAATATATATTTTTATGACAATAAGTTTTATGTGTTTTATACCTGGTGCCAGAAAGTGTGGCGTATGCCAAGAACAACAAATATCCAAATAATAATCTAAAAACAGTATAATGTTTTAATATTAATAAAATATTTGCTGATAAGGCAAGCCCAAACAATGAGAACATTTTGCGTAAATATCAAATCGTAATTTAATTTCATCACGCGAGCTGTGAAAATGTTCACTCAGGATATCCTTTTTTTCTTTTAAGCATTACCAATTTTTTTTTAATTTTCTGTTGTGTTATTTCAACTTTGATTTGTTTATGTAAAAATTTAAATGCTGAAGTACTGTTCGTCGTCATCATGTTTTCAAAATAATCATTCAATACACGTATTTATTCATATGAATTAAATATTTATAAAAAGTTAATTCATATACAACGTGTGGTCAAATTTAAACAACGTATAGTGTACGATATAAGTATTTCATCCCCCGTAGTATCAAATCCGATCGCCTTTTTAGGACAAAAATAAAGCATTTCCTTTCTTATCGAACGAATAACATGTCAATATCGACTTGCAACATTGAACAACACTAAATGATAAACAGTGATTCTGAGGACATCCTTTGATTTCAGTATTGTATTATTATAAAAAAGTTATCAAATGGTAACATTTATTTGACGCAGTCAGTTCCGTAGTTTCTGAGTTTATGAAGTATGATTACAAGTTTAAAAATATGTTGTATTTGACTAAAAGCAAGTATTATAAATTGGTATTTTGTGTTGGTGCAGCTGATAATACAGCTTACAAAACGCTGTATTAAGCCAAGTTCATAGATCGAAGACCCGAGAATGTAGTTTTTAAAGTGCTTTTAGAAAATGGTATATCGTATTCACCACATAAACTCTTTCCATGTTAAGTAATTCGTAACATACATTTGTGTTTACATTACAAGTTACGTATGTATGTACGTAGAATTACGTACACGTTATGAATAACTTTGAACTTGAACGACACTCACTTTTTAATTAAGTATACTTTTTAAGTAAGATAAGTTGTTTATAATTAATAATGATGTGATCGATCTTATCGATATTAATAAACGAGTTATTATAATTATTAAAATTAACTTGAAATTTTAGGACGTCTCTATTTTGAAAAGATTCGGTACATTAATACTCACTGTACATGTAATAATGACCCTTAAATATGACCACACCTTTCTGTAACACGTTGTATACATTTGTTTTAGAATTCGGATCGACATAGCTTTGTACCTTACTTGTATTTACCTAATTTACATATTATTTCACTTTAGAAAATAAAATAGAACTGGTTTAAAAAAAATAAACAAGATTTATTAAATTAAATATCTCAGGCACAAAACCAACTACACTTAAATATTTATGAGCGTTCTATTGCATAAATTAATCTGATTAATTATTTCCAATTTTTAAAACCCTGCCAAGGAGCTATCGCTGCTTGATGAAATTGTATTGCCGCGGGCTTCTAGAGAACTTGGCCTTTTTTTACAAAAAATGGATTTACAAAGGTTTTATTTTCATACCATATAAAAACTTACGTACAACCGAATATTTACCAAAGGATTGTTTCTTAATCTAATAAGAAGTTCATTTTTGTCCTGGCTAGACGCATTTTATTTACTGAATATGACGATGGATAATGGAGTTCTTATAACCGTTAACACTCCCAAATAAACTAAAAGAAATTTAACTTACTGTATCTGTAATTACTGGGCATTATAAGCATTGGCATCGTGTGTCTCAGTATAACGAGCGCAGTGCAGTGCCACGCAGTGCATTGTAATTCAAAGTTCTGGGTCGTGTTGCTATTCATGGACAATCGTTTCGCATACCATCAGGTGAGCGGCTTGCTCGTCTCGTCGTTCAGCTGTATAAAAAAAATCTTATGAATGGCTGAACAGATTTTATCAAGGATATCTCGTTAAGAATCATCTCAATTATACCAACTTTCAATGGAATAATATAACGTTTAACAAAACTTAGAAACCGACTTCAATGTACAGCAATGGCATGTTTATTCCAATGTAATAACATAATCGTGACGAGTGTACTGTTGTCCGTTGAGGAGTGGTATTTTTTTCTCCGTACTCCGTCATCAGATCTTAACCAAACTTATATGGGGCCACATCGCAGCTAAACTTTACGGAGTGAATTTTTTTCCTACAAAATCGGTCCGCCTCCTCCTCCTTTTTTGAAGTCGGTTAAAAATATCAATCTGCTGCCTTTCCCTCAAAGAATGTAAAGCACCTTTTCTGCACATATGTATAGAATTAATATCATAAATCATAATAATATTCTGGATGTTTATGCAATAACAAAGTACTCAGCAGCGTCTAAGACGAAATTCGTAGAAATTAAACACAACTAAAGTCAACTCACCTTGTTACTTTTGCCAACTGTACCGTGATAACGATGAACGATGTGATGTCCTGAGAGTTATCGAGCTCGAAACTCGCAACATATACGTAAATTAATGTATGATTTCTGGTAAACAATATTTTCTCTATAGTATAGATATTTTGATCTAAACAAGATACGATTCTTGATTTTACAATTGGAGGATGAGAAGAGGCCTTAACGTTAAGGCATCTTCTTATGCTTTAGAAAATTATAATTATTTAATAAAATCAAACAGCTCTAGAAAACTTTGTCTATTTTTATCTATAAGCTGTGCATAGACATGGTTGTGTTCCAGTTTGAAATCCAATTAAATTACTGCGCATTATGAGACATAACATTATATCTCGGGAATACGAGTGCAGTTGCTTGTCAGTGGTAGAGCCACGCTGTAGACAGCTTTGTCTACAGTACGAATGGGCCGGCATGACCGGGTCGTTAACACTATCTCACAGAAAACCGACGTAAAGTAGCGGATTGCTGCCTCGTTTCGTACGGTGAGTGAGATATCCGGAGGCCCAAATCGCGCCCTCCTTCCCAATTTTTTAATTATCCCTTTTCCTTAAAGGTCGACAACGCGCCCATGACTCTTCTGGTATTGTGGGCGTACATGGACGGTGTAGATAACTTACCATCAGGTGACCCACTTGCTCGTTAACCAACCTATTGAATACTAAAAAAATACGAGTGTATTTTGTAATTTAAAGTTCTGGGTGTTATTCTACTGTTTACAGCCATGCGTATCGCGTGATAGGCGAGCGACATGATCGTCTTGTCATTCAAATGAATAAAATACCCAACAGCAAGTTACCTATTAATTCTATCATATTACATTTGACTGGAGTACAATAAAAAAATATTGCCTAAATTTTCACATTTTACTACACTTCAATGGGCTTTCAAAAGTCCCTTAGTAAGCATCATCTCATCTAATAGCCAAGCTTGATTCTCCGAAACGAAACTCGGCGTAATTATAATTTTATCGTCAATGACAAAAAGTAGAAAATGTCGTCCAAAGCGGAACCTCGTTTAGGAACTCATCGGCAACTGCTAAAAAACCAATTAAGGTAAAAATGACTGTTCATCAATATTTGCTTTCAAATCTTAAAAAGATTAACAAACATAATACTGATTCAACTGCTCATGTACTCCCACAATACCAGAAGAATTATGGGCGTTTAAAGGAAAGGAGTAATGAAGGGGAGGAAGATTTAGGCCTCCGGATATCTCACTCACCTCAACTCTCGCTCAACGTTCAACGCAACAGCATCGCTATTTTACGTCGGTTTTCTGTGAGACATTGATAACAACAGAGATATCTTTAACTCTTTAGTTTTTTTTGGTCGCTTTTTTTTTATTGTGTTAACTTCACAACCTTTTATTAAAAGAATCAAAATATCTGTGTATAAATTTGTAGTCTTTTATGCTCGACTTCACCTTCTTAAGGGTGAAATATTTTTTAATTTATATGGAAGCACTCTTAAAGGTTGTCGTGTACAAAAAATCCGCAATATTGTAGCACTCTGTGAAAGGTGCCACGTTGCAGAACAAACGTGGGTCAGCATTCTCCGCTGTACAGATTCTGTACTTACTGCAATGGGATAAGATCAAAGTTCGACATATTCTACGGTTCTCTGGCTTCTGCTAGAAATTGTGTTTTGAAAACTTTTACTGAACCTCAATAATTACTTGTAGACCCTTACTCACTTATCGTTATAGGTGTTTATATAATTAGTTTTTTTTTTTTTGTTTTTTATTCATAAGTACTTTGTGGAACTGTTTATAAATGCATGTTGTGCTCACTAATATTAGGAAATAACACAGTGTATGTTTTGTAATTTTTAAAGTGTTATGGTGTACGTCATGTGTATATTCCAAGTTGTGAATCAAATAAATAAATAAAAAAAGGTTATGCGTGGTTCTGTACTCTGTTTTATTACAATTAAAAAGTAACAAGAATAAATCGGGTAAAAAAAGTTTTTAAAAGGGACCCTTAAAAAAATAAAGAGCCTCCTCTTTATTTTCGTCAAGTAAAATCCCTGAAATAACAAAGTACGAACGAGGTCTTGTAATTTGGTCCCGGGCAGCCCTACAATTAGCGTTGTTAGTCAACACCTACTCGAAAATAGCGATGGGCCGATTCGAAAGCGGCTGGCCGGCAACTTGACTGACTCTCCAAACTTGAAATCAGTTTTCAAAGCAACCTTGTGTATTCTTTGAAAAAGTAATTACAGTCTCGAGGTGTTTGTGCGTAGTATTTAAATTAACTTTGTCAAGAAATTATACTGGATGTAGCTCGCTCTTTGTGTTGTTTTAATTTGTCGTTTTAAAGTTTTGAGTGTTTTGAAGGCGTTTAATAACACTCATATCAGTGAATTAATTAAATACAGAAGTTTTAAAATAAGAAAAATTTACAACCTGCACGTATCGTCATTTAAAGTAACAAAAAATAAATAAAAAGACACCACAACTTCTTAGAGCGTGGCTGCAAGTTCTCTCGAGATTTCTCACACAAAGCTAAATAACAAGTAATTTAATTCAATTCCATTTGGAAAACAGCAAAATGTGACCGATGTACTGATATGCCCGTCATACTGGGCTCTACAACATCATTGGACGAAAATAAACTCGACAAACCTTGGTTGTAGAAGTTGCACTTCTACCTACCCCTCAGGAAATATAGATGTAAGTTGATAATTAATAAAATATAAATACTATAAAAAGATGCGCTTTAATATCGACTGCAATTCAAAACTGTGTCATTGAAATGACGCAAGCAAGTTAATAATAGTTGCTGCTACGTTACATGTATTGATCTAGAGGTGGCCTATATTGCTAGGGTCAAGATGTCACCTCAGGAATCTAATATTATTAATAAATACCTTTTGTGTGACTTTGTAAAGCCTCCCTGGTGCAGTGGGTGTGAAGCCGGCTTTGAAACGAGAGGCCGCGGTTTCGATTCCCACACCAAGACAAAATGTTTACGTGATCCATAAATATTTGTTTCGGGTCTGGGTGTTTTTTTTTGTTTCTAAGATAGCATGACAAGCATGCGGCCTGCCTGATGGCAAGCGGTTACCGCCGCCCATAGACTTCAACAATGCCAGAGCAAAGCCAAGCCGCTGCCTACCGTTGGAGAAAAACTCTTTTTAAGCCTCGCTTAAAGAAGGACAGTTGTTTAATTGTTTTCTCCCCAAAGGGATTGAAGTCAAGCAGTCGGCCGGGCATAAAAACTACAAATCTTTCTGTAACATGTGTTAAAAAGTATGTTTTTTTATTTTATTTTATTAGCTTGAATGACGAGACGAGCACGTCGCTCGTTTGATGGTAAGCGCCACGCCTGCCCATAAACAAAAGCAACGCCACACTGAAATTTAAATTACAAAGCACTGCATGGCACTGAACTGCGCCCGTCACCCCTTGTCGTAAGATGTTAAGTCACATAATGCCCGGTAATTTCACTGGCTTTAAAGTACTTCAAACCGAAACACAACAATGCTTACACACTGCTGCTTGACGGCAGTAATGGACAAAGCGGTGATACCAACCAAGACGGGCTCATACGAGGGTCCTACCACCTTGTATATGTGCACTAGCTTTCCGCTCATGGCTCCGCCTGTGTTATATAGAAAGTTTTCAGAGAAAATAATAATAATATGTAATTTATTTCGGCCAACCAAGGGTCATAACTACCCACAATTTCACACGCAAATATTTTTTTTATATTAAAAAAGAATACCTTTCTCCGCTTAGGGGTTGTTAAAAACTTCGAAATACGTGTTTCTCCAATTATGTTGAAAAGCATTAATATTAAGTTTCAAGTTTTAAACAATACAATATTATTTACCATAATAACTTTGCAAGACGCTTTCTCCCCTTAAGCGTTGAATTTCGTGAAAACCCTTCATAAACAATTGACACCCTCTCAAAATTTCAAGTTTCTATCTTTAACGGTTTGGGCTGGGCGATGACGAATCAGTCAGGAATTTTTTACTGACATAAAATAACGAAGGAAGTACTCAATTCGCGTTGCCGATTTTGTCCGTATTTATTACATGTATGCACATGTATCTATGTATTTCATGGTAAAACTCCGCAAATTAGATTGTTAGATCAAATGTAATTTATATTCAACCATTAATTAGTTATTATCAGTTAGAAACTTCCGACCAAGGTAATCGATGTATTGCTGGAAAATTATATACTTTACTTGTAAATTCTTGTAATTGTAAATTGTAAATGTGATTGTTTTAAATATAATATTTGTAAATTATATCCTTCAACTGTTAAAAACGCCAGGCAGTAAGAAAGAAAGCATAATAACTTCCAATTATTTTGTTACAGATGCTGTCACAGACAATACTCTTAGAGGACGAGAATTTGGTGATATACTTTAAGCAAAATGTAAGTTGACCATTTTCATACATCTTTTAGAATCACACATACATGAATCATAAAAAAAATACAGAAAAATAAACTTATATTAATATACGTAACATACGTAGCGTAGGTATTAAACATCAAACGCAAATTATAAAAACAATATTTACTTAAATTAACTATCAACCCAAAAGCAAACTCATAAAGGTATATCAGACATACCTGAAATTAATAACAAAGTAGTCACGACGAAGACCCTCAATCCGTGGCGCAAATTACATATATATTGTTATTTCCACACAGCAGTCATTTGGTGGAATAAATTAGCGTGAAATTCAATTAACGTGGTACTTAGTGCAAAATCGCTTAAGAAACTTCAAGCGGCTCCGAGCTCTCAAAGAACAAACAAAAACTACCGTGCTGCTTTAAAGGCCTTATTTGATCAGGTAATTAAGTGGTTTCTGCCTTACAGCTACACTTTAAGGCAGGTTTAAGAGTTAAGTCTAGTTATAAAGAGGTTAGATGTGTTGAGAATTGAAAATGTTTCGATTAGTGCATATTCAGTTAATTTGCAGACTAGCCATGCGATTACAACAAAAACTTACCTACTTACTTCCTGGTGCTGAGACCAAAAATGGGGGTTGGCCTCCGAAATAAGAGAACACCATCTTTGTTGGTTCTACGCCGCCTTCCATAAGTCAACTACTTGACATTGGCCAGGTCTGAGTCTACAGCTTGATGCCCTTCCAGTGGTATCTATGCCGGTTACAGGTTCGGCCAATCGGGTTCCAAGATACGCGTTCTTGACACTACGATCGTCACCCATCCTCTAAGTGATACGATAGTGTACTTCAATATCCAGCGATTACTGGCTTTGGCTTTTAAATAGTACCTAATGTAGCCTAACTAATATTATAAATGCGAAAGTGAGTTTGTTTGTTTCGCTTTCACGCCTAAATCGCTGAATCTATTTTGAGGAATTTTGGTAGAGAGATAGATAGAATCCTGGAGACGGTTATAGGCTACTTTTTATCCTGGAAACGGGTTCACACGGGCGGAGCCACGAGCAAAAGTTAGTACTAAAATTATTTACAAGTCCTTCCTTGTTCAATATACGGATCCTGCAACTATTGCTTCAGTTCATTCAAATTCTTTACACTTTTCTCACCTTATGTTTCGCATCGAGTGAAAAGTGGTGTAACTTTTGTTATAAAACTAAACCAATATTGTGTAAAAGATTTTAAAAATAAAAAGTAAAATGTGGCGGAAAGCCAACTTACAAAGCAGTAAGCTGCAAAACGTACGACGTGCTCTATAAAGCGTGAATTCAGTGCGAATGAACTTACTTTTTCTATTAAATTATGTTCAAAATAATAATTCAGTTTTACAATAGCATAGATCAGAGCTTATTTCCGTCCCATGATGTGATAGAGGGCGAGCCTATCGCCATACCGGGCACAATTCCAGACTCCGGATTGCTACTAAGCATTGATACATGCATGATAGGACAACTCAATATCACTTTACTCGACCCGGGGATCGAACACGATACCTCAGCACGGCAGTCGTACCGCGTACGCATTACAACTGCGCCACTGAAGCAGTTACCTTTATTAATGTAATTGAAACACTAAAAGGGCCAATTCTCGTAATTTTAATTGTTCAAAATATCATTCCGATCTAATCTCAGCGACAAGAAAGTTGCAAATGGTATTCTGCTAAACCAATATTCAAGAACTTAGAACGCAATGATATCGAAAGTAGAATACAAGTTGACTGAACCAAAACGGCATTCTGGTAACAATTTTGACACTTAACTATCTTCTTCTTCTTTTAATTGTGTTTGGCTCCACCGTAGATTGGTGATTTCGCCAGTGTCCATTGCGAGACACTTAACTATATAAAATGCATTTCGTCTACAGACAAACGTCAAAATATTGAGAATGAAATGTGACTGAAGGTGAAGCAGTGTTACCAAGTGCACTGTAATTACAGCAGATCTGCCGTATTTTCATGCCATCTACTGGACACGGTATTTTTATAAATACCTTATATGGAGACACAGTATTTTTTTACAGTCAAAATTTCGTATTATTATTGTATACTACTAGACAGGTTATTTAGAAGTAAAACTGCGTCACATAACGCTGGAGTTTGACAGTTCACAAACAGGGAGCGCAATAGGGGTTCTAGTTGAGAGTAAGCGAGATGATAATATTGAGTTACAGTCAATTGACTGCAACTTAGTAATACAACTAATTTACTATACTACAATTTATTATACCACAATTTCTATGTACCGCGCAGCTTGTCTATTAGTATACATAAAACTCTTAGATTAAACAATTAAAAAAAATAAACCGATATCATCATCATCGCAGCCATCCATTTCTGCAGCGATCGATATATACAAATAAAATGTTAAGTTAGTTTAGGATATAAAGTTTAAAATAAATTTATATTTTATTTAATAATTCAATTATTTCCTTTTTTGTATGACATTTTATTGCACTGTAAAATAGACTGTATTTTTTCCCATCAAGCACTGTATTTTTGACGCAAATGCCGTATTTTAATGTGGACAACACGGTATTTTCAAAAATCTGACTTGGCAACACTGAGGTGAAGTGACTGTGAGTTAACTGCAGACAAATTCAGTTAACTTTATTCTCTTTTACTGCAAGCAACTAAAAGTAGTCAAAATTGTGCGACTTTGTGTGCTCGTTATTTCAGTAAAGTATTAGAAATGAGTTTACAGCCTATGTTACTCAGTGATAATGTAGCTATCTAACGGCCAAATTATTTTTGAAATCGGCCCAGTAGTTTTTAAGTTTATTTGTTACATACAAAAATACAAAAGAAGTCTTTCCTCTCTAGAATATTAGTGTAGATTAAATTATGAGAGCAATCGCACTGTCAAAATTCCCGCCAAAACTCTCGCACAATTATCGGTAGAATTTCAAATTTCAATAAAATAATCGCGATTGTGGTTATTTCCGGAAAGGACTGCCTGAGTGGTGCTGTTGTGCCGTTTTCCTTCAGTTATGCCATGGAATAGATAAATTAATGAAATAAATAAAATACATGGAATTAGTCAAATCAATTAATAAAAAAATCATAACCTCCAGTTACGTAATTTTTTAATCACTGAAATTAGTTATATTGTGGGTATTTTATTGTGAGTTGGTAACATTGATTTTGTCGCTTAGGTCATTTTTAATTTCTAGAATTTAGTCTATGGCAGCTGATACGTAAAATTCGGTAAAATACTTGTCATTGGCGAAATGCATAATAATGCGAAGCCATATTTTCAACAAAAGAAAGACATTGAAAGTTGATCGAATTGACAGTTTATATGCAATTTAACTGAGATGATATCGAATTTTTAAAGGAGCAGAATGCCATATTTTTAATTAAATCAAAATGTAATCTCAGTTCGGTTAAAATTCATTCGCAGTGTCAGTTAAAATAGCAGAATTGGCCCTCTGATTGCTATACTTAAGCATTCCCTCCCTTGTTACATAATTTTAATAGGAACTTAACGCAAAGCCTAAGCCGGTTAAAGCACACGGATCAAACCGTTTATCAAGAACACAAAAATAATCATATTTTTTTATCCTGGTTCGGCAAAGTGACTACGCTACACCTGATGGTAAGTGTAGCGCAATCCAAGAATACTGTCGACCACCGATAGATACTGAATCAATCGTAGATCGGCAGAATTATGCCGGCCTGCTTAATTGCTTCTTCACACTCCGTTTAAAGGCATTTTTCGGCTATTGATATCTCCCATTACCATATCGGGCTATGAACACCACAGTAACAAAGTTTCGTCACTTCTAAGTACAATAAGATATCTGATGATCTTTCGAAACTTCCATTTTGCGAGAGCAGACACAAGTTTCTAAAATACAAAGTTCTGTTGAAAATTTCGACGTTGCACGTTTTTGTTGCTAATATTTTGCAAAATAACTGGTTGGTCCTTTCAAGTGTTTACTAAGTTATATGAAATCATTTTATTCTAGTGAAGTTATGAAAAAATATTTCGTGTTATAATGGTCTTTGTGGTGTTATTTATTTTTAATTTTCTTTTTATGGCATAGGTCAGTAAACGAGCAAGTGGGTCACCTGATGGTAAGTGATCTCCACCACCCATGTACGCTCACAGATCTGTTAAAATATTTTCGTAAATACGGATAACGCCACATTTATCGATTAATTCGATATATTTCAATAACGTAAGAATAGCAACGTTACGAGTTTCTTACCCGTTTTTCTCTAGCGAAACAGCCTTCCCAACTGGCGGTAGATCTTTGAGGGAATCTAAACATTTTATCATTTTATAGATTCAATAAATATCTTGAATTGAAAAAAAATCTGAAATAAATTGAATAAATAAATAAACTCGCAAAATCTAACACTACGGGCACTGATGAAACCACGGAATTCACTCAGACAAGTTGTTAATGATTGTGATGATGAAGTATCATTTCCATTTTGTATACGCTTCCATTGTTCCATTATTTTATAGTGTTTTTAATAAATAAGCACTACCAGTTTTGACAGTGTTGTTATATGAGCTTATCTACTACGCCTGAAAACAATGTGCAATGTTCTAAAAAAATTTTTTTTTGCATTAAATACATAAACTCACGCCTTTATCTCCGAAAGGGTTGTCAAAGATGCAACTAGTGCTGAACCCACGTTTCACCTAGCTTATTTCCGACCCATAATATGATAAAGGCTAGCCTATCGTCATACCAGGCATAAATTCCAATCCCAGGCAATTATTGTGAGATTTTACGAATCAAAAACTCAAACACAAGTTGTGATTGTCCAACCTGATAATTGAATCCAGGACTTTAATGTACTCAGGCTTAGTATGCTGCTACTAGTCCAATGAAGCGATAGAATTGTCATTTTTATAGGTTAATTTAAACCCACATAGTTAATCTCTGGTGTATCCACCGCGACGGCCCACTTAACAAACTTTAATTCTAAACTAATTAGGTTATTCGTTACAAAGAGGTTAAGTTATAACACATATTTTACTATTAATAGAATTCTACAAAAGTTTTCTCAAAAATACTCAAATATATAATAGTTTTTTTTTTATATATTAGATTGAATGACGAGACGAGCAGGTCGCTCGCCTGATGGTAAGCGCCACGCCTGCTCATAAACAGAAGCAACGCCACACAGAACTTTAAATAAAGCACTGCATGACACTGGACTGCGCTCGTCACCCCGAGACATAAGGTGTTAAGTCTCATAATGCTCAGTAATTACACTGGCTTCAATGTCCTTCACACCGGAACACAACAGTGCTTACACACTGTTGCTTGGCGGCAGAAATAGACAAAGCGGTGGTACCAACCTAGCCGGTCTCTCGCAAACGAGGGACCTACCACCTTGTAAAATTGATATTTGAGTGCTAAAATACTTTTTGAAGACTTTTTTTATAGTATAGGCCGGCAAACAAGCAAGTGGGTCACCTGATGGTAAGTGATCTCCATCGCGCATGTACGCCCACAATACTAAAATAATCATGGGCGCGTTGCCGACCTTAAAGGAATGGGATAAGTTAGGGATTGGGAAGGGAAGGGGAATTTGGTCCTCCGGATATCTCACTCACCGTACGAAACGCTTTCTGCAACGCTTTAGCAAGCTCCTACTTTACGCCGGTTTTCTGTGAGACAGTGGTAACGACCCGGACTAGCCGGCCCATTTATGCTGTAGACAGAATTGTCTACAGCGTGGCTCTACCACAAAAAAAAAGACTTACTTGAAGGCTATTTTTAGGATAGCCTAAAAATAATACTTTATATCGAAACATCCATAACCTGTGAGCCCCACCAGTAAGTTTAGAGTTCCAAAACGGGAATCTGAGCCTGCAGTACAATACCCAAATTGGATATTCGAAGCTATACCTGACGGCTGACAGTAAGTTTTAACAAGGCTTGACTGACAGTTCGGGTCGTATTCCGGTACTAATAAAGGTATGCGATACATTTTATATTATAGGCATGCGCTGACATCTGTCGAAACTAGCAAAGTTTGGCTTTAATTATTCAATGGACGCGGAAGGACGGCTACTTTTAGACTGTAAATGAAATAGATTGCGATAGCAGGATATTTGTGTTTTCTAAAGGCCTAAATGGTTTCGGTAAAATAAATACAGCCTTGTATCATACACAGTCCCTCTGCTGAGCCTCGTCTTTTATGAAAGGGGTCAGGCCTTAGGTCACCACGTTGGAGATAGGCAGACTTCACATACCTTGAATATTCATGTTTATTATTTTCATTCTCCCGAAAAGTAAGAGGTGTGTACCCTAGTGCGTGGAATTTAACTCAAGACCTCTGTCCATCCAACATTGCCCCTTGTAAAATAACATTTGTAAATAATCATATTTGGTAAAGTAACGTTATTTGGAAATAAATAAATACACCCAACAGTCACTAAGATAAATGTTTGTGTGATGCACAAATATTTATTTCGGGTCTGGGTGTTTTCTCCCCAGAGGGGTTGACGTCAGGCAGGCGGACGGTCGTAAATACTACGAGTCAAATATTTCTGTATCATGTGTTAATAAAAAGCATGTTGGGCCGACCCCACGGCATAAGGGTAGGTAGAATAAGAAGATCTTGATAATAAAGAAAAGCTTGTTCACCTGATATATTCAAAAATAGCTTGTCTTCTTAAAAGGTTATAGGAAGAAGAAAGCGGCATCGATCGATATCGGCAAGGATAAAGCCAATTAACGCCCGTATTCAGGAACAACACTTAAATGACCACTTTCCTAAAGTGTAGATTTATGTACACATGATTGCTCCGTTTTTTATTAGCGCCAAAAATGGACCAATCACGTGTACATAAATCACAACTATGCATTCGTGAGCACTATGAGACCACATGGTAATGTTTATGAATACAGGGGTTAGGATAAGTAAAAAAATACATTGCTGTTCTTTATCTGCCAATTAACTCGACTCAGTTACCGCCAGGTACCATTATATTTAATTACCAATTACGAGTAGTTTATAAATTCTTGCTTGTGGAACTTTAGCTGTTGGTACAAAAAGTTATTCCAAGATGTCGCTGAAAAGACTTGACTGCGCTCAAAAACTTCGTAGATCCTACTTTGGGAAGCTACAATTCAACTATTTCTATATAATAATATGTACCTACTTGTATTACTAAATAATGTTTAGATTTGAAACCTCCTTTATTAAGTTCAACGAAACATCAAATATATTATGGAGAAAACAATGTGAAACTAATCTTCTTTGAGTAAAGTAGGTTAAAATTTAAAACTTTAATGTTATTAAAACAGACTACGAAGTACTTATTTATGTCAAAGTTTCGGAGATCGATCGATAATCAACTAAAGTTTACAAGGAGCTGTTGGATGCACGCGGTACAGAGTTACTGACCACTTCTTATTGGATCGCCCGTCTATATAAAGTAATAGTTTATGATACTGGGTTCAAGATAAAGTAACAGTGTGACCTACTATAAAGTTCGAAAATGAATTTTCTGTGAGACATATTATTTGGGCTAATCGTAAAAAAAATTACGTTGTCATTTTTGACCATTGGTCTAGTAGCAGCCTATTTAGGCACAGAAACCATGAGAGACTGAGTTCAGATCCCAGTTCGGCCAATCACAAATTTTGTTCGAGTTTACGATCTGAAAATCATACTTGAGTTTCTCAGGATTGGAATTTGTGCCTTCTCATCATGGGACGAAAATAAGCTCGACGAAATAAGGTGTATTGCACTAGCACTAGCACCTCTGCCTACCCCTTTGGGATACAGACATGAACTTATGTCATTTTCGACAACATTGGTGTTATAGGTATTATTCATTCAACATTGGTGTTAATCTTCTTTTTCTTCCACCTGTCTTTATCCCACTCGCAGTGGGGTTGGCGTAACATACATTTTAACACATGTTTCAGAAAGATTTGGCATGTAGTTTTCACATTCGGCCACCAATCCCATTGGGGAAAAACACCCAGACCCGAAACAAATACTTGTGAATCACGCAAACATTATTTCTCCGTGCGGGAATCGAACCCGCGGCCTCTCGACAGTGCAATAATTGAATAAATGACCGTCAAAATAGCATCGTCATTACGTACCTATCACATTCGCCCTCGACGTCCCGAATTATTTAGAAATAATGACTTGAGAATTTGAACAAAAGGTTTCTTGGGTCATTATTCATTTTGCTTCATGTAACTTGTGTCTGCGCGACCGGAAAAAGGTCAACAAATAATTCGATATTTGTTAAGATATTTTTTCATGCTGCCTCGGTGGCGCAGTTGTAATGCGTACGTGTTACGATTAAGCTAACGCTGAGGTCTCGGGTTCGATCCCCGGGTCGGGTAAAGTGGGTTTTTCTATTACGAAATGCTCAGTATCAGCCCGGAGTCTGGAATTAGTGCCCGGTATGGCGATAGGCTCGCCCCCTATCACATTATGGGACAGAGATACGAACGGCGAAATGTGGGTGAGTACTGGTTATACCTCTGCCTACCCCTTCGGGGATTACAGGCGTGAGTGCGTATGTATGTAATTTATACGGATTTTATCGCAGTTCGTTTTTACGTTTAGTCCCGATGTTTCGAAAGCCTTTCAGTCTTCATGGTGGCGACGAATATATAATTTAGCGAAGATGGTAACGTTGTCGAATTGATAATGTGTAACCAGTACACCCACATTTCGCCGAGCGTATCTCCGTCCCTTATGTGATAGGGGGCGAGCCTATCGCCATACCGGGCACTAATTCCAGACTCCGGGCTAATACTGAGCATTTTTGAAAATAGAAAAACCCAATACCACTTTACCCGACCCGGGGATCGAACCCGATATGTCAGCGTTGGCCTCAATCGTAACGCGTGCGCTTTACAATTGCGCCACCGAGGCAGTCACCGTATTAATTAGTTTTATATGTAACAAGTCAACAGTTAACAGCGTTCATGGTGCAATGGGTGAGTAGCCGGCTGTGTAGCGAGAGGGTCTAAGGACTAATGCTTGTGGGATCCACCAATATATGTTTCGAGTCTAGGTGTTTTCTCCCCAGAGGAGATGACCTCAGACAGGCGACCACTGTTACATATCATGTTGCGCCGACCCCACTGCGAGTGGGATAAGGGCAATTGGAAGAGCAGATGTACTATAGTCGCGCATGTCGCCTCTGGCTATCTATTATAGATCAGAAGATAAAGCCTTTTAAAAGCCGGACAGACAGGCAAACATACGCTATTTATAATATAGTTGTCTGTGACAAATGAATTGTTTTTCGTTCTTTCTAAAAGGCATGGTACACATTATATAGGGAACCATAAAAATCAATTAAAAAAGACGTCAGTTTACTATCTCTAGGGACGTCCCATCATTAAAACCGATTTAGATACCGATATCAAACAGTAATTAGTAAACAAATTCAGTATAGTGATTTATCTAGAGAAGAAAATAAATCAGAATGTCTCTTGATAACGATGTTTGCAATTAGTACCCCGGTAGGAAATAAGAGCTTCCTATATCTGCCAGCGGCATAATCGAATTATCCGACGTGCCTCGATATTCTGAAATCATTTGGAACTCGCTACGTAGGCCATATTTAGTACGATTATTATAGAATCGTAAATTGTTGGTGAAACAAAGTTTTTTTTTATAGCACTAGGGGCTTTGCCCATGTTTTTCCACAAAACATATCTTACTTTCTTCCCCACATTATTCTGCATCGATTGGTATCGGTCTCGACCCCATACCCCCCGCGGTTTCGGAAGAGATAGCGTGACAAGCTCTTGGCAGCGGCGGCGGCGACAATTACTTTTTTTTAGAATAAAGAGAAATGCTAAAAATGAGCATTGGAGTCAAATTGGACCAACATCTTTGGCATAAAGTCAACCTCACTTGCACGTGGTACATTCTGCTGATAGACGGACGAGGCAATAGAGAAACTTGGTTCCCGTTGCGAGTTGTGGGGAACAGACTGCCAGTTACTCAAGATAAATCCAAATCCACCATCCAATCGTAATGGAAGAAGGCGGAACCTGGCATTACACCGGGATAACGCCAAGTAGAAAGACAGAAAAGGCAAAAAAAATGCAAGTGGGTCAGCTAACGGTAAGCGATTTCCACCACCCATGGGGTGTTCAAGTCAATACTAGAAGATTCATGGACGTGTTGCCGACTATATAGGAAAAGAATAATCAAGGGGTTGGGAACGGCAGGAAGGATTTCAGCCTCCAGATATCCACTTACCATACGAAACACAACAGCAATCTACTACTTCACGTAGGTTTTCTGTAAGACAGTAGTACCAACCCCGTGAGCCGGCCTATTCATGCTTTATAAAAAACTGTACAGCATGGCTCTATCACTCTAAAATAAAAATGTGTAAATAATAAAATATACGTATAGATGGATTTGATTGTATTTAAACAATATCTGGCCTTAATAAGTGGACTTACAGCATTAATAGGCCGGCTCGGCCGGGTTGTTACCACTGTCTCACAGAAAACCGACGTAAAGTAGCAGCTTGCTGTTACGTTTCGTACGGTAAGTGAGATATCCGGGACCCCAAATCCCCCTCTCCTTCCCAATTCCTTAATTATCCCTTTCCTTTAAGATCGGCAACGCATTCATAATTCTTCAGGTATTGTGGATATTCATGGGTGGTGGAGATCACTTACCATCAGGTGAGCAAAATGCTCCTGCTATAAGAAAATCTCTTTATATTTTTTCTTTAGAACAGCCGCTTGATCCTTCCTGTGAAAGCAATTACATTTACCTAGCAAATAATTGTTTTATATTTTTCATCCATCCGGATGTCTAATGCGCTCCAAACTGATCCCGATCAAAATTGCACTCTCGTTGCTTTTTAATCATGTTTTCTTTGATGCGTATAAAATACTTTAGTTCGTTAATTTGTTTCGAATTGCTCACTTTTTCCTGAACCTCCCTTTGTTTATATTTGAATATTTAATTCAATTCATACTGTAGACAAAACTGTCTATAGCGTAGCTCTACTTGTGTGTGTCGAGTTCAGTGACGTTTGGAAAGGTTATTTTACTAGTACTGAATGACGAAACGAGCAGGTCGCTCGTCTGATAGTAAGCGCCAGGTCTGTCATTCTTAAGTTATTAATATATTTGATCCAATTTAACCATTTACAGTACTTCTTCTGGCTGGCGTTATCGCAGCTTAATGCCAGGGTCCACCAACTCGTACCATAGATTTGACGGTATTTGGTATTATGTGGAGCGACCCGTCGTCTGACCTGCACAACTCACAACGGGAATCAAGTTTTGCCATTGCCTCGTCCGTTAATCAGCATAGTGTACCACGTGCAGGTGAGGTTGGCTTTGGGCCTAAGTTGTTGGTGGCCCACTAACACTCCAAACAAACCATTTACAGTACTATGATTACAATTATGCGCTATGGCAATCATTTTTTTTTGACCAGCTCTGTATCATACATGTCCCACTGCTGAGCACGAGCCTCCTTTACTGAATGAGAGGGGTCAGGCCCTTCTTCTGATAAGAAGAAGAAGATTGCGGGTTGGCAGATTTCACTTACCTTCGAAATTCTTATGAAGAACATCTCAGGTATGCAGGTTTCCACACGATACATGTTCAGATTTTAACGCCCGGTTCCGAAAGGCTCATCAATGTTAAATTAACTAATCAAATGTAAAATCTCATGTCAAGTCGAAATTGAGTTGCTAGAAGCGTGATCAACACCTTTGATTTGACACACACGTTAGCTAACATAACTTTCAAATTAAGATGAAAAATCGTATGTCAAACGGTACTAAAGAGACATCAAATAGTATATTTTTTTTCATTGAATAACGTTTCAGCAACTCGAATTGATTTGACAGCGATGTCAACTCAAAGTTCTGTTAGTTGAATGTCGATTTGATCAGTCTTTCAGAAACCGGGGGTTAATGTCATTTATTGACGTTCATCTTTTCAATTTTGTACAGCATAACCAAGATTAAATTGCTTGTCAAATTCATAAAACCTAGACGCCATCAAAACTGTTCACATGGAAAATAAATTGACCGTTAACAAATACTATTTGATCTTAAATATTCCGTTTACATCCCCAACTACTGCTCAATTTACTATTTAAGTGTATATTATGTAGACTAAACTGAAATTTCAATAGTCCGATCAACGTAATTTGTATGATTAAATGATGACGATTTATTATTACATATTTTTTTATTATCTTGAATGACGAAACGAGTAGGTAGCTCGCGTAATGGTTAGTGCCACGCCTGCCCTTATGGAGAAGTAACAACAGACATAATTTCAATTAAAAAGCACGCATGGCACTCAAACACATAAGATGTTAAGTGTCATAATGTCCAATTATTTCATTGGCTTCAATGTCCTGGGAAGATCCTGTGAAGTGGGACGCCGCGGGTTCGATTCGCCCACTGAGTCAAAATGTTTATGTGATCCACAAATATTGGTTTCGGCTCTGACGGTTCTGGGACTGTAAGTCCCTCGGTGTTCCTGATACCCACGATACAAGTTAACCTAGTGTGAGGTCAAGACTATATGTGTGATTGTCGGCTGTATTTATTTAGATATTTATTTATTTTCATGGAAATGTTTTCTCCTACTGTTTAATATCTATTCAGAAATGTGCGATATCACAAACTGCACTGACCACTAAACCACGAATACAAACACGGGTATAAACTTTGTTGCAATGTACGATATAAACAGTGCGTCTAGTGCAAGTTATTGATACCTGTCACGGCATCCATATCCACGAAAATATTTACAGTACGATGGCATAAATTATTATGCGAAAATGTTAGTTTTTTATATTACTACGAATATAAAAGAATGCCCGAAATCTCACTTGTTGTTGGTTGGCCACTCAAGAGAATAGAAACTTTTTACAAAAATGAAAACCGACTCAAAAAAAAAGGTAAAAATAAAACAATAATTTTGAGTAGATGGTATCAATCATTGACTAATAAACTAAAGTACCACGATTTCACCCCCTTAGGATGGAATTATTTCTTTAGTTAAATGTGGCCGCCACCAGAGTAAACCCAAGAATAAATAAAAAGAATCATCCAAATCGGTCTACGTTTGGGGGAGTCATGCGTGAACATACATAAAAAAATACCCTTTAAAAACCTTTGTATTTTTGTGTCTGTTAAAACTAAGTACATAACCTAATGTTGTAGCAGATTTATAACAATACTAGCTGTCCCGCGCGGTTTCACCAGCAAGATATAATTGATAGTTAAAACTAAATTACAGCGCCACCTACCGGGCGCCACCCAAACGCATACAAAAACAAATCATTCAAATCGGTTCAACCGTTTAGGAGGAGTTCAGTGGCATACACACGTACAGTAGAATTATATACATAAAGAAGATAAGTCATCATCATAACAAATTTGTATTTTCAAATTATATTAAAATTGCCGAAACGCATATTTTAAATAGTAGTAGTAGATACTGTTAACTGTATACAACGTGTTTGGTAAAGGTTTGTTTGGTCTGTAAAGGTTTGGTCATATTTAAGGGTGGTTACATACACCTGACAATGATTGTTTATGTACCGGACTTTATCCAAATCTAGACATCCCAAAATTTCACGGTGTCTTTAAGCACCCATTTATTACGATCGATAAGATTGATCACATCATTATAAATTACGTGAAGTGCATGAATGCTGGAGTGAGACAAAAACTCAACTGTTTATCATTTAGTGTTGCATGTTGATATCGGCATGTTACTAACTCGAGAAAAAGGGAAATTCTTTATTTATGTTCCAGCAATGCAGTAGGATTTGGTATTACGTGGGGTGAAATACTTGTATCGTACACTATACGTAGCTTAAATATGACCACACCTTTCCCCCAGAGGGGTTAACGGCAGGCAGGCGTTTCAACACAAATGTTTCTGTAACATGTGTTAAAAATCATGTTGCGCCGACCCCACTGCGAGTGGATTAAGGGCTGGTGGAAGAAGACGAAGACTGTATATATATATGTGGATCATCAACCCTGACAGCGCCCCTAGCGAATCGTATCAGACACATATTTACTTCCATACATAATATTTCTCGTATACGAATAACGTAACAGGTATTAAAGAACTCGGACTAAGCATACTTTTTATAGTACACACAAATATTATTTGACATTTTCGTTGATAGCCAACACGATACGGATGGCTTGTTGACCATTGATTCATCAAATTAATTAACTTAATTGCATTGTTGCCGAATTTAATTGGTTTCGTTTCAAACATTTAACATAATTAGTAGAGCTTTGATCTGATTTATCTCCTCATCGGCGTAACATTTGTATTATATGACAATGTTTTTGGAATTGGGAATATTATACCCGTGGATTTGTGTGTTTGTGTAGTCTTGTCCTGCTCTTTTATAAGTCGTAGAGTGACGACCAATATACGGTTCAATAAATAGAGCTATTTAAGTTAGAACAGATAGACAGATAGACGGCGTATACTTAGAAATAGGGTTCGGTGGGCAGTCTTAATGTATGAAACCCTACAAAGAAAAGAAAAAAGCTCGTAAAGAATCAAATATTTATTAAATCCATAAGATGTTAAACATTATTTAGATTCCGTCAAAAGCTCTACCGCCGAAAGGAAGGCTGTTTCGCTAGAGAAGAACGGGCAATAAACTTATAATTTTATGATTATTTACATTATGTGAGTGGAAATAGAGCAGCTGAATTTATGTCATTAAACATTAAACAATCATATAGAATGAATATGATAGCTACGGATTAAATTTAAGTCTTTAACTTACCGTAAAATATATACAAGATGTTACCGAAAGGTGTGGTCACTTTTAAGAATTGTATAATGAGTAGAAATATAAGTATTACACCCCCATAGAAGCAAATGCGATTGCATTGCTAGAACATAAATAAAGCATTTTCTTTATCTTAATAGTGATGTGATCGATATTATCGATCGTAATAAAGTAGTATTTAAAATTAGCGTGAAATTTTAAGATGCCTAGATTTTGATAAGATCCGGTACATCAATACTCAATGTCATGTATATACATGACAACCCTTAAACATGTCCACACCTTTTTATAAGACGTTGTATATTACAATATTTTCGAAGCAGGCAATAGGGAACCGCGCTTACCGGCAGCAGGATTCACGCACAGAAATTCATTTAAAACTTCACCCCATTCCATCAATCAAAAACCAATCTAAATTGGACAACATTCGCGTTTGATTAGTTTATATTTTGGGCAAAATTTATCTGTTTCCGATTTGCGTTTGCAAATATGATTTACTACTAATTAGATGGATTGGTTTATTGAGTTTCACTTTGTTGTATAGGCATTATATGTATGGGTTACATTTTGCAAAGATAGAGTATAGGATTTCATAGAATTAAAATAGCATTGAACGATTTATTACCATAGGTTATTGGGATGCCTTATAAAGATATATATCGAAATCTATTTAATCAGATTGAGTGGTTGAGCCACGTTGTAGACAGTTTTGTCTACAGCATACTGGCTCATCCGGGTGGCTACCACTGTCGCACAGAAAACCTACGTAAAGTAGAAGCGCTCCTAAATACCCCTTCCCTCAATTATCTCTTTCCTTTAACGTCTGCAATCCTTTAAATCTACATTACTGTTGAGATGTAATATAAAACAATAGAAACATCAAAATTATAATTGCTCAGTTTAATAATAATATTCCAAATACAAACATCCATTGTGCTCTTTGACTGGTGCAGTACATTCAAATCCGTACGTAATATGAAGACTTCGTGGAACTGTGCAACCAATTAGTAGATTACTTGCATTTCTGAATGTACAGGTATTTTGTCATTGAGTTTTCGTATAATCGGATTTCCTATTTAGTTTCCTCGTTATATTATATTCATTTCAAAATAATTTCATTGAACAGCTTTGCTGGTTACGGTACTAAAGTTTGTGAGCTAATTTTGTTTTTCCATGAAGGAAACTTATGAAATACTCGTAAGATAAAATTATTTTTTTGGATGTTATGTTGAGGTAGTAAGTAGTAAGCTGAGGTTTTTGGTGCTGCTTCAGACCAATGGGCATATTTCTAAAGCACAGGTAGATACTTGAAATTACTTGTAAACGTACCCTTAGCAGCCTAATTACTTAAGAAAAGATTTCAATTAGAATTTAGAATTTGAACAGCCAAGACATTGAGGTAATACTCTTCTCAATGCCCACGAAATACTATGTATGTAATGATATGATCGCCTAATGTAGAGTGGACTGCCAAGACGGTTATCGCAGGTTCAAACCAACATATACATACATACATACGCTCGCACTCACACCTGTAATCCGGAAGGGGTAGGCAGAGGTGTAACCAATACACGCACATTTCGCCGAGCATATCTCTGTCCCATGATGTAATAGGGGGTGAGCCTATCTCCGTCCCGGGCGCAATTCCAGACTCGGGCTGATACTGAGCATTTCATAATAGAAAACCCCAATATCACTTTACCCGACCCGGGGATCGAACCCGAGACCTCAGCGTCAGCCCCAGTCGTAACGAGTATGCATTACAACTGCGCCACCGAGGCAGTTCAAATCAAATTATTTATTCTGTAAATCGGATCATAAATATGACTTTTATATGGCACGGTTTTTTAATGATAATTACGTAGGAAACTAGAATATCTTACAGTTTTCGCGAGAATTTCGAAGGTATGTAACTTCTGCCAACCTGCAGTAGACCATCGTAGCGCACTCCTAAGTCTTAAGCCTTTTTGAATGGTAGATCTACGCTGTAGACAGTTTTGTCTACAGCATGAATGTCTCACAGAAATCCGGCGAAAAGTAGCTGCTCGCTGCTGCGTTTTGTACGGTGAGTGAGATATCCGGACGCCCAAATCCCCCTCCCCTTCCCAATCCCTTAATTATCCCTTTCCTTGAAGGTCGGTAATACGCCCCTGATTCTTTTGGTATTGTGGGCGTATATGTGCGGTGGACATCAATTACCATCAGGTGACACACTTGCTCAATTGCTGGCCTATACCTTAAAAAGCACCTAATTAGTAAAGAGGAGCTATGCCCAACAGTGGAATAGAATATATAATACAGGGTTTAATTATTATTATTATTGAATGACAAAATCGTCATTACTACCCATCCTCAAATGGAACTCAAACCCGTATCACTGGAGCTCAACATTAAACCCTTACGCAAACTAAGCTCCAAATATCGCGGGCCATCATTTATTTCGTCCTGAATTTTAATCCACGTAAAAGCCGGGAGAGCTTCAACTAACTTAGTCTATAAATCATTGTCTTAAATTTAAAGACGATGTTTCTATTACTAAATTGTTACGAATTACTTGTGAAAAAACCATTAAATACCTTGTTTTAGGACTAAAAATGGATCGAAATAAGATGACAAGAAACGTAACTCAAGCAAAAACATGACCCCACCAAAACTCTGTGCAAGCGGGCGGGGCTATAAAAGTCTGTGCATAATAATCTCTAGTTGACACTTGATACGTCTAATTTTTTGCGCGGTGCAGAACGTCTTATTTCGATCTAGAAATTTAATATTTAGACATTAACTTTTATGAAATAAAGTTAAGTTTGAACTTTCATAAATTTTTGTTGCGTGTATGAGTGTTACATGTGATTTTACCTTTGCACGAGTAAGTGGAGCCGTATTTTAGGCAGATTCATATAAGAGTTATCGTTCTAGTTATCTTATTTAGATGTAAAAATGTAGATGTAAAGCATTTTCAACCGAAGTGATCTATCTAATTCAATTCATGGAGAATAAATACGACTAAGATGTCGTTTAGTTAATGAAGCTTTTGAACAAATCCGGCAATTTGTAACGTGGCATTGTATAAATTCACAAGAAAAGTACTTAAATTGCATTGAAAAAGTATATTAAAAATACAGCATAAAATGTTAGCACCGGAAACTCTATTATACGTATTTTTACGAACACTAAGATAATAATTGTGGGCAATTTGGGACTCTCAAGAGCGACAGATTGCGGCCGGCAGTCCGCAAAATGATGTTAATGGAAATGAAGTCAGCGATAAAAGATAAAAAGTTTTCGAATAAAATAGAAAAAGGTTCGGTTTATGGCCGACTAAAGTGTTTATTTGACATCAAGATTTTGTACCAAGTACTCGTTCAATCTCAATTTTTGTTGTAAAACTTACTTAATAAAGGAAAACGAAAATTCTAATTTCGGATTTGCTAAAAAGCTCTTTGGGGGAAAAATTAATTAAATCAGGGTACACGATGAATACAATCATTATGACAGTCTCCGTGGCACAGTGGGCGAGTAGGCGGCTGTCAAACGAGAGGCCGTGGGTTCGATTCCCGCAACGACACGAATCGTTTGCTTCGGGTCTGGGTGTTTTCTCGCCAGAGGGGTTGACGTCAGAGCGGCGCCCGGCCATAAAAACTACAAGCCAAATATTTTTGTACCATGTGTTAAAAAGCACTCTGCGAGTGGCATAAGGGCAGGTTGAAGAAGAAGAAGCCACGTTGACTACAGTAACCATCATACATAACCAACAGATTTTCATGAAAAGCTCATAAGATTATAATAATAAAATATACTTAACTCAAATATTAAAGTTACATAATAAAAAAACTGATATCTGGTGGTAACTTGGTGTTAAGTTCCGCAAAATATGAATCAAAAATATTTTAATATAAAAAGTACTAAGATAAAAAGGAAAAATAACTTCTATGCAAAATAAAACTAAATTTACACAATTTTTTATATATATAAATATAACAGAAAATTCTGTAATTCTACGCCGCATCATACAATTTTTATTTCTATTTTTTGCATTGTTTTTATTATTATTAACATTGAGTATGAACTAGTGGAACCGAGAATCCCATGACACAGCCTCGCAAATAAGAGTTTTATTCTCGCATCTGTCGAACGTTTAACACTTCTCGTGTAAACAGCCTCAAAATAAAATACTTCAGCAGCGCCATCTATAGATTTCATTTAAAACAACTTTCTGAAGAGGTTTTTGCGCGGCATGGCCAACAAAGTGCCGCCATCTACATTCAGTGGCAAACACTTGCTGAAAACTGAACAAGCTTTTACAAAGAACTTTTCACGACACCGACGCTTCGTGTCGCTTTCATACACGGCACAAAAGTTTAAATAAAACAATATTTTGCAACAAGACAAGAACGGCCGTCATACATAGCATAAACTTTAAACTAGGTTTAAATACCTATGGGTTAATATATTAACTAGTTCATATAAAATTTGAATAAGACTACCATTTATCAAAACTACATTTTTTATTAATATTAATTTTGCGACATTTTCAGTTTTTTCCCCCGTTTACGTAATAATAAATGTTGCCCGTTTGTTTCAGATGCACAAAGTGTTTGATGTGATATTGTGTGTGGGAATTGCCCTCAGTTAGCGCTGTGCCCCCATGCCCCGGCTTCCGACATGCCTCAGTCCCCCTCACCAAGACTGCGCCATTACAGGTCCCCTGAAAGCACCATTGCCTAAACCATGCATGATATCCGACATGTTTGCACGACATTATTATATATGCGATCCTTTTAAACCTCAAATTGGCTGCTAATTATCCTTTGATATGACCAAAATATTCGATTACGAACTCGAAGATTCAGATAAATAATTTGATAGAAAAATGATGTGGTTCTTTAAATTTCTCAAGACAATGGAAAGTATTAGAACCATCAATATTTATGATGATGGTTAAATTTAACCAGCAATATTTTATTATATAGAATTTACTTTGATTTGTTTAACAAAAAATAATTCAATAATTATTCAATTAGATACACACTCTGTTCAGTATACATTAGTTGTAAATAAAATGTCTTCAGTAAGCAGTTGACGTTCTAATTCAGACAACATAGTGTTTTTTTTTTATATATAGGCATTTTTGTTGTTATCATTAGGAGGAGTAAAAACGAAATTAAAGAATGATATACTTATGAATAATAGTACAAATTATGAAAATATCAGATCATGCTTCAAACATCATTAAATTATTTCATTTTTAAAATCTATCTAATGATTAGCATGCTACCTAAGCTTGATCTTGCATGAGCTCTAACTTCTTATTCCCATCTATAATTTCTTTTTAACTTAAGTCTCGACTTCATTTTTAACTAAACATACAACTGCACAAAGAACACACGTCACAACATACATAATATGTAGAATCTCATTTATGCACATTTTTACAAAAAAATAAGTAGATGATTAACAGCTTAGCACTATAGATTGGCAATTTTTTATTCACATTAGAATATAGAGCATTATATTATAGCTTAACACAAAGGTATAAATACCAACAATTATTTCTTTGTTACATGAGAATTAGCTTCCAATGCTCATCCTCACGGATAGATAGTAAATGTAAGCAAATTGGGATCTCATTGTAGACATTTCGACGCGACTGAGCATATACGGTTTCCACTCCACCAAATACAAGTGCCTTCTCGTATTTCGTCCTCAATACCTACGACACCAAGGGTATGCTATTCGTTCATCCGAATAGCCGGTAGATAGGCTTTATCAACATCGCCCCGGTACAATAAAGCCGCCAATAACAATCATAACAACCTTTATCTAACTATCAATGTATTAAGCACAAACGTTATGTGTCAAACACTACGCCGATAATATCAATGTTAAGTTATTTGTAGTTCTGTGTAGTGAATTCCAAAGACAAAACAATTGCGACGCAACGCTTCCAAGAGGAATAGTACACTTATCGCCAATTGTTTATTGATAATATGTGTCGGGGATAGGAGTGGTTATTACTTAATATCGGTAGTACAGTTTTATCAGTCCGTTGATGCGAACAAACGCGCGATATGAGACTTCACGGTTGTTCACTTTATGTACCGAGTAGACCACATGTCAAAGTATACCGGGATACTAATTTTCGTAATAACAAATCGTAAGTGATAGATTTCCGAGTATATTAGTGAGTTTATTTTCAAATTTTATTAATATGGTTTGTGGTTTGACAGGACAATGACCGCAATATGTTTCGTTTGCAACCTGCCGATCCTGTCTCATCAAGTGGGACTGGTGTGGGCGGGCGGCAACGGCTGGGACGAGCTGACCCGCTCCACGCTCGAGGAGTCCACGTTGAGGCAGAGACTCGGCAGCCGCAGAGACTCTGCCGCGCAGGTCTCCTGTCTCTCGCCGCCAGAGCCCGACGTTTCTGACCAACCCCGAGGTACAACAATCATTTATTTTCCCATCTTTTTTATTTGTTGTTTTAAGTATGTTCTTGTTTTTTAAATGATATTTATTAATTTAAACTTTATATACATAACATGTATTAAGGCGAACTTAAAACTACAAAATTTGTGTAAAGCGATAGGAAGACTTTAAACTTTTGTATTTGTGAAAGTTTTCATATCATTATTTTAGACATAATTATAGATTCCTTTACAGTTAATATTAATAAATTAATGTCGTGTAATATACACTTTACTCACTAAGCTAATATCAAAAAGATACACTTTGTTGTTTGTATTAAAAGGTGGGCCCCGCCGGCGCCGCTCGTCTCTGGCCCAGCTCACCGATATACTTCGCGAGTGGGGTGGTGGTGGCGCACCCCGGCGTCAAAGAGCCCCGCTGTCCCGACGCGAAACCCTAGCAGACCTAGCCCGCTCCCTACCGTGGGCTCGACACGAACCACCTCCAAGACGCAGACGAGACTCCTCAGCCGACTCCGGCATTAAGTCGATGGCGTCCAAGCGTCGGGACTCCAAAGTCACCCCACAGGATTTTCGTGCTGATTTCCCTAATTACTGGGAAAGGAAAGACTCGATCACCATTATGCCGTCAAGAGAACGCCGCATTAAGCGTCGCAGCTCCGGTGATGAAAGTAAGGAGCGAAGGGACTCTGTAGATGGTCATCGTCATAGACGTGATTCCGTAGTGATCCAACCTCCGCGAATAGTGGCGACACACAGGAAAAGACGTGGGTCACCACCAATGCCCCCTCCACCATCTTTCGTTGAAGTGTCTTCTGACCCAGGACCTTCTACGCACCCACCAGCCGTAACTGTAGTCGCAATACATGAACCCAGCCGATCTGATGGTGAATGTCAGCCAATGACGATGCCGACAATCATAACCTCAGCCGTGACCCCATCTCCAACCTCACCTACTGTGCCGACAACAAACTCAAGCCAAAGTGTACAGACAAATACAGCTACTCAGTCGGTGCAAGCGACCCAAGCGACCACTCCTAGTGGACGAACACCTCCCAGCTTAGGAGGAAGACGAGATTCGACGACACAGTGTGGACGAGCTAGACGAGATTCTCGGGCCGCAGCAAGCCCAGAGCGTAGATTAGGTCGGCTGCAAAGACAGGCGACGGCATTTGATGATCCTATCGGACCACCTGGAGCCAGGCGTAGGGATTCGGGCCCTTCACTGGGACCCGATGACGAAGGGAGAGTGAGGAGGGATTCTTTAAGCCCTGATTCGGCAGCGCGACCAAGGCGCGACCGTTCTCAGTTAAGTCCCGATCGCGCTGGAGGTGGTGAATTAAGTCCTTCAGCTGCAAGAAGACGGAGTCGCCTACGGAGGCAAGCGTCATGCGCTCGAATGGGTCGCGCAAGGAGTCCGGAGTCAAGTTCTTGTTCAAGCCGAGATCCGAGTCCATGCGCTCGTCCTCCCGAGAGGACCATGATACGAAGGCAGTCGACAACCGAAGAGATATTGATAGCGCGTGGTTTTCGAAGACAGTCGACTACGGAGGAGATGATAAGGTGTCGAAACTTTAGACGGCAGAGTTCGCAGAGTGATGATGCTTGTATGCGGGCGCGCGGGCGACGGGACTCCTCGACGCAGATCCTAGATGGGACCATCGGCACCATGACAGTGGAGACAACTAGCACGTTTTTCGACTCCAGCACGCAAACAGGTAAGTGTTTTTTTACTGTAATGTACATTGCCTACAATGTAATGCCTTAATAGATAAAATTGAAAAGTATATACATTTCAGGGATCGCCGGAGGCGCTCATAGCCAGTTGCACTCACTAATTGGTAAACGATTAACGAGTTAAGCAAACCTTGAACGGTCAGTCTATGGATGGGTGACCGCTTAGTGGTATTTCAACTGAGCGCCTCCGTGCTTCGAAGGGCACATGAAAAATTATTCCCGGCTGTTATCATCTGAGGGCCAATTCTCGTAATTTTAATTGTTCAAAATATCATTCCGATCTAATCTCAGCGACAAGAAAGTTGCAAATGGTATTCTGCTAAACCAATATTTAAGAACTTAGAACGCAATGATATCGAAAGTAGAATACAAGTTGACTGAACCAAAACGGCATTCTGGTAACAATTTTGACACTTAACTGTCTTCTTCTTCTTTTAATTGTGTTTGGCTCCACCGTAGATTGGTGATTTCGCCAGTGTCCATTGTGAGACACTTAACTATATAAAATGCATTTCGTCTACAGACAAACGTCAAAATATTGAGAACGAAATGTGACTGAAGGTGAAGCAGTGTTGCCAAGTGCACTGTAATTACAGCAGATCTGCCGTATTTTCATGCCATCTACTGGACACGGTATTTTTATAAATACCTTATATGGAGACACAGTATTTTTTTACAGTAAATTTTTTTATATTATTATTGTATACTACTAGACAGGTTATTTAGAAGTAAAACTGCGTCACATAACGCGGGAGTTTGGCAGTTCACAAACAGGGAGCGCAATAGGGGTTCTAGTTGAGAGTAAGCGAGATGATAATATTGAGTTACGGACAATTGACTGCAACTTAGTAATACAACTAATTTACTATACTACAATTTATTATACTACAATTTCTATGTTCCGCGCAGCTTGTCTAGTAGTATACATAAAACTCTTTGATTAAACACATTAAAAAAAATAAACCGATATCATCATCATCCCAGCCATCCATTTCTGCAGCGATCGATATATACAAATAAAATGTTAAGTTAGTTTAGGATATAAAGTTTAAAATAAATTTATATTTTATTTAATTATTTCCTTTTTTGTATGACATTTTATTGCACTGTAAAATAGACTGTATTTTTTCCCATCAAGCACTGTATTTTTGACGCAAATGCCGTATTTTAATGTGGACAACACGGTATTTTCAAAAATCTGACTTGGCAACACTGAGGTGAAGTGACTGTGAGTTAACTGCAGACAAATTCAGTTAACTTTATTCTCTTTTACTGCAAGCAACTAAAAGTAGTCAAAATTGTGCGACTTTGTGTGCTCGTTATTCCAGTAAAGTATTAGAAATGAGTTTACAGCCTATGTTACTCAGTGATAATGTAGCTTTCTAACGGCCAAATTATTTTTGAAATCGGCCCAGTAGTTTTTAAGTTTATTTGTTACATACAAAAATACAAAAAAAATCTTTCCTCTCTAGAATATTAGTGTAGATTAAATTATGAGAGCAAACGCACTGTCAAAATTCCCGCCAAAACTCTCGCACAATTTTTATTTAGTATAGATATGTCCTCAGCAGTGTTGCAAAATAAAAAAACCGCAATTCGGTAGAATTTCAAATTTCAATAAAATAATCGCGATTGTGGTTATTTCCGGAAAGGACTGCCTGAGTGGTGCTGTTGTGCCGTTTTCCTTCAGTTATGCCATGGAATAGATAAATTAATGAAATAGATAAAATACATGGAATTAGTCAAATAAATTAATTAAAAAATCATAACCTCCAGTTACGTAATTTTTTAATCACTTGAATTAGTCATATTGTGGGTATTTTATTGTGAGTTGGTAACATTGATTTTGTCGCTTAGGTCATTTTTAATTTCTAGAATTTAGTCTATGGCAGCTGATACGTAAAATTCGGTAAAATACTTGTCATTGGCGAAATGGATAATAATGCGAAGCCATATTTTCAACAAAAGAAAGACATTGAAAGTTGATCGAATTGACAGTTTATATGCAATTTAACTGAGATGATATCGAATTTTTAAAGGAGCAGAATGCCATATTTTTAATTAATTCAAAATGTAATCTCAGTTCGGTTAAAATTCATTCGCAGTGTCAGGTAAAATAGCAGAATTGGCCCTCTGATAGTAGTCGTTAGGCTAAGTCGGAGGCTTTCGGGCAGCTTGAAAACGTCAAAACTAGATTGGCTAAATAACTGGTTATCTAAACATCCGATATAGACAGGGTATCGCTATTATAGTAAAGCATTAAAAATCAAATACATTCATAGAAACTGTTTCTTATCTATATATAAATTTATACGTGAAGAGAAAACATCGTGCCCCTTTTTAGACGTATTGTGTGTACGGAGGATTGTGAGATTTGGTATAGTTAAAGTTTATATAGAGCAGGAGTGCTTTATGCTATTTATGTACAATATCTGTAACAAACATGTACATTTAATTAAACAAAATTAAATATTCATTGTTTACGCTCACACTGCAATAACTGAATGTCAAATCTCGCAGGTGACTTATAATAAAACAAAATTTATAAAACAGTTCAAGTTGTGACCACAACGCGACCACTAGTTTCAATAAAGTCCTAAAGAGTAGAAATAAAGCATCATTTATTCAAATTTATTTAAACTTCTTCAAAAACATTAAGCGAATATAATACCGCAAACTTTCCGCACTCGCATCAACTTCATACATAAAACAAAGCTTTCAGGCTATCAAGCTATAAACGAGGAAACTTGATTAGCGACACAATCGAATTAAACCTATCACATAATTGTTTGTAGTCATATTTATAAAGTGCGGTGTTGTTGCGGGCCACGAACAAGTTTCATCTAACGCGCGCTGAACTACTTTCGCCGAACGTAAAGCAAATTACAACCGTAAACTCAATCGGTGCACGAGCAGTAGTTCGGAGCCACGTGCTCGGCCCCCGCCCCTTTTCATCAACCAATCGATTTACACAAAGCTCTTTCGTCTCACTCTACCTGCTGTTTTGTCGACGGGGCCGAGGAGTGAGAAGACAGCTTAGCCGAGGGAGAGGCACAGTGGCGCCACAGAGGTCCAGAGTGTGGCGGCGAGTGGCGGCGCTTGGCGGCCGCTTATTCCGAGTGGCATAACAGCGCGATCGCGCGGGGCACAGAGATGACATGAACCGAGCGCCTGGCGCAGGCCCGCCCGCCCGCGCCCTGTCATCTGTTGCGGATCGCTGCCATGTTTACTAGAACCAAAGTGACGTGCCATACACAACGAATAACCTCAAATAACAATACGTTTGACAGCCTAGTATCGCGATAAAAAATATATCGTGAATTCTCCAACCAACGTAGACTCTACAACGAATCCAAATATCTTGAAAAAATATCCTGCACATTATATTTGTATTTATGGTATACAATTTAGTTTTTTGTCTGCACACGGAATAATTACGATAATGATAAGATATTCCTGTCAGTGGCGTGAATATAAGTTTGTGATAACACCCATTTACATATAATAGAGACTAGAGACAGAAGGGTGTTTGACACTGAACCACAAATTGTATTTTGAAAGATATAACCTAGACTAGTGCATTTTAAAAACAAAACACCAATATTATTAATTATATTGTACTTAAAAAGTAAGTCACTTAGATTATAGTGAATGTAAACATTTATTATATCAGTGTTTAGAGGCAAGATTTTTATTATTTGAATGTGTGAAGAATATTTGTAAAAATTTCATCGCGACGATATTATGGTGAGTACTAAGTAGTGACTTTTATTTACTTTTTAAAATACCATAACATGCATTAAGCAATAATTTTGCTAAGTTATTGCATATCATAATAAAAAGACATTGAATACAAACTTAATCTTATAGTGTTAATAGACCTTTAATTATTATTTATTAAAAATGTAAACGACCTGTAACGGTCGATCTCCAATTATTTAAATAACCACGTACAAAAATCCTTTTCATATCCGTTTTCCGTCAACTATCAAGAGGTAAGATCTCTTTGAATATCGAGACAGATGGTTGCGATCATTCCAAAATTATTATTAGTCGCGTTTACTTTAATGTCATGATTCGTGTATCCACGCATATTATTTCGTATACCTCAAAATACAGCTTTCAATCTTTAAAAATGCATTAATGTCACAGAAAAAAATAGACTGTAGTTTAAATATATAATCCTTCACCGTGTAAATACATCTAATAAATTATTTTTAAATCAGAGATCAGAATCCTTTACGAACTCTATATGAAATGCTTTGATATGTTTACCATAAAGTCAGATAAATATTATAAGTACTAAAATCAATGTTTAATTATGTATTACTAAATAATTATATTTTAAGGTATATAATGTAAGATGGGCAGTTTTCGTAAAACTGACCAACCGTACTCCGTACACCGGAATGACATTGGCTCTACGTAGTATTGGGGTCGTTTTTTATTAGGTGCAATGACGAAACGAGCAGATTGCTCGCCTGATGGAAGCCTGATGGTAAGCGCAACGCCTACCCATAAACAGAAGCACCACCACACAGATCTTTGAATTACAAAGCACTGCATTGGACTACGCTCGACGCCCCAAGATATAATATGTTAAAACTCATAATGCCCAGTAATTTCACGTAATTCAATATCCTTCAAACCGAAATACAAAAGTGCTTACACACTGCTGCCAAGCAGCATAAACATACAATGTGATGATACTAACCCAGACGGCCTCTCGCATACGAGGGACATACCACCTAGGATTTTTTTAATATATGTAACCCGATATCTCCGCAATATATAGACCGATTCGAATGATTATAATAGTATTGAAATAAAACCAATTTATACGGTTTTTTTTGCGGTTTAATTTTGTTTTGGTCCTAACGCGATGTTTCGAAAGCTTTTCAGCCTTCGTGGTCACGCGAATCTGCGAAATTAAATCGCGAGTCAATCCGTACAAATTAGTTTTATTTCAATGTTTAATATTCGCGTAAATATAAGAAATAATTATTATCTTTATACCCAAGGGTGGTTGGTCCCAAATAAATTTGGTTGATATCTGATGAACTCTCAACTGATAACAGCAAACGCATCGCGGTCCAAATTTTAAAGTCGGTTTTAGAAAGATTTAATTTGTAATTGTTCGATTCAAAAGTGTGAGAAAATGAAATTTAATTCCCATATTCTGGAGATGAACTCGCCCATCATCACATTTAATAGATCGTAGGCGAAATGTGGGTGTATTCTTCGTAGTTCTGTCTAGACTTGGAAATTACGAGTCGATTATTGTTTACTTTATTATCTTATCTGACTAATATGAATGTTTAATGTTTGTGAATTTATGCGTACATACATAAATCCATAGATACATACATACCCACTCATGCCTGTAATCCCCGAAGGGGTAAGTAGAGGTTTACCAGTACACCCATATTTCACCGAGCTTATTTCCGTCCCGTGATGTGATAAGGGGCGAACATATCACCAAACCGGGCACAATTCCAGACACCGGGCTGAGCATTTGAAATAGAAAAACTCTAGACTCCAGGCTGATACTAAGCATTTCGTAATCGAAAAACCCAATATCCCTTTTCCCCGACCCGGGGATCGAACATGAGACCTCACCACAGCAGTCGTACCGTGTACGCATTATAACTGCGCGAGCGAGCGATCAGCTCGTCTCGTCAAAGTCGCATATCATATTATTGAACTCACGGCTGTACTCCCCGAAGGGGTAGGCAGAGGTACACCTGCTATTCTGGTTACAACCAGTACACCCACATTTTTCCGAGCTTATTTCCTTTCCATGGTGTGATAGAGGACAATACGATCACCATATCGGGCACAAATCTAGACTCCGGGCTGATACTAAAGCATTCCATAATAGAAAACCCCAATATCACTTTACTCGACCCGGGGGTTGAACCCGAGACCTTAGCACAACAGTCGTACCGCGTACGCATTACAACTGCGCTACTGAGGCAGTCAATATTGGTAATATTATTTCATATCATAGATAAATAGAGCCAAAGATCATAAACTCTGTATATTCCTTCCCTTTATTATAAAATAACTTGATAAGTGTATTCTGACTTTCCTTTATCGTCTATTTTGACATAGAAAATCTGTATTTTACCTAAAGTAACTCAATACCTGACATCCACGTCACTTCGCGTTTGATTAAAATTTAATTTAGCGTTAAGTTAGATAATTATTTATTCCAAAACAAAGCTTATTTAATGAACTTGATATTCTTTGATGAAATGAACAAATTTCCTTTGTGATACCATTAAAATTATGATAGTTATGTCGAGTCTTATAAATAGTCCGCGTACGATAAACTGTCCTGCTACCTGTATCATTAATTATAAGTTAAAAACTAGGAAGCAAGTCCCTCGGATGCGAGAGCCGGTCTGGGTTGATACCATCGGTTTGTATTTCGATGCCACCGGCATGGAGGAACCGCTGTCTTTCGATGTGAAGTACATTGAAGCCAATAACATTACTGGGCATTATAAGGCTTAACATCATTTATCTCGGGGTGACGAACGCAGGCCAGTGTAATGTAGTTTCAGTTTTGTAACTCAAAATTATGTATGGTGTTGCTTTTGTTTATGGGCACGCATGGCGCTTTCCATCACGCGAGCGATCTGCTCGTTTGTCACTCAACTTAATATAAAAAGAAGCTGACTGAAACGAGAGACTGCTGGTTGAATCCAAAAATATTTGTGCCGGGTCCTAGGATATCCCATAAAGTGATTAGATACCTATATTAAAGCAAAATGTGATAAAATAAAACCATTTATTTCCTTTGGGCATTTTACTATTAATCTTTGTCCTTAATTTAACATTTATCAATCTTCATTATGACAATATTACCGTTTGACGCTCGATAAATATGAATAATGGAAAGTATTATTATGAATTACATTATACTATACTATACTAGCTTTGTCCCGTGGATCCCCGCATAAATTTATCTATCCAGAAGACATTTTCGTCATCCATATTTTGGACATTCCATATTTTGGACATTCCATAATTTGGACAACTTTTAGACGGGAATTAAATTCAATGCCCGAGAGGCGGTATAAAATGCCTTTGAAAAGTTTGTTGCCTCCCGTCCACCCAATTGCTTCAAGAAGGGCACTGAAAAAGTGCCCCAGCGCTGGCAAAGATGCATCGATAGCATGAATGGTTACTTTGATCAATATAAATAAAAAGATGGATTTTTTTTTACTTTCTTTGTACAGAACCTTATTCCGATGTACAGAACGACAATTTCGTAGATAAAGACCTATTATATTGGCCTGATCGAAAATGTTGTCACCTAAATGGAAAATGAAACTAATATTAGAATGGATTATACCCTATACTGCCTCGGTGGCGCAGTTGTAATGCGTACGCGTTACGATTGAGGTCAACGCTGAGGTCTCGGGTTCGATCCCCGGGTCGGGTAAAGTGATATTGGATTTTTCTATTACGAAATGCTCAATATCAGCCCGGAGTCTGGAATTTGTGCCCGGTATGGCGATAGGCTCGCCCCCTATCACATAAGGGACGGAAATACGCTCGGCGAAATGTGGGTGTACTGGTTACACCTCTGCCTACGCCTTCGGGGATTACAGGCGTGAGTGCGTATGTATATGTATACCCTATACAATACTCGTATTGAAAACAACATTGTTTCAAAAAGGCAAATACTAGCAAGTTCTATTCTTTAATAACATATTAATTGCTGTTTACAAATTTTATTACCAAGAAACGCTAATTCTCAGTATATAAGTTGAATATTTTAGGTTGATTTCATTTATTTTTTACCGATTTCATAAAAGGAGGAGGTTCTCAATTCGGCACGTTTTTTTGTTTTTATAACGTACCAAGACTATAATTACGTAATACGCTTGCCAATTTTAAATATTTTACCTATACAAGGGAGTGTAAATGGGCCACCAACATTTTATGCCCAAAGCCAACCTCACCTGCACGTGGTACACGGACGAGGCAATCGCGAACTTGGTTCCCATTGCAGGTTGTGGGGGTCAAACGGCGGGTCGTCCCACATAATACCAAATCCATCATCAAATCATTTATGAGAAGGCAGACCCTGGCATTATGGCGTGATAACGCCACGCAGAAAGAAAGAAAGTATGCAAAACAATACACACTGCTCTGCTTTTCTTTCTGATAGTGATCTAAATAAAATAAATACACCCAACAGTCACACACATAGTCCTGACCCCACACTAGGTTAACCTGTATCGTGGGTATCAGGAACTACGTGGGACTTGCGGTCCCACAACACCCAGACCCGAAACAAATATTTGTGGAACACACAAACATTTGTCTCGGTGCGGGAATCGAACCCACGGACTGTCGCTTCTCAGCCGGCTACTCGCCCGCTGCGCCACGGAGGCTGATCTGTATTTGTTTTTCTTCTTTTTCGCCTGCCTTTATATTACAAAATACTGTAGAGCATGGCACTACGCTCGTCACCCTGAGACATAAAATGTTAAGTCTCGTAATACCCAATAAATTCATTATCCAAACTGGTACACAACAGTGCTTACACATTGCTGATTTGCTGCAAAAATAAATAAAATTGTGGTAGGGATGCAGTCTCACGTATACGATGGTCTTACTATCTGCCTTACGTTATCCCGGCTTAACGCCAGGGTTCGCCTTCTCATCATGATTTGACGGTGGTTGGTATTATTATATGGGCCGACCAAATGTCTGACCCCCGGCAACCCGCAATAGGAACCAAGTTTCGGCATTGTCTCGTCCGTTAATCAGCAGAGTGTACCACGTGCAGGTAAGGTTAACTTTGGGCCTAAGATATTAATAGAACACTCCGTTTTTACTAATGAATATTATATGTAATTTACAAAGCGATTCAATTACATAACCTAAATAAGAATACGTATTATTCATTACACGGGTTTTTATGAATAATAACCCACATTATATAACTGACGAAAGCGATAAACGCATCGAATATTGATACAATATTGTTTCCAAGGCCCATAACATTAATCTCATCGTTGAATATACTACCGCTGCTATAAAAAAGGAAATGCTTCGTTTACTACTCACTTTACTGCGTCTAGTACGATCACATTAATTGCGCCCCATTTTCTATTTAATATTTCAACATAGATGATTGATTAAAGCCATGCTCTGCTGAGTGTACCACGGTGGAGTTGGTAATCAGCAGATTAACGGACGAGGCAATGGCAAATCTTGGTTCCCATTGCGGGTTGTGGAGGTCAGACGGCGGGTCGCCCAGCATTATTATGTTTTTGTATTTGGTATTAAGATTTGGTATTCCAAATCCACCGTCAAATCACGATGGGAAGGCGGACTCTGGCATTATGGCAGGATAACGCCAGGTAAAAATAATATAGATGATTGGTTTCAATATTGACTCATTGGTTTAGTGGCAGCATACTCGGACTCAGAATCTGATGAGATCCTTGTTTGAGTTTTCGATTTGAATAATCACACATGAGTTACCCGGCTTTTAAGTTTGTGCCCAATATGGCGATATGCTCATCTATCACATAATGGGGCGGAGATAAGTTCGGTGAACAGTTCTGTATCAGTTTCACATGTGCCTTCCACTTCAAGATACAGGCGTGAGCTTATGTATAAATCAATACATAGTATAAAACAAAGTTTCTATCTGCGCCTGTCTGTCTGTTTGTCCGCTTATTTCTCAGAAACTATGCAACCAATTTAGATGCCGATTTCACTATCATTTGGAGAATTTATTCCGGAAGGTTTAGATGGATATCTCGCTATGACCCATGGGAGCAGAGCAGTAACATGCCTGCATTGAAACAGCGAGGGACAGCTAGTATAGAATCCTAATTATTGTTCGTAGTATAGAATGAAGGGAAAAAATCGTTACGTTAGATGATATGAACGGGATGTTAGCGCTAAATTATGTCATTAACTTATATTGGAGCTATAAGTTCTTAGCTCGGTTGATACGTAATAAGTGCTGTCACTGCTCCGCTACTTGGGAGTTAAAAAAAAGTTATACAAGGTTTATGGACATTGAAGTATTGCGTTGCTCAGTATAGTAGCTATACTATAAAGTTTTAATAACAGCCATTACATTTCATTCCCAACCAAGCAGGAACTACTTTTGGAATCTAATGCCCGTATTATAGAACAACACTCAAGTGAGATCTTTGCTAAGTGTCGATTTCTGTACACGTGATTGGTACGTTTTTGTTTGGCACCAAAAATAGAACTAAGAAAGAGCTCACTTGAGTGTTGTTCTATAATAAGGGCCTTAGGCTGCCTTTGTACCAGAGACGTGCGAGGATGCCTAGTGAAGGATGCATAACATCCACCAATAGAATCGTTTGATTTTCATAACTTAGCTTGGAGAAAGCACACCAAAGTTAATTTGGGCGAAAATATCAATCGATCCTATTGACAGTTGGCACACACATCCTCGTTACGCACCCTCGCATACTTCTGATGGAAGTCAGCTTAAGAGTGAATGTACTATGCTGGGTGTTAAGGAAACGCTTCCGAAAATGAATTCAGATGCTAGTATTCGTGATTACAGAAACGATACCACAAAAAATGGGGTAAATCTACGTTTTTTTCGCGAAGTTCGTTTTGGATAAATAAATCCTTTTTCTTTCTGTCTGGCCGGCTTAGTGCCAGGGTTCGCCTTACTACTTAGACGTTTCCATTTCGTCCGGTCTAAAGCATCCTCAGTAATGAGGCCATTGTCTCTCATACAGTATTCCAGTATGTCAACCCAGCGCTTTTTGGACCGTCCCCTGGTACGATCTGCACAAGCATTTTCGACCGACGTAGTCCTGCGGTTTTCGCAAGACATGACCTAAATCGACCTTCTTGGACCTTACGCTTCTTAGGTGGTAATTATACTGCTCTACAAGGACAGTATTAATTACATGTTAAAATAAGTAAAAAAGAGTCGCATTAAAGAGGCTTCTTATTTTTTATTAATGACTTCGCATTATTAAATGCATTTCGCCAATTACAAATTACAATATATTTTAAAGTCTATACAAGAACGATGAAACACCGTTGTGGCCGCTTTCAACGTCTTGTTTGAGTTTTGCTGTGAATTCCTTCCATTACGATGCTTCATAGACGATTTTTACTGAACGGATCGAACGAGCAAATTCTATTAACCCGGACAAATAAATAAATACTCCCAAATTCACTTAGTTTAATGTTTCCATACACTGTTCATCACAATCGATGTTAATTGTACAAACTCACACCAATTTATATAACAAACTCCATTTTAAACTTGTTTATGAAAAAAAAAATGTGACCGACCGCATCGTCAGAATTCCCGCCAAAACTCCTCCGTTAAAAAGTCGAACGAATAAAAAATATTATATCACCATCAATTATTATTACTTTAAATTTGAAATCAATATTAACTAAGTACACGGGCCGAGTTTCTCAAGTTTTATCTCGCCCCGGGCCATTTATCAAATTTCTCACAAAGAAATACAATGAGCAGTAACTAATTTAACAATTCAGCCTTTAGACCTTCGAAATGTATCAAAGTGTCGAATAGATTAGTCTGTGATTAATCAGAACTTCGTTTGTTGGACGTTTTAAATTTATTTTGAAATGTTCACAGCTATGGATTTTGGAATGGTTGTATGACGCATTTTTATAAAAAGTAATAGCGCTGAGTACGCTTGACTGAACTAAAGCTAGGTGCTAAGCTTTCAGAAGGTCCCAAGGTCCCCCGTATACGAGAAGCCATCTGGGTTTATACCACCGCTTTGTCTATTTCTGCTGCCAAGCAACAGAGTAGGCACTGTTGTGTTCCGGTTTGAAGAACATTGAATCAGTGGTATCGAAAAATGTTATTTCATAAAGAATCTTTTTTTTTATATAGTATAGGCCGGCAAACGAGCAAGTGGGTCACCTGATGGTTAGTGATCTCCACCGCCCATGTACGCCCCCAATACCAAAAGAATCATGGGTGTGTTGCCGACCTTAAAGGAAAGGAAAAATTAAGGAATTGGGAAGGGGAGGCGGTTTGGGCCTCCGGATATCTCACTCACCGTACGAAACGCAGCAGCAAGCTGCTACTTTACGCTGGTTTTCTGTGACACAGTGGTAACGACCCGGACGAGCTGGCCTGGCTGGTAGAGAAATATGTGAACATATGACAGGAAAAAGCACTACAGTTTTTAATAAAATGTAGAGAAAACTATCCTGAAAGAATAGCAAACTGCTTGTCACACACCGCGTTCATCCATAACTTGGTCTTAAAATTGTAAGCCTGCGAATGTTGGCAACATTCCGCGCTGCGTCACTATGCCCTTTGGCGCAACGCCAAAGTAAAAATTCGCTTTCACTATTTATTGAACAATTTACGTCTGCTTATCAAAGCGTATATTCGACGCTACTTTAAATGCTAAATTCATTTTTAAAATAATTTAGTCACGTACCTATTCTAAATGCGACTGCATTCGTGATTCTCAAATTGAAATATTAAAAAGATTGATAACATTTGTAAGGATAGCACCGACTCAAAATTGGTAAGACATTTTATTTTTAGTTTTTCAATTTTTTTAAGTCGGGTATCTTTGTTAAAAAGTTTTTACTTTACGCCCTTTAGTAAAGAATCATCAACACTGGTGCATAAACGCTGATCTTTTTAATCAAAATCGGCTGAGAAATGCCGAAGATATGGAGTAAAATATTGAAGATAATAACTTACTACATAAGCATAAGAACATCATGTAATATACACTAAAACCTTCCTGGAAGTATGTAAATTATGATAGTGAAACAACCATATAATGTCGCCTCAACCGACAGCGTAGGTACTAAGGCTGAAAACCGTGAGGTCCTGGGTTCAATTCACAAGTCGGGAAATCACAATTTGTCGCTGAGTTTTCTATTTGAAAAATCACACATGAATAATCTAGTATGGCGATAGGCTCATCCACAAAATAATGGAACGGAAATAAGCTTGTCGAACTAGCGGCGAGCTAGCGGTTCGACCTTATGTATCCTACATGTTGTACAAACCATAAAAACTGATAATTCATACATACGGGTCGAATAAAGAACCTCCTTTTTAATTCGGTTAAAATATATTTAACTCACTCACTTCGATAAAGTTTTCTGCGGTATAATGAATAATCCATTTTGTGGGTAGCCCTAAGAGGCCATTTTACCTTTTTTCCCAAAAATCTAATACTGACAGGTGAACGAAGAATAAGTACCGTATTGAAGAGTGATTTTTCAAGCAAACCTCTTAAAGTAAAATGTTATACTGTTGGGGCTCCGAAAAAGGTGTTGGATTGGACCCGAGCCAATCGCTTTGATTTACTCGATTTACGTATTCAGATTTATGTCGTGGCCATACAATTTTGATAGTACTTGGAGGTAGTGTGAGTTGTTTCAACCCTTTAGTAATAGTTAAAGCATTCGTAACGTGCAATTTATCACGTTATTTAAAGAGCATTTTGTTTTCTGTACTAATAAGCTTTCTTTTTAAAAACAACAAATAGGTAAATGGTTAAATATGGACCATCTGGCTAGGCTATTAATTTTTAAATCAACATACATACATAGGCACTTACTTCTGTACTCTTCGAGGGGTAGGCAGAGGTGTAACCAGTACATCAACATTCGTCAAGCTTATTTTCGACCCATGACAAGCCTATCCAAAGAAGCCCAACCCGCCTAAGAAATATTTATATAAAATTGTATCTATTAATGCCTACTACATACACCTTAAACTTTCCGCATTTAATATAATTAATAATATAATATAATTATATTATATTAATATAATTTAGTATAATGAAGATATATTTTAAAGTAATAATTTTTTTATCACCTTTTAATCGGTTAGTATCGCGTTGCAATTGACGATTTGAAATTTGTATCGGAAGCCTAGTTTACCGGTTGAGGCCCGATGAACGTCGCATTGATAAATTGGTCAGGAATAATCTTTCCTTCTAGGGACAAGGTTGAGTAAAATATAAATAACAATAAAAGCCTGCCAAAAATAAAGAAGTGGAAGCGTCTTAGTAGGAAGGCTTACCCTAGCACTGGCTGGATAACACCAAGGAGAAAGAAATAATAATAACATTTCTCATCAGTTGTCCCAGCAAAGGAAAAGTAATATAAAATATTATAAAATAAATTAAACGGGACGTTCAAAGTACTTTGATAAGTCATCCGTAAACAGTTGACATGCTTCCATGAATATTATCACTTTAGGTAACTCAACACGCGGTCAACGATTATTTGTAACCCTTAAATTATTCTTTTTATCATTTTATCTCAGGATGGATTAAGGAATTTTGGACATAAATAAGTAACGTTAAAGATGAAGCAATAAATAAAAACAATAATTTTACCGAAAAGCTATAATGTTTCGTAGCAGATAATTAAATATTATTCGTAGCCCCATCTCTACATTTATCGTACGTCATAGGTGAGAAAATAAAAGAAAAATAAAAATAATTTTCTAAATTTTCTAATCTATGATTCTCGTTTTCAAATTGCATTATATTCTCGCCTCTATCATGCCTCTCCTTGTAACTTGAACTTAAATTCCCAATTCGATTCATAATTCAAACGATCTTTTTAAATACATACATAAACTCACACCTGTTTCCCATAGGGGTAGCCAGAGACAACGGATTTTATTTTTTAAATAAAATTAGTAAAACTTGTTCCTAAAAGTTATTTGTATTGCAGAACCATCCCCACTGTACGACAACAATCACTACCACGAGGAATGTCTGCGCTGCAACTCCTGTGGGCTGAACCTCACCGGGCCCAATCAGGTTTGTACAATTTTAGTTATAGTCATATAAATAAATAAATACACCCAACAGTCACACACATAGTCCTGACCCCACACTAGGTAAACCTGTATCGTGGGTATCAAGCACTACGAGGGAATATTTGTGAATCAGACAAACATTTGTCTAGGTGCGGGAATCGAACCCACGGCCTCACGCTTCGCAACCGGCTACTCGCTCGTTGCGCCACGGAAGCTGTCCGATATAATAAGCAATTGTTGAGTTGCAACGTGGCGCTCGACATGTTTGGCAACATTGTTTGCCAACGCGAAGTTTGCTAGATAATGTAAAATATAACGCGCGTCATCATTATACCTGTATGGAAAGACAACGTTGCTAAACATAAGTTCCGCATTGTGTTGAGCATCATAATAATATTGAGTATCATTAGTTGTCCATAAAATATCTGTAACCAGTCGTACTGAAATTGAAACAATATGATCTACCTTTATACGTTGAAAAGGTTCGAAATTCACATAATATAATGGTGCGGCGTAAAAATTGACACTATTCGAGGACATTTTATCACTTGGACCGTATTGTCTACTATTTATAGTGTATACCAAATTGTCAAGTCGCTCCAATTGAGTATAGCCGTGCCCATGTATAAAAGGTAAAATTTTCGCAGAAAATAAAAAAAGTGATAAAAAAAATTATGTTTAATAAAATGTTAAGTGAATACTACGTAGCAAATCTTTTAAATATACATGTGATAATTCGAACGAAACGGAAACTTTTTCGGAATTCCGACTAGCATAGTTTAAATACAAGGAACATTTTGTATACAAAACGTGTTCTATTCACCCATTCGTGTACCCAACAGCCTTCCGCTAGTCTATGATTTATGGCTTGCATTTGTCATCCGCGTGCCTAAAGTTGCGAGCGAAAGCTTGTGTCGTGAATAGGCGCCTTTATTCTCTATTTTCGTACAAAGTGCATTAGCATTTGTGGATAGGTCGTCAGTTTGAAAAAGAACGACTATGACTGCAATCAGGATGGGTATCTTTTTTGTTTAAAAATGTTTTTGTACAACTGTAGAATGTAATGACATTGTTGGTTGATTTTTCGTCGAAAATTTTCTTACTTTACAAAAAGCTGTTTAATAAATATATAAATGCACCCACACGGTCATATATATTGCCCTGAACCCACACTAGTTAACCTATAACATGAATAATAGGGCCTACGGGAGGCTTACGGTCCCACAAAAAATACGGTCCCACAAATCGAACCTCCGGGCTCTCACTTCTAAGCTAGCTACTCACCTGCAGCGCCACGGAGCTGTTAAATACTAGTAAAATTAAATAGTATTTGAATATTAAACTATACGCGAGAACCAGTAAATGGCAATTAGTTTTTATGTTATAGACTACTAGCTTTTGTTCGCGGCTCCGCCCGCGTGAATAGACTTTCCCGATATATGACGTAGCCTATAACCGTCTCCAGGGTCCCATCTATCTCTATATCAAAATTCATCAAAATCGGTTCAGTGATTTAGGCGTGAAAGCGTAACAAACAAATAGATATTTATTTCTTTTTCCATAAAAAGTATCCTATGTTACTTCTTATACCTCCAAGAATATGTGTACAAAGTTTCATGATGATCGGTTAAGTAGTTTTCGCGTGAAAGCGTAACAAACAAAATTACATTCACATTTATAATATTAGTATGATTATATTGTATTTAGCTGTCGGTTTTCCAATAAATAAATAATACTATAATAATATTTATAGTAATATTCTGTTTTGAATACCTAGCTGAACAAAACCATATTTGTGTTTTTCATTTCCATAAATGTACAAGACAGCCTTCATTGCACAGGTATTTTTTAAAGTATATAGGTACATTATATTAACGCCCAGCATTTTGAACAGGGAAATGTTAAGTTGATTATTTTTACAGCATAGGCCGGCAAACGAGCATGGGGGTCATCTGATGGTAAATTATCTCCACCACCCATAAACGCCCACAATACCAGAAGAATCATGGACGCATTGCCGACCTTAAAACAAAGGGATAAATAAGGAATTGGGAAGAGGATGGGGATTTCGGCCTCCGGGATATCTCACCCACTATACGAAACGTAGTAACAACCCGCTACTTTACGTCGGTTTTCTATTGAACCTAGTCGAGCTGTCCATTCATGTTGTAGACAGAACTGTCTACAACGTGACTCTACCACTCTGAGATGAACATATATAAATAATAAAGATATACCTACGTATATCTACGAAGATAATGCATCTTCGTATTCGATTGTGTTTGAAAAAACATCTCTTTATATTTTTCTGTAGAGTAGCCTCTTGATCCTTTCCATGCAATCAATTTACCTGGCAAACAATTGTTTTATATTTTTCATCCATCTGGATGTCTAATGCGCTTTAAACTGATCCAGTTCTGATGATAATTGAACTCACGTTGCTTTTCAATCCTGTTTTCTTTGAATCCCTTTGATTCGAATAAAATACTTAACTTCGTTGATTTTTTTCAAATTACTCACTAATTCCTGAATGTTTCTTTGTTTATGTTTGAATATTTAATTAAAACTTTATATTGCTATCTTACAAATTTTCACAGCTTCAAATACCCTGGTAAAGAATCATAAGGTAATAAAACAGTTGTAAAAGGCTGAAGTAATTTCTAGTTTTTAAATTGTCATAGCTAATACAATGCCCGGAACAAAACGAATAAACGCAGTTTTTTAGGACTTTCTGAGTGGAGTTTCTCATTCAATTCTTCATCAAAATGTAAAATAGCAGTTACAATAATTGCGTTAAATAATTTACTAAACATTGTTTCGTTTCTGCATCACCCCTAGGTTGACTTTCAGGCAATGCTTCAGGTATGAAGTCCGCCTTTGTTCATGTTTTGTGTATAAAGTATACATACATACGCACTGACGCCTGTACCCCGAAGGGGTAGGGAGAGGTGTATCTAGTACACCCACATTTCGCCGAGCTTGTTTCCGTCCTATGATGTGATAGGGGACGAGCCTGTCGCCATATCGGGCACAATTTCATTTGATTCTAAACTTTTCATGATAGAAAAACCCAATACCACTTTACCCGACCCGGGGATCGAACCCCAGACCTCAGCACAGCAGTCGTACCGCATACGCATTGCAACTACGCCACCGAGGCAGTCAATTACAATAATCGCATTAAATTATTTATTCAACATTCAGAGAATGCCTCAGGCATTAAAATCCGCCTTTGTACATGTTACATACATACATACGCACTCACGCCTGTATCTCCGAAGGGGAAGCAGAGGTGTAACTAGTACACCGACATTTTGCCGAGCGTATCTCCGTCCCATGGTGTAATAGGGGACGTGCCTATCGCCATACCGGACACAAATTCCAGACTCCGGGCTGATACTGAGCTTTTCGTACTCGAGGATCGAACCCGAGACCTTAGCGCCAGCCTCAGTCGTAACGCGTACGCATTACAACTACGCCACCGAGGCAGTCGAAAAAATTTAATAAATACGCCCAACAGTCACACACATATTCCTTATCCCACACTAGATAAACCTGTATCGTGGGTATCAGGAACTACGAGGGACTTGGTCCCACAACACCCAGACCCGAAATAAACATTTGTGGATCAAAAACATCCGTGAGAGAATCGAACCCACGGTCTCTCGCTTCGCAACCGGTTACTCACCCAGTGCACCACGGAGGCTGTCAATTTTAATAAATAAACATTATCTATCTTTCTTCACCGTTGACGAAACGACCTAAAGTGAGTCCGCCTTCGACATTACTCGTATAAGTCACTACCCTTCCCTATTCTGCACAAAATCTTGTCATGAAGTGGAAATCATATGCTACACAACTTTATGCTTATTTGTAATATCTACACAATAACTGAGACACAGCCAGTCCGTGTAGACGTAACTCTGTCTGATGGAGTGCGTGCTGTGCATTCTAATTGCAAAGGGAAGAATTATCGTGACGCTTGAATAAAGCTTAGTAACAGCACAGTTTGCGGCATACGATACGCTGGCCATATCTAGATCAACTGTACTATAGAAAACTGCTTTGTTCGAATAATAATAAACACTGAAAATAATTGAATATTAGTTCGATAGACGACGACATATCTCAAACTTTCTTTGAAACAAAGAAAGTTACAAAACAATCCTTTTTTTGTTTTAACTAAAACTATCATTTACCGAAAACCTCCCACATTACTGGTGTATTCCGTATGTAATGGGACATAAGGGTTGTATTTGTAGAGTTTAATGGAGATGGCCCACCCTTATTGGATAGTAATCAATATAACGAGCAGCCCGACATGGTTCCCGTTACCGTGCTAATAGCCTATTTTCATTCCAATGTTTTCGCCAAAGATACAAAACATCGATGGAAATGCTTGTAAAGATTTGCGTAATGGCTTTTTGGTTGTTAATATCAGTGTAGTTTGTTAGGTTATTAAATTAGTTTGCACCGAAGCTATAAAGACTTTAGAAAGCAATCGACCTGACTAATGTAAACCATATTTAGATATTGAAATAAAACTAGTTTATACGGATTTTATCGCGGTTTAGTTTTATTTCAATGATTAATATTCGCGTAAACCTAAGAAATCACCATATTTAGATAGTTTCGGGTACGAAACTAGTAGTAAAAAATAACAAAAAGTCGGTGCAATGTCATTCGATCGGCAGCGACAGAGGCACAGCTACTCCAAAAATACCTATAGAAATTGTTATTTTTTGAAGTCGGTATTTAAATTCTATTAAAACTTATATTATTAATTTATGACGATAAATTAATAATATAAGTTTTAAGTTTTTCTGTTAAATTCTCATCTGTACCATGCGATAAACTTTCTCCATCAAAAAGAGGTTTAAAACTAAGTCTAGTAAATCCACCCATCAGCATGTACCCATACTGCTAAACATAAGTCTTTCCCAGATCACGTCACCCTTGACAACCTCTACCTTCCTAATCGAACCACCTCCCATAACGTCCATTAAATCATCTGTCCAGAATTACAACTACGCCATGAGACAGTCGAAACAAAAAACAAGGTTTCAAGATTGAGAAAATTGCGTTTTTACTGCACTCTCGTAGCGTATTATTATGTGATTATGACCTAGTTTTCAAGGCTATGTTTGCTTAAAACCTCTCTAACCTACAATAATATTGAATCTCTCAAAGTTCGTTCTGTTTATAGTTTATCTTCTGAACCCAACTAACTCAATTTGCGTATAGTGTGACAGAGTAATATACATTTTTATCCCGGGAAAATATTAAGTTTCCTGAAAGCAATAATGTTAGCTCACGTGCTTGGCTTAGCTTGTATTATTAAAAATTGCACGTTTATGAGCATATTCATAACATTTTTAAACGTGACAAAGGCGAAGTAATGTTTTGTATTTTAGTAAATCAATTGCAGCAATTTATATTTCAATTAACGTACCTGTTGAGATACATGTATTTTTAACCCCCGACCCAGAGGCAGATTAGCAGTCTTGGCCGCCCTAGGCTCCAAGCCATGTAGTAAGTACCAGCCGCTCCTTTCTCAGCACCCATCATACAGACTCTTGTTATCATCCATGGATTTTTTGGTACGATTGGCCGCCCCTAATTCTGCCTTAAGGCAAATCCGCTACTGCCCCGACAAAAAAGATGGGTGTTATAAGTTTTTTTTATGTCAGTGGGTATATATATGTGTGTATCTCTTTCTGGCACCGTATCTAAATGAATGGACCGATTTGAATGAGGTGTTTTAAGGTAATTAATTACCCGAGATGGATGTTAGGAATGATCTTAGGTATGCTGATTAACGTCGGGGTATTTTAACGGTTAGGTTATAAAAGTAATTATGAATGATATATGTAATAAAATGAGTTTTCACAAACCAAGACGCTATGTGGTAAGGGCATACATATATGCCTATAATTAAATACAGTAAAATCTATTTTCATACTTAAAAAATAAACTAGTTCATAAAACGTAATTGAATTAAATTGATATATTCCGGGAACTCAACTTCAATCAATTATCACAATTCCCTTATTGATCCAGAGATCTAGGTGCAGCGCACTTGGGCTGCGAAAAAAATGATGTGTGTGATCCTTTAGATACGAAATACGCACATGTTTTACCCTGGAGTTGAATAATGTCGAATATGGCGAAAGATTTCCCTCTTATCAAACAATAGAACGGAAATACCGTTGCCGAACTAAATGGTGTATTGCTGTGGTATTGCAGCCCTGCCTAGTGTTTTTTTACTAGCTAAAAGACGAAACGAGCATGTCGCTTGCCTGATGGAAAGCGCCACACCTGCCCATAAACAGAAGCAACGCCACACAGAACTTTGAATTACAAAGCACTGCATGGCACTGGACTGCGCGCGTCATTCCGAGACATAAGTTGTTAGGTCTCATAATGTCCAATTATTTCACTGGCTTCAGTGCCCTTCAAACCGAAACAAAACAGTGCTTACACACTGTTGCTTAGCGGCATAAATAGACAAAGCGGTGGCACCAATCCAGACAGCCTTTCGCATACGGGGGACCTACCACCCCTGATACAGGCGAGACGATATATTATTATGTTGTAATGTATCCATTAGCGACAATTTTAATTTGGTCCCATGTGGACGTGAGCTATGTCTTGTTTGAAGAGTATTTCATTATTTACATTACAGAGTGTACATCTAACTTATTAATAGTAAGCCGAACTCTACTGTAAATTACCTCTACGGTAACAACTTTCAATTAAAACAAACATTATTAATCCCATAAATAGTATAAATGTGAAAGTTTGGACGTTTGTTAATCACGCCTTAACAGCTGAATGGATTTAGATGAAGTTTGGTACACAGGTAGACCATAATATAGATTATGACAGATTAGGCCTCAGTGGCGCAGTTGTAATGCGTACGCGACTGAGGCTGACGCTAAGGTCTTGGGTTCGATCCCCGGTGTGGCGATAAACTCGTCCCCTATCACATCATTGGCCGGAAATAAGTTCGGCGAAATGTGGGTGTACTGGTTACACCTCTGCTTACCACTTCGGGGATTACAGGCGTTAGTGCGTATGTATGTATCTATGTAGGACATAGGCTACTTATTATCTGGTATAGACATTTACGCTGGTGAAGCCGAGAGCAAAAGCTAGTATGACATATTTTTACGGTAATAACAAAGTGTAAGCATGTCATAATTTCAGAGAAATAAAGGTGAAGGTGAGGACGAAATGTACACGTTTTTCCATTTCTGTATGCTAATAAACACATCAATCATGAGTTAGTAATTCACATTTGCACAGTCGGTTAGTCGCGGACACAAGTCGCTCTTTTACAATTTCTCCTACCATTTATTCGGCTCTGTAATCATTTTCTGTAACTAATTATAGCATTTATGTATGTAATTTTGTAAAACATCCAAGACTTTTGATATTTCATATATCTAGAAATTGTTGATAAATAAGAACATATGTGATTTGAGTGGTAGAGCCACGCTGTAGACAGTTTTGTCTACAGCACGAATGGGTCGGCTCGTCCGAGTCCCGAGTTACCCGCAGACCCGAAACAAATATTTGTGGTCAACACACAACAATTTGTCTCGGTGTGGGAATCGAACCCACGGCCTCTCGCTTCGCAGCCGGCTACTCACCGACGGCGCTACGGAGGCTGTCCAATTTTCCATATATTTTTAAATTAGCAGAAATGACGAGATGAGCAGGTTGCTCGTCTGATGGTAAACGCCACGCCTGCCCATAAACAGAAGCAACACAACACCGAACATTGAATTACAAAGCACTGCATGGCATTGGACTGCGCTCGTCACCCGGAGATATAAAATGTTAAGTCTCATAATGCCCAGTAATTTCACTGGCTTCAATGTCCTTCAAACCAAAACACAACAGTGCTTAAGCACTGCTATTTGGCGGCAATACCAATAGGAGATAATCTATTCCATTAATAAAATACGAGTTCAGCAGTAGTGGTTTCTCCGAAGCCCTGTTCCACATTATCTAGCTGTCAATCAAATAAATAAATTACTATTTGTGCTGAAGCATTAAGTGGGGTAAGCATTGACGAACGCTGATGAAATAATTATTACGTCGAATAGATTCTTGGAAGGCCTCCAAGTTCGTCTAATACACTTGTAGTGGAGGCATTCATAAAAAATGTACGAACCGATCCTTCCAGAACAAGTGATGTAGGAATGTCTAGGCCATTCATAAAGTCTGATTTATTTATGATTGTTCTTTTTTCGTGTAGCCTCAACAAAATGGCTACACAGAATCAGATGCAAGCTCTGATAAGACCGCCGTAGATGAAATGTAGTTTGAGTGGTAGAACTACGCCGTAGACAGTTTTGTCTACAGCACGAATGGGCCGGCTCAACCGAGTCGTCCACTGTCTCACAGAAGACCGACGTCAAGTAGCGGCTTGCTGCTACGTTTCGTACATAAACAGAAGTTACACTACACAGAACATTGAATTACAAAGCACTGCATGGCACTGAATTGCTTTCGTCACCAACTTGAGTGACTTGAGTTAAGTTAAGTCCAGTCATTTCACTGTCTTAATGTTCTTCAAACATGAACACGAAAGTGCATACACACTGCTGCTTGGCGGCAGAAATAGACAAAGCGGTGGTACCAACTCAGACGGCCACTCCCATACTTGGGACCTACCACCTAATAAACTTAGACACTTCAGCCGAAGTGGTGCACGATCTTGAGCATCCATGGAGACCATTGACTCTCATGCCCTTTAATACGTCAAGCCAGCTTTTTGTGCTATCCGTGTCCCAAAGAAACAATTATACGAATTATTAACATCTAATGTGGGTTTTAAAATTTCCATTCGAATATGCCACCATTCTTGCTCAACATGTAAATATTTATTAACATTTCATTCCCAAATCAAAGTCCCAATACCGAATGAGTTATTTCGGACATATTTGCAAATTTGAATTCAAATGGAGCGAATGAATTGACCCAATAATTTTCTATGAATAAATTGTAAGTTAATACAGAATAAGTTGATACAGGCCTTGTTTAGACCAGGCCTGTGTCACACATGTCCCGAAGCTTGGCACATGCCTCCTCTACTGAATAAGAGGGGTTAGGCCTTAGTGCCTACTCTACGCCGGCCTAATGAGGATTGGCAAACTTCACATACCTTCGAAATTCTTTTGCAGAACTTCTCTGTTATGCGAATTTCTCACGATGTTTCTTTCACCGATAAAGCAAGTAATAACAAATAATCAATACACACGTAACAAAGGTCCGTATTCACAAACAACACTTAAGTAAGCTCTTTGCCAAGTGTCCAATTGTGTGTACATGATTGGTCTGTTTTGATTTAGCGCCAAAAACTAACCAATGACGCTTAGTGAAATCGTCACTATGCGTTCGCGCTTACTATAAGGTCTCATAGTAACGTTTATGAATACGGGGGTTAGAAAAGTGAGAGGTGCTTGCTCTTGAGGCTGGTTTCGAACATGCGACTTTCGTGTTAGCAGTCCGTTCCACTCGCTATCGCTGCTTATTGCTCATTCTATGATATCAGGATTAAATCTGATGTGAGTTTTGATAAATATATAGAAATTATTTGTGATAGGGTTCTGTACCCAAAGAGTACCATTGGAACCTTACTCCTAAACTTATTCCGTCTGCTTGTCTGTCTATCTGTCTGTACTACCTTTGAAAGGCTCTAACTTCAGAACCATAATAGGTAGCTGACTGTTTTGGGCAATATCCTAAAAAATAAAACATAACAAAAGTAAAAAGCTCAATTTGTAATGCGTAAGCGTTACGACTGTTCTGCTGAGATCTCGGGTTCGATTCCCGGGTCGGGTAAAAGTGATATTGGGTTTTTCTATCACAAAATGCTTAGTATCAGCCCGGAGCCTCGAATTGTGCCCAGAATGGTGATAGGCTCCTTCCCTATCACATCATGGGACGGAAATAAGCTCGACGAAATGTGGGTGTACTGGTTGCACCTGTGCCTTACACTTCGGGGATTACAGGTGTAAGTTTTTTCGAAACAGAAGATGTAGCTATAATTTAATTCTAATTTTACTTCACCTCCTTCCTCCAACAGCAGTACGCATCGTGATAAATCGAATTTCAATTTTAAAGAGCCCAAACCTATCAACGTCACTGCATCTTAGAAAAAACCTATAAAATCATTTTAGAAAGTTTGAAAGATTTTCAGATCGCAGCCCTCGTATGTGCGATAAAATACATTTTAGCCGCTAACAGTGTTTGTCTAGACTTATTACAAGTTCGCTCGTGTAACTACGTTGAATATTTTTACGAAAATGTATAGATTGAAGAAAATCTATAGGGGGAGCATTGACTGCGTCTTATAAAAGACACAATGGATTGTTATTACTTTTTTCTTCGTTTATGTGGTCCATCTTAGGTATTTTCGAAGAGTTCTCTCAACACCGAAACGACTGTTTATATTATTTTCTCTTGGCTTCATGATAGAATAATAGAAGAATAATATGTCTATACAGGTGAATTTTTTAATGTTCTTTGAGAGCCAAATCCGAAACTAGTATGAAAAAGCGATAAATACTCAGAGAAGTCTCGGGGGTCTACTGGTTACACCTCTGCCTACCACTTCGGGGATTACAGGTGTGAGTGCGTAATTATGTATGTATGAGTTTCGAGCCCGATTTTGATGCTATTTAACACAGTATTATTAGATTTTGTGAGTAATTAAATTTCCTAGAGCAAATGGTCGTGCAAAATGTTTCAATCAGGTTTCCTCATATTTTCAGTACACGTGTATAGTAGTGGCTGCAATATCTTATACAAATAGTTATTCAAATATGTATTCACTTACGCAGGGCAAAACTTGGTCAACCCACAGCCTTAGCAATAAGGAAAAATATGCAAAAAAACCCGTATCTCAGAACACATCAAGCAGTTCTCAGTCAGATGAATACAGAAATTAAATTAAGGACACTTGGCAACAAAGGCGCAGCAGTGATCGAAATTAATCAAAGTCGAATCACTAAGGAAGCCCGTTACTGAGTTATTACGGGAATGAAAACGAATCAATCACGTGACCAACGGCGAAACAAATGGCCGAACGCTTCTTTTATCACCTCGTCGTAATCATGCAGTGATTGAAACGTTCTTCTATGATCTTTATCAATATGGTTCTAGCGCTGGCTTAAAATACGTCATCACTCGGTATTATGGTAATAAATAATACTCATAATAGTATTATTTGTTACTATGGTATTAGCTACGGTACTACTACTACTAGATACGCTAATAATAATACTATCAGCCCAATTTTATACTGTTCACGTGGAGCCTCCTCTACAAATGAGAGAGGTTAGGCTTTCCACCACGCTGGCCTAATGCAGGTTCTCATACCATAGAAATTCTTATAAACAATTCTTAGGTCTGTATTTGGAAATAACAAGAGTCATGTAAAAGGCGGAATGTTTCTCTGTCTCATATAAATTCAGTTAATATCTGATGACGGAGTACGAGGGAAAACGCAAAACTCCATAAAAAATAGTTTTGAAGGTAGTTTATTTATTTTTGGGCAGTCACTAAAGTGGGATTTCCAGCAGCTTATGGAGACACAAGAACTAATCTCAACAATGTATTACAATAATACATCAATACACACTCGCACCTGTAATCCTTGAAGGGGTGGGGGAAGGTGTAACCAGTACATCCATTAACTTTTCGAGACGACCTACACCTCAGTCTCTCCCGTGACCACGAAGGCTGAAAAGCTTTCGAAACGTCGGGACTAAAATAAAAATTAAACCGCGATAAAATCCGTATAAACTAGTTTTATTTCAATCAGTACATCCACATTTCACCGAGCATATCTCCGTCTTATGAGTTGATAGGGGGCGAGCCTATCGCCATGACGGGTACAATTCCAGACTCCGGGCTGTAACTGTGCATTTAGTAAAAGAAAACCCCAATATAATTTCCACTCGACCCGGGTATCGAACCCGAAACCTCAACGTCAGCCTCAGTCGTAACGTATACGCATTACAACTGCGCCACCGAGGCAGTCATCAAACAGTACATTATTGCAAGATACTTACTTCTACATGTATTAACCACACACACCGATTATTACATTATTATTATTATTATTTGACAGCCTCCGTGGCGCAGCGGGCGAGTAGCCGGTTGCGAAGCGCGAGGCCGTGGGTTCGATTCCCGCACTTAGACAAATGTTTGTCTGATTCACAAATATTTGTCTTGGGTCTGGGTGTTGTGGGGCCGCAAGTCCCTCGTAGTTCTTGATACCCACGATACAGGTTTACCTAGTGTGGGGTCAGGACTATGTGTGTGACTGTTGGGTGTATTTATTTATTATTTATTTATTTATTACGTGGCTAAGTCACCGTGCTCATCCAACCAGCTTCGTTCATAACAACGATAAACTTACCTGATAACTACGAGTATTATGTTAATGGGCTAGGCTAATATAAATCACATAGGATAAGCTAATGAAACTTGAGCTAATGCTAGAATTTAATCCAAGCGTAAGTGTCAATGTGTAATGATCTCATATTATACATATACATTATTAAAGGCATTAAATCGCATTTTTATAGAAAATATCTAAGAATTCAATTTAATTTTTGTGACGTCATGCAAAAACTACGACGGTAAAAAATAAACCTCATTATGTAAATCCATTAGAATCCAATCATGTCCACATTTATTTCTATATTATTACTAGCTTTTACTCGCGGTTCCACCCGCGTGAACCACCTCCACCCCTTTAAAGTATTTCACCCCCTAAGGAGTTGATTTTGGTAAAAGATGAAATACATATTCGCTTATTTCTTTTTAGGAGCACTCATACGAGGTTTCGAGTCGAAAGGTCTATTTAATATTGTTTCTCCATAGAATCTTTGAACCCCCATTTTAGTCCTTGAGGAGTTGAATTTCGAAATACCCTTCCCTATCCTTTGATATATCTTAAAGGCAACCTCTGTGCAAAATTTCGGCTGACTAGGGCCAAGGGCTCGACCTAGGCGTTTATGAGTCACTGAGTGAGTGAGTTATATATTATTTTAAAGTATTTATATTATTTTTATTTCTATTCTTTACATTTTTAATATTTTATACTACAGATTTAAGCTCTGTCCCAATTTCACCAAATCTACTGAACTAGGTACATTCATTATACATAATGTGTGTGGCGGTTAGGTGTATTTATTATTTATAATAATTGAGAAATTTTAGTAAGCAATAAATATAATATAGAGAAATTTCAAATTGATTACCATAATATTTGGACGCTGTCGAAAATACTGAAATGATTCCATATTCAATATCTCATTCATATTGAATCGCGTGATTTCCACTGAAATATCAATTTCTGACTATTTTTAATACAGTGCGGCGAATTGAATTCCACATAACGAAATATAAAATCAAACTGCACAAAGTTAATAAACCTTCAACGGGTTTCGTTTGTGAGTATTCAAAGGCCTGACCGGTGTATGGAAATGTTCAAAACCTTATTGATACTACTCTTTGTACGATTCGCATAAATGTCACGTATAAAAATCATACTCGTTTGCAATATCGCTGTGCTTCGCTTTGTGACAAGTATTGCATAAAAGTTGTCAATAAATGAATACTCTTTCTTGTATGACACGAATGGACCATGAATTTTTATTTTTAAGCTCACGCTTTGTGTACAGTTATCTGATAACAAGGTGGTAGGTCTCTCGTATGCGAGAGGCCATCTGGGTTGGTACCACCGCTTTGTCTAATTCTGCCGCAAAACAACATTACTGACTTTCCACTCGCGGCTCCGCCAAACCTTGCAATCCATTTTCTGCTCTTAAAGCATGAATTTCGCGAAAACGCTCTATAAACAAGGCCTATATTATAAAATCAACACCCTCTAAATTTCAACTTTCAAAATTTCAAATTTCTCCTTAACAGTATGGGATGAGTAAAGATGAATCAGTCATGCTTTGCCTTTTATAATATGTATATATTATACGAAAGAATTCGTACATTCAAATTATATTAATGTGTTCTATGACGCCTACCTGTAACATCGTCATGGACGCATTTACTCGTAGCTCCGCATCCACCCGATCTATATGCGCGTAAATAGTAAGACGTGCTGCCAATGAAGTCGAGAGATGTCCTTATTGTGAGAGGCTTTTGAGTCCTCTAAGAGACGTACCGCAAAGCATCCCAGAACAGAGGCGGTTACAGCAGTAATCCAGAGTTCTCTTAGGATCCCCCGGGACCATCCCACTTGTGCCAAACAAGGCCGCCGCGGTGTTTTAGTCGGTTTAGCAGCGTATTTTGATTAGGGACCCGATCCAGTGGCTGTTCAAAAACAACTAGGTCGAAAGGCTTGCGAGTCCGATATAACCATCGCTCCTCCCTCGGGACTGGGAAGGTATCCGTAATCGGTATTTTCTACGCGGAAAAAAGGGTGCATACAACAGAAAACCGGCGCTACACCCGATCACAACCACAACTGAGCTTTGCTGCTCAACCGCCTCAATACCCATCAACATGCTGCCTATCTAACTAAGATACTTTAAAAATTATTTATTAATATAAAATGACAAAACTTTATAAAGCATTATTCAAAATAAGGAGCTGCCACCTTGATTGTAATATAAAACAATTAAGCCTGTATTAAGGGTCCATAATTTTCTCCCACTCAGATTATCTACGATCTAAATGAAAATTTGTCTCCTTGAAATAATGAACTTTCTGCTTTAACGGTTCAACTTGGACGTATCAGGGAGGAAATCTGCTTACAAAGCCCGCCAGGTGTCGAATAAATCTATCAACCTTCACAGTTCTCGACTTTGAGAACCCGCTGTATAAACCAGTTCTTAGTTCGTTTACGTTTTAGTTTATTGTTAAGACTCGCGAGTTGAGAAGTTTTACGAAGGTGTTCTTTAACAAGTCTGAAAGTAAAATTTGATGTACCTAGGAGTTCTACTTTGATATCACAATGATTGCAAAGCTTTTGATTTGCATTTCCTTAGTTTTAGTTTATTTTGTATAGCCAATGTTGGGGGCAATATTTCGTAAGCCAAGAATTTATTTTAGGCATTTACAATCGATTAAAACTAAATTAATAATAATAGAACCATAAAATTAATAATTAATTATCACTGTTGTAATAAAATAAAATTATAATACAATCTCGTAGCCCTAAAAATCACACAATTTATCAGGCAGATACTAGAATTCGGATGGGTTGTTTTCAACATTAACCTTTGCAGTCATTACCGACTATTTTAGAATTACTGGCCGTATATAAACTGCTAACTATGACTCATTTATTTGCATGACTCATCAAATGCCAGTGTTAGTTCTGAAGGGACAGTCGGATACTGCAGTTAGAATGCCAACCTATTTCCAATTGTATTGCTATGTATAAGTGTATTCAAACAAATGTATGCTCGCCAGATCATAATCCGCCTCACTATATACAAAACAGCTTGCGCTGAGATATTTCTTATAAAGAATTCCAAAAGTTCACATAAAATCTTATCATTCTGTTACAAGCCAACGACACGCTAAAGCGTTAAGAGTTCAAAAGACTGCATTAAATTCCAAACGCGCGTAAACAAAGTAAAGCCTTTTATTTACTTTGTTAGCTAGATTCGAAAAAATAAAAAATTAAAATTAGCCTTTTGAGTCATTGAGAATTTAACAGCAAAAGTTAAACATGTTCATTTATTATCAACATTGGTTGATTCGTAATTTTATAGTTTGTTTGCGTAATACACATTTTGGAGAAATTAGATACGCCCTTTTTTATGGCATATGCCGGCAAACAAGAAAGTGGGTCACATGATGGTAAGCGATCTCTACCGCCCTTGTGCCTTGTAATTCAGGTCATTGTCTACGTGAGTCAAATTTCATCCAAAACCGTCCACCTTTTAAGACGTGATTAACGAATAAGCATCGAAATTCACACATCCAAACTTTCACATTTATAATAGTAATAGGAAGTAGGATAACGTCACACGTTGGTTGCTCGACCAATCACAATCAAACAGCACAAACTTTGCTGTCGTATTTCTTATGCTACATTCTAACCCAGCAGTTCGCGAGACAATAGCTTCGTGCACTAAGACGAGCTGCCGGCACGCGACTATCAAACTAATGCAGGTATCAGGTTCGATGACTCACACTGCATCATAGTGACTTAGCTTTAGCCTAGCATTCCATGAATTATTCTTGTGATTTGTCTTCGCGAGGTACGCCATGCAATGACAATGTTGAAATTTTATTTTATTGTTCTGATAAACTTACAACGAACATGATAACATAGTCAATAATATAAACAAGAGAAAGGTTAATTAAAAGTTTTTACAAATATAATCATTCATTCATTCATATTATATAACATGTAACTGCTTAGTGATTTCTTATGTTTACGCGAATATTACACATTGAAATAAAACTAGTTTATACGGATGTTATATACAAACCAGACGGCATATATAAAAATCAGTTATTTTTGTTTTATTTATGAGTTTGTTATTTGTCAGTTATTAAATAAGTATATTCTTTTAATTATAACATCAAAAGTTATATTATAGGCTATCCTAGATGTTATCCTTTTTAACAAACAATAAAACCGATTCAAAAATAAACAATTGTATGGTAGTATCAAACGCCCATTAAATAGCCACAACACCGACTGAAAATTATTTAATTTTATCATCAATATACAAAAATATCCATACCTATTATACTAAGCATACCATAATAATCCGCTGATGTCACGGAAATCCCGCAACAGCCCCGACACCAATATCCGCGCAGGTATGTTGATTTACTCATTCCTGTCGTAACTTTAGGAAATTGTTTTTGCAATGCCATTACCTAACCCCTGATAACCGAAAGTATTACGGGTTGTTTATTGAAAATACCTTATGATAAACACACCTTTATGTAAGGACAATAGACCCTTTGTTCCCATCCTAGATTAATTATTTACGTGTACAATATTCAGCGTGTTACATAAATTACGTCCTAAATTGCTGTTTGGTACCAAACACGTGCCTCATCATATTTAATTTGGAATACATTATAGTTATCTGAAAACGACCCAAGCCCTTCACCGGAAGACCAAACATGTATTTTAGAGGTAATTTAATGGATTACATTCCCATATGCATTGCCTTCAGGATACTTTTATTCTACCCCATACAGTTTATGGGCTTGAAAAAACATGTTCTTAATAAAACGAATAAGTCAAACCGTTAGTACAATGTGGCACTGTCCACCGAGAAGATGATAAATGAAACTAAACACCTTTTTCATCGTGCATAAATCTTAATTATCAAATGAAATATAACACAACCATGAACAAAACTTTCACACACTTAGTAAATAATTACAAAAAGTAAATATGTATAGATAGATATATAGATAACTCTTTATTGAACACCAACTTATGGAACAATACAAAAGAACCTTATAACTATAATAATGTCAAGAGGTAGTCTTATCGCTAAAAGCTATCGCTACCAGACAACCTTATTCTAATGGAATTGCCTCAAAAGGGCCAGTAGAGAAGTGGAGGTGTAAAGATGAACATGTTAGGTAATTAACTATGAAATACTAAATAAAATATAAATACCTATATAGCACCAATATACGTAGTTAATGTAATCCCCGAAAGGGAAGGGAGAGGTGTAACCAGTACACCCACATTTCGCCGAGCATATCTCTGTCCCATGTTGTGATAGGGGGCGAGTCTATCGCCACACCGGGTACGACTCCAGACTCCGGGCTGATACTGAGCATTTCGTAATAGAAAAACCCAATACCACTTTACCCGGCCCGGGGATCGAACCCGAGACCTCAGCGTTAGCCTCAATCGTAACTCGTACGCATTACAACTACGCCACCGAGGCAGTCTAGAATTGGAAAATACGATTTTTAACACATTTTGTACCTTTTGTATAATAGAAAATTATGTTACAACCTTCAATGTATTAACATTTAAAAACAACATGTTTATTGATACAAACACCGTACATTTTACAAACGACGCCAATCTCTAATAAACCTGAGTCTGTCCCAGAATTAGTTAAAAGTGAAAACGATTTAATGAGATCCCAAATGCGCTTTGTTCTGAGCTAATAAACAACTTAATAAAACGCCCTTTGTCCGCGAAACTAATCAAATAGGGATTACAAGCCTTGGAATTCTTAGGGCAGCCAAAGTAAAAATAAATTAATAAGGTTCGGAGTTAGAAGAAAAAATATATTGTTCAAATAAGACGTGTGAATAGCTTAATAGACTGATAGTAATTTAATCTATTTGGGGATTTGTTTTCTTTATTAACAAAGATTATAGATTTTTATCATATGTTGCTTATCATACTTGTCGCTTGAAGTGCAACCACCTATCGAATACAAAAAGGAACATCAAGATTGGCGAAGATATCGCGTAACATATATAAAAAAACAAAATACAGATGATTTGAGATTCTCCTTTATGACGAACGAAAAATAAAGGCATAATAGTTCACAACCCCAATAACATTACACAGTCGCAGACCCAGCAGACTGTAAAGCCTTGACATTGATACATTTATGTCGTATAAATATTTGCTAAGAGTCTATCGATTTGGTGTCATGCCATCGTATTCGGTTAAAGCCCGTTTTAAGGTAGACATCGAGTGATCATCTGGGTTGGTATCACTGCTTTGTCTATTTCTTTAAATATTGTTACGAGCAAAGTTGGGCGCGTAATGGGAAATTTTCACTATCTCCCTCGCACGCGTGTACGCTGAAATGATCTGTGACGTCACAAAATACGTTGTGCATCCTTTATTCATCATTTGACAATTACCCCTTCCATCGTACTTAAATGGTTCCTAACTTAAAAATTATTGACATTATATACAAAATTGGAATACCCTATTTTTTAAGCGCGTTCTTAGGTATGCAACCAAGACACGACATCTTGCGACCTATACAGTTTCATACAAAGCGGACGTGTCGCTATTGTCCGTCTCGCGATACGCGCCGCGGTCTCCCCGTCTCAGTCGTTCACCTCAATACAGGCTTTTAGAGCTATTTTGTATATCGTTTTGAATACAATTTTCCATCTTTGTGGATTAAGGAATTATCTACGAATACAAATAGATCATTTTCCGCTCAGGCTGATATACAAGTACGAGCATTTATTTATAACTAATTTTTGCTCGCGGCTCCACCCGCGAGAATCTCTTTAGATAGACTCTCGACTTTTAGAGAGCTTTAGACACAAATTAATTTTATTTAACATTAGTGCCCTGCTCCCATGGGTCACAGCGTAATATACATATCTTCCGGAAGAAATTGACTAAATGGTAGTGAAAACCGCATCAAAATCCGTTGCGTGGTTTAGGAGGAGTATTTTGCATTTATGTTCTGTAATAAGATTGATTAAAGGCAATATTTTGATAAGTTCTTAAATTTTCCTCAAACATTTGGAATTTTTTATTTATTGTTAATTGCCGTACTCAGAAATGTCATTTAACTTGAATTGCCATTAAGTCATTTCTTGGAGTTCGATTATTTCTAAGTGAACCTGTGAATATACTCCGTTGTTGAGTAAAGAAGTAATCTCAATTGACATTTCTGAGTAATGACCGAATTATATGAAATGGCTAAGTGACAATTAAAGTAACTTGTGCCTGAGTAAGGCAGTTAGTGTTTGAATTGAATTTAACTAACATTACTAAAACCGAAGTGCTTTATCAACAAATAAATAAGTAAATTTTCTATGAATATATTCCAGATATTTTCGAATACTTGAATCTTTTTATTGTGCATTTACTTCGTTGTACAGAAACGCGCGCGCCGCTTCAAGAACCAGATCCTGTGCGACCTGCACTTCGCGGACGTCGCGCTGATGGAGTGCAGCGACTTTATGCAGCAGCTACGCAGTTTCAAACCGCAGTCGCTGGGCTGCGCCGTCGCCAGGCGCAAGTCGTCTACAACCCTCATATTCCCACTGCCTCCGCAAGCTTGTTCAGGTAAAATTATTTATTCAACATTACAAACTATCATTATTTTTTCCTTTTCTTCCCTTTTTTTGTGCAAGCTTTTCAGGCGAGCGGCCTGATGTCTTGTCAATCAGTAATATAATGTATGTATTAGAATATACACTTCAATTCAATGAAATTATCACTTCAACCTATTTGTAAGGGTCTTTTCTTGACTTTATCATTTAACTTTTTAATCAATAGCTATTAATCAACTATGTATTAGGTATAATGATACGTTATTTAGAATACAAGTGATCAGACAATGGTCTTTTTAATATTTATCTCATTAGATACAATTAAGACTACGAAATAATATTGTTTTAAATTTATCATTTGCGGTATTAAGTAAAAGTACCAAACATCTTCATACTACTCAGTTTAACTAATCTTAACGCAGTAATAACATAGAAGGTATCTATAACCTAAAGCATAACCTAACCGATAAACGTCTGACAATTAGAAAAAGGTCTGATATTTCTAAATTAGTTAACAATTTCCTTAAAACATAACTAAGAACCATATCGATTATACCAGCTCTAAAATTAAAAAAAAAACATCTTTCACATCACCTTTCACATACCCCAGTTAGATAGACAAACAAACAATAGGTCAAACTCTAATACCCCTCTTTTTCTCAGTTAAAAAGTACCTACAGAACATCTTGTCACTACTCTGCGGAATCTTAACGCACTAATAATGTAGAAGGTAAAAGTGGGGAAGTCGATAAAACGTTAATAACATCGTGTCGCGGACTCAAGACGAGGTCCCTTCCCAATTTTCTGGTTAATTGACAAAATTAAACTTGCCAACCATTTGCTACTCCTTTCAAACGTACCTACCTAAACTCACAGAACAGAATAATTACGTTCAGTTTTACATTCATTCGAATGAAGATTTTGCTCCAAGTTTCCGCAGAATTAGTGCTCAGTTAACGAGTTTATTCCCGCTGTATTACCACTTTGATACTACAGACTTGCCTTAATCGTAAAGATGAGCTTATTTAAAAGAGCTCAGTGCTATTTAATTTCACTTCTATTGAATGGTCTTAACAGAGATAAAAACTTTTGCAGACACCTCGGATTGCTTTCGTTTTCTCTGCTGACGTTCGTTTTATTATTTTGTATTTGGCGCACGCTTATTTTAGTAAAATTAGGATCGAGTTTGAAGTGCAATTGTAATAGAATTGTGATCACAATTAGTATTATAATCTTAGGATTACAAGTTATGCATACAAGAGTTATGTCATAGGTCGGAAACGAGCAAGTGGGTCACCTAATGGTAAGCTATCTCCACACATGTACACAATACCAAAATAATCATGAGCGCGTTGCCGACCTTAAAGGAAAGGGATGATTAAGGGATTGGGAAAGGGAGAGGTATTGAGGACTTCGGATATCTCACTCACGGCACGAAACTGATGTTGCTACTTTACGTCGGTTTTCTGTGAGACAGTGGTAACGACCCGGACGAGCCAGCCCATGCTGTAGACAAAAGTTTCTACAGCGTGGCTCTCTCTCACTTGGAAAACCATTTGTTTGTAGTTATACGATAGCAACCATATATGTAGTGAAAATCTCGCCATAGTGGTTCATTCCAGGTAGTCGCATTCTAGGACCAGTCGGTGTATACCCAGTTAATTGAGGCCGGCTTAAACCATGGTACCGTCGAGGGACGCAATTCCCTCGATGGGTGACATTATATTTGGACTGTTCTGCTGCTACCATTACGTGCAGCGTAATTACTTACAATGTTGTGTTAAGATAAAAAAAATCGACAGATTATTGTGCCAACATCGTGCGTATCGTCATTATCAATTTAATAGTATCCAAAATAAAATTATTACATTTTGTTCCGACTTATACATTTGTACCGGGCTTTCTTTGTATCTGATACATTTATAATTATGACAAAGTGTAGTAAATACCATAATAATAAAATATTTAAAACTTTATTTAATTATTTTATTAAATATATTATTATTATACGCACTCACACTCACTCACACTCAATCACACCTGTAATCCCCGGAGGGGTAGGCAGAGGTGTAACCGGTACACCCACATTTCGCCGAGCGTATCTCCAAGCGATGTGATAGGGGGCGAACCTATCGCCATACCGGGAACAAATTCCAGACTCCGGGCTGATACTGAGCATTTCGTAATAGAAAAAGTATTGTGTTTTTCTATTACGAAATGCTCACTTTTAACCATCCCGGGGATCGAACCCGAGACTTCAGCGTCAGGCTCAGTCCTAACGCGTACGGATTACAACTGTGCCACCGAGGCAGTTTCAACCATAATACACAAATAAACTACATCTAAAGTGCTTTGCTTGTAAATTTGTGTTTATTAGCGGTGTTATTACAACAAACTATTAAATGCTCGGATTTCCCTTATTCAGCGAGCCCCTGTCGGCGAGGGATTCCGGCCCTTGTCAAGGGATCGGATGACCGGTGCCCAGTCAATAACTGTCGACTGAAATGGAGTATGCATGTTACCTGACAACAACCCTCTACCGAAATATATTTGGCCATAACATTTACATATATCGATAGTACAATTGGCAGTCTCATAAACACTATCACGAGTATGTAATACATATATAAATTTTGTTGATTTTATGAAGCATTCAGATGGATATCGAAATGTTTTGTTTCATATAAGAATTTAGCTTGATCTTTTGTAATGAAAAATATAAACTTCATATTGATAACATTTAACAACAAGGCCTGTTTCATAGCGTTCAATTAACTCCCAGATTACGCATTAGGTAATCAATTTAGGAAGAACTAATTTGTACATAATTATGCGTCTCAGTTTACATTGATCATTTTATATTTGGTTGTCTTTTTATCTTAATAAACTGAATACTTTTTCTCCAACCGCTCCACTAAAACCATTTGCCTCTGTAACTTGACCGGGATTATCAACTGTTTTTTCAACTATGTCATTTTCACAAAATATGTTTTTTTTTAATTTTATATACATATAAAAGCGGGCTCACACAGTTCGATTTTAGTTGATCAACTACTAAACCGCATGTGAGATAATGGTGGTAATAATCATTATCGGTCAAGCTAGCCCATTCACGCTGTAGACCCAACTGCCTACAGCGTGGCTCTCCTTTAATTGAATTAGAAATTTTAAGTTACATAACAATCCTACAATTTACTTCGATCGTGTAATCACAATAATTCCCCAATATCCTAATAAAAATACCCTGAACCCAGCATTAAATCCTGTGATCGTACATTCTAAACTCTACATTCATTTTGGCCGAAAACCCTTCCTACATAATGTACACTTCTTGTCAGACTTTTCTTGTATACGAGTGCCTTTTCGAGGTCGTTGAGTTTATATCCAGTTACTTTGTTCCATGGTTTCTTTTTGTTTAGATTTCACTACACCTACCATTAGGTACAGCACCAATGTTAAACAATCCAGTCGTCCAAAATCCATGCAAATATTTCTTATTATATATTGGCAGTTAGATAGATCTTCTTCCACTTTCCCTTATCCCACTCGCAGTGGGTTAATGCGCAAAATACTTTTTAACACATGTTTCAGAATAATTTGGCTGGTAGTATTTACGACCAGCCATCAGCCTGACATCAACCCCTCTGGAAAGTTCATTGCCATTAGTAGGTATATTATTTTTTTACTTAAGGAGGACAGGTCTTTTTGTCTTGAGGATGCTCAAGATCGGTCAAAGTGGAGGTGTCTCAGTGGGAAGGCGGACCCTGGCAATGGCCGTGACAACGCCAGATAGAAAGAAAGAACTAGGCCTGCATTATATATGGCCTGCTGCTATGTACTGCTGGGCACGGGCCTCCTCTACTGAATGAGATATGCTGGAAATAAATAGAAAATGTTATTTGTATACAGCTCATGTAAACTACATTTATACACAAAAATATAGGTTAGAAGAAACTACAGATCAAAGAAACAAAAGAGACGAAACAAACTACACATTTCGCTCCAATAATTACAAGCCTTTAGTTATTTATTACCGTACAAAAGCGTCCATCACAATCGACAAAGGGTTTCCCGGAATAATTTCATAATGAGGGTACCCCACTCTACCAACCATGAAATGAAATGCAAGGGAACTCAATTTCCTCATAGCTCGGATCAAAATTCTGCAGCCGCCTCACAAAGATAAAAACTTTTCTAATAATAAACCACGTCTCGCCACAAAACCGCCCACAAAGGAAGGGATCGAGTAAACAAGTGCAAATAAAATATTTAAGGCTCATTATTTTCGTGATCTACGCAGGTTTTACAGCGTGCGTGGGCATATAACTAATGTATTGTCAACACACGTCATATCAAGCTGTCAAAGGAATTGCGCTGGATGAGTTTATGCGAGCTTACATATTTATTCTTTACTGGCATTTTGGGTTCATTGTGATTTTAACTTTTTCCATGTAATAACTCTGGGCAAAATACATGAAGTTCGTCTTGAACATCAATACACGTGAGATCTTTTTTTAATGATAGTTTTTATCATATCATCAATTAAATAAAATGTTATTTTTCTTTAATCGACCGTATTCGTACAGTAGCTAACAAAAGTTAATAAAACGTAAAGTATTTATTTCTAAATCTTTTTTTTTTATACGTTAAAGGCTCGCGTTTGGCCACTATCACGCCTGATGGTAAGCGATAATGTGGCCTAAGATGAAGCACGCTTGCCTAACAAAAAACGATTCACTCGCGACTTGAAGACACCCAGATTATATTAATCTTTAATGAAAGAACTGGCAAACGGGCTGGCTGGACTGGGTTACCTGATGGTAAGTGATCACCTGCCATTATACCACTCGCAGTGGGCTCGGCGCAACATGCTTTTTAACACATGTTACAGAAATATTTGGCTTATAGTTTTCACGACCGGCCCAGCCGCCTGACGTCAACCCCTCTTGGTACATTCTGACACTAAATTTCTGTAGTTTAATAAAATACAAACTATAAGTATGAAAGTACAGTCGAGCTAACAAAGTAACTGGATTATTAAGATAAATTATTAATACTCACCGGTAAATAACACGAGTATAATTTTTGTCTGATGCAAGAGTTGGTTCTTTAAAAAAATATACTTTGTTCACAGGCTGCCATATTATTTATTTAGGGGGTTGATTGCGGAAATGAGAAGCGCCAGGTGTACGCATAATAAAATAAAATCAATAAAAATCTAAAAAGCTAAAAAATAACCAATTTTGAGACGATGTGAGACTAGTAAAAATAGTGATATTAAGGTCAATTATTATTGGTAGAAAGCACAGACTCAGCATTTGTTGTTTTCAGGTTTTAGCATTTTTTTTTTTTATGTCGGTATTTAAAAAAGCTTTTATTTTACTATTATTTAGTGACGGATTAACTAAATTGATACTTATATAGCATTTTTTTTGTATTTTATAGTGGATTTTCTTCATGAAATATAAACGTGACCTACGCTAAGTATAGCGACTACTATATACTGTTTCGAATGAAAAAGAGTCATCAAAATTGGATCACTCGGTGAAAAATTATGTGTGCATACACAAAAAGAAAACAAATATACGCGTCGAATTGAGAACTTCTTCATTTTTTTTTTGTAAAAATACCTTGAAACCAAATCATGTATCATACGGTGTAAAATTACTCACGCGTATGAGTGAAAATAAATGAAACTTCATATTTTTATGAAGTAGCCATATCGAATCACGAAGTTATAAAAAAACCTGAAACGTGTTAGTACATAATTAATAAACTCTGAAGTAGAGAATAAAGATAGAACTCTTTGTTACTCCCCAGTCTAATAGTACACAACATCGTAAAAGCTGCCCTTTTCGTTGACTTCAGTGACGTTTTACATTTTTAATGATATACACTTTTTCTCAATTTACATGTGAACCGAGGGGACGAAGTACCCTAACAAGATATCTTTTTAACCGATTTGAACAAAGGAAGTTCCTATTTTTATTTATTACCTACGTGATATCTCGATTTACAAGGTGGTAGGTCCCTCGTTTGCGAGAGACCGGCTGGGTTGGTACCACCGCTTTGTCTATTTCTGCCGCCAAGCAACAATGTGTAAGCACTGTTGTGTTCCGGTGTGAAGGACATTGAAGCCAGTGTAATTACTGGGCATTATGAGACTTAACACCTTATGTCTCAGGGTGACGAGCGCAGTCCAGTGTCATGCAGTACTTTATTTAAAGTTCTGTGTGGCGTTGCTTCTGTTTATGGGTAGGCGTGGCGCTTACCATCAGGCGAGCGACCTGCTCGTCTTGTCATTCAATCTAATAAAAAAAATAAATAAAAAAAAATATGATTCTTTTGTATTGGATAGGATTGCCTCGAGTGTGGTCCCGTAAACATTTAACTACGATCTAAATGAATTGCCATCAGATTCTAATGTGGTACAAGGAAAAGAATTATAACGCCTCAACGAATAACAGCAAATACATTGTGTTTTGAATATTTAACCCGCGTCTTAATAAGTGTTAATATTTGAAGTTGGTTTTTAAGATTTTTTATTTTATTAGCGTAAATGACAAGATGAGCAGATCAGACGGTTGATGGCAACGTCACGCCTGCCTATAAACAATACCAGAAGCAACAGCAAATAGAACTTAAGTACTAGCATTTGCTGGTAGCTCCGCCCGCGTGAATTGCCTTTTCCAGAATTATATGTTCTAATCCAAGTCTTGGTCTACCTATGTGCCAAATATCATTTAAAACCGTTCACCTGTTAACATACAATGTTTCAGAATTATAATAGTAGCAGGACTACATAGTACTGGACTACGCTCGTTACCCCGATACATGGGATGTTCAGTCTCATAATGCCCAGTAATTTCACTTGCTTCAATGATTAGATACCCAGAAAATGAAACTTATCATGGTATGGCTCACATATGACGTATTTAATTAAAATTAAAGAAGGTACATACTTATTTAGTAAATTATGAGCATGTTGTCGTAAATTATTATCTGACTGGTAAAACCAACACATTTTTGAAAGCATTTCACATCGAGGGTCACTTGAGGTCATTAGCCTAACTAAGTAGTTATGAATAAGTATGCATAATAGTGAATTAAGTCCACTTTACGAAAACAGCATAAAGATACCTTTTTTATAAGTAAATCCCGTTAAGGCTAAATTGGTCATACGCACTTACCGGTAATGTAGGAAAGTCGATATAGGCCGACCGCGATAGGCTGAAATTGTGTTTGTACCGGCCCATTCTGTCATGCTAATATATTTACAAACTTCAGCCGCATTACGTCACCCGTACGAAGTAAAAAGGGTCCTCGGGGTTTAAAAACGTTTCCCTTCGAATCAAATCTAAGATGATCGATGCTTTGTAAACTGTGAAGGGATGATGGAGGTACTGTCATGTGTACCTTTTATCATGTCAATAGCCATCATTTATTTTGCGTACAGCTGGTTTTATAAACGCTAATTTTCCCCCCGAATCGATGATTTTTATAACTTTTATGGGGCAAAAAATAAATACATAATAATTCGCATTCTAAAGATAGCCAATTCCTTTACTACATTAACTATATCCCTGATCATTTTTGTGTTCCCCAATATAAATGCTTTTTATAAATGGTTATAAAATGACCTGCAAGCCAACTATGAGTTTCTCTTAGTTACTAAGACTTAGTAATATCACGACGTAACAAGATATTTATATGACCAACTGTTATATCGTTATATTGTACTGTTATATTGTATCGTTACCACTGTCTCATACGAGTGGTAGAGCCACGCTGTAGACCATTTTGTCTACAGCATGAATGGGCCAGCTCGTCCGGGTCGTTACCACTGTCTCACAGAAAACCAGCGTAAAGTAGCAGCTTGCTGCTGCGTTTCGTACGGTGAGTGAGATATCCGGAGGCCCAAATCCCCCTCCCCTCCCCAATCCCTTATTATCCCTTTCCTTTAAGGTCGGCAACGCGCCCATAATTCTTTTGTAATGTGGGCGTACATGGGCGGTAGAGATCGCTTACCATCAGGTGACCCACTTGCTCGTTTGCCGGCCTATACTATAAAAAAAAAAAACTGAGTGGCGCCTCCAGCGGATAGGTGAGAAACTAAATTTTGTCATACAAATATTTTACGTCGTCGCTAGCGATTTTCTAAGACAAACTCATGGTTGAGGCCCTGAATGACGAAGTTAATATCTATATATTTTACCGTAGGTATCCTTTCCCGCCGCCATTGTATTGAATTGGGTCAGCCAATTTATACATGCGAGTGTTTACCTGTCCGAAATGATCAATCTGAATTCAGGTATCATTCATAATTCCCATGAATTCCAAACCGCACCCAATTCCAATATTTCGGCGAAATCTAGCCAGATTCCAATATTTACATACATGCAACATATAAAATGAATACGTAATATCGTTCTGCGAACATCACTGGCGAACTAAAATCAACAAACTATAAAATTAAATTTCATAAAAGGCAGCACCGCGGGGCTGTATGTTGAAAGCCAAAATAAACACTAAAATAATTAAACGTGAACGTGGAATGATAAAGCACGCAGTTCGGAAAAACTCGTCTGCAATCCCTGTGTAGATTAGGCAAATAATCCTTTGCAGTGTCGACGAGAATTATACGGGACTTTCCTGCGTTTATTTATTCACGCGGGCAACTTTTAACTTTGATATTATAAAATTTGTGTACAAAACACGTGTTACAAGTGGTAGAGACACGCTGTAAAACAGTTTGGTTTAAAGCATGACTGAGCCGGCTCGACCGGGTTATTACCACATTTAATGACAAATAAAATTATTCCGATCTGAAGTCACTAGATATACCTACATAGGATAACTCCGGAACGCGACTCGTCAAAAGGAGCCACTGCGGCGGGTTTTCACCATCTGTACTGTGTTCGCTACCGGTACCAGCATAATTTTATATTATTTAAACCATATCCGTAGGCCCAAATCCCCCTCCCCTTCCCAATCCTTTAATTAACCCTTTTTTAAGGTTAGTAATGCGCCCATGGTTCTTCTGGTATTGTGGGCGTACATTTACATGTACACAATTTGTATTAAGCGACTTAAACTCTCACGTATTCATGACCTATTATGTAGCAATATACCAATCGAATTGTTATATTGCGCGAAGTCACTCGGCCAAAGTAAATATGACTTGTTGCAGTATTTGTTTAAAAGGATAATACCGCAGCGTTCCACGGCGTGCTTTGTTTAGACCGCAAACATTGACGTTCCAGTGGATTCTCGGAAAATTCTTTTAGTTTCACTCTTATAAGAGCACTTTGCTGTGTTTTCTTGAAACATATTGTTATTGAACTCGGGTTACCTTAGTGTGGGATCAGAGGGGCTAGCACGGAAAACTATCGAAATCGTAATGTAAAGGTATCGAGGGCTCGATAGATAATTCCTTAAATATAATTGGTCTATATTCCATATAAATTAGTTTCTTTTACGTACGATAGAGGCGCTGTACTAAAATCTCATAGAAATTGTTGTCGATGACAGCTCGAATAACTTTTCGCAAGTTTCCGTGCTAGCCCCTCAGGACTATGTTTTTTTTTTTTTTATTTGCGTGAATGACGAGACGAGCAGATCGCTCGCCTGATGTTAAACGTCACGCCTGCCCATAAACAGATGCAATGTTACAGAGCTCTGGATTACAGAACACTGCATAGCATTGAACTGCGCTCGTCATCCCGAGACATAAGAAGTTTAGTCTCATAATGCCCAGTAATTTCACTGGCTTTAATGTCTTTCAAACCGAAACACAACAGTGCTTACACAGTGGCGGCAGAAATAGACAAAGCAGCGGTAACAACCCAGGCGGCCTCTCGCATACGAGGACTTACCACCTTGTAAAATGTGTGTGACTGTTGGGTGTATTTATTTATATATTGTGTTTTATTGTTTGGGTCACGGAAATATTTATATTAGTGAGTGAACACTACGCCATTGAGTAATTTCATATGGCAAGAAAATAAAAATGTTTAAATCTTATTTATATTATTATCCAGATATACCGTTCTTTAGCCTTGATTCTTGATTGTGGGCTCCTTTTCTCCGCACTCAGCCCGTAAAATATCGGGTCAATTTGCATGAAGTTTATGCCGGTAGGTATCTAGCCAGCCTAACACCGACCAGAAGCGCAGCGATCCTCCTGGTGTTTCCACAGGCTTCTCGGAGTGACGTCGGTGTGTTGTGTAGCACACCTTTATATGGTCTGCCGTATCTGCCGTATTTATTATTTTAAAAAATGTACCAGATACATGAAATTCAAATGGACACAAAAGACTTATTTTGATACTTTTTCGTCATTTCACGAGCATTAACAAAAAAACTGATAAGCACATTCAACGTACACGTCCTGGTTTCAAAACACATATCTTTTGTGCTCATATTTATATAAAACCCCTTCGTAGAAACGGAAATTAATACTTCCTTTGTATTCTTTGATAAAGACGCAATATATGGGTCACATAGATGTTTTTTTTAAATATTATCTTGTGATACTCTTTGCTTTCTCTTACACACAGTAAGCAGTTGATGTAGCGCTTGACAGGTTTAGTTTTTATTTTTAATTATTTCAAAGTATAAGGTTACATAAATAAAAATGTTTTTTTTCCATTAGAATTGAATTAAATTACTTATCTATTATTATTATCTAGCTTTCTGTGAAAAATCTCGAGAGAACTTGCAGTTACCCTCTAAAAAGTTTCGGTGTCTTTTTTATTAGCTTGAATGGCGATACGTTTAGATCGCTCGCCTGATGGTAAGCGCCATGCCGTTCTGTAAACAGAAGCACCACCACATAGAACTTTGTATAACAAAGCACTGGCACTAGACTGCGTTCGTCACCCCGAGACGTAAGAAGTTAAGTCTCATAATGCCCAGTAATTTCACTGGTACCTATTATAAAATTTCTTTATTAATCTTAAGGATGTGAAAATAGAAGACCGAAGAATAGAATACCGAAGATCATAAATAGAAGACGGAAGAAACAAAAAACCGAAATGTTCGGTCCACTCTAAGTATGAACGCCAAGCATATTTATTACAGTTTGGTGTTCTACCTTACAGTGAACTGAGCCTCGGCCAATCGACTAAAAGAATATAGAAGGTGAAAAAACATAAAGACATCGTAAAAACTAAGGCATAACAAAGTTTTAGAAAATATTGGGTGTATTAGGGCGAACAAATTTCTGAGTAATGTAAGTTAGACTCTCAGAATATCCAACTTAGTTTTCATTCGGGCAAAATATCTTGCTTAATATAAACTATATTCGTAATTATATTCAACCAATAAACAACTTATTTCAACAGTCCAACTGACAGTATTATACTTGTCTCTTAGACCTTTATGCTGAATGCCTAACTTAGCTACTCAGAACTTTGTTCGCACGAACACGCCGCATTGTGAATAAAGTTTATTGTACTATCATATTTAGCATATATTTTATCATTATACATCAAGCGTAGACTTAGTTGGAGACACAGCTGCAGTGGTCCTCTCAGTCCCCTGAGTCAACGACGTAAATTGTAATCTCTTGAAAAAATATTTGCTCTTCTTAATATTGAACAAAAATTACCTCCCACGCATTATCGTACTGACTGCGTCCCCTCAACAAATTTTTGGAGCCACGCCTGTTATAAATTACCATCTTCAAAATGTATATTTTTATATATTTTTGTAGATATTGTAGATGTGTTATACATCATTGTATTTTTAACGTGCTTACTTTTATCATACAACTCATAAAACTCAATTTACTAGGTGGAAGGTCCCTAGTATACGAGAGGCCGTCTGGGTTGGTACCACCGCTTTGTCTATTTCTGCTCTCCAATCAATCATTGATGTAACCATTATTGTGTTTCGGTTTGAACGACTTTGAAGCCAGTGAATTTACTGGGCATTATGACATTAACATCCTATCCCTCGGGCTGAGGAGCGCAGTCCAATGTCATGCAGTGCTTTGTAATTCAAGGTTATGTGTGGTGTTACTTCTGTTTATGGGCAGGCGTGACGCTTACCATGAGGCGAGTGGCTTGCTCGTTACCTCATTCAGGCTTATGAAAAACATGGTCGCTGATACATTTTCACGTATTTTATTGAATTTTTATTCAAAATAGGACTCTATGTTCTGACTCTATGTCTCCACGTTCAGAAAATAAAGATGTATATCAAAGAAGATTACGAAAAAAGAGTCTCAATTTTAATTCACTTAATATACAATTAGCGTTACATCTTCTTGATTGTGAATATCTTTGCATTCACGATCAAATCAAAATTAGGGAATGTATTCATTCTGGTATGTTTTAATACCAATTATTAATATGGTTGTATATGTAAATTGCTGCATGTTGCAGCTAACATGATAAACCTAGTTCATCCTCACTAATTACTCGTAACACAAGCTTACTATATCTCGGATTACACTATTGTGATGGTGTTTGCCTCTAATAACCATTATAATTGCTGTAGATAGATAGACAAATAGAAGTTCGATTTCAGTTTATGCAACACCCACTATTGACAAAGTTATATTAAAATAAAATAAAATAAAACAAAACAATAGAGTGATCTTTAGTTTAGTTTCACCTCGCATTCACTTTAATATTAAACTACGTATTTAAACTGTTTCCATTCTGATGAACGAAATGAACAAAATATTCTTTCACAAATCTGTTCAGGTACTAAAATATTCAATATTGAACGCCCAAGAATATTTAGTTGTAAAGACGGGCTTCTGTGGCGGACGCGGTCCATTTTACGCACCTTTACCGCATAGAGGCAAGCCAGCTTACTATGTAAATATTTTATTTTGATCTCACAAACCGGGCCCAGTAATGGCATCACTGCGAACAGATTTCCACGTGAGGGTAACTTCACAAATATTAATAGAAACGAAGGGCTTACTTTCTCCTTTCAAAATTCATGTCGCATGAATACCTGAGTGCAAAGAGTCAAAAAAAAGACATTCCACCAATTCACTTACATAAACACTCCAATGTTAAATCAACGTCTATGAAAAAACTTGGTAGCTCTTACCTGACTTGGAAAAAGTTAATTTTTCATTTTTTTAATTCATTATAATATTATTAATCTCTACCAAAAAGATAAGTGTTTTAATTTTGATCCCTTTATCTATCTGTTATCAACGAACCGATTTAAATGCAGTTTTTATAAATTTCATACTAGGTCCCTCGTATGCGAGAGGCTATCTGGGTAGGTACCACCGCTTGGTCTATTTCTGCCGCCAAGCAGCAGCGTGTTAAAACTGTTGTGTACCCGTTAGAAGGACTTTAACTAGTAAAATTACTGATTTTTAACACCTTATGTCTCAGTGTGACGAGCGTGGTTCAATCCTATGTAGTACTTCATAATTCGAAGACCTTATTGGTGTTACTTCTGTTTATGGGCAGGCGTAACGTTAGCCATCAGGCGAGCGACTTGCTCGTCTGGTCATCTAAAGCTAATAAAGAAAACTTGAAAGCTAATTTAATCCACAGTTTTCTTAGTAAAATAATCTTGACCTGATCCTGCAACCGAGCTATCTTTAATAATAATAATTAATATATCGTTTTTGGGAACATCTGAAAGGTTTCGACGAGTTGTTTTACAGATTCTGATCAGCATCTGATGTTGGAGTAGGTAGATGGCCATAGGAACTCGACTTTATTCTTTTGAAATCAAGGGTTTATAAAGGTTAGGTTATACGACATACATACGCACTCAAGCCTGTACCCCCGAAGGGGTAGGCAGAGATGTAACTTATACTGTTATTTCCGTCCCATGATGTGATTCCCCAGGCTGATACTGAGCATTTCATAATAGAAAACCCCATTATACGACTTACTTTTAAATTAAAAGTATGATCTAAGTGCCCATGACTTTCTTTCAAATTTACGGAATATAAAATGGAAATGACCACGTTTAAAAGCTATAAATCAATTCTCTAAGTGATTTCTATAAAAACAATTTCCCTTAAAGACATTCTACAAAGTATCCAAAATAAAGAGAAATCCTTTTTATTTAACATGAGTCAACGTTTTCAATTAGAGCTTAGTAAAAATCTTTAGGAAACCGAATAAGATATTTATCCACGATCCATTGAATCTATCGTAATCCTGCTTGTAACGTCCACAAAAAGGCATGAGACTTTCACAAAGATCTTTTGTTGGTTGAGATTTTGCCGGAGGTATTTCTATAATTAGCTCGAAGGCCCACCGAATTCCATCTTGTTTGCTACTATCTTTTTTTTTGAATACCAAAGCAGTTGTTTTATTATAAGCTATTTGGGTTTGAAGAAATTTGTTTTGGTAAAATTCCTTGTAGTTATGAAAAGCAATAATCGTTATAGCCTTTAGGCCATTCGCCTTGTTTTTTGTTGCGTAGAGCTAGATAAACACCAGACACTAATTCTACGGTATCTGTTTCTGTGTAATTGAAAAAAAATGAGTAAAAATTATCATATTTTAAATTACCTAAAGTTTTATAAGTCTCGCTATTAAAAATGGTTAGTTCAATAAAAACAATTTCAGTTAATTATCGAACTTTTTTTTTTATTATTATAGATCGGAGTCTGACTACAATATTTTCTTAAATAGACACACCGAAGGTTATTGATTGCAAATCATTTTTATTCTATGCATAATTATTATCTTTCAAAATTATCACGCACTTATTCATTTTGGTATTACGTATCTGCGAGCGCTACCAAGCTATTAACAACTATTTAAAATGTTTTTATGCTGCTTATAATCTAGGGAGCACAAATATAGTTCTATAACTATATATCAGTGTAACGAATATCATCTTCTTTTACAACATTAAAACATTTTACTACAAGTATTTATATTTTCCAGATGAATTCTGCGAAGAGTACCCACACAGTTTGATACCGACCCCTGGCTACTGGATAGAATGTTCGCGGCAGAAGATCGCGACAGACACCATCTGGGACGAGTCCGAATCGGAACACGACAGCGGTCCTGACCGAGACAACGCCGACGGTAAGTTAATATTCAAAGCTGCGGAACTTTTATACTAAGTACACAATAGCAGCAGATAACTAAAATATAACCTAACCATTTACGTTTATGAGTGGTAGAGCCACGCTGTAGACACTTTTGTCTACAGCATGAATGGGCCGGCTCGTCCGGGTCGTTACCACTGTCTCACAGAAAACCAACATTAAGTAGCAGCTTGCTGCTGCGTTTCGTACGGTGAGTGAGATATCCGGAGTCCCAAACCTCCTCCCCTTCCCAATCACTTAATTATCCCTTTCCTTTAAGGTCGACAACGCGCCTATAATTCTTTTGGTATTTTGAGCGTACATGGGCGGTGGTGATCACTTACCATTAGGTGACCCACTTGCTCGTTTGTCGGACTATGCAATAAAAAAAAACAATAACCATTAAAACCCTCTTGTCGATCAGAAACACTTCTGTATATTATAAACGGCTGAACAAATTTTCTTCAAACATAGCTGACAAACAGCTCGATAAAATTACCTTTCAAATGAAAAACCACATTCAAATCGGTCCATTCGTTTCGTCGCTACAGCGCCATATAAAGATACACATTACACACGCTCACTCACAGCACAGATAGACAAAGGGGTCAAACTTATAACACCCCTTTTTTGAATGGGGTTAAAAACTCCAAGCGCCGTTCACTAAATGGCACTGTCCGTGCAAACGACACGACTCTCATTGGTTGATTTACCCTGTCAACGGTTGATTTCGACCATTTCGTCGTGTTTTTGGGTTGGTAAAATAAAAGATAAACACCTCACTCGTTTACTAAGAACGCGCATCGTAAAAAACTTAGCCTATGCGGCGTCTTTAGGCATATTCGTCTGTGGAAGACTGACAACTTGCTATAGAATACATTGGTATGGACAGAATTTATAGTGAACAATTAGCTTCAAGAGCGTCTAAGATTATGTCATATCTAGGATTACTGTCATAATTTGTAAGGTTTTCAACTCAATGGCGCCAGAAGTTGGTAAGTCTATTAAGCATATAACATGGTGTTAGGTACCTATTTAATCTACTAACGGGAATGAAATTATTTTTACAGAAAATGTAAAATGTTGTTTTCCAAGGACTTTAAACTGGTCGCTCATCTCAAAAGCATAAAAATCGGAATTATTGGATTGACCGACGACTTTTCGAAACACTCCACTAAAGAAATGGTCATTCGTTCCCAACCTGATTGCTAAACTCGCGGGAGAATTACATAAGCCTATTAAGAGCATTTAAGTACCTGAAGACTACCACAAACAGTTCTTAACTCGTCCCCAAAGCGAATGAACAGCGCAATTATTTTACCTCAGTCGAGAGTCCGACTTTGAGAGCTGGTTAAATATTTTTACGTTGCTCGCTTTATATAAAAACATTTTCAGTATTGTTTCTTGAAGAGAGGTTAAGGATCGTCTGTCAAGAATTTTCATTGGAGAGTTATAAAAGTTACAACAGCTTTGTTTATTATGTTCTTATAATCTTTCAAAATATGGCAATAATAAATTGGTCACTTTAAAATAGTAACAATAAAAGATGGTCATATGATCATGAAGACCCATTTCTTTTTTAAAACTCTTTCCACAGAACACATACATTATTATCTGTGACTCTGTCCTTGTAAAAGGGGCTTAACTATCTAATTTACAGTTTTCATAAGTGCTTCGAGAATTTGACACACCCAGCTCCACAATCTCACAAAAGAAAGTTTCAACTCAAATCATATATTTACAATGTCACGTATCCATGAAGAGCCGTCATGTTACCCGAGAAATTTTACACTTACCGCAGCGCCATTGTTCCGAACCGAACACTTAAATTAAATTGTATAACGCGAAACATTTACAGGGAATGTATTACGAAATCCGACAGTATCAATAAAAATAATCGCTATCTTTTGTATCCTTCATTACTTGTTTTGTATTCGAATGTGAATAATTTCGAATCTTTGGCGTGCAAAAGTTTTAATGATTTTTTTTGTAATATTCTTGCACTGTTACTTCTTACGAAACCTAATCGGTGTGATGTTACATACATACATACATACGCAATCACGCCTGTAATCCCCGATGGCGTAGGCAGAGGTGTAACCAGTACACCCACATTTCGCCAAACGTATCTCGGTCCCTTATGTGACAGGCGGCGAGCCTATCGCCATACCGAGCACAAATTCCAGTCTCCGGGCTGTTACTGAGCATTACGTAATAGAAAAATCCAATACCACTTTACCCGACCCGGGGTTTGAACCCGAGACCTCAGCGTAGGCCTCAATCGTAACGCGTACGCATTACAACTGCGCCACCGAGGCAGGTGTGATGTTAATAATTATTATTATAACAGTTAGGTATAAAATAATTATCCCCAGCAGTCATAAACATACTCCCAATCTTACACTAGGTAAATCATAGGTAACAGATACTACAAGGAACTTACGGTCCCACAACACCCAGACCCGAAACAAATAACAAGTGTAGGGAAAACGCTTCCGAAAACTGGATCTGATGGTAGTGATGGTACTCTGTGAAATAAATCTACTTACCTATTCTTTTTTACTTGCGCGTGGCACGCGTCGCTTGCACACGTCTAACGAGCTAAACTCGAGCGTTAGCTGTTTTTTGTACTATTGTTAAATGACTTTATTAAAAAAAAGACTTAAATTATTACTTTAATGATATGATATAAATAACCGTTGTATTTGTCTATCCAAACGTGATACTGAGTGAAAAATAAAAATAGGTAGTTTTGTTTCGCGATTTATTTAGTACTATCATGTTCATAATCACTAGCACAATCATCTATCTTAGTTTTCGAAAGTTTTAGTTAGGGAAACCCTTAAACTCTTTATTTATGGATCACACCAATTTCCCAAATCGAAAAAACAGCTTTTATTGAATAGAGCTTTATACAACCATTTTTAAGAGATTTCTTTCGAACTACATTTATTATTCCATGAATAGCTTCATAAAACTGATTTTATCGTTCCTAGTCTGGAATATAGGGTCCCATTAGTCTTAAACATACACCTTTAAATAGCCCTAAAACCCTAACCGTATTGATTTCAAATTACGCCTATCTTGCCCAGCTTCATATAAATGCTATAAACTCCGTCGTAAAGGTAACCCCATACGTCGTTGGAGGTATAACTAACTCAGACTAGTTACACGAAGATGAATGATGAATGAAATATAGGATCTTTCAATTAATAAAAGCATTTTAATGGTATAAATGGAGATTGATTCAACCGTATAGGAAAAAATAATAAGAAGCCTCACCAAGAGGAGTCTCACCAAAAGTCTTACTGTCGCACTCAGAGACGTCAATTAACTTTAATTTTCAATAAGTTATTTGTTACCTGCCTCGGTGGTGCAGTTTTAATGCGTACGCGTTACGATTGAGTCCAACGCTGAGATCTCGGGTTCAATCCCCGGGTCGGGTAAAGCGGTATTGGGTTTTTTTATTACGAAATGCTCAGTATCAGCCCGGAGTCTGGAATTTGTACCCGGTATGGCGATAGGCTCGCCCCCTATCACATCGTGGGACGAAGATACGCCTCGGTGAAATGTGGTTGTACTGGTTACACCTCTGCCTACCCCTTCGGCGATTACAGGCGTGAGTGCGTATGTATGTAATTTCTTACCGTTCGTTCGATGCTCCGTTTACTGAGTACATAAATAATGTAAATTGACGTCTCTGATAAATTTTCGAATTCTAAGAAGCTACTTTGTCGGTGGCGCAGTTGTATTGCGTACGCGGTACGACTGCTGTGATGAGGTCTCAGGTTCGTTCCCCGGGTCGGGTAAAATGATATTGTTATTCTATATTTGGAAATGCTCAGCCCGGAGTCTGGAATTATGCCCAGTATGGCGATAGGTTTGCCCCATATCACATCTTGATGAAATGTGGGTGTACTGGTTACACCTCTGCCTACCCTTTCGAGGATTACAGGCGCGAGTTCGTACGTATGTATGTAAGTATCTCTGAATGCGGCAGTTAGTATCCTGCAATGATTAAAGTTCCGACTAAATAGCACTCCCCAACCAACCCTCAGTCCTCTTCCTGATAAATTATTTTCCATACCCACTATTAATTCATATTAATAAATTTATATTTCCATTAATTTCAACAGTGTTCACAATTAATATAAAGATAATTAAGTCCGCATACATATACATTACATTCCCTGATGAACAATTTTTTGCGTCCAAATTAGAAAACACAGCTTGACCATGCTAATGTATTAAAGCTATAAAAAGATAAACGAGTTGATATGATATCGCCTCATTGGTCTAGTCACTATTGGCAGCGTACTAAGTTTGAGAACCGTTAGATCCTGGGATCATTTCTCAAGTCGGGCAATCACAATTTGTGTTGGAATTCTCGATTTGACAATTCACATATGAGTTACCCGGAATTGGAATTTGTGCCTGATACGGTTATAGACTCGCCTCCTATCACATCATGCGACGGCAATAAGTTCGGCGAAACGTGGATGCACTAATTATATACTTTTACCTACCCCTTCGGAGGTATATACGTATATAAAGCAGTAGAAGCGTAGTAAACCAGTTTTACCTATAGCGGCTTCATTTGGGTGGTACACACTACCAAGCACTGTCTCAAAGAAAATGGATAAAGTAACAGCGTTCTCTGTGGGTATTTTTTTTAAATTAGCTATAGATGATGAGACGAGCAGGGCGCTCGCCTGATGGTAAGCGTCATGCCTGCCCATAAACAGAAGGAATACCAATCAGAACATCAAATTATGAATTACTGCATGGCACTGAACAGACTCATCACCCTGAGACATATATGTTAAGTCTCGTAATGCCCAGTAATTTCACTGGCTTCAATGTCCCTCAAACCGAAATACAACAGTGTTTACACACTACTGCTTGGCGGCAGAAATAGACAAAGCGGTGGTACCTACCCAGACGGCCTCTCATATACGAGCAACCTACCATCTAGTAATAACTACATTAAATAATGAAATTCCTCCGAACACTTAACTTATTATTAAAAAACACTCAAAAATATGGCTGCGACGGATGTGACTAACTTTTCATTCACTAAATAATTTCCGCGACAACGATTCTAAGCAGATAATTCTTCCCCTGTCACATTAGCTCGGAGTCGAGACGAAAATTAAATTTCACGCGTTTTCTGAAGCGCATCAACTCTGGGAAAGGTTTCTACAATATGTAACAACCTTTACGAATCCCGACGTGAACACTAAACTTTCGATTTCGTATAAGTTTTGCGAGCAATTTCCCTTCTCTTGTTTTATACTGACAGAGAAACGTAAAATACTACGTATTGAAAATATTTTACTTAGAACATAATAATGAGTCTACAATTAAAATTAAATTCGCATAATTTCTGATTACAATTGATAATTGTGCATCTTTTTTATTTATTTTCTGTCCGCCTATATCGTTCCTTCATTGTTGAGGATCGTGACTCCGTGCAAGGATAGAATCCTTAAAATGGATTTTCTCCATTTGCTACCGCCTTCAGCTTTATGGGTGGCGACGCTGAATTATGTCTCCAGTCGTTCCGTTGGTCTGTCCAACGTTTCGGGCTCCTTCCTCTTGGTCTTTTGCCTTCTATGATCCCTGTTATTATATTTCTGTAACATGTGTTAAAAAACATGTTGCGCCGTCCCCACTGCGAGTGAGATAAGGGCAGGTGGAAAGAAAGAAAGACTGGTAAGTTACTAAATCAAGCTACTGACATGCTGCTATACATGACACTTTAACAATGGCAGTAGATGTCCACTATCAAGTCGACAGCACTCACTGTATAACCAAACCATTACGTATACAATAATCTATAAGTGTGGTTTACACCAACCGTCGGTTAATATTAAAGATATTGTAACGAGCAATGGATCAAGTTATTTAAAGGCTGTATCAATTGTTTCCAGTAGTATCAAAATGTCAAAGTCTGTGGTTATTATCAATCATTGCTTGTTACAAAAACCTAACCATAACTAATGGTTGGTACGATCCACACTAATGGCCGTTCCCTACATTCTATCTATCAACAGATTTGCTTACTGTCAATAGTGTGTTGACTGATCTTCCATACTAAGCTAGTCAAAATTTTACAGCAAGTAAGCAAATCTGTCGATAGACAGAAATTGGGAACGGCCATTAGAGTATAGAATTTTAACGTCATTCATTAATAACTATACAAAAGACACACATGTGTATCTTTACAATATTTCTGCATTTATTTTCGCACTTCACTCTCCTTTGACTATTTTAGAAACTAAACGTTTATACCGATAATTGACTATAATGTATTGCTAAAAGCTGTAATTTATTTAGTTTTGATATATACTTCTATTATCCACTATACTGTAAAGTGTTAAAGTCCATTTTAATATAATTTGGGTTGGCAAACTCAGATTCCACAATATGTTAATTTTTTTTAATATCATAACGAAAAATATCATTATAAGTATTCTGTTTCAATATACATCATTGTATTCTTCGAATAAAATTTTCTAAAGCCTTTTTCATATTAGTTTCAACAGTTTAAAACCTGAGATAATTAAATATTTTCAATAGAAAGATAAAAATACGATGTTAATATCAATATTGGCGTAACGTTTCTAAAGGTTTATATGGATCGTAAAGTTACAATTTATTAAAAATGTTATTAATAAAAACCTTATTACATTAGAGCAATAAATCACCGTTAATAAAATTGAAGGAAAGGTCGATAAATTTTTACTGATGATAATAAAATCATAATAAAATTGATATTGATATTTTACAAAGCTCCGTTCAAGAAATAGAATAAACTAAAAGGTGTCCCATTTGAATAAATAAATAAATACATCCAACGGTCACACACAGCACTGACCCCACACTAGGTTAACCTGTATTGTATCACGAACTACGACGGACTTGCAGTCCCACAACACCCAGACCCAAAACAAATATTTGTGTTTTTTTTATATCATAGGCCGGCAAGCAAGTGGGTCACCTGATGGTAAATGATATCCACCGTCCATGTACGCCCACAAAACCAAAAAGATCATGGGCGCGCAAAGGAAAGGGATAATTAACAAACATTTGTCTCGATTCAGGAATCGAACCCACGGCCTCTCGCTTCGCAGCCGGTTCCTTGCTCACCGCGCCACGGAGTCTATGGCACTATAGGCTTTTAAGCAATTTCATTATATATGAACGGTACGTGTCTTATTGCGAACCAATATCATTAAAATACAGATAACAGGAAAAAGGACTAAATAATAGAATAAAGGGGTGCTCCTGCGTTAAGCCCCGTAACGTGTCACGAAAAAAACAAAATACAATATCACAAAGAGAGGTCGATCCAATTAGACTGAAACCCACGGAAATGCAATGGGTGATGTTTAGAAAAGGTACTAGGTGCCCAAGGTTTTACATCGGTAAAATAAATTACGATGTAATTTATGTTGTTCATTTGCGAGCGATTTATTGCCCTTTTCGATGGTTCCATGTTAATTTAATGTTGCGCTCCAGTTATTACACATATGAAAGGATTCCAAACGAATATCTACTTCAAGTTTGTGTTCATTCATGTTTAATTAATTTTACATTCACATTCATGTATATCCTTTTGAGAAATACTAGAAATCAATTAAAATATTAGTTAAATTTTTTGCAGATATATAATTATCCACCAAGTTTTCTTTTATTGTACTGAATGACGAGTCAAATTTATAACAAACCTCTTTTTCGGGGGTTAAATTGCAAAGTCCTGCGCCTCGTATCATATAGGTATTGTAGGGTAATTTTGTCGAGTTTATAGCAATTATTTAAAACAGCCAATTTCTAGTTTGTAGTGTAGATAGTGAATTTAAATGGAAAAGCAAGCAACACACAATGCAAAGCGACGTCACAACGACGACACTGTAATGTTACATGCAACATTCATATATAAGTCGGTGTATATCTAGCATAAATAGAGCGTAATGACTGTATCGAGACGGGCTCAAATGGCGCGTTCGCTAGACGAACTTGGAAGCACATTGGTTATGCAAAGCGGATTATTTTGAGTACACAAACTCGCGCTCGTGTACTCGTTCAGGGTACTTTGCCGACTTGTCGACTCGTGAATCTTCAAACGACATAAAAGTTTACAAACTGTAAATAGAAACAAGCTCGATGCGGTGAGATGAGTTGTCAACGTTCGCTCAACTTTGATTACAATAGAAGTTTGGAAAAATTATTAATATCAAGTTTCTGCTGGGAATAACTCCTGATACATTTGAATTGGGATCACGATTCGGGCATTGGGCCTTGTTTCTCGGTAAGTTGTTTGTTCTTGCAGTGATCCTCGATTACGTGAACTAGATCTTAATCTTGGTTCGACAACATTAAAATGTGACACTACGTATAAATTAAATTACTAGGTAGTAGGTCCCTCGTATGCGATATGCTGTATGGGTGGGGTGCTTTTATTAGCCTGAATGACGAAACTAGCAGGTCGCTCGTCTGATATAGGTAGTTCGCGCCCCGCCTACCCATATACAGAAGCAGCACCACACAGAACCTTGAATTGCAAAGCACTGCATGCCATTGGCCTGCGCTCGTCACCTCGAGACGAGATATTATGTCTCTGGCCTGGTCTAATTTCACTGGCTTCAATATCCTTCAAACCGGAACACAACCCACAATAGTGTTTCGACACTGTTGCTTAGCAGTACAAATAAACAAAGCGGTGGTACTACTAGCTGGTGGGTCCCTTGGCCGTTTGGGTTGGTATCCATTAAGCGACCTGCTCGTCTCATCACCCGAGTAAAAAACACGAAAACCAAAAACCACATTACCTCACACATATATAAGCCGAAATGTAAATGTTGAATGTCCAAACCCTCAAGACATCCGCAATTCGATTACAAGGCCACCATTACCAAAAGTTATACAACTGTTTATCTATTATTCCAGTTAAAAGGTTTGCTCGAGCGGGACAGCTCTGCAAACTATCCAACTTCCATTCGACACACGTTTTCAATTTATCGGCGTCCTTTCATTGTTGGGATCTTCGGCGCCAGTCTCCCCTTATCAGTGGTGCTATTCAAAAGTGAACGTACCCCGGGTGTAAATGGCACAGTGACCCGGTGATTCCCGTTATAGTTACGTAACTATGCGTCACTAAACATATTAGAATGATGTCATTATTTGTACGATCACTGGGAAGTTTAAAGGATATATTTCTGGTTAAGAACTTTATTTCTCATAAGAATTTACATTCACTTACATGAGATATTATATTAACATTGTATCTTAATTATTGTGGGCAATTCGTACAAAACAAGTTACTACATTAGGTCTGTTCAAAATATATCAATAAAAAATGAGAAAAATATGAATGTGGGTAGGTAGTTCGTTCGCCTAACCATTATGCTAAAAACAGCGATATAAGCGTTTCTAGATGTGGCTCATGCAATGATGTTGATTACATTCCATACTGATATTAATTGAATAAAGAAAGCTTTGGTAAAGTTTGGTTGGTTGTGATTGTATAGTAAATTTGTTTCTATTATTTATTTACTCTATATTATCTATTTATTTGTTCAAGTAAGTATTCATTTGTTTTATTTGTGTTATTATTTCGTAAGATGATGTTTGAGAAGTCGTTTAAAAGTGTACATCGATTTTGAGTCTCTTATGTCTTTAGGTAATTTATTGTATAGTTGGGCGCCTTCATACATTATAGTTTTTTTACCGAAATTTGTACGTGGTTTCAATAATCTAATATCATTACTTTGTCTGAGTTTCATTTTATGTAGTTGTATTTTCTTTGAAAAGGTTATTTTTGTGTTTATGTCTTTATTTAATATTTTTCGTACTAATATACAAGTTTGATATATGTATGTATGTGAAATATTCATTATTTTTAATTGTTTGTAGAGTTTATCAGTCGGTGTTAAAAAATCAAGATGGAATAATACTTTCAATAATTTATTCTGTGCAGTTTGTAGTATTGCTAGATTTGTTTTGGCTGCAGTTCCCCATATTTCTATCAAATAGTCTATGTGTGGCTTTATGAGGGAATTATAGATAATATACCGTACAGAACGGGGAAGACAGCGAACAATGGTTTTCACCATACCCATCAAAGATGTCAGCTTAGATTTTATTTTTCGAATGTGTGGGAGCCAAGTTAACTTATTATCTAATACTAGGCCTAAGTAATTTTCTTGCTCCGCTTCATTAATTTTTTTGCCATTGATCACTAAAGGACTAAAGTCACCTATCTTTTTATTTTTTGCAGTAAAAACCATGTAACTAGTTTTAGTTGTATTAATTGTTAAAAGATTATTTTGGAACCATACATTGAGCAAGTTTAAGTCTTTTTGTGCGGTCAATATAATGGAATCGATTGATTGTCCAAAGTAGAAAAGACATGTATCGTCAGCGTATAAAGTCAATTCCCCGCTTAGTCCTATTTTGCCGATATTGTTAATATATATGAGGAAAAGTAGTGGCCCTAAAATTGAGCCCTGAGGTACACCAAAATTCAAAATCCTAGAAGAACTTTGTGATTTACCTAATTTTACTATTTGTTGGCGATTGCTTAAATAAGACTTAAAGATAGCAAGTGCAGTGTTAGTTATACCGATGTTGACAAGTTTCTGTAATAAAAGCTCATGGCTGACTGTATCGAAGGCTTTCTTAAGGTCAATGAATACACCAAGTGCAATTTGTTTCCTATCTATACTTAATTTAATATTTGTTATAAGGTCTGTTGTGGCCGAAAGTGTATTAGATTTTGATCTAAAACCATATTGTTTATCATAAAGGAAGTCAATTGATGCCAAAAAATCTTCTAGCCGATTGTACAAAACTCTTTCGAACACTTTTGAAAGCACGGGAAGAACTGATATCGGTCGGTAATTTCCAGGGTCCAATTTTAAACCAGTTTTGAAAATTGGGGTGACTTTGGCAATCTTAAGACTTTCCGGGAAGACTCCTAACTCTAAGCATGTATTAATACACTCGGTTAGTTCTACGTTTATTATACTTTTAATACATTTAATTACCTTGGGGCTAATGTCATCTAGACCTGAACTGGAGTTAGAATTTAAATTATCTATTATTTTAGAAATTTCATCTGTAGTTGCTGGTACTAAATAGCAAAGTTTTTGTGAGCCAAATCCAGAGACACCTTCGTGAGTATTATTGTAAATAGGATGAGAGCTTATAATTTGATTAGCTAAAGTTGAGCCAATATTAGAAAAAAACTCATTAAAACATTCACAAATTTCTTCTTCTTTGGTTATTATAAGTCCATTTTTGTTCTTTATTTTACTAGGTACAATTGCTTCTTTAGCTTTATTATTAGATAGACTGCTAATTAAACTCCACATTTTCTGTGGCTTGTTTTTACAATTACTAAAAGACCTAATATAGTATTTACCTTTTGCTTTCTGCACATTTTCGGAAACTTCATTTCTTTTCTTTATAAATGTATCTTTTAAAACATCATTGAAAGGGTTATGTTTATGTCGTTGCCATAATATGTTTCTTGTGTTTATTTGTTGAATTATTTCTTTCTTTATCCAGTCTTGTCGAGGAGGATTTAGGATTTTTACTTTGGCTATCTTACTCTGTTTAATACAATTTATCAGTCTGTCTTCCAGTATAGGATACAAATTGGATTCATTTGTTGTGGGATCATTCTCCAAAATTTCAAAAAGTTTCTTGTAGTCTATAACATCATACTGCACTTTCTTGAGCGATGCTGGTTCATATCGTTTAACTTCAATGTATAATTGCTTATGGTCTGAGATGGGTGTATCTAAAATTGCTAAGTGAAAATATTGTTCTTTGAGGTTAGTACATATATGATCAATAATGGTTTTAGTCTTTTTAGTTTCTCTAGTACAAAATTTTTCATCGATATTATTTATTATTTTATATCCACTTTCTAGCAAAATTTCCTTGTATATAATAGTTCCACGGTCATTAAGGAGTAAGTTAAAGTTAAGGTCACCAATAATTATTGCTCTTTTTCGGTTGTTTATTTGGTTGGCATATTCATCTAGAAATTGTTGTATATTCATATCCGGCTTTCTATATACTGTTCCGATATCTATGCAATACTTTTCAAGATGGATCCAGAGAAAATGATGGCCATCAAGACACGAATCCTCAATATGGCTGTGCTTAAGATTGTTGTGAACGAAAATTGACACACCGCCACCTCTTCCAGTGGTTCTGTAATTATAGTAATGAGTGTAGTTTGGTATGATGTAACGCTTTGCTTCTGCTTCATTCTTTATCCAAGTTTCAGTTAAAATAATGACGTTGATATTTTTGAGTGTTTTGAATATGCATTGCAATTCGTCAAATTTTCCTGGGGTAACAATACTACGTATATTGGTGTAATATATTTTTAATGATTTCTCATATGATACAATGTCTTCGTAGGCGTTAACCACTTGGTAAGTATTAATTATATTATCATCTGCAATGTGGGAGTTACATACTATTATTGGACTAAGTTTTTTGAGGTACTAACTATTTTTGGCACTTTATTGATATATTTTATTGTTAAATTTATTTCGCCCTTTTCAGTTCTATTATTTAATTCTTCAGTAAGCTCCTTTAGGTACATTTTTTGTTGTGGTGTTTGGTCTGAATACAATCTTATTTTACAATCTTTGAATTTTGCTTTGTTCTTCAAAATGGATTTGACTACATCTTGAGATTCGAAGGAAATTTTAATAGGACGATTTTTACCCGATATGAATTTTCCAAGTCGGTTGATTCTTATTGGTTCCGGGCAAGTTACATCAACTTCCGTTAATATCTTCATTATCTCATATTTATCTAACTTCATTCTTTCTTCTCTATTGGTTGCTGCATTCTCAGGGATCCCTACGATTACGATGTTTTTGCTTCTATATTCACGCTCATTTATTTCTGCCATAATTGTTTCGGTTCCCTGAGGTACGGAAGAGATTGCTGAGATTTTTTTAAGATTAATAATTTCAGATTCAAGATTGTCTACCTTCTCTTCTGTGGTATTATATTTATTTAATACGTTTTCCATATCCAATTTTAATGTTTTATGTTCATTGTTAATAAAATCAACAGTTGATTTTATGCCATTAATTTGTTCTTTTAGTTCTGCCACATCTGAAGATATTCTTTCCATGAATTCATTTTGATTAGTGCAGATTGTAGTTAGCATCGACATTACCTGCGCCATGTTGTTAGTCAGTTCACTTACTTGTTTTTTTATAACTGTGATGTCTTCAATTTCACCTGGGTGTTTTCTTTTATTCCGAAAGGTAACCGTTTGCGACTCATTAAGTTGCGAGTCACTAAGTGCGTCCCTTATGTCACTTCCAGTCGGCGAGCGGAGTACATTCATTATGATCTATGTTTGTAGGCGTGGTTTGACTTAGCTAGTGGTATCAAGTTCCCGCACTACGCTCCAGTATAGTTTCGAACTCGGTGAACTCGTTCAGCCAATTTTAGCACTAATGTGTTTACAATACGATTGTGTATAGTATAATAGTTTTTGTTAATATTTAGAAAAAAATTAGAAACACGTCCGCTCTGTACGAAGCCCGGTAGCGATTCTCAAGTTTCAAGTATTCGTCAACCGTAGCTTGTTGCAGTGGCTTTGACGATGCTCAACGTTTGGAACAGCCCTCACAAAGATTCAGATTTTGTTTACCACTTCTTAGGTACCTATGTCATCTTCCACCTGCCTTATCCCGGTTTCGCTTGTAGTTTTTACGACTAACCACCCGCCTGATGTCACTCTAGGGAGTATTACAAAATATCAATAAAAATAAATGAGTGTAAACTTTCAGGTACTTATATGTAATTTATTAAGTATATAAAGTGCTATATAGTTTATAAGTTTCTTATACTATATAAAATGAAAAAAATGAGAATAGTGCCATATTTATACAAATTCATAAAAAAATATAATTTGTTCAAAAACCACAGAAAAAGTAGCGACTCTATACCTTTTTTATCGTATATATGAGCAAACAAGCATGCGGTTGGCCTGATGGTAAAGCATAACCCCCGCTTTTGGACTTCAGTAATACCAGGACACAGCCCAACCGCTACCTACCGTAGTACCTTATAAATATAATTGCAAGTATTCTCTCGGTTTATTATCAGTGAACATCATCTAAACAAATGAGTTCAAGTGACCCGAATAAATATAGTTAGTAGTTACACTAGTTCCGGAGAAATAAAATAAGCTCGGAAAACCATGGGAGCGCAAAATGCACCTCAGCCTACGCATTCTGATATACAGGCATGAAATTATGTTATTTTATGTTGCTGGTCGACACAAAAAAAAAGTTATAGCAGTCGGTACCTATGGTGGAACGTACGCATCAGGTGTGGAATAGTACAGCATAAATCTATGGGAACAATACACGCGTTATGTATTACAGCCCTTTTAATGTTTGTGTAATAACAATTTGGCACGCACCTTTTGTGCACGATATGAGAGTACCTACAAAATATTACCTTTTTTCGCTGTTACTAAGTAATGGTGATATTAAATACTTATTATAATATAATCATAGAGAATTGGAGTGTAAGGGTCACTAACATTTACAGCATTTAAGCCATCTTTACCTGCACGTGGTACGCTCTGTTGGTTAACGGCCAAGGCAATGGCAAATCTTGGTTCCTGTTGCGGGTGGGAATAAGACGGACGCCCTATATACTTAATACCAAATCCACAGTCAAATCATGATGAAAGCGGGAACTGGCATGAAGCCAAAACGTCAGGCTGAAAAAAAGTATGTAAGATAATGCGGGGTACCAAATAGTAAGAAACCTACTGCTTCAATCACACCTCAATATTCCAAACAGAAGAGAAAAGATAGCTCACAGACTATGGTCATCTACATCCCATTATCCTCGAATCCTCTTTCACTTCATCCAATTTCGTTATGTGCGAATATTTTCAACTTAAATGATATCCGTATAGGTTTTCGCTGATTTATTCCTTCAACCTCTTTCAATCAACCTACTGTATTATTTTTTCTATCATATTAGAACTTGCGCAAGCGAGGCATTTTAGTCTTCTGCCTAAGCTTGGAAAAACAAGACAAAAATGTCCGCGGAGAAGTTGCCACAGACTCCACGAACACGGTGTCCGGTTATTTGTCCGCCTGAAATTTAGTGAAGCGCACGCTATGAAAGCAAATATCCTGAGATTGCGTTATGCTGTAATTTTTATCGATGTACTCGGTTATTCGGGGGACTACTTTTACGTGATACTCTTACGCCCGGTTTCTGAAAGGCTGATCAATGTTAAATTAACTAATCAAATGTCAAATCTCATGTCAAGTCGAAATCGTGTTGCTAGAAGCGTGGTCCACACCTTTGATTTGACACACATGTTAGCTAGTTAACTTTCAAATTAATACGAAAAATCGTATGTCAAACGGTACTAAAGGGAGACCAAATAATATTATTTTTTTCACTAAATAACGTTTCAGCAACTCGAATTGATTTGACAGCGATGTCAAATCAAAGTTCTGTTAGTTGAATGTTGATTTGATCAGCCGTTCTGAAACCAGGCGTAAGTCCCTCATGTTTATAAATCGATGCAGTTGTAAGCGATCTATTATGACGGACATAAAAATACCCCAAGGATTGTCCCTCATCTCCGGAAGCTTTAACTGTGTCTAAATTACCTCGATACCCTTCACTAATGAGAAACAAGATATAAACAAATACTTCACCGAAATATCTTCCTCTTTGAATAGATAAGCCTATTACGTCTGAGCTTATGCTTACGGCAAAGAATCTAAATTAAAATTTAATTAGCTCTGCTTTAATCCAAACTACAAAGGTAATATGTAAAACAGTTTAAATTAAAACGCGGTAGGACAATAAATAAACCTCTCTTCTCATGAAATTCAAATAAACGCTGCGATTTTAAAGTAAGCGGTCAAAGTTGGCCGTACATTTGTTTGATCTCTTGGAATAAAAAAATATATTAGAATATATGGTCTTGTACAAAACATACACTCCAATTAGTTTTGTCACTTTCTGCTATAAAGTATGTAAAATAAAATAATACCTAATTATAATACTAGCCCTGTATTATATATACGTCCCACTGCTGGGCACGGGCCTCCTCTACTGAATGAGACGGGTTAGGCCTTAGTCTACCACACTGGCCCAATGCGTGTCGGCAGACTTTACATACCTTCGAAATTCTTATGGAGAACTTTTCAGCAAGTAATAATTAATACAAACATAACTTGAATAACATTCAGAGGTGTATGCTTGGGGCTGGTTTCGTGGTCAAATTTATAAAACTGCTGTGCTAAGGTCTCGGGTTCGATCCCCAAGTCGGGTAAACGCGATATTGGGTTTTTCTATTACGAAATGCTTAGTATCAGCCTGGATTCTGGAATTGTGCCTGGTATTATGGCGATAGGTTCGCCCCCTATCACATGATGGGACGGAAAGAAGCTGGGCGAAAATGTGGGTTATTGGTACCTCTCCCTACCTCTTCGAGGTTAACAGGCGTAAGTGCGTATGTATATATGTATGTATGTACTTATAAAACCTCTGTTTTCGTAGGGGGTTAAAAACAGAGCTCTAATTACCGCACTCGGATACTACTCAGTTTCGTGTTTAAACCATGCGACCTTTTGTTCCTACACAAAAACCATTTCCAAATTAGACAGGTATCGAATTTGTCCGCAGTAGCCTCGTATTTATTTTGCTCCAATGCCTTTGGGACTTCATCAATCACAGCGAACTTTTTGCCTTAGGTATTTTGATTCGTATAGGTACTCGGAGGTAATAGATTCTTTTTAACTGACAAACAAACAAAGGTTCTCTATTTGTCCCTGTATATTTTTTTATGTATGGCACAATTGTTATGTATATGGTATAACTTTGCCGAATGTGGATCGATCCATCATCGTCCCATTTAGATCTGAGAAAATTATTCCACGCCTGAGGGGTGAAATTGGGGATGAAAGCCTAAAACACCCTAATGCACTTTCACAAAAAAAATAGTAAAATAATGACACTAAATACCTAATTTGTATTTAAGACAGAGGTTTTAACAAAAAATTAAACCGTCACAAAAATACTAACAAGCAAAAAAAATACTAAAAAACGTTGAATCGGTGGTACTGTAGTGTATTGGATTAATTAGCATTCGCATTATTTTTTAGTATGCGAAGTGTCATTTAGCAAATTAAATGCAGTTGCTAAATTATGTGAAGTATGAATTCATTCGTCGCGTATTAATTCGTGTATTAGAGCGTCGCTAGTATTGGATTAATTAGCATACGCATTATTATTTTTGAATGCGAAGTCTTATAAATGCTAATTTCTTAAATTTAATATAGTTGAGAAATTATATTTTTTTATTAAAAGTCAGTGCCGTCAACAATCAATAAATTGCAATAAGACCGACTCAAAAATTGTTTAATCTTATTTTTAGGTTTTTAGTCTTTCCGTCGTCAAATCACCAATTACTTTCTTTCAGCTTTTATATAACAATGTGTATTACACGTTTACAAAAGCGCTCACTGCCGGACGAAAATATCGTTTTTCATAATTTATTCTGTCACGCCCGTCGTCCGTGCTCGCGGATCCAGCACTTCGAAACTTATAAATATTGTCGACATCTTGAATTTGTATGAGAGATTTTATGATAATATATTGTCTATATATTCTTTGTATTCATATGAATCAAGCTTTTATGTAGCTGGCAAAATCAATAAAAACCCAAATTAAATGTAAATAAGACCAATTAAATAACTAATTCTAACACAAACAGAGCAATGAAATGAACAGACAGGCAAAGGTGTTATAAAATCCTCATTTTTACGGGAACTAGTTAATAATCAGATACAACAAGTTCTAAGTAAACAGTCACGTGTAGTGATAATTAACTTTATTACTTTGTTCCTGTAACCCGAGAACAATCAATCATCAATGTATCAACGTCCGCCAAATAATAAGGAACAGTTGCGAATTTAATAGCTTAGTAATATTATGTATTATTGGTTACATTAATTATTATATTAAGATGATATGACACAACTTAAAACCATCGGGATCAAACTGGGGATTGCCCGTTTGTAATCACAAACAACATTAAAATGCGCCTAATTAGAGCGTTGATATTCCCTATTTACCTATTAAGTGGACACCCAATAGACCATTCTGACTCGACAAAGAGTAAGGATTAACGCGTTCAATATGTGGTGCTGAAGGCGAATGCTGAAAATACCATGGACCGCCAAACGCACAATTGTGTCAATCCTCTCACAGCTCAAAGTGAAGACGCGCTTATCCACCACTTGCATACTTGCATACTTTGGTCAAAAAGTACGGAAGGGTGATAAGAGCTTGGAGAAACTCATCGTGGTTGTGACCACAAGAGGAAACACGCTCGTGTGGTCGATCCCCAAGGATAAGCGATGAACATTATCTATATTGTAGGTAGTACTGAGTAGGTTAATATCAAGATTAATTCGAGATTTGTTAGTGGACCCAAATGGTTTTGGGTTCCGCTAGTGGATGAAATAACTAGATCAAAAACTCATCAGCAGTCAGGTTTCATAAAGTCGTAAGAGATGCGATGAACAGAAGCCGATGGAAAAATATCGTCCAATCAAGATGCAGACAATGCGATGATGATTACGATCCTCAGTCATGAGAGGCCGACTACAGAGAGAGACTATGTTCCTAGATTATTATTAATTTACACCTAGGTATCAGCTACAATGAGGTGCGGCCGAGCAAGGTTGGTTAAACTTAGGTGTTACCTATTTATTCACCGATGATTGAGTAATTAGTAATTAAATGATCATATTTTACTCTTGCGCTCATTAGTTTTCAGTGATGTACCTATTTAGACAAACTTGAACTAACATTTTGTATGTTTCAAATCGGTTGATAAATTAAAAAATATATATTATTAGATCAAAAAAGTGCACCTTGCACGCTGCCTCCATAGTACGCGTTTCTCCATAGCCATCAAAGCGGAGATGGTCTCACTACGAAGGATTGTAAAGAACAAGCGAAGTGGAAAGCGGGCTTTGAAAAAAAGCCAGAATAATATCAGATAAAAGATGATCTATCAAAGTATGAGATAGGTGAAGAAATTTTGTGAACCTACCAATTCCACAATCGCGAAAATGTTAAGTTTATATAATAATAAACTTATATACTAACTAGTTGTCCCGAGCGGTTTCACCCGCAACTACAGCAGCGCCACCTACCGGGTCCAACTGTGAATCTAAACCATCCAGGGCGCCACCCAAACGCATTAAAAAAAAACATTCAAATCGGTCCAGCCGTTTAGGAGGAGTTCAGTCACATACACACGTACAGTAGCATTATATATATATAAAGATATACGTTTATATACTAATAAGTAATAGCGATATGTGGTGAAGTAACATACAATATAGTTTTTATCCTCGAAAATGAATCGGTCCTTGGAGTTAAGTCGTGCCGCGAATAACAATAGTTCATAAATTACAAAAGGAAGGTCATTAGCAAAACCTTTTCTGTCGCCAAAATATATTCTCATTGGTGACGTTGTTTTATTGTACCGTAAATATTTTACCATAACTACAAATAACTCTCGATCATCAAATAGTCTGTGACATTCTGAGTTCAGTGAGATGCAAATGGTTGCTTTAACACGATTATATCGTTGTATCGCGAACGCCGACGCGACGCGACGTAGACTGAATTCACTCGCGAATAGCTGAGGATTAGGGACAAAGTGTGAGCGTCGCTGATTATGAATTTAATAATACGAAATGAAAGGCGATGATTAAGAACTCGGATCTGTACACAAATATGTATGTATACATACAATAGTTTTAAATTATATTGCTTTATCGTATGTGTAAATGTAAAGCTACCAACATCTTAGGTCCAAAGCCAACCAAGCACATGGTACATGTTGCGGGATAAAGCCAATGAGAAAGAAATGATCATATGTATAAGGGGAGGATAGCATTATTATTTGTGCATTAGTTGTTGTTGAAGGTTTTTTATGCGCTGACAAAAAAGAGGGGTGTCATAAGATTGAACCCTTTGTTTGTCTGTGGATGTGTGCGTATGTATTTCTGTCTGTGGCATCGTAGAGCCTAAAGAATGAAGCGATTTGAATGTGTTTTTTTTGTTTGAAATCTTGTTTAATCGAGATGGCTAAGAGATATTTACGTATCTCACAAATATTTGTCTCGACGCCCACAAGGAACCCGCGCCCTCTCGTCTCACAGCGTAGCCGGTACTCACACACTGTGCCGCAAAAGCGTATACATAAATTAGATATATATACCATTTTTTGAAAAGAAATATATTCATATCGTTAAAAAGTATTCACAGATAGTTTATTTTCAAGAGAATTTCTATATTACAAAAAATATCTATACAGAAAAAGCTAAAATATTATTATAAGATCTAAGTAAAAGTATATTTGAAGAATTCTAAAGCATTGTATATTCAATTTACTTTGATAAAAACATTAAATTAAGGTCCTTTTTTGCTCTACCTCAGCGAATAAATTTTCATTGAGATAAAATCTACATTCTAGATGGATCAATTTGTTGCTGCGTCTCGTATTTTGTAATAACATTTTATTTATAATAGACTTCAACCGACATCGGTGTGCTTAATGTACACTAGCGATTAATACAAGCTCCGTTTGCGGCAAACTGACTATACTGGTCCTATTACAGTGCAGTCTAAATATAATTACGACTATCAGGAGACATAACATACCTCAACATTTTTTTTTATATGTCAAGTTGGAAACGAGCAAGTGGATTACCATCAGTGATCTCCACCGCCCATGTACGCCCACAATACCAAAAGAAACATGGGCGCGTTGCAGACCTTAAAGGAAAGGGATGATTAAGGGATTGGGAAAGGGAGGTGATTTGAGCCTCCGGATATTTCACTCACTGTACGAAACGCAGCAGAAAGCTGTTACTTTACATGGGTTTTCTTTGAGACAATGGTAACGACCCGGACGAGCCGGCCCATTCATGCTGTAGACAAAAGTGTCTACAGCGTGGCTCTATCACTGAAAAATGGTCAGCAGAATGATGCCGGTCTGAAGTTACTGAATACACTAACTGACCCCGAAACGCAGGTATAGTGTATTCCGCTAGAATAAAAAAAATAAAAAGCATAATATAATGTTTGTGGTCCTGAAGGTTCAAGCCAAATCTAATAGTGATACAAATTCTAATAAAAACAAACCAATCACGTTAGACAATATACTTTTAGTCGTATTTCACGAAGTCCGAATATGACCACTGAGTCACAGAGTACCTAAGCCGAATACTCTGACAACTGTTTATATGAGATTGTGTGACAGGGCAATACGTTTGTATGTGGTTGTATGGCCCGGCAATCTAGCTCGTCTCAGCGTCAATAGTGTTTACAACGGAAACAATGAAGACGTAGTACCGCTTGCTAATATTATTTCAATGCGAATACCAGTCGATTTGTACACTGTACAATGCACATGCAGGGAGGTACAGGGTGTGTAAGATTTCTTTATGTAATGAATACATGGTTCGTTTCCATTTTTCGTGATATAATATTAATACACTAAATGTGCAATAGAAGTGATTTGTGATGGTACTTTTTACAGTAAACAAAGGGATGAACCGAAATAGAAATTAAAATTTTCATAATTTGGTATATCCCATATGTCAAAGTCCGCCTGAGTAGGTACCGCTGGTATGTAAATTTATTCTGCCAAACAGCAGTGTCTAAACGCCGCTATATTCCGTTTTGAAGGAAATTGAAGCTAACTAAATTATTGCACATACAATGCAATAAACAATAATTAAAGGTTTTGAATGGTGTTACAACTATTTATGGGCAAATGTGGCGCTTACCATCAGGCAAAAGATCTGCTCGTCTCGTCATTCAAGTATTGTTTTTTTCATCAATCTTGAAGGAATTACGCTGGTTTCGAATCTCTTTAGGCTATAGCTCATTCAAACTTCCGTAGGAATCCCGAGGAAGTACTTGTCATTCCTGTAGATGTTGTCGAGTTGATAGAAGTATATATATTCTGAACATACATTATATTGCCATTACAGAAACCATCAGAAAGTAATACCTAGGTACCTTTGATGATCGGTTGACATAGAAGAATAACATTTTATTCAAATATATATAAAACTTCCGCAATATAATCATTTGTTAAACGAAAAGCCGATATAAAAAGGTACAGGTGTACCTTTTTGTATCACCATGGTGGGCAAGGGAGTTGCTTAGCAACTAATCTCCGGGACTCTGTTACTACCTACAAATGATGTATTTCCTCAGTGAGTTTTTGATTTCTTTTAATAAAACGAATTACCTATTCGAGATATCTTCAATTGAAAATATGTTTGTTATTAGAAATAAATAACGCAATGACTATTGTGTAACGGGCAGAAATACATAAATTAATATCTAAATATAAATAACTTTTTTTAATAACTGTCAAATAGATATTAATAAGTAAGTTCTGAGTAAGTATAAAATCTAAGGCTATGAGCGGGAAAATCAATATATATTTATTGTGACAGAGTTGTAGTGAGTGGTAGAGCCACGCTGTAGACACTTTTGTCTACAGCATGTATGGGCCGGCTCGTCCGGGTCATTACCACAGTCTCACAGAAAACCGGCGTAAAGTAGCAGCCTGCTGCTGCGTTTCGTACGATGAGTGAGATATCCGGAGGCCCAAATTCCCCTCCCTTTCCCAATCCCTTACTTATCCCTTTCCTTTAAGGTCGGCAACGCACCCATGATTATTTTAGTATTGTGTAGTATACATGGGCGGTGGAGATCACTTACCATCAGGTGACCCACATGCTCGTTTGCCGGCCTATATTATAAAAAAAAACATGAAAGTACACAAGCTTTTATGCTTTATATGAGGAAACTAAAATTCTCGTTGGAATAACCTTAACGAAACCTTTCCTAACCAAAATAGTTCTTAACCCTGTAAACTCGTCATCATTGTCAAATACTGTCAGCATGAAAAATATTTTAAATACAAATATTTTAAAGCTAGGTACTCATGCCAAAAATCCCTGCAGAGACTTGAGTTTAAACAGACTCTACAGCCCGTCATACATAAACCCCTTTGAGAGTACATTTAAGACCTACATTAAATAATTTACGATGAAATTTAATGATACTACGTGAAGTCGGGATATGTATGACACGTTAAACTCTAGGCTTTGGGGAGGCAGTCAGCGTGCTGGGAACTAATCGATAGCAATTCATGCATATGAATAAAAATATTAGAGTGAGATTATATCCGGTATTGCGATAGGCTCGCCCCCTATCACATCATGGGACGGAAATAAGCTTGGCAAAATGTGTGGGTGTACTGGTTACACCCCCCCCCCCCCTTGGGGTTTACAGACGTGAGTTCGTATGAATGTTAATTGTTATTACTGGGCTTTATGAGACTTAACAACATATGTCTCGGGGTGACGAACGCAGTCCAGTACCACACAGTGCTTTGTAATTCAACATTCAGTGTGCCGTTGCTTCTGTTTATGGGTAGGCGTGGCATTTAACATCAGGCGAGCGACCTGCTCGTCTCGTCATTCAAGGTAATAAAAAAATGTATATTAGAGTACCCTAATATTTATATTGTAATTAGCAGGCTAGTGTGGCGGCTGCCTCTAAAAACGTTGTATATTAGTTTTGTTTTTAATTTTAGTATATTTGGCGATGTTCTTGTTCTTAAAACACAACGCTGGCATTCATTAGAAGATGCAACTAATGTTGTACTCACGTTTCACTAGCTTAGCCATACATACACATGGATATCAATCACATGTGTCATTTTTCGAATAGAAATTCAAACATATATCTGATTGTCCAACCTAGTATTTGAACCCAGAGTTTCTCAGTGTAAGTAGGTTGTCAAAAGACCAACGAGATGGTAAAAATATGAAAAGTGTAATAAAAGTCGCAAAGTACATAAAACTTAGTAAACCTGACATATGCAACATGTATTTCAACCGTACTGAATAAAAAATAACCGCCCGTCTGCAAAGAAACAATAAAACTTCATGTGAAAAATTTATTTCATCAAATTATACCTCTCCAGCTGCTTACACTCGCATGCATACGGCCATTATGTTGTTTATTTAAGAAGTTGATGTTCAATTGTAACATTATGTGTAAAGTTGTTTCAAACGACTGTACTTGAGGTGGCGAAATTGGTAGAAATAAAGGTTATGAGCAATACAACATTCGTTTTGGGATGATACTGCACTGTATGATTATTGTAGTAGCAGCTAATTTTTAAGTCATTTTATTATAGTTGTATGAGCCTAATTGAAAAAAGGTACTAATACAACGTTACTACATCACATACACTCGACAGTGAGTGTTTATGTACCGGATCTTATAAAAATCTAGATATCCAAAAATTTGACGCTAAATTAAATCACTCGCTTATTCCTATCGATAAGATCGATCACATCCCTATAAACTATAAATTAGGTGAAGTGTGTAAACGAGAATCACAATGCTGGAGTGGGACAAAATCTCAGCTGTTTATCATTTAGTATTGTCTGACTACAAGTCGAATATCGACATGTTACTTGTTTATTCTATAAAAAAGAAATTGCTTTATTTATGTCCCAGCAATCGGATTTAGTGTTACGAGGGGTGAAATATTATATCGTACGTAATATGTTGTATATCCCAAGGTACCTAACCAGACATATAACTAAGGATGCGTTTTTCAACCCGTAAGTAATCGTAAACGCGTTCATAGGAAGCAATGGTTTTAGAAATCAATTTTTTTTTGTTAGTACCTACTGAAAACATTTGATACAAACTATAAAAAGAATATTAATAATAATAAAACTGACTCAGAAAAAAACTAAAAATATAAATAACCATTTTTGAGTCGGTGCTACAGCAATTTAGTGGTCAGTTATTATTGGTGGAAAGCACTGACTCAAAATTGGTTGTTCTATTTCTCAGCTTTTTAGTTTATTGTAGTTAGTTTTATTTTTGTTCAAATGTGTTTATACTGTTTAAGTTAAAGAAACAACAACATCAGTGCATAAATGATGAAGTTTGGTCTTTAATCCGCAATTTCATCTCCTTAAGAATGGAATTTCTTATTTAAGTTTAGATCACTTAAACCCTTCCCAGTAAAGAAAGAAACATCAAAATCGGATCACACTGTGTTAAGTTATACGTCGTAATAAAAAACACAAATATACGCGTCGAATTCAGAGCCTCCTCAGATTTTTTTTCGTTGGTTAATAACTTGCATCATTCTTTTTTAACAACGATTTTACGATAAAAGATGATTTGATATAACCTTAAAACTTTACTGAGATACTCTAGCCGCATAGTATGACATGGGCCAAACCTAGATATATACTTAACTAAATCTTATCCGCATCTAAACACTTATATAATAATAATTATATGATAATTGAAATTCCACTTTTTGCAAAAAAAAATTACGAAATGAGCCCTCTATCTGCCCACAGAATTCCGTTTCCCATTCACGATAAATAAATACATGGTTTTTCAACAGATCGGCACAGAAGATCAGGCTCGTTAGACGAAGCGGCAGAAGATAGTAGTGACAATGGTGGTAGCACGCCCAAGAAGAAGACGGCGATTGAAGAGCAATGGGAGAGGTCAGGTGGCTTCGAACTTACCTCCGTGGAGCAAGAGACGTATGAGAAATACTTCTACGGCACTGAGCATTGGAACTATTTTACGAATGATGAAGATTTGGGGCCAGTCATACTGTCTATCAAGCAAGAGACGCTTAATGGCCGTGATCAGTTCAGGTAAGAAGTTGAAAGACGCGTCAGAACATTCTTTTCTAATTTGGGTCATATTTAAAATTATGGCTCTCGTGTACCAAAGAAAGACATTTGGGAGGCAGTTAGCCTAATTCTGGGGTGAGCCATAAGGATTCTGGGGCATGCCAGCCTTGGCTAATCCCTTATAGCCCGTAAGGGGCTGGGGGGTACTGTTGTTAAACTATACACATCTTGGTAATATCTGTATTGAGATCTATTATAAACTGCTAAACTGTTCGATGCTAACACTGAAAATAAAAAAATAATTCATAGCAGGCGTAGATACGAAGTATCTGTAATTTATCTTTGGTCATATTTCAAGTATTCAAATAAAATCTAATTTATTACATTTCGTATAATAATTTTAGTGCATTACCTTGTCGCTTGCATATTTCTGGAGATTTATATTTTGAAATGTTGCAGTAATAACTGTTGGGAGCTTAAATTTATTGACTATTCATTTCCTATTTATGAATATCATACTCTGTTTTTATTCGTTTTATCAATATTCAACGTGAGTGCACAACGCAAAAGATGTGCTGTTACATTATTAAACCGTATGAAATTTGTACGTGGTAGACCTACGTCGTAGACACTTTTGTCTACGGCATGAATGGGCCCGCACGACTGGGTAGTTACCTCTCTCAGAAAACTAACGTGAAGTAGCAGTGTGCTGTTGCCTGTTGCGTTTCGTACGATAAGTTAGATATATGTATGCCTAAATCTCCTCCTTTTTCTGGTTTCTTAAAACTATCCCTTTCGGTAACGTTAATACGATAATAATCATAAGCTATTAGAAGAAAATAATACAACAAAGGAACATAATAATCATACTATGATAGTATGATTATTATTATTATTATATACTAATATTATAAATGTGAATGTAAGTTTGTTTGTTACGCTTTCACGCGAAAACTACTTAACCGATCATCATGAAACTTTATACACATATTCTTGGAGGTATAAGTAAGAAGTAACATAGGATACTTTTTATGTTTTTTTATCTATTTGTTTGTTACGCTTTCACGCCTAAATCACTGAACTGATTTTGATGAATTTTGATGTAGAGATAGATAGTTTTATTTCGGAAAAGTATATCCACGTGGGCGGAGCCGCGGGTAACAGCTAGTAACGTATATTTTATGAAATGTTCAGCCAGCTACCTATTATTACGGTTCGAAAGATAGAGCCCTTTAAAGGTAGAACAGGAGGACATACTAGGCTATTAAGGCTGCCCTTTGGGTACGAAACGCTAAAAAAGCTATTTTAATCTTCTAATTTTAATCTATTGGAAAATAATATGTAAATACTAACATTTTTTTTATTTTAGTATCGTCACAACAGTTTTTCTTACGTCCTTAAGGAAAATCAATACCCAGTTCAATTTTGTATAAAATTAACGGCACCGTATAAACAAGCGAAAGCTAATATTTTATAATTATCACAAGCAATTTCAAGTCTAATTACACTAATGATACGAATGAAATAAATGATACATCAACACTAAATTCAATAAAACCAGCACAAATCACGCGTATTTTAAAGAAAATTTTGAAATGTAATGAAAAGTATTGAAAGCTTTACAAGCGATTGTTCTGAACATTTATCTACAGTCTACACTCAAAAAAAGCTAGAAGAAAGACGGCTGTCGAAACGGAAACGTGAGAATTTCACATCAACTCGGCATTGTTCTTCGGTTTGTTGACGCCTTTCATGACGATACATTGTTACACTAATCTTGTACCACATCTATTGTTCTGATTATTGAATTATACAAATCACTCATTTTTGTTTTGATCAGTTTTTGTATTATGGTAAGATTGTATTTTAGTTATATTTATAGAATGCTATAGAAGCAAATCTTTCGATCCCCTTATACAACGTGTTACAGAAAGGTGTGGTCATATTTTAGGATCATTACATACACCTTACAATTAGTACTTATGTACCGGACCTTTTCAATACCAAGACATCCAAAAATTTCACATTAATTTTGATCACTCGTTTATTAAGATCGATAAGATTGGTGACATCACTATTAATTATTATGAACGACACTCAATTTTTAATAAACTTGAATAAGTTGTACGTAATTCTACGAACATACGTACGTAACTTGTAATTTAAACACAAAATAACACCTGAAAGAGATTGTGTGCTGAAGACGATATTGGTACCATTCTCTAGAAGCATTTTAAATACTTCATTCTCGTGTCTTCCATCTATGAATTTGGCTCAATACATTCGACGATCCTCTTAAAAGCTGTTATCAGTTACACCAACACAAAGTACCAATACATAATACTTATTTTTAGTTAAATACAACATATTTTTTGAACTCGTAAACATACTTCATAAAATCAGAAATTACCGAACTGACTGCGTCAAATAAATATTGACATTTGACAACTGTTTAATGTTTTTTTAATTATAAAATAATTAAATGAAAGGAGTTCTATAGTATCATTGTTTATCATTTAGTGTTATCATCATATCATTTAGTGTATCAAATTTGAAAGTCGATATCGACGTGTTACTCATTCGATAAAAAAGAAAATTCTTAAATTATTGTTCTAGCAATGCAATCGGATTTGGTACTATGGGAGATAAAATATTTTGCCCTACACTATACATTGTTTAAATTTGCCCGCCCCTTTCTATAACACGTTGTATATTTTACCGAATAAATAAATAAATTGAAATAAAAAATAGCACACGTTTTAGGGTATTGCTTTAGTCATATTTTCAAATTATTTTTATGATTTATCATTAATAGTAATTACTAAATAGTTTAAATATTTCAACATTCATTTATTAATAGTCTTATTCAATTACAAATTTATATGATTGTGATTATTTAATTGATACACAACAAAATATAACATGAAGAATAATACTTACATATGCACTCACGCCTGTATTCCTAGAAGGGTTAGGCAAAGCTTTAACTAGCAGGTACATTCACATTTCGCCGAGCTTATTTGCGTACCATGATGTAATATCAGCATATCGGGCGAAATTCTAGGCTCCGAGCTGATACTAAGCATTTTGTGATAGAAAAACCCATATATATATATATATATATATATAACGTGATAGAAGAACCCGTGACCTCAGCACAGCAACCGGACCGCGTACGCATTACAACTAATCCACCGAGGCAGTCAAATATTATTTAAAGCTAACTTTAATTTTAAAAGGTAATTCGATAAGACATTTGAAAGTTAGCAGTCGCTATCGCAATATGTACCAAATCTCATCAAACCTGGCAAGCAGTCACTAATGGAATTTAATTAAAAATAATTATACTAAACGCTATTCCGTCGCAATACAGTCTGGCGTTTAAGCAAAATATGAAATTCCAATCGCGATGCCTCATTCTTGCCGTTCAGAATTTATTTGATATATCTAATGATATTAAAATAATGATAGACGTCTACTCGTAAAACCTTACATAAGAATCCCTGAGATATCTTATAATAACTTCAAGATGGCGGAGTTTAACAGACATGATCAATGAAAGATGTTTCAGGAATGTATAGAGTTTGGGCCAGGACATTTTATAGCTTATAGAAACTTAGTTAAAATATATATTGTATTACTTTGTCTTTATGTAATCAAGCTAATTAAATTTATGCCAAGGATTGCAACACAAAAAAAATGGGCAGTTGTAGAGACTGCCGATAGAAGTGAAAACTTAGAACTTTTAGTAATAAAATTATAAATTTTATAATGTTTGAATTAAAATAATCAACATCACTCTGGTTTTCACATCTATTGACACTCCGAGCAACAATTATATGCAAGTTTATATGGTTTTTAGTACTCACTATTGTACTGCACAATTATTCTACAATTAAACGATTCAAATAATAATCAAACAAAACACGGCCGCTGCGCGTCATGAGCATGTCGGTGACGCGAACCCATAAGATTTCTCCCCTATCAAAAAGCGCCCAACGCGGCTAAAGAAGTTTTCACTTCAAAACTGTTAAATACGCGGTAAAATATCATTTTCAGAAGAAGAAGTTGATACAGCAGGTATATGAATGTATTAATATCCTATTACTATTATAAATGTGATGTTGAAAGTTTGGATGTTTTGATAATATGGTTCCTGATACCTACATATGTTTCTTTTATTTTTGTACTGACTTGTCATAAACGCTATTTTAATTGTCTAAGTGATCAATAAACTTTATTTATTATTAACCAGCGACAGCAATTGATTATTTAAAATAAATAATATAGCTCCAGTCATGAAAATTAATGGCGCGCTTTCCACATCCGCGTTGAATTTAAATAATGATCCCGTCACATAAGGGGGTGCATTTTAATTAAAAATGTAAGGTATTGTAAAACAGAATGGGTCTTTGTAAACGGTTTGTAGGTGCTATAATTAACTGGGCAGTAACGGGCGGCGGTGACCTCACTGTTTGCCTCCCTAAACCTCTCGTAAACTAAGAATTCAATTAGCATAATGTAGTACAAGCAAGCTCTAAAGTCTTCTGTGTCAGTTAATATTTAGTGTGACAGTTCATTAAGTTTTGCAGAATTGCCAAATGTTTTATAACTGGTATAAAAATATTGTGGTGTTGGTTCAGTTTAAAGTTAGGTGCACCCAAGGATAGCGTTAGACTAATGCATCTGCTGCGTTAATATTTTTAAGACTTAATTAATTTCATACTGTAACAAGTTACTATGTGTATGCTATTAAGTTGATTTGTTCTTGAACTATACATTTTTAATTCGACTTTATACTTTTTAAGTTACATTATTAATCATTCTTAATTAAATCAAGATACAAGCAAGGATTTTAATCCCTAATAGTGAACGATAAACGGCAGAGCTACGCTGTAAACAGTTTTGGTCTACAGTATGAATTAAATAAATAATTATTAATAATTTTTAATTACCTGTTAGCGTATTCTTAATATTGGTGTATTGAGGGTGTCTGAGAAAGCAACGTTGGGTACACTGTAATAATAATGTTGCAATATATTTGTGGAAGAGTAGTTAAATGGTATAAAAGAGGTTGTCGCCATAACTGGAGGTCTTTTGCCTGCAGTCACTCAAACAGTCTCCAGTTCATTAAGATCAGTGCTCAGTCGATAGTCTAAGTGTTCATTATGCGGTAGCTATGCTGGTTTACTATTCGGTCCTAGTTGTTAAAGTTATAATTAGAGAACGGTCTATAGATAATCCTGACATGGGGTTGTGGTCTGTAAAGCAGTGATATTGTAAATGTAACCAATAAACTATGTGTTAAAGTGATTACTGTCGTTTGGTATTAATAATATAATACTCGTCTCACGTAACTTCTGGCATACCCGCCTCAACCGGGTTGTTACACAGAAAACTAACGTAACAGTTTGCTGTTGCGTTTCGTAAGGTGAGTGAGATATCCGGAGGCCCAAATACCGCTTTCTCTTCGCTTAATTATTATACCTTCCCTTTAAATCGGCAAGGTGTCCATTATTTTTCTGATATGTGGGTACACATGGGCAATGGAAATCACTTACCCTCAGGTTAACGACTTGTTCGTTTGCCGGCCTATGATCTAAATAAAAAAACACAATGCCAGTTAGAATCGAATAACAATGAAGTCGAATAATAACGTCCTGCAGTGGAATGTGTGTAATACAGGGCTGGTATTGGAATCAAATACTTCATGAGAAATAAATTCATTAAAAATAGGTTCGATTCCCATACCGAGACAAATATTTGTTTCGAGTCAGGGTGTTGTGGGACCGCAAGTCCCTCGAAGTTCCTAAATCCCACGAACCGTGTAGGGTCAGGACTATGTGTGTGACTATTGCGTGTATTTATTTATTTAAAATTATGCGAGATGTGAAATTAGTTATACATTTGCTAGGTAGGTTATTGATGAACACCTGAATATATAAAACAACGGTCGAAAACCTCATCAACCCTTCGTATTTAATGAAACCGCAGCATGTAAACGACCTTCATTAGTACCTCTAATATCCCTACATTAGGATTTAATTTAAAATATACGAAAATATCTTTAAATATTTCATTACAAATTCGACTTGCGATACGCGCGCGCAACATTTGAAAAATGTTTAGAAAGTATTTTCATGATCAAATATTTCAGGTAGAAGCTACGTCTGACACAAAGCGTTTCTTTAAAGATTTATGATCATTAATCTTTGTGATATGATGGCGGTTTCTTGATTTTAAATAATGTAGGCGCGTTCCTCGTTATTTCTCCAATATCATATAATTAGGTACATTTATAAAACAATTTCATGATTTGAATGCATGTATAAAATTTCAGTTTTCAGTCTCGTGATTTTTTAAAACAGGTGATGGTGGTATTAAACAAGGTGGTATGTCCCTTGTATGAGAGAAACCGTCTGGGTTGGTTTTTTTATGGTATAGGCCGGCAAACGAGCAAGTGGGTTACCTGATGGTAAGTGGTCTCCACCGCCCATGTACCTACGCCCACAATACCAAAAGAATCATGGGTGCGTTGCCGACCTTAAAGGAAAGGGATAGGATAAGGGATTGGGAAGGGGAGGGGGTTGGGCCTCCGGATATCTCACTCACCGTACGAAACGCAGCAGCTACCTGCTACTTTACGCCGGTTTTCTGTGAGACAGTGGTAACGACCCGGACGAGCCAGCCCATTCATGTAGACAAATGTCTACAGCGTGGCTCTACCACTCATAAACCACCACCGCTTTGTCAATTTCTGCCGCCAAATAGCAGTGTGTAAGCACTGTTGTGTTCCAGTATTAAGGACATTAAAGCCAATGAGATTACTGGGCATTATGAGACTTAACATCTTGTCTCGGGGTGACGAGCGCAGTCCAATTCGATGCAGTGCTTCGAAATTCAAAGATCTATGTGGTCTTGCTTCTGTTTATGGGCAGGCGTGGGCGCTTACCATCAGGCGAGTGACCTGCTCGTTTCGTTACATAAGCTAATAAAAAAACAGATGAGCACTGAGCTGTAGGTACAGATTATTATCATACCCTAAGTGCACTTTATTCCGATTAATTAGTCTGTATTTTAAGTGGTTATTTAAGGTTTATTTTTTTGTAACTCTACAGGCCATTTCCTTTTGACATTCATTTTGATAGTTTATATCAATAAGTTTTAATATGTATGGAACAATTTGAAATTAATTAATACTTTACTTACATACACATTTCATAACGTACATAAAATTACGTAGGTAGTTGCAATGTTTTCTTGTGGCTCGTCTCAACTATAACTCACGCTGACTTCCCGTCTATGGCACTCAATCATTCGGTGCACCAGTGGGACTACCCTAATTCATCATATACTCGTACTCCCTCCTCTTTGAGAACTGGGAAGCAATAGCCTAATGCAGCCCCTGTACTTGGGGAATGAAATTAATTTACTTAATAGTAGTCGGTACTCTGTCCAAAGTTGATAGCCGTTTATTGATTTCTATACTATGCGAAAAATCATAATTATTGCTATATCGTTCCTAAGTATTTAAACTCGAAATAATCAAAATATGTATCAGCTCTAAGTTGAAGTAACTGAAAAGAAGCTAGTATAGCTACTAGTAAGCTATATAGTTATATAAAAAATAGATTTTAGCAAATTGCCTAAAGTAATAATAAAACTGTGATAAGAATATTACTGGCTTTATATTTTTGTTATTGAGGTTTTTTATTGGACTTATTCAATTAAATAATGAAAATATTTCTCAAACGATACTATAACACGACAGATAATTACCGATTGTACTATTGTGATATAATCTTAACCAATAATTCGTGACCCGCGTTTTGTTAATAAATTTTATGCGGATATTAAATCTGGGGTTAAATCCATTTGAAATCGTTTTGCATCATAATAATATCATCTATTTAGTATCTATAAGTAAGAACCAGGGCCCATTTGCTATAAAACTAAACGAAGCAACGACGTTCAGAATCTTAGACCTCGTGTCGCATAGAATATTCATTACATTACAACATATATTTGAATCTTACAAAGTTAAAAAATATTCAAATCAATATTCCCAAAAACTTTGTAACAATTTCATTACAGTTGGAATTTATTTTTGTACAGTATGTAATTCTTCATTTATAATTTAAACTGTCTACTTACTTTTATTTTTTCTTTCCGTCTTTCCTATTTTTACGGGGCGTAAAGAATACGCCTTCGTTTTGATCTGCCTTCAATGATTGAATGAATGATTGTTCGTATGGTAGTAGAAGAAACTTCTAAACCAAGCAATAGTTTAATAACTATAATAAATACTAAGAAAATATTATAAGAATGTAAAAAAATAATATGTAGACTAATCAACACTACTTACCAGTCAATATTTCATACATAAATATACCCAACAGTCGCACACACCGTTCTGAGCCCACACTAGGTTAACCTGTATCGTGGGAATCAGGAACTACGAGGGACTTGCGGTCCCACAACACCCAGACCCGAAACAAATATTTGTGGATCATACAAACATTTGTCTCGGTGTGGGAATCGAACCCACGGCCTCTCGCTTCGAAGCCGGCTACTCGCCCGCTACGCCACGGAGGCTGTCAAAATTAAGAGATAAAAGATTTTTACTGCACCAGCATGGCCACTTCCACTACCGCCTTAAATCGATTGGAAAAGACTCATTGACTTTTAAAGATCGATTCTTCTGGTGAATCGATATTTTTATATCACTTTATTTTATATTATGTGGGCATCCCTAGTTTTCCTTTCTTTTATTTTATTTTCTTTTTATAAATTAGAATGTTCAAAACAAGATTGGCAATGGTACCCCAATGACAGTATTGCGTGTACGGCCCCCGTTAACCCGCGCTTCGGCCAGTGGCTTCGAAGGCCAAACAATGGAATTAGCTCGGGAACTTACATGAGATTATTTGATCGGCTCCTTTGATATCTTGTTTAATTCTATAGTGTTATAATTGACATTCAGTCTAGCAATTATAAAATGTTAACTTATTTCATGAACCTTAAATCTCTCTGTCCAATGGCAGATTTACTATTCTAACTTCGCCTCTTTGTTTTTAAGCCAAAGATAATAAAATCCTAATACGAAAATATTATTCGTGAAATAGGTAGTTAGAAACATCAGTACCTAATAATATTCACCTAATTTAAACAAGGGCATATTATATTCGTTTAAAAAGTAATTAGAACAAGGCGCTATATTAATTTAATTATCTGTGACAAGCTTGTCTGCAGACAAACAGCTCGGCTGTACGGCGCTCGGTCCTCGTCTCATCAAATGTTTGACATCTTCATAACGTTCCCTCATAAAAGTTGGTCAAACTAAACCCAGGTCATTGCGGTTTTGGCTAAATTAGCGAATATTTTGCAAGTGTTTCGGGTAAGTAAGGCTTTTACGAGAGAAAAAAATTGTGTTTTCAAATATCACTGTTATAGAAAATTGATAAGTAATTCATTTGTTTTAATTAGTAAATACCTCAATTACCTTATTTATTATTATTTATGGCATAGGCCGGCAAACGAGCAAGAGGGTCACCTGATGGTAAGTGATCTCCACCGCCCATGTACGCCCCCAATACCAAAAGAATCATGGGTGCGTTGCCGACCTTAAAGGAAAGGGAAAATTAAGGAATTGGGAAGGGGAGGCGGTTTGGGCCTCCGGATATCTCATTCACCGTACGAAACGCAGCAGCAAGCTGCTACTTTACGCCGGTTTTCTGTGAGACAGTGGTAATGACCCGGACGAGCCGGCCCATACAAAAGTGTCTACAGCGTGGCTCTACCACTCATAATGCAACATAAGACAAAACTGTATCCCGTAGAGGTAGCCAGAGATGTAACTAGATCGCCAAGATTTATTTATTACCTTAAGATGACAAGACAAGCAGTACGCTCGCCTGCGTCAAGCCTGTCCATTAACAGAAGCAAAACAAAGCAGAACTTCGAATTATGAAATACTGCATGGCACTGGACTGCGCTCGTGACTCCGAGACATAAGGTGTTAAGTCTTATAATGCCCAGTAATTTCCCGGGCTTCAATATCCTTCAAACCGGAGCATAACAGTGCTTGTACACTGTTTCTTGACGGCAGAAATAGACAATGCGGTGGTGTTAACCCAGACGGATTCTCGCACACGAGGAACCTAGCACCTAGTCCCTTAGCTAATGCTCATTGAATCATATTGTGGTAAATGGGAAGTCTATCGCCACAGTGGGCACAAATTCTAATCTGGGCAATGTGTTATTTTTCGAAATGAAATATCTTAATAAAATGATAATAAGGTCATCGATCAATCTCTATATATAAATTTAAAAGTGTAGTACTGTGTAGTTACGCCAAATTGTATTTTACTAAAAACTTCTTTTAAATATTCAGAATTAATAAATGATGGAATAAAATTCTGTATTTACTTGTGAACTGTTAATTTTTCGATCTTAGTTAACATTTGTCTCGATTGGAGCCAAAATATAAAGAAACTCAAATGGCACGAAACTTGTGAGCAACGTTACAGTAATTTAGGAAATTAGGGTGGCTTGTAATCGTGGTCTAATCAGTAAATTTCTACCACCTTATGTAACTTTACATTGAGTTTAAAACGAATATTGGATTCGTAATTACCTCATACATTTGTGGGATTAGATTCTACCATTTTCACTCAAATAATGTTAAAGTTATTATATATTAAACTCAATTCAAACCATTACCTCTAAAGTAAAGTTTACTCCAAACATGTTCAATTCAATGCAGAACTTGTGATTCCAAGTTCAAGTGAAACTAACTTGTAATGATCCTAAATGGTTCTCGCGTATGGTAATCGCAATAAGAATCCACAAAGTAAGTTGAATTACATTTCTACATGTACCTTCGATGAAAGTGAATTTGTTTTGTACGTGTTTTATGCTAACGTGGCTTATAAACTCGGTTCGCAGAGCGGTAATGAGTCTGATCGGATGGGTGTAGGTACAATTCCCGGACGAAGCAAATATTCGTTTTGTAATGTTTGGATATTTTTGTTGGTGTCCAATATAATAATTAATGACCGATTAAAAACACTTTATATTCATATAAGAGTTGTAAGGCATTAATATCAGCATTATAATTAAATGTTACTATAAACATTATACATTTATTCAAATAGGTAATCCTTTTATGACGTTATATTTCCATAGTATGAGATGCCTGTATCACAATATAAAAAATATATTCTACCTTAACATAACATAAAGGAACATAAAATAAAAGTAACACTAAAAGTACACGCAAAATAACACTAACTAGGTGACCAGTGCGAATAATTCGCACCGATAGTGGTCAGTTTATAAGTTAACAGATGGCACTGTTAATTTTAATTTTTTCTTTTCGCTAAACCAAAATTTTAAAACATTTGTCTATTTTTTCGTTAATAGCAGCAAACATAAGCTTTAAAATGTTGTTTGAATCATTACATTTGATGAAAAATTATGGAAGTTATAGCGTTCCGACAAAAAAAAACCTTTGAGAAACAATACAGAGATAATTTTTCACATACAACCAGTTATACAATAATATTGTAAGATTTTACCTTCTTAACCGATTTTTGTGACGCAAAATTTTCGTCAGCACGACAAACCCCGTGAAACAGATTACAACAGCGTATAAAATCAAGACACGCCACAAAAATGTCTCGTTTTTACATATAAATTACTCGTCTGAAGGTACCGGGAACGTTTCACGTAAATTTCGGTGTTTTCATTATTAACCGTCATAGGAAAACTGAAACGCGGCGGGACAACGCAAGAGTTTAATTAAAAACTGCTCAGTGAAAAATGCTCAGTGCTATCATCTTTTAACTGGTTTGTTTATATCAAATGTTCTGTGGTGGCTTGTGATGTTGCATATTATTATATAGACGTTTAACTGTTATGTTAATAGTATTGGAAGAGTGTCTCAAATTTTAATGAATAATGTGCTATTGAAATCAAAATAATTTATACAGATTTCATCGCGGTTTAATACCAGTGTAGTCCTGACGCTTCGAAAGCTTTTCAGCTTTTGTGGTCACGGTAGAGACTGAGGGATAAGGAACGATAGTGATGATAGGTACTGTCTAGAACAATCTATTTCCACCTGCCCTTATCCCATTCACAGTGGGGTCGGCGCAACATGCTTTCAATACTTGTTACAGAAAAATTTGGCTTGTAGTTTTTATGACTGACGTCAACACCTCCGGGGAAAAAACACCCAGACCCTAAACAAACCTTTGTGGATCACACAATCATTTTTTCTCGATGCGGGAATCGAACTCGCGGCCTCTCGCTTCACAGCCAGCTACTCCAGAAGATCATGAATATTACATTTTGCGAACGGTATATTTTCTACCTGGCACGGTAAAGTGACTAGACTGGACCCGATGTTAAGTCCAAATATAACGCCGTCAAGAGACATTGCGTCCCCCGCCGGTTGACAGAATTATGCCGGAATGAATTTACTGGATTTACTGGCTGACCCCGGAACGAGGCACTATGGTGGGTTTTTCACCATATGTATGATGGTCGCGATCCAGTCGGGTCCTAAAATGATCAGGTACTCTCCCACCAGCAATATCACAAGTAAAGGCAACAGTAATGTTCCCTAAATAGGTAATCTTAGTTTATTCTCGCGATATAAATAATATTATCAAAAGCAGATTCAAGTCATCCTTCATGCTAAATTTGGCATCTAATAAAACTGCGTCAAAGCCACGTATATGCCTATTAGTTGGCGTGGTGGTTGGGTAATGGGTACACATTCTAAAAACCATCAAATTCACTTACTGTCATTTTATTAAACTAGAATAAAAGAGAGAAACAGACCTTCTCTCCATTCTTAGTGTAATTTCTAAGAACACCATTATCGCAAGTCAACAGTCGAAGCCAGTGAAGTGATAATAATTATTGTTTGCACTTCACCGCTCGGTTTTTCATTTTCAGACATCGTCGATTTTAAACCGTTTGGGTCAGTTGTTTCATACCCTTCTTCCATTTTGTTGATATTAGCACGGAGCAAAGCTCGCTTTGCAAAGTTTAATTTCTGGCTAATGAAAATAATGTTTGCTTTTAACGGATTTTTGTTTATTTTAAACTTGGATTGAAAATGGTCACGTGTGTGAATGCTAATATCGTGGTTTAATTAATTTTCGTCCCGTATTTTTAAATATAGCAACGTTTCGATAAAAAAGGTGTATCGAGATGCAAAGATTTTTTTATAGAATAGGCCGGCCATCAAGCAATTTGATTACCTGATAGTAATTGATCTCCACCTCCCATGAACGCTCACATTACCAAAATAATCGTGAACGCGTTGCCGACTTAAAGGGAAAGGGATAATTGGAATTCACTCCCTCTTAAAATCAGGACGTCCACCAACCGTTATACATTCAAGTTGAAAGTTCGGGCATTACTGACCAGACAAGTGACAGTCTCTGCTCTAGTATTTATTTATTAAATTTACAATATGTTTTATATAATGTATGTATAATAATAATGTATATTACTCTACTTATATTCGGTATATCTTTATTTTATTTTAAGTCTGTTATATACACCTACTTTGTTTCTTCTCTGCATCACCCAAAGTCGACTGGTAGAGAAGAAGTTTTATTGTGATCTGAAAGAGTACGGAGTAAAAAAATAAACTCATCAACGGACAACAGTAGACTCTTCGCGATTGTGTTATTTTATTGCAATTTACATGTCATTTACAGCTACCACTAAAAATAGATAATAAAAATAATTTTAACAAAACATAAAAAAATTCTTCAAAGAAATAACACTATATCTATAGAAATTGTTATTTTTGCCTTTTCAGTGTGTATTTTATGAAGTCGGTTTTAAATTTTATTAAAACTTATTTTTCTGTGAGACAGTGGTAACAACTCGGTCGAGCCGGCCCATTCATGTTGTAGACAAAACTGTCTACAGCGTGGCTCTACCACTCAAAAAAATAGTACCTAGATACTATTTTTCTTTCATTTACCACGACATTTATTATTACAATTTCATAAATATGAACTCGCATACTTTTGTCAACTAATAGGAATGATTATCCTTGTATATCGTACTGTGTGGTTGATAATCATAGTGATGGTTGACTTGTAAAAGGTTATAGATCATTTCATTTCCTATTCTTAATTGGATGGCATAGTAATTTAGCAAAATGAAGCGCAGAAAAATCCAGTAAACGAAGTTCCTAGAAAGATATTGATAAAACTCAGGTAAACAAATATTTCTTGGAATGTTAAATAAAGATATACTTTAAAGTTGCTTTAATTAAATTTCTGATTTTCGTGAGTTTGTGAATTTGGATATTTGTTAGTAAATCACACCTTAACGGTTTTTTATGAAATTTGGCAGGTAGACCAAGATCAGGACATAGGCTACTTTTATCCTGGAAAAGGTCGTTCACTCAAGCGAAGCTGCGAGCTAAAGCTAGTGTTTAAATAAGAGGTTCTCTATCCAGTGTCAAAATTAGCTCTTCCTCTATATTAATCTGAAGCTTGATCGGATGCGTTTTCTAGATACCTACACTCAGAATCTACAAATCCAATAATGATATCAATAATGCCTGCCTCGGTGGCGTAGTTGTAATGCGTACGCGTTACGACTGAGGCCGATGCTGAGGTCTCGGGCTCGATCCCCGGGTCGGGTAAAAGTTAATATTGGGATTTTCTATTACGAAATGCTCAGTATCAGCCCGGAGTCTGGAATTTGTGCCCGGTACGGCGATAGGCTCGCCCCCTATCACATCATGGGACGGAGATACGCTTGGCGAAATGTGGGTGTACTGGTTACACCACCTCTGCCTACCCCTTCGGGGATTACAGGCGTGAGTGCTTACGTGCGTACGATATCAATAATGTAGTCATCATATTGCAGGATCCTAGTTCGTGCCATAAGCTACACAGTTCATGGGCTGATCCCGGCATCATGCGTGTTCGCGGACCGATACAACAGAGAAGAGGTTGTTCGTTCCCTCGGCAAGGAAGTCAACATTAACCCACCGCTCATGCTCGGCCAGCTGCCTGACACTCCTGAGGAGCTTCTCAAACTTGACCAGGTAACTTTCATAAAATTGGATAACATTTACATCTCTGCAATCAATGTCCTTATTATTAATGGGCTATAATTATAGCAGATGAATTAATTGTTGCCAATTAGTCGCCTCACTAAAAATAACTGCCTTTTTTCATTTGTTCATTGTGTTGTTTCTCCGATCTAACAATCAAACCTACTCGAAAACTACTTGTTTTTGTTGAAAATAACAAGTGGAAACTATTCGTTTTATTAGGAACAGGAAACTATGTGAGATTACTTTTTTTTTTCAGAGCCCTCTGTTTTTGAATTAGCTGCCAGCAGTATTCCAATTGAATAAAAATAAACAATTTTTATCAATGTTCAAAGAGCTACAATTTCCACTCCAATGACAACTACAGCGCAAAATAAATTGCCTCGAACGGTGAAATTCTTTTGTTGTTTGTAGAATTGAAATAAATACCTGTTTATTTTACATCGATCTGCGATATCAAGCGCGTTCTATTTGTCATATTCAATAGCTGCATCGCAACAAAACAGAACCTCTCTAGACTCGATAAATAAACAACCATCGAGGCGAAACAAAGAGGTAAAACAGTTGAAAAACAGTCTTATCTCATTTAACATTCGAAGGCGAACTTGGCACAAGTAAATTAGCAGTAAAATCTTTTCTCGGCACTGCGATTGTTTTTTCAGTTCTCAATTACGAATAAGCGATTCTGCCGCTTGCGGTCGTGAAACATTGATGAGGCCCGTTAGTCGCGAAAAGGGGCCCTCGCTCGTGCAAGTCCCCATATATAGCTTGCGACTAATCACGGTAATGGACTAATGACAAGTTAGACACCAAACTACTTCTCGAAGAAGCGTACAAACTTCGCGCTCGCATGATGTCTTGTTCGTTCTAAAATATTACCTGCGTACACGAAGTTTCGCGATATCGATCATTTACAATTTACAGACGAGCGCTGTGTTATTTTGGAAGTTGTGTAAAAGTTTACTATAGGAAAATGGAGATTTGTGATCTGTCGATATAATAAAGTTGGCTTCCATTATTAAAATTAATAATCCTATTGATCTTTATCGAATGATATTACAGCCAGCGTTGTGTTGTAGTAGCTACGTGCCACAGCACAGCTGCAGTACGCTGAGTGGTCTACTACTTGTCACAGCCATGACGCGCAAATACCAACAAAGCTTTTTTTAGTATTGTAAATTGTACTTAAATTGGAGTGTTATTTTGCACGTTCTCAATTGTAACTTATAAAATATTTTTCTTTCTGTTCTCTATTGATCTTCAAACAACTGAAGATCAATTCACTATTCATTACATAATTGGTTGCAACGTTTTATTTAGAAAGTCATTAACTTTAAAAAAGGATGGCAAATAAGATTAAAATATGTGAGTTAACCTTTACTGACTTATTGGGCGACTGAATTTACAGCAAAAGCGGCTGAATACTGGTTTCATACAATTCACTTTGGCCCGTTTCGAGCAAGCTTGTTCGATCCAGTGAGCTGCCAATTTTCATTAGGTACTGTCAGTGTACGTTTATAAGCCGGAACTTTGTTGGCGGCCCGTCCCTCGCTATCCTTTACGTTTTGAATTCAGAGAAACGTCGGATTTAATATACAATCGTACATATATGCCTACACTGGTGGGCTCGCATATGAATTAATCCTTCAAATTAAATGGGAGTTGAAACGTGCAAAAATCATACAAACAAAATATTAAAAAATGTGTAACCGTAAGCATAATGCCGCGTGTGTTTTGCTTTGAACGTTTTGTAATTAAATAACAAATAACATTTTTTTTTTAAATCGGTTGCAAATAAGCGGCGTCTATTTCACTGTAGCCAAATAATAGGTAAGTATATAGTAAATTATCTAGGTACCATACACTGCTTGGGAAAATCATCGTTAGGTGTAAATAAGATTCTTTATTAAGAATTTATTATTTTTTGATGATAGATGTTATGCTAGTCATTGTATGTATTTACATTTATAATATTAATGATCTCTCTGGTCAATATTTTTTATTCCCTGACCGTTTGTGCCATTGACGTAGCATTAAGGTACAAACGAACCAAAAGCCAATTTCAATAACATAACTGACAAAAACGCGTATCATTCTACAAGACCAATCCCAATATGGACACTTTTCTTTATTGAAATCTATAAATAAGGTACCTGTAACATTTTCCCTTTTCACGTCGATGTCATGTGACCGAAAACATGAACACAAGTAACGCGGTTTGACACGGATGGTTTGACAAAAAAACGCTCCCACTATTCTGAGTCTCGATATTCTTTTGGGCTCCTGTCTGGTTAAGTTATTGACGGCTTTTTCGAGCGAACGATTTACGGTCCCCTTTTAGTACACTTTATACCTACGTGTTTTTCTTTTAGATAAATTCACTGTCTTGGTGCGGGTGGATGCTTTTCTTTGTAACTTGAAGTTGATTCTGTGTTGTATTTCTGATCCTTAAAGACTTTCACGAATATTAATTACAAAGAATAGGTATAGGTATAGGTTGATAGGTATTTTCATTTTCTTTCGACATATTTATATTAAGTTTCAATAATGAAAATATAATGAAATGTTGTTGCTAGTGCTTTCTTCAACACATTTTAGATTAGAGTTTGATATAGAAATCCAAACAAATAATGTTACGTACAATAATTTATTTTCAGACATTTTCTATGCTAACAATCTTTATTTGTTCAATCACAATATTTTATCGTCTCCATGTTAAAAGTTAATGGTGATATAAAACGAACTTATTTTTTATAATTGCCACTCGAAAGTCGTAGTAAAGGCGCTCATAAACATTTAAGATGGTCGTGGTCCTTTTAAGACGTATTGTATGCAAGGCTTTTTTAATTCAATTCACTAATGTATACCTATAGCTGCAATTTTACAGATGATTAGACATAAATTGAGATTTAGATAAGCAAGTTGATTCACGTTAACAATATACGCCGATCTCTATGCCTAAATGAAGTACTTTTTGCAAGAAACTAGTAGGTTTTGCTAAGTAATGTTTTAAACGACGAAAAAAAAGAGACAGCTCTCAATTCGACGCGTATATTTTTATTTTGTTTTATGTACACATTACTCTACACATTACTCCGCCAAATGTGGACTGATTTGGATGATATTTTTCATTCGAAAGAGCTAATTCCATAGCTCAAAGTTGGACCAACTTTTTGGTCCTATTTAAATATCAAAAAGAAATTTAACTATAACTTCGTCATTTATGCTGCATTATGTTTCTTTTACTAAAAACATCGAAAAATCGAGTAAAGCCGACTCAAATAACTAATTACCTGGAAATACAAATAACCAATTTTTAGTCAGTCCTTTCTACAGAAAATTTTCCATAATAGTCATAGCACCGATAAAAAACTGGTAATTGTTATTTTTAGGTTTTTTTCGGTTTTGTATAATTGATGTAGACTGACTGGGTCCCATTTAAAACTAAAATTAATGAATTCAAAACATAAAAGATTATTTATTCTAAATACAACCTGATACTATGTGGCAACTTACCTTATCTTCAGGATATTTGGCCTAGGTACATAATGCAATTAGCATGTACCTAAAACATGAATCCGATAACGAATTTACCTATTAGCTCAACTCGGCAAGTTTTAAGTTGTGAAATAAGTGGTATTATAACAAGCAATCCACTCAAAACGATAAGTTTTAATTTGAATGATTAAAGTAAACAAAAACAAAATCCTCGTTAACGTAAAACTTTGGTACAGGCAAAAGAAAAGGCGTACTAAATTGTTCAACTTTTTCTCATTTCCACGAGGCTGAGCTGTTTTTTATCATTAACATTTCAGTGTAGAGAAAGTATTATTAATAAAGTAGGAGACATAAAGTATGGCGCAGTCGTTATGCCAAGAATAGCAGCTACATATGTACAGTACTTTATGCCTCCTTTATTAGGTTATAGAGCGGCAGTAAACCGCTCTCATCAGCCAAAATGTCCATCTGGTTCTCCATGTTTTATTTTAAATTGAATATTATACTTTAACGAAGTCAACGCTTTATGTTTAAAAATAATATTGCTTATGTTTAGGTAAAGTGCGAACAGATATAAAACCCGGAATACAAGTAATTAAAAGCATGCTTCAATCATATTTTAATTCGATAGCGTTAAGATGTTTCTGTATCATCCCCTTGGGTTAATTTATCCTTTCCGTTAGTTAGGAACGCATACCGATTATATGTTGACATTAATATGCTTTTAACTGACTTCTAAAATAGAGGATTTATATACATCGTTGTTTTATGTATTTTAATGTATTGACTTCGACTTCTTCACCAATTATGGATGGATTCTGATTATTTTATTGTTGTTCGTTAAGGTTCCATTCGGTCATCTGCCATTTGGTCTCATATGTATTTAGTTGAGATTTAATCATGGAGTGCGAAACAAAAAAATAACTCATTTACAAATATGTAATAGCACACGCGTGGCGATTATGTTATTGTATTAGAATTTCCATGGAATATTTATAACACTCAAAATTAGTTTTTTTACGTTAAGTAGCGTATTATGTGTTTCAGGAATAACATATCTGCTTACTTTTACAAAAACTTTACCTTATTGGTTAATTTCCATCTAATGTCTAAATCCAAACATGTGCTATCCTATTCACTCTTATAATGAAACGTTTATTATTCTTCTTTAAACTAAAACAAAGTACTTACAACAGGATTTCATAACTATTCTAAAAGTTTTTAAATAGGAATAGGTGGACATACAGTAGTATAAATATGATAAATAAACTGTTAAATACTTGTTAAAAGATAATCTATTTTGTGTGTCCAAAACGGCCATCGCTCTACACAAATCAAAGTGGAATATCGTGTCATATCAATTTTCCCATTGACGTATTGTCAGTTATGGAATAGATAGCTATCAGACTCGATGAAATATTAATTAAGCCATTGAAGCTACCATCAAATTATTGACAATACATAATCTATAAGGCAATTTTGTAATTTCATATTAACCCTTTTCAAAGTTAAAACATTAGCACGACGAGGGTCTTATTACAGACGTGATTTTCATTGTCACGGAGTATTTTATCAAAACTCTTTTTTAATTTGACTATCTCTAAACCATGTAAATTTTACTTACGTAAGTATTGCGAGTGATAGAGCCACGCTGTAGACAAAACTGTCTGAATGGACCGTTTCGACCGGGTCGTTACCACTATCTCACAGAAAACCAACGTAAAGTAGCGACTTGCGGTTTCGTACGATGAGTTCAGATCAGAGGCCCAGATCCTCCTCCCCTTCCTAATCCTGTATTTTCCTTTTCCATTAAAGTCGGCAACGCGCTCGTGATTGGTCTGGTATTGTGGGCTGTGGAGAACACTTGCCATCAGGTAACCCACTTGCTTGTGTGCAAGACTAGGCTATTTTTTTTGCGTATGTAGCTTACTTATAGGTACGTTTGAGTACACTTGAACGAATTATAGATCTGACCTATTTAACTAATTACATTTACAGGAAGTATCTTACAAGGTTTTTTACATTAATATTTTTTTCGTTAATCACTTACGTAATTAGCTAAGCTGAGTTACGCCCGAATACTGAAACGCTATTCAAGCATTAATTATCGTTTTAAACATGTTGAGGCCCTCTTAGCTGTCAAAATTGTATGATATTAAGTACCCGTTAGCTGTTAGACAGTTGAGCAGCGTTTCAGTATTCGGGCATAAGAGTTTCAAATGTAATTGAGACCTTAGATAAATATGTAAATTAATATTTTGTTTGAGCAATGTGCTTGTTAATTAAAACACATCCTATTCCCAACGTACGAGTACTATAAAATACACCGCCTTATTCTATTAGGACGTGTACCGATACTCGGCTATTCACCCAAAGGTATACTTTATGACCTCTTCGCGTAATATTGTTTTATTAACACCCTGTATATTCATCTCGCCAGAGTTACGCAATGGGATGGAAACATAATAAGGCCCGTCCCCGAGGCAGTTACAAGCTTATGAGATCGAACAGTGGGCTCGCAAATCGAAGACGTTGCCCGAAATTACTTCCTTATTCACATAATTTTCGAATAATGACGTGCGGATGATCGAATAAACATTGTTAGGGGAACAGTGTTGATCGTTTAATAATGTAGCGTAAAAACAAAAAATGGTAGAGAAGCAAGTGCTAATAGAATAATTATGCATAGAAGCATATTTACATCTCATTATTTGTGTGAATAACCTATTTATATTTACCCCTTAAGGAGATTCTAATAATTTTTGAATTAAAAGTTTCCTTTATATTACAAAGTCACGTAATACACGAGCTAAATTTGAATATAGATGCAAGAGTCCAAAATAACCAATTTATTGAGATTATACTTATACAATATGTAACAAAAACCCTGTTGGACGTACTCGTATAACTGTGATATCAGAATCGATATTCAAACGTAATGAAATAACTCGCATACGAAAATGAGACTATAAAAATATATCATATTCGTTTTTTATAATTTAATTATTTTATTGTTTGTGAAACGTATTTCGATTGATTACCTCTGCAAGAGCGATGAGTCGGAGCCAGAGCGAGATAGCAAGTTGCGGCATCTACGTGCATCAAACGCGCCGCGCCGCGTGTGCGCCCGGCTACGACAGTACGACACATTAATCAGATGTTCATCACTTTTCAGATGAAAATATCATTTTTTTTAAATATGTTTATTTTTCTAAGCTACCTGTGTAAGGATAATATCTCGCTTCTGTTTATTATTTTTTTAATTTAACTATTTTTAATAAGCTGTTTATATGTCTATCTTCACGACCGCGACCCTAAAAGGGTCAAAATAGTTTTTGTTACATACTGTATATGTCTTACCATATCTCGGGACTATAGAGTCGCACACCTTTGGTAGGCGTGCGTGGGGCCAAAGCTAACTCGTAGAGGCCCGTTAGACAAGTTTAATGTAATATGTGATGTGACACCATACGACTATCCCTGAATACACTATAACAGTGTACCCAATGATTATCCCCGGTTTGTGTAGGACTATTGTAGCCATGGATAAAAAATATATTAAATATTGATATTTATTAGATATTATTACATTAGTATGATTATTGTACACAGCTAGCTAGAAAGAAAGAAAGAAGAAAGAGGCAAATGAAAGGCAATTGGGTCACCTGATGGTAAATTATCTCCACCACCCGAATCATAGACGCGTTGCCGACCTTAATGGAAAGAGATGATTATGGGATTAGGAGGGGAAAAGAGATTTGGGCCTCCGGATATTTGACTCACTGTACAAAACGCAATAGTATGCTGCCATGTCACGTCGATTTTCTGTGAGACAGGGGTAATAGACCCACTCAGATACACAGAAAAAAAATCATCAAAATCGCTCAAGCCGTTTTTAAGTATGAGCGAGACTAACGAACATCAATTGATTTTTATATATAAGAGGATATAGTTATAGTGACTTGACATACTTTACTAAATAGACCTATGCTCAATTAAGTGTAATTGGACTAGGCATTGAAACCTAAATTAAATTAAATTCTATTAAACGATAATAATATTTAACCTTAGTTATTGCTTCGTAAACTTACGACAACTTCAAGTTATTAACAAGGCACTCAAGAAAATAGAGGTATTAAATGGTTTGATTTATATTTCAGGTGTTCATAAAGTCTGAACTGAAAGTGGGCGTCATATATGTGAAGGAGAACCAATACACAGAAGAGGAAATACTCGATAATAACGAGAATTCGCCGATGTTTGAAGAGTTCTTGCAAGTTCTTGGCGAGAAAGTGCGGCTTAAAGGTACTATTATAATTGAAAGAGCCTATAATGGAGAATCGCGGTCTCATAAAAGTAAACTTACAAATATTTAGATCGTTTTAACCGACTTCAAAAAAGGAGGAGGTTCCCAATTCGGCATGTTTTTTGTACATACATACGCACTCACGCCTGTAATCCCCGAAGGGGTAGGCAGAGGTGTAACCAGTACACCCACATTTCGCCGAGCGTATCTTCGTCCCATAATGTGATAGGGGGCTAGCCTATCGCCATACCGGGCACAAATTCCAGACTCCGGGCTGATACTGAGCATTTTTTTAATTTAGAAAAACCCAATACCACTTTACCCGACCCGGGAATCGAACCCGAGACCTCAGCGTTAGCTTAATCGTAACGCGTACGCATTACAACTGCGCTACCGAGGCAGGACCCTCAACGGATAACAGCATTAAGCATAGTCATCGATTGTGTCATCATATCGGAATGTATATGCCATATCTGTACTTAGAAAATAAAATCAGTTTTAACATAACTTAAAAACAGATTTTGAAATTTCATTTGACCGCCAGCTGTACAGGCACCGACTTCTAAGATGCCTATGGAAATTGTTATTTTTGACTCTTCAGTGTTATTTTTCGAAGTCGGTTTTTATTATAACGACATCCCTTCTTGTAATGGAAGACTGTATTTCATTATATTATGTACTAATACTAAGGCATGCCATACATATGGATGATTCTTTGTAATGAAAACATATACATATATGTTATCATATTAATTTAGTTATAGGTATAAGTTATCTTTGTAGAACCATAGGTAGAACTAATGCGTAAATGTAACTTTCGTAGAAATATTATATAATATTGTTTTCCTCCATTTATTAGTTTTTATGATGTTTATTCTCGTATCAATGTGTTTACGTACTTGATATTAAATTAATGCCCGATTTTTCAATACCCTAGTAAACGTTATTTATGCGATGAAATATACCTAAGATGGTAGAATACTAAATTATAAACTGTATATAAGACGCGTATGTCAAGTTGGTTTTTATTAAATTGGCTGTCTTATAGCCTTATCTTAGCTGTGGTCAAAATATATTAGAACATTGAGTAATCGGCTCTAAAGTTTATGTTTTAAAATACTTATGATGCTTATAACAATAGAATATTACGCAATTATTTCCAAAGTTATTAAATTTTTTCAATTCTCTAAATATAAGTCAAAGTCAAAGTCTATAAATAGTTGTTTAACTATATTTAACAACTCGTCACGACGTCAGTAGCAACTATTGGCCGACCTGAAAATTGAATTCAGAACCCATTCAGCTCACGTTCTACATATATTGCAGTTATTCATTCATTCATATTCAATAAAAAAATTCTAGGTTTCGACAAGTATAAAGGAGGTTTGGACACAGTACACGATCTGACTGGCTTATATTCTGTATACACCAACTGGCGCGGTATAGAGATAATGTTCCACGTATCCACCCTCTTACCGTACGAGCGACACGACCCGCAGAAGTTGCAGAGGAAACGACATATCGGCAACGATATCGTGTGCGTCGTGTTCTTGGAAGCTGACAACACTGCCTTCTCACCGGCCTGTATCAAGAGCCACTTCTTGCATACGTTTATTTTAGGTTAGTATTCTTAATAAAATTACTTTGTTCGTTGCTATTGTCTGCCTCAGTGGCGCAGTTGTAATGCGTACGCGTTACGATTGAGGTCAACGCTGAGGTCTCGGGTTCGATCCCCGGGTCGGGTAAAGTGGTATTGGGTTTTTCTATTACGAAATGCTCAGTATCAACCCGGAGTCTGAAATTTGTGCCCGATATGGCGATAGGCTCGCCTCCTATCACATTAGGGACGGAAATACACTCGGCGAAATGTGGGTGTACTGGTTACACCTCTGCCTACCCCTTCGGGGATTGCAGGCGTGAGTGCGCATGTATGTTCATTGCTATTTAAAATACCAAACTAATAAAATGTCTTATCGGATTTCATACTTTTTAACGTTTTGGAATTGTAATAAAAATTCAAACGGAACCTGTGTTTCCAGTACGAGTATCAGCCAAAATAAAACGCCGTCCGACCAGGTACGAAGTGTCAGTGGTGACTCGAGACGAGGTCGGCGCCTACAAACCTTACCTGTGGGAGCAGAGCGTCTTCGACAAAGGACCCATGTTCAGGTAACTTCGCTTTACCATGCAATGTTAGTTTAATGCAATTTATTGATATTATATAAAATGCTATTATAGAAGCCGTTAATTTTTATTCTAGCATGTACCTGTTTGGGAGGCAGTTTGGCTTGATGATGAGACTTAAGCCATAATGTCAGTTCGAACCTGATAAATATTAAATGTATTTATCTGTTTCTTCAAATGTTTTGCAACTCTGATGTTAATTTTTAAATAGAATGTAATGATCTATAAGAAACTATACTTTATGACTTCCAGAGAATGGCTTCTAACAAAGATTGTGAATGGAGAGCGGGCATCGTACTCCGCGCCGAAGTTTGCAAGAATGCAAGAACGCACGCGCAGTCAAATGCTTGAAGACATCGTAGCCAACTTGCAGAACCACGCTGAGACTGGACAAATACCGAAACCGTATAGAAGAGGTTATAATGAATATGAATATATTTAAATCATTAATATAATTTTATTATTCCCAGTTACTGAAGATGATAATAATAATTTTCTTTTTTTATAAAATGTCCAAATATCTAGATCTGGCATACGAGGTTACTAAAATGTGGTATGTTGACTCGACAATCATTGTCCCGATAGTCAAAGTCAAAGTCCAAAGTTTCCGTCCACGGGTTGATACCGAAGAGTCTCGACCAACATCTTCAGAGGCTCTCAATTGGTAGTTGGGTCAAATGTCAGATGCAGAAGGCTGTATTATTGGACACAGCACACATTGTGAGGAGGTTTCTCACACTGGGGCCCTAACCACCGGTGGCTTGGGTCTTAGGCCTCGCCATTGGAGGGTGATACTTTTTATATTTTTAATGTTTTTTTTTTAAGTAATTTAATATTTAATGTAAAAAACCTTTTAAAATAAAGAGTAGTGTACATTATCTTTTAACTAACTATTGATTAGTCAAAGTCAAGGAGAAAAAAACTACCTTGGAACCTGGTCATAAGTAATGTCAAATGAAATTTTACCGACCCATACAAGTCAGCTTTGCAACTGTTGCCATTTAAAGCAACTTGATGAGATAGGTTAAACACTATTTGTTTCGCAGGATCTTGGCGTCCAATTGGCCACATGCGACCATCATCACCTCTGTTGGATTCCGTAAGAGACCAGTTCGAAGACTACGATCAACTAGCTAAAGACTTCACCAGAGTGTTCCTCAATAATGAACTGAATGCAGCACAAAACGCACAACTATTTGACGTCGTGTTCCTCGTCGGACAATCTAAACAGAAGACCAAGTTTATTGGAGTTAGGGCAATACTCGGTGTGAGGAGCAGGTATGTAGTAAAGTCCCCGGCTTTTTAGATCGTCTTCTTCTCGATGTAGCTTAACGACACCCACAACTTCTGCCCTACCAAAAATTACATTGTCATCTATCTGATAGTTATGCAATCTTATGTTAAAAAAATATTATTATCGATTATAAGATGTAGGTAGATCTTTTGCTATTAAATATAATACTGAAGGATTATGTTCTAGAGTGTTTCAAGAGATGTTGTATGGGATACAAACTGGATTTGGATCGCCCCAAGTACCGGTGGCGGAACTCTTAGCGAGGCCAGCCCCGACGCTTCTCTCTCCAACGCCTGCAAGACAGAAAAGTAGCAATTTCTTACAAGTGCCTGATATAGAGTCACCTAGGTAACGCTTGAATTTTCTATCAGTTCCAACTTTGGCATTAGAAACGAAAATTGAGATAAAAGAAAATTGGATAGAATACGATTAAAAATTTAGAAATCATCCTCAATATATCTGCTCTACCTAGCTTAAAAAAACTGAATTTAAAAAACTTTGAAATATTGAAAACATACATTTTTTCAGCCTGAACCTAGAGATTATTATTTATGCCGCTATATTCTAGTAAACTAGTCGTAGAGTCGGTACTCATTCGCGTATAAAAATAGAAAATGCGCGTATCTAAATTTGCATTTCTTACAAGTAGTTGCTATATGTTTTTTTCTTAATTACAGGCCAAAAAGTGTTCCTAGTTCGCCAATGGTAAAACGCGCATTCTCTCGACTGGGTACAATAACCGCAGGTTGGGGTCGATCCATCAGAAAACAGCATTCTCAACTCAATGCTGATGACAAAAAGAAGTGGGCTAGCTCACAAGACTGCTCAAGTTAGTATCTATTATGCATAGTATATAATTTTTGTACGGGCGCTTTACATTTAATCGTTTGGTGTCGGCTTGCTGCCTGGGCCTCTATGTTATAAATCCATAGCGAAGTTCGGAACAAACATAGAGTAAAATTGGTATAGAAAAGCCGTTACAATACCAATTTCTTAACATAAATTAGAACAACTAATTTATGTCAAAATATTATATGTATTTTATAAGTAAAAGCATATATGGAAAATTATTGTTTTTTCCTATATATCTTTATTTTCTATAATAATTATGTTAAAGTGATAAAAAAATATTTCTCTTTTTATACACTATTTTAACCACGTCTACAATTTAATCATAATATTTTATATTACAAATATTATCATTGTGATGGATAGTATTTTATGCTAACTAGGTGTACGTTTCCGAACCTCGTCGCTTTGTATCGTTTTATAGCATAAGGGCCCTGAGCAGCACAACGTCCGCAACACGCACGCACCACGCACGCACCACGCACGCACCGCGCACGCACTACGGACGCACCACAGACGCACGGATTTCTTGTCGCGGCAACTACTGTACTAAATACGTTAGACGATCATCGATGTTGAACGTTAAAACAAATATTCACCAACATGTTTTGTACCTATACGATAATCATAGAACATCAATGTTAAGCTATCGATGCGAACATCAATGTTTTGTAACATCGAATATCCCTACTGTATGATAAATACTTAATAAAGCGACCTTATACTGCCATTAATTCGCCTGGCGCTTGATGCGATGGTTCCTGTTTTAAATGTAAATAGATTTTGATTTTCGCTATGGAAAAATACAATACGCGCTAAATAACTTGGCCGGCCAGAAGCTTGTCCCTTCACTCGCTTTCTATACCTCTCGCCACTCTTTAGGTTCTGAAAACAATAACTGTGATGCTGGTCATCAGTAGCTTCAAGCTGGCTAAATTATTTTAGCGTATTGTACTTCATGACATATCACGATCCATACTGATTTGTAGATTATTATTTTGCATATTAAAGTTTAACAATACTAGTGACCACCATACATACCATTGAGTGGTAGAGCCACGCTGTAGACACTTTTGTCTCACAGAAAACCGGCGTAAAGTAGCAGCTTGCTGCTGCGTTTCGTACGGTGAGTGAGATATCCGGAGGCCCAAACCCCCTCCCCTTCCCAATTCCTTAATTATCCCTTTCCTTTAAGGTCGGCAACGCACCCATGACTTTTGGTATTGTGGGCGTAAATGGGCGGTGGAGATCACTTACCATCAGGTAATCACCCACTTGCTCGTTTGCCGGCCTATGCAATAAAAATAAATAAAAAAAAAGTCTCTTATTCACCAAAATAATTAACATTAGTTGTACTGTCATTTAATGCGCCTGTCAAAAAATAATAGCAACAATTGACATCAAAGAGAATGCTTACATCTACTATCATTTATTTACAGATAAAGAAGGTAAAGATAAAGATAAAGATAAGAACGCTGCACTAGCAGTGCCTAGACTGTCAGTATGCGCGGACGCACAGAAAGTAGACCGAGCTAAATTAGCACAGACTGAGGTGAGCGCTCTAATCAATTATATCGCTGTGAAAAGTTTACACAAACCATATGGTGCAGTGACGTAGTGCACGATACATGTAAAATATAACGGCTTACTCAAAACACATGAATAAATTGTAAGAAATGATTTCAGTCAAAACGTAAGCATAAAGAGTTGAAGAGTGATTGTAACTGAAAATTTATATTCCCAATACGAAAGTTCTGTCAAAAACGATTCGGCTATTAGAAAAACTGAAAACCTATAAAATTATGAATACAGACATAAACATTACTTGAGTAGCTGTTATTCTGCTTATAAAATGTGTTATAATTTCAATACGAAAGTATTTATTCAAAATCTTAATATATTATACAAGTGCCATCAGTTTATACTTACTTTAATGACAGCATAATATACACAAATGCTTATACCAATCTGTTCTATAAAAAGATGTAGAGCAGCGGCAATAAAAAGACGCTGAAATTCATAAATTATCTTTTTTATTTTTAGTTCTCGATAATAGAATTCGATCCGGAGACATTCCGCATACTTTTGGACTATTTGCACACGGGTAGCTGCCCGTTAACTTGCGCCTCTATACCGGGGCTCATCTGTGCCGCGGAACATTATGACTTGCCTGAACTGCTGCAGGCATGCTTCCATCACGCAAAGCAGTTCCTCAGGATAGAAGTGGTAAGAACTAAGAAGCATAGTTAGCAATAGAATACATCAACTCATTTAGGTAATTGTTGTAAGTAGTACTTGTTTAATGTCTTCAACATTTATACAATATATAATAAAAATATTCCTTTATTAATCCTGGCACGGCAAAGTGACTAAAATGACGGACCTGATGTCAAGTACAGTGCAATCTAAATATAACGTCGACCGTCAAGATGAGTCCCTCGAAGGTCGGCAAAATTATGTCGCCCTGAAATTACTGTATATTTACTTGCTAACGCCGGAACGCGACTGAGCTAAACGAGCCACTATAGTGGGTCATTCACCATTTTTTACGGTGGTCGCTATCCAGGTGGGTACAAAAATGATCAAAATTATCACTAGCTATTTCTATTTACAATACCGTTCCAGTGTCACTCACATTCACCCTTTTGTTCTTAGGTTTGCACGATGCTCATATCATTAGAAAACTATTACTGGCGTTACACGTCAGCTTCAGAATTGGTGAACATGATCTTGGCTTTCATCGAACAGCGAGCGTACGCTCTTTTTCAAACGCCAGAGTTCCTAAACCTCTCTGAATCTATGGTCCAAATGATCATGTGCAGGAACTTAGAGGTCCCCGAAGTAAGAAAGTTTGAAGCGATGCTCAGCTGGGCCCGAAACAAAATAAAATCCAAGTCCGCCAATAAGACTGATGCCAAAAATGAATTTAAATGCATTATGGAGAGACTAGCCAGGGATCTGAAACTGTACAGAATCTCGCCGCAGGAGTTGATCAAAGTAGTACTCCCGTCGAAGGCGATTAAGAACGAGCGTATCCTCGAGACGCTAATGTATCAAGCCAATTCTGGGATGTATAGAATCCAGGACAGTTACATCGAAGCCTGCCAACAGCGGCTTCAGAAACAGGATTCGAGATTCTCCGAATTCGAAAGTTTTGATTATGGAATGTAAACCGAGAGCTGTGAGGTATATCAGTGTATTAGGTAGATTATGAAGAGTGATCGGGCTGGGTCCTTCTCATTGTGGTATGTTGACGCCTTCTAAAAGTATTATTGTTATAGATGTACTCGGGTACTAGTAGAGTTGCGAGAAATATTTGTACACTTCTCGTATACCAATTTCTTGTTGTTGTTCATTGATACCTCTATTTTTTACATCTAGCTAGACGTGTTCAGTATAATCATCTCTATTTTGGTACCAAAGTTTGCGATGAAACCTTCAGATTTTTATAGTGTGTTGATGTGTAACTAATACGTTTATGTCCCTTTCTGTGACCCACATATGAGAACATTGAACTGCGAAAACCACTTATATCAAACTATGCGTCTAATATTATATTGAAATAAAACTGTACACTTAGCAAGACATTTACATTCAATATGAATTGTACGTTCTGTCCAAAATCAGCCCGTAATAATTGTTATTGAATTTTACACGTTGATGTCTCATTGAAATTATATTTACAAAAATCGAACAACTTTAACCTGTATAAATATTGCAGATATGAATGAGTTCTATAATTTAGAGATGTTACTCGTAGATTAACAAAATAACTTTCAATTTTATGATGTATGCACAAATCATCCGTGAGATCTCCTCATACTTTCATATTTAACTGTTATTGCCTTCGAATGTGTTTAATTAACAAGTTAATAATATTATAGTACATTACTAAGGTTACAACATTTTCTTTGAAGTCGATAAACAAGGAGATTTGAATTACCAATAGGAATCATTATATATGACTACAAAAAAAACACTTTATTTAAAAACAGTAAATGCCATACTTTTATTTACCACATCCTTTCCGAAACGCATGCTACTTCAAAACCATAAACAACTTAAAGTCCATCTCTTTTGACTATTCAATAGTTACTACTAATAATACCGCTTAAATATATTTTATATTATCGACTTCAACAAAACAGTAATTTTTCAAAGGTTTAACTATGACACCTCAACCACTACCACTAATTAGTAAATTAATATTATTCTTCTGTTCATTACAAAGACTTTAATGTATACTACTAGACGGGCTGTTTAGAAGTAAAATTGTGTCACATAACGCGGGAGTTTGACAGCTCTCAAACAGGGAGCGCGATAGGAGTTTTAGTTGAGAGTAAGCGAGATGGTAATATTGAGTTACGGTCAATTAACCGCAACTTAGTGGTACAATTTCTACATACCGCGCAGCTTGTCTAGTAGTATAATTAAAGTCTTTGGTTCATAATGAAATATTTCCGCACTACTCAAGTCTTGGATCAAAAAAGTGTTTTAGTTGATACCTTTTCGTATTCGGTTCCATAAATGTTAGGAAATACACGAGTATGTGTGTGTTACCTATGATTTGTACTGCACAATATATTGATGTAATATGCTATATGTAATTTGTTACATTAACATTTAAGTATATAAACTGAACGCTTTATGTGGTGATGTAATACATATTTTAAGGCTTTTCTATGCGGCAAATATGTACTAAACAATATGATTCATATTATGTCCCATATAAATAATAATGTATGTGTTTTAAATACTGATTTGTAGGCGATGAGTACAAAAGCCTTAAAATATGAGTACTCAATCCAAATTGTATTGTGCAGTCTGTTTTAGTGTAAGTTTTAACCTAACTTATGATGAAGGACATACAGACTGCATAGCTATAGTATATCACTAGAACCTATATCTTCGACTCGAACTCCTTTAAGATAAGCATGTGTTTGTGTTATGTGTTAAAGTGGAGTCTTCTGAACCAAATGTTATTTATAAAATATATTAATATAAAATATGGTATAATCAAATAAGGACCCATTTCGTGAGAAAATTATATATATCAAACTAAGTATCTTATGAATATCTTCAAGGTCTGAACTATAAAATATATATATAAAAAAGGGTGTGGCAATTGTTAAAAGAAGCGGATTCCAGTTGGCTGAGTAGATCGCGGCCTAAATCGGGACATTTCAGTCATCATTAGTCAAACCTAAATTTATTTGCCTGGAAGGCACATCACGAAGTCAACTGCTGAAGCTTTTATTTTTTTAACTCTATATTAAAGAGACCAAGATGATAGTGGAATAAAATGTATATTGGCTCTATTATTAAGCACACAACTTAGCCTACATCAGCAAAAGAAACCTTTCACGGCTGCTTTTCACGTGTGGAAAAGACTGTTTTTATTACTTTCTGATAAAGCATTTGGCGCACAATACATGAAATGGGTCTCGTAAATCTTAATGAATCGTTTATAATACACGTTAATGTATAAATAAATATGTAGCCTAAAATTCTAAAGTTTCTAACGTTCTGGCATATGAAATAAAAACAAGTTGAATCGTCAGTAAAAATTTTATACTTATGATGAATATTTACAAATAACTTCTATTGTAAACGGTTTGCGTTTAGTTAATGATTTTGCTCAAAGCTTCGATGATTATGTCGTTAAAAGATAATTTTTCATTACTATTCATTGTACGTAAAGCGAAACTTTTGTCGCACGATATACCTTGTATCTTATGAGTTTACTTTTATAATACTCATATATATTTATAGATTTAATTTGTAGGAACACCAATCGACGTGTCAAGCTCTTTGATGGTTAAATAAGTTTTCTATTCCAAAATTTTAACCTTCCTGTGATCGTGAATGTTGCTATAAGTATATTAAATATATGGGATCTTCAAAGAATATAAAATTATAATTATAACTGTTATTTTGCATGAGCAAGATTATTATCCAAAGAAATTTTATGTGAATAAATTTTTTTTTGTGTATGGGTGTGTTGTTTTATTTTCTTTAAATTCCCACTATGAACATATATGCTGTTATGTACTGTTTAGGAAATGTTTAATGTGGTCTATATACTTAATTCGATATTCCTATATATAAAAAAAAGAAAAGGTCAAACTATCAAAAAGGGGATGACATCGCATAAAATGTCTTCTAAATAGTAAAGCGATCGTAACGCGTACGCAAATGCGCCACTGAATCAGTTTTTTCATACATTATGAATTATTAATAAAACATTTAATTAATATATAGAGCGCTGCGCTCTACTGAATAGAGTATCGTAGAAGTCACAATTTTCAAATGTGACATTGTTGTGTGATAGTAGTTGTAAGTTTCTAGGTGATATGTACTGTATATGCGAGAGACTGGGTTGGTGTCACTGCTTTGTCTATTTCTGCCGCCATGCAGAAATGTGTAAGCACTGATATATTTCAGTTTTAACGACATGAAACTATTATAATTACTTGGCATTATGAGACAACATCGTATGTCTCTGGTTGACGTGCGCAGTCCAGTGCCATGCACTCATAGAATTGTAAGGCAGTGTTTTGTAATTCAAGGTTCTGTGTGGTGTTGTCTGTTTGCGGGCAGGCGTGGCGCTTACAATCAGGCGAACCTGCTCGTTCCATCATTAAAGCTAATAAAAAAGTAATAATCAATTAAAAAAAAAATTGCCTAGATAGGCAGACTAGCAGACGGCCCACCTGATGGTAAGTGGTTACCGCCGCCCATGGACCTCAGCAATGCCAGAGCACAGCCTAGCCGCTGACTACCGTTGACGTTGAAGGAAAACTCTTTTTAAGCCTCGCTTAAAAGAAGGACAGGTCATAACGCTCGGGAAACACCGATGCAGTAATTTACAAATATACACATATTTGTAAACTAAATTCAGCGACGAGTAAAATATAGCAAGAGACGTGATCTCTATATGGGTCCATATTGCGCAGCGGTACTAAAATTCTAATTTTCCGTATGATGATCTTGATTCAGCCCTCGACACATCACCATATAGGTCACCGATCTTCTCTTCGCCTATTTATTTAATCAAGGACATAATTTTATATCTTCAAATACAAACGAGCTAACAAACTCCCCGACCTGTCTGCAAATGGTCATCGCATCGCGAGGTCGTCGTCAAGGTAAATTCTCAGATCAAGCAAAATTCATTGTCAGATTTTCGGTTTTAAAAATATTTGTTGCCCTGCATTTGAAGTCATAATCATAATATGCCAAAAGTTTAGTACAATGTGATATGATAAAGTTAAGAAAATGATAAATCAGTAAGTAATAATCTAAGAGCCTCCTCTTTCCTCAAAGGTCGGCAACGCACCCACAAATCCCCTGGTATTGACGGTGTCCATGGGCGGCGGTGATCACTCACCATCAGGTGACCCGCTTGCTCCGTTGCCCCCTCTTCCATAAAAAAAAAGTAAATATATTTTATTCACTTCCTCAACATGATATAAAGCCGGACTAGATGCCATAGGCATTCTCTCCCAGCCTACAAATATACACATATTTGTAAAGTACACTATTATCCTGTTTGTGTAAATATAGATTTCGCATTTTCAATATATAGAGAGCACATTTTAATAAGAACCAGAGTTAATTACTTTATCAAATACTTAAACCACGAAAGTTGACCCAGATGTCACTAATAAATATCAAATTAAACAAATCTAATTTCCATCATAAAAATAATAAAAGTAATTTCAAATAGTTTACCTGACCAGCTGCGCACTAATAATTCCTGTTCAAATGAAAGCGTTTGTTACATACAAACCAATTCAGAATTAATCTCTGGTAAAATAAAGTTATTTTTTGCTTACAACAGGAGCTACATACGATACTTTGAAGTTACGTTTCATTCGGCATCGTTCGGTTTTACGAAAAATACACGCATAACTTTCAAGGTTAACTAAAGTATGTGCAAGAGTATTTTTAAATTACTTAGGAATTTCATAAATATATGTAAATCAACAGCTGATATTTATTTTACTTCGACAAACTTAGATTTAAATAAATTAAATTACTCGCTTTAAATCTGAATGATCTATAGGCCTAGTACAAGTTTTAATAGTTTTCTAAACGATGAAAGTTTTCGTTTTCTCTCCATACGTCGAGTATCGTTAGCCACTAGTGGGAACTATGATGAATTAAAATTAATAATAATATGGTTAATTTTATTTCATATTAGTCGAATATAAAATTAGTTTCCAAGTGATTTTTTCTTATATTACCGTATGACTAAAAATTAATGACTTACTAGTTTGACACTTCGACGGTAGTAATTTTATACGGATGTGAAAACTGTGAACCTATATTTTGTAACTCGTACCTACTAGGACTACATGGTAATCAATTGTAGTTACTTTAGTTTAATTTGGTTGCTATTCAAATATAATTTGATTTTCTTATCCTGGCACGGCATAGTGATAACATAACAATCGCATGATTGTAAGTAGAGTGGTAAGCAGTTATGTACAATACTGTCCAAATATGATGTCAACCAACTAGAGATGTTGCATATTTCGTATCACATAATAGTAATCCATAGTAATCATTAGAATTATGCGCCTACCAAACCAAAGTACCTATCAGCTCACAACGTACATTTCCAGAAAATTACAAAATTAGCCAAACCAAGCAAATAGCAAAAGCTTTGAACTATCCAATAGTTTCAGAGCTACCTACATTTTCACATAAAAATAAAGCCTCTGATTTATTTACAGTCTCTAAATACGTAACCCTCCATTACACCTGCGTAGGTTTAGGAGTAAGATGTACAATAAGTTTGTTCTACTTTGAGCGTTGCGGTAATTAACGTGTAGGGTGCCATTCCACTTTTTTCTATCGTATTGCTCCCCTGCTTAACATTTGGTTGCGTGAAACGGAACGCAAAGCGAAAGTTCCTCACGCTGCCGCTAGTAGCGCTTGTGCGCCAGTCTTCTTGCAGCGGGCGTACGGCCGGCTGCCTGTTGCAGTGCGCGGTACGATCTAACACACGCGAGTTCGCGGTCATAGGCTCGAACGAACATCGAATCGACGGTCAGTGCGGTGACCATGATGATGGACAACGGGGTGATAACAAATAACTATGATGGCGGGGTGTACACGGACGGATATATGGAACAGGAGGAGGAGTGGGAGCGCGAGGGTCTGCTAGACCCGGCATGGGAGAAGCAACAGAAAAAGGTCAGTTTCACTCACCTCACATAAATGTGAATACACTGCCAACGGTGGGTAAACATAATAATATTGGATTTGTGGCTGGTATGCACTGAAATTTTATGTGAGCAAAATCTTATCTCGTTCGTGAGTCATGTTTGCGTATTAGGAAAATATCAATAAATCGATGTGGTGCTTTACTCTGTAATTGTAAAAATAAAATAATACCTCTACGTGCGCGAACTAAATCTGATCTAGATCTAATGTATAAATCATGTCTGATGATAAATTTATTTTTAGATCCTGTATCTATCTATCTCAACATATGAAATTTAAAATAATTATTTATATTTTTTTTAAATAATTTTCGACATAAATAAATAAGCGAAAAATAACTAGCGCGCGCATTTTCAAAAATTCAAACAACCCTGCACATTTCCCGCCTCGTAATTGAAAGTAGATCGCGGCCGTGGACACTATTAAAAGATTTCTTGAAGCTTTTCGTGCGAGCGAGACGCACGCGTGCCGCTTCCCACGGGAGGGAGCAGCCCGGAGAGAGAGGAGTCGAATTTCCGTTAGTCATGTCCTAAAATGGGTCCAGCGCAGGCGCCGCTGAAAGCGCGGGCGTCCGACTTTGCGTCACTATGAATCCCGTATTTCAGGAAATTGCTCTGCCTGTCGTGGTCTATGGAAATGGATAAAATGCTGCGATTTCTTCTTGTGACCCACAGATCTATGACGCTTGCTCTGACGCACTCCCTACTGAACCTGAGGAATGCCATTAACTACTTACGACACCATTCACCTCGCCTCGTATTGTAGCCAATTATTTCCTACTGGACATTTATAAAATATTTCCTCTTCTACTATTATTTTGTTAATACATTATTATTATATATGTTTCAAAATGAATTTTAAACACATTACATTTAATATTCGCATTATAAATATCTTCTACATGTTCAATGTTTACGATCGTTTAGTTACGTAAACTGCAAGAGAAATTTCCTAAACATCTAAATAACTATAGTTTATGAAACACACATCGCTTGCGATATCGACATGTGAAATAGCCAGATAGGTTTCAAAATTTTTGGCCCAGTTAAATCAGTCAACACGCGCCAGTCTACGCCACGTTTATTACGTTAGATGAATTACTCATGGGGATAACGAACGACCGAGGCTCGCACGGTAGGCCTCGCAGGACATAAACAAAGAGGCTGCGACACGGTGCATTGGCCGTACATGTATGGCGGGTCAATGTCGCGGTCGACAACTTGAGATGCGTCTGCGCGGAAAAGTCGCCCAACCAGTCGCACTCACACCGCGACGTGCAGGGACATCTCACATCAGTCCTCCACAACGAGGTCACTAGCGCACACTAACAACTCTTTCCTCCACGTGTGACAACCCTAGCCAAAACTACATACAAACTCTCCAATTAATTACTCATCATAGAATATTAAACTATGACGTCACATTGCAACTCTATAAAACCTCTAAATCCACTAAGACTTTCAATTGACCAACAATATTAGAGTCCAGTTAAACTAGAAATCGGGCGTGAAAGTGAGGACGAGCTTGGAACTGGTTATAAAATAGAAAATTTACATAAAACAACTAATGTCTATCAATATAATATGAGCGGTCGTGCTACAGACAGTAATTTGAGTTTTAGTCGTTATTTGTTACATTTACAAAGACATTATGTCAGGATAATAATTCTAAATGGACGCTAGAACGATTTAAATCTATGTGCGCCATGTTTTATTCACGAACCAAACCCACTAGTTACAAAATTATGTACATAATGAGAATGGAAATGCGACAATACGTAAAGTCAATACATTGGTTCCATGGCATTTGTTCCAATTGGTATTATCGGAACGGTTAACCTTGTCATTAGTTAAAGAGTGATCACCTTGGCATACCTTCCGCGCGATTCCTGTGAACGAGGTCATTGACACGCGATAAGCTGATGCAATGTCACATGTCCTCCGTATGCCTCTTACTCTTTTCGAAATTTCCTGTTTTAATTTAACAAATGATAAAGACTGATGACCTTAATTATTTTCCTAGTGTACCAATTGAGCTTGTAAATTGGAATTTTAGCAATGGTAATTTTAGTTCATAAAATTAAACAATTGTCTAAACTCTAAATCGGTTTAAAATATGTTGACGTAGAGGTATTATATTAGTTACGTAACATTTGACACGGCTATTTTTTCCTTGTCGTTGTTAGCTCACTTTTGGCACTCGATCAAGAGTCGAGGTACAGTGTCGGCTTGCAACTTCTCACTCGCATACATTCGTACTAAACAAAATGTATGCGCGTTCATACCAATTATCCCACAACAGAACGACAAACCGAACTTTGCTCAGATTCGAACGTTTCCCATAATATCACATCTGACCACCAGACCAAAATAGTTACTCATATGTTACAACTGACCAAAGAGCTAGCTCATAATGATCCCAAATCTATAACACAGACTTACATTTAATCCTACGATGAAAAGCTATTGAAAGGTTTATTTCCACCAAATGGCCTGACAAAAATCCATGATTTCCACGCATTATTTAATATAATCGTAAGTAAAGATAGAGTGGTAACCCAGGTACACAGGTTGATGAAAGATGTGCTCTTAGCGAAATCAGTGATGTTCTGGTATGTGGATTTGCGACAGGGTTCTAAGAAAGAAGGAACTTAGTAATCTTATATAGTAATATTTAATCAAAAACGTAATTCGTAGATATTTAAGGCCCATTCAATGGGTGCCTAGAAAACTCCTAGCCAAAAAGAAATTATAGATTTACTAGGTTGGTTCCCAATAAACTCTCCTCAGTAGAAAACTTACCTCCTTAGTCCCTTTTTAATTACATTCCTTTGCTTTATTACACATCAATTTCAAACCCAGCACTTAAAATGAAGCTTTTCAGTTTACAATAGACTTAACACAATATATCCAGACAATAGGTTAAAAAAAACAAGCACTTCCGATGCAAGGCGTCAAGCCGCACACGTGAAATAAAATATGTTTAAATGCGCTCGCCTTTAGTCTTCTTGGAGAATTCACTTCCTTCCTCCCTTTGTGGTTGGTCTGACTGATCGAATTTCTTAGAACAAACATTAGGAATTCTGAATACATCTAGTTTAAATAATACATGATATATTTTCAATCTGATGAATCCCAATCAAGGATCAGACCGAGTTTTAAATATGCTTTATTTTTTGTCTGCTAAGTACTAAAAATGGGTCCGTTGCCGACATGGCAGATTGATTAATAAAGTTAAAAGTTTACAAAAGGATTGAAGTGCGAAATTTTATTAGCAGTTCGCTAATAAATAATAAATAAATATTAAAGAATACTGACATAATTTTGCCGACCTACGACATCGTCTGTCGTTGGTCGACAGTTTTTTTGGATTGCGCTACACTTACCATCTGGTGTAGCGCAGTCACTTTGTCGAGCCAGGATAAAAAAAACTGAGTAATTATTTTAATTCAGATTTTATGTACTGATATCACAACCAACATTAAAAGCATCATTTAACATTTATTTCGTGAACTCTATTAAAGATAAAGTTCATTTAAATATCTACTTTTAAAGTCTTATTTTCAATTAAAAAACATTACAACCAGCTGAAATCAATAGTACCACCGAACAACATTGGCGAGACCATTCACCGGTCATAAGTAACGCCTAATCTTAGTAAAACAAAAGTAAACGACCTTGAATATTGAACTACGACACGATAACGGTGGCGCGGAATAAATTTACATCTACTTAATAGCGAGAGAAATGAAACTTTCTAAGTGTTATCGTAATGTACTGGCCGCAAACGAGCCACAAACCTGCTTTCCTAACCCAAGAGGTACAGAAGATGAACGTAAACAAACGATAACTAAGTCTAATCTTTTGAAACTAATGTACGAAATAAATGCCAGTCACGATAGTGTATCTGAATAGATAATTCTAATCGCTGATAAGAAATATACACAAAGAGTTCGTTAGGAGAAAACAGCGGGAAAAAAGAAAAAAGAAATGCAGATTCATTGTAATGCCAGAAATCACAACGGTGTATTAAAATTTATTTTAGTCAATGAGAATATTTTTGAGCACACGAAGTCTAGCTAGTACAGGAAATTGTTATTCAGCATTTCTGAGAATTAAATAAACTAGATTAAATCAAACAAGAATTAAATTAACAAACATACGCACTCACGCCTGTAATCCCCGAGGGGGTAGGCAGAGGTGTAACCAGTACACCCACATTTCGCCGAGCGTATCTACGTCCCACAATGTGATAGGGGGCGAGCCTATCGCCATACCGGGCACAAATTCCAGACTCCGGGCTGATACTGAGCATTTCGTAATAGAAAAACCCAATACCACTTTACCCGACCCAGGGATCGAACCCGAGACCTCAGCGTTGGACTCAATCGTAACGCGTACGCATTACAACTGCGCCATCGAGGCAGTCAATTAAATTAACAAACTAGAATTAAATTAACAAACTCAACTCGGCAAACGCGAACTACTCACTGAATAAACATTTCGCTATCAAAAAACACCTTTGGGTTGAACCGTCACACCCAATTCAACTTTATCTGGGACATTAAAACATGGGAAACGAAGGTTTGAGTCATGAAGTGAAAGTTTGAAGTTACTAAACCTTCAATAAACATGTCACCAAGTAGATTACTCATTGGTTTTTTTCTGATAAAACTACATGCAACAACGCGCATGTACTCTTGGCTACATCAATAATATTATTTTAAGTGGACCGGTTCAGCGGACAATCCCACTAGCTGTAGATGCATTAAACTATAGACCCTACGGTGCTCTATTATTGGGGACAAGATACTTGTTTATTGATATTTGAACGACAATATATGCAACAGTTGATCATAGTGCCTTTAGGCTATGAATATAATGTATGTTTTCGGCATTATCTAAAGTTGATGAGACATATTTTCACCAGATTGAGAATTTATGGTATCAAAATAATTTAGATTATAAACCTGTTATTATTACTTATTAATAATTAGAGTTTGTCCTATCTCGTTCATGTATCTTCAACAGAACAGTTATTTTATTAAAATGGGCACTTGTATCTAAATTTAAATACTTGCTAAGATTACTTAGTTCATTTTCTTCAAAAGCAAAACACTTTTATAATTATGTTACTTAGTAGAAACCCATATATTTTTAACAGACTTAATTCTAATCTCGTTACGTCATTTCTCACATGTTGTTAGTTCTTTGTAGTGTTTCAAAACACTGGATACTACTATCCAGTCGCCACTTATCTACATAAGTAGGCGGCGCATCGGTCCGCCCACTGCTACACCCAGGTGCGTTCCAACTTAAACTCGTACTTTGTACGCGTCATTCTCGCCTTATCATTACTTAATTGTTTTGTATAACTAACACACAACAAGGTAATATCAAAGTATGTATGCTTTTCACCAACCGGCGCGGTGTTACTAGTGAGGATCTTTTTCACATATTTATTTAAGTTCTGTACAATCTGGGAGGAGAAAACAGAAAAGTTATAGAAAATTATATTAAATTATAACATGACAATAGATGAAGTTGAGAAAGCCAAACTAGTTACGAAAAGAAGTATATATGATAAAGAAAACAAGGATGTAAACAAACTTGTTGAGCCTAACTTTCGTCTTGGAAATGGTTTTTGACAATTTCACTTACTAATATTACCTACGACTATTTCGGGAACTCTTTGCTTACAACGAATTAATTACATTTTGTTTTAACATTCCATATAACAAATTACAAATAAGCCTAATTTAAACACTATTTATTTCGTTTCGAAGAAAGAGGTAAACAAAACAATTGGCAAATAATTCGTGGTTGATTCATTGATTTAGTCTCCTCAAATACCGACTGTAACCTTTAAGGGTCAGAACTGAGAGTGAGTCCCAAAAATTAATTGTGAAGTAAATTTATGAAATCTTCTTCTTCTTATCGAATGGTTAGTGACCCACCTAGTGTCAGAGTTTTTCAAGCCACCCGAAGGCCTCCGTCTTGGCTTAACGACTGCTGCCAGTTGATAACAGCCGGGACCGACATTTTACGTGCCCTCCGAAGCACGGAGACGCTCTGTTCAAATACCACTAAGCGGTCACCCATCTATAGACTGACCGCAACCAAGGGTTGCTTAACTCGCTTATCGTTTACTGATTAGTAAGTGCAACTAGCTATGAGCGCCTCATTGATGAAATGCCCAGCATTGGATATATCGTATTGGATTTATACCTAATATGTCCATAGTCTTGTCCTGGTAGCAAAAACGGCACGAAAATGCCGTTGGCAAAATTCAAGTTGCCTCGTTCCATATCTAGCTACCTGTTTGGGATGTTTGGGCGCGTGGGTAAGATTGTTTTTATTTTTATTAAACATATCTTCTATTTAATGATTTCATAACTTCTTATTCTTAACCCACGATGCGGGATATAGAAATTGTATTCAAATGTTGGATTACTTTTACGACCCATGACTCCATGGTGTCGACTTGTCTAAGTACGAGTAATATTTGTGTAGTATTTTTATCGGGCTCCCATATTATATCCTAATATTACATTTATTACCTTCTCTTGCTTTGAAAGCATTAAATTGAAAACATTATACAAGAACAATTTACGTTCGTTAACAGCTAAATTGATTTACTTAATAACTTATTTGTCACATGTTATAGTAAACCCTTCGTACATAACATAAATTTATACTAATATTTATTTATTTATATTTATATATTTTTTTTTGTATTTATTAACACTCTCTTCGCTTTCTTGTAGGGTCGTTCCATATAGTATCAGCTGAAATATTATAAAAAAAAATGATCTTTCATTATAGGAAATGAGAGATTTGCTTTAGGCAAATATTATACTTATAGGTTCTGGTGTATAATCCTTATATTAAGTATTTATCTCCTTAACTACGATATTTTAACACATAAATGCTTGCTCACATAAACTTCGAAAACTTGAAAACATGGTGTCAATAATGACGCCTATTAGAGTCAAGACGTTAATTCCTATTATTATAAGAGAATATATTTTAATAATCCTTCTAAAGAGGAAATTGCCACAGAGTGGTTATGTTTAATTTTCATACTCCTATAAACACAATTTAAGATATAAACAAAATAACATGATTTAAGATGGATTTATTAAAGGTTTATAGGACATTTGCATCTAAATGTCGATATAAAAAAAAATGTGACAGCTACCTCTATAGACAAAGAAACATCACATGCATCGCCCGCGTATTCATTTGATGGTAAAGGCTCGCCCAAAACTTACGAAACTGGACCCTACTACCAGTTGATTCTGTCACCTCACAACGCGCTGAAAATGATATTACATGTCAACTATCACACGATTTACACGATGTTGCCTTCCGCACAGCACCCTTGTGGATTTAGCTTTCGCTTGAAGTATTTCTAGACTGATACGACTAAGTGTGATTTCAGGTCTAGCACTTGAAACCTACCCAATGAAAGTTAATACAGAGTAATGAAATGAAAATGTCTTAATTATTTTGTCAGCGACGAAAATAACAGAAGGCGTGTATAAATTTCATAGTGTCTGTTGGTTTGTTATTTTTTAAGAAAAATCAGGCATGTTCGTCAAGAGTGACAGACAGGCCCGTTCCACGTCGTGGCTGCAGACGATTCGATGCCAACAACGTCTATTTTCGACTCTGGTCACTCGCCCACGCGAAATGCTTACACTCACTTGCCATTATAATTAGAAAATCGTGGGTACTAAATTTATTTCCGACATACGATCAGTTTTGGCTACCGTTCTAAAGACGTTAAAAAATATACACATGGAAAGAGAACTGAAACGAAAACAGCAAAAAATTAAAACATTGTGTCAGTGTTTATTAAATCTTTTCACATTTCATAAAAACTTTTAAATCTTTATTTACGAGAAATAAAGATTTCTAGACATTATCTCTCAAGACATCGATAACATTTTCTAGTACATCTACTAGTTTTTAGATATCATTCTTGGCGTTCAATTGCTAACAACTATTTCAGAACTAGTAACAAAATAAGAAAGTCCTACGCGTATCCTACCACGAAATAGCATACTCGTACACATTGAATACAGATCTAAAATTATTTCATAAATTATAATTTAGAGTACTTAGATGCAATTTATAATATTAGCCGAGTTTTACATAGGTACTTAATATCGTCTTATTGACAGTGTGGGACTCCTCTTCTAATGAAAGGAGTTAGCCATTAGTCCTCCACGCTGGTTGGTAGATTTCACAAACCTTAAAAATTCATATAGAGTACTCTCTGTCCGCAAGATGATTGCATTCGCCGGTCGTGGCGCAGTGGGCGAGTAGTCGGCTGCGAAGCGAGGCCGCAGGTTCGATTCCCGCCCCGAGTCATAAATGTTTGTGTGATTCACAAATATTTGTTTTGGGTCTGGGTGTTGTGGGACCGCAAGTCCCTCGTAGTTCCTGATACCCACCATACAGGTTAACCTGTGTGACTGTTGGGTATATTTATTTATTTATTACTATGAAAACGTCTACACGTCTCGGCAGTGCGTAACTAGGCTATCGCCGCTGTATTTGAATGCATAATTTCGTCGCGGTAAACCACATTCATTCATAGAAAAAATATTCAGTAAAAGGAAGAAAAATAAGTTATCAAACTGTATCAACGAGTATTAGCAGGGAAAATAAGGCATTATGTGGTATCGTATTGAGATATTAAAACGGTTGCTACAAATGCTTGTTACAAATGCTTGGCACGATATCTCTCTGATTATCTTTTAGACAAACCCCGCAGCCGAGTGTCGAGGGGAGAGACTTTCAATTACTATTCATTCCGACCCCAGCTGTCCATAACACAGATTATGTAAAAATGAAATCGTATTCGCACACATAAATAATAATACTGGATTTTATCCACGCCCTGAGGCATATCAGTAACTTAAAGGATCTGCCTCCATTATCCAGAATGAAAACTAACTAAACTAACCTCAAATTATTATTACCTATTAGTCTATCGTATCCCCCCAGTGAGTCTTGTGTGTTACACTTTTGCGTAGATGAGTCAACAGATAAATACACAAAATTCCTATCGAATTTATTTTATAATATTACGATGGATGAATTCATTATAAATTACAAGTTTATCCCAAATTAATAATTCAACTTCAGAAATTCGGGAGTTAAACTAGTTCTAATTTAATTAAACTAGTTTCTTCTATCGATGATAGTATAGGTATTTGTAATCAAATGATATTGTATCAACTCCATACATAATAATCATATAACATAATCTGGGTTTACAACAAGAGCATAATTGAAACTGGTATAATTTCAAATATTTATGTTGCCCTTTGGATCCATGAATTACCTTTAAGTTGGCCATCGATACTTTTGATAAAAAATACTATTAGTGAATGGTTACAATATAAATTCCGTTCGCTGGTTGCCACTATTACATCATTTAAGCTGGTTTTCTAAATTTTAAACGGTTATTTTAAAATTCTTATACATTAACAATTCTTACATATACTCAATGTAGCCAGCAATAGCCTCAAGCTATGGTACACGATTTTTGCCAGTGATATATTTCCTTGTATTCAATATAAGGCAAGAAACGACGTCGTGACACATAGGTAACTTGCTTGAATGACTTGTGATTCAAGGCAATTAAACAGTAGGTCAATTCCGTTTTTGAGAATAAAGCCTTAATCATCACCATGGCCGCACGGAGACCTCAGACCTTATAGCTCTTAGAGCTTTAGCTTTAAAAGATTCTAGATCAATCGATACAGGCTCGGTCTCTACAAATAGTTTTAGCTTAGTACCTAATCACAACTGATGTCGCCACTACACTAGTCATTCTACAATATAATATTATAAAGAGATAAAGTTTGTTACTTTCTTTGTAAGGGGTAATCTCTGTAACAACTTAAAAATTCTATCGCTTCGCTATATTATTATATATCAAATGTAGAGCGAAATATTCAACAGCCATAATACCGGTGAGTGCGATCTTCAATTCAAGCGACAGCTAGTTTCTGCAGCTTGCGGCCCCATCTGGCCGCAGTCCGTAATCGACCCACATTATGATCGTCCAAAAAACGACCTGGAACCAGTTTATATGAATGAAACTTGACCATTCCAATTTCTTGACCAATGTTTCCGCTTAGACAACAACAATAATAGTAATTAGTCATACGTAAACAAATTATTATTGGCCGTATCTATTTCGGTGTGACAATGTTGTCAGCGCCATGAACATGACGGATTCCGAACAGTGTTATGTAGATGAGACCGATGCGTAGGACGCTTCCGCAACGCATCACAACAAACGCAGCCAAATGTATCAATGTAAAATAAACCATTAACGGGTTGCGGGAGCTGTTTGGAGTGCGTCACTGATATGTGATAAGGCTCGCCTTTCATCGATTAAATATGTGATGGAATGCGAGTTCACGCATACTTTATAATATTATATCAAAACGAAATATTGCCATAAAATATGTTTTACCATCCGTTTTGCAGTTTCGCAATTAATACCAAAAACTGGACTATTCCGTTGAGAATTAAACATTCAAGTTAGCTTCAAAATCAGACCTATTTTTTATAATTATGTGGGGATTAAAAACATTTGTATATGTATAATCTAAACGGGACAACACCCACGAATTTCCTAATAAAGTCTAATTATCATTCGTTATAAAAATAGCATATCAGCAACGTGCTTTACTTAAACCATACATCACGCGTACACGCTATAAGGTCTTCGTCTGATAAGCGAATCGAATCTAATCCATTGGACTCACACATTCTTTAGTTAAATCAAATATTTTTATATGGTAAACCCAGATCTGACCGTCCTTAGAATATTCATTAAATATTACCAGTTCGTCAATAAAGAAGTTGCGAATCATGGATGTTTAAGTAACTATTGTGAGGTCCAGAGGCTACATACTCTCATACATAATGAACAACATTAAAATTCTTTCAATTAATTATTTTCTTCCATAAGCAGAGTAAAACTTTAACTTAACACATGAGCAGTGCCTAGCGTTACACCTAATATATTGAAAACTCAGTCCATAAGGATTCCAAGAACTCTTTTTATGGAACACTCAGATTTCTTATCCTTATACCGATCTAGACCGGCAAAGATACGCGGCTCATTGTACTATACCAATATGGTTCGTAGTACGAATATATTTTTATAAGGTGATGATCCCTCACAGGATGTCTGGATCGTCAGATACCATCCTCAATAAACTTACGTCTACGATTTGAATAAACCGATAGAATATTATCTGAGATAGAATATATTTTTATTTAGATTATAAAGTTAATTTAATTGGGTATACCCAAGTAGGTATCTGTAAATAACTGTTTTATATTCATTGCATCACTGCAAAGCTAAAACTTTCAAATATTTATCTTTTTTTAATGATATCAAAATACGACTACATAATTTAAATGGCATTTACGACTATACAATCTATTTTTACCATAAGTGCTGACAGATGTTTAAACTCGATTATAAATACGGTATTTTAATTGTTCTATTATACATAATGTTACGGTATAAAGGCCTACTACATTGTTGACACGTATTCCAAAAATGGTCTGAGTCTATGTATGGTTTGATGCCAATGAATCACATTTATAAGGAACTTTGTACAACCATTGGTTGTGAACTTTTTATAAATAATTAACTTTTGCTCACGGCTCCGCTCGTATGCAGTCTTTCCAGGATATAAATCCTAGTCCCGGTCATGGTCTCCCTGTGTATCAATTTTCATTCAAATCCGCTCCGCTGTTAAGGCATGACTGATTAACAAACATTCAAATTCACAAACTGATTAACAAACATCCTAATTCACAAACTCACTAACATCCAAAATCACAAACTCACTAACATCCAAACTTTTATATTTATAATCTTACTAGGACTAAGATCAAATTAAACTAAAACAATCATCGGAGTACTATTGAACACGTGCTGTTCATGTCGTAAGTCTACAATCAGTATTCGTGGAGAATATAATCATTGGAAATAATATAGTTCCTTGAGTGAGGGCTCGTGATAACCTTGATATGAAATCGTGCCTTATCTTTTATCTTTATTAATAATAACAATGACTTATTCTATTGTTTTATCTTTAGATATAATGGTTCAATTAATTTTTTAAGATATTTTAAAAATTTGCATGCAAAATGCTTGCTAATTCAAGCAATCAATTGCATAAAATGCATATAGTTATATTGTTTTAATGTTGTAATATTTACGAAAATATTACTTCACAATTCACATCTTATTGGGCGAACTGTTTTCCATGTTTTTAGACGTTGTATATTTGACATTGACAACATTTGTTTTGTATATAATACATACTGTATTTAGAATTTCACAATCAACTTATTTAAAAAATCCTCCATTCAACTTTCCTTCAGGGCATACTTAAATGTCCTTTATTTTCCTATCTCGTCAAACCATCATTTCATTCATCTCTTCCCATTATATTCCTACAAAAATGACCATCTCTGAATGCGAAAGATTATAAACATTTCGTGGAGTTAAATCTTTCATTGTTTACTTCAAATAATCAATATATTTTTTCTCATTATCAAACATTTATAGAATCAGATGGGGTGTGAAATGTGCAAAATTCTAATAAATAACAATGAAATATATCAGGTATATTATGCTCTTGAACGCATAGCCCATAAATAACACTACGCAAGCGTGGATGCTATGGCTACTGCCAAATGGTCGAGATACTAGTGGGTGGGTGGAGTAGTTTTGGCTAATGTTTGTCGTTTTATCACTAAGAATGTGCTAATTATTATAATTACCTAACTGACGATGTCGGTGAGAGTAAGCAAGACAGTAGTGGCTAGGGACGTTGAATGTCGAGCGTACGGTTACAAAACGTTTTGGCACGTATATTAATGAAAAACTTCAAGTGTGAGACCTTCAATGAACCTTGTTTATATGAAACAAAACGATAATTCTTTTCTTCTTTTCGTTTTATGGCTTCTAATTCAATTTGTTATAACCTAACAAAACGCAACAAACTATTTTCAAGATTTTAAAGAAATGTTATTTAGATCCACAAATAATCTCTTCTGAAGAACAACTTGCACCAGTCCTTGTGATTAAACTTATGGCATTTGATTATTATTAGTTTTATTTATTAAGTTTTGAATTGTTCTTCCTTTATTAAGTCCTGAAATTCTTGATATAAAAGTTAACAACATAAGTAGACCATATTAAATAAAATGGTCTGTAGGTGCGTTCTTCATAACAAACCTGCCTCATTGTTGTCAAGGCATGAATAGCTGACCAAGGCTTTTGTTTCGCTTATTCAAAATATCACATTGTCTACGAAAGGCGCTAACCGCAGTAACCGCGCACAAATATAGTGTTACATTTTGTTAAATAGCTTTCATTTCTTTCTGGTTGTAACACAATACGCAATTACGTTTGTTTTGATGGATTTAAAGTTGGTTATTAGGTCTCTTATCCTAAAAAATGATAACAACTAACGCCTTTAAACTTTAAGAACAACACTTTGTGAGCTACCAACAACACTTTAAGAACAACAAGTGAGCTTTTTTCTGTGCGTAGAAATCTGTATACTTACGTGATTAGTCCGTTTTAGTTAAGCGCCATAAATTGCCATTGGTCACAATCACGTATACAGAAATCTAAGCATACCAAAGATATCACTTTATTTTATCTTGGATACCGGCGTAAGCTACACAGACCAGTGCAGTCCATATAGACTTCTAAATTATATCATAGTGATTCTATATTATAAAGGATCAACGAAAGTCTCGTCGCATATAATCGTCATCCCTGCATTCAAAGTGCCTTACTTGGGGAATTCCTCCAAAACTGACTCACAGAATATTATTATGAAAAGTATCCAATATAACCAAGCGGTATCAAAAATTTACTTTCTGAGGTCAGTCATATTATAAGAAACATAGGAAATGAAATTACCTATGAATTTGCCGTTCTGAACGAAAGTGTAAAAGTAAATAAAAGAAATAAAAAAGTACTTCCATCTTTTTCTATTTCTATTAATCAAGGTACCTAACCACCCATGCTATCGATGTCTCTTTGTAAGCACAGTGGCAATTTGTCGATACCCATCTTGAAGAAATCGGCTGGACGAGAGGCAACAAACTCTTCAAAGACATTTTCTACTGCCTCTCGGGTATTGATTTTTACCCGCCAAAAAAAATTTATTTTTAAAAAAACGTCAAATTCATAAGTGAACGAACATTTAAATAAATGGAAGATCAAGCGTACAATGCTTACCATATTGCAATCTTCTAGGTGTGATTTTAAGTGGCATACTAACACACATTATTGCATAATAGTAAAATAAATTTATTCATTAATTCATTCAACCTACAAAGAAAAAACTAAAGCATAATAATTCGTTTATCAAAGCAACTAATTTTATGTTGCATAATTAAGTAGGCTAATCTTTGTGATTTATATTTTCGCAAAGGCCGACAAACATGCAAGTGGGTCACTTGATAGTAAGCGATCTTCACCACTCATGACACCCATAATACCAGAAGAATAAATGATGAGTTAATTTTATATAGAAAAGGAATAGATGTTGGGAAGTGGGGAAAGGTGATTTGTGCCTCCGGAAATCTTACTCGCCGAACGAAACGCGACAGCACTTCACGTTGCGTCGCCTATCTGTGTCCTGTGAGACAGTGGTATAAACTATTACCTCGGTCAATCCGGCTCATTCAAACTGTAGACTATCTACAACGTGGTTCTACCACTTTTGGTATATACATTCAGATTATCCTATTTTAGCCATGTCTCAGTTAATACAATAATAATACAGTAATATACTATGGCATATAGATTGTTTTGTATTTAAAAATTAAACGAACAGAAATGTTTTTGCATTCCCATTCAGTAGATTACCTTATCTGTTTTGTATTCCTGTTTAGTATGACCTCATTGACATTTCCTTTAATGCCATTAGGTACGGGCTGCTGTATTTAAAAAATGTCGGACTAGTTTTTGCTCGCGGCTCCACTCGCGTGAATGTACTTTTCTGTAATAAAAAGTACCATATGTCCTAATCCAGGTCATGTGTGCCAAATTTCATCCAAAACCGTTCAGATATTAAGGCGTGATTGACTAACATCCAAATTCACTATCTCACAAACATCCAAACTTTCACATATATAATAGTAGTAGGATCTAGCATACTGTGTTAAATCTTTTTAAACATTCTAGGAATCTCTGATGGTCGTATGACTTGATTAAACTAACAGCTATTTTATATTCACATTACCAAAACCAAGTTATAATTAATCGTCGACTGAATGCTAACAAACGAACTATTAATATTTGAGCAACCGTTGCCTATACCAATTAATTATATTATTACATTGTTAAACTTTCGACAATGTTTGAAATAACACACTGTCCTCGTATACGATAGGTTTCCGTCAATAAAATATCTAGAACGGTGTGTCACACTAACGCAATAGATTTCAACAGATTTATTTGCAATGTGGTTAAAGAAAAAATACATTGGAATGACCAGATGGTGGTGTTTAGAGACGCAAAGAACACATCGATTCGATATAGTGATGTTCTATTCTATATATTTGCGAAAACGAATTGAGCGAAAACAGTTGCTAGCAAAAAAAAGTACTGTGACGCGGTTTAGCAATAGACTAAAATAAGTTGATAATAATATTCGCCAATGTGAGTGCTAACCTAAAAATAGCATGTGTGAAATTTATATGCGTTAAAATTTTATGAACAGCGGCTTGGTTTTGCCAGACTTTGCTGAAGTCCTAGGCAGTAATGACCGGTTACACCAGGCAAGCCCGCATCCTCGTCTGTCTACCCGGGCAATAAAAAAAAATATTTATCGGTTTGTTTCGTAATACTGCTTCGTAATTACTTAGTATAAAATCGTACTGGACATTTGCACAAGAAATATAACGATGATGTTATTTTATACGATGTTATTTAGAAGAAATTTTCTTCTTCTTCTTTACAGTAGGTATACCACAACCACATAGCGAAAACTAATTTGAAATTGCGAACACTGCCTGCGCAAATATTGCAATGCGAACTGTGTACGTCACTATCTCACTGATTTGTGACCCGTACCATGATAGATACCAGCCAGCATGCAAATTATTCAGCTTGGAGATAATACAAACAATAGATGTACGCGTAAGTCGCGTTCGTTTAGCATACTCCGAGGGTCGATGGCATCACACAATGGCCGTTTTCGACCCCATTTGGATTTAACTGAGAAAAGCCGGTTCAAACGGAGAAAAGCTTATTAATGCATTGCTGTTGGTAACATTGTTATTCCTTCACGACAAGTCTTAAGCTAACAATTTAAGTGCAATGCTATGTTGATTTTAGTTGCTGGATTAAGATGGGAGTTAACGTATGGAATATCTCCCTTAATAATATTCAATGCATGTATTTTCCTCAACATTGAAGTTGTTACGTAGAAGTCGATTAATTATAATAAAAATCGACTTAAAAAATAACACTGAAAAGTCATAATAACAATGTCTATAGGTCTCTTTATTTAATTTTTCAATTTTGTGTGATAGGTACCTAAATGTAATTTGTAATATAATCTAAATGGCATATAAATTCCAATACAATGACAAAATCGTGACAACTGTACTGTTGTCCGTTGAGGAGTTTCAGATCTTAGCCAATTTTATCCAACAAAATCCGTCCACAATTGGCGGAGAAATATTTATTTTTATACGCGCTGAATTGAGAACCTACTCCTTTACATATTTTAAAGTCGGTCAAAAATAGAGCAATCATAAGACTTCAATAGAGTTGTTATTGCTATTTTTCTTGTACTGGAATGTTTAGGTTAAAGATAGTGTTTTGGAAACGCAAACACGCATTATGGCACTATATTTTGGAAAATAGCGATTTCTTTGAAAGAAAGATTAATTGTATCTATTTCACATATTGGCAATAAACATTTGCACTTTCAATCTGCATTATATCAACAAATCGATTTAATCGCCCGTATAGAATGGAAATAAACACACGTTCTCAAAAAACTTCGAGATAAGTGACACGGAACAGGCTTGCGTTATTGTTGTCTTTCGCCTGGAACGTTGACTTGTGCCGTTCATATATAATTCATACGCTAATATGACCTAACCTACCTCCAGATCTTATAGATATCTATTATATTCTATGTAACTTCTTTTCAAATTGCCTGATGCTGTTGACCTTTGCCACTTAACTTTAATAATGAGAATAAAAGCAACTAGAGCCGGAAAGACGGATTCAAGGATATAATATGTTTTGGTTGAAATAAAACTAGTTTATACGGATTTTATCGCGGTTTAATTTTTATTTTAGTCCCGACGTTTCGAAAGCTTTTCAGCCTTCGTGGTCACGGGAGAGACTCAAACGTCGGGACTAAAATAAAAATTAAACCGCGATAAAATCCGTATAAACTAGTTTTATTTCAATGTGTAATATTCGCGTAAACCTAAGAAATCACTATGTTTTGGTTCCTAAATTGTTATACATTTTTCCTCTACTAAATTAAGTCATAGTCTTTAATAAAGTACGACATAAAACTATTATATTCCATTTCACTTCTTTTCAAATCTCCTGATGCTGCTAGTTTTAGATGACCTTTACTAATTAATTTTCAAAATGGGAATAAAGGCAACTAGAACAATGAACTGGCAGTGGAATAAACTATCAGCTATGTATAATTGAACCGGAGTGCAAACTCAGGTGAGGATGTTTCCTTCTAATATATTTTGCCATGGTTTTAGTTATATTCAAGGATATAATAAATATGTTTTAGTTGCTAAATTGTTGTAAATTTTCCTCTACTTAAGTACGTCATAATCTTTAACAAAGTACGACATTAAACCTATACTATAATGTCATTATTAAAACACGCAATTGGTTTCAAGAGTAGATTATATATAAATCTAGATTACAAGATTACAGTATCAAACTCATCTTGCTATTGATGTAAGATGTATTGTTCGGTTGACTTTTTAATACCGAAACCGAATTACTAATTATTATGAATCCCAATTAAAACCTTTTCATACATTTCGTGAGAGTAGTGTATAGTGTTTTCCATTATATCATATTACTTACAAATTAGAACGGAGACTCACAATAACTTAACAAAGTTTGAAGTATAGATTGTGCATTTGGTTCCCGCAAGTTCCTTCACACGTATTACTTGTTATAATAGCAGAAGAAACAATGCTGATGGAACGTAATTGTTGTAACTTAACTATCAAAGTCTTCTTAGTGTAGTGTCTTCGTTAACTACGGTGCAGAAAATCGTATCATCGTTTGATGTAATTACTTCAAAATGATTCAATGATAACAGGGACAATTAATTAGATATCACTAAATTAAAGTTTACTTTTGGTGCATTGTTGAATACATAAAAATGTTGTAATAAGATTACTTTGAAATAATTTTAGCGATATTTTCAAGGGCAAATTTGATGACATCAGACGTAATTTTTATTTAATTCCATGATGACATTATTTTAGGGTAAAATAGTTCAACTTGTTTAGAATTAATGCCAAGCACGAATTAGGAATATATCGTTATAACATTACATAGATATATTTTTAATTTTTTTGCATATAACTTTCACTTCAATTCCATGCTAGAACAGACTTGTTTCGTAAAACCGAGGAATGTTGAACAAATCAATCAAAATGATTGTCTGGCACAAAGACTGGGCGTTGACGTTGGTATTTTAAGATGTTTGTAAAAATTGCGGAAGCGGCCCCAGACACAGGCAACTGGGTCAGGAAATATGCGAGATTTTATAGATTAAATATCTATTGGTTTAATTTAACTGTTTATATTTATTTGATTTAGAAACAAATCCCCGATTGCTATTTTGACATACATATTACATAGTGACCTGGTTTAGTGTTTGTATTGCGTTGCTGTAAGAGCTTTTTGGTCTTTAAATATTTGGAACAGATGGAAATGTTTTTAAGAAATTAGCTATTGCGAATAAGCCCAGCCACATAACGTTCACTACTATAATGAACATACTTTTACCGACTTTAAATAGATTATAGAATATTGAGTTTAAGAATTCCACATGTATTTTTAACCGACTTAAAGTAGCGGTTTGCTGCTGCGTTTAGTACGTACGTAATGTCACTCACTACACAAAACGCAAGTGCAAACTGCTTACGTCTTTATTCTATGATATTGTGGTACCCACGCAAGCCGTCACATTCATGCTATGGTCAAAACAGTCTACCCCGTAGCTCTTCTACTATAAAAATGATCTGTGAAATGCAGCGAGCCGAAGGTCGGAATGATAATGATCATATGACAGACCTATCGTAAATAAGGTACCGATCTGGATCGGACACATTACGCCCACGTGCAAGGAATGCAAGCTTCGAAACCATGTCAGCACAAACCATCGCTACAAAGTAGATTGCTATCACAGCTTTGTCGATGCGTCAACACTAAATCGTGCATAAAATTTTACATTGACTGACCACAAGTCGATCTTACATCATTATTTACATAAGGAAGTGAGCAGACGGGCTGGTTTGCGAAAGACGTGATTTTGCTCATTTGGTATTTATAAAACATGGAGCATGTATGTAGGTTTATTATGGGGTTATTTTTAACCTACCACTAGCTGATGAGTAAGTAACCGTTCTGCTTTTTTTATAGTTTCATAGCGATTTTATTTGAGGAAGCGAAGCGTTTAGTTACTTTACTGAACATAGACGAATAGTGTTTTACGATCTATTAGCAAATGTAAACTAACATAGTTGTTAAAATACTAAAACATATCCCTTAAGAGTTTACAAAATGGTTTCTCCGAAAAAAAAATACGTAACTAATATTAATTAGTGACAAGAAAAAACCCAGTTTAATACATCTTCGACAGGAAACAGAGTTCACAAATAGAATGTTCAACTGTATATCCAGCTTTTCTTACATACACATGTTGTATTATAAATCGTAGTGCGAGAAAACTGACTGAATTTGAACGCCCACGCACGGAAATCATCTGTTCCTATGGCACTTATAACGTTCAACATCCACTCTCGATGATTATTTCTATATTAATTTGAGTGCTCTTATTACATTAGTTAGGCTCAAGGCAAATTTCTATTGTTTGACACAGCGTCAATGACGATCGCGTCTGACACTTATAAATAAATTTAGATGATGAAAATTAGCTTTATATTAAATACATTGTTATAGAGGTCATTGCCAATATGCCATAGGCAATCACAATTTGTTTCAGTTTACAATTTGATAAATCACACAAGTTTTCCGGGATTGGATCTGTGCCCAGAATTGCAATAGGATCGCACCCTATCACATCATGGGATGGAAATAAGCTCTGCGAACAATTGCACCCATTGGGCACAGCGCCCTTCGGGGATACTTATTTATAATTTTAGAACATGCAAAATGATTGAAACACCGCTATCTATAAAGTCGCTGTAAAATCTTTTATACGTTTTATATAGCTTTACTTCTGTTACTCCTACTCATCATCTCCTCCTCTTAATTACAGGTACTGAAACTGAAACCAGTCGAGATTTATTCGGACATTCAGTACAAATTGACACACCGATAGAAACGTGAGTCCTTTAGTTAACACGCACACGAGAAGTGCACATATTTTGCGACATTTCTAAAGTGTCGTGTTTTTTACTTTTAACACATTCGTACATACATTATAGTGTCGGTCGATGATCTCGCTCATACCCTTTGCAATGTACAATACGCGTAAAATATCTTTGCCGGCATGAAGTTAACACGACCGGATTCGTGGCTATTGTTTTCAGAGACTTTATGTAAATGGTTTTGTAAAGACTGCGTACGCGTTACGACGGACGCTAACGCTGAGGTCTCGGGTTCGATCCCCGGGTCGGGTAAAAGTGATATTGGGTTTTTCTATTACGAATTGCTCAGTATCAGCGCGAAGTCTGCAATTGTGCCTGGTATGGCGATAGGCTCGCCCCCTATCACATCATGGGCATTTAACCCATAACCTCACTGTTTTCCGTCATAGATAGTACTCTGCTACTAGACCAATGCAACGAGGCGAAAAAAGTATGAATACTTTTTTGTTGTCATTGCACAACATTCTTTTGAAAACTGTGTTCTAGAAGCATAGTAATTTCTATGAAAATGACTGTTTGTACATTAAAACGGGGCGTAACGTACAGCTACTAGGTAACTAGATCTTTCCAGACAACATTAGGCAGGCATGTCTGTGTTTACAGTATGTAAAATTAAATGTGTGCCGACTAACGGTCTCGATATTGTTTATCGAGATGATTGTAGGCGAGTGGGCATCGGGTCCTGCTCTTTACAATTAATGGATAGCCGTTGTCAAAGTTTAGGCTTTTTGTGTTATGAATTTAGGCAATTTGAAAGTTAAAGCCTATAAATCTATTAAATGCCTCATTGTCTCATATCTTATCATACTAAAAAAGAAAGGAACGCGGCAACAAGTTCATAACTCTTCTGGTATTGTGGATGTTCATGGTCGGTGGAGATCACTTACCATCAGGTGACCCTCTTGATCGTTTACCGGCCTATGCTATAAAAAACTTATTTAAAACAAGAAATAAGTTAACCAATAATGAATACACATGTTTAACGACAATATTATCTATTGGTAATCGGTAATTAGACAAGTATGGCATTAATCATTTCAATTAAACATTACGCAAGTTACTAATTATTTTAACAATAAATTGTATAAACGTTAACGCAGATTTGTCATTGAATTATATCCGACGGTCAATTATGGTTGTAAGTAAACCGTAACAAATTACAGGCATTCTATACACATAACGAAACGTTGTAGGTGTCATATAAAATGTGGGAAATTAGATTACAAGTAATGGTGCGTATCTCCCAAGTCGCAGAAGGTTCTGATCTTAGAACTTGGATAATGGATATTGAAGTGGTGAGGGCTGATATTACGAAAATTCTGTTTACGACAAGCCGTTGAGTTAACATCACTATTATCAAACCCCAAACAAATCAAATCGAAGAACTCTCACAAACAACTGTGCTATTAGACGATGATATATAAATACCCATACTTATAATAAATCATCAATTTTACCTCTAAACAAACGCATTGTATTGTAATACTGGTAATAAACATCTCATATAAAAACTATGAATATACTTTATTTATAAGGAGTTGCTAATGGGCTCAATATCAATAATGAAGTGGTAACTCATTGAATCATTACATTAGTCATCATGTGTAGTCCAATGATCTTCGCCCACCAGTAGCTGTGGCCATCGATCACAATAATGACCGATTGTGCTGTCACACGACCCTTGTTATGGAACTATTAAATCCTTTAAATATAGTATATACGTGTCGAGAAAAAATATAGTTCTAGTTCAAAATAGGTGTCCCTTGTCAAGAATTATAAAGAAGTAGGTTTCATACCAATGTTAGATGTCTATAGTCATATTTCTTATAATCTTTTACTTCTTTAATTGTCGTTTTAAATTTAATTATTCATCAATCAACTGAAATATTACAAACTATGCAAACGTAGTTATTTGAAATTCTATTTCTGTTTTCATTTTTCAGAATAATTTTGCAACCGGTTGTACTTTTTACAAATTCTAGTCATGACGGTCGATTTCTATGGATTTCGAATCGAAGACACCGCGCAAGGCATTTAGTAACCGAAGAGATTCAGTCTCAGTTGTTAAGAATTTCTACGTTTTAATCCGTTGTTTTTACATTCGCAAGGCCTTATTAATCCAAACATTTTAAATATCTACGATTTCTGTGTATGCCTAGATATATTTTTATATTATAGAATATATTTGCATAAATATTTACTTAACGTGTTCTCGGAAACTCGCGCATTCTTTTTACTACATTTACCCTTGAGGTTATGAATTAAGGTGTTTAACTTTAACACGCGAAATCGGAATTTCATTCAACATATTTTATCAATGACTACATTGCATAAAATTACATTTATTATTTACTTACAATTAATCGTGATTTTTAGGAACTTGACTATGTTTTACTTATTAATAAATCATATCTATAATAAAATAAAACAAATCTAGTAAGTAATTGGAATGTTTAATTTTCTATTTAAATATCCGATAATAGCTCAATACCGTAGAGATAATTTCCAAATTGATTCCTGGATAGAACACAAAATACAGTTTTGTTTGAATCTCATTTATTATGATATCCCTCTCCAATTAATCCTACTACTCGTACTTACTATTATACATGTGAAAGTTTGGATGATTGTGAGTTTGTGAATTTGTATGTTTGTTAGTCAATCACGCCTTGGCACACAGGCAGACCATGACCAGTATTAGGACATAGGCTACTTTTATCTTGGAAATAAAGCCAATTCATGCTGTGAGCAAAAGCTAGTATTAATATAATCGTTCAATATCGTCGTACCCGCGGACCCTGGCACTAAACCGGGTTAACGCTAGGCAGAAATAAAGAAAAAATAGCTCTGTACTAGCCCACATAAAACCGTCGAGCCGCGGGTAAAAACATATTTCTTGCTTATGCGTAAGTATCGCAAATATAGACAAAAATGCGAAGATAATGTTGTATTAAATTCAATATTACATTACCAATTATTAGCCATCGACAAAATCCGTTAATTAATAGATTATATTCTTTATCAAAATAAATAGTAACCATAGAGTACCGATATTTAAATAAAAGATGTAGAGACATCCAAAGAACTTAGATCTGTGTATGTCCGTGCAACGACTTTTACTATGCGCTTCGACGATCTTCGTTTATCTTAAGAAACGGAAAGGGCTGATGCTGTTGACGATCCGGTAATATCTCTATATTACCGGATCGTCAACAGCATCAGTTATAACGCACTTATTTGTCTCTTGAGTGATTGACGAAGGAAGGGTGCATGTTTCCATATTATTAAAAATCAATAGGGGAATGGAATCATTTTTTTTTTAATTAGCAACAAAACAAAAGTAATTTGTTTTATGACCGGAGGCAAAAAAATATAACATTAAACCATATTACACACTAAGTACAACGCGTTAGATACTTCTTAGTTTAATGGCATTGCAAAACTGCAGTCCCGTTTGAACACGACTTTGTTGTACCTTGAACTGTATTCTATAATGGATATAGTGAAAGTACAAACGCAGACTTTTAAAGTTACGTCTATGTATATGAAGAAAAGTGAATGAAAATGCACAGTGAATTACGTGATAAATAATGTGTCTTATATCATTTGTATTTTCTAAATGTAATACTAACAAATTGAGTGTGTAGTTACTTGAATAAAGATAATTATTATTATTATTATATGTACCATTTATATAGCTTATTTAAACACTTTATATTATGATACTTAAGTTGCGACAATTGCGAGTAGCTTCAAGCTGCGTCCATCACACCACATTCCCTAGCGGCTAGCATACATTATTATATACCTATATAAGAACTCGGTCGGCCTGGCAGACATTTAAGAAGCTACGTAGAGAGTGGTAGAGCTGCGCTATATACAGTTTTTCTACATTATGCATTCCTGAGGCTGGCTCCACCGGGTGTCTCACAGAAAACGGACGAAAAGTATCGTACGGTGTGTGAGATATTCCTTTCTAAGCCTTTATTAGGCAACGCGTCCTTGATACTTCTGGTATTATGGGTGTTTATGGCCGGTGGACATTACCATCAATTTATTTGCCGCCCTCTGGTATTAAAAAACCAAATGTCGTAGATTTTTAGTGCTTTAGAGCTTTTAACCAGTGCGTCCTACCTATAATTAACTATCACATAATATTAGCACTCTTAAATGTAAATGTCTCGGTCATGTCAGTAGACGGATGATCGGTGGAGCATTGACATGTGCTGGAGTGGAGACTAGGAATATGTAGTGTAAGAGGCTCTGCTGCATGATGGGCCGATGACTGAAAATAACAACAAACGGTGGCGGCTAGCGGATGGTGCGGGCCGCCCAAGATCGGGATGGTTTGCACATACTTGGGATGGTTTTATTTTCAGCATTATTTTAATCCTACCAGCGTAGTCGCAAGCGCTTTAAAACATCTTGGTTTCAAGTTGCGTCCACATTCTTTATTTATACTTATTATTATATTTATTTTATTAATACATATAGATGATATTTCAATAGAACGTACAGTGAATCCAAACAAACATTTTACCCACATGAGCTTTTATAGCACGACAACAATGATTTTCTTTCATGTGATTTTGAATCCCTTTATGTGCTACACAATTTTATTATAATAACACACACAGCCTTATTTATACTTAAACTTACAGTTACAGTTTATTTATACTGTCTGCAAGTTCATTCTTATCAGGTGCTACAAACTACCAGATTTCTTAGACGTACCAGTATCCCCCTACGTTACAATAATTAGCTCGCATTCATGAGTGAAGAAGCCTATGATTATATGCATGCAATTTTGTTGCCATAATCATCAGATAAAAAATATTAGCCATTAAGTTGTGGGTCGCATTAAGATACTTACTTATACCTACGTACTACATGAATAAAACCTGATATTTTATGTTGCCATTAATGTAGTCTATAAATCTGGGAGACACAATAAAGAAATTAACACTCTAAATAAACCGATTATGTTTCTTATATAATAAAATTCCCATTGACCGAATCACTTTCAATAATACAGTTGATAAGGCTTACTATTTACATCTATTTGGAGAGGTGTATTTTATGTTTTTCCACATACAAAAACACAAACTTATAACAAAATGTAGACAAATTTTAGGCTTATCAGTCGGTTGATATAAAGGTGAGGACAAATTTAAACAATATATAGTGTACATTATTAGTATATCACTCCTCGTGGTACCAAATCCGATTGTATAGCTAGGTCAAATTTCTTTTATGTCATTTGAAGGGCATGTCGGTCGATATTCGACTTGCAACTTTAGACAAAAAGATAAACATCCGAGGTTTTGTCAAATTCAAATCCAAATTGTTCAAAATGTTATGTCTCATAATAGTAATTTCACTGGCTTCAATGCCCTTGCCAAACCGAAACACAACTAAGTAGTTGATATAAACCTAGATCATTGATAGTCTACGTTTTATAATAAAGCCGCGTAGAAACATAAACAGCGTACATTATGTTTTGCCTTTAGCAAAATAAAATAAAACGTTAATCTCTATACGCGTTTTAAAGAAAAAAAACTGCAAATTGAATTCCTAGCAGGTATAAAAACAAAAAATACCTCGGGGAATACGGGTATTAAAAATATACCTTGTGTCGACCTTCAACAAAATACTTTCTTATTTTTTACCTGACGTTTTCTTTGTGCACAATATGCGGGCGTTATTAATTGCGCCGACATATTCCACGACCGTAGCTTCAATAAAACTTTTATGAACCAATGTCGTGGTAACAAGGTACAAAAAATATAATGGAAATTGCTACCGACAAAACTGTTTCATCCTATTAAAACATTGTTTTTTCACTTTTATTTCATAACCTGTTATACAATAAAAACATTATAAAATTCGATGACAAACCTGTCTGCCATGAGTTTTTATTGAATTAACTAGTGTCATGCATAATTTACTCGTCAACCGTTTCTCTGTTAAATAATTCATAGGACACGTTTTTATCCTTTCCGTGGAATGTCTATTTTTAATTGATTATGCACAAATTGTATAAAGATATTTGTTCTTCTCTTTTATTCCTTATAATAATTCACACACCTCGCAAAATCTTGGAATTTACGAAAACAGGAACTCATTTCTTATTTGATTATTTTTTTTGAGACTGAGTATTGGCAATACTAAAAAAATTAACAAAATAACTATATTTCCAACGTTATGCATGTAAAATAAAATTGTCTACTTTTTAATTTTTTTAAAATTTTAAATGACCGCGCTGTAGTTGCAAAAACATCAAACAATTAGCCACAAGTGCCACACAAATCAACCATGTCAGTCAAACTGCGAACGTGTCAATGGATTGCCGTGCCAAGCCTACGCCTAGTAACTTATGTGCCGTACAAAATGCAGTTTGGCAGTCAATGAGACTAATGCATAAATCATAACTAGGTTGGCAGCGGGTTATTTAAACAAGACAAATAGAGGCCGTGTAATGAACTAGCGTAATAAGCCAAAACCACTCACAAAAGTTATTAGCTTATATTGGCTCGAAGATACTGGAATATAACCTACATAACTCCACGTAGCTCATTTAAGTGGATATTGAAATTCAGGAAGGTGTCTATAATTTTGAGTGGTTCGAATATATCTCTTGGCAGACCGACAGCGAACCTTGAAACAAATACCTTGACAAGTTCGTGATATTTACAATTCTTTGAACTATTAGAAATAGTGTGTTGTTTTATATACAAAATTAGATGACATTACGAGTTAAAATTGATATCAACAAGATGATTGTTACGACCGAACTCAATGAGCTCAATGGCTTCCTCTCGCGACCATTTCGTGCATCAACTCCCTATAGCGCGTAGCTCGTTATCCTAAATTGATATTTGATATGTGGATTGAAAAACTGTAACAAATATAACAATCGCTTCGTAACCTTGCTGTGTTGGAATGAACCTTTCACATAAATCGTGAAATAGTGTTGACAATATTATCTCGTGAATAGTCGCATCATCTACATTACAGTGGTCATTTCGAATAGCTGCGCTGTTCACACCTGCACGCTTTATTTTAGAACTGCGCTGGCCGTGATGCCCGCCGCAAGGTGATTCTGGATTATTTTCATATTCTGGGTCACGACGTGTGGTTTGTCTCAAGGACACCGATTCCCGTTCTGTCGAGGTCGCACTTGTCATATTTATGTGACACTTTATTATATTTCATGTTTACTTTGCCAGCCAGATGATGTGTACATTTTTTTCAAATATTTGTTATTCAATTCAAAATAATTTACGGGGTAATCATTTACTAATTAATACTATAACGAGTACCTAATTAATCGACGTCATCGGAAAACTTTCGATTGTACCTAATAAACGTATCAATTATAGTAATCTCTAGATCTCCACATGTATACCTACATATAATATATTTACCGTTACTCGTGCTAATAAATCGACGTCACGCCATGGGCACTTTATACCTTCACCTGTGTTACTCGTAATATGGAAGTATTTATTATTTTCTGTCCTGTGCCAACTCAGTTCCAAAGATGATTCATTCTCAACCGACCGAGAATGCAGTTCGGTCAGTTTGAATGCTCCTCGCAGCTTATTGCTCAAATCACGTCGTATCTTTTAAGCATTCTCTACAGCACTTACGGCTTTAAAAGTGTATATTAATCATTACAATTTATTATTCTCTAAGAGACACGTACTTCCTAAACGTACATTTTAAAATAAAATAAATAATAACGTTCTTTATTTTTCTTTGGCGACGTCTTTTAAATAATGAATGCCACAATTTAATCACATCGCATGTGAAGACGAAGTGCAAGAAACTCACTTAGCATCTTGAATTGATATCTATAACTTCATTTTATGCAATGAATGTAAACGAGAACTATCCAGCAAAAGCTGGTTATAGAAGTAAAAATACAATGTTTTAAATTGTTGCCGTTTTTGTATAAGTATCACATGTCATTGTTTACCACGAGAACTCAACAGCTTAGTTATAATTAGTGTTTGCCTTGTGAACCTACGGAAACAATCCACAGACGGAACGATAGGGTTGCTAGGCTAAGTAACAAGAAGAACAATGCAATACAGTTTGAGGACTGCGTCACTTACCATTATAGTGAATATGGAACATCATATACATTATGAGAGACTGATCATAGGGACTACGTTCTATGGCTTGCCTTACAAAACTTGTTAGATCATATTCAGCAAGTTCGAAGACGGGATTATGATCATCATTTCGCCCATTCTTTCAACAGTCATCGATTTTTGACTGTACATATCCACGGATGTATACCATCAGAAATATATTTTTATAACAGAATTCAGCGAACGAACAATTAGGTCACCTGATAATTAATTTCAGTGAAAAACTCTTAATACCAAAAGAATCATGGATGCGTTGCCAACCTTAAAGGAAAGGAATGGGGATTGGGAAGGACAGAGGAGATTTGGGTATCAGATAATCTCACTCACCGTTCGAAACACAACAGCGAACTTTCAGCTGCCACTTCACGTCGGTTTACTGGGAGAAAGTGGTAATATCCCGGTCCAGCCGGGCCATTCATACTGTAGACAAAAGTATCTTTTGCGTGGGTCTACCTATTGAAAAAGATTATGTCGCTCTATCGTAAATGGTGCCTTCGAAAATAAACATTACATACAATATCGGTTTACAGCAAAATCTAAACACTTTGACAACCTTAAGCAACATTGTCAGTCGCCACGATTCTTTGAATTGTCAACTCAGTATTAGCGGATCGAGATCACGCAGACTATTGAATGTGCTGAATATTTATCTAAACGGCCTTGACGCCGCCTCCGGAACTAATCGTGTTTGTGGGCTTGGATTGAACGTTCAAGTATTATGTACTTACAATAATCCTTTTGTTGGAGTTTTGTCGCTAATGATGCTATGATGTAATCCACAGTGATTGACCAAGCTTCGGTTGATGCAAAAAAATAACTGAATCATAATAGAAATTTGCAAAATACCCAGTCTGATTGGCAAATCGCCTTGGTGGCCTAGTTTTAATGCGTACGCGTTACGACTAAGGCTGTCGCTAAGGTCTCGGGTTCGATCTCCGGATCGGGTAAAGTGATATTTGGTTTTTCTATCATGAAATGCTTAGTGTCAACCCGGAGTCTGGAATTGTGCCCGATTCGGCGATAGGCTCGCCTCCTATAACATCATGAGACGGAGATACGCTCGGCCTACCCCTACGCGGATTACAGGCGTGGGTGAGTGCAGGCGTGATTGGCAGTCAGCTTGGTTTAAAATAATACCGAATCATTAATAAAAGATGTGAAGTTAATAAGGTGATGAGATGGTTATTATTATTATTAAAATAGGGCTTTATAGATTACACGCATTTTCCTTATGTTGTGCTACGCTTAAGTATTGTTTAAAAAATGTACAATTATAAACCAATATGATCTTTTTAAAGGTAATTTGTCTCATTTTTTTGCTATCTTCATTGTACATCATGCTACATCACGTAAGTGTTGTTTTGACCGCAACTACCTACTTAACAAAGAAACTGCTTGATAATATATCAGTGTCCAAAATAATGCCAAAAATACCAAAATGTAGTTAAAACTACAACGTAGTCGGTGCTTTTGACGGCACACCTATGTACCTATTATGGAAACTTTATCTGAATATTGCCATATTTGAAACCCACAGCTTAAACGGCACACGTTTAAATGAGAGCAATTTTTCTGCCTACGATACTTTAAGGCCTGTATTACAGAACGATGCTCAAGTGAACTCTTTGCTAAGTGTCGATTTCTGTACACGTGATTGGTCCGTTATTGTTTGGCGCCAAAAATAGATCAATCACGTGTACTGAAATCTAGACTTAGCAAAGAACTCACTTGAATAAATTATCATTCTGTAATACGGGCCTAAGTTCCTAGCCTAGGAGTCGTATCAATGTAAAATAAGTCGTAATGTAACGACTAGGTAAATTCAACAAGTTAATTTTCCCTAAACATCATCTAAGAAAAAATTATCATCCCTATAAAGTGGGTTATAAAAATAGTAATTGCTCGAATAGAAAAGACAGATAATAATATTACAAACGCCTTTTTCAGCATGGTACCAACTAAACACACTTTATTTGTCGATAAAAACACTATTTATTTGAAACACTTCTAGACTAAGTACACTCACTTATTACATCCCAATTCCCAGTCTGTAAACAATACCACCTTATATAAAATCGCGCTAAATTCTGTTATAACATTAGTACAATATCCCTAATCCATTCTAAATTTTCAACAGAAATCACGTATTTGTAAAATGTGCAGCTTCAAATAAACTATTAGAAATGAAAGTGTTGGCGTACAAATTCGGCGGTACAGGGGTCGGACCCTCGCAACCGCTCCCCTACCTGATGCAACTGCAGTATTGATTAACGGCACTTGTATGGTTAAACGTGCCGCTATACCTATTCTCTACTTTACTATACAATTGATTTTGGATGTAAAACCTTATTTGACGATAGCATTTCTTTTCGTATGATCGCATCTCCGTTATACCTTCGTGAACTATGCTATATTTGGGAAAGAGAAAGTTTTAAAATTATAAACATTTTGATAATTGTTTCGACATTTGCTTCCTTATTAAAACCACTTGGGAGTAAAATTGTATGCTGTAGATATATTTCATCGCACGATAATAAATTACGAATGCGTGTTAAGCTGCACTAAGACGTTTGACTCATCTCCAAACAGTCACGTCATTAGGTAACCATCAGCCGAATGCACCGTATCCAAGATCATCTAAGCTAAATTTGTCTGTGTATCAGCAGGGAGTGTTGTAAACTGAAAATACCCATATGTACATAACCTAGATTAAAGATTGTGATGAAATGAAGAATGTTTTGAATGCAATGCATATAAGAAAGATTATGCAAAACCGCCTCATAATAATACGGTTAAAATTTCTGCTCTTATTGACGGAAGTTCGAGGTATAAATTATATATCTACTATTAAAATAAAATGAATCATCAATGCATCATGTTGTTATGATGAATCAACACAATTACATATTTACGTAAGCATTTCCAATTAATTACTTAAAGGTCATTACCGTGAACTTAAAAAAAAATCTTGATCTCCACAGACCTTCACTGCGTGGTGCAACAGCCACTTAAGGAAAGCCAACACTGGCATCGAAAATATCGATGAAGACTTCCGTAATGGCCTGAAGCTGATGTTACTGCTGGAGGTGATCTCCGGCGAGACCCTGCCCAAGCCCGACCGCGGCAAGATGCGTTTCCACAAGATCGCTAACGTCAACAAAGCCTTGGACTTTATTGCCTCGAAAGGTACAGATTTTCATGCACTCATATTTTTTATTAAAATTATTCGTATTATAGCCTATAATAGACAAATTATTTTGTGTATTATGTATATGTGTATTTTTTTTTTGCGGCAATGGGCAAATAATATTGTAAAAATGCGTTTTATACTACTACCTACTATTACGAGTGTACCCTATCCTGTCATTACTATTATAAATATGATAGTTTAAATGTTCGTGAGTTTGTTAATTTGGACGTTCGTTAGTCAATCAGGCGGCTGAACGATTTAGGATGAAATTTGGCACACAGGTGACCATTGCCTAGACCAGGAAATCGTGGACAGAGCCGCGAGCAAAAGCTAGTTGACAATATATAAGACATTATTAGAAACGCATTACGGCTTACAAGAAATGTTGAATAAAAATTGACTCCACGCTATGGAAACCAATGAAATTACTGAGCATTATGAGACTTAACATCCTATGTCTCGGGGTAAGGTGTTGTGTGGTGTTGCGTCTGTTTATGGGTAAGCATGGCGCTAACCACCGGGAAGCGACCTGCTCGTTTCATCATTCAAGCAATGAAGAAAAATTAAGTTGAAATTAAGATCTAAGCCCTAGAATGGCCACGAACAAGTAATTATTATTGTGATTGAACCGTGTTATTTAATGAATTTATATTTCGAGTCGCTCCGCATAAGTACTATTTCGTCAGATAAACTGCACAAATGATTTAATTTAATCGATTGGATAATTAATTAAACCTACCTAGCTAGCTTCTACGATAGCAGATTCTAGGGCGCTACATAAATTCAATTCGTTTATTGAAAATGTAAGCAATTAAATAACACAAGTCAGTACAAAACAAAATATTGTAAAATAATATAAAATATGTGTTTATACTTCTAAAGTTGTATTATTCCAAAGTCATCAGAAAAATAACCAAGAGGTTATTATTTCATTACCAAACCCATAAAACAGCCGGGACATTCTGTAGAGAGGGTGATGCGTTATGTGATCTCTTATTTGTAGCTACCGTCGCTCGTAATAAGGAAGCCCATAAAAGAAAATGATGTTGCCCTTATAAGACGCACCGGGTCGTATACGCACCGTTAGGTCAAACTGGCTTTATAGAATCCATGTAGAGCTAAGCTTAGGGATAAATGTGATTTATAGACATTAGTCAGGCTCGAGATATGTCTAGCGATCTTGTAATGTTCCAAAATAGGATATGCTTTAGTCTAATGTAAGTCAAGTTAGTCAAGTATTGTGTTGACGACTGACGATTTATGATTGCTACGAGACTTCAAGGTCTCATCTATATATTAACTAAATTTTATCATTGGATTAGTTCAGATACTGTTGGTTTTCCAAAATAAAATAAAATAAAATTGGTTAGTTTGATCAGATTTGGCATTCGATGCGGCATATGTGTAAATTTTACTAGGTTGTAGGTCCCTCGTATTCGAGGGGCCGTCTAGGTTGGTACCACCGCTTTGTCTATTTCTGCCACCAAACAACAGTGTGTAAGCACTGTTGTGTTTTGTTTTGAAGGGTATACAAATCTATGGAATTACTGGGCATTATGAGACAACATCTTATATATCGGGGTGACGAGCGCAGTCCAATGCCATGCAGTACGCTGAAATTCAAGGTACTGTGTGGCGTTACTTCTGTTTATGGGCAGACGGCACTGACCATCAGGCGAGCGACCTGCTAGGCTCGTCATTTAAACTAATTAAAAAAAATATATAGGAATAAAGTATTTGAATAGAATAACATATCTAAGGTCGTGTGATTCGATTCTTATCAGTCCAGACTCCAAGTCAGCTAGCAACCCTTCTAGAGGTTTAGTTGAGTCTAATGAATACTACTACTATATCTTTGATCCGACCTATAAATCTATAATCTAGCAATATAAATAAATGCACATTCAAAATATTTTATCATAATATTATTGATGTTTACAGGCGTAAAGCTGGTATCAATTGGTGCCGAAGAAATCGTCGACGGTAACCTTAAGATGACTCTTGGTATGATATGGACAATCATTCTGCGATTCGCCATCCAAGACATCTCAGTAGAAGAAATGACCGCTAAGGTGAGTAATTTGTTAATATTACCTATTTGAGTTCCATAAACCTGACTCCGTCTGACTGTCCTAACTCTTAGATCTTAGCTAAGCCTAACCGATCTAGTTGCTTGCGACGCCAGGTCTAATTCTCTATTTCAACTCCACAGGAAGGTCTGCTACTCTGGTGTCAACGTAAGACTGCACCATACAAGAATGTGAACGTCCAGAACTTCCACCTTTCGTTCAAGGACGGTCTGGCCTTCTGTGCCCTGATCCACAGGCACAGGCCCGACCTCATCGACTACAGCAAACTGTCTAAGGACAATCCTCTCGAAAACCTCAACACGGCCTTTGACGTGGCCGAGAAGTACCTCGACATCCCCCGCATGTTGGACCCCGACGGTAAGAGTTCCTCTTGTATATTTCGCCAGTTTCCTAATGCTTCTTCCCTATAGTGACATAATCCTGAAAAAATCAGGACAGTAAAGAAGTTTGCTACTCTCCCAAAGCAATGCTTGTTTAGACCGTAATGTTCACTAAAATGTTTTCTGGATTGTGACACATAGGATAACGATATTGATTCTGAAAAGGTTCTATCAAAGAAGTTGTATAAGTAATGTTCATTTCTGAAATACTGGGAGATATTAAATATGAATTGTAACTGGATATTGCAGACCTTATAAACACACCAAAGCCGGACGAGCGCGCCATTATGACCTATGTGTCGTGTTACTACCACGCCTTCCAAGGCGCGCAACAGGTACAAAAAAACAAAATGGCCGCCATGCGCAGCGCAGGCGCCAACTTCCGCGTGACCAGACCCTAACGCTAGGCCTTTGTGTGTCCACTTATAGCATGATTAGAGTGCCTTTTGTGCTTCAACAAATCTTGAGTAGTTCTTCACTACAACCTTTTTCCCATATGGTGATTTTCACGTCCAAAGCCCAACGTTAAGATGTCAAAGTTTATACAGCATGATTCTGTCCTGAAAACTGACGATGTTGTTCGATTTTTATATTTTTAACCTTAGCTGTATATGTATTAGCTTTATGTTATTAACTGTAAAAATAAGTTTTATTTATATAAGCGTAATAGAATGCTTGTGTTTTTATTACATAATTTTCCATTTTATCACAGTTAACACTACATTATCTTAAAACAATTATGATTTCAAGCAAATATAAGTAGTCAAGAAGTCTTTTCTATTCATATATTTTTGAAACAAATGACAATACGTCCGATTTGGTGACCAAATAAACTAAGCCAATCTTAGTAATTAAAAGAAGTAATAGCAATAAATATACAGTTAGGTAACTACTACAATCCGCTGTAGGTACATATTTTATAAATTAAATTCATCTTTAAACAATATTACAAACATTTTTAAAATCAGTATAGATATTGGATACACAGTATGCTGTTTACAGCAACATAGCCATAAAATGCAAAGACATACTAAATTCAAATAAAACTTTAAAGTAAAATTTTTGAATGGCGAAACAGGATTTTAAAATGTTCTATCACTGTAATACATATGCCTCAGTGACTTACATAGGTATTATAAACACATAACAAAATCACAATAATCACCATAATTCTTCAACATGAAAGACAGGGTCATTAAGTAAAATCTCAAATAAAAATTATATTTGACATCATATAACAAACACAAGCATTCTCACAAATTTCACCGCATGAACTAACATTTGTCGCTTGCGTGGCTTAGATCTCCAGAACACGGCGATGCCGGACGAGAGGGCGGTCATGACTTACGTCTCCTCCTACTACCATTGCTTCTCTGGCGCTCAGAAGGTTTGTCCACCAGATATATTCCAATGAGCCAGTGTTTGAAAGTTTTGGACTAGTCGTTATTATTCTCCGAATAGAATATAAAAATATATCGATTATTAGATTGAAGGTAAATAACGTAACTGGACAAGATATTGTGCATCTCCTGTATATTTATAAAAGAAGCTTTTGATGTCATTTCGTAAGCAAAAAAATCACCATAACATTTTTCCAAGCAAAATCACGAATATTCAATGAAACTAGCTAATTATATCCATATGACTTCATCTCTAGTGATGACGTATTAATTAGAGATAATGTGTGTGTTGCAGGCTGAAACGGCCGCGAACCGTATCTGCAAAGTTCTCAAAGTGAACCAAGAGAACGAACGCCTCATGGAAGAGTACGAGCGTCTTGCCAGTGACGTGAGTATATTTTTTTTACCGTATTTTTATATTTCATTAAATAAAATAAGTAGGTACTTATGTATTTTGTATTAACAGAAAAAAAACTTGTGTTAACTTAAATTCTATATTGATTTATCTATCTTGAGTGTAAACGATGAAAATAAAAACGCAGTGAAATTAAAATTCAAGACTAAAGATTCCAGATTCGCCATCAGCGTGCCTAGTATCAAACATTTCAGAACTAGTACATTCATCATAATTTCATATTGTACTAACATTTCGTGGATGTTTCAGCTCCTGGACTGGATCCGGCGCACCATGCCTTGGCTGAACAGCCGCCAGACCGACAACTCACTCGCTGGATGCCAGAAAAAACTGGAGGACTACCGTACTTACAGGTAAACATTTCATATAGATTTACTGAGTAATGATAACATCTATAGTACCTACTCCCTATACTATACTCATACTATATGACAAAAAATATTGGTAGGTAATTGTTAAATTGGCTGAACAATAAATTCTTCAGGCATAGCTAGTTAACATCTTGATTAAATCAGCTATCAAATAAAAAACCGCATGTAAATCAGTCCATTCGTTTGGTTGCTACGACATCACAGACATACAAACAGACACGACAGGGTGAAACTTATAACAACCTCTTTTTTGTCAGGAGTTCTCACTGTAAAGCTTCGATACTTTGTTTTACCATGAAACTTAATTATTATATATCAGATCGGTTTTAAATTAGAACATCTAAGGTTCTATTTATTTTTATCTTCATATAATAAAATTACGTATGTTTTCAGGCGCAAGCACAAGCCACCGCGTGTTGAACAGAAAGCCAAGCTGGAGACCAACTTCAACACCCTGCAGACCAAACTGCGACTCAGCAACCGACCCGCGTACATGCCCACCGAAGGAAAGATGGTCTCGGTAAGTACTTTTTTATAACATAGACCAGCAATCAGCAAATGGGTCACCCGTTGGTGATCTCCACCGCTCATGTACGCCCACATAGGCACGTTGCCGACCTTAAAAGTGATCATTAAGGGATCGGAAAAGGGAAGGGGATTTAGCCGTCAAACTCCAGCATTATGTGGCGCAATTCTTGTCAAGTCTAAATATCAAGTCATCATGCCAAACACATATTATCTGTTACTGTATATAGTTATTATTGGCCGCTATATTTTTTCAATAGTATCTACTTTAATACAAGAACACCAATAACTACATAACATTTCCAGGCGAAAACACGAACGAACACGAACTAAAATGGAATTTGATTTGTCAGGACATCGCCCAAGCATGGAAGGGCTTGGAGATCGCCGAGAAGGCGTTTGAAGAGTGGCTCCTCAGCGAGATGATGCGTCTCGAACGTCTTGAGTATCTTGCCCAGAAGTTCAAGCACAAAGCTGACATCCACGAGGACTGGACTAGGGGTAATTGAAATCCTACTAGTCCTACTTCTTACCATCATTATAAAAGTATTATAAATTTGAGTCACTGAATGTTTGGATGTTTGTGAGTTTGGTTGTGAAAATGTTTCCAACGCTGATTATCAATATTTTTTTAATTAATCGAATTCTCAGATGAAAATAAAAATTGGTCTTGATTTTTATTAAAAAAGAGCAAGCATTGGAGTTAAAAAGACTATTTATTTATCATTGTACTGTAAATATAGTACAGTACAAATATAATATCACTCGTCGAGACATAGCGTTCGCCGACGGTCGGCAGAATCATGTCGGCCTAAAGTTACTGGATATACACTGGCTGGCATTGAAGCTAATGAAATTACTTGGTAAAATGAGGCTCGGCGTGACAAACATAGTCATGCACTGCTTTGTAATTCAAAGTTCTGTGTGGTACTGCTGCTGTTTATGTTCAGGCGTCGCGCTTACCATCAGGCGAGCGGCCTGTTCGTTTCGTCACACAAGCCTATACGTAGATCGATCATTATCTATATTAATAAAAATGAATGACTAAATTTGTTGCTAAGCGCAAAACTCGAGAACGGCTGAACCTAGTTTGATGTTTTTTTTTGTGTGTGTTTAAGTGGGTCCCTGGATGGTTTATATTCACAATTAGACACATAGTGCAATCAGGTTCAATTCAACTATCAATTATATGTTGCGGGTGAAACCGCGCGGGACGGCTAGTAAAACTAATAAAACACAATTATTGTAGGCAAGGAAGAAATGCTCCAGTCGCAAGACTTCCGTCAATGCAAGCTGTACGACATCAAGGCTCTGAAGAAGAAGCACGAAGCGTTCGAGTCCGATCTCGCCGCACATCAGGACAGAGTCGAACAGATCGCAGCCATCGCACAGGAACTCAAGTTAGTGTTATGGAGGAGTATCTAGCATATAATAATAATAATACTAGCCCTGTATTATACACGTCCCAATGCTGGGCACGGGGCTCCTCTATTGAATGTGAGGGGTTAAGCATTAGTCCACCAAGCTGGCTTAATGCGGGTTGGCAGCCTTCACGTACCTACGAAATTCTAATGAAGAACTTCTCAGGTATGCAGGTTTCTTCACGATGTTACCTTCACCGTTAAAGCAAGCGATAATTAACAATTAATACACGCTATCTAGCATATAATATACATAACATCAGGTCTGTCATTCCGTTTAATAATACCTACGGGTTATCACCAGATCACTTACAATATCCTCCAAGTCGCGACCCGTGTCTGAGAGTGCCTACATGGTTATTTCAAATGAAGTTTTTGTACGCAGGGATTCGGTAGGTATGTCATTGGCGAAACACATTATAGTGCGAAGCCATTACAACAAAATAAGTTTATTTATAGCAGATGTTGGAAAACAAGCAAGTGGGTCATGATGGCCTGATGGTAGGTGATCATTGATCCCCACCGCCCTTGAACGCCTACAATACAAAAAGGATCATGGACGCATTGCCGATTTTAATAAAGAAATTATTAATGGATTTGGGCCTCCGGAAATCTCGCTCACCAAACGAAACGCACCAGCAAGTTGGTACATTACTTCGGTTTTCAGACAGTGATATTGGGCCGGTCGAGCCGGTCCATTCATGTTGTAGACAAAATTGTCTACAGCGTCACTCTACCACTGGCGCTTATAGCCAGTTACTGAATTATCGGTAAACTATTAGAGAGTTAAGCAACCTTTGGTTCGGTCAGTGAAGATATAATGATAAAAATATATGATAATAATTAATGATAATTAATCTTAATGATATTTCAACTGAGAGACTAAGACGAGAACACGTAAAAGTCGGTTATCAACTGATACTTGAAAACTTATGGCCGTTCCCTATATTCTATCTATCGACAGATTTGCTTACTATCAATAGTGGTTTTGACAGATCTTCCATACAAAATGTGTCAATATGTTACTGCCAGTAAGCTAATCTGGCTATAGACAGTGTATTGGGAACGGCCATTAGACACTATAGATGGACAAGATCGTGCGCGACCGTCCTGCGGGGTACAAGACGTTGGGGGGCCGAGGTTCTCTAGATGTTAGCGGGGGCGGTTTGTGCAGTGGGGAAGGGAAACAAATGCAACCGCCTCCGCTAACATTAAGAGAACCTCGTTCCCCCCAACGTGTTGTACCCCGCAGTCCGTGTACGGTCGTGTACGATCTTGTCCATCTATAGGTTGGGCACTAAGCATTCAATATAGAACAGCGTATAGTTATTGAAGTGTATGATGTGTATGGTATGTGTATGTGTATGGTATGCGTGCAGCACGCTGGAGTACCACGAGGTGGCGAGTGTGAACGCTCGCTGCCAGCGCATCTGCTCGCAGTGGGACCGGCTGGGCGCGCTGACGCAGCGGCGCCGCGGTGCGCTGGACGACGCGGAGCGCGTGCTCGAGCAGATCGACCTGCTGCATCTGGAGTTCGCCAAGCGTGCCGCGCCCTTCAACAACTGGTGAGCACATTCTCTACTTGACGTCCTACGTGACGCAGTGGACGAGCAGTCGGCTGTGCAACGTTTGATTCCCGCATCGAGATAAATATTTGTGTGACCTACAAAAATTTGTTTCGGTTCCTGATACAGTTAACCAATTGTGGGGGTCAATAGGCCTAGTACAAATTTTAATAGTTTTCCTAAACGATGAAAGTTTTCGTTTTCTCTCCATACGTCAAGTATTAGTAGCCACTAGTGGGAACTATGATAAATTCAAATTAATAATATGGTTAATTTTATTTCATATTAGTCGAATATGAAATTAGTTTTCGAACGATTATTTCCTTTATTACCGTTTGAATTACTAGTTTGACACTTCGACAATAGTAATTTTATAGGAACTCGAAAACTTTGAACGTATTTGTAACTCGTACTAGACGTACTTACAGGACCATGTGTGTGACTGTTTGCTGTATTCTTCCTCGATCGTGTCAATGGCTATAAATGTTGATATGTAGGTGTATATTTATAATGTCTAAAAAAAGTAAGTTTATGTATGTTTGCTGTATTAATTTATTTATATTTATTTCTCTTGTTTAACTGTATTATTTTATAGCGTTGGCAAGCAAACGAACAAATGGATCACCTTTTCTTATTAGCTTAAATGACGAAACAAGCAAGTCGCTCGCCTGATGGTAAAAGGAATGCCAATAAACAAAAGCACACAGAACTTTGAATTGAATTACAAAGTGCTTGATGGCACTGCATTCGTCATTCTGGGACATAAGTTGTTAATTCTCATAATGTTCCGTAATTTCACAAACTTTAATCTCCTTCAAACCGAATAAGCAAAGTGCTTACAAAATGCTGCTTGATAGGTGAAATATATTTGAAATATAATATTTCACTCTCCGTACGAAACACAACAGCATGCTTTTACTTCACGTCGAATTTCTATGAAACAGTAGAAACAACCCAATTGAACCGGCCCGTTTATGCTGTAGATAAAACTGTCTACAACGTGGCTCTACCACTTACAAATTAGGTATCCTTATCTTTCTTGCCTCGAAAATCGCGAATACCTTCCAGGCACAGGGATAGAAGTTTATACTAGAAATCATCAACTCTCAGACCCAGTTTACATCCGAGTAATCGTAGTAGTTTGTGTTGCTTTAGTAGTTCAACTCAAACTGTTTCGTCCATTTTCCTATCTCTCTCAGAAGTAGGGTATTTTTCCAACTCCTTTCTCCCTATTTTCCTTTTCAACTACCTTCCTATATTTCTTCCCCTCACTCAATCTCATACTACTGCAGGCTAGAAATGATCGGCATATCCCCTGATTCATCTATCTCTGAGGGGCTAGCACGGAAAACTATGGAAATCGTAATGTAAAGGTATCGAGGGCTCGATAGATAATTCCTTAAATATCATTGGTCTATATTCCATATAAATTAGTTTCTTTTACGTACGATAGAGGCGAGGCGCTGTACTCAAATCTCATAGAAATTATTGTCGATGACAGCTCGAATAACTTTTCGCAAGTTTCCGTGCTAGCCCCTCAGTTCTCTTTTGTCATAACCAAAGTGATAACGTTGCATTCAATTTAACTTATATCGTGACTTTCATCGCAATAAAGAGACGGTCAATAAACGAACGGTACATTAATAGATCAAATTGACGATAAAATATTGTGGCCATTGTAGTTTTCAAAGGTCAGTAAGACACTGCCCATTTTGAACGACCGTAACAAGCCATTATATTCTGTAGCGAAATAATGTTTGAAGCATCATTAAAACTTTCACATCCTTACGGCTGTGTTCAAGAATAATATTTCTATGAGATCTTTGTTATGTGTATAATTTTGTACACGTGATTAGTCAATTTCGCACGTATTACTGTTAGACCTCATTGTAGTTTATGATTAGGTAAGGGGGTTAATCTAATTAAATACATGTTCTTTATACGATTCCCAAATCAGGCACTATTTTATGGAACTTTTCCGATGTTGAGGATATCGGACATCTTGAGACAGAGCTTAACTAGTTGCAACCCTGCCTGCCCCATCAGGAATATAGTGAATACCCAATCTGAACTGCTTATGAATGATTTGTTCAGGTTGGACGGTACCCGCGAGGACCTGGTGGACATGTTCATCGTCCACACCATCGAAGAGATCTCCGGTCTCATGGACGCGCACGCTCGCTTCAAGGCCACCCTCGGCGAGGCTGACAAAGAGTACCAGGTACTTACAAAATAATACTACCTCGTTTACTCGTTCATACATTCGTTCCTTCATTTGGGCACATTGAAATATGTATTACTAGATTTTAATCGCGGCTGTGCCCGCGTGAACGGCCTTTTCCAGAATATATGTCCAGATCATGCCCTATTTGTGTGCAATCATCCAACACCGTCCAGCCGTTACGACGTGATTATAACGAACATCCAAATTCACAAACTCACAAACATCCAAACTTTCACATATATTATAGTAGTAGGATTGTTAAATAATACACGGGTTATAATAAAACTGATTGGAGCCATTGTTATTGCCAAACGGCAGCAACCCCTTTGAAATATAGAGTCGTATTGGGAGCTAAGACTTTTAGCAATGCATGGACTTCTAATCACCCATGAATGAATTTCGGTCTTCTATAATCATTTCATAATCGAAAATAAATTAAGAACTGTACCTAAAACGATGTTTATACCATGGAAACTTTATTATTTCAGGCTATAGTGAACCTGGTACACCAAGTGGAGTCTATTGTGAAGCAGCACCAGATCCCTGGAGGTCTGGAGAACCCCTACACCACACTTACAGCTCAGGTTAGTATACACTAGCTTTTGATCGCCGCTCAGCTTGAGTGGAAGTCTTTCCCGTCATATTTCAGAGATAAAAGTGCCTGAAAAGTGTTATTTTGTCAACTTGATTAAAAACATCAACTCTTCTCTGCAATTTATTAGTTCAATTCGACGTCTTATACATATAAACCTTTCGGATGAAATTATATAGATGTTAGTGAAAACTGCATTAAAATCAGTTATGTAGTTTAGAAAAACTAAGCGGACAAACAGACAGTCCCGATGAGAGTTTTTTTTTTTACTATTTATTTATATTAGATATCGACTTTTTATGTTTTATATTCTGTTCATTGGTGACTTTTGCAGTCTTAACTGAGATTTCCAGGGTCCCCCAAACACTTCAACTACAAAAATCAGCTGACTTGAACTGTTGACATTTCCTTATCGCTTTTTCTAATACATGGGAAATATAAATAAGTTATATTGATATTCCCTGCACAGGAGCTGAACCGCAAATGGTCGGACGTGCGGCAACTAGTCCCGCAACGCGACGGCACGCTCGCCGCCGAACTGCGCAAGCAACAGAACAACGAGACGCTCCGCAGACAGTTCGCGGAGAAGGCCAACGCCGTCGGACCCTGGATCGAACGGCAGATGGACGCCGTCACCGCCATCGGCATGGGACTGCAGGTCATTATATACACTATACACTATACACTATACACATCAGTAGACGCAAGCAACAGAACAACGAGACGCTCCGCAGACAGTTCGCGGAGAAGGCCAACGCCGTCGGACCCTGGATCGAACGGCAGATGGACGCCGTCACCGCCATCGGCATGGGACTGCAGGTCATTATATACACTATACACTATACACTATACACATCAGTAGACGCAAGCAACAGAACAACGAGACGCTCCGCAGACAGTTCGCGGAGAAGGCCAACGCCGTCGGACCCTGGATCGAACGGCAGATGGACGCCGTCACCGCCATCGGCATGGGACTGCAGGTCATTATATACACTATACACTATACACTATACACATCAGTAGACGCAAGCAACAGAACAACGAGACGCTCCGCAGACAGTTCGCGGAGAAGGCCAACGCCGTCGGACCCTGGATCGAACGGCAGATGGACGCCGTCACCGCCATCGGCATGGGACTGCAGGTCATTATATACACTATACACTATACACTATACACTATACACATCAGTAGACGCAAGCAACAGAACAACGAGACGCTCCGCAGACAGTTCGCGGAGAAGGCCAACGCCGTCGGACCCTGGATCGAACGGCAGATGGACGCCGTCACCGCCATCGGCATGGGACTGCAGGTCATTATATACACTATACACTATACACTATACACATCAGTAGACGCAAGCAACAGAACAACGAGACGCTCCGCAGACAGTTCGCGGAGAAGGCCAACGCCGTCGGACCCTGGATCGAACGGCAGATGGACGCCGTCACCGCCATCGGCATGGGACTGCAGGTCATTATATACACTATACACTATACACTATACACATCAGTAGACGCAAGCAACAGAACAACGAGACGCTCCGCAGACAGTTCGCGGAGAAGGCCAACGCCGTCGGACCCTGGATCGAACGGCAGATGGACGCCGTCACCGCCATCGGCATGGGACTGCAGGTCATTATATACACTATACACTATACACTATACACATCAGTAGACGCAAGCAACAGAACAACGAGACGCTCCGCAGACAGTTCGCGGAGAAGGCCAACGCCGTCGGACCCTGGATCGAACGGCAGATGGACGCCGTCACCGCCATCGGCATGGGACTGCAGGTCATTATATACACTATACACTATACACTATACACATCAGTAGACGCAAGCAACAGAACAACGAGACGCTCCGCAGACAGTTCGCGGAGAAGGCCAACGCCGTCGGACCCTGGATCGAACGGCAGATGGACGCCGTCACCGCCATCGGCATGGGACTGCAGGTCATTATATACACTATACACTATACACTATACACATCAGTAGACGCAAGCAACAGAACAACGAGACGCTCCGCAGACAGTTCGCGGAGAAGGCCAACGCCGTCGGACCCTGGATCGAACGGCAGATGGACGCCGTCACCGCCATCGGCATGGGACTGCAGGTCATTATATACACTATACACTATACACTATACACTATACACATCAGTAGACGCAAGCAACAGAACAACGAGACGCTCCGCAGACAGTTCAGTTCAGTATATACATCAGTAGACTACAAGCAAATGAATGGAAAGAGGGACGAGAGGCCTTTGCCCAGCAGTGGGACCAAAGTGGCTAGTATAAGATAAGATAAGACTAGAAGCAGATACAGGAGCGAGAGAGAAAGAAAGATAGAGAGAGAGGGAACGAGAGAAAAAGCTTGGACTGGCTAAAAGTAAAAAAAAAATTGGCATCATTACAAATACCAACTACATAATTTTATTTAAGTGTCGATCGAAGTATTAGAAGTGATACTTAGGTCAGCTCAATGGTAGGAAGTTTACACTTGCTCGACAGTGTCCATTGTCAAACACGCAACATACTCGTAACATCAAGTCATAATGAATCATACTCGTGGTCGTAGTTCTTCATAATCCAAAGCCACCAGGACTAAACAATCGATATCGTATAAATTGGATCTACGAGGACTTTTGAAATTATACAAAATATTATAATCTTATAATATAAACTAAATACAATTTTATTTTTCTAGGGCTCTTTGGAAGACCAGCTCCGCAGGCTCAAGGAGTACGAGGCCGGAGTATACGCGTACAAACCACATATCGAAGAGCTCGAACGTATCCACCAGGCTGTGCAGGAGGGCATGATCTTCGAGAACAGGTGCGGATCAAAATCACTTATTAGCATCATCATTACGCATCAGCCGCATGGGTCCACTGACAAATCTCAAATTAATCTTGATATTATCCTACGTTCTTAGTACTACTATATACTACCTACCTACAATATAATTTTCATCTTTTATACTTACTTATTCTATTTTAAGTAGGTATAGTATATATTAAAAAAAAAAATTCTAATTTTGGGTCAAGGCCTCCAAACCAAAATCCTGGATTCGCCACTGTTTATGCTGAAACAATGATTTCCGTTCAGATATTCGCAATACACAATGGAGACGCTGCGCGTGGGCTGGGAACAGCTGCTGACGTCCATCAACCGCACCATCAACGAGGTCGAGAACCAGATCCTCACGCGCGACTCCAAGGGCATCACGCAGGAACAACTCACCGAGTTCCGCGCATCCTTCAACCACTTCGACAAGAATCGCACTGGTAACTACACTGTTCACTCCTGCCCGCGACACTTTGCAACCTACTACTGTACATGTGCACCCCACCACATGTAGTGGTAGGAATATAAAGATAGCCCAAAATCTCGTAGCTTGTATATTAGCCGACATATTAGCTCCCATAGACGTATTGTAATAGCACGAGAAAACAAGTCGACAAAACTATCACAAACGCTCTAAACCAATATGAGCACATAGATACTAAAAAAAATATGTATCGTGGATTCGATTACAGCGACCGTAAAAATGCTTATTTAGTATCGATCAGCAAGTCACAGAGCGGAAATAAAGTTGCAACAAGCACTAATAATTAGAATTAGGCACGATAAGTTATAGTGAAAAAGTATTAATGTTAGGCTACTCTCAACGGTAGCCGTACGCCCATGGGCACAACATTCAAAATTTACAAGACACCAACAAGTTCCAGACATTAACCATCGGAGAGATCATGGCTGATTAGGCAGTAGAACAACACCCGCCTGGCTGAACATCTCTCCCTTCATTAATGGCATACCTATACATAAATCTAAGACACAACGAGAAGAGCATGAGTTATAACCCATAATGTGTATTTGCAGGCCGTTTGTTACCCGAGGAACTCAAATCGTGCCTAGTATCCCTTGGCTACAGCATCGGCAAAGACAGACAAGGAGAACTCGACTTCCAACGCATACTCGCCGTCGTCGACCCCAACAACACAGGTAACGTACAAATATATATTTTGGGACTTTAGCTACTGTCTCGGTGGCGCAGTCGTAATGCGTATGCGTTACGACTGAGACTGACGCTGAGGTCTCGGGTTCAATTCCCGGGTCGGGTAAAGTGATATTGGGTTTTTCTATCATGAAATGCTTAGTATCAACCCGGAGTCTGGAATTGTGCCCGATATGGCGATAGGCTCATCATGGGACGCGAATACGCTCGGCGAAAATGTGTGTGTACTGGTTACACCTCTACCTACTCCTTCGGGGATTACAGGCGTGAGTGTGTATGTGTGTATTTAGCTAGTATTTTATATACTCACGAAACGTGGTTATATATTGGATGCAATTATTAAGTACAAGTAATTTTGATAATGGCGCACTAACTGACATCACTTGTAGTGGTGTTAATGTACAGACTTTTCTAATCTTATAACGACGCGCCAATGTAACCGCACATATTTGTGGACGGTAGTATTTAAAATTTAATTGTGGTGATGGCGCAAATTGATATGTTCCTTACTTATGTACAATTGATTTATGTACCCTGTTTTGTAGGATATGTGTCGTTTGACTCATTCCTGGACTTCATGACGAGGGAATCCACAGACACAGACACCGCTGAACAAGTCATCGACAGCTTCAGGATCTTAGCTGGTGACAAGGTAATCTTTAATCACCTTTTTAGTTTTTCTTCTTTAGACTTCAACGGACATAAGAACACGAAGTTATTAATTGTAACTTCGACACCCAGTTTGAGTCTCTTTCAGAAAGCAATCAAGAAGTTCTACTTCTTTCATATGGACTGAATTCCATGCGATAATGTATTTTAAATTCACCTTTACTAAAAATATAATTTCTGGGATTTCCTAGGAACAGAAATCTGCAGTAAACATATTGATGACTTGATCATCGCAGCGTATACCTACGGTTTTATACATAGTCATACATTATAAATTTTCCATCTTGTGCTGCGTAACTTGCGTCTATAGCCTTGTTTTGTCGAAGGAACAAGCATAAGCATAAGGTGATGATGTGATTGTGGGCTCCTTTTCTCTTAGCCTGTAATGGTGGTATGTCGATGGTGTATGTTTAAAGAGTAACACGTCGTTTCGCAGCCCTACATCACGGCGGACGAGCTGAGGCGCGAGTTGCCGCCCGACCAGGCCGAGTACTGCGTGGCGCGCATGCCGCCCTACCGAGCCGGCGGCGCCCCGCCCGGCGCGCTCGACTACATGGCCTTCTCCACCGCGCTCTACGGCGAGACCGACCTCTAGGTAAACCGTACACTGTACACCCATACACCCATACACCCATACACCCATACACCCATACACCCACCCACCACATACACCATATACACCACACCAACATACAAGAAACTGTACTAGGTACTTGCAATACGAGCAGACGCTGTAAGCACCGACCTCGACTAGACCGCCTCGCATTCTCAGTGGTTGTACATATACAAAACCATTTGAATGGGGTGCCATGCTTTGAACTAGCTCCATCTTAAATAAGCCTCGGTAGAGACTATCGCAATAAAAATAAACACTCTTCTAAATATAATTATTGAGGCAGAGCAAAATAACAATTATATTCCTTAGCAGACTCAGACCACATAGTCAATTTGAAAAACAAATAATAATCTCACATACAGAATACTTTTGTATATTAATAATTCCACAGAACATTCTGTAGGTATAAAATAATACCATTCACTTAGACTGATTTTTATAATCAGGTTTTATTACGAGGCAAAGGTTGCAAAAGCAACTATTATTATCACATTTATTTATAGCAAAAGAGTTCATCTTTCAAGCTCCACACCCACTAAAATATTCAGTTTGGCAACTCTCCAGCTGTTTATTTCAACAGCTGGTGAGACACCCACTGTTTTGTAGTATAAAATGGATTCTAATTGTTGTACCACTCAGACGCAGGTTGCAGGAGACACAATCTTGTCATCATCTCCAAGTCATCAGTCAGAGAAGGGCATCAAGGATGAAGCCATCACGTCAGGTCACCGCACTTGGAACTAACAAGATCAGAGACAGTAAATGGTGTTGGTGTAATATACCACAAAAAATATTTCTCTTACATTGACCATCCCTGAGATACGCCCTAAACGCGGTCAATGTAAAGCAATGAATTTTTGTATTGAGTAAAGTTAGTGTTAAATCAGTTTTTATATTAAATGTTATGTGCAATGTTCAAACCAAAAATGCGATTAACTTTCATACCGGACAACTCTTCTCCCTAACATTAACTTTTGGCTCAAATCACGAGAATCATATATTTACAACAACTCTATTTATATATTAGCATTAGGTATTTTTAACTTTTATATTAAATTCTCAGAGAAGTCACAAAAAATTTATTTGTAAGATAAAATGGTGCTAATGTTAGGCTTGACTAATGTGTGACACCAAATTAAGACTCATTCACATTGTGAGGATGTTTTTGTTATATTTTTTTATTTATAAGCAAACATTATTTATACAAATCAAATTTTATTACTGCCACTAGTAATTTATAATATATCAATGGTAGGTACCAGTATCTTTAGATGGCTAAATTTATAAATGTTGCAGGGAAGTGTCACACACAAATTATTTATATCATAGATTGCCATAGCTTGCCTGCATCTATTTATTTATCATTTTTTATATGATTATTGTTTGTGAGAGTATTTTTGAATGAGTACTCCAATAAAATGATCTGCCATATTTTTGTCTTTTAATATTGACTGTGTTTTAAATTCAAACAATTGTATTAGGATGAGGTATGTAGATTAAGATCAAAATATATGCCCAAAAAGTATACTAACTCGAATGTACAGCTAATTAAATAAAGAGCTCTTAAACACGAGATTATTTTATTTTGATAAAATCTAACCTAATTTACTAACAACCAACAATGTCCTAACTTAACAACTGCAAAGAAAGGTACACAAATATAACAAATAAACATTTATACTCTTTTAAAATTCATGTGAGAATCCAATACATATTACATAACAAGATGATTGCTTTAAAAATACTGTACATACATACATAATATTATGTAAGTCGAGAAACATTTACGAAGTCCTAAAATTTATGCAACAATGCTACATAAAAGCTTTGCAGCAAAATACGAGTTTCATAAACAAGCAATTTCATGCTATAATTGTACTCTAAACTGCAAATATTATTTTTTGTCTTCCTTTTTAGTTTCCTCAGCCGTAAGGAGCGCACTTTTGATTCCAACTTTCTTCAGTTCCTCAATAAGTTCTCCAGACTGATGCATTTGCAGCATTATGTCACAACCACCAACAAACTCCCCGTTGATAAATACTTGGGGAATTGTGGGCCAGTTTGAGTAATCTTTAATACCTGAAATTAAAATATTTATTATTTTTTTAGGTAAAAAATACACAATTATGGTAAAACACATTGATTATAAACAAAAATGACTATTTTAACACATATAAACTGACTGAACTGTTACCAATAAAAAAACACTTCTATAAACAATTAACAAAAAATAAGCTTGATAAGCAATTTTGTTGATCCATCTATGTTATAATCTTAGAGTGGTAGAGCCACTCTGTACAGGTTTGTCTACAGCATGAATGGGCTGGCTAGTCTTTACCCCTGTCTCACAGAAAACAGACGTAAAGTTGCTACTTTACATCTGTTTGCTGCTGCATTTCATACTGAGTGAGATATCCGGAGGCCCAAATCACCTCCCCTTCCTAATTCCGTAATTATCCCTTTCTTGTAAGGTTAGCAACGCACCCACAATTCTTTTGGTACTGTGGTCTTACATGGGAGGTGGAGTTCACTTACCATCAGGTGACCACTGATGAATAACATTAGGTATATATCATGTTCTAAATAAAAATATACAATTTTTCAATCTATTTTCTCTCATTCAGTAGAGGAGGCCTGTGCCCAGCAGTGGGACGTGTATAATACAGGGCTATGGGGTATTATTATTTATATAAATTATTTTTAACATCTAGTTAAATTGTTGCATGATCTCATTGCTTATTTGGTTATCCCATTGCAACCTAAACTAAACTACTTTTTAAATTGACAAAAAGTGTCATCACAGAACTTAGAGAAAATAATTACATGAAGAAATTGTCTGATTCCTGGATGAAATGTAACATTTACCATATGATGGATAGCCAAGGCATAGAGTGAAATTCAGACAGAGGTTAGGTTTAGGTTTAATCCCAGCCCCCAAGGCACACACCTCTGACTTTATTTTTAAGATAAATGTGTATGCATCATTAATAATAATCACCTCTTGCTTTAATGGTAAAGGAAAACATAAAGAAGCAACCTTTATACCTAAGAATTCTCAATTCTAGATTTCAGAGGGATGTGTAGCCTACCAATCCTTATAAGACCAGTGTACTGGGATAAGGTCTAACTGCTCTTATTAGCAAAAGCACATCCCCAACAGTGGGATAGTATAAAATACTGGGCTTATATTATTATTAACAGATAACAGGCCCTAGGGGACCATGGGTTCATGTAACAATTGTACATTAACTTTCATACTCTTATCACACAGATAAACTTATTAACAATTTATTAAAGCTAAACAATATTGATATAAACATGAAACAAAGTACCTAATGAAAGATCATTACATATTGGAATATTGAAACTTCACACATTAAATATTTAAAAATATGCTAAGTAATTTATTGCAATCTATTAGAATTTTAAAATCATATCTTGTTTATTCAGAAATTACTATGCAACAAAATTGAATATTATTAGATATTTCAAGATTATCAAGTTTAGTTATGAATACTTTGTGCAAAAATCAAATCCATACTCTATCTAGTAACTCTGTTACGTTTTTACATCTAAACAGCAAACGGATTTTAATTAAATTTCGTAAGAAGATAGGTTATATCCAGGGGCAGGACAGCGAGTGCCTTTTGTCCCGAAATATTATTTAGCACCAGAAAAAGACATTCACGCGGACAGCACCGCCAACAAAAGCTAGTAATAAAAATAATATGTATCCTGTTGTTTTACTTTTACGTAATTTTGGTACCCAAGTTAGGTTAGATTTTGTCTTGACTAACCTTGTCTGAGATTTTCATCAACGAGTACATCGTAACTGTCATATGGCACTGCGTGCATCCTCATGATTTGCACAACTGCATTGCTAAATCCGCAGCGGGGCGCGTCGGGAACACCTTTCATAAACACTACCACTTTATTATTCTTTACAATGCTATCAATCTTCTCTTTTATGCCAGCTTCCGAAAACGACCTGTATGATAACTGAAAAGCTTTGTTTACGGACACAAAACTTCTTCTGAGTACGATATTCATATTATTGAAATTAAAGCAACCTAAATAAATAAATTAAATGTTTGAACTTGAAGATATATTTTGTGATACGCACAGACTACTCTAAAGATGTGATACGATTTGCGTTTGTTTCGTTCTTTTTTTATTCTACAATCTACTTAGTGTTGGTACGACATACAAGAGGCATTACATTTGTCCCATACATGAAGAAATATAAAAAAAGTGTATCATTTTTTTGCATGTACTACTTTAAATTTATTGTCGTGTTATCTGTTCCCCAACGCTATTCCCATGACGCGAGTAGCGGGCTGTGCGCATGAAAGAGAGAGAACGAGCGAGTTAGTTTCAACACGCCTCGCCTCATTTGAAGCGGTCCTTGTACCATCTCTGTACAAAAAAGACTTCGTTACAAACTCATTTTAAATTCTCAAAAACATTGATAATTTATTTTGATTCAAACTCTTTTAAATTCATACCATGGTGTACTATAATTATTATGTACATAATAATGATGTACTAAGTATTTCCATGGTTCATACTAAGGTTCATTATAAAAGTTCAAAATATTTAAAAAAAGCCGTAAAGTTCCAATACCTTTGCTTCGTTGTCTGAAAAACTAACCTCCCAATTAGTTTTTTTCTGACTGGGGTTCCAAGGTAAAGGTTTAAACTAAATTTGTGCGAAATTACTTTAATTAGGGATTATTCCTCCAGTGACCTAATAGCAATAGTTGATAACTTAGTTCAGTCGCCTGATTAATTTGATTACTTCAGTCGGATGGAATCAAATGTTAATACTTACGATTGGTAAAACAAATAATTAATTGGTTATCTTTAATTTTGTATTATGTGGACTTTAATATAACTATATTTTGACATATTTACAGATGTAAAGAAAGGAATAAAAATTATCATTCAGTCAGAGAAAGGGGTCAAATCTATGATACCCCTCTTATGGTTGGGGTCCAATATTATTTGGAAGGTAAATAAAGAAAATAGCCAGTAGGTTTAACTAATTGAATTTATGATTGATTTTAAGCGGTGCGGCGCGGTATTATTATTATACAAGTCCCACTGCTGGGCCTCCTCTACTTAATGAGATTTCACATACCTTCGAAATTCTTATGAAGAAGTTCTTTTCGAGCATGCAAGTCTCATCATTATGTTTTTTTCACTGTTAAAGCAAGTGATAATCAAACACGTACTAGAGGTGCATGCCATGCCAGCCCCAACTCCCAAGAGGGCTGGTTTCGAACCTGCGACTTTTAGCTCGACAGTCCATGCTACGTCCCACTGAGCTATCACTACGTTAAAATTTTACAATAAATTTATAAACTAAACATATTAATTTTTTATAATTTTCGTGGGTTCTGGCTATGTGCTGCTTTAGAATATTTGAATATGTAGGGGATTTTAAGAATTTTGGCATTGGTAACCCTTTTTTTGGTAGCATTCTGAAAAGTTATTGTTCGTGTGGGTGTGTTGAACGCTTTATTTATTATTTATCTAAATAATTATTTCATAGATTTAAAATGGAAAACGCAGAGGAAATTTACCACTATTTAGAAGAGTTTTCAAAACGTAAACCTAAAATTATACCGCAAGAACTAAACGAATACTTGGCGTATGTAGCCCGTACCGGTGATCCAGTTTACCAATGGTCTCTTGTGAAAAGTTTGTTCAAAGAAAAATTGCTGAGCGTCATCACGGATTTCTACGAAACGAGCCCAGGTATTGATATTCCACCTTATCCTAATGTAGATCCGTTTAACTTTGACATCATGAAAAATAGTTTACTTGAACGGCTAGATTCTTTCACGTCGGCGCCGTTTACGGTACAGAGGATTTGTGAATTACTTACATATCCACGTAAACAGTACAATCGCGTGGACAAGTTTATGAGAGCCATTGAAAAGAATATCTTAGTGGTCAGTACCAGAGAACCTGGTGTGCAGCGGCATCCTGAACCTGAGAACGGAGAGCCGGTTGTAAACGGTTCTGATAATAATTCTGAGTACAACGTCGATGTTGAAATGGAAGACATGTCTTGGAAAGACAATGCTGAGCCGCAAAACTCTGAGCCGCAACCAAGTTCATCAGACGCTCACATTTCTGTAGATGATATTGAGGCTAGACTAAAAGCAAAGCAAGATGCCCCAATGGATGTACAAGAAAAAAGTACAACTCAATATGAATCAGTGACACCTCCCGAATTAAATGTAACAGCAGATGAACCAGCTGAAGTTCAGGAGAAATCAAATGATAGTCCACAAACTTCAACTGTGATCATAAAAGAGCACAAAATGGATACTGACTCTGTAGATTCAACAGAAAAATCCAAGGACAACAATGTGAAACCTGAAGACACAGATGTGAAACCTGAAACCATAAATAATCCTACAGGGTTAATTATACCTGAAATAAAAGTTGACGATGTAGAAATTACTGAAGAAAAACTTAGAGTGCAGTCTGAAAATATGGAAAAACTTGCCGAGTCTAATGTGGTAAAGGAAACGTCTGAACATAAGAATGTAGAACAAACACAACCAATTACGACAGTTGATGAAAACAGTATGGATGCAAAGGAAAAACCAGAAGTAAAAATAATATCTGAAGTGTCTTCATCTAGTGAAGACAGCTCCTCATCAAGTGACAACATGGATAGCTGTAGCAACTCACCAAAGCCAGAGAGTCATATAAATAATCCAGATACAAATCAATCGGAAAATAATTCACATGCAAGTACAGAACCAGAAACTCAACCAACTTCACCTGTCAGAGACACTGAACAAACTACTCCAAAAGTTGCTTTAGAGTCGGACAATTATTCAATATCAGATGTAAATTCTGTTCTGCCACAACCTCAGCTTGAAGAAACTAAAGATCAAGAGCCTTCAAATGAAGAAACTAAGAATGCAACCACAAATGAAGAAGAAAAAAAGGAAGAACAAAAAGATGAGGTATCTGCAGAATCAGACACTGATAAAAAATTATAAATGGTATATTATTACAAAAGTTACGTAAAATACAATTACTCTATGACTGTTAGTTTTTAAGTAGAATAATAATAATTAACAATGTAATAATTGATCCCAATAAATGCATTTTTTATGTGATTACATAATTTTTTAAATACAACTTGTCATATTATTTTTTAACTGCTTGGCATTCTTTGCAGTTCCCATTATGTATAATCTTAAACAACTATGTCTTGGTGTCTACATATATAAATGAGAGGATTATTGCATACTACCTAGAATAAAACCTGAAATTTTTGAGTGCTTTATAAGGCTCCAAATGCAGTAAAATTATTTTGTTTTTGCTTCAAATTTAATGAGTTAATCTTGTTTTCAAAACGATTTTATAATATACCACATATACAGCACTATTTAAAAACAGCAATAGCTTAGCCAATAGCGGGATGGATTGCCAAGACGTAAGTTGCGGGATCCACCCCAACCCACAGTTTTTGTTTTAATTATGAAGGAAAATATTGTGAGGAATCTGCAGACCAGAGCATATAGTAAATAGAAACCAGGATTGCTATTACAGAGATTTTAATATACAATATTTTTATATACCACCTTTAAGTGACAACAGAACATAGTGTATAGTATAGTTCTAGACAGGACAATGTGAACAAATTTGTGATCCCTTGTTACCTAGTGTTAACAAATCACTCAGTCTAGTTTGAGACATGCACATGAAAAGTTGTAAAAGGCAAAGGAAAACACTCAATACAAAACTAGTTATTAGCGCAACCTACTGTATGATAGCTCAATGGTTGTTCTATACTTGTTTTTGCTATTCAAAACTAGATAGCGATTAGCGTTACTGACGCTTGGGATCAAAGATTTTGTATGAAAATGTTTCCAATATCAGCTCTATATTATACTTTAATTCGCTTTGATCATAATCTATCACTTGCCTTCCCTTTTTGCCGGCCTATGCTGTAAAAAAGTTCCTCACAAGAATTAAAAAAAATGTGAAGTCTTCCTACCCTTATAAAGCCAGCGTAGTTAGACCTAAGGCTTCTTTTTAGTAGAAGGCGCCTCCTCTAATAATATGATAATGAGCAGTGGGAGAGTATAATACAGGATTATATAAAAAAGAAATACACTTCCGGACTTCTAAATCTAAAAACCATTGCATTTTTATGTATTAAGATCTAGAACATCAAAATAATGAAATTCAAAGAAAATGTTGCAGTTCCGAAGGTGACATACTGACCATCATTGTTTGGAGTTTAATAATTGAAAATCTAAGTTGAAAACTATAAAAAGCTGAGTTTGTTCTGTGTCATTGAAGCAACAAAGTTTAATTAGAGTATCAAAGTTAATCTTTGTTTTGTTTTGTATAAATTAATATATATATATTGTTTTTCCTTAGTTTTTAATCCATTATAATGATAAAACTGCCTTGGTGGCGCAATTGTAATGTGTAGGTACGCGTTACGACTGAGGCTGACGCTGAGGTCTCGGGATCAATCCCCAGATCTTTACTACCAGTCTTCGTAATCGTCGCCTCACTTCAGTGCAGGCCCAGTTTCGAGCCTTTCATGGAGTGACTGTGAGCACTTCGCATAATTAGAAACAGACTTGCGGAACGTTACCTGAAGCTTCGTAATCCAGCCAATGGTCCCAAACTGACAATATCTCACAGAATATAGTTTGCGCACGAACATTTAAACTGGACTCAATTTCAGTGGAACCAGGTTCTTTTTACGGATGAAACAGGATGAAACCAAGATTATGCTTTATCGCAATAATGGACGTAAGAAGGTCTACCGAAGACAGGGAGAGCGTTTTCAGCCATGTTGCATTGAAGAAAAGGCGCCGACCCACTGGGGCTGAATTTCCACCGAAGAAAAAACTTGCCTTGAGGTTGTGAAGGGACCAAGGGCTGCCATCAATAAACAGCGACCGATAAATTCGTCAATGCCTAGAGGCACATGTGATGCCATATGCTGAGTTTGTGGGCTCAGATTTCATTTTTATGGACGATAATGCAAAAGTGCATACCTACCGCCAGACTTGTTATAGAATATCCATAGGACATTAATATCGCCGTAATGGAATGGCCACCAAGAATTCCACACATGAACCCAATAGAGCACCTGTGGAATGAGTTAAAGAGGCGTGTTCGAGCTCACCAAAACCATCTTAGAAGAAAGCGACAACATCCCAAAGGACGCTATAGTGAAATTGATTAATTCTGTGCCGAATTGCATTGTCGCCGTCATAATAAATGCTCGTGGAGGTAAAATAAGTTTTAGTAACTTGTGTTTTTGTAACAACGTGTTTTCTTCAACGTTTAATTTTGCTTTTGAGAAACGCAAAAACACAACGGTTTGCACTGTATTTTTTTTCATTATACTTCCATTATTTAGGACGTTATAAACCTTTATACATAAAAAAGGTAAGTAGACCGATTTAAGTGTCCGACAGTGTAATAGTTTGCTAGTGAGAGAGTACCTACCTACCTACCAGATAAATTTGTTCCCGACTGGATAGCGACGATCGGTCTCTACTTCTATGTAAGTACTCTCACGAGGGCACAGTTTAATTCACTGCTAGCCTAATGTGGTTTAGAGGCCAGTTCCTAACATAATTTATTCTTATAGTCTAGGCTGGTAGAAGGGTATCTGAAAAATATTTGTATCCGACGGGATAGTGTCATTATATTTGGACTACACTGTACTCAACACCAGGACCCGCGTAGTCACTTTACCGTGCCAGAATATTAAAAAAAATTAATGAACACAAAATAATTTATTGTGTCTACGTACTTAACAATCTTATATCACAATTCACAAGTAGTTCCTAATATCCTAACAATGTTAACAAGATTATACTAATTTACTTTACACTATGTACAAATTTAAATCTATCATTTAGAATATCTAAAACTGTCAGCGCCTTTTACGGCCAAGTACTTTGAGTTCGTTCCTCAATATTTTTCCCGCCACGTTTCTTGGTATTGCGTCTAGAAACTCGACACCTCCTTCAAGATGCTTGTATTTTGTTAATTTACTCGCAACAACATCGTAGATGTGTTTTTCTGTTAGTTTTGTATTCGGTTTAAGCACCACGAATGCCTTCGGAACTTCTCCCGCGAGGGGATCAGGCACGCCAACAACAGCCACGTCAGCTACTTCGGGCAATTCCATGATTATACTTTCTAATTCCGTCGGTGATACCTGAAATATATAACAAATATTTAGGTATAAAGATATCACGGGAGTTATATAAAACAAGTAGACATGTCTCAAATCAGAGTTGGGAAATTTTCCAATCTACAAGTCTGACGATCCACTTCAGTTATTGAAACAAAAAAATATTCATTTTGAAGTAAATACAAGTAACTCTGAATAGGTAATTTGTAACGATCCAAACTATTTTTGTATCGTTGCTATAACGTATCGATCGTCTAAATAATTAAGTTCTCTTCTATAATAAAGTACTTTCTCGGGAATGATTACAACTGTTATTGGAATTGTATTCAGTTACGTTGTATTTTATTATTGGGTAACATTTTACGAAACTTTTTTAATATGTACCTGATTGCCTTTGACTTTGATGAGTTCTTTAGTACGGTCCACTATGTAGAAATAATGTTCTTCATCGTAATATGCGACGTCGCCCGTGTGAAGCCAACCGTCGCTGTCCACTGTTTCTTTAGTTGCTGCTTCATTGTTCCAGTACCCTTTCATGACCTATATACAAATTTGTTAATAATGTTTTGACATACTTATTTAAAATTGCAATTCTAACTGTTACTAAAAATTATAATATAAGTAATAATTTATCATTTCATTTGGCTATTCAGAAAATTGGAGCTACTCATAATTATATGAGTAGCTATGGCTATTGGCTTGGTATTAACCCACGTACGTAACGCTTGGTTTAATGATGGCTGCTTTATAAATTAATCGATTAATACGGGAAATACTTTCCCTTTTTATCTCTCTGTAGTTACGAACTCTTCAAGATTTTAATCAATTAACACGATTATTTCTTTATGAGATTCTAGAATCACAATCTATACTCGACACGATATTTTTATATATCGTATCAAAATAGCTTATTTCCTACCATAGTACGAATTAGGTATATTATAATGTGTATGAATGTACCGAAAATCTTTTGTCTCTGAACGATGCGAGAAGTGTAATGCCATGCAGTATTAAATAATTCAAAGTTCTCTAGTGTAAGTATATGGACAGGCGCTTACCATCAAGCGAACGACATGCTCGTCTCGTTATTCAGTTGTCACAAAAAAATACTTATTAAAATTGTTTCTAATATTTACCTGAGGCCCTTTTAGCCACAACTCCCCAGATTTATGCGGTCCTAGTGTTTCTCCCGTAGTGAGCGAGATAACCCGAGCTTGCGTGCTCGGCACAAGTTGACCAACCGACCCCACTTTCCCGTACGGATAGTTGTACGGAGTCAATAGGGTCACAGGCGAACTCTCTGTCATGCCGTATCCTAAAACCCGTTGACAAACCAAATTAATCAATATGCATATCTACTATAAATTTTCACCACACTACATCTGTTGTGTAACCTCCTCATTATCAGTTACACTCACTAATCAGTAAATGATTAGCATGTTAACAACCCTTGGCGCGGTCAGTCTATGGATGGGTGACCGCTTAGTGGTATAATTATCACGTTTTTATATACTCCAAACATAAAAACTATAATAATGTCAGCCCTGTATTATAAAGTCCTACTATACAGGGCCCGGGCCACTTCAACTAATGAACGAGTTTTGCCCCTGGATGGAATGGATAGAACCACGTTAAAGACATAAGTCTACAGCGTGAATGGGCCGACGCGACCTGGGTTGTTATTTGTTAACACTGTCTCACAGAAACCGACGTATAGTAGCAGCTTGCTGTTGCGTTTCGTATGGTGTACGATGAGTGAAATATGCGTAGGCCCAAATCCCCTTCCTCTTCCAATCCCCTTAATCCTCCCTTCCCTTTAACGTTGGTAACATGATTCTTCAGGTATTCCGCATTGTGGATGTTCATGGTTGGTGGAGATCATTTACCATCAGCTGACACAGTTACACTTTATCGGCCTCTATTAAAAAAAAAACGTTGAACTAATGCTTGTTGGTAGACTTCACATACTTTCGAAAATTCTTATAAGTACTTATGTATCTTCTCAGGTATCTAGGTTTCCTCACGATGTTTTCCTTCATCGTTAATCCGAGCTATAAGTTAACAGATACAGTAACTTTAAAAAAATCAGAGGAGCAAGCGATATTTTACAAGGCTGCTCAATAAAATTTGATCTCATCACCCACCTTGCAGCAATCTGAGTTCATCCTTAGTTTTTTCGCATTTGAGCAAGAACTTCTCTAGAATACTGTCAGTTGTAGGCGCCGCACCAACCATGATAGTTTGCACAGATTCCAAGTGGTTCTTCTTTACAAATGGATGCGTGGCAAGGAACGCGAGTAATGCAGGAACTACGAACAGAGTCGTGGGCTTGTATTCAACCAGACACTTGATGTAATCATCCGGTGAGAACCTGGAAATAGATTTAAATGTTTTAAAGTTATAACGCGCGCCTATGACCTTGGAAAGTTGAGCTCTGTGTGCTCATACAACAGAACTAGGTACTCGATGTTGAGGTATGGCAGCTAAGTAGTGTTTGTAGTGGATTTTATTTGTTATACAGTAAACCTTTTTTTAAATTAGGTACTTAAGTAATACGTAGCGAATTATTATCCGATCACAGCGATTCCTTTTTGTTTAATGAAGCTAAATTAAACATAATATATTTTTATAAAGAGTCAGCAGGGTTCTCAGAATTTTCTTGAATCTAGCGATTTGTGCGATTTAGCCTCCGTTATAATAAATAAAACGTTTCACGCGTGACCTTCCAACTGTTTATGTATAGGTAAGGTTTTTCCAAGAATATTATTTATTTAGGTGTATTAAATCGGATTATTGACGTCGAAACATAGTATCTGTTATTTCCTTTACCGAAGTAAAAGTCTAATTAACGTGTTTGCAACAAATCCAATTTCGTCGGTATGCTTTAATACTATTAATGAAAGTACTCCGTTGGGATTGTATAAGCATAAAAGTTTAGTTTATAAATAACTATAATAGGTCTTTACTATAAATCGATGCCTACGAAAAGCTTAACTTGGTTATTTCCCTTTCGAGCTATTGAACTAAATAGTTAAACAATCTCATTGGTACATTAATTCTTATTGTAATATTTCAGATGATAAATCTTATTATGTACTTTTTAAATTTCCACCCGTTCTGAGTGTTTCCTACCATCATTATATTATGTGGTCGTCTAGATAGTCAATACCATAAGCCATAAGTTACCTAAGTGTTAACAGATCATATTCAATTGAATTATTGGAATCACCTACTTAGATACTTTCGATTTATTTTTATTGTGACACATATGTCGTCACTATACGACCAGAATGTAGTAAATTCCAAATATAATGTCGACCGTCAAGAGATATTGCGTCCCTACGGTCGGCAGAATCATGCGGATCTGAAGTTACTGGATATACACTGGCTGACCTCGGAATGCGATTCGCCAAAAAGGGCATCTATAGCGGAATTTTCACCATGTGAACGATGGTCGTCGTAATTGTGTCGGCTTTGATTTTTATGGATCCCACCCATGACCTATAACGACATGAAATTCGTGAAACATACTTTACACCACATCTAACTTTTTATTCTCTTAGGGCCGGTATATATCAAAGCGGAGATGGACGGAGAGAAGAGCGGCGCAGCGATCAGGTTTTTCCATCAAAGCGAAGGAGCACATTATTATATTGTAATTCTACTGGTTAAAACGGAGCGCTGATGTATGCTGGCTAGTGCGGAGTTGAGAATATGCGTGCGAGCAATTCACTAACAAAACGGGACTAGCGAAGACGATATTTGTTCGCCACACACCGCTCACATCTCCGGTTACTCCGCTCGTCTCCGCTGCGTTCGCCACATAGAAAAGTGAGACATCTTCCCTCTTTGCTTGAGCTGTGCTCACTGAAGCTAAGTGGAGAGACGTGAATAACGATATCTTGTTGTGATTTACGAAACATCTATTCGTTAATCTCTGTAAGTATATATTGACCTTAAGAAGTGGGAGAGGTGACGATTCATTAGTTTTTGAAAAATATCGATAAAATTTACATACATACTGTACATACGGGTCGAATAGGTAAATAACCGCGTTTTTTAGTAATTTAAAAATAAATCTTACTTTGGCATCGTGACCACGTGGTACCCAAGGCTCAGATTGTAGTTGAGAATTCCATTGAATCCGTAGATGTGGAAGAAAGGTGGCACAGTAAGGACCGTTTCGTAGTTACCTGTAAACAAGATACCAACCTATTAGGTAGGTAACTAAAATTGTTATCGCTTGTAATTCATACTGGAATTACTGATAATAATTGTTTAGTTATACTGCAGCTAGATAAATATTATGAAAGTAAATAAAAATTATCTACCGCATAAAATCGTCTTAAATATGAGTTTCTGAATTTAATGGATTAGATAGTACTGGAACTATAATATATGTTTCTAATGCGACTTAAGCACTTTTACTATAGTACCAACAATTTAACACTGTTTCCCTATACATTGTCGATCCTAGTTTTTTTTTAATAGCATAAGTGGGCAAACGAGCAAGTGGGTCACCTGGTGGTAAGTGATCTTCACCGCCTATGTACGACAACAATACCAAAAGAATAATGGGTGCATTGCCGACTTTAAAGGAAAGGGATAATTAAGGTATTGGGGAGATTGGGCCTCCGGATATCTCACTCACCATACAAAACGCAGCAGCAAGCTGCTACTTTACGCCGGTTTTCTGTGAGACAGTGGTAACGACCCGGACGAGCCGGCCCATCCACCAAGGTTTAAAACTATGATCCTCCCTAGAATACTAGTCTCATTATAATATATCGATCACAAGGAGGCATGTTTAATTACAAGTTACCTATAATATAAATAGATCCACTCGTATAGACCACAGGCATTTTATAGATCTTTTGTTGGGCATTGATAAATCTATCCTCTAATGTCTTACAACACGTGCAATTTAACATCGCCGGCCTGAAGTTAGCCACAAGCGGCTTCGCAGCCTTTGTTTTAAGTGACAGAGTAGAGAACGGGTAAGTGACTAACTTTGGGAAAACCAAGTTATATTGCGCGTATTGTAAACTGAGAGGAGGTATATGACCAAAACTTACTTTTATCTCCTTCATTCTTCATCATTTTAGGGCATCTCACTTGTTTCAAGTTGGATACTAAATTCTTGTGAGTCAACATCACTCCTTTAGGCATGCCGGTTGTACCGCTCGAGTAAGGAATTAAGCAGACTTCATCACAACTCACTGTTGGGAGATCTGCTTGGTGGTCTCCCATCAGAAGCGATCGTAGACCATAGATACCTTAAAGACAAACGTAATGGTTGTCTGATCATCTTAGAAATACTGAATAAATTAAGCTTTTTCGCTCGATCATTAAATATTATATTGGAAGTTTCTCTCGAAAAATGTAGGTACCCAGGTACTGAATATAATAGTCCAATCTTTAATCGTTAATCTAAACAAAAATAAACATTTAGCGTAACTTAGACCTTTCAATTATAACTAACAATAAATCAATAGTTTAGGAATTTGGCAGTCTAAATTCGCTTCTGCGAACCAAAAATTTTTAAATACTTTGTGAAATCCAAAATAATTAAACAAATAAACAACAATAATAAAGATGATATTCAATATACGTCAAGTTTAAGACTGTTTAACCAATAAATAATAAATACAATAAGATACAGTACTTTAACATTGTTAATAGGTTGGTTAACGTACGGTGCAAAGTCCATTTCTGAAACGACTAGTGATGGTTGTTCTGCTTTCATTATTTCCTTGGCTTGGTTATTCAATTTTGTGCTAGGAATTATTAATAATATTCTTATAAGAGCAAATTTTATCACCTTTGGCTGTGATAGAAGACTGTTTTTAATGGTGATCACGACCGCCCATGTAGGTATATATGCGGCTCCATACTATGGGTGTACCAATACAATAGGGAAAGCTTTACCGAAATATAATTTGAAATGTAACATTGTCTTCCCATTAAATAAGTACCTAGCTACATGTCTATTTGATAAATACAATAATTATTTATGGCTGCTCGTCATCCGTTTATTTGCAGCATTGTATAGTCACCGGCATAAGTCGTAAGCAGTCAGTCGTCAGTCGATGGTCGTCGTCCATTGGACTCTCAACTGCCCCCACTACTGTCCGTCTCAGCTCAATCGTACCATTAATCGTACTAATCATAAAATATTGCATTGTAACTATGCCTCGCTATTTACTATAAAATAATTATACCTTGTGGTTTGTCGTCTTCACCGCCAACCCATATAGTTCCTTTGTAATCTTGGAGTGCTTTGCTGACTTCTTTGGCAACTGGCATAAACATTTCAATGGTAGCAATCGCTTTGACATTGCAGTCCACGAATTGACGGCTCACCTCCTCTGCAAATAGCACATAAGAGAGCTATTAATTAATACAAGGGAAAAAAACCTATGTTCTTTTCTATGAATGAACCCCCAAATCGGTTGTTGCGCTATAATTGTCTTTATTAAAAAACAAATATGAACGGAATCAAACTAAGTGCTTACCCTGTATGGGACTAGAAAAAAAATAAGACAAAAAATCCATAGTGCCGAATAGTGTTACCTCTTATTTATTTCCCAAAAAACTAAAAAACTTTGATTGACTTTTCCAAAAATATTGAGGTATAATAAGATTTATAATAACGATTAAGGTATAATAAACAACCCCTGGCTTGGCGACTAATAAATGGTATCTTGCTGGCATAACAAGGTGGTAAAGTTCAGTTACCCTCGTATGCGGGAGGCCCTCTGAGTCGGTACCAAGTACCAGCTCTTTGTCTATTGCCAAACAGTATGTAAGCACTGTTGTGTTTCGGTTTGAAGGACATTGAAGCAAGTGATATCACTGAGTATTATGAGACTTAACATGCCTCTGAGTGACAATTCCAATGCCATATTTTGTAAATTATGTTACCAAATTGAATAATTACTACTCATACTTGCGAGTGACTTATCTATTTATTATGATTGACAGCACACACATGCGCTGAGACATGCACGTTGCAGTGATTAGTAAATTATTTCTTGCAATAAATATCCGTTTGTTTATCTATGAATATAACAGTGTCTACGTAAACAACGTCTAGTGTAACAGACCTTTGGCATCAGCTGAGTGAAAAGACATCATATTATTATTTACAAAATGATTTCGGTTACATAACTTTCCGATTGGAAATACGAATCGTTTAAGTTGTGAATCACACTTTAAGTTCTATGCTGTGAAATTAAATCCACAATTTCTCTATTCTAATCATCGAATTCTAGTCAGGTATTTATCCGCCGCAATATACAAGTTTTAATCCACCAAGTTTATGCACTTGCACCTTGCTAAATAACACTGAAAAATTAAATTTAATGATACCTCAATAAAATTGCACATAGTTAGGTACAGGTTGATGGTAGTTAAATGTAAGTACGAACTGTTATGTACACTATGATGTACCTAGGTACATTTTATCACATAGATAGACTATGACATTTGCACCTTGCATAATAAAATTATAAACTTAAGTAGGTACACGGGTAATATAAAAGTACAGCGTTATTAAGTATGTTCTTTGCTGGTAGGATAGTAGATACTTGATCATTTTTGTACCCCACTGGATCAAGATCAAGTGCTGATCTAAAATATAAATCTCACGTAATAAATCGTATGTATATTTAATAATTATAATCATTGTAGGTACTTAGGCCTAAAGCCTCTCATTCAGTAGAGGAGGCCCGTGCCCAGCACGATACATAGTGGTTCTGTGTTTATACACAGAACCACTATGTATCACTACAGGGCTGGTATTACTATTATTTATGTAGTTATACTAAGTTCACAAAATAAACATTATTTTACAGATAATAAAATTATTAGGTACCTACAACCTGTATACCACCCATATTATGTATGAACAGAAAAGTAAAACCAATAAAAAAAACTTACCAGCCGTGTATAGCGGGTTGGCAAAGGTGACAACAAGCCCGGCCCTCATTGCTCCGTGGATGAGAACCACGAACTCGGGAATGTTGGGGAGAATTAGTCCGATACGCTCGCCTGCTTTCAGCTTCAACGGACCAGCGAGTGCGCTTGCACACCGCTCCACCATCATCCTCATCATACCGTAGTCGTACGAACGGCCGGTAGCTCCGCATGTCTGTACATACATTCATTAGATTTGTAATTATGGGATAATTATTGAATTGGTTGTCGCTTTGTTGAACTATTGAAGAATTGTGGGCGGTGACAACAGGCAGGGTAGTTCGGCTGTGAAACATTTGAGTGAGATTTTAGTTATATAAAAGTATCCTATGTTACTTCTTATACCTTCAAGAATATGTGTACAAATTTTCATTATGATCGGTTAAGTAAGTAGTTTTCGCGTGCAACCGTAACAAACAAACTTACATTCACATTTATAATATTAGTATGATTATAGGAGATACTTCCGAATTTGTACGTCCGTGGCCGAAACCTTAAGCCCTTTTTATAGCGTGGGACGGAAATATGGTAGGCGATCTCTCTGTACACTCGTTGCAATTCTGCCTACCTCTTATGGGGTGCCAGTGTGGTACCAGGAACATCTATCGATACAAAATTCATACAATGAGATAAAAATGTGCTAATTTTGTACTTCATCCTTCTCGATTTATCCTTCTATTTAGCTTACTTCCTACTAGTATTATAAATGTGAAAGTTTGGATGTTTATTAAAATCAATCACGTATTAACGGCTGAACGTTTTTAGATGAAACATGTAAACCATGACCTGGATTAGGACATAGGCTACTTTTTATCCCAAAAAAGATCTTTCACGCAGAGCCACGAGCGAAAACTAATTTAACAATATATTATTGATCATCACAAGTCAACGTGTTATAAAATACGACGGCATAAATTATGCACAAAGGCAATGTTCGTTTTTTACGAATCAGGTACGAATGTGCAATAAATGCCCGGCCGTTCGGATCACTCAAGAATAAAATAAATATGTGCCTCTAGAACTTATTGTAATAAGTACCAAATAATAGCAGGTATTAGTTACCCCCCCCCCCCCCCGGAACTACGATTTTTTCGAACTGGGGCAGAAATTTGATAGTGGCGCTCGTCTCTCCAGCGTTTGAGACAAATTACTTATTCGGCATTTATCGTGAATGGGACAATAAGAACCCTTTAATTAATTTGTACTTTTCACTTGTGTTGTGGGCCTGTGTGGCGCCTTTTTCTTACAAGTCGACGGTGAACCAATCAGGCTTCCGGATGCTAGGCGCTTTATGGATCAAGTTTTTTTATTTTTAATCATATTATATTAAGATTTTGGCGCCCGCGCGCCCCCTAAAAATGGTTTTCCTGCCTCTAGATTCGGGGCCGATTAGTTATCATCGTCACATGTACCTATCAGAAGTCATATTTTCGAAATAGGTATCCCAAAATTGCCGAAGCGCGTAATTTTAATCGTAGTAGGTACGTACTGTAGATTGGTACACTTGCCCTTTATTTTTTTTGTTGATGATCTGTTTATTTACTAAGTCATTGACCAAAGTCCAGTTTGTTATTGGAATAACACAAACTGTAGCAAGATAAAGTATTTTGGCACGAGATCACGCCAGTGCCGCTCTTCTCAGGTAATCAGTAAGAATATAATCTCGACTATATTACGATACGACATAAAAGTTGTTTGAGAAAAGCAAATCATTTGATAGATAATGTGCCTATGTTGATATTTAGTCTGCGACATTTGATTATTCGAGTAAATACCTACCTAGTATGGACCGAGTCGCAAGAATAGCTAGATAACTATAATAATATATCCACGTGGTTTATTACCTGCTAGGTTGTTAAATTCATCACATTAAGGACACGCCAACCATAAAGCTACTATTATCTAAAAATTGCAAATTAAACAATTTATAGAAATTACGGGTACCTAAGTATATAATAAAAACTTTGTACCTACGCATAATATGTAGTTATTATCGACGTCATCAACAGTGGCAAGTACCTACACATACTTAATTTAGTACGAATCTATATTTTGCAAAAAAAATGGTCCATAATAAATTATTTATCGGTGCCCATTTTATTCCAAACAAGACTACAACGTAAATACTACTAGCTTTAAGTAACGTTACAACACTTCATTAGCCTTTTTTACTCTGATAAACTAACTGATTTTATATTAGAATTGTTGGGGAAACCAAAAATATTTCTCTGGACCAAATTACCTATGTATTACTTTAAGATTTTTAAGATCATCGAGTGGTTACCTACAGAGTTAAGTAAATGTAAATAGGTAGATGGGAAAGAAACTAATAGATACACTTACAAAAAGAAGCATAGGTGCCTAAGTAGTTCATTAGTGGCAATTATAGTAGGTACGTATTTGCATGCGGTGTTCTAAAAATCCTACACAACCACAATTTTTACTTTTTATTAAAAACTGGTTGCTTTCCATAGTCGAAGAAAATGTACCACTACGTTGCCTACCGGGAGTCGCGGCCGCCCAGCGAGGGATGTGCGACCTTTGTACATTTCTTGTAGAGACCCCGATGTGGACGGCGCGGCATCGCGAAAACTTCGTGCTGCCGTAGGCGCCGAGGGCGTACCTAGGGATTTTTAGGGAGGCTCCAATGCGCGCGCAGTGCGCTGGGGCGGTGCCGGCAGCAATCTAGGTATACCAAGATCCCCCACAACTATAACTAGTGTCATAGTCCACTTGTACCGATGGAAGCTATGGGGTTTTTAGTCGATACACCAGCGCGACGTAGGAAAATTGGTTAGCAATCCAATCTAGAATACACTTGGATGTGAGTTGGGTTGGAAGGCCCTTTGGCAATGGACTTGGTAACTGTGCATCCAGATACCAGATGTATATAAGAGTAAATCATGCATTAGAAAACTTCATGTCTCAGTAGATGCCGATTTGTTATAGATAAGTAGACAAGTATAAAAGCAGCAAAAGCTCAGCGGGGTACGGACTTTCGAGACGAGTCGCAGTTACGTAACCAGCCCTAAGAGCATGCACCTCTGACTTCTCTAAGTTACGTGTGTATTAATTGCTAATTATCTAACACTTGCTTTAACGGTGAAGGAAACATCGTGACCTACGTTAGTACTAAGATCTCCATAAGAATTTTGAAGTCTGTCAACCTGTATTAGGCTGACGTGGCCTAAGGCTTAACCCCTCTCATCCAGTAGAGGAGGCCCTTGCCCAGCAGTAAGTGCAGTATAATACAGGGCTGGTATTATTAAGTAGGTATACTTAGGTAATTATAATTATTACCATACAACGGAATTTTTGCAACCCACTACCACCCGTTACGAGATGTTATCAAATGTATCCACAGTATGTGTTATGATAGTGAAATTAATCATGGCCAATTTTCAACTTCCCCATTTTTAGCTAAGTACAGCCATGCCAAGTATCTGACAGCTAGCCTCAACCTTCACACGGCTACTATTAATACCAGTATTGGCTCCCTACATCCGTATACAATATAGCTTGGCGAACTTTGCACTCTGTATAATTATTGATGCACTGAACATTTTATCGAGTAGGCTTCATTAACCCATGAATTATTGTAGCGGTATGTAACCATCATATTTGCAGTAGAATTTAACCTTCTTAATACTAGGTACTTAGTTATTTTTTTATCTGTGCAGGGATTAAAAATGCGTTATTTTTGAACTATGTATTGCTTTTATTCGAAAATAAGATTTAAAGGAACAAAGCGAGTCAAGAATGAAGCTTGAGTATTTTAATTTGCAAAATATAATGTATATTAAATAAATATTGTAACTCACCACAGACGGCTTGTCGGCCCACGATTCAAAATCCTCAAACACATATTCAGTCAACGTTTCTTTTCCAACTTGTATTTCACCCCAGGGCGACGTTAGAGATTTACTATCAACCGCAGGTGCGGTTTTAGTAGCCAGACACCTATTCAAAACGTTTTGCGACAACACATGATTAGTTTTGTTTTTTTTGCCATTTTTAGTGCAGTTTAATATTTGTCGTGCGAAATTCCCGCGCAGAACTTTCAAATGAGACATGTTTCCGTTTACAATGTTTTCCCGCGAAACGTTGCGGCGCGAATGTGCGGGCGCGCGTGTATCGCCTAGTTTTGGCGCGGTCTACACTCCCGCCGAGGGCAAGGTCCATCCACGTATTTAAACTATTTGTTGTTGTGATTATGACGCGAACAACAAACGCATTACGTGTCACGATATCGCTATCTTCACTGTAATTCACCTTACTACGGCGATCGCAATAAAACCATGTTTTCATAATTTGGTAGGTAGGTACTAATCTAAATTGCTTGAAATCGATAACCCGTTCCAAATAAATCTCTTTTTTCACCCTTTGCCCTAATCCCACTCGCAGTGGGTTCGACGCAACATGCTTTTTAACACGTTACAGAAAGATTTGGTTTACAGTTTTTACGACCGGCCGTCTGCCCGATAGTCAACATCTCCAGGGAGACAACACCAGACCAGAAACATAATTGTGGATAACACAATAATTTGTCTAGCTGCGAAAATCGAACCTGCGGCCTCTCACGGTACGGTTACTCGCCCACTGAGCCACGGAGGCTGTCCCATAGCGAATTAATAAAAACCGAAATCAAATAATAACAACCATTTTATTTGTGTCAAAAACATCACATTACCTGTTGTAACTTTACAATTTAAACCATTCTAGGTACATTCATAAAAATTCAACATTTGAACACAATAAATAGGAAATATAAGCACATTTTGTTCCGTAACCATGGTATGTTTAACGTCAACCTAAATCACCTTTAATAATTATCACAATATTCCAGAATATCTCCAAATACTTTTATATACATACATATTTCATATCTAATAATAGCTGTGATAAAATCTGAAATTCTAAAATCTTTAACTATAATATTTATTATCTAAAATTGGACATGTCAACAAATGTAGATTTGTCTAAGCAGATTTATCCTTTAAATAGTTTCATATTTGGACTTTATAATACAAATATGATCATAATGACTACAGACAGTTAAATTTGTTTTATGCCCGGTAGTCCAATAAATTACTTCAAAGACATTTCATTGCTTACGCGTACATAATAAAATAACCGTGCCGCTTTTATAGTGGTAAATTACTGATTATGATATTCACCAAATAAATATATAATTACATGAAATATGACCGGATAAAGGTAGCAAGATTTTTACATATCGGGATCTACGTTTAATATTGTTAATTTTAATTAAACTTTAGTTTTACCGCTATAAAAGTCAACCTAATTTTCCATAGAGAATAAACAGTGTATAATATGGCAGTGTTACAAATAAAAAAAAATACTGTTCACATAAAAATGAGAGTTGCAAATAAAAAAAAATGTATTACTTTACAATTTAAATTCTTAATTCTCGTAATTCCCTTCACTCTATATAATGTAATTAAAAAAGTACTAGTAAGTACTTACTTAATTAAAAAATATATATAATTTGATTATTTTTGCGAATAATATTTTTAGTGCAACACCATAATTTTGATCATTTCTATGTGTTTTGCATATCTCTATTTTCCCTTGACTTGGCGGCGAATGTTTGATGAGTGATAAGTTCTTGGAAGAAACCGTCTTTTTTCGTCATTAGCTCAGCATATGTGCCCTTTTCTACTATGACCCCTTTTTCTAAGACGGCAACTTCGTCCGCTGACTGTATTGTGCTAAGTCGGTGAGCTATTGTGAGTACGGTTCGGTCTCTGCTGATTTCTTTTAGCGCTTTATCAACTAAATATTCTGAATACGTATCTAGTGCAGAGGTAGCTTCGTCGAGTATGAGAATTTTTGGATTCTGAAACATATAACATAATATTAGTGAGAAGGAAAGTGAAGTAAATTCTAAATTGACGAAAGTGACGATATAAACTATAGGTGTGAGATTTTTGTTACAGAAAATTTATATAAAATTTTTATATATCCTCATTAACGTAGGTCAGAAATTTGTTCACTGCCTTCTTTTAATCTCTATAATGTTCTAAAGCCCAAGCAAATATTTAACAAATGCCATTCAATAAAATGGACTGTTTACTGGTTCCAAAATATCTCCCATAAAGTAAACAAAATATTTCTTGAGTTAATTTTTTATGACATTTCCCGGTTACAGTAAAAAAACATAGTTTTGGATATTCTAGATGGATTTTGAGAGGAGGTTTCAATAATCTGGCATTAGACCAGGCCAGGCCTAACTCTCTCCTCTTGGATCCCTGCTAACTAATAATTTTAGCTAGTTACCTTGACAATGGCCCTTGCTATAGCGACCCGTTGTTTCTGTCCGCCGCTGAGCTGGCCGCCCCTGGCGCCGACCTCTCTGTCCCACCCCTCCTTAGTGGCGACCACTAGTTCGTGAAGATGCGCCGTACGGGCTGCCGACAACCACGCTGGCTCTTTCTGTTAGAGACCAATATATTCCTACTTATTATTCGTACTGACAAACCGTTGCGTCGGTCCACTACGTCACAATAGGCCGCACCCACCATGACAATGTTCGATGAATGCAAATAACAATGAGAAAAACCGTGAGGACTTGTTATAAAATCCCAGGTCTCGCAAATTTTCGATACGAAAAAATCATACGAGATGTCCGATATTGGAATTTGTGCCTGGTATGGCGATAGGCTCATCCCATATTATGGAGTGGAAAGGAATACACTCGGCAAAACATAGGTGCAGCGCTTGTTGTACCTTTGCCGATCCCTTTCGTAATACAGTCGTGAGCTTATGTTATGTACAACATAGAACTTTGTCATAATCAGCCTAATTATGACATAAAACATTGTTAGTTAACCAATGAAGTGCGCCTACTTAATAGCACACTAATAATGTGAGTTATGGACAATTTGGCCAGACGTAAAAGATGAAAATAAGCTCAGCGAACGTGGATACAATAGTTGGACCTCTATCAACTACTTCGGAAATACAGACGCTAGCTTATGCTGTGTTATTAAATATAATTTTCTGTTCTTCAAATCTCGGTGTACTAAGAAAATGTATTATAAACTTAAATAATTTGAAGTCGGTGTTGTTGTAGTTTAATGGTCAATGATTGATACCACCGGCTATATTGTTATTTCATCACTTTTAGTGCATCACACGTCAAAATCGGTGCATAAATGTCGAAGTTTTAGTCTTTCATCCCCTTGAAGGCGAGTTTTTTCTTCAAAATAGGACCAACACCAAAGTAACCTCAATCGAATACAAAAGGAATCATCCAAAGCGGTCTACATTTGGGAGATTTTTTCGTGTACATAAAATAATATATAAGTATACAGACAAATTGAGAACCATCTCTGTTTTTTTCGTCGGTGAATACATACATAGATGTCATTATGTCACACATACACGCCTGTTTCCCATAGGTATAGGCAGAGACAATTGATTTACACTTGCTACGATCCTTGCACACCTCTATGGCCTCCTTCACACTCATTACATTCTTCATGCATGCAAAGCGGTTTAGGGTACTTTTACCTGGCCTTTTCTCTCGAGAATGGTATGGCGATAGGGTCGCACCCTATCACATCGTAGAACAGAGATACGCTCGGCGAAATGTGGGTGTACTGGTTACACCTCTGCCTATCACTTCGGGGATTATAGGCGTGAGTGCGTATGCATGTATGTATTTCTCCAGAATTAATAACATTTTATTTGATTCCATAATAACAACAGTCAACATTCCCCCGCCCCCTTTAGCGAAATCGTGTTTGAGGCCAAATAAGATTTTTTTATCTTCATATATAAAAATGACTACACTGGAACTGATGGTGAGTACAATGCAGCCCAAATATAATATCAACTAACATGAGACATTGCGTCCCCAAACAAAAGAATTATGCCACCTGAAGTTACTGGATATGCACTGGCTTTTGGAACGAAGACACAAGGCTGGTTTGTCACCATGTGTACGAATGGTCTATCCAGTCACGTACAATAATGTATCTGGTACCCTCACACCAGCAATTAATTTTATCTAGACGTAATATGAAAGAAAAACCATGAAAGTGTGGATTTACCTGTTTTTCCAACAACTCGTCGTCTACTACGTAATCATCTAAAGCACCGTACAATATGTTTTCTTTAATAGATCCGCTAAACAAAACAGGCTCCTAAAAATACAATAAATTATTTTTAACCGTTTGATACGGCAAATTCTATACAATAATTTTACAAGTAAGAACGATAACCTAATTTCTATAGTGACGAGTTAATAGATAAGCGAGGTCTTTGTTTTTACGGAAAAGTTCGTTCAGCAGGCCAGTAGTCCAAAAGTGATGACTATAAATGACGAAGTTTAACTCTTTCATTCCCAAATTCGTCTCCTTATGGGTAAAATTACTTATTGAAATTAAAATGGGATCAAATTTGAGCCCCTTTACCCTTTCGGATAAAAAGAATCATCTAAATCGGTTAAAAAACCGCGTCGGATTGAAAACCTGCGTTTTATCCATCTGCTGATAAATGTAAGAAATAAATTATAATTAAATTCTTAAAATAGGGTAAATTCTTAAAATTAAATTACTTATTTTATTTTAATAATTAAATTTTTGAAATATACGAATGTATATATCGGTTTATTTTCGGACAAACTGTATTTATGTATGCGTGTGCTGGTAAATATTTGGATTTGATGACTGACGCGTCATCCCATCATCCTCACATTTAAACCAACAGCCACGCAGTTATTGGCTCTAAAGAAAAACACGCACATGGTAAGATATGCAAGAATGAGTTATTAATTTTTATTTATTAATTTTAATTAATAATGTGACGTAAAAAATATACCTGACTCACGAAACCGACGTGACTTCGCAACCAAACTGGATCCAATTCCCTTATATCCACACCGTCGACAAGTACCCTGCCTTGTTCTGGGTCGTACAACCTCAATATGAGGGAGGCTATCGTACTCTTGCCACACCCAGACCTTCCGACTAACGCCACCGACTTGCCCGGCAGTAAGTGTAAGTCTAAGCCTTTTATTAAAGGCGCACCCGCGTACGAAAAATGAATGTTCTCTAACACTATTTCACCTTTCGGCCTCTCATTTGGCCTTAGGCCACCTGAAATAGAGTTGGTAGTATCAGTTTTAGCTGGTTATAAAATATAGAAAAAAAAAACATCTTGTCTGACGTTATCCCCGCCTTCTACTTAGATGCTCCCACTTAGCCCCGATCTTGAGCATCATTTATTAATTCATTTCATGCATGACACAATAGTTACATTAATAGAAAGAATACCTACTTAATTAACTTTGATCTATATTGAAATCCTAAGTATAATCAAGGTTCACAAACAATGTTTATAATTATTATAAACATTGTTTCATATAAAACATAATAAATTAACAGATGCAGAATGATCTGTGAGTTTTTTAGCGTATTGATAGTTCATATCTTTAAAACTTTGATTAGAATACACACGCATACAAAGAATTCAAAACTTTGTAGCGACTGCCAAGATTTATTTCCATATATGACGTCCGATATCGATACTACTACCACAGACTGTGGCATATAATACTGCAGTTAAACGACACGTGCAGACGCAAGTGCAAGACGAGGTGCAACCTACTCGTTCGTATAGGTTGCATAGGTCCTATAGGTTACATACTACAGTGCGAAAACTTTAAGTTAGCGAGTTAAGAGACACTCAATGGGCGATTATCAATTTCGACAGATTATTCTATACATTTTCAATTAGTTCCAAAACTACTACCGCAATTTAGATTACTACTACGAACTACACGACGCAGCATGTTTCTAAAGTACTGAAGTTTTGACGAGTCCCTACGTATAAACGGTGTGCAGCGTCGTGTATACGAGTATGGACTATGATATGCCCCATGCGTGGCTCGGCTCGCGCTAGCACGCGTCGTTTAACTGAACCATTATTATATGTTACGGTTTAAACCACATATGTTTGTCCAAAAATCTGGTTTAGAGCATCGCTCTTTTCGATTATAAAATTAAAAAACAAAATTCAGATTTTGGCGCCATGTCCCTCTTGCCGCGCCGACTGCCTAGAAATGCTGCTCCAGTTCATCCCAAGGCAGATGATGTTTGGGCATCCATATAAACAGCTGAATTTTCACTCATGAATAGACGTGAATAGTGTTGATTTTACATTATTATTATTCCTCATTGTAAGTACCCAAAATTGGAACGAATATTGAGACGTCTTGATTCCCTGATGGGCTGGGGCCTGGAACATGTCCTGGCCGTGAAAAATATAACAAACTATAAAAAATACATATGAATTATGTATATTGCTCATTACCAACCTAATGTCACAGTTTTCAAGCCGCATGACGGCCTCCAACTTGGCTTAACGACTGCTGTCTGTTAATATCAGCCGGGACAGACTTTTTACGTGCCTTTCGAAGCACGGAGACACTCTGTTGAAATACTATTAAGCGATCATACATCCATAGCCTGGTCAACCAAGAGTTGCTTAACTCGGTAATCGTTTACCTACTCGTATGAGTAGAGGTGGGCGTTATAACGAAAAGCAATTATTAAGCTCTGCTTATTATAACAAGCATATAAGTACGTTTGTAAGTATAAGCTGTTGACGTTATAACGGAACATAGTTGCGTCATGCGTGGTTGCATCACCGGCCGCCGCTTAGCGTTGATCGTTGCCCGTTGGCGCTGTCGTGAAAGCGATCAAAATACACTTTATAAAAAAAGACATAAAGTAAAGTAAAGTAAGTTAAACGATGTTATAATAACGATTATGCTACTAAATTGAATTTCGTTTGATTGCATAATATTTATTATTGTTTATAAGTAAATTATTTTTGGTCGCTTATATTTTGTTGTGTTAATTTTTTACCGTTGACCGTTGTTTCGTTATGTGTTAATGTTTATGTTTAAAATTACTACTTAGTATGCGTTTCGCTGTCGGGAACGAAGCATGTGTTTATGTTTGATACATCACGAGTTCGTTCGTAATCGTTTTTTTTTTTTTTTTTTTTTTATTGCTCTCCAACACAATGTACACCGATACAATAAGCCAACAAAATGAATACAAAACTAGTTAAATGCCATTGTAATTATAGGTGAAGACAGCATGCAAAAAAATCGTATATAATTAATAATCATTAAACATATAACTTAAACTAAAATTCAATTAAAGAGTAAATTAAACTAAAATCAAATTAAAATGTAAATTAAGTTAAAATTAAATAAAGCTATAATTAAATTAAATTCAAAATTAAAATAACATTAAAAATCAATTAAAAAAATTTATGAGTAATACAATTCATATAGAAACAAATAGGACCCTACAAAGCTTAAAATAGATTTGTTGAAGATTTTTAGCACATAACTTATTATTGTAAACCCCTCTTAAAAGCACTGTACGGGACGGAAAATAAATCAACATCTTTGGATTTAGCGACACAATTGAATTCCCAATTTGGGTGTTTTTAATTAAGTAAATGAGATTGTTCATTTACTTAACTTATTTTAAATAGTTCAGAGGATTATAGTGTATTTAGTGTAAATATTTTTTAAGTGTAAATAACATATAGTGTAGATAGGTATGTTAGGTGTAAATATAGAATAGTGGATGTACATTTAATAATAAAATTGACAATGTCGAGAGGGGGCAATGCGTTGATTGGGAAGTGGGAACTATTATACAAAAATTGACGGCGATAAAAAACAATTGTTTTTTTTTTTTGAAGTCTGTTAAAAAGCGTTTTAAGTGATAAGCTTTTTTATAAGCTAGCTTAAAAAAATAAGCACACCGTTTAATTTCGTTGTGAAATATAAGCCGTTTGTCCCACTACGTATGAGTGACTGCAACTATGGGCGCCTGACGCCCTAATATTATTAACGCATTACTAGCAAAAGGTTAAGGTTGAATCGTAAAGAAGTGAGATTGAATGTATACTCATAGTTTATCAGTTTTAAAAATAAATAATGGATTAAATTAAGTCACATAAATACTATATTGAAATTTCTGTTCGAACGTTTACATTATTTTTTGATTTAACAAGGCCGCAACATGTTCGTAATTATTTAAATAAATTAATGATCGACGTGACGAAAACCTGTATATAACAAGCTTACACCCATCTTACACCATTATTTTATTTATGTTAATTTGTTAGACGTGCGTATTTAGGTCAAGATATGTACCTACAGCGTCATTGAGCAATAACAGTGAACCAATTTCTTATATATGGAGACTACGTTACTTGTACATAAATGGGTGTGATTGACATTCTTCTACCGCCACGAACCTACTCCTCAATTATTAAGTTGAGGAGTAGTTTTTCTAAATAGACATCGTAAGTACCTAAGTACAATCTATCTACAATCAATCTGTGTAATAAACCAAGCGTGCCATATTTTTACTACTTACACAGTCTACACTAACGTGTTACTCAACGTAGGAACCTCAACTGTGCCATAATATAGTGCAGGCTTTCAAAAAGTTTCTTAGGATGTTGACACGCGAAGTAGGCAGTGCCGGCCTAAAATTAATTTTGAGATGGAGCGCGATCTAAATATGACGACTCTTGACCATGGTTTTGCTATTGATTGGGTATAATGCGGAGGCGTCGCTAACCCGAAAACGGTGCCACTACCACGTGTCGGAGCCTGAAGCGTCCGGTCCGCGCGACACAAGTGTATAGTAGGATAGGCCCTAGAAGTAGGTAGGTACACACGGTTTCTATTTAGATCTTTGGTCCGTGGTTTCAATGGAGTTTACGCCTTATTACATTGTTTACCTACCCTAATTTAAATAATTACATTGTTATGCCTTTGACCCCTATATCCCAGATAGTGAGTGACGATAATGCTCTCGTTCTCAATACTATGTTGCTGCGCCGCAATCGATTGCCAGCGTTTGTGGATCTTACAAAACGCTACACGATTTGGCGCTCTGACCCGATACGTCATTGGCATGTATTAATTACTAGTCAATAGATGAATTTGTCCTTGAATATGTATACAAATTGACAGCCTCCGTGGCGCAGCAAGCGAGTGGTTATGAAATGAGAACCTGCGGTTTCGATCCCTGCACCGATCGCGAAGAGGGGATGCTTGTCATCAAGAAAAAATTGTTTCTAGTCTGGGTGTTGTGAGACCGCTCCGGGCCTCTGATCCTGGTGAGCGTCCATATCTCTAGGGTACTCCTCGAGATTTACAGGCCACCATTTAATCAAATCAAAAACAAAGGCATATTTTGGCAATTTGGTTCAGTAAGTATGAAGTATACTCTAATGAAATGAAAAATAATCATCAAAATCAGTAAAGAAATGTCGTAGATACGGGGTAAAATGTCTAAATATTGACGATATAACGCAGCTTCTGTCTCCTGTCAAATAGTCATAACAAAAACAACGTGAATCTCCCCCACAACAAATGTTTATTTATTTATTTATAAACATGGGACAACAAACAGTTACACAATTTGTCATAATTCGTAATATAAAATACAAAAATAATGTGCAACCCACAACGTTATCCTCAGAAATGTTGCCACCTAATATAAATTTGAAATTTGGACTTTCTCACTGGTCACCTTTGATATACCAACTAAAAAACACATAGAATTCCAGTATCAGATAAAAAGCAACATAACTTACCCGCAACAGGTATCTTAGGCTCCCGATCAATAATGTCCCATAATCTCGTAGCAGCTCCCATGCCCTTGTTCAGGTCAGTGTAAAAACTGCTCAGACCGCCTATACTAATACCGACGTACGCGGCGTACAGTAGAAACGATGTGAGGTTGCCAACACTCAGTTGTTCGGTGGCAACCATACTGCCTCCATAGTACAATACAAGAATTATTATCGTGTTTCCCGAGAGACCTGTCTGAAAATTATTAGTTTTTTTTACATTCTTTATTATTTATTTAACGCTATACGTAATTTATAAGAATATTCATGTGATTATTAAAAACACATGCAAGCCAAAAAATAAAAGAGTAAAGCTGAACCAGAACATCTAATCATAAACTACCTATATTACCTAGTATATTTCTTATTTTCAACGATACACATACGGTTAAAATAGGAATATATTAATATATTTATTTCAAATAGATGCCAATAAATTTGTTACTGTGCCAAAATTGATAATCAACTCTGAGTAAAACCGGACAGAGCACACATAAGGAATTGATAATTATTTAAATACTGTATTTTTATATATTTGTTGTTTATATTTGTCTTAAGGAAGTCATTTACTTATCGGCTCACAAAATATCTGCATTAATTTCAATATCATTATGCTAATACTACATATAAAAAATATATTTTAAGCACCCAACTCGGAAAGGTTGTAATAATGTACATATACTTGCGTATAAAAACTGACCACTAAAAACAGAAAACTTATTATTTTTATATAGGTACCTAAGTATAATATATTAAAATTGCAATCGGATATTTTTTTGGTCGCAAGTGTAATATGGCTTACCAAACCATAGAAGCTGCCAACAGCCAAAGACTCCTTGTAAGCCAGTTTTAAAAGGTTTTCGATTCTCTGGCCATATAACTTGCATTCTTTTTGCTCTTTGCTAAATGCCTTCACAGTCTTTATGTTTGAAATTTTCTCTTCAGCTAGCTGAAAAAAATGAATGTTCATTGTTTATAAAAAAACAATGTAGATAGTAAAATAGGAAATCAAATAATACTGAAGTAGCCATGATTAGCGAGAAATTCGTAAATGCGAGGGATGCAAAGAGCCGGACTGAGGTGGCATGGCTTTGAAACCTTTTAAATAAATTGATAAGTATCAAAAACAACGGGACACCTTGAATATTAATATATACAATGCGAAACAAACACAATTATATCAATATAAAATAATTGATTTTTATGGAAACATTTCACGTGAAATATATGCACAGGTCAATATAATTACACAGGTGTAAATGTACGAAATTAATTTATATATTCATAGATATAAATATGCGAAATTTTTCGTTATTATAAGGATTGCATAACATTATTTAATCTTAGCTTGTTGCATAATTTGCAATATTATTGTAATATTATAATAAAACCGTTTTAACTATTGAGTGTTCAGTCTTTGTTATTTTTTTAGAAGAAAATGACAAATCTCGGGCAACACAAGATGTGGTGTCACCTCATCGGTTTCTCAGCATAAGACGTAAGTTCGCTGCCATCAATGTAATCAATGAAAGGATTGTACCAATATGACTTAAGCCGTTTAAACCTGGGGACTTAATATCTTCGATCAGTGAGACGAGATTTATTTATCAGGTCGACCTTTCCAGCTACCCTTCCTTAAAAGCGCCGAAGTTGGATTTTCGCCGCCTTACACGTAACTAGAACACATGTGGTATTTGGTTTATCAAAAAAATATGTTACTCACCTCGCTTGTTTCGGCGAGCGAATCTTGCAGTTGCCTCGTGATGCTTCTGACAAAACGTCCGTATATGACAGCGAGTACTGACACCGGAGGCACCACGCACAGTCCGATAAGTGCCAGCGACGGTGACATATAGAACTTTAAAGAATAGTTTAGTTATATTACGACGAAAATATAAGGGCAATCCATTAACTACATCATGTGATTTCCCTTTCACACTCCCCCGTTGTCTGAAGACACTTTTTTATTGAAAGCTAAAAGCGGCACTTACTAGTTACTAAAAATATCAAACTATAATTTTTTTATTAGCTTAGTGCCGAAACGAGCAGGTCGCTCGCCTGATGGTAAGCGCCACACCTGCCCATAAACAGAAGTAACACCATACAACTCTGAATTACAAAGCACTGAATGGCATTGGACTACGCTCGTCACCCTGAGACGTAAGATGTTAAGTCTAATAATGCCCAGTAATTTCACTGACTTCAATGTCCTTCAAACCAGAGCACAACAGTGCTTACACACTGGTGGTGGTGCAATAGACAAAGCAGTGCAAATGTGCGATGAAATTTTATGGATGGCCCCTAAACAGTGTATGACAGTAGGTAGGTATTGTAGTTTGTAGTATAAATTATTACAAAAAGCCGACGTATGATGCAATCAACATGAGAATCTCAAAACTCAAATACCTATTTTGACAAGGTTATATTGTTATGAATCAAAAACTGTTATTAAATATATCATTTGGTACTATAATGTAATGTAGTGTAATGTGTTCACTGAGAGATACAAATTAGAAATCAAGAAAAAACTGAAATAGTAATCTGTAAACAAATAGTACCCACTTTCAACCCTTTGTTATGATCTGTCAATTACACTAAATACAGAGGTATTAATTGAAAAGTGGGTAAGTAGATTTTTTAACTTTTAGTTTTCATCTTCTCTGGATATGGTATCTTGATTGTGTGCGAAAGTAACAATATATTTACCATCATCCCAGTTCCCGCTCCAACCATGAACAGAGATCGGAGGCCGTCGCTGACATTTTGACTAAGATTACGGCCGACCAACTGCGTGTCGGCAGACAGTCTATTTACTAACTCTCCCGTTGACGTTTTGCCGAACCATGCGGCTTCTTGTCGCAATATTGCACTATATACCTGCTTACGTAGGACTTGTGTCATCCTTTGCCCTACAAACATAGTATAATTCAAAGCAATTTCTTGTAATGTATTACTACTACTTATTACTTGTTAATTACTACGTGTTGTTTCTGGTGGGAGGGTACCAGATATTTTTGTACTCGACTACCTAGCAAACACAATACACATGGTAAAAAAACAAACATAGTGGATTGTACAGGCAAGTCGAATTCTGGTGATCGTCGAGGGATGCAATATCTCCCGACGATCCACGTTATATTTGGACTATACTATTGTTGCCATCATCAGTCACTTATGCTAGGATAAAAAAATATAACTTGTTATAGTATGCATATGCAACATCATTAACATTTATATCAATCAATTATTTACATAGTATTATTAGTAATAGTAAATGTTATAAATAATATGGTTACTTTTACATTAAGCAGCATTAAGTTTTCATTAATAATAATCATGAACTAATTATAATAATTCATAGTTATGCAAAAGGGATTGACAAATAAAAGCTATTAATATGTGTATCTAAAATATAATAGGCAATCTATAATTTTAAATGAAAGTAAAACTAATATTATTTTCTTCTGTCATTTTTTGTTGTTTTTGTTTTATGGTATACTACCTATATGTTTTTTATTAACTTGCCATTTAGTGCCATATTATATACAGAGTAGATTTTTGAGATTGATTATTATTGACAGGATTGTATGGCGTAATCCAAAACTATGAAAATAGAGAAGAGTGGTCTAAGGAGTCATGAGCTTAATTTATGAGAAAACAACTAAAAAAATATTTGATTAGTTGCTTTACCAGGAAATAAAAACGGGTGATTTTCGAAAAATATGACAACCTGCATTATTACACTCTATTCTCTATTCCGTTGCTAGTAAAAATCGATTATTGATTTTTACTAGCAACAGAATAAAGGAATTGATTATTAATTAAAGGAAATAGTTCATTTCAAATAAACTGCAAAAATGAGTAGATATTTGTACACTTGGTACAAGGCTGGCGATTACACTTTAGATGCTTGTTAATGAATAAACCTAGGCTGATTATAGACATATTAACTAGTCTACCTACATGGGTTATACTAACAACTTCCTTATTATTATGAATTTTAATGTTTTTTTTTTAAATCGACTTCACAATCCATATTCTTGATTATTCAAATTTGTTGACTGCCAACAACAAATTAACATATTTTTTTTTTGCCCATTACCTACAGTAAGACAAATTTTAAGATTGTGGCTTTTCATAGTTGGAGATTGTTTAATGGCCGTTCCCTATATTCTATTTACAGATAGATTTGTTTACTGTCAATAGAATTTTGACAGATCTTCCATACAAAATGTGTCAAATTTTACTGCCAGTAAATAAATCTATCGGTAAACAGAATATTGAGAAAGGCCATAACATACAATGACACAATACTGCTGCTTAGATGCAAAAAAGTGTACAAATATATCCTAGTGTACTTTAATGCTGCTTGACGTTATTCCGGCCTAATGCTAGGTTCCGCCTTCTTGTTTTATCACAATCTGTGATAATAAAAAAAAATATAATACATATGCAAACCAACGTAAAGTAGCATTGTAAAGCAGCTTGCTGCTGCGTTTCGTACGTTGAGTGAGATATCCGGAGGCCCAAATCCCCCTCCCCTTCTCAATCACTTAATTGTCTCTTTTCTTTAAGGTCGGCAACGCGCCCATAATTCTTTTGGTATTTATGAGCCTATATGGGCAGTACGCTCATACGCCCATGTACGTACGTACACCCACTGTCTCGATTGCCGGCGTATGCTATAAAAATATTGCATCTTGAAATTCACAGACAGGTTTGGTATTATGCACACATTGCGTCTTGAAGCTCACTCGTTCTCACTTCTTCATGCACACATAACATGGGAAAAGTAACAGAGTAATGTGACATACAATTTGAAGTAGTACATGAAAAAAAAAATGAGCCGCTCTTACAATATTTCGTAATGTACGGGCAAATGTAATGCCTCTTGTATGTCCTACTCATCACTAGCTATGATAAAGTTATGTGCATTGACAATCTACATAAATTTAAAAGATATTGATACAATATGATTTTTTTAATGTTAGAATCTATTTTAGTTAAATTACTATCACATATGTATTACTTTTAGTTTATATGAATCCTGTTTGTTTCCTGTACACAAAATAATAAAAAAATAAATATAATGATAATCTAATATATTATATTCATGCCTATTTGAAACAAAAACAAAAATTACCATATATTTATCTATCATAGATACTACTCACCCGATATAGACATGAGGTATACCCTCCCAAAATTGCAAAGACCTCCAACTAGGAACACACCACATAACATTAGACACAAAGCATCAAGCTTCTCTCGTGCAGCCCCCAAATCACTTGTGCTGCTGTATATGATGTCTAGGACTTTGCCTAGAGAAAAGGGCACTGCCATTGTCACACTGGAGGAAACCACAAGGAAGCCTATTGCAGCTGAAATTAGCAAATACTATGTTTAAACTATACACATACTAGGCTAATAAATTTACATAATATATGTCAACTTATTTATTTTAAGTTTGCACTCTGAAAATAAATTAATAAATATAATTTCTTTTATATTTGATGTCTTATAATTAATGCAATTCATTTGTTTGGTCAGTCTGTTAAAGTATGTAAAAGAATTTATTCCACACTTTTGCATTTTGAATATGTAATCATTTTTATTTTATTATTGGAAGAGCAGTACAAGAGCAAGTGATTGGTGTATGTATGCATTTAGTACTATATAGATTTTTTAAATAACCTAGAATACTTAATATAAAAACCTTTGCATTATGTAACAATTTGCACTCATTAATTTAAATAATCATATCAATCATAAGAGTTCTTTTACCATATAATAGTAGAAATCACACCATTAATTAATAGAAGTAATTTAATTATGTTTATAGAAATTATTTGATAATAAACTTAACATTAGCACCCGTAATTTGTATAAAAATATGCAAAATATAGGTATATTAGTAGTAAATATTCTTCGTTATTTTTCTGTGCATTGTTCTATTATGCTTTGTCGTTTTTTAACCCCCTGTATTTTAGAAATTTCACACTAATATAGTTACCTGTAAGAGTCCATTTTTCAGGTTCAGCTAAACCAAACAAACGTTTTAATTCCGATTTTTTTAATCGGGCATTAATTTTTTTCGACGTTGCTAACGTTCCTTGGTCTTTTATTTCTATATGTTCGTTTTTCTTCTGGACGTCCACCTGGCTTGTATAATATCTCAGTCTAATGTTATAAAATCCAAATCTATCGGGAAAAGTCCTATTATAACAATTTCGTAGAACTGCCTTCTGCCCATATAACCTGAATCCACAGTGATGACATAAGATATTTTTCAATGGCACTCTGAATAATAAATTTGCTTGTTTGCTACATATTTTGAGTTCGAAATTATAAAGCAACCGCTGTAACATTATGTTCAAATATTAAGTTTCTTTAGTAATTCAAACGAAAAAAAAACATTGTTGCTTGTTTTGTCAGACTGTCAAAATGCCACTAACGTCAGTTCTTTCTAAGTAGTCTGTGATGCCACTGCCTGCCACTAGTAGTCACTGGTAGTAGTGTTCAAATATCTACACGCTGTATTTTTCTCGCGTGCTTTTTTATACGCTTTAATATAGCACGAAGCGCGGGTGCGATTTGTTGTAGCCGGTGATGAGCATACGTACAGACGTATCGATCAGTCACGTCAAGTAACATTATTATAGAATTATTTCTAGAATAGAACGCTGTCAACGGCTTTAAGCCTCGCCAAAATTAATTAATAATTGGCTGATCCTGAATTGGCAGCGAAAGACTTGTTCAAGTCACCATAAGCAGTCATTGTATTGTATAAATATTGTTTTTTCAATCATGTAATACATATTTTATAAGCATAGCATAAAGTGTCAGCAAATTATTGCTGACACTTATATGCTTATTAGAAAATACGATACGATGCGCTGACTGCAGCGCACGATAGCGCAGCGCGACTGATCACCACACCGCGCGGTGCGGCGCGGCTTATTGCCACGTTACGCTTTCTATAACTACGCTAGTCAAATAGCAAGGTGATATTTCCAGCACCAATTGGAAATTTAGACAACGCGCTAGATTTGTTGGGAATAGATATAGCGCTGTAATATGGCGCTATGCGCTATATTAATCACCACTACCTGCCACTGACGAGTCACGAGTAGTGCTGCTACAGCCCGATCATACATTATATCCGTTTATCAAAACCGTAAGTATATTGATATGAACAAACACGAATCTAATTCTATTTCTATGTTGACGATAAGATAAGGTAAACATGTTGTACATTCAAGTTTTGCAGTCAACTTGGTGCAGTACTTTTCCCTATACTTGAGGATCAACTTGGGTGTCGGACTGCGTGAGCAGCCATGAATACGTATTTATTAACTATAACATGCCTTAGAGATGTAATAAATAAGAGATAGCAGTAGTATTCTCAAAGGAAAAAACTAGATAGAGAAAATGAACAAAAAAATTTAAAACTTGTTAAAGTTGTAGTGTTGGCAACTCTGCTGACCAATGACAAGACGTGACATCTAACAACCACTAAGATACTTAATCGGTGGACTGAACAATCGTTAGTTAATAAAACAACCAATGGTTAATATAGTCTAATCAGTTTTTTTTTACTAGCGACCCGCCCTGGCTTCGAACGGGTATTAGAGCATATTATACCTACATGTTTAGTCTGTCGTAGGATCGCACCAGCTCCACCATCCTTAAAAGATAGACATATGCCATCGCGGACTTTATTGTAGATCTATATAAGAGGAATATCCCACCTTGGGTTGTTTTATTATATCTCAAAAGGATTATCCAGCATTTTTGATGAAAGCTCCCAGGCGGTTTGACTTTTTCCGAAACTGCCAATAATTATCGTTATATTTCAATCAATATAGACAAAACCTTTACAAATTATATAAAACTTTCCTTATGAATCACTCGTATCTATTGGTGAAAACATGCTCGAAAAGCCGTTCAGTAATTTTCTGATGTTAAGGGCCACGCCTGCCCATAAACAGAAACAACGCCCTACGCCACACAGACCTTTGAATTACAAAGCACTGCATAATATTGGACTGCGCTCGTCACCCCAATACATTGGTATTGACGGTGTCCATGGGCGACGGTCATCACTCATCATCAAATGACCCGCTTGCTCCGTTGCCCCCTCTTTCATAAAAAAAAAACATAAGATATGAAGTCTCATAATGCCCAGTAATTTCACTAGCTTCAATGTTATTCAAACCGGAATAGTACAATGCTTACACACTGTGCTAGGCGGCAGAAATAAGTAAAGCGGTGGCACCAACCGAGACGGCCTCTCGCATACGAGAAACCTACCACCTTGTTCCAATGTCCATTTTTCCATTAGATACGACATTTTACTATGTAACAATAAAATTTGCGTAAATATTGATTTGCATATATTTAGTTAATTATATTGTAATTGTTATTCTAATAAAAATATACCTATAGTAAAATAAGTGGATTTGGATTATTGCATATTTATTTATTAGGTATTGTATACACGGGCATTACAGTTATTCTATAAAATAAGTTGGGTGTCCAGATATGGCTTGAACATATTAATTTGTAAGAGTGCATCTATTGTAATAAAATTAACTACATATCTTCTAAAATGGCCGTAATGTAGCTATTCTACATTGAAAATTACTGCCAACTGAATTTACTGATGTAAAAATTCATGGACTGCATCATTTTAGATTAAACAAGATTTTGCTGGGTGGGAGAGTATCTGATATTTTTGGACCAGGAGCGGTACCGGCTAATTCGCCGAACTTCGTATATATGCAAATCGATGTTCGATTAGAGAACCAATGATTATGTAGTACCGCCGGACGACCGTCTAATGGCCAAAACGATGAACAAAGATTTATGACGTCACATGAACTTCAATAAAACCGATTTATTTGAATTAATTAATGCCGCCCGCGGGCGATTAATCTGAATTGACTTGAACACCGGCAGAGTTGATAACGTTCGGCGAATTAGCCGGTGCCGCCACTGATTGGATAACAACCACCATACAATTGGTGAAACCCCACCATAGTGGCTCGTTCAGGCGAGGCGCATTCCAGAGCCCACCAGTGTATATCCAGTATCTTCAAGCCACTTCACAAATAATATTATCCTTACCAAATAAATTTATTCTTTTTTAAAACCTTTATATACGATCTTAAAAAATATTATTGTTAATTATTTATCAATTATAGTACATTTCTCTCATGTAATGTCGACAAAATGTACAATGTTACCGAACGGAATGGTTGCCTTACGTTAGTAAGTGTTTCTTTGGGGGCTTTACCGAGCGTACAGAACAAAAATACTACAGCGGGAAACTTATAAAGTTACTTAGTAAATTGTGATTTCTTCTAAATATTAAATTAGTGATTTATTAGTGAAATGGCGATCAGAATGTAAGTGTATAATGTGTTCAGTGATTCGATGTTTATGACAAAGAAATGTATTGTACAAACTTATTTCACGAGTGACGCGATCTAAGGAATCTCAAGTGGTTCAATCTTCACGCAATTGTCTTCGACGCTGCTGCCTCGATGAGTTCTTTTCAGCATTATCGGCTTCCAAAAACTCAAATAATTCGTATTCATTAGCCATCTAAAATCACATCACATAATGAGTAAATCTTCTCCATATTTAAGTAAACCACCGCAAAATTATTAAAATGAATATGTTTCACCACTTTCTTTTTATAATAATAAGAACTGTTTTTGGTTATTAAAAAACGAAAAAGGTAAAAACAATGTTATGATCGCCGCAAAGAAGTAACTTTTTTATAATTGACGTAGAAACAATAATACTTGCTGTCAAAAGTCTCGTCAAGGTACGCTTTGATTGATCGATTTAGGCTGACGTCACCAAAATTGCTCAACCATTGCAATATTAAAGTAAGCTTGCTTGTATGATATCATGGTACGAAATCTCACTTTAATATTAAAACAAGACTGCTTTAAGAGGTGGTGGTTGACCCCCTGTTAGAACATATTTAGACTATTATTTACTTTTTGCACATTTTTCTTGAATGACAATCCTAAACCGGATAGTCTAGCATTCATTATATACCTATTTGCGCTCATTCGTAAAAACCGAATATTGGCGAAACGCATAATTGGTATCGTCGAACTGTATAATATACAATGTTAGTCTAAAAGGGTATGACTAATTTTCTTAAAGTATCCTTATCGCTGATAAGTATTTATTTCATGTGTATCGCATCTCAACACTACAGCTGATCATAGGGCTAGGTTAAAATCATTAGTATAAAGTTTAAACAGTAATATCTCCAAAACGATTGAATTTATTGAATAAGATACAGGTATAAAAGTTGTTCAGAAATAAGAGTACATTTATATCCTTACGGGGTTAGTACATCGTTTCCGACTAACTTTGTATATTGTGATTTGTGACAAGTTCTAACAGAACAGTATTTTACAATATGTCATTAGTATCATAAGATTTAAATTATGCGCTCCTGCAATCTTCGTTTTTACGATTTAGTGTAAATAAACAAACAGTTGTGTCTATTCTGTTGTCAACACTTCAACTAAAAATAGTTTAGTGCTGTCAAATGGCTGTGACGAACGGACTATTATAATAAAAAATAATTTGTTTGTAGTTTAGTCGGGTTACAATAGGATAACTACGACTGTCTGGCATTTCGGCATTCTAAGAGCCTATTTCACTATATTCCGAATATTTTACCACCAATTTACGTATAATACAGCTATTTCTGAAAGTAGCTAGTAGACAACTTTCTTCCGGTATACATGTTAAGCATTCGAAAAAAAGAAAATCATACAATTATGTCCTAACAATGCAATTGGAGTACTATGGAGGATGCAATACTTATATCGTATACTATACATTGTTTAAATTTACCTACACCTTAGTGATTTCATATTGATTTCTTATGTTTACGCGAATATTACACATTGAAATAAAACTAGTTTTATTTCAATTACCCACACCTTTCTATAACACGTTGTATATATCAGATTGTGTTGTGTTTTATATTTGAATGTGTCATGTTTTATTTAATAAGTCGCATTTGCTCACGGTTTGTGAAACAGGCGCTTAATGTTATAACTGCTATATAGCATATACTGGATCATCATCATCACCCATCGTATTTTCAAGATAAATGAAGATTGCTGAAGCGTTTAATTGAAATCGTAATACCGTTTTGAATGCATGTTTGTCATGGAAACATATTTAAAATATAATTTGATATATTTTTAATCTATAGAACACAACACATATTCTAAATATGGATTATTTATTACTCTAAGGTCACGATCATATTTCAAATGCTACCAATAATACTAACATGACATAATTCTCAAATTATATGGCCGCTTTGAAACTGCTACACCGCTCATGATTAGCTTCAGGGCGACCATAAAGATTGACGAGAACGATACAATACGTGCAAAATAACTTTGAAGTGAAGTTAGTCACTTCACTCGCACTTTACGCCTCTTGTCACTCATCATTCAACCACTCGGTGTTGCGGCTATTAACTTCAGCTACTTCAGACCGACAAAGTTATTTTGCGTATATTGTAGATAACAGTATAACATTGAACTAAAATAAAATAATAATATACATCACAAAATTGCACCAGGCAAAGTTTCTATCCATCCATCTATTGTGTATGTTACTCAAAAATTGTTCTACCTGCCACACTCAGAAACATAATTCAACTTTAATTGTCATTAAGTAATTTCTTAGACTTCGATTATCTCCACACTCTCATGAACACACATGTTGGTCGGCAGTATTCTTAGATTGCGCTACACTTACCATCACTTTACGTCACTTTGCAGAGTTAGGATAAATAAAAACTTA